>WACJ01000514.1:0-1390282 GCA_008973525.1 Stenopsyche tienmushanensis
CGTCGATCGTGCAGTTCCGCTGCGGACGGCGACCGCCGCGACCTCCTCCCGTCGAGGGGAGCGCCCAGAGCTACCCGATCCTCCGCTCGGCCGTCGCGCGACCCCCGCTCTTCCTCCCGAGCGCCGGAGCGGCGGAGGCCCGGCAACCGGACGGGGGCGGCCAATCGGAGCCGTCGGAAGCTAGGGTCGATCTGAACGATTTCGCAGCGTCGGTCCCGAACCGAATCGACGAAAACGTCGGCGTCCTCCTTCAGAATCGGGCGGATCTTCAACCGCACGTTCAGCTCGTCCGTCTGGCGAGTCCGACTGCGGAAAGCTCGCACCCAGACGCCGATCTCCGAGCCGAGTCGGGGATGGCGCCTCGCCCTTCTCGACGGATGCCCACGCGACTCGACGGCGCGCCCCGGGCGCAGCGCATGGACGGTCGGGACGCAAGTGGTTCCGTCGGACCTCGACCCCGCCTCCGGTAACCCCCGAAGCTCGAAGTCCGGACGGAGATGCGAGACGGCAATGGAGACGAAGACGACGCCGAAACGAAGAACGCCTCCGGTCCGTCCAGGGAAATGCGAGCGATTCCGAAACGTTCCGACAGGAAGGGCGACGCGACCGAGAGATAAGAACGAACTGCCAGCATTCGAGCGCGCCGAGAACCCGAATGCGCGGTGGTAGTCCCCAGGACGAGGAGGAGGAAACCGCTCGCGGTCTGGACCATCGAGGAGGTCTTCGACTTCGTGAACAACTTTCCCGAGTACCTCGCAGAGCGCCTCCTCAAGCATCGCGACAGAGACGACTGCGCCAAGTTGACTCCGAACGCGATCGCCAACTTCCTTCTCGATCACGAAGTGGGACGGCGAAGTCCTCACTCTGCTGGGGACCCGAAACACCTAGGGACCGCCTTCTCGATGAACTACGAGACGTCGCAGGAGCTGATTCAGATCTTCGACGAGCTGCTGCCGGGGCGCACCGAACGGAACGGATCTCATCTGCGCTGCGACTGAGCGATCTTTGAATAGTCGATTTTTCAAATTCACCAATTGCCAAAGATCCTTTCCAAATCAATCGGAATTAGACCCAATCCATGACGATAGATTTTTATTTTTCTCTCAAGACTGTCATTTTTGAAAATCTCACACTCTAGTATCTCCTGTGGATCCACTGATCTTTCCGGGGATTACCCTCGTCGATTGGATAATCGTCGATGTTTGGCGACCGATATTTCTTTTTATTTATAAATGTTATGAAATAAGATATCTATGTTGTTGACGTCGATTCATAGATTTTAATTACCAAATTGTTATATAATTACATATTTATAGCTAATTTAGTCATAGGCTTAAGTTGTCGTCTTTTGAGGTTTGCTGGGTTTTTTGAAATCACTGTAAACCGCTGATATTTTAGTCATCGACCTTAGAAGTCGAATTTTTATTTCTTCGAGCTTCGGCTCGAGAATATCAGCGGGTCTCGGATTTATGTGGAGAATAAACACGCGCGGCTCCGGTTCCATCCGAACGCATGTGAACTCGCGAAGAGAATTTCGCAAAGATATTAAATTTCTTCGATTTATATCTAATCAATTATCTATCGATCGTCTTGCATGTCTCCCAAGTAAAAATATGATCGAAAAGGTGCCGCGTGTCGAGTTAGACTTTTGTTCTTTTAAATGATTTTAGTTCCTCGATTTGTGATGTGTACAAATAAACATAAATTTATAATACATCATCTTTTCTTTGCGTCCATCTGAAATCACGAGCTCCTTTCCTTTCGAAGCACTAGAAGAAGATCGTGTTTATTGACCAGATATTTTAAATCTGAAACTCTCAAATCTGCACTCGGATCCATCCCGAAGGTTACCTGCCGGCGATTCGACGACACCGCGAAAATGCAACAACAGAAATCACTCATATTACACAGTGTCGTTTTGAAACCAAGAAATGTGTCGTAATGATATTTATGTGAATTTGTAGACAGCAAGAGACATACTTATCACAAAAAAATCTACATATTTCTTATCATAGTGCGGCCACACTGTAGTATAGGCTCTCGAACTGGGGCTCGCAAATTATAAAAAAGGTTGAAGCATAGACATGTTGAAATCATAGTTAAATTCAAGGGCGGGGCAAAGCAGACGCCCGCCACGGGCGCAACTAGGCTTGAGGCGCAAATCGCAGAATACCGACCCGGTCGAGAGTTGTACATGGTTTTTATTTTACTCGACCGTTCTACTTTACATGAACCAATCAGGTATGGCGTCCGATTGTAAGACGCTCATTCGTCACATCAGTAGTCCGAAAAGCGGACCGATTGGACATACGAACCTTGTGGCCACACCGTCCTCTTTTAGGGTTTTTTGGGGTATTATCTATGATCTGTACAATCACGAACGTATGTACGACCCCTTGTTACGATTCTGGCTAAAAACTATAATTAATCCACACTTATCGGGGTCGCAATAAACGGGGGTTACCCTTATAAGTTTGATGTCCTGCATCGGGTATTTTCTTATTACACTTAACAATAAAATTCCGTTTTCTTCCTCCATTATTGAGAATACGTAGTTGGTTATTAAACCAATTCAATTATGGTAATGTAGAAAAGCGAATTCGCAAATCCCGAAAACCAATTCCCAATTGATCGATAAAAACTTTTATAAATGGTACAATATGTAGGAATGAATGCTGCAAAAAAATCTAAAATAGGATTTTATTCATGTTCTCGGATCACTCGACGTAGTATGAATACAGTATCTGATGATGATACTTTAGTTCCATTGAACTTGTCCTATGAACTCATTGGAAAATACTGGGAGAGTAAACGAGACTAAATAATTGAAGATGACGCATATCATCTTCAGCCAAAAGTCTATCGAGTACTTGCAGCGTTTTCTAGTCATGGAGAAGTTCAAAACTACCATAAAATAGCAAAGGCCATTTATTTGGCGGGTATTGTAGAATGATTACGAAGAACGTGCTCTTCGGCAAGACATTATCGTCAATGATTCACGAAGTACGTGAGCTGCCTGAGCACATCGGACTTTCATGCTCTTAACTAAATCTACCAAATCTCTAGACTAAACACTAGTCGATATCAATTGATAAGTCTGTCTGAGGAAGCTACAAATCGATCAAATATTTGTATGTCATCATTAAATATTTACAAGCGCCAACATTTATGTGGGACTCCGGCTCAAATATGTAAATATTGAGGATGAATTGTTAGATAACTATGGATGCAAACCATCAAAATCTTAAATGCTATATTCGCTTGTCCGCCATTTATCATCATACCAAATCCACTTATCTATGAGGACCGTCATAACGTGTATGAAGTTTATACATAATCAAATAAACGATAGCACATAATATTCGGTCATTTCTTCAAGTAAACATAAACAATACACTTGAAATCGATTCATTATATCATTCATACATCATTATTAGTTGATATATTTAGGTTAACGATCGTACGATGTACGCAAGATATTCTCTCCGTCTCTTCTGATCACTGGAATTCGCTCGCAAATAGGCGATCATCCTACCACACAGGTCAAAGCGATACGCTAATTAATCAGACGCCTTTGTCCTTTTATTCCAGTCATGATTTTAATAGCTACATCGTAAATTCTACAGAATCCAAGGTTTTTAAGTGTGACCGAAAGCATATTATGACCGAATATCGTCATTTATATGATAGCCCTGCCCTCGAGCAGACGAGAGCGCATAAACACAATCTGTTTGCGGTCAGTTCACACCCAGCGTTCAATTGGTGATACGCATTATTAGCTATGGATGTAAACATCCAATTGCGTAATTCTATTTTAGCTGTGGTCAAAGGCAATGAGTATCATCATCATCATCAACCTCATATTCACATGCTATCTTAACGTCACAACAATAATTAATTTGATGATTGTATTATTGTCAATGTTTGTTGTTTATCTATTGGTCACTGTTTTCTCATCGCATTACTTAACATTTAATCTAACAATGTTAAATTAGGGCGTCGAATATACGCATCATTTCCTGTTTGTTGTTGTTAATGTTGATTTGCAGTTGCATTTTGGAATGATTACATTTGGTGATGGACCTTTTTTATTCCCTGACAATCGAATATTCGAAATTGTATATAGTATTTCAAAATTAACGTTTTGGCGGATGATCCATCGTACCATACTTTGATGATTATAAAACACAGGTGATGGTGTAAAATATCTGTGTGGTTAATCAATTTTTTTGTTGGGTGGAAGGATTCGGTGACTTCGATGCAATTTTGTTGTTCTTTCAGGCATGATTTGCCATTGGGATTGACAGTGGTTGGAGTTGCTTTCGATCGATGTGGAGGGTTTTATGATGAAAAATATAGGAGTCGATAAACCCTTGTTAATAGCTATTTGTTACGAAGCAGCCTGCCTTCAAGGAAAGAAGAGTGCATTTAAAAAAAAGGTGTGTGATCTTCTTGAAATTGTTCTTCTACATTTTGTATTTTTATCATTGGATTTTAGGTCTTTGGTTCTTATTCGTTTAAATCGTAGGCTACTGGGCCTCTTTAAATTTCCTCGAAATGTTTGATCAAAAAATCCCAAAAGTATCTGTTCTATACAAGGTAAAAAGAAATGAACAAATAGCACAGCCAAAGCGTCGTCATTTTAGAAAAGCCGTTATTTTCAAAAGGAGATTTCTATTGGAACTTGTTTGAAATCAGTTGCATTTCATGTTTATCAATAGTTGTTCACAGTAAACACTATAGTATCGATGTTCTTCGTATGAGTTCCTCTCCCCATTTTTAATTTTACTTTGTAGATCCCCGCTGATATTTTGCTCATGTGTTATATTGATGTTGTCAAATTGTGGTTGTTTTGAATGTACAAAATGCTAAATGGATGCGAACAACAAACTCAAACAAACTACACAGATCATGTTTGTATCACAAATATCGATTAATCTAGGTACTGCTGCATTAACACTTTGTATGAGGGGTTGTTTGGCTACCGAACCGCATGCATCATATTAGTCACGCGACGCCAATATTTGAACAGCTGTATTTAATCAATACTTTTTATAAATTCTTAATTAATTAATTCATTGGTAAAATAAGGAAAGGATTATTTGGGTTTGAATATAGGAGATGAGAGAATTTATGAGTCAGTAACGAAATTGTCATTATATTTTAAATGATAATTTAATTATTGTTGCAAATTCAATCACTCACTCACGAGCGTCCTTGCCCGACTTAATCGCCTCAGTATTTAGGGTAAACAGGGAATAAAATAAAATTATATATGAGGGAATGGGAAGAAAAATGGCTTATACTTACAAGACTGAAATTATGTTGTAGCTGCTTATAATAAATATTATATGTACTTAATATTGCAATGCTTTGAAAGTTATAATACTTCAAGTTCCCGCGCTACAAGCTTAGCCATGTCTATCGAAGCCCTAACCAACTTGTATCGAAAGTAGACGACGTTTATTTAAGAATAATCAATGTAAACTATTTGTATTGTAAAACTCGCAAAATTCCCGATTTCCCAACAAATTATTTATTTTTGTCGCTGCAGATGAATATTTATATACTATAATACTTTGATGTGATTCGTAATCATATTACGGAGGAATACAAAAATTCTGAACCCCGTATCTATAATATTTCATATCGATATTCCCATTATTAGAGTCGAGGTGTAGTAAATACATCACCGGTAGGGAAAGGTTAAAATAACAATTTGAAAAACATATATGTACTGTATATCACCTAGGCATCACCTAAGCCATTTGAAGTAATACGTTCAATGGTCTGATGCTTTGGTTTTTCATGCGGCCACGATAGTGCTAAGGACTCTTTGCAACAGCATCGCACTTCGTTCATGATCTTTCAGTCAATACAAGTCGTTTATTTTACAGCTTGACCTCGTTTTCTCATTGTTACGATACATTCAAGCAATGTACCTTATGCTGCATCATAAATTGTTTGTGTTCAACAAGACGAACAATATTTAGGTCAAATGTCCTATTAATAATTGTATTTATCATTGCACGATAGCTACGTTAAAGCCGATTGTAAACAATCAGCCACCACCTTCGAATCGACTATGAAATTAAATTAGTACTCAACAGCATCCGAATTAGAATTGGCTCTTCCAGATGCATAAATTGGTCAAAATGGCAATAAAATATTCTGATTGGTTCTGGTGAATAATGACTAAATTGTTCTTGGAATTTCCGCCAAGGAATAGTTACCTTGGAGCATGAGTGTACGGCAATAGAAAGGATGTTGCTTCGGACTTCTTGGAATAAACGACCTCCATGAGTAATAGTATTCGAATGACCCTCTTTCTTCAAATTATTCAACGTGCAAGCAGGCCATGTAGTTATGAAATACATTTGTCCCTCCATTTACGCGATGGATTGGTTTTAGAAGCACCGTGCATATCGAGACTACTGAAAATACAAAAATTAAGTGGAAAGAAATGTCATTTTTTTGTTATTTGGAGAAATTTTTTTTTTTTAATAAAAGCTGTACAATATTACTCAATTAAATAATTTCCATTATTATTTATAATTGCCCTCCACAGATTAGGTAGCTTTTTAATGCCTCTTTCGTAAAATTCGGCCGGTTTTCCACTAATGCAAGAATCCAAATGATTTTTCACTTGTTCCACAAAAGTAATTTTTTTTATCGCGAAGCGAATGTTCTAATGACTTGAAAAGATGATAGTCTGAAGGTGCAATATCAGGAAAATATGGTGGATGTTGCAGCACTTCCAAATCCAGCTCCCTTATTTTGTTCTACGTAATCGTTGCTGCGTGTGGTCTTGCATTATCATGCTGTAATATTCTTCTTTGGTTTTTAACTAGCACTGATCGCTTTTTGAACATTTCCGCTTTTAACCTATCCAATTGTACACAGTATAGCTCTGCTGTGACAGTTTGGCCAGGTTTTAATAATTCTTAGTGAATTACGCCAAAAAAATCCCACCAAACACAGAGGAGGACCTTTTTCATGGATAATGAAGGTCGAGGGGTAGAAACAGGTACATGATTTGAAGAAAGCCACTTCTTTTTTCTTCTCGGACTGTTGTAGAGGACCCACTTATCATCCCCAGTAACGATCCTTTTTTAAAATGGATCGGTTTGATACCTAGACAATAACGGTTATCCGTTGTTCCAAGACCGCTGATGACAACTCGCGCGGTACCCAAATTCCCTGTCTATGTTTTTTCCCGAATCTTTTCAAATAGTCTTTTACTGTTGACCAGAGGGAGAGCCGATGTCTAGGATCAGATTCAACCAGAGAATTTAATGCGTCATCATCGATTATTGGAGGTCATCCTGATTTTGGTTTATTTTTCAAATCTCTGTCGCCACTTTTGAATTTTTTGAACCATCTATGGCATTTTTGAATATTCAATATATTGCCATCTGCATCACAGATGCTCTGGGGTTTTGCTTTTAATCCTTTATCGAATAAAAACAGTAAACAAGATCGCAAATGGGTCTCATCAATTTCTGGCTTGAACATTTTAACTATGGCAAAAAATATATAAAAATATTTTAAAAAGGAAGACAAACAACCGAGCTCCAAAATGACACCAACCTTGATTTATTCACTCGACAGCAACCCGAGGTAAACTGACGGCAAAGACGCAACAAAAAAAAAGACATTTCTTTCCGCTTTATCTAATATTTGATGAAGGAATAACTGCCAAATTCGATTGACGAAATCATTTTCTAATCCTATTTTTACTCATTGAATTGCTATCATTTCTTGCTTCCTTTGTGTTTTATATAGCTTTCTCTTGTCTGTTTCTTAATCTAGCTTTAAAATGGCAAATAACCTTATTTATTCCTACTATATAAGGAACGAGCCATTTACAGTCTGTTTTTTTAAAATATAATTTCCACATGCTGAAGTTATTTCATCATTATCACATTCACTTCGTCATTTGAATTTATGGTCACTATTTTAACGTATCGAGGTCCCTCGGCCGACTTCTCGAGCCTCCTGCATTGCCTCCGTCGCTGCGACAATGCCCGATTGTCGTATTGTTCAGTTGCGGAGATCGCACCGGGGGGTAATTCGGAACCCCGGGCACTACGTATCAATAACCTCGACGTTGATCCACGTTACACTATAATCTTTATATCGACAACTAAATCATCAACATATATATCTCCTATGGGAGATGAGCGGAGGAGGATGATGCCAAAATTTTGATCCGTATGAAATTATGACTATATTTATTTTTTAAGCTCACTAAACTTATGATTAGATAAGCATTTGGATAACACCTTTTCTTAGTGTGTTCATCTTATCTTTTAGGCAAACCATGCATCTCCTTGTTAGTATTCTTTTAGATAGGTGGAATTCGTTGAAGTACATTTTTTCATCAATCTCGAAATTAAAAATCCAGACAGGTCTCCTTAATCGTGAAATACCCGGTCATATTCGCAAATTGCTTGTTTTGCTATAAAATAAAAAGACAATGCGTCTACTTTTCAATTTAAACATACACTTTATGAACCATCCGCAAAAGTTGATATTCTTGATCTGAGCAAGTCGTCATTTTCTTATAGCCACTCGCTGCTCCAATTGATTATAGTATTGGCGGCATTTGGTTGTAATTCGATAGCGATATAACCAATAGTATTTGAGTTTCTAAACTGAGAGATAGAAATCATTTTCAATCAATTCTTCAATTTCGAAATCAATTGCTTTTATTGATTGCTGATGTACCTTATTTGCAGAGGAGCGAGCTTGCATTCCATAAGATTGGCATTTAGTAAAAATTCAAAATGGTCCATAAGGTCAGCTTTATAACGAGCTAATGGAGCCTAAACGATGCACGCGTGCAATTGCATATCAATGCCATGGTTGCCAAAGGGGAATCTAATCTGCTAAACGTTCTCATGAAGTAATTGCTTCTGATAACCCCTGACCGTGGCTGATATTAATATTACGTGGCTCATTTAACACGCAGTGCTTCAGTAGGAAGTTTATGAAGCATGCTAATAACTGGAAATTAGTTCTATCACTCGGTTATCCTCTTTCTGCAGTATATCCTTATTTGTAAAGCCGTTTTGCCGTTTGATTCATATGGCTTGTCCAACACGACTCGCTGAGAAGCAAATGTGTTTTTGTACACATCTGCGTTGTAACAGTGCAATCATACAGTTTGCCCTAAATAGATGAAGGTCGTTGTCTGGTTAACGGACATCTTTAATTGAGCCCTTGTAAGACAGATGTCGAAGAACCACAACTAGTACTGATGTCGAATAACGCTTTGGACCATATGAACGTTGGTTGTATCAACAGCTATGACGCTCTCCTACGTACAATTTTAGGATGTATCTAACGCTTTGCCCCTTATCTCGAAACACAAATAAGCGCCAAAAAAGTCACACACTTTTAAAAGTACACATTTTTAACGACAGCGTAAGCTTCGTCAGCGTTTTAAATTAGCACAGAAAGACTCATCGAATAACGTAGAATCGCATGTATGCACACATAATAGAAGTTATAATATTTTAAATAGGTTAATTTTGATAACCAAACACGAAACAGTGGAATTTTAAAGTACAATAGTCCAATATATCATTTTGTAGCATTTAGAGCAGCGATTCTTAAATAGGAGTCCGCGAAGCCATTTCCGGGGGTTCGCGAAAACACATTTATCTGTAATTGAACAAGATATTTTCGTGAAATTACAGAAAATATTATAAGACGATTATATCTATTTTGACCAAGAAATGTTTGTTTGTTGAAAAAATTAAGTCACATGGTTTGGGATGGGTCCGCGAAAAAAAATTTGCCCAAAGAAACAAACATTTCTTGATCAAATATTCGTCAAAGTCGATTTTCTTATAATGATTTCTGTAAATAATTCCACGAAAATATCTTGTTCAAGTATAGATAAATGTTTTTTTTATATTTTCGCGGACCCCCGGCAATGGCTTCGCGGACCCCAGTTTAATAGCCGCTATTCTAGAGTAATCAGGATTTTAAACAGGAGTGCAAACTATTTAAGTGACCACAAAGTATATTTATTTTTTGGGAAGATTAAAGAATCTTATATGTACCGACAAAACAGTATAGTAAGACCCCGGTTAGCGCTGTTTCAGTATTACGCGAATTCCCCGAAATCGTACACGGTATCTGTTATCCCCGAAATCGCGCACAATTGTGTTATATTGATATTCGCACACAGTCTTGCTGTGCGTTTGATTTACTTTAATGGGGTGAGATTTTGGGGTACATTTTAATATTTGTCTTTTGTATAAGCATTGTCTTCTACGACATTTATTGTTGTAATGCACCTATGTTTAGCTTCTGGTTAACATAAGATTGAGTTTGTAGCCATTCATCTTTTCTTCTAGCCTTCTTGTTGCTTTTTATGTTTCTATACACTGTCAAATTAACGTAGCTAAACTTCATTGCGAGCTGATGGATGGCTAAATTAAGATTTACCTCAACACTTTCAACGGCTAGAATTAATCTTAACACATTAATTGCGTAAAGCATATTAATATGTTCTATGCTGAACTATTAATTACGCTGTTTTTTCACTATTGTCTTGTCTAATATGTTATTACGCACACATTTATTGACTTATGAGTATTTTGGCAACGTTTATAAATCGATTCATCCTTCAGTTCAACAAACTTAAATTTGAATGATATGTTGAAGTCATCAGTATTTTTAAATATTAAATAACATATGTATGTGAAAATAATTTTGCATTAAAAACAGTGTAAGAATTTTTTAAGCTTTTCTATATCTATACTGATGGCGAAATATTTGATGAGTACTATCTTGATATAAAATGGTGATGATTTTTAAAGTAATGGCGTTTTATGTATCATAAATATAAAATTGTCTACGTCAGGGATCCCGTAGTTAATGTGTTAGTATTAGTATTTTGTAAAACTTCTTTAAAATTTACTAATAACTAATAAATCATCATTTATATATCAAAATTTAGTGTTTAGATAAGCCTGTGTATCTAGTAGCATCATGATTGTATGATGGCTTACTTCCCATCAAACTGACTGTTTACAGTTGGAGCGTTTGGATTAGACCTTGAAAATTATTACTTGAGTGATCATTTATCTATTAAGACGTTTTAGGATTAAAATATATAACAACATTCATCCTATATTGATTTTTTTACTAGATATCCTTGATAATTTTGATTTAAGAAAAGCGCTTTCGCCTTATAGCTTGGGAATCCAATCCCGAACCAAAATTTCGATCCCGAGACTTCGGGATTGCATTAGACCATCCCCATTTTCGTATAACACTATCAATATGACTGATAAAATTCCTTTCTGCTGAGACACGATCTATTATATTTTATATCGATATTCCCATTATTAGAGTCGAAGTGTAGTAAATACATCATCGGTAGGGAAAGGTTAATGTAACAACTTTGAAAAAAATGCATGGACTGTATATATGTATACATAGATTAGACAGTTACTACTTACTACTACTAGACGATTTAGTAGCCTTCAACGTGGTGAGGTGTATGATTTCTGTTGGATATACATTTCAATCCCGATTTTTTCGGGATTATGTTTACTAATCCCGGGATTCATGAGCACCTAAGACTGTCCGTTCATAATTATCATAATTTTGATGAACAACATAGGAATATTTGGACATTTTGAAATAAACGTCACATAAGGAATAACAAGGAACTAGTTGCGTAAATTGGGCGAATAAAATTTAGCATTGGAGTAATTGGTCGCTAATGAAGCAATCTTCTCGGGTTACACGAGGATGCAGCTAGGCTACTGAACGCTGCTGGGGTCAATTGGATACCTCATCTCTTGCGAACGAGTCGATCTATCTCAATTTTCATTAGCGTGATCTAGATCTTCCGATGCTGGATAATTACATACCGTATGCTAATACCGCTTCTAGGATTTCAAACAGTAAACAAAATTCTCTATTCGGGCAGTATGTAATGGCTTCTTATTTGTAAATATAAATCAATTTAAGCCAAATGGACCAGCATGAGGAGAAAAACAAACACTTCTTTAAATGTTTGTTCGTATTTAAGGCCATTATCTGGTAGCCCAAAAGACGTATTTCGCCGAGGTCTTCAACACTGGTAGCGTTAAATAATTAGGCGTGCTAATGAATGGCTTGATAAATCATAATGAAAAACTATTATCATGTTGACGACGAGTTGTAGAAAGCTTGTGTAGCAAGATCTAATACAAATGCTGAAGAAGCATTTGCAATCAAGTCTCGTTTAAAACTCTAAAAATGATGAATACGATCCATATTGAAAGAAACGCTATCATATAATTTAACATGGGAATTGATTAATGCAGAAGTTGTGTCATGTATTTTAATAACTTTCTTATTAGCCAATATATGGCAATTTAAGTGTGCCAATATGTAGCTATGGAAATAATTAATAGAGCTTGTCTATTTACAGGTCAATGATCGTATTATTATTCGATATCACATCTCTTATAATTAATCAATACAAAAATGGCTAATGTAAATCATCATCATCATCATAGTGCAGCCACAAATAATTCACTGCAGAAATCGGGCCTCTTCAATATCCATTCACAGGAAGGGGTTACATCCATCTCGTCTGTATCATAGATTCACCTCCTCGTTCGCTCGATATTGAAGGTAGCATGACCTCCGAGTTTCATTTAGAACGCTCACCAAGTGGGCCACCTGGATGAACGTATTGAAGAGCGCTTTCGCAACCGTCTCAATAGGGAATGTGGGAAATCTGTAAAGACTGAGTAATTTTCCTCAGAAGATGGTAGGGATGGTTTAGGATGAAGTCCTACGTGACGTAAAAATGCATCTCGGATTCGCTATTATACCAATTGAGGGCGTATCCACGTCTATGTGCAACTTACCCCGCGAGCTCGAGATTGGGTGGTTTCCCATTTCAGGTTGACCCACCCAGTTCAGCGAATACAAACAAAGACAATGGAAGATCGTTGCCAAGTGGAATTATTTCTATGTCGATCTTTTGTTCCGTCTGCTCGTTGTTTATCTCGTATTTGTTCTATTCCTTTAGTTTTCCAGCCGCTGGGTCAGTAATGTAGAATGAAAGGTGTCAACATAATGAAAATACCCCAAAGGGGTGGGAACCCTCAAAAAATAAGTATTCCTCCGTGAATTTATAATAAATACGTAGCTTTTTATAGTTGCAATGGCCAGAAGCACTGAGTAGTATAACGTAACTGTGTGGTTACGTAATGTTTGGTTTTCTTGAAGCGAACCTTAAATCTTCATAAAAAAAAATACAGTATGATTTTTATGAGGCTTTTCTTAATTCTTAATAAAATTTAATATTGATTGCTTTTCATAGTATTTTTATTAGTCAGACACATAAAGTGAAAGCTATAAAAGTGAGATGACATTTCTGTAATAGGTTTGATTGGATTCTGAAAAATAAACTTCACATGCTTGTTAAAAAATAAAACAACAGCACATAGTCGAACAAGAAATATGCCAATAATTTAAAACAGTGAGTAGCCATGATCTTATCAGGTCATGATTTGGATGCATGCATAACGGTTTTATTTTTAAAAAAAAGTAGTCTACAGAAATAAATGTGATATCATTGATCTCATATTTAAAAAAACCCCGAATATTTTGCACTTCTTAAGACGTTCAATAAAGTAATAAAAAATACTGCATTGTAATTTTTATTATATACAATAACATGAAAGGCGAAAGAATTTTAATATTAATTGACAATAAGAATTACCTGGCTTATGAAAGTAATAAATGAATGATCGATTGATTGTATTTTTTATTAAAAAAACCCAAACAACTGATTTAATTATTGCATATAAGCTAAAGTTCATACCCTAAAAAAGATTAATAAAAGGGTTTCTTCTTAATTAAAGATACCATTACCAAAAAGTTTGCTTAATCAGTCTCTGACTGATTCATAATCGAAATTATTCAATATACATTGTAATCAGAGCCGTAACTAGAGTATGATGCGCCCGTGGCAAGAATCTAAATTGCCCCCCAACTCCTTCTCCCAACAAAAAAAAGGAAAACTAATATATGCAAGTATCCCTTTGGACGCCCAAAATATTCCATTAGGCGCTATTTCGTGATATCAAAAAGTTGACCATTTGCCGTTTTTAAAAATGCAGTTTCGAGATAATCTCATTTAATGTTTCAATACGCTAAAACTATCAATTTAAGTGACTTACTGATCAATCAGTGATTCCAGGCGCATATAATAAACCTTCAGTTTTCTTAAAAAGCTGATTATCTTCAAGTAACTGCTGTTTTTGGGCTGTGCAAGCTACTATTATCTCAGAAAGAGTCCTTCTGTTCTGCCTCGCTATCCGTGCTTCGTCGATGTTTTTGGCAAATACTTTGCAGTATGTGCCAACAATTATATTCAATGCGTTCATTATGGAGCTGTAGCCTTCATTACATACCCCAACAGCAATGTAGGCTGATATTTATACGTGTTAAGCGTTTTGTGCACATTTACTTACTTATAAGTGTTTCTCGTTTATATTTCGTACGGATGAAAACGAGCTGGGGGCGCACTGGCGGAGGGGCATAGTCCCCGGTGGTGTTCCACGAGTACCGAAACACTTTCATTCGGGTGTCCGAAAAAGACTAATCGGATTGACACTTAAAATGTTTACAAAACAGTTGATTATCTGTAAAATTGGATTAGTGGGAATGAGAAGTACTTGTTTTCGACCTTTTTGTTGTGATATAGAATCTTATTAAATTTTTCTGGTACATATTATATTTGGATAAGATAAGATTTGAGGTGCTGCGAAGACGATATGGAGAGTTATTTGGCGTATCAAGTAGTATCTGCAAACGAAAATGCAAGTGTACCCCATGCAAGATACCAAAAATGACTGCATAATACTGCTAGCAATACGTTAATGCATTTAGAGTAAAATGGTCAAGTAAAATAAGAACTGCGTGCAGCTCTTAATCGGGTCGGTATTCTGCGTTTTGCGTCCCAAGCCCAGTTGCGCCCGAAGCAGGCGCCTGCTTTGCCATGCCCTAGTTACGATCCAGATTGTAATGATTCCATGATATTAAAAGTATTATCCAATAGAATTTTATAAATGGGTTGAAATGTGGGGTCAGGATTGCTTCAATAGCAGCAATAGTATTTCTCCACCTTAATACCGCTTATGCGATTCAATATCATCTGTTGCTACAAACGTTTTTGAATATATTTTCTTAAATGCATTATGAAATAAATTAAAATACCTGTTTTGTCGGAATCCAATATTCAAATTTCAATATTGCCACCATTAAGCCAAGGATACTATTAGTGCATATTTTGGTCGTCATACATATATTAAAATTATTGTGTGCAAATTGTTTATTGTATTTCTTTTGATAAAAAGACATATAAATTCGGTTCTCGCATAACACGATACGTCTATAACACTGTTCATTCAAGATTGTTAATTAAAGTTAAAATTAATCTCACTCCATAATATATTATATATGTCCTAGAACAGTGTTTCCTAACCTTTTTAGTCTCGTTACCCCTATAACCTATCAGAGAAACTGATTTTACCCCCCTTTTAAAATTTTGTTGAAGAAAACAACATATATAATACATACAAATAGCCTTTATTTATCATGAAATTGCACAAAACTACAGGAAATTACAATTTTAACATACTTCCTTCATTAATTTAACCCCTTCAGTGGATATGACGTATATATCCGTCAAGACCAAAGTCCATGCAAAGTGGGTATGACGGATATATCCGCATTGTGAAAGTTAAGCAAACCTCAATAGAAAATGACGGATATATCCGATTGCATTGTTGCGTACGTTAAATGTAAGAATGATTCATTTCGGGAACTGACTTGTTCGAGCTTGATGATACTATTTGATGATACTACTTGATGATACTATTTTCGTATACTAGATATGACGCGTCACTACGGACACTTAACAATGAATCAAAACGTTGAAAGGATTAATGATGGTTAATGTGAAAGTTGAAATTGTTTTGCATTTGCAAGTTTTTTTTTAATTTTAGGTTTAGTCCAATTGCGAATACTTTTTTTTAAGAAATCAAAAATCGATTTTTTTACCTGCCAACTCCTTGTGAACATTCTCGGAATGTTCTTTAAGTTTGCTCGGTTTCATGTTCTCTGTACCAAGAACTTTATTACATATAACACACTGGGGCTTTTCCATATTCCTGTCAACAACATTGTAGAAATGCTTCTTTATACAAGCGCTTTTTTCCAGAAGCAGAAGTCATTTCACTTAAAATACTGTCACAAATGCGAAAGTGCAAATTAGTGCTCGAGTAAATTGAAACTGTATCGTCTCCGTCTCTCGTCTCTTCATCCCTCTCCTTGCGAAAAGGATTACTAGAAAGGCATTAGAACACAGTGAGAGACTTCTTGGAAGAGAGTGCAAGCCATATGACGCTCATCTGTCATTTTATTATTATATCTACATACTGAAAATGAATATTGTCATTACCCCCGCAAAAAAGCCGTTTTACCCCTCGAGGGGTAATTCCCCCCAGGTTAGGAACCACTGTCCTAGAAGGAATGATCCTTTGATGGGATGAAGTTAAAAACTCAAGAGGGAATTGTAAATGTGCCCTTTATCATAAAATATATAAAAATTTGCATTTTTTTGTAACGTATGCCATAATTTTTTTATGAACTTCGAACCTCCTATAATACCATAAATCCGTGTTATACGAGGACCGAATATATACATTCTAATATTGCACAATCGAGTGTTCCCAAATTGAAATACGCGACGCTAACAAATAAATCAGCCATCGTTTACTTTTTACATTAGATTAGAACTCTTTTAATTAGCACGTATCCATAGGGTGTTCATGGTTTATTTTAGTAGTGTTTTTATATTTTTTAATAGATGGCAGCACATGTTTTAAAAATATGTGCTATTTTTGGCGGCTTTTGTATGCAGCTCAATAGAATTTAGCATACAATTGGAGTTTTTAGCATTCGAACTTATTCGATTATCGTTCTTGTTAACAATCGAATCTGGTACGACCTAAATACTTAGCTTGTCCAATGTGCACCCCGAAATAGCACGGTGATTACGATGGCTTAAATTTATTTTTCGTAAATCTATATTCTTATCAACCGGACCAGATGTGCGAGTATAAAGTTCAACGAGGTCCAATGAACGAAATTAAGGTGATTGATTAATTACTCGGAGCGATGATTCTCAATCTTTTAATTGAGGATGGTATTACATTTGGTGGCGATAGTTTTGTGCTGGTGGAATTTTTAAATGGATCGTTTCAATTAGGTTCTTATCGTCGCTTCACAAGTTGCGCATATTCTTTTAATGTGTGTGGTCAATATTTATGATGCCTTTATCTTTATGTATTTTACGAAGCTGTTAATCATCAGGCAAGAATATTCTGCAGAACAAAGACTATTAACTTTTAGCCAAGTGTATGTTGAAACTATATCATTCAAGTGAGTGCAAATATGGTTTTCAAATTATTATATTAACCTTTTCCTACCGGTGATGTATTTACTACACTTCGACTCTAATAATGCGAATATCGATATGAAATATAATAGATACGGGATTCAGATTTTCTGTATTCCTCCGTAATATAATTACGAATCACATTAAAGTATTATAGTATATAAGTATTCATCTGCAGCGACGGAAATAAATAATTTGTCGAGAAATCGGGAATTTTGCGAGTTTTAGTTCGTGTCTCAGCAGAAAGGAATTTTATCAGTCACATTGATGGTGTTATACGAAAATGAAGGCTCACGTGGAAATGCTCACGCATCTTTTAAGTGAAAAACAAATCAGATTTTGATGAAAATCAATACTCGATATATTTTAAAACATGTTATTTGCTCTTAAAGATCAAAGAAAAAATACCGAAGGGGTCAGAAGTTTGGCGTTTAGGTTGAAGGAAGTAATACTCCCAATCTATATCGCATTTTTCGTGGCCGAAATAAGCATTTTAAGCAGATTTCTTGATTTTTCTTACCTTCTGCTGAATGCTGCTCTCAAGACTGATAGTCAATTATGGAGTGGAGAAATTAATACCCTCAACAAAAATGATGTTTAAGTATTAGAGGTATTATAAATGAATGTCGTTTTTTAAATGAAAGATTTAAATTCTGATATTTTTTTTATTTTGAATAATATTTTACATAATATAATTTCCATCACTAGAAATAACCCTCCTCCACCTATCTGGCAACATTTTGTTGCTTCTTTCATAAAACATCATCGGCTTTGAATTGAAATAATCTTTTAACCCTTTTTTTATATCATCGTATGTTTTATAATTTTTACCGTCCAAATAGTGCTGCATGGACCTAAAGAGATGATAATCCGAAGGAGCGATGTCTGGTGAATACGGAGGATGTCAAATTACCTTCCATCCAAGGCTGTCAATTTTTTCCCGCGTTATTTTTGCAGTATGGGGGCGAGTTTTGTCATGCTGTAAAAACACTTGTCTTCGATTCACGAGAGAGGGTCGTTTTTTTTTAATTTCTGCCGTTAAACGGTCTAATTTCTCACAATAAACTTTTGCATTTATTGTTTGCCGGGTTTAAGAGTTTCGAAATTAATAATTCCCTTGCTGTCCCACCAAACAGACAAAAGAACCTTTTTTGTCGTGAATCCGGGCTTCGGGGTTGGTTTTGCTACCTGCCCCTTCGATAGCCATTGATTTTTGCATCCGTGGTTAGAGTACAGCACCCATTTCTCATCTCCAGTTATTAAATCATTTAAAAACAGTGTTTCGGATTCCTTTTTCAATAAATCTTCGCATGCGTGTATGCGCTCGCCCAGATTCTCTTCGCTTAGCGCGTGCGGTACCCATCTTCCTTTTATCCACGTCTTCCCGATTTTTTTAAAATGTTTTTTACACTCGACCATGAGCATCCAAGTTTGTCCTCAATTTTTTCTATGGAAGCCGTAGGATCACTTTCAATTTCAGCAGTCAGTATGGCGGGAGCCACCTCACATGGTCTTCCACTTCCAGGGCTATTCTTCAGATCAAAATTTCCAGATCGAAATTTTTTAAACCATCTTTGACACTTGCGAACATCTAAAATATCGCCCAGTATGCCACAAATATTTTTAGTGGCAACCACTGCAGTTTTTTCTTGATAAAATGATAAAGCATTGAATAACGGAAAAATTCTTCGTTCGGCGAAAATTGATTCATTGTAAAATGGGTTGTTAAATTTGAATTTAACAAACCACAATTTATTCTTGACAAGTATGGTCACCGAGAGAGCATAAAACACGACGTGAAAAAGCAACAGCCGAAGCACAACTAACCCTCAAAAACGGTCAACAATAGAAACGACATTCATTTTTACTACCTCTAATATATAAAACATAAACATGTAATGCAGTGCAGTTCAACAATGCTTCTTTATGATACATTAATCTGTATTAAAATGAGGAATTTGCCCTGTTCAAGTGTCGCCGATTAGTTACGTATTGAAATACAATTTTAATGATTCATAATTCAATTCAAGCAATAGACAAAGAAACTATTGTCCCAACATAGTAGTAAAAATAAGAATTCAACAACTTTTAACCTAATAAATACTAAGATAATCATTAAATTAGGGCAGGGCAACTTACGAGAGAATTTTTTTGCAATAATTATTTAAAAATCATCAGGAAAATCCCTTAAGAATATCATTTAAATTTAAGAATAATATTATTTATAGAACCTTGTATATCATGGTTCAAAAATGAAGCATTTTTTGATAGTTGAAAGTATTATGGAATATTGTTGAAATGTTTTGCAAACACCGTGTGGCCTATTGGCGCTGGATGCTGAAGCGCGACCGTCAGAATGGCTGAATGCAATCGTTAGTCGTTTACTGATCATCTTCTTTGAGTGGAATGTGTCGCCGTTTTAATAGTTGTGAGTTACTTTTTTAATGAATGTAATGTCAAGCTTCTTCCTTGAGAGACCTGCAAACCATAAAAGCCTTCGATGATCGATCGCCTAAGAGTTTCTGCCAAAAAATGTCATGTGTTATTCACGTGTGTTGGAATTATCGCAGACGATATGAAACGTATCTTGTTTTTGTTGAATTCTCATTCAAATGAAAATTGTGAAAATCTTCTTTATCAAGAGGACGATGATAAGAAAAGTGTCCTTATTTAATTGATCCATTGACTCTTTACATTGTCGGTTGTGATATTTGTGTTATAAAACTAAAATAATCATATTTAAAAAATATCATATCCAAATTTAAATTTATGTGAAAGACGTCGGAAATCTATTGATCGATCTTAACACATTACCGTCGGGTTAAGTCTATGCGCGTCTTTCGTCTACTATCAGCAGACGCAGTTATACGTCTTTAGTCATGTGATTCATTGGCTTTAGAAAAAAAGACAATGTTATGCATAACCCGAGGGGAATGTGTTAAAATAAGTTTCTTTAACTGAATCGGCAATCTTCCCCAATTGGGAATAAATATGGATTTTATGAAGAATTCAGTCAAGGCCACGTACAAAAATGGTTTGATGTATCCAAATAACCTGTTTCTACAGTTGATATCTGTTGACCCCCAAGTCTTTATAGCATAAATCTATAATCACCAAAATACCAGATTGGAAATTCAAATTCTTACCCAAATCATATGTTGGCATAAATGCCAAATAATAAACAGAACACTTTTGCATCGTTTTCATTATTTAAAATAATAAATGGCACTCCCCAACCTTTTTACACGCGAACCTTATATAATATTTATTTTATCTTATATTGTGACAGTTGGACATGACTATAACTAACAAATTTAACAAAAACAATGTTTTTTTTTAAACAAATTAAATATAAACTTGGATTTGTAAGGATTATAAATGGCGGGCAAGCAAATATAGCATCTAAGACTGTGAAGATTTTAAATTAGCTCATTTTTCAAGGGGTCATTTGTTCTTTTCTCATAAGTAGGGATCCCGGACAGTTTTAGGTGCTCATGAATCCCAGGATTAGTAAAAGTAATCCCGAAAAAATCAGGATTGAAATTTTTATCTAACAGAAATCATACACCTCACCAGCACGATGAAGGCTACTAAATCGAGACATTCCCGACGCAATTTGGACGCTTGGAAACAGTAGCGTAACTATTAATTGGTGAGCTTAAGCGACTCCTAGGGGCAGTAACTGTCTAATCTATGTATACATATATAGAGTGCATATATGTTTTTCAAATTGTTATATTAACTTTTCCCTACCGGTGATGTATTTACTACACCTCGACTCTAATAATGGGAATATCGATATGAAATATAATAGAAACGGAGTTCAGAATTTTTGTATTCCTCCGTAATATAATTACGAATCACATCAAAGTATTACAGTATATACAGTGTGGAGGCTGAGCGTGCATTTTCGTGTAATTTCTTAAACTATTGAAAATCCCAAAGGACCAACTTCTTTTAAAATGTATCGACCTTATTTCTCAGTTTTAAAATATTTGTACAAATCACTTGGAGATAAAGGTTAAGAAAGAACCTTTTCTCTTGATAGCCACCTCACTTTTGCATGGAGAAAGAGATGTTATGATTTAATTTTTTGCATGACGATTTTCTTGAAATTTTGCATGCTGTTTGGCAGACCGCGGATCATTTTCCTGAACAAAACTATCCGTATGCATTCAAAGAATTTATAAATAGGGTCAAAATTTTTTGCTTATGACAAAGATTATTTGGAAAATTGTGGTCGATTTATAATTGCATTTATCCCGGTAAATACCAAGAGATAGATACATCATCAATTATTCATTATTTGTTCACAATTGATTGATTATATTTACGCCCATGTTCAATTCGGGTGCTATTGAGCAGATCCCGGCTTTCTTATAGTCACTCGCCGCTCCAAACTATCGGTGGACTTTTCACACAATTACTATATTTTTAAGTCGAAATAAAAGCTTAAACGGTTTTATAAGGAAAATTGAGAGTTTTATTGTAACAAACATGATAAGCCACTTTGTTTTTTATATATCTTATCCCTATCTAATATAAAGAAGAGATGACTTTTTTCGATTTGAAATACATTGGTTTGCTTTTATTTTAACATCTACTGTTTATTATCCGATAATATTGATTTTGATGATATATAAAAAAGAAAATGTATTTTAGCTTGCTTATCTAAAGTGATTTATAAAAAGGCGACCAGCTAAATAAATATCCCATGATGGCTTTGATGAATATTATATAGATTTTTCTCTGTTGCAGATGATTGAGCCGCTCTCAGCTGTGAAGGATCAATTTAAAGTCGATCATCGTAAAGTCTCCATAGATGACATCGTGTTTAAATGTCACTATAGAGTGACGGTCATTCTTTTGATCGTTTGCACAATTCTCGTAACACAAAGACAGTACATCGGCGAGCACATCAAGTGCATTACAGATGCTGGAGTTCCCGAAAATGTCATCAATACCTTTTGCTTCTTCTCCAGCACCTACACTGCCGTAAGTCCATCGATTCATTTATCATCTTCGATATTGATTAGCGGAATAACATATTCAATACTAAACCGGTAGGTCAAGCATTTAAACGAATCATTATTGGAAGCTGGACATATTCCACATCCCGGTGTAGGCCCATCCCTGGAATCGGACGAAGTTATACATCATGCTTACTATCAGTGGGTTCCGTTCGTGCTTTTTTTGCAAGCTATATCATTTTACATGCCACATTATCTATGGAAATCGATCGAAGGTAATGCCCAATATGAAATATGTTCATTTTTTACACTGATATACATAAATACACCAAAATTGCGGTTTGTTAAAGTAATTTTCGTTCTTAGGAGGTAGATTGCAAAAATTAGTTTCTGGATTGAAACTGTATTTCTTTGATTTCTACAAAGAAGATCAAACTGACGAAAATTTGAAGATATTCATACCATCCCATGATAATGCAATAAAACAATTAGATGAACTGAAAACTGAATTTGTGAAAAGGTACATTCCATTTACAGGATCTTCAATATACAGTCATAAAAATTAATTTGTGAGATATCTAACGTTGACGTTGATGCACACAGAATAGATACTATTTTTATTTATTTTCTTTAATTTACACCAGATTGCACTCATATAATGCATGGTCGAGGTGGTTAATAATATGTGAAATTTTGAATTTGGTCAACTTGATTGTGCAAGTTGTACTTACGAACATATTCTTGGGCGGAAGTTTCATGGCAATCGGACCAGAAGTTTGGAACAATCCCGATTGGGATGCTTATCTGGATCCTCTCGACATCGTCTTCCCAAAGGTAATTAGACAAATTTTAGCATCTCACAATATGAAGAAAGATCAATTTTATTACTATGTATTTTACTTACATTAAGGTCACCAAATGTCTATTCTATAAATATGGTCCAAGCGGTACAATTCAGAAGCATGATGCCTTGTGTGTAATGGCTTTGAATGTGATTCACGAGAAGATTTATACAATTCTATGGTTCTGGTATGCGATTCTCTTCATTTTTACAGTGACGGGTAATTATTATATTTATGGTTTGTCTCATAATATTACTTGTCGTCGAAGTAATTCTAAGTTTCCATTTTCTTTTGTGGAGGTTTGATCATCCGGTTAATATCGTTCATTATGCACTCGAGATCTAGAAGATTTAACGAAGCGATGCTGTCATATGCTTGCCCTGGAAAGTTAGATATTAATAATTTGACTACTGTGACGCACCAGAGTAACTTCGGAGATTGGCTCTTCCTCTACTTCTTGGCCAAAAATATGAACTCATTCACTTTCCGGTAAGCTTTAACAATTAAACAATAGTAAATAAATGTGATCATTTGCTTGTATAGTGGTTTAGATACTGGACTCATATTATATTGTCTCGGACTAAATACTTATTTTCGAGTATTCGAGTGAGATAACTCTCGAAAGTCTCAGCTGCGAGACTTCAATGACGAGCCCTTTTTTCAAGCATAGTCAAATCCAGTTCGAGAAGAAACGGAGAGAAGACGACTTCCTTTGTCCAATGCTCAAGTCCTGCATTCCCTTTCCCTGAGCTCTTCTCTTCTCTTAGCTTCATCCTTTTCGCCGTCTTCACTGGGTAGGCCATACAGCATGGACGTTACCGAAAAGAGTTCCTTGATGTTTAAGGTTCAAATCCAAATGGCATTAGGCTTTTCGGAATACATCGATTACACTGAGTTGATTATGTTGTTACAGCAGTTGAATGGAAGAGAGATATGTTACAGAGCATGGAGCCCTGGATCTCATGTTCCTCAACAGAAATCCCTGTCCATGTGATCCATTTTTGTGTTATCACTTCGGCGGAGAACAATCATATTTTAGATAACATATTGCTGTGATTTGTGTGTCAAAATTTAAAATATAAAACATCACATTGATTAATACAACAATTTAAACTGATTCATAACATATTTGATTTATGTATTGTATGATTTTACAGGAATTTCTTTCAAAAGGTTGCTGAAGATATGGAACCAAAGTATACCGATTTTCAAAAACAACCTAATCTCAGCGTTATGCCGGCAACATTTGAAGAAACCGAAAAGCTTCAAATGGTAAAGGATGATTGACCTCCTATTTAAGCACTAACGTAAAAACGTAAAAAAAAAGCGAAAACGTTAAATTTATAAAAGACTATTATACAGATCATAAAAGTGCTTCGTTTTATAGTTAATTTTTCATCAGTTTTCAATTTAGCACTAATGATTTTCTAGCTCTAAGAAATGTCCATATTTTTATATAAAAAAAATATTTATGTTATGTAAAAAATATATTATATATTTTTAAATATATTATAAAATAAAACTGTACGTTTCATTTTTTTATAGATCAAGGAGCTTTAAATTAATCTTCTTCGATTTATAAACCTTTTTAAAATTTTAACACATTTCTATCGGGGGTTTGCCGAATGCTATTTTTTTAATAGCGAGGGAAAAAACGATACGTCATTATATAAATCTAATATAATATAGCCAATCAAATGCTTTTTAATTTTTGCATACAAACATATATTATTAAAAGTGTAATAGTTTTGGAAACAATTACAGAAAAAACATATTTAACAAGTCAAAGTTGACACCATCCCAATGGTTTAATTTTTGTATCAACTGGTAATTTAAACTATTATTTTACATTTAATGTAAAATTTTTAAAAAGTCTTTAGTTTTTGGCAAGTCTGTAGTTTCAGTAGACGTTAATTTTTGATTTTCATGAGTTCTGTAAATTTAAATACAATAGTTGTGGCGAAATATTCAATAAAATGCATTGTGATACCACCAGACTATATAAACGGATAAACTGCTCTTCCAGCAAACAACGTGTTATATATCTCATAACCTTAATTACATAACATGCTTCATATCATAAAAGTTGAATCTATCTTTCTCGAAAATTCAGATAAGAAAAACGATTAGTTACTAATGACATGAAAAACAGAGATATGCAGCAAATTATATTGCATGAAAAAAAAACAATGTAAATGGAATTCAATTATAATCACGATACCTAAATATATTCATAGTTTATAAGGTGAATAAGTGTTTTAAGTGATGCATAAATCATATGAATAAAGACATCCAGATGTGTCGTCATCCCCTAACCTAAATTTTCCCCCCCCTGTACTAATTATACCTTTATGTGAATACATTTTCCGTGAGAATTCCAATACAAGGGCAAACTTATTTGTATGTAAGATCTTATTTCCTTGGCATTGCGTTTTAATAAAAAGGGAATCCTTTTTCAATCAGGAAACTCAAGTTCATCCTAGCTTTAACACAATTCAATTTTTTTAAATGTATTGTTATTTGGTTGCAAACCGTAGCAAGATGATCTCCATGGAATAATGATATTTGTTAGTTAAATTTAGGGTATATATTCGTATTATTCCATCAGCCAAAAATATTAGGAAATGATAATATAAGTCTTCGTAATTTTGCTGATGAAATTCTGTCGATGTGTGTTGAGTTCTGATGAAATAGTGTTAAGGAAATGTTTTTTTTCATAAGTTATATAATCGAATAAGTCGCATATCGCTGGATCACTCAATCAACTGATATTCATCTCCAATAAGATATGTTGTCAGTTTTGATGGCGTTTTCGCGCGGAAAATTTTTTCGCGCCAAAAAAAATGTTTTGACAGTTTTTGCGCCCAAGTATCTATATATATCGATATATATTTAAAGATTTCCTGGTCGCGTTTCTATTTATCAATATATTGGAATTTCAAGTCGCCAGTGAGGATATTTATTCTCATGGCAGACATTCGAAGAAGTAGTCACTTTACCCGTTGCTTATTCCTTTATTTGGACAATGCTTCTCTTCTGCATCTTGTTCATCCTCTTCCCTCAGCAGTCCTCTCGCTCCAAAATCCAACAGGTAAAGTTCACATAAGAGTGTTGACCTTACAGCAATGTAGCCGAAGCTGCACGGTGAGCCAGACAACAAAAAAATGCTTCGTCACTTTGCATTTGACGTTATTTAGCGAAACATCAATCATTGCGATATGGCGAAAACGAATGCGAATGATTGGCCTTGATGTGTGAATTTGAAAATATTTTAATTAGATCCATTGTGAGCCGATTTTAATTAACATTGATTGTCGATAGCCGCTACGTTGGAAAATCTTCCCCTAAATAGCCTCAAGTGGTGCAACACAACATTCAATCAATCGATGAGGAATATAAAATACGTCATCCTTTTTCTATTCTAAAATAGTCAAAGATCACATAATATATAACATATTTAACCGACCAAATTCTAAGACATTCGAATTTTCCTTAATGCTTTCTCCACCAGATATTTAAATTCTAGTTCGAGTTGATGACCGCGTGATTTTCGTATAATACCATCAATGGGATAAAATTCCTATCTGCTGAGACACGGACTAAAACTCGCAAAATTCCCGATTTCCCGACAAATTATTTATTTCCGTCGCTGTAGATGAATACTTATATACTGTAATACTTTGATGTGATTCGTAATTATATTACGGAGGAATACAAAAATTTTGAACTCCGTATCTATTATATTTCATATCGATATTCCCTTTATTAGAGTTGAGGTGTAATAAATACATCACCGGTAGGGAAAGGTTAATATAATAATTTGAAAAACATATATGCACTGTATATATGTATACATAGATTACACAGTCACTGCCCCTAGGCGTCGCCTAAGCTTGCCAATTAATAGTTACACCACTATTTTTTAGCGTTCAGATTTCGGCGGAAATGTCTCGATTTAGTAGCCTTCATCGTGCTGGTGAGGTGTATGATTTCTGTTAGATAAAAATTTCAATCCTGATTTTTTCGGGATTACGTTTACTAATGTATTAGGGTGTCCCATAAGTTTCTTTCGTTTTCATATAAAGAAAAAAATGAATCAATTGAAAAACTAGGTCTTTCTCTGCCCTGATGTCACATAATAGGTAAATCGTAATAGAAAACCACGTTTATTGATGGCCGAATAGGTCCAGGGGCCTCAAACTAAAATTGCGCCAAGAGCCTCTCAATTGCCAAATCCGCATGTCCTGTCATGATCTGACGTTTATTAATAAAACATGTTTATTAATTACTCACATCAATAAAAGAAATCATGCGACAATAACAAGGAAATGTAACATTTTTATCTTGTTTGCGTCTTTTCATCTATTTGAACAAAATGCATCTATTTAAACATGAAACGTCTTCCGTCTGTTCTTATCTTTAATTTATCGTCCCGTCCCGAGCTTAATATAGAACATGATTCAAATATCTTATTATACTTGTCTCATGAAATCGAGCAATGATTAATTTTAAAAGAATGCCCAGAGCATCGTGCAACATTGTCCACGATTAACAATGCATTCTGCGAGTTCAATACCTATCTAATATAGGCGAGCGCTCATCATCTTTGATCCTTTTTTGTGATCCTTTTAACGTTCATTTTTAAATGCTACCAAGACCATATTCTTTCTGCTTGCTTCGGACGGTCTCTGTTTAGAGGCTGATAAAAAAACCGCTAAAATGTGCTCATCATTATACGTAATGCAAGTAATTCGACTCGCCGAACAGGTATTACGACTTGACATGTTGTCCCAAATATTTGATATGGAAATTTGAGAAAAAACTGCTAAAAAAATTTGTAGCATCACAATTTGAAAGCGTTAAAAATGAGCGTTGATTGTAATGAAAGATATAATAATGAATCTACGTTAAACGCATGGATTTGAAAATCTACTGAAATTATGTCAGTCTTCTGCAAGCTATTCAATGTGATTTAACATGATTAAACTTTATATTTATATGATTATTAACGACCGAAAAAACAAATAGGCTTGCGAGATGAATCCAGAGTAAAATATCATCAAGACTTTCGACTAAAATATGTATTAACCAAATTGTTTTTTTTTATATCGGTTTTAGTTTCGGTTACGTTCCAGACATTTATATCGGTTCGGTTACGATTTTCGACAAATATAATTTGAATGTATTGTAACGTAAACGGATTGCTGAGCTGGTTGATTTACATTGTAGCCGGGGGCCACGTTGATCAGACGCTGAAATCACACCCCCTCATTCTCTATAGACGTGTATGCGCACAGCTAATGGTAAATCTGATTGAAAATGATTTAAGAGATTGTAAAAAGCACATAAAGGCGTCTATTAAGAGTATTATAGTATGATTTATATATGTATATATATATTTGTTTTTTATAGCCGAAATTAAGCGAATTTTATTAAATTAGTAATAGAATAATACAAAATAAACCGATTAGAATTTATATGTCAATGTCATTTTCAACAATAGCAAACATTGCCATTATGTGGTCAAATGAACATCGGTTTGCCGTCAGTTGACAAATTCATGCTTTTTGTTAATTTTTGAAAATAGTTTCCTGTTTTATTCAATTAACGTAGTTGTCTATTGTCCCACAGTCATAAAAAAATGCATAAAATATTAATACTAAAATTATATACTAAAAAAATATGAAGCCAATGATTCATATTACAATGCAAAATTTGGTATAAAATTGTTTAATTTTGATGAGACTATTATCATGATTCAAGTCCACTTTGCCACAAGTTCATCAAAGTGGAAAAACAGCTCTGAAAAGGCAGGTCGCTCTTATATGTCAACGTACTAGTGAACATATTTGTTGTTGTTTAGGCTGGAATTCGTCATTACACATGGTTGGACCCCATATTGTATTTATAATATTGTATCTAGGGAATCCAATTCCGGGATCCCGGACAGTTTTAGGTGCTCATGAATCCCGGGATTTTTATCTAACAGAAATCGTACAGCTCATCAGCACGATGAAGGCTACTAAATCGAGACATTCCCGCTGAATTGTTAAATTAACCTTTCCCTACCGGTGATGTATTTACTACACCTCGACTCTAATAATGGGAATATCGATATGAAATATAATAGATACGGGGTTCGGAATTTTTATATTCCTCCGTAATATAATTACGAATCACATCAAAGTATTTACAGTATATAAGTATTCATTCTACAGCGACGGAAATAAATAATTTGTCGGGAAATCGGGAATTTTGCGAGTTTTAATCCGTGTCTCAGCAGAAAGGAATTTTATCCCATTGATGGTATTATACGAAAATCACGCGGTCATCAACTCGAACTAGCATTTATATATCTGATGACGATACCTCCAACAAGTATGAAGGCTGAGCGTGCATTTTCAGCAGCAAGTTGCTTGGCTACTAAAATCAGATCCAGACTTAATGACGAAACACTCGATGTTTAATATTACTTCGGGCATATTTTCAAAATAATATTTGAATTTTTAGTGTTTTATTATCTATTTTAAACTCCCTGGATCCTTATGATTATTTTCTATTTTAACATTAAAAAATCTAAAGGGAAGGCGCTTTAGATTGTATGTTTAAGTGAATGAGATTATGTTAACCTGATTTTTGATGGCCTACGTGATGGTATTTTGTGCTTAAAATTTTGTTATTCTCATTGTTTTAATATCGATATTTAATCATCTTATCATACGAGTAGATGAGTTGATAACATTTTTTTAAATTCTATTGTTACTCATTTTAAAATGGAGTTATCAATGGAGGCCTTAAATCCATTATCGATATTTTCCTTAAATAAAATATTTTTATGGTTAAATTAGGGAAAATTTATATTAATACTATTTTTTTTTAGGATAGAATATAATATATGAGTGTGAAGTTAATTTTTTTTTTCTAAAATGCTTTATAATAATTGTTGCAAATCTAACACAGCTTTATATTTTTAGTATTTACTATTTTGAAGAAACAGTAATTCCTATTAAATTTGGATCGAAACGATCAACACTTCTTATTTCCCATAATAGATATAGCGATTTTTTTCCGCAATCTATATTTGAAACCAAACCGTAATGTTAAGCATCCAGTAACTAAAACAGTTGACCAACAAATATTCATTAAAATATTTTTTAATGATAATTTGCGATTTTACAAAGAGCATTCGTGTGGTCACCTTCCCACAATATTTCGTCAGCATGCGTCAGCGGCTTTATGCTATTCTCGGTAAATATATGCATATTGCGGTTCTGTTTATTTTTCCGCAAAAAATTTTTTTAGCTTCAACGGTGTCGCTGTGGTGTAAATTCAAATAAAAAGACGGGTTCTAAGAAAATAATCATCGTCCGTGAGATGAATCTTGATCAGCTTCGAGCACAAGAGACGTGATGAAATTTGCATTGGCTAGCATTTCACGCGCGGATGGCAAAAATGCAACCCAAATGTCATCCAATCCATAAACTTTCTGAAATAATTTACTTCAGATATACATAAGGTTTTTCCAATGAATTTACAATCTTATATACGTACTCGACAATGTCTCATAATCAATCAAGTGTAAACCTAATCCTATTTTCCAGATCATTTATCAGCTTGTATTGTGTTACGAAAGATGCAGAAAAAATATCAGATAACCATTGTCGCCAGACAGGGTTTCCACTTCAAAATCAAAATACTCATTTAGAATGAATTTAGATTCGTCAAACATTAAATTATTGTATATTTGCTCAAATATGTGTTATTTACTGGATGATAATAGTTGTAAATTGGTGTAGTGATATAATATCTGGACACACATTACTAACGATCGGATTCAAATCCATATATTGGAAGAAAAAATTCACCGCAACGATAAATTTGGAAGCTTAAAATTATCATTCTGTCTATGAAGTCGGGTAGGTCTAATTCAACTAAAGTAGAACTTCGATTATCCGGACTAATAGGGGAAGAAAGTAGTCCGGGTAACTAAAATCCAGATAATCGAAAATAATCACAATTGAAAGGGAGGCATCTACAGGATCTTCAAAATGTGGCATCCGGGCTTGCTATATAAAATCTGAAAACAACTGACCACAAACTACTTCTTCATATTCATATCATACCTGACCAACAGAACATTCTACGTCAAATACGAATTTGAAGCCACCACACCCCATGATATAAAATCCGGCGTCTCACAAGGTAGCGTACTTGGTCCAGTTTTATACTTTTTATACACAGCCGACATTCCGACAACAGACACCACGACAACGGGCACTTTCGCAGACTGACACAGTTCTGTAATAAATGCCTGCGTCTCAGCTGCTCCAACATGACCTCAACAATATATAGAAATGGCTCAAGAAATTGCGCATAAATGCTAATAAAAGTAAATCTACGCATGTTCACTAATAGACGAGAGACATGTCCTCCTGTCTCACTGAATGATTGCAGCACAGCCACAGGTAGATGTAGTTAAATATATCGGCAAGCACCTGGACAGAACGTGGAAGACGCGCATAAGCAAGAAGAAAAAGCAACTGGAGATCAAAATGAGAATGCTGTATTGGTTAATGGGCCAAAAATCGGAACTGTCCCTAATAAATAAAACACTCTTATACAAAAGTATATTAAAACTAATCTGGACATATGGGTTACAGCTCTGGGATACCGCATCAAACTCCAATATTGACATTCTCCAACGCTTTCAATCCAATGTGCTGCGTACTATAGGCAACGTTCCATGGTACGTGACAAACGAAACTATTCACAGAGAACTAAGCATACCAACATCGAGATTACCATAACCATAACCAAAAATACAAAAAAAGATTGAATACACATCCCAACCGCCTTGTTGAAGAGCTGAAGCTAGTCTGAAAAAATGTATGGTTCATGACCTGGACAAAAGATTCAAATGAATGAACATTAGGTCCTCATTAATGTATGGGAACCTACACGAGGCAGCAACGTCATAAAAAGAACTGAATGTCTTCTTTTAGAAGCTGCCAAATCGCGAATACTCGAATAAGATATATGTATTAGTTTTCCTGAATTACACTCTTCTTAGTTCTCAAGCCATTTCATGGCGACATCTAAACACTGAAAAGCTTCAGAACATGTAGGACCAATATCTCCCCCCTCGCAAATCTCTTCATTGTCTTCTCGACTTTGTACTTCTGAGGCAGATATTTATTTAATTATTTCCTCATCGTTCAAAATTTGGAATCCAGGGTCGTTTGCATCGCAATTTAATCACTCGGTTACATGTTCTTCATCGCATTCAGCCCATATAGAAATTTGTGCTATTGCTTCCGCAATGTCTCCTATATCAGGTTCTACCGCGTTACTGGAACTTGGCTTTTCAAAATTTGGTTTCATGATTTTTTCAAAGTTGACACATCTAAAGAATTCCAATTCTGCTGCGATGTAGAAACAGTATATTAAGTTTATTTCCTTGTTGAAGCTGATAACTGTTTCTTCAAGGTATATCAGCAGAAAGCTTTTCCTCATGAATTTAAAATTCCCGATACTACGTTGTCATTTGAGATTTTCAAGCTAACGCGGGCATGTTTTGAAGGTGGAGTCTCCATTTAATTTTGTATTGAAAAATATTGCCTTTTCACACAGCAATGAACCAGATATTGACTGTCCAGTTAAAGCGTCTTTGTATAAACCACATAAAAATACACTCTTCAACTTCTGTAATTCCTGATTTTTTCATAACTTTTCGCTCTGAGCTTTCAACTGACATTAAACAATTAGTAAACTTCGTAATATGCAATCCATCACGTACTTAAGCAAAAATGGATACAATTCCCCACGTGCAAATCAGCTAATTATATATATTTTTGAGCATTTCGGATAATCGAAAATCATCAGCTCAAGAGATCGGATCAAGCTCAGATGAGCATCGTCATTTATTGGATTGTCTCAACAGCATAATTATGAATCGAGAGTTGAACGACCAACTATGTATACCACTCCTCGATTTATTAAATCCATGATAAACACAAATCGAACATTGATTCTGAATTCCTACCACATATAATATGCTGTTATTTCTCAGTATTACTTGGTGGCGATGACATTGACTTAATCAATCAGGATGAGAAATGTGTACTGATGACTGATGATGCAAAGCACGTATGCTGTGCATGATTAAAATGATAGTAAAATATAAAAAAATCACAGTTTTTTAATATATTTTTATATGATTTACTAATAATTAATTGCAACTCTTTACTAAAATTGTGCATATATTGACTTTGCAATCCTATGTGTCACAATTTTAATTTTGTTCTTAAATTTGCCGCAAATAAGTTCTTTTTATTGCATCGATTTCCTCTCCAGCTTTTCCTATCAATGGGGAATTTTATATGGTGGTGGTATATATTATGACAAGGATAACGTCAATGGATATGAGAGGATCTATGAATGAATTTTGAAACTAATTTATATTTAAATGATATAATTTTTATTAGGATTGAGTCCAATATTTTACAATTAAAGACCTAGAACCAATTTTGACTTGGACTTTGGAAATCGACTGCAAAATGATGTTATATTTAAGAATTTAAAATAGAAAAATGATCTATAAATTCAAAAAGTCATATTAGAAACAAATAGAAAAGATTAGCGTTTATTGACATTGTTAAAATCCAATAAAACTATCATTTTAATCGATCAAAAGTAATTGACTTAAGACAAGATCGACAGGTAGTATCCTTATGGCTATTAATATAATACTCTTTATTGCTCTTATTGGAAGTCAGTAGAAACGCGACTTAAAAAGCAATATATATTGTTTCATATCATTTAATCTTGACTACTGTTATAACTGCTGGCTTAAGAATTTTGTAATAGTTTGATATTAGAATTTAGGATTATAGGGCTTAAATGTATCATAACATGATTCAACAATACAAGCTGTTAGCTGAAAAATATTATTTTGATATTGCTTATATTAAAAAGGACTTTTCTGGAGTAGGAATCCTTCCGTTGCTGGCTAAGGACTTTCTTTTCTATAAATTATATTAAATACAATAATTCTGATGATTCTGCATTCCTTCATTCACTTGATAGATAAGTATTTAATAATCCATGAAAACAAACAAGAGACCAATCCATAACGTCTAGTTTCATCATTTTTGTTCCACTTTCGCAATAGATCAATTCAGTTATCAGGTCCTCAAACAATCATTATAAATATAGAGCATGTAATAACTCGAGTGTCTTGCGATAAATAAAATTACATTTATAAGTGCACAAGAAAATTACCTTAACTTATCGTAGATTTCTCACAAAATAAAAGGAATTACAAACGACAGCGAATTACGAGGGGATTAATCCAAAAATTGATTATTATGGCATAACATAATCCCTAGCGCTTAAGTTATGTTAATCTTTAAAAAAATCACATTGTTCAATTGATCAGTTGATCACTGTTACCTTCACTTTTTTATAATTCAAAAGGGAGCTTTGGACTGTATGTTGATTGGTTTGTAAACCACATTTGTAAATGTGGCCTGAACTTTAGCAGAAATGTGTACCGGTGCTTCGTCACGTAGGCTCAATGCGCATTTTAAAAACTTTCGAGCCATCCTAACTGTTCCCATTTAAATATATTTCTACTAACTTGCCAAAATTAAGCAGCACAATCCAATTCCCAGCATATTTTTTCAGAAGTAGTTTTCACAGAATTTCCAGTATGAGAATCATCTTCCATCGACTATTTTCGTACATTTTAATTCGAAACGTAATCTTGAATCTTACAGTTACAGTCGCACTGAAATGAGGCTGTATAAAACACATCACTCAATAAGTTCGTAGGATAGGATATCATATATTTGGCGCCACTTTTGACAAATCCATTTGATTTTTAAGAAGTTTCAATCTTCAAATAATTTATAGCAATCTGATATTTAGTTCACAAGTTACAGTGGCTTGAAGGACGCTATTTTTACTCTGAGAAAAATCTTATATATGTATACATATATAGAGTACATATATGTTATTCAAATTGTTATATTAACCTTTCCCTACCGGTGATGTATTTACTACACATATGCAATCCCGAAATCCTGGGATCAAAATTTTGGCTCGGGATTGGATTCCCTAATCACTACACATCAGAATCAAACAGACACCTATTTCACAAGTCGATCGCGACAATGGCAAACTTGCACGAGTTGCACTTTGAACTGCTTCCCCATTCATCTAAAAAGAATATTCCACGGAAAGAGATTTGACTCCAATAAAGGAATGATTGCCGAAACTGAAGCCTATTTTGAAGCCAACGATAAATCGCGCTACAAAAACGGGATCGAAATGTTAGAGAAGCGTTGGAATGAATGTAACACTCTTGAAGGAGAATGCGTTAATTAATAAAGTCGTTGCTTATTAAAAAAGTTGTTGTTTTGTTAGTCATCCTACGAACTTATTGAGTGATTTGATACAACATGTATGATGACAACAATCATTTATGATGACAAAAAGTAGCTGTTGAAAATGACATTGTTCGGTGTCATTTGAATTGTTTGCTGGAAATGAAGCTGGAGTCGAATGCTTTATGATGGTTGGTTATAATATTTAAATTCTTCCTTTATCGAAGTATAATATGTTTAACTCGATTATATATGGTCGCAAAGCAACAATAAATCTAAAAATTCATCAGATATATAACTCTATCGAATTTTATCTTTTTAGGTCAATGGAACTTATAGATGATTTTTAACAGGTTGTTTTGATAGATCTAAGCATGATTGCAACTAAATTTCATGATATATATATATGTACATCATATTGTGCTCTGAGGCTAAAAGGGTTAAATTGATATTTAACCTTCTCCATGCTAAACAACGATATATCGCCGATTGTAAAACTAACGAGGATTGCAAACAACGTTCGCTATTGTTTCTGTGCGTAAGGGTATCAAAAAAAGGGAGGAGATAACAAATAAAATTCCGTTCATCAAAAAAGATTTGTAGCAGGTAAAGGATTAAAAATAAGTAACAATGAAAGAGAAACTAATTTACTGCATGGTAAGAATTAAATGCATCAAATATTATCAACAAAAAAAATTAAATCACCTTATCAGTTTGTCTAGATTGCATTGAAAGTGACAATTAAGCGAAGAACACGTTCTTGTCAAATGTACCTGACGTTTCTGTATAATGATATTCGAATGAATTTACATTTATAATTAAAGTCGTTCTATCAACACCGTTAAAAAATATGGTAATTTCTATAAAGCTAAAAAGTAATATTAAAATGCATGCTGTTTGTTATTTCTGAAGGATATGAATTTTTAAGGATAATAAAAAGTTCTTCGTAACCGTAATGCCATCTCTTTGAGAACGGGCACACTACACATTTCACACTCGATATCATCATCATATCACTCATCATCATTGATCATATAGTTTCATTTGCTTGCTTAGCATGCAGACTAAACAAATATTTCAAGGCACGTAGACGGACTTCCATGATAAAGGTGAATAGCACCCAGATTAAACTGTTTAACAAAATGATTAAAGTGCTTTATTTACGCCTTCAACTTTTAAAACGTCCATACATCGACAACCATTACATTTTAATACTAAAATTTAAATATATTTAGATTTGTAGGGTGAGATTCCCCAAGTGACGCTTATACGAAGCATATCCATAAATTAAGTGTACTGTCACAATATTAGGCTGTGATTTTTTGTTTTTTTTTATGGTTGGTCATACTGAGTGGTAGAGGAGAATCTCCCGGCAAAGTGAGAGAGACCCTAAAAAACTCAAAAGAAGCATTCAAAACAAAAGGAGGGGTATGCTGATGAGAGGAGTGTGCTTGTTGTACGATAACGCCCGTCCTCACACAGCCTTAGCCACCAAGGCACTCTTTGATTTATTTGGTTGGGATGTTTTGAACCATCTCCCAGGTGAAATTAAATTTTCAATCGACAAGCAAGTGCAGAAAGAGGTTCTAAAATGGGGGAAGGAGCTGGCGGGAGAGTTCTTCGAGGAGGGCATAAAGAAGCTTGTGCCACGGCCCACTAGATGCATTGAACAGGATGGCGATTATGTTGAAAAATTGTTAACAAGTGTATCAACAATATCCTGTATTTTTTTTCAAATACAAATTTTCTAAAAATATATAAAAACTTAGAACACTTACTTTCGGGATATCCCTCGTATTAGGATCGTTTACGTAGACCACGCAATTATTTACCCGGAAAAGATGGCTAGATTAACCAAATATAAGACAGCAGATCTATTCTAAATGTTTATTTGTGCTACTTTAGACAAGAGAGGTTCCAACTGCGAGACTTTGTTCATGCGAAATATATATTTTTAAATCAAAAAGACGCTAATCAGTACATAGCAACATTGAGACAATTTTTTTTTAAAGATTAACATCATTAATTATATCTTATAAAAAGTCGTTTTATAACGTCAAAATTTCAGATAAGTTTTGTAACATATCTCAATCGTATCTATGTGAACTAGTTTTCCATTGAGGTGACTAAAATTTCTATCAATAATATTAAATACATACTTTTTGGTGATATTATTGGGAAAAAATGCCTAGATTTTGATCCGTGTTAAAAATAACATTCGCAAAAAGCTTATATCGTCATGCGCGTAAAAGGAAGAAACAATGAAGTGCTTGTTCCAGAAAATTTTCATAGGTTCTTTTAGCACTCTGACTAACTGCTGACCCAGTGGCTGACCTCATCGATGATGGTAATTAGACTGTCTGAGTAACAAATCTGTCAAAAACATCTTGGTCGATATATGAAAATATGTTTTCTATGGGTTTGGTGCTCTAATTTAATTTATGGCGGTATAAATTTCAGTTTAATGATCGTCTGTAGGGACCCAGTCAAATGCTATAACTATGATCTACACGTCTAACAATGCGTTAAATATGTCAAGGCAGCAGGATCATTATAGGGATGTTGGTTAAGTTCTGGCCGGTCTTACATCGCTTATATTGCTCAAGGACATTATTTTGATTACTAACGACATATGTGATTATCAGAACAATATATAATGTATATGTATACGTATGTAATTCGCAATAAAACCCAACCTTTTTTCTAGGATTGCCTACTGCGGTTGACACGAAAGAAATACAAATTCAGACATATCCTTTGTTTTATATCGTGATGATATTCCACTTTCAATGACATTTTGATCAATTATCAAAGTGCTATCTAATCATATATGATAGTAACCTCACCTTCAAAAGGTATTGAGCTCAATAGCTTGGAATCAGGTGGTAACTTCTTCCAGTGCTAATTACGATGAAGAATAAGGAACAATGGCGATTAATTAACTCAGTGCCCCGAACCATTGTTTTTTTTTCATTTCTGTTTTCGTTCCGGTTCAGTTTCAAATATTAATATCGGTTAGATTACGGGTTTCGTTCCGGGAGAATATTATTCTATTTTCGGTTCAGCTCCAAGTGATACATTTTTGTAGCATAAATTTCCTTCTTTTATAATAAGCATTCTATATGAATCATCATCATCATAGTGCAACCACAAAAAGTCAACTGCAAAACTATGGACCTCTTCAATATCCATTCACAGGAAAGGGTTACATCTATTATGTCTGTATGATACATTCACCTCCACATTCGCTCGATATTGAAGGAAGCATAATCTCTGAGTTTCATTTGGAACGCTCACCCAGCGGGTCTCCTGGATGAACGTATCGAAGGGAACTTTCGCGACTGTCTCGATAGGAAAGTGTGGATGGGGTTTGTAAAGACTCAGCAGTTTTCCTCAGAAGACCGTGGAAAGCTGTTCTAGACGACCTGATGATCTTGATTTTACTGGAAACGGCTTTCTTGAATGCAAAGAGTCCAGTCCCTCCTTTCCTAGCTAGGGTGTAGTAGAAGACACACGTGAAGCTCAAGTACATCTCGGATTCGCTCCTAAACCAACTGAGGGTGTCTCCCCATCCACGTGCAACTTGCCCAAATTGATTCGAGACTGGGTGGTTTCCTTTTTTAGGTTCTATATGAATAATATTGTCGAATTTACTAATTGATGGTTCGTCATAAAAAAAGGTTGGAAGTACATAACATTAGTAAATATGTACATTGAAATATGGGAATCCCAATCTGGATGCATAGCAACTAAATAGGAGGAGATAAGCTTAACAAAATACTTAATTCATAATAATTAATTATGATTACAAGCTGGAATCTGGGTTGATAACAAAATTATCTGAATTTTAAAAAGACAATTAACAAGATGAACAAATAGTAAAGATTACAGTATTATCAAATGAATTTAATCAAATAAAGAATGCTGAAGGTCACATATATTATTATATAAACACAAAAATCATACCGAACCGAAATAATTGATATTTTCGAAAGCCGTTTTGTTTCGGTTTTCATTCCAACAAAAATAACGGTTTTACCATTTTTATGATATCGGTTCAGTTACGGTTCGAAATCCTGAATCATTCCATTTTCGAGTTCGCAATAATTAATAATAAATCATTGAGATATCGCAATACAATTCTTATGATCATTCACAAGAAAGGCTTGTTTGGGTGGAAATTTACAAATTAAATTCTGATGTCAAGACTTCTCAACGTGGACTGCAATTACGTCGAAATCGTGGATATTTCCATTTGAGAAACAGATTTTTGTAAAAATAAAACATGAGTACCACTGCTCTCGAACGAATCAACTGTTTAAAAATGTGCTTATTTAAATTTGATGAGACGTTAGCGTTATCTGCTAGATTAAATGTACGTTAAGTGCACTTATACATTGCATTCAATGGATCTAAAAATGCAAAGTAACAATATTATCGAAATAGATAAATGGAATAGGATACAAGCAATCAACAGAAAGCCAATTCAATTTACAGAATAAACAATATTGAATTTCCAATGAAAATTTCATTGAGTACTAGTAATTTTGCAACGGCTTAGGCATGTCTTTCATCAAAAATGGACAGAACTTATCTTATTATAATGAATAAACACAGTCGGATAAATTTGATTGAAATGTGAGCCAAATAAATCATAAGCAATGTATACGATGCAATGTTAATCGTTAATATATATCAATGATCTAATACTAAAAATAATATTTGTTCGTTCGTATTTTATACGATGCCATACAATTCATCCGATTGCGACAAAATTTTGTCAACTTATTGTTTGCATTTGCACGAATGCTATAGTATAAGTATTGTTTGTGTACGCAATTTGTTATGTGAGACGTTTAATGCTTGGCGCATACTGGTCTGATGGTTGCTAAAAAGAATTAAGCACAATAGCCGTCGACTTGTTATGTTCTTGCCAAGCGTCCGGTCTTCGGTGGACTATGTCGTGAAGCGGATCGATACAAACGTCATCATTTCAATTCATACCTGGATCAATTCATTTGGCGACAACAGGAACACATTGAAGTTACTTTTGTTATGACACATGATCTGAAAAATATATTAGGGAAGAAATTACTATTGGCGAAATCGAAGATTAAAATTTACAAAGCATTAACACTTTACAGTCCGGGTGTTCCGCGCTAAGCTTTGTCCAAAGCCCGGGCAGGCATTGATTAAAAGACACGTAAACACAATAACAAAACATAAGGACAACATTTAATTAGTTCATCGTTCAATATAAACATTATATTTGAATTGCGATCACCATGACATGTATCAACGGTACCAGGCTTTTAGTGAAAAAGATTATGAATAATATAATCGAAGCTATAGTTTGTAATGGAAAGATACCGACTGATATACCATTCGAATTGAAACGTATGCAGTTTCCAGTGAGAGCATCAACAAAGTATGTACAGGGACGCACAGGGTATGCGTGCATGCTTCTCACGTGGACAGCCGTATATGTGCTGCTCACGCCCAAATCATTTATTATCAGACGCACTACACGGAAAAATATTGTGTATCAAAAAGCACTTAATTAGCACGGCATAAGCACGATCTTTGAGACGAGGAAAAAGATAAGAATTCTCGCAGTCTTGCAATTGGATTACAAATCGGCAGTAACCGAACATTTTATTAAGAATGATCATCACATGTATTTTGCTGGTACAAAAACCGCAGCAATCGCCGAAAACTTCGGCATCAGAACTGAGAGAGAAGCGATAGAAATCGAAAAACGAAGAACTAACAGGCGCAATCAACAGATAAGACGACGGCATTAGCCCAGAGATTAGCTAACAATTTTATTGAAAATTAAAGCGTCAATATCTAAGCAAAAAAAATTTGAAAGTCCAAAAATTTCCAATTAAGGTACGACAATACATGGTCCAAAATTGCACATTGGCAGCACTGGACGAAAGATGCTCACTAGGAGCATCACCAAAGCGTCGGCAGTTATTCCGCGTCCGTGAGTCCAACAGGAGATTCGAAATATCGAAAAGAGGTATATTTAAATTCTTAATTTACCTCGAAAATAATTACTAAGTGTTGTAATATACCAAAAGCACTTCAATAAATGGAATTAAGACATAAACACTTTATTTCTTTGTGTGGCATTGCAATACATGCCGGGTAATCGTAAAATCCTGTACTTTAATGCATTCCATAACGATTTTAGAAGCGTTCCAAGCATCCCTTGCTAGGTATAAAGTCTTCTTTTTTGTATCATAAACTGTTGATTGTCCTACTCACTCTATTGCTAATTTACAAAAATACTCATTACAATTTAGGAGGTCTAGAGTCTCACTATTGCATTTTTTTACATTGACGAAGCTCTACCATACATATGTACTATACTTGTATTGCCATGTCGGATTACAGGGAGTGCCGGATTAGACTGGGGCCGGTTTACCGCGGCTCTACTGTATATATTGTTCTATAAAACAGTGGAATAGTTCCTCATACTCCTGTTATAAAATGAAATTTATCCAATGTTTCCAAATAATGTCTAATACATGGAAGCAATTGTCAATAGTAATTTACATTGATAGATTCCAATGCAACTGTACCATCAATTAAAACAATGAAGCCAATGGATGCAGAATGCTATCACGTGCTTCGACGTCATCGTTTGTGGAAGCAAAAATATCACCATTATGAAACCTGATCGTTAAATAGCCATTATGATATTCATATGAACTTTCAGATGTATTCGGTTGCTACACTCCAAGTCTGGTTTTTAAATCGCACTGCGAAATTCGACGTACATTGGGATATTTCAACGACACTAATATTTTTATGAATAACAAGTTCTTAATGGATTTTGTTTGTCACGTTGAGTAAAATAACAATGGACCATTAATGTGACAACGAAAAAAATATGTCAAGCTATCTTGTACGAGTGCGGATATTTTAATTTTTTCTATAGATGGTTGACACGATAACACAATTATGTCAAACATGTATGTGACGAAATTTCCAAAGAACAATGATTTGAAATTTATTTTCTAGAAAGGGAGCTAAAATGCAAATCTGAACAACATGTTTTTGACATGTAGAAGAAATTCAGTTTGAAAAAGCATTGATATAATCACTCACGTGTTAAATTATTTCATTATCTTCTTGGATAAAAGATATTCTTCTTAACCCCTTTACCAGGTTCAATAAATTAACCATAACACTGATGATACCACACAATATTCGTTCATTTCTTCGGAATATTTCTTAATTGCAACTTGAAATAAAAGGACAGGGTTACCATGCAAGCCTGCCTGTTTACTTCTGAAGGAGTAGTTTTTGCTAAAGAGTGGTGATTATCGGATAATGACAACACTCTAGAACAGTTAAGGGAGGATAACAAAATTAGTCAATGATAAGAATGATACGAGTATCTTAATAATCAAAACAAACGCCTGGTCTTAAGACAATACGAACGAAAGTCGTCTTATCTTTGTTGAAAGAGCTTAATAGTTTATCCGACGATAGCGATTTCTGTTAATTATGCCTAAATTTTGTAACGGTTAAAAGATTCTTTAGAATACGATTTTTTGTTGAATAGTATGAACATTTACGAGTTTCTATATAAAAAAAAGACGCAAGACACTCGTCTCTGTCTCACAATTTCCGATCCGATAGGGTTAATTAACCAACCATTTAGAGCAGCGATTAGCCATAGGAAAGTAAGACTCTGCCCAAATTATAATTTGGACCGAAATTATCGTCTATAGTCACTATTAGCACGTACTTTTGGACTAGGGCGTGTATATAAATGCTGAAATATTTATACAATGCAAATATTTATAGAATACAAATATTCTATGATAATGTCAGAACTGTATTTGATAAGTTGCGACCATATTTATTTTAAAAACGGATAAAATAGGTTTAATATATGATATGGCCCGACATTCTATCTGAATGATTCACAAACATAGATCAATATTGACTAAATGCATCGATTGGTGCAATAACTTTCTCTTGAGGCTTTCATACGTTTATAATTCCAAGAAAAATCAAAATCAATTATGAGCTACGTACATACGGCTAGATATATGCAAACAAGCCTTAAAAAAAGAAAGAAGACAACTAGGAACGACAATTTATAATTTTAGAAGGCTTAATATCATTGGCTTTTCTTCCTCTCTATAATAGCTGATTTATCTTCCTATAAATATTGTTCAGAATGTAGTATTTATGTCCATAAATATATCAATTTAATGAGATTTACAGTCATTGAGTTAAAGATTAAATAACGTATATCATTATAATTTATCATCGTTCGTCTGATAATAATAGTTGCAGAAATCTTTACCTTGGTTTTAGTCATCTATGTCCTTAGTTTCTTTTCAAATTACTGCGTAAATCTATTTTGCTTTTAAAATTGTGTTTGTTCTAATTCAGTTTATGATATTGTCAAGATCCATTAGATCTAATTAAGTAATTATTGGTGATTTCATTATTCCTCGGACAGATTGCCTCAGGGCGTTGATAGAATTCATTTTAGAAGATGTAATGTAAAATTGTACCCATCTTTGATTGTATACTTTATAAGATGTGTATAACTTTAACCCCATTCGGCAGTAAGTTAATTTTAAATCATCATAAACATAGATGCTATATTTGTATGTCCGCCACTTATAATCTGTATAAATCTACTTATCTGTCAGGACCGTCGCAGCGTGTATGAAGCTTGTACATAAATAAGTAAACACTGTCGATAGCACACAATATTCAGTCATTTCATTAAGAAAACATAAAAAATCCACTTGAAATTGATTCATTTGGATTATCATTGTGGGTTAACGATCTATACAATCGTACGATTTACGCTAGATACTCTCAGTCTCTTTCTTCCATCCACATTCTACGACTTGCAAGATACCCTCTCCGTCTCTGTTTCTCTCCAAACTCAACGTGCAAGACACTTTCCGTCTCGGTCTGTCTCTGAGCTCAACGTGTAAGAATGCTCTTTCTGAATCACTGGAACTCGGATACAACTCTGTGTCTTACTTCTTTAAAGGATTAACTCTTCAATATACATTCATGGAGGGGAGGGGGGAGATTTTATTTTTGAGCGCTCACCAGGATGGATAGATGGTTTCTATGAACCTTATTTCGTGATAGTGGAAAAGATTGGACAAGATAGTGGAACATTTCCTGAAATTACCATGTTGATTACACTGGAAAGATCCTTCTGGTATGCATGTAATTAAGTCAGGGAAAGCTCTATTCACCCTCATTTTATTTGGAGAATCAGCCTTCCTACTACATAAGGTTAAGAGCCGCTGGTCTAATACATTCACCTCCACACGTGCTCGATATTGAAGGGAGCATGACCTCTGGGTTTCATTTACGAATGTTCAGTACCTAGCGGATCAAATGGATGAACATATCGAAGGGCGTTTTCGCGAACATCTTGATGGGGAGTGTGGGTGGTTTTTAGTAATTACATAGTTAGATTTGCCTATTTCGTTCATCGAATTTATTCCATGTATTCATATGTATAAATATAGTTTCACATCGCTTCATATTACATATAGAACGCTACCGTAGCATAATTGTCGATCAAATTTTGTCATATACTACTTTCATTTTACAAAAAAAGAAGAATGGTGTCAGTATTTTTATTATTCATAGATCAATTGATACTACTATTATATAAACTATGAGACTTTATTGACGCAATCTAAACTCTTATTATAAAGGTTCGGGTTCAAATCCAGATCGTGGAAAATATTTTCACCGTACCAACAAATTTGAGAGATCGCAAATAATACTAAATAATATTAACTATTGTGTGGCAAGACCCATTTGCCGACACTCCGCAGATGTTTACGCATATCCGATGACCTCTCTCACAACTCTGATTCAAAATCAGACTGTGGATGCAGATTCAGAGAACATTTGCAACCACAAGCGGCCAGACTTATGTCATTGGGCATTGTGGCAACAGATATCCATGGACAGACATATATTGTAGCCATCTACCAGACATTGCTCACACGAGCAGGATGATTTGGACATTGAAAACGCAAATAAATTCATCAGTCCGATTGGCCATATCTTAACCTAGGTATGAATTAAAAAAAAATACAATTTTATCCTGATTTCCTGGATTTGAAAAAGTAAATGCTGAAGCGATGAATAAAGTCATAAGTGAGTGATTGAATTTGCAACAATAATCAAATTATCGTTTATATATAATGATAATTTCGCAACTTTTCTCTCGTTTGCACATAATCCTATCCTTACTTTACCACGTGTGGAAGGCAACGGGAAACCACCACATTAAGGCCCAATCCACACTATGGTGCCGGTAACGGTTCGGTCTCGCTCTCGGTCTTGGTCCGGTCAAAAATTCTCATACAAAAAACTGGATTGGAACGATCCGATAGTGTGAATACTCTGATTGTTTCTTGTGTAAGAATATTTGATCGGACCGAGATCGGAGCGAGATCGAACCGTTACTGGCACCATAGTGTGGATCTGGCCTAATTCCATTCCCTAGTAAGATCCCTGATATTGGATGTACCACATTAACCTTTTAAGGAGTATTATCGAGAGGTCTTCGATATGACCTTCACTATTCAGAAAGAGCACTCTTGTGCATTGAAGCTCCGAGGCGGAAAGAGACAGAGAGAACTTAGCGCAATTCGGGAGACTGAGACGGAGAGCTTTCTCACGTGCATCGCAGGATTGTATAGATCCTTAAGCCCAAATTTATCGACTTATAATGATTTCGATTTCAAGTGTGTTATTTGTTTACGCAAAGAAACGACCGAATATTGTGTGTTATTGAGAGTGTTTGTTTATTTAACTGCTTGCTGTTCTTCGCTGCGTGTTGAATGAGTCTTTGTCCAATTATCATTTCCTTCTAAAGGAGGAGCACTTGAATCGATTTTTTGTGCATTGTTTATGTAAAGAAATGACGTGGTCTTGTATGCACTATCAAGTGTTCATTTACAATTGACTCTGCCTCGAATTGAAGATTGTCTTACGCTGATTAGGAGCTGACAGAGAAGTAATCGGTGTAAAACGATTATGACATCAACGATCTGAATGTACACATTAAGAAGAACTAAAAGCAGCAGAGAAATCAGAGCCATACGAAAAAAATATTGACAGTTTATTATTTATTATTTTCATACACATTATTTATTTATAAAGAAACGTTTGCTAAATGACTTAGCAGAAGATCCATCGGTGCGATTTTTGAATTGCATCATTCATTTGATTCAAATTTTGTAAAAAAGACAGTCTGACATATTACGTTCGATCGGCCGACTTTGTGAACCGCGCGTTGTCTTCGTCGCTGCGATAGTTGCCTATTGCCACGTTGTTCGGCTGCAGAAATCGCACCGGGGGGGTCACTCGGAGCACGAGGTGCTCCGTACCTTAGCCTTAGGGATTCTGTGTCGAGACGTCCCGGGACTCAAGACTTTGTGATTTAAAATGTGCCTAATATATTGTACATTTTAATTATAAAAACACATTTTTATGCCCCCGAAACTCTCAAAATTCATCGAAATGTCCGATTTGTACTGAATGAAAGCAGGTATAACAGGGCACAAGACAAAAAAAATCCACAATGGAACGGATTGATTAGGACCGATGAAGTATGGAAATTATTCCCGGTTCCGGGAGTCCCGGGGCTTTGAAAAAGTCGAGACTTCAGAATCCCTACTTAGCCTTGATGATGACGATTCGTCTCTTTTACGCCACGTCCAAAAGGAGGGTTCAAAAGGCGGAAAGGAAGAATAATTTATCCATTTGATCCCTAAACCTTAACAAGCCCCAAGCCTAAACAATAAGTTATACGTCCAGTTTTATTTGACTAAAATATTTACGGCGACACTTTGGTCTATGCAATAACAGCCTTTGGCATTTCTTCCATATTTTTAGCGCTCTGGCATTATCTTTTACAATATGCCATTGCTGAAAGCTCGATCAAGTCTTTATAAGTTCCTTAATAACATTTTGTAATAGTTGACTTTATTATTGTCGATTTGTGGATTTTCAGCAAGCAATATAAGGATTTTTTTCTATATAATCAATTGCCCAGTTCAGGAATACACAAACGCGATTTTGTCATTCCTTCTTATTTTCAAATATGCATGCTTTCGTCCATATTTCACCCTTACGACTTGCCACAAGATCTACCCTCTACCATTCCAGATTCATCTTTTGCTTGTTTTTCTTTTGTTTCCGTTTCCGATGCACTTCTTTGTTGTAAAGTATGTGCCTTAGTTTATTTTTCTAGTACAACATTACACATAATCACTAGAAAACGTCCTAATCTAACATATTATCAGAATTGATGTTAGCATAAGAATCGATGATTAAATGCGCCAGGAGTTGATAATTATATGCTACCTTCCTATAGCATTAATTTGAAATGTCGTTATAACCGAGTTCCCTTTTTGATGAAACACACCGATAGCAGATGGCAGCACTTTACATGACTTTTGCAGCCATTGTTTGATTCATGCATTGTGAGTCCGATGGAATTAAAAAAGTAGCTATTCCATGAACGAATTACCATTTTATGAATTAACCAATTAACTGCGATTGATAGCAATAAACGTTGTTCGCTCTATTTGACCCAGACTTAAATGGCCTACATTGAAATACAAAAAAAAATTACATAATATTTTAATCACTGTGTGCGCGGCAACGGTGTATGGTTATATTGTTGAATCCAATGCTTCTCAACCTTTATTATATTTATAGGCCAAGAAAAAGTTGAATAACCAGTTGAAAGGCTTATATTTTCCATTATTGGTTCTTCTTTTAGTGTTGGCGATTCTTATTGTGATAGTCGTTTGAGGGATTAAATACTGACAAAGCTCTTATCACTGCTTTATAAACATGACTCCTATAGTCTGGAATAGTCACATTTTAACTATTATCCGCTTGAATATCCCCAGGAATTTAAAAAATCCAAATGTGAAATAATAATTATCATCATAATAGAGCTATTATAATATTAGGACCTCTTCAAGATCCATTCACAGGACATGAGCTTTAAAAAAAGCATCTCAGAATTGTCCCCGAAATCGTTCAATTTACCTCCGCGATATACGGAGTCCTTATCTTTTAGAGAACCATCTTTTTAAGTCTGTCTCGTTATCGTTACCGAAATCTTCAATTTTCGGCATGTTCCATTAGTTATTCATCAATGAGCTCTGTGTAAAAATCTAGATAACGTTAGGTGTATTTAATAACTGATAGAACAAGATGGCTATAATCTACAGGTAGAGCGGCACTTAAAAGAGTAAACTTTTGTGGAAAAATTTAAGAAGCAATTCAAACGTTTAAAATTAGATTTTAGATTGGGCGATGATGAATCAATTGACGTCAAGAAAGCATAAAAATGTTTTGCGGTTTAAGTATGTCATCCTTATCAATTATACAATAAATTTGATTGCACTTTTGTATGGTTTCTTTTATTATTTTTTTCATGTCGGATTATCCAATTTGTCGAACTATAGATTACTGCCCCCAATCCAACCTGTTACCATCATTAAACATACACCATGACGATTTTTGAAGCGTTTTAACTATGTCTAGCTAGCTAAAAATACTTCTTTTTTGTTATCTCCTTGTAAAACAACTTTGCTTCCACGCTAAATATGAGCCCAGAAATAGGTATATGCCTTTCTTTCCTGAAGAAACCACATATAAAAGGCTTCTTATTCTTATTCTTTGAATGTTCTCGTGGCTATTTTTTGTATCATAAATTGTGGATCATCCTACGCTTTACTCACTTGCCAACTTAATAAAAAAAATCATCACGATCCAAAATCACACTTTTGCATTTTGTACATTGATGAAACTTTAGCGTACATATACATTTTATTTATATTGGAATGTCGGACTATAAGGGGCCAAAGTAGACCTGGATCTACACGATCAATTCTTATCTCCCAAATTTGTTGTTATAGTTTTTTCCAGAATCTTGATACGAACACAAACATGAGAAAATGTGTGACCCGAGCTCCGCTAATAAAAATATAAGTGCCTATACAGAATAGCTTCAGTATCCGTTAGTAGAGACAAATTCAAAATTCAACTCAAAATATTCAGGAACTGAACTATGGAAAGCATATTTTCTTCGTCGTTCCGAGTTGGCCTTAGTCCTGTTTGAAAAAAAGGTGCACAGGAACAAAGTCTTGCAGTTGGAATTTCTCTTGTCTAAAGTTTTACAAATAAACGTTTAAAATAGATCAGCTGTCTTATATGAACTTATACGAAATTACCATTTTAACATTCTTCCTTAATTAATTAATGACGGTTAATGTGAAGGTTGATATTGTTTCGCATTTGCAAGTTTTTTTTATGTTAGGCTTAGTTTCACGAGCTGTCAGCTATAATAGGATACTCAGCACCTACTTTTCGCCAAAATGTACAGAGATCATAGTTTTAAAATTCCACTTCTCTGATAGTGATTCTCGAGTACCCCGAGAAATTCTACATTGGTCAAACATATCTTCATCTTTAAAAATTTCATCATCAGTAGAAAATGGTCCTAATATCCAAGAATTGCGCTAATGATTATGCATGTCCAGGAAATATTGCTTCAGTGAGTCTATTACTGCAGATAAATGACGAATCACAGATTTTTTCAGATTTGTCATTTGCCAATTGCTCATACAATTGTTTAAATATCGATATATCGCCAACTTAAACTTTGCGTTGGTAATGTTTACAAATAAGTGTTGCAATTTATGCAGAAAATTTGCAACTTTATCAGATTGCTGGAAAGGGATTAGAACACACTGAGAGACTTCTTGGAAGAGTGTGAGCCACACGGCGCTCATCTGTCATTCTATTATTACTAAAATACGACAGAGGCTCATCGTATATATGTACTATATATATACCCCGGTGTCGGACTACAAGGGGCGCCGGATTACCGCGGGTCTGCTGTAATTTAATTCAATATCGTATTTTACAAACTTTTTTTCTTCGAAAAATTGCCGCCAAAATTCTGTTGCGTCTTGTACTCGAAATAATTATATAAATATTATGTGTCCATATATTCGATTTTTAAGGTCAGTTCGGTTATATAGACTAATATTTTTTTTAGTCTGGCTTTACAATTTAATATATATATTTTAAATTGCTTAAAAATTAAAGTGCGTCTTATAGTCCATAAAATACGGTATAAATTAATTATAGTTAAAATTGCATCATCAAAATTACATCACAGTTGTAAGATGATTATTTCAAATATACCCGCGTTATTGCGAGACCGTGCATTTAGAGTGCTGTGTAAAACGAGGGATACCTGTATACCAAAATAATTTAGCTGTTTTCTTCCCTTTTAGGAAGCACTGTGTTGCACATAATGAACAATGCCCATGCAGCTGTTCAATGTTATTATCTACTTAGAAAAGGTATAACAGAAATTATTTGCAGAGAAAAATGAATCTTACGTGCATCACACACAGCTTAAAATCCTATACGAACAAAATAATAGTTATGGTTTTTTGTCGTAGTATATTTGCAAACTTCTGCAAAAATAGTATTTATAAGCGGGAGCATAAGGTCTATATTTGTATCCTTACACAATTTTGGTCCAGGTATGAGCCTCGATTGGAAAGTGAGCTGAAGATCTTCATGCCCCTTTGTCGTCAAATTAAAACAATTTATTCAGATATCATCACGCTTCTTTTTTATAAAATGCAGTTAAAAAAAACTACGAAGGGTTTCAATTTACAACATTTGATTTTCAAAGAGAACTATGAATTATTTTTCAAGCTGTTTATTTTTTAATACCTGTCGGATTATTTTATTATACTATTGCACAATAACGTGATGATACATTATATTTAACTTCTAGCAATTTCCCATTGTTAACAAAGCAAATATTTATTTAATTTTATCATCATCATACAGTGCTAGACTAAATCTTGAGATATAAATTCCAAACACTTACCGAACACTGCAGAAAAAACATATTTTTGCTATCTTCAAATATTTACGAATGATTCACAGTTGATATATAAGAATCTTGATTATTTGCATGCATTTGTTAAAAAAAAAATGTCTGCATGATAAATGAGTGGGTGTAAAAACTTTGGATCAAATGAAATTATTTTATTGATTGTATAAGCATTTTTGCAACAAGTTCAGATTTGTTATCTTGCCAATTATGATTCAATTAAAAATATGTTTTTTGTCTGATAATTTTTCAATGTATACCACATATACAATAAAATCATGTAACTATATCCTAAATTAACCAAACGTAGAAGACAATGGCGAAACGCACCATAAAACTAATATCATTTGGAAAGTATCCCATAGGGACTGTTTCTGGATATGGTAACTTGAAAAGAAGAGTAATTAATCCATTAAAACGTTATCGAATTTTTCAAGAGAACACTTTCAATTGCATTTTATCTTGTTCTTCCTTATCGTTGGCGGCATTTTCAAATGCTATTTGCTAGTGTAAAAGCAAAGGAATACAATCATTCAATCTTCCTATTGCCAATTCGTAGAATATTAGCTGAACGTCCTTTTATTTGTACTACGCCATTAAGTTCAATGAATGCTTTCAAGAGTAATGAATAGTGTATATTTTTTCTAAAATTACAACCTACAGATAAGTTAAATATATATTATCTGAAATTTGATTTGCATTAAACGCGATTGTATAATTCTCATTATCGCACGCGCGCTAAATTTTATTTAAAACAAAGGTATTTAAGGGACGTCGAGAAAAAATAATCATTATAATATCTTAAACGGTAGATAGTCAAAGGATTGTGTATTTAATGGCTTATACATTGTTTTGAATTTATTGAAGTAGAAAGTGGGATCTCTAAAAGAGAAAGTATTTCAATTATCGACTATTCTAGGACTTATAAATTGCATGGCGTCCGTATTTTGAGAGATGCATTTCTTGCACATTGTCTTCAACGCAGCTCTCGCGATGAAAGGAGGAATTCAACTTCACGTACTCCATAAAGTCCTTCCAGTCTCATGTAGATTTTAATATTTTCTAGGGAAATTCGATTTTTAAAAACCACCCACACTTCCTATCGAGATGGCTGCTAAAACGCCCTTTATTAAGTTTACCCCAATGATCTATTAGATGACCATTCATAAATAAAAGTCGATCATGATATCATCAATATAGGGCTCTTGTGGAGGTGAATAAATAAGAGAAATGGTGTAGATGTTTTTCTCTCCTGGAAATTGGCATTGAAGAGGTTTTAGTTTTGTAGAGGATTGCATGAGACTGAATGAAATAAATATATTAAAAAAACATTTCAAAAATATGTTGTACAGTTTTTTTTTTCTAAATAAACTACCCTGGAAGCATAGTCGTGAGTCGCTCGCTTTAACCTTTCAACCACTACTGATTGAGAGGGAGTGCTTTTAAAAGGTAGGATGAGCGTGGGCATAAATAAAAAAATGATAAGACGCCAGCATTTTTGAATGAGGATGTCTGGATTGAAGATTCCAAGACGAAGTGAGTTCACCCTGGAGCTGGTCATCATCCACCGTACTTCATCCACCATCCACCATACACCATTGATTAGGAGCTCGAGGCCACGGCGAGCCGTCGGTGGAGGGGGGCCGCCATGTTATACCATCCAAACCAAATGTGCAGTCGTCGACAACCTTTTTTCAACAACAAACTCATCCTTAATAAAAGCATCATCAACAATTTACACTCTGACTTATAAATTTCAAAATATAACATGTATTTTCTAAAACGAAGATGTATGTAAATATGGTTTCCTCGAAGGAAGCGGAAAATAATAAAAATCAGGAAAACGACGATCATCATTCACTAGAATAGAATTATAGATACTTGTCTGTGGTTTTAGTGACAAAAACAATTCCAATTTGTCTCCTCTTTTCTGTTAATTTTGTTGTCAGAGTTTTTCAACCAAGTAGACATTGTGGTTGAGAAGCTAATGAATGCGGTTGATTCTGTGCGTTTACTCATTGAAATCCGGTCGCATTGTGCGATAAAATTGATGCAGATATTCAAAACTACAAATTGTATCATTTTCAAAGTATACAAGATTGTGATTTTTATACAATTGAGCGTTAATAAAATAATACCTTGACGTTAAAAACGATTATTTAAATCTTGGTATTTGATACATTATAATTCAGTTACGGGTAATCGCCATTTAACGGGGTAATATTGATGTTTGACTTGTTTTTATATACATAATTTCCTTCTAATAACTCCATGCATTAATTGGAAAGATAAAATATCTTTATACGTATATATACAGACAAGGAAGAGCTTATAAGACGTTATTTTCTTAGGACGTGGTATGGCATTCAAACTCCTATATCTCTTTATGGTTTATAATTCTGATGTAAAATTCAAAAATAATCACACTCTAACGAATCTGAACTCGTCGATGTCGTTTCGATTCAGATGATTGAAACATGTATCTATTTATATAACATGCTCTATATCTATTTATGCAAAATGCGATTATGAAATAAGATGATAATCTCGCTTTAAGATGATAATCTCACTTTAATATGATAATCTTACGCTTTAATCAAACAATAGAAAGCAACGTCATCACTTAACTTTAACGTCATTACTTTCTATAGATTGATATCGGAATTAAGACTAAAATTTGTTCTGTTGCTGTCTGAAAACGAATAAATTGTTGTAATATTTCATTATTAATTTAAAATTAAGATCATACGAACGTGCTTAATAAAAGTTTAAGTATCGCGATTCCGTGTCGTTTATGGATATAAGTGCAATTAAAACATCCTATTTAATAATACAGTAAGATCTCGCTTAATGCTTGTTGATAAATTGCAGCGCTAAGCGAATCATCGTTAAAATATTATTTTTTTGTAATATTTATTTATGTGTAATCTGTAATGTAGAATGTTCTTTCTCGTTTGACGTTTTTTTTTGTGAAGAAGTCATCTAATGTCGTTTATCTTTTGAAGCGTTTTAATTATTTCTAGCTAGCTACAAAGTCTTTTTTTGTTATGGTCTTGTAAAAAAATGGCGAAGACGAATTTTTGTATGTTTATAAATTGTATTCTTATATAAATTGTATTTATTTTACATTGACGACGCTTTACCGTGCATATCTACTATATACGATTGAGATGTCGGATTACAGGGTGCGCCGGATTATACTGGGACCGGATTACCGCGCAACTTTCACCAGTTGCAATAATTATTCAATATTCTGTGACAATTTATGTCCACATCATTTCATTTAAGGAAAAGTGGTGTTGTCTATAGCATCCGTGATATTGTAGTTTTTCCAAAAATCTCTAATGGATTGTTCAATTTCTCTATCTGTTTTATTGATTAGTTTCCGAAATGTCGCTTACAGATAGATTTAAAAAAAAATGATATTATGTCTTGATTAATTGGTTTTTATTAACGAATATATATTTATTTTGAGCATATGTACTATTTTTGGCGACCGTATTGAATCGTTTAAAAATATTTTGATGATTAATGTAATTGTTAAATATGGATTGTGGTCGTAGATGCGAAGATGGAGAACTGTTGGTAATTTCTGCAGTGGATTGATTCTCGGCGGAGAGTACGGGCGCGCAAATAGTGCTGCATGGCGGCGTATTCGGACCTCTGTTTTCGTTTTACCAGCACGCGACACAGCTCCTGCCGACTTCCACGACTGTCAGTTTATTTATTTTGTGCCATTTTAACGTATTTTAAACATAAGTTCGTGTCATAATAATAGGCGTCTCGGCTCCCGTCACGGGAAACCAAAAAATAACCTATAAATGTGAAGTGTCAGTTGAGGCGACGATCGCCCCCCGCGTCTCGTCGGATCGCCGTCTGTCGTTGCGAAACGCGAATCGATCGCGACGAAGTCGCCTGTGATCGACTAATTCGATCCGTCCGTCGAAATCGACATCGGCGATCGAAATTCGACTGTTCCGTTATTGACGGCGTCGCGGCCGAAATTTTGACGTATCGCAAATCTGCATCGTTTATCGATAGTGTTGCCCTTTTGCAAAAATATTTAACGATTTAATCGAATTATAAGTGCTGCCAACTGCGATTTTATTCATCGATTCAAATAAATCGCTCGGCGGCGTGCAGGTTCGTATGCAATTTGAAATAAGCTTATCAATCGTGAATACTTTCACCGTTTGCATTCAAATCGCGGTCTGATGTGACGTTAATTGACTATTATTTCATTCGCAGTGTGCGCGTTAAAATTCAAGGTCTTCATAACAATAATAAATTCGCTTAAAATGCATAGAATTTTACCAGTAACCTTCGAATTGTTACGATATTAAAATTACGCTGTTGTTAATATAATTGCATGTATTTATGTGCGTATGCATCATCATTTTACGCTAATTTCGTTGCAACAATATTTTTTTCGTATGGCAACGCATACGACGAATATTATTTGTAGGCACAATTTTAAAAGTTGTTATGTGGATTTGGATACCGCGCGCACACGTGTGCGCATGCGCCGGGTCACGTATACCAAATCTGGTGCACGTGTGATCGGGTCGCATCCCCCCGTTGAAGCTTCAATTCATTTATAATAATGTATAAACGCCATTGATTGGCGCCCTTTAGATTTTGACACATCTTATGCCGAACTACTTTAGTTAAGTTGTTTGCAAGATTTTTAATAAAAAAAATATTTCATACTGATTTCTGACCAACAGAGACAGAAATAGTTGCACAAATTTCCCTGTTTGTGGCTAATTTGTCCATTTATGGAGAGATTTGGCGATGCACTCAAATGCTTTGATAAACAGTCCACTGCAGAACTATGGGCCTCTTCAATATCCATTCACAGGAAGGGATTACATCCATCCCGTCTGTATCATACATTCACATCCTTATTCGCTCGATATTGAAGGTACCATTACCACCGAGTCTTATTTCGGACGTTCACCCAACGGGTATCCTGAAAGAACGTATTGACGAACGCTTTCGCGACCGTCTCTTAGGGAGACGATGGAAAACTACTATAGACGACCTTTTTGATTCTACTGGAAAGAGCTTTCTGGGGTGCAAGGAGTCCAGTCCCCCCTTTCTAATCTTAAGTAAAATTTAAACAACCCATCCGATCACTCTTCTTCAGGCAACTTCGTTTCATAATAAGAGTTTGTGATCGTTCTGTAGACATGTTCAGGTATGACATCCGATCGCGAGGCGCTCATTCGTCATATCAGCGGTTCGAAAAGCGGACCGATTGGACATACAAACCTTGTGGTCACTCCGTCCTCTTTTAGGTTTTTTCTGCGGCATTTTCCATGATCTGTACAATTACGGAAGCAACGTGGCTGGGCACAAATTTTAAAAAGGGATAAAATCAGTTTCCCTGATAGGTCAAAGGGGTAAAAATACTGAAAAGGTTAGGAATCTAAATTTCTTCATCGTCAGTCAGTAATTTGTTCATTTTTGGCCTTGCACTCAAACAATATGAATTTATCTATTCACATTCGACATAGAACCCATAGGAACATGATCGAAAACATCGATTTAATAGTATATATATGAGATGTATGCATCAGGACTGTTTGAAGCAGATAATTTATTCAGCGATGGATCTGATGAGGATAAATCAGGTGAATCGAAGAACTGAGCTGTTTCTGCCAGCCTCCGTACGCTTCGAAGGGTCCGTTGACCCTTTTCTCACATTTAACATCATTTTTCCCTGTACTATAAGCGTTAACACTATCGTGGCCGCGAGAAAAAACCAAATGATCAGACCATTGAACTTATTACTTCAAATGGATGTAGCATCAGCAGTTGCAGATATAAAAATTAGTTGACCGTATTAATTGATTACTGATGTTTATGTCGAACGAATGGTCGAACCCGTGATGATGCAGCATTGCTTGATTCAAAATTATGATATTCTGGTGTGGACAATCGCGTATACTTGCATTGTTTGCTTCCGTTGTCCAAATCGCTGGTTTTACTGAAATTTGGGTTATCGTACAATGCGCAATATACTGTATGACTTATCACGGTCGGCATTAATTATTGATGTAGGACGATGGCCTGGGGAGGACTGCACTCTACGGGGTGGCAGAATTTGCTAGAAGCTTCAGACACTCTCTGGATACATCTTTCTGGATATCGATTCGAAGGTCGGGCGACCTTGTATGCTTGTATGCTCGGCTGTTCGGGGTTTGTTTTGGTCGTCTTCCATAGGGAATTGAACTTGTGAATAACATGGCACGGCGCCAATGCCATGTCTTTGACCCTGGACTTCAAATGAGAGCGTCGAAGAACTTCTTAGACGACTAGCTCTTAGCGGCTATTTATCATTTAAACGTGGCGGATTAATGCTGACTAATTTTAAAAATTCATCCAAGAAGCTCATTTGACAATTTGGGGTTGAGCGAATGCCATAAACATTATTTAGTAAGAGAATCGATGAAAACTCGACGAAATGTCTTTTTGTTCTGGTAGAAATTCATGGCGGTCTTCGACAAGGTCTTCTGGTAACTGTGGTAGAAATTATTGCCCCGATATAGGATGTTTCTTGTTTGTTTGGTGACATCGACACCGAATTTGGTTTCATTATAATACACGAGCGTCTCGGGTGTTATTTTGTTAGTTTACGATGCAAACCAAAGCTCGATGCCAGATTTATCATGCTTACTTGGTATGTATTGGAATGCTGGCTCATCAATAGTCAGATTCAAGTCGGTCTAAATAATTTGGTTGCATACACATCTGAAATTTGTCGGTTTATAGACCTTGGCTTCGTTGTTTATATCAACGAATCTGAGAAATTTTAAAATTTGTGCGCAAGTCTTCCTGCTCATAGGAAGCAGTTTCACACTCCAAATTCCATGGATATGAAATATGTATATCTAAATCAGTTGATTGATGAGCACCACATGCATATAAAATTGCAAGGAAGACAGAGCTAAGGATCTGGGCATAAAAATTTAGACTCAATAAGTTCGTAGGTTTTATTTTTAGCTTTAAACTTTTCTTCGTTTGGGATCGTTTTATCGCAATTTCTTCATAAATAATTCTGCAAACTTATTGAGTGATGTCTTGTATAAAAAATATAGACCAGCATTTCCTACATTCGTTGAATCTTTGGCGTGCATTAGTTGTTTAACCACAAATGAGTCACTGTTTTAAAACTGTTGTTGATGTCAAATGATGTAAATTTTATGAGTGATAACAAAACTGCATGGAGATAGTAGGTGTGATTGCGCTTGATGCAACATACATCCTCCATTAGTAGTTTTTAAGAAAAATCTGGTTGCTCTTATTATGATTTTTATGCATCATTTCTTCTTGAGTTCATTACGTTATTTGATGACGATCGCTTATGCGTAATGTCTGGTAATATAATAGCATAATTGCTATGATTAGCAGTAAGGAGAAGCATCCCACTCCAGAGCTGGAATCTCTGCAGTTAACATTCATGAATATGTGAGTCATAGTGATTGAAGGTTTTGATATCTGAGCTTTGCTGAAATTACTTTCATGAACCTTTTGTCATACAAGAAATCCAACACTTTATTGTTGAGGGTTTGAATGTTGTTAGATCCTTTTTAATTAAGGGTTTTATCCAGCAAATCGAGATCTAAAATCAAAGTTAGCAAAGTTTTATTCTTAGTTTTATTGATATTTCTCGACTGAAAAGCCACGTTGTTATCCTAATTTAGCAAATATAAATTGTAAATGAATAATTGGTAAAAGGGAAGAAGAGGTTGTGTGTTTATTTAGCATGCTACTAAATAATAAGTATACCAAATCTGGTACATATAGATGGATTGTGAGCAGACAGACAGACATATATTTACTCTTGTATGTAAATACATTGCCTTTCATGTATTTTTTTCAGCAAAATCATTTCAAAACACGTGTTATCTCTTTATCTTTTAAAATGATAATCATCCTTTCGCCTGTCAAGCTCGTTCGTATCCACAGTATTGATTGAGATCTTCAAAGATTGAATCTTGTTATAATGTATTCAATATTGGGTGGTATACTTAAATCGGGATCATGCGTGCATCTACTTGAAATTCCAATCCAATTTCATAGGGCCCCATTATCTCTTTCCTGGTTAAAAAACCAGACGTAATTCCACATCGTATGGTTTCGGAATATTTCATGGAAAAAGTTCAGACCGCACGATTCTTTGTCCACAATCTGTTCTGGAACGCTTCCTCGACAACAACGCTGCTCTAGAAAGAATTTCGCCTTTTTGTCGTTTGAAAGAAACTATTCCGACGACGAATTTGATAATGTTAGAGCCCTTAATGACCCGTGAACCGAGTTACCTGCCAGCTACGAAATGCTATTAAAACAGGTACCTGACATCCCATTTAGTTTACCTCGGGCTATTTCGACTAATAACGATCTTCAGTAATTCTTACGCCATAAGGCATAGAATAATGCCCGCTGTTGGATTGCACCACTGAAAATCATGTGAGAGCTCTCCTAAACCAGGTGATTCAGAGGTCGATATCTTATGGTGTTCCTTATGAGGAAATTGAATACATCCCACACCAGATATAATGCTTTGGCGAACACATTGACACATTTTTTTTGCATAAGAACGAATCCAAGCATGAAAACGATTAAGGTGCTCATGAATCCCGAAAAATTCGAAATTAAAACGACGAAATCTGAACGCTTGGAAACAGTGGCGTAACTACTAATTGGCGAGCTTAGGCGACGCCTAGGGGCAGTAACTGTCTAATCTATGTATACATATATGTTATTCAAATTGATAAATTAACCTTTCCCTACCGGTGATGTATTTACTACACCTCGACTTTAATAATGGGAATATCGATATGAAATATAATAGATACGGAGTTCAGATTTTTTTTATTTCTCCGCAATATAATTACGAATCACATCAAAGTATTACAGTATGTAAGTATTCATCTACAGCAACGGAAATAAATAATTTGTCGAGAAATCGGGAATTTTGCGAGCTTGAGTCCGTGTTTCTGCAAAAATGCCGGGATGTTTTAATGCAATCCCGAAATCCCGGGATTGAAAATTCGGCTCGCGATTGGATTCCCTGGTCTTTACTCACTTTTTTTTTGGAGTTGTATTATATAAATCCTTAAGTATTTTTTATGAAGCTTAAAAGAGCAATTTGCGTATATATTACTACAAAGTTGATTTTTCTTCATTTTTTTGTTTTGATGTTGTACCTGGAAATAAATGTCTAATACCTACAAAATTGAAACTGTATTTTGGCTGCTTATAATAAATATCATATGGACCTAATATTGCAAAGCTTTGAAAGTTTCAATACTTAAATCATGTTCCCGCGCTACAACTTTAGCCACGTCCATCGAAGCCTTAGCTGCCTTGTATCGAAAGTAGACGATGTTTATTTAACAATAATACATGTAAACTACTTGTAGACGAAAACTCAGCTTTGTGGTTTTTAATTTAACTAACAAAAATTAGCTCTGTAGAAATGGGTGCAAAATTTAAGTCGCTACCTCTCGTGCTATATTCCCTGATTTCATGATTTAATTTCTGTTCGTTCAGGAGCTTTCAATCGTTTCGTAAAAAATACCATCAAACGATGTATAATCAGACGTCTAGTTGATTAAAAATGATCATTAATCATCGAGGATGCTTAGACCATGACCGTGGGTCCATGCCTTGGATGACATTGAATCATTTTTGAATGGGAAATTTACTTTTACTCGTGACCATATGGATGCATCATGCAATACGATTCACACCCGTGTCCGGTTGATCCATTAGATCATTGTTTATTATGTTCAGATAAATAAATTAAAAGTAATTTGGAACAGCGAGTGGAATTTGTACAACGATCGAACATCATCGACATTGTTGTAAATACGGCGACATTCATTCGAAGGTATAATTAGTAATACACTATTTGGCAGGTTCTTTAACCCTTTGAGCAATAAATCATCATAAACTAAGATGCCATATCTGTATGTCCACCATTTATCATCCGTACAAATCTACTTATCTATCTGGACCGTCGCAGCGTGTATAAAGTTTGTACATACATAAATAAACACTATTCGGTAATTTATTTGTGTAAACAATGCACTTGAAATCGTTTGATTGTATAGTTCACACATGTGTTTCTGTTTCTCTCCAAACTCAACATGCAAGACACTCTCCATCTCTGTCTGTCTTCGAGCTCAATGTGTAATAAGAATGATCTTTATGAGTCACTGGAATTCGAACAAAACATTGTGTTTTGCCTCTTTAAGGGGTTAACAAGATGCTTAAGATAATAACTTCAATCAATTATCATAATATGGAATTTTTATATCAATTTAAATTCAAAAAGTGTTTCATCATGCTAATTGATTTTGCAATACATCCTAGTTTGTCAGATGAAATCCGTTTTTGTGAAGTCCAATTATTTTAGTAATGATGTGGTTGGATCATGCTAAATCCATTATAAAGACAGATGAATGCCCTCGATTTTCTTCGTCATTTACATATGTATGTCTGTCTGTCGATATCCTAATCCTTGTTTTTAAACTTGTTTAAACTGTTAAATCGAATGCAATTTTTTGTTGTTGCTTTCATCACCCCTATTTAATTTGTCAACCCCTTTTATTTTCTTTTATACCTTACATCCGACCCAGCAGATGTGTTCTATTCAGCAATTTCAGACTATTTCAATTGTCGATTTTGCGCTTGTCCCATGTCTTTGTTTGATTTGTCAACACTCATTCTATATAAAATCCGTTTAAAACCAAACGCATACTTTGCTTTTATAGAGTTCAAAATAAACATAATTCTTAAATATTAGAGTTATCCTATATATATAAAAGCGATGTACGAAAATGATATATTAAGCCACAACCCTGATATATTGCCACACATTTCGTCGAAGATAAATGGTACGTGTATACCTTTGAAGAAGATACGGTCGAATTCTACAGTATTTGAATTAAAAATGCTTATGCAATTGCCGAAATGTAAGTCATACTGTTTGACACTTGTCATAATATGGTTGTAAAAAAATGTTTACAACTCTCGAATATAATTCAGGCAACGCAATTACGAAACAGAGTCAACAGTCATTAATTGATAAGCGTCGTTCTATTATTTTGTCCATGTGTACATATTACGTCTCAAGACATGAATTTAACAGTTTGATTCGACAGTAATTGGCGTCTCCAGTTTGTTGAATTTCGCCCATGGAATCTTATTCCATTAGATCGAATGTTGACCTTTGAGATGCACAGCAGAGGCGTCCAAATCGAATTCAATTCCTGGCTTCGTGTTCGCATTTTTTCTTGGCTCCAACTAAGGATATTGACCGTAGAATATTTGGACGATGCAGAGAATGAAGCAATGGCCTTTATTGTTAAAAAACGTGTTCGTATTTTTACTGCGTCCATACAAAACACTTGTTAGACCAGTAGCTGGCTGTTGCTCCGGGGCACGTTCCTCATACAAACAACTAACATTGAGCAACTTACTGCAAGTGCAGATTTTTTTGTTCAAACATCCGCAGTTCATTCCGAATATGCTATTTTGTAGAGCTATTTGGTTATCGGTCAGTTAGTATGATGACCGACTGTGTTATTTACATTTGTCGAGGCTACGTCGACAAACAATCTGATCATGGAATTCGAAGTTTGTCGTCAAATATTGAATATTCTTTAGAGCACTGTTAATGAGATAAACAAACGATCATATTACATATAACACATCCCATTAGTCCTAAAATTAATATTTTAAGACAGTGTGGGTTGTCCATCATTCACCCTTTAAGTAGTGAGCTAATTTTAAATCATCATGTCGATAGCACACAATATTCGGTCATTTCCTCAAGTAAACATAAACAATACACTTGAAATCGATTTATACATATCATTATTAGTTGATAAATTTGGGTTAACGATCTATACAGTCGCACGATGTACGCAAGATACTCTTCGTCTGTCTTAGCTTGAGCCCCCATTTTCATATAACACCATCAATGTGACATAAAATTTCTTTCTGCCGAGACACGGACTAAAACTCGCAAAATTCCCGATTTCCCGACAAATTATTTATTCCCGTCGCTGCAGATGTATATTTATATACTATAATGCTTTGATGTGATTCGTAATTATATTACGGAGGACTACAAAAATTCTGAGCCCCGTATCTATTATATTTCATATCGGTATTCCCATTATTAGAGTCGAGGTGTAGTAAATACATCACCGGTAGGGAAAGGTTAATATAACAATTTGAAAAACATATGTACTGTACATACATATATTAGACAGTTACTACCCCTATGCGTCGCCTAAGCTCGCCGATTAGTAGTTACGCTACTGTTTCCAAGTGTCCAGATTTCGGCGGGAATGTCTCGATTTAGTAGCCTTCATCGTGCTGGTGAGGTGTACGATTTCTGTTAGATAAAAAATTCAATCCCGATTTTCTCGGGATTATGTTTACTAATTCCGGGATTGAATTCCCTAATTCTAATCAACACTGAAATCGATATTTCATCATATAAAGCATTTTATAAATTTAGGAATCTTTTTATCAATCATTTTTATTTAATAAAAACCAACACCACTTTTGTGGTCAGTATGTGTCGAGACACAGTCAAATGAGCACTTCTGTGAGTGTTTTCCTTATGTTACTTAATTTCCGTGCAATTTGATATTTTGTTAGGGACAAAATGTGAAAAAGAAAAAAATGCATCCAAAGTGATTAATGATCTTTATTGAAAAGTGTCAATACTTGTGAAGATGTGAAAGTTGCTTTTAAAGGGTTAAATCAAGGAATCGATCCCTGAAGGATGTAAACATATCGAGAAGAATCTCAAATTTCGGTAATGATCGCCAATATAATCAGATCCAAGGCAAAACATTGCAGAATTGTTACATAATCATTTAAAACTTGTGTACGACGTGAAGTGGATAATTGACGTTAATGCGTTTAAATCCGGCATAACCCTGATAAAATCTTAATATAAAGTCTAAGGAAAAAAAAAGCCATATAATATAAGGAAGTTCCCATGGAAGCATAAGCGACATACGGAAGACCCAATTAAAAATATGATCGAAAGAGATCAAAACAGTCAAGGCGTTTTTGGGGAATCAATTTTGAAGATCATGTTATCCTTCAATATCGAGCGTATGAGGAGATGAATATATGATAGAGACCATATAAATGAGACTCCTTTCCGTGAATGGATATTGATAAGGACCTAGTCTTGCAGTGGATTGTGTGTGGTTACACTATCATTATGAATGTTATTATTAAGAGATTAAGAACATTTCAGTGTCACTGTAGATTTTGTTAAATCATAGTACAATGTTATCATTGTTATTTTTCTATTTAATTTTTTAAAAATCAAGGATTGTTTTCAAACCTGATTATAGTTATTGTGGTTAATTATGAGGTATTTCGCGATTATTTTGTTATCAATCTAAGTGTAGACTATTTTGATAACTAAATGCTATTATTAATTACAGTTAACACTTTGTTGTCGAATCGTATTGTTGGTGTATAGTTTGTGTTTTTCAGCTGTAAGTAATTAATACTCTTTGATACAGTTTCAAAATCATGTGTTGATCTAGTGAATTAGTTCTTGGCTTGTAAAATGTTGAAACCACAGTGTTAAATTTGGGAAATCAAACGTCGGAAAGATCAATTCAAGGGCTAATTAAAAATAATGATGAATTCAATAATTGATCCATTCCTATCTTATATTTATAATTACACTATGTAGCATAGGGACATCACCAAATTTAAAACATGTCTCTCTGTAGAGATGAGACAAATTGCTCCGATGTACGGATTTTTCATCCGTATACTGTCTAAATTGAATATTGATTGAAAGAAATTGGAACACTTTTTACCGAATCGTCCTTGCGATATAACAATGGAACCTATTAAATCGAAATCATATATAATTTTGTGTCTGTCCGTCAATTTCTCATGATGTAATTTTTCATTGTTTCAGAGACGGGCCCTGATGAGGTCGCAATCAAAATCTCATTAACGGAATCTCCTCGCCGACGTTTCGCAACTGACAATTGGTCACATGTTTCATGTGTGGAGTTGTAGAACGACCCGAAAGAAGTACCGAGATCTGATGCTGAATAAGTGGAGCTGAAATCTCGCTGAATGCATTTATACAATGTTTGGTGTTTACATCATTGCGAAAAATTGAAATTAGCCGATAGCGAATTCGGATAAGACTTTTAATTTGACCGAAGACATGTTATTGATCTTCAGACAATAATCTCTCGATTGAATCTTCCGTTTGATTGTATTCAAGACGAAATTTGAGATATCTGTAATATTTCTTGCTATAGAATTTTTATATCATTTTTACAATTCGATAGTAGAAAGTAGTGTTTTAAAGGGTTGACGACGTATTTTTAAGGTTATATGTAATCGGTCTTCAATTGACTGGAAACAATCAGAAAGCAATATTCGGTTGTTGAGTAATAATTTAGTTCGATTTAGTTAGATAATCTTTTTGATGATATTAAATTTGGTGAAGTAGATCTTTCAGTTCATTGAATCTACCACTTATGAGATTATACATTTAAATATAGATTTAAGTTCCGTCCATAGATAATTGCACCACAAGTTCAACAATCGAATGCTCGTAAATTACGAAACAATTATATAGCACAATTATTTGGATGAAAAGCAAGGCTGATTTTTAAATATCATAAGCATCAAGCATACGCACAAAGTAATCTCAAATCGCAATTTAACAAGAATCTCCTAATGCTATGCAAATAGCATTCGTAGACGATATTGAAACGCAAGAGGAATCAAGAAATGAAAGCATTTCGGGAGGAAGGAATCAAATCCTGTGATATACATTTAAGTTGACACATAAAAAGAAATGAGATAAGATTGAAACGAAGTACAGGATCTCAAAAGAAAACTTCCCCCAAATAAAAAAATAAGTTGCACAAGAAAAACAAAGCAAAATGTATAAGTTATTAGGAGGTCTTCAAGCCTATTTCAAAGTCCAGGACATCTACACGGATAATGTGCTCTTCAGGTTGCACAACGTCTTCACAACAGTCCTACTATTGGCGTGCTCCCTTATCATCACAGCCACCCAATATGTCGGGAAACCGATCCAGTGCATCGTCAGTGGGGTGCCGGCGAATGTCATCAATACTTTCTGTTGGATTACATCCACTTTTACAATGCCGGATGCATTTAGAAGACAGGTGAGTCCTTTTCATGAATCTTATACTGCTATAGAATACATCCGCATTTATCATGACAGCTCGAACGTCTGCCACAGATTTATTATTCGTTTGTTCTGAATATGTCCATAAAGTATCGATACGCTTGTTAGTTTGACACGTGTCACACTCGAATGCCATTTAGGACACGTTACAATGGAAGATGATTGCTATTCCTGTTCTTTAATCCACTCAGCAGTTCGTCAAATGTTTGATCTTCCGTGTCCATGTCTATCATCGAAATATTTCCTTAACTCGTTCGTCGCCGCGTCCGCCAGATATGCGCGACGGGCGCAACATCATTTTGGTGGACGTTTTGCAAATGTAAAATAAACACTATAAAAATATATATAACATATAAAGACTAGATTGAAATATACAGATATCGCATTCTGATCGTCTGTGTTTATCCCGTGCGTTATAATATCATATCGCTATTCCTTCTGTTTATGCTTTGACTATCGAATTTGGGTCTCATGAGAAACAACGCTGATTTAGGCTGGGTGACGAGAGTGTTAAAACGCCTCTATATAGACTAGCAACAGTTACACAGTTGTAACTGTATTTAAATTCTTATTGCTAATGGCATTCAGAAATCATGCAACCCTGTAAAAAGAGGTAAAATATCAGACCTACCCCCGTGGGCAACGGTTGAACTCCTGGGATAATTATGTGGAGTAGTAGAGGTATGCGAAAGTAGCCTCGTCAGTTTGCTCATCAAACGCTGCTGGTGTAGTCCAGCTAACATGAGTTGGGTGCGCAGGTCACCCTGTGCTGCGTACCCATAAAGGGGTGCGTGGAACAGCCGATTACAGTAGTTGGTGGAGACTGTGTCAAAGGCTCACCACTATCCTCAACAGCCTAGGCATACAGGGAAGAACGGTTTTAGGCTGTTTGAACGACGACTCGTCTCCGTGGCTAGGTACTAAGAATGACCGAACCGATACGAGTACCATGGGGAAGGGGTTGGTCCCCTTCAAATTGAGGTTGAACTTGTGCTGGCAGTGAACCCGCGGAAGCTTAGTCCTTTCTTCGAGTGCACATAGTCTGAATCTGGTCTTTCCCGCGGAAACCTCGCCTCCTCTGGAGGGCGTGGATTAAAAGGGATGGGCATTTGGACGCTCCACGTGTAGCTTTTCCCGTGGGGCTAAAAGATCAGTGGAAGACACTCTTTGTGTGGCTAATCCGGAACAGACTATACAGCAGCGCAAGAAATGGGTTAGATTGATAATGAACTCTCAATCCAGTCAGTCGTTGTCTCATGTCTGTCGTCCTTGATATGCTGTTGATAATTTCGAAAAACTTGGTCGATCGCTATCGGCCGAATGTCTAGTTGAAGTTGTTTGGGCGGTTATAATTCAAGAAATCTCAATTATTATCATTAAAAATATGAATTTTTCGGGATGGCATTGTTGAAATGGTTTGTTTGAGTCATAATTAGGAAAATACAATGAAAAACCGACGCAAGTGTCAAATTATATATGTAAATAGATTCTTATCTTTTATTATTTATGTTTCCGTGGGAACCTACAAAACACTAAGAAAAATAAGTTGAATGTGAAGCGGATTATAACGCTTCTTGTTGACTGCTAGATCATAGTATTTTTTCAATTATTGAACCAATTATTATTGGATTTGTTCGTATTTTCACCACTTGGATTATTGTAACATCTTAGTAACACATTGCTACGATGGTGTGTCGAAATCAATTGCTGGTTGATTATAAGTTATCGATCCATTTTTCAATGGTTATTTAGATTCGACAGCATTTTCAAATTTTCATAATTCCATTCGCACTCTGCTAACAAAGGATAAGCTGCCACTTTATCTTACGCGATAGGGTTAATGGGTCAACATGGTATGTGAGTCATTGTAATATAATACTACGATGAATCCTTACGTGTTTCTGGAATGAACTTTGGAATATGATCGTAAATATACGGTGTTATGATGCACATGTGTTTTCTAGTTCATGTTGTGTAATAGCTATGTTTGTACCGTGCCCTCGAGATTATTCTTCCCGTAACATTTTTTCATTGGCATTGCCATCCTTGAGCTCAATTCTGGATTAATTTACATCGGTCACGTGAATTCCCTTAGTCGGTTTTATTCCGATTCATATTGAAGACGACGAATCTTCTCATTGGGCAAAGTCAACCAGGGTTGCTCATTTTTTAACATAGTTTTACGGAGTATAGTAAGAAGATATCGAGTATAACGAATCGCGTCATGGTCAATGATACGTGTGGAATCTTCTTTTGAGTTCTTCCGTTGTTGGCCATTGGCTTCGACGGCATTGAATGCTGGTAATTGGTTTTTTTTGTGTTTAAAAACGCTAATTGTTTTATTGCTTGGAATTGAATTACTTCCGAGGATGTTGAGCAATTATCAACAGCGTTTGTTGAATCTTTAGTACCGCACCATTGCTGTTATGAAGACAATTGCATCAAATATTTTACTAGTCTTGTTTGGTAGTTGATTACAAAAGAAAATATCGTTTGCAGATGTTGATTGCTTTTTATACGCCGCGTTTTCACACACAAATATTCCACTATTTGTAGCTAATGATTTCTATTTTGCTAGAATCCATATTTAAATATTCACATCCAAATAATGTTAGTATGAAACAAGCGTGTCTGCGAATAATTTCATGGCTAAAATAATTGTAACAACTTAATTATTTCGTTATTGTGTGCATGTATAATTCGCAGTATGAGATGACTCCAAAATAAAATGAGATAACAGATAATAAGAATTTCATTGCGACATTAATTAGGGAGTGCTGCACAAACTGATGCCAATGAATCAATTTCTTAAAGCATATGTAATACAAATAAATACATCTAGATTCTATAATAAAAACAATTATCTTCATACTATTAGATTATAACTGTAGATAATAATTATGTACGATGTTTTGATAAATGTTCATGACCGATTAAAATTGATGATAACCTTTCATTGTGGTCTGTACACAGTCCACCACCGATTATTTGACATTTTATCCAATCCTACTGTCTAAATGTCAAAATTAATTTGTTAGCGTTAATGATCTTATTTTTCCACACACATTTCCAATGGATTCAATCAAAAAATTAAACAGCTGGCATGATGATAACCCAAAATGATGGCTCTAATTGCGAATTTGGAAGAGATTTTATTAGGAAACAATATAATCGCGTTTGAAGCACCGAGTAGACATGAAAAAAATGGGAGCTATGCAGATCATAATTTAAACCGACCTTATTAACGAGCAGAGCCGTAACGAGGGTATGAAGCGTCCGTTGCAAGTATCTAACCTGCACCCCCCTCCCCCGAAATTTAAAAAAAAAGTTAAATAATACTTTTGATTATCGTTTTTATTTGAAAGGTCTCAGTCCAACTAATATAAAATCCAGATTTCAGCAGATATGGTAGGTCTTTCAAATGCTGTACATCGCATATTGATTGAAAATTTGGACATGAGAAAGCTGTGCGCAAGATGGGTGCCGCGTTTGCTCAAAATGGAACAAAAACAGCGTCGTGGTGATGTTTCATTCGAGTGTTGTGCGATGTTTCATAGCAAAAAAACCAAGTTTTTGCATCAATTCAGCATAAAACATGGGTCCATAATTTCATACCCGCTATTCGAGAGCATGCCAGTTTGCTCAACAAAATTGCAGCATAAATTAGTAATATAAATAAATATATATTTATTATGGGTATCTTATTTGGCGCTCAGCCACCTATGTAATTTAGCATCTGAGCGCGCTTCCAAGATCGTACAGATCATAGAAAATGTCGCAAAAAGTCCTAAAAGATGAAGGAGTGGCTACAAGATCTGTGTGTCCAATCGGTCCCCTTTTCGGATCGCTGATATGACAAATGAGCGCCTCGCGATTGGATGCCATACCTGAACATGTATAGATAACGATTATGAACTCTTATTACAACACGAAGTTGTCCGACGAAGACATATCGGGTGGGTTGTTTAAATTTTACAATTATATTAACGAAGAAAAGAGGGATTAGACGACATTATTATTTATATATTACGCGTCTTAAATAGTCTTAAATTTTTCTTATTTTCTCCACCCGAAATGCAACTCATCAGTGCCTACAGGATCTATTTGTCAAATTTGTCAAAGATAATTTGGAATCTCCGACTGTATGAAATTCGATTACAACGAATAAAGTGGTCAGATTGGATTAAATTGCGAATTGAGCAAAGTGGGCAGCCCTGATCATGTGTGTGAGTGTCCAGTCTTGTTCACTTATCCAATTGTCCCCGCATCATGCAAGTCCCATTTGTCTCACTTGAGGTATCGGTATGCTCCCAATGAGGCCCGACTTCATCACCTCATCAACTATTCATCTTTTTTATGGAATGCAAGGACCTCTTTGCTGATGGTTTAGTTCACAAATTTATAGCTTGATTCTTGATAAATAAATCCATTTCTTGACATTGAGCGCATGGCGAGCGAAACCAAATCCGCAAGCGAAGTGTTAAAATGGATGTTGTTCCTCGATGAGTAACCAACCACTCGAGGGATTAAAATGTGATAGCTATCAATTTTCGATTTAATTGTTAAAGTTGTTTTTCAAAATTGCAATTTGCGTCATGTTAAATGAGTATATATTCTGAGAAAACGCTTAAATGTATCAGTTTTCTAGATAAAATCTGTTGTTTTTGCAAAAATGTTCATAATTGTTACTACGTAGTCAAAGATTTTATTTAATATAATATTCTATAAAACAACATACAGACGGAATCAGAAATCAAAACGGAAATTCTCGGTCATCAAACTATAACCTTATCATTGACGCAAATTCCATTATTTTTTCTGGAACGTTACAACTTAGCCATTCGAAAGTACAAATATATCTATAAGAATCTACAGAGGATCTATTCAAAAGCGAATTTTATGATTTGGAGAGTTAAAATAAGACCAATCAAAGCTTTTCTATGGCATAGCACTGTTGCATTCATCTGGTTTCAAACGATTTCATCTTTATTCTTTTACCAATATTTAGCATTACATTTGGGTTTAAAGATTGATTTACTTTTGTATTGCAAGTTTCTGGATTGTATCAATTTCCCTAAGAACCTTGAAATTTTCAACTTCAATATCAGTTGATAAATTGATAACACACGTCTGTTTAAAGTGCTTCAATCGCTTCTTTCAATCACGTTATCAAAGTATGGTCTTGTTATACATAGTATTGTTGGAAACACTTGGTTATTGATTCTGTTGGGTTAATGGCTTTATACTTAAATCGCTGTTTTTCATTTCGTTGAAGCTTTATCTGTCATCAATTTGAAAGAGGTCGTATCCTGTGAAGATTGCCGTTTATCCAATTGTGACTGTTTTGTATTCTCAAGACTTATCAAATCACTTGTTGTTATTCCTTTGTCATCTTGGCCAGACGCGTATGTTGATGACGCGAATCCTAGTCGTGATGACGTTCACTGATACCGCGTTGAATAACGACATTTAAGTGATCAACGACCTATCAAATAATGGCGATCCGTGACGGTTTAGGTTGCATTTCATTCAAATTCCATTCATCTATTAGATTCCACTGGTACAAGAAGTAGAAACGCAAAAGAGATGTGGTAGCCTTCCATTTTCAATTATTGTGTAATCATGGAGGTTCGTGGAATTAAATTGCATTGCGAACCCGCTTAGTGTGCTGATCGCGTTTTTCTTTGTGACGTGACTCAGGAGTTTTACCTCGATGACATATCCTTGGCAATGGCAATCCATTGATTTTTTTAATGAGTACGGCCTTTTAAAATGGAAAAATGTCATTGCTGAATTATACCAGACAGTAAAACGCGTGCGCGCTGTAATTTTTGTAAGAGGCGTTCAAGACTTTTTATTGATATCTTCACATTTGACACATCATACGTCCTGTTTGTTATTCTCCAGCATAAGTTATTGTAACAAATCAAGAGCATATTGAGTTTTTCGAGCTTAATTTGAAGATCTGCTCCGGCTGGAAGTTGTATGCGAAATGTGGAGGGCTCCTCCTTTTTAATGTTGTATAAAAGATGAAGAATCACGCCCTCTCTTTGGTGGCAAGAAGAGTCGTTGTCGTCTACTGAAAGCGAGATCGAGGGCGTAGCCCTACGCTACTGAGGAGGCGAATGCCTTCATCCTCATCTTCGTTGGAGCCTCACCAGACCAAGATGAGGGAGACGATCGGACGCGTCCCACTCTTAGAGTAGTTTTTTGACTCGACTTTATTTTCTTTTTTTCTCATCTCCAAAACGGAACATTTTCGTCCCTTGATTACACGATACTGCGATTACGATGATACGCGGTTTTAGTTTTACACGATCATAAAACAAAACAATATACAGGATGTTTTGCACATGGACCAATAATTTTTTTTGGGGGTAAGGGGATCTTTTGCTACGTTTCATGCATAGGTTCTGAGCTTCCAAATTCACAAAAAAATGTGCAAACGAAAGAGAAATATCAACTTCTAAATTCTCTAAATAAAAACTAACTATGTTGAACTTAGTTTAGTTTTAAAACTGTATATAGTTCATACCCTTTTCAACGACATGCTACATGTCGTACAAATCATTAAATAAGTCGTTAAACTTGAAGAGTTACCTGTTTGCCAGGGTCACGGTTAGGAAAATGCTTTTTATATATTTAATGTTTTTATTGAATTTATTTTTAAAAAATTGTTCAAATTCGCCACCTTTACTTCATATGCACACATTACACTTTTTTGTTATTTCAACTGAAGTAGCATTTCCTCATTAATTTTTTTCAAAGGCGGGGTGTTATTCCTTCTATTAGGATTTCTTTTGTGGGCACCGTTGGCTTTCTTTGCCTGGGGACGTGCCCTATTCAGTGGCTCGCACGGTCTCCAGACCTGACACCGCCGGATTTTTATGCCCGGGGACGATTGCATAAAATAATGATTTATTTAGATCATATATTGCAAATTTCTAAAACAGCTATTTTGTGCCATTACGACCACATTAAAAAGTTATGCTAATTTAAAGGTGAAATTTTGGGTATTTTTTCAAAATGGTGAAAAAATATTATATTAAGACAACCCGGACAATTAGGACATAGAGATTTTGTGTGAAATGTAGCAAAATATCCCTCTAGTCTCAAGAAATGTTCAAATTGTTACGAACAGTGATGTTGAGATTCAGGGATGTAACTAGGGGGTGGCAAAGCAGGGGGCGCAACTGGGCTTGGGGCGCAAAACCCAGTCGAAAGTTGCACATGGTTTTTATTTTATTTAACCATTCTACTTTTCATGAATCAACACTGATTGACTCTATCCGTTTTTGACTCCGAGTTGTCTAATCCTTCTTTTCTTCGTCTTCGCTTAAACATTGGGCCGATCCAGCCGACATATGCCCGCAATAAAACAAAGACAATATTTTCGACCGATTGAAAAATGTAAACAACCTACCCGATCAGTCTACTTCGGATAACATCGTTTTGTGATGGGAGTTTGTAATCGTTCTGTATACATGTTTGGGTATGGCGCTCGATCGCGAGGCGTTCATTCCTCATATCAGCGGTCCGAAAAGCAGACCAGTTGGACTCACAGACCTTGTGGCCACTCCGTCCTTTTTTAGGGGCTTTTTGCGGCATTTTCGGGGATAAATACGTATCAGGGACCCTTTTATGATCTGTTAGCTCGCGCATTTACAGTCGACGGTCATCCAATACCATTTAGTGGGTTTTTTTTCATCATTTCTGGGGTGGTTACCTCATTTGGTCGACCACTGCGCTTTTCGTCTTGGCAGCTCGTTCGACCTCGTCTAACCCTTGCTTTACCATAGCCCCAGGTTAAATACTTGCCACGGGCGCTTCATACCCTGGTTACGGCTCTGCTGACATTACGAACAAACCAAATCATTTTAATTCGAAGAATAATTTTGAAACTATTCAATTGGATTGTAGTTATCCCAAGGAAAATAAATGGTCACCTTATCCATACACGTTTCGCCCTTTTTCGTTCGTCCTAAGTTTCAGCCCTCCAGTTGTCCAGATCAAGACATTTGATGTCTGTTAATTTAATTAGCCCAGGATATCATTGTATAAAGCAGCACGTAATTCTTCATTTAAATTTAAATTTAATTAAAAACAACAATCCAGATCTAATTCCGTATCCAAAGAGCTATTATTTCAACTACATCATTTGGTTGATTCGCATTACTATTATTAGATTATGATGTATTTACTGGAAAATAAATTACCATATACTTCTGCATGGAAACCCACACTTATGTGTGGCTTATTTATACTGATTGTCTTCCAATGTCTTCAAATAATACGAATGATACGGCGCGCCGAGGACTGTGATATAATTTTCCTGCAAAATAAGTGTTAAACTTATTAATCTAATGTTTTTCATTTAACATATAGTTATAATATAATATATCTTAGGGCAAATAAAACATGATGATCATGATGATATCTCTGAATATGACAATCTGATTCAAATCAATTAATTATAGATACATATATGTATTACTATTTATTACTTGTTTATTGCTTATTCATTATTCAAAAATACGTGTCATTGATTAGTGCTAATTTTATTTTACCAGGAAAATGGACATAAATTCTAGAAAAAGGCTTATCGGATAGGAGAAATTAATCAGTTTTCCGATTTCATCATATCAATCATTTAAAAGAAAATTTATCACTCGCAAACACAACGTGCGTTGTAACATGTTACATGATAAGAGAAAACATTGTTTTCATCATTCATTTCTATTATTATTACCCCCAAGGGGTCATTCAATTGATATTTGGTTAAATATGTGTAATAAATTTAAAATTTGCAATTCGCATCATCATTCTGCGACCTCCATGCGTGTCTGTGAACCGTCTGATACACGTAACACCATATATATTACGTGTTCAATAATTAGTATATTTTTACTACGTTAACGTACCACGTGATATGAATAAACCGAGCCGCATTATAAAAAATACTATGCGTTATGAGATTTCGTTTATCTTCACGCACATTTGCGTTCCTCGTGACCATATAGCAAAATGAGCACAACGTTGAGAATCTTTTGTGTGCGATTTGGAGTTTTCGCCTTTTAACAGTTGTTTGGATACTGCGAAAATGGACACAGCAGCTCATGGCTGATTTATTATCGATACAAACGAGTTTTTGCTAGCGAATCATAATTAATTCGAAAGCTCATCCAGTTGCAATTAAATCTTGTTTCCAGGGAGTCTTTTGAGTGTCATTTTTACTTAATTTATCATCCATCTTGTTCTTTGTCTTATTATATATAGATGAGCTTTACCCCCAAATTCATAGAAACGGCGATAGGGATGATGTTTGTATCTTATCTACCAAAACAAACGCCTGTTTTCATGTTTTAATTACCTTGGTTTTCAAAACAACCGAGTTTAAGAAATCTTGTTATACGAGGCAGAAATGATAACGAGAGTAAGATTGTAAAAATGGACTCGGGGTGAATAGCTTGATTACTAAAACTAACCTGTATGGTAGGATGATCGCGTATTTGCGAGCGAATTCTAGTGATCCAGAAAGAGCACTCTTGTACGTTGAGCTCGGAGAGAGACAGAGACGTTGTGGGTGACATGTTGGGCGACTCGCAAATGTCAAAAATCTTCCTACAAAAATTTGACATTCTGTTAAATTGAGTTTTTTAAAAATATATTTCATCATATTTAGTGTATTTATTATATACAGATTTTTTAATCAATAGATTTGAAGTCTGGATTATTATTCAGATTATTGAATTCCATAACAGTTCAAATGGTATTCTAATTTTGTTAGAAACACGAGGTGGACGTATCGAAATCGCATTTAATGCGTTTTCCATTTGCACTCATATAAATAGAAGGCTTTTACGATCGGCTAGTAAAAGTTGGAAAGGTGGTAGATTATTGCTCGTAAAAATGAATAACTCGTATATACACTCAAAATAAGCCATCATCAATGTATATATATAAACATGATGCTAGTATGAGGAGAGATCATATGTATAACTTTAGTCGAACACTATTTTCTTACTCCACACCCTTTTAACGAGTATCGTTTATATTTTTCAAGAGGTAGTGCGAAATAGTTCAAATAATTGCATAATACATAATAGTATTTAAAAAAAATAGATCAAAGATAATCATTTTAGATTCTATCTTATGTTTTTAACCCCCTATCTGTTTATTTACGTCATTTCAGTTAATCGTATTGATGATCGATTCTAGCGTATTTTGTTATGTTATTTGTCAATCTGAGTATGGCCAATCTGTGATCCAAATATCAATCTCGATCGATTGTTTTAATTGTGCTAATCGAATATCAAAGATATCAAGGTCGTGATTAAAGATCAAGGCTGCCTTTGTGTTTTTGCTCGTTATAACCGTGATATGTATTGAAAAATCCCCTCTCCTATGACTCCTCAATGTTATAATCTCCTTATAACCGCGTTCAAAATAAATAAGTTCGTCTAGGTGTCAAGTATTAGGTTGTCCCATAAGTTTCTTACGCAAATGAACACATCTAATCATAGCCATGGTTGAAGAAAACCCGCGATATACCATTCGCGAAATAGCTAACAAGTTAGAAATTTCACGAACATCTGTCCATAATCATTTGACAAAATTGGGCTACATCAATTATTCAGACTTCAGCGTATTTCAACATGCGATCTTCTTCTCCAACGGCATAATAGCCAACCTTTTTTGAAGAGACTTGTCACTGGAGATGAAAGTTGGATACTCTATGAGAATATCCAACGTAAACGGTCTTTGGACTAAACCTGGCCTACAACCAAAAAAAGTTTTGCTATGCATTTGGTGGGACTGGAATGGGGTAATTTATTATGAGCTACTTCAGCAAGGTGAAATGATCAATTCAACAAAATATTGTTTCCAACTGGACAATCTAAAGGATGCAATTTCCAGAAAACGGCCAGAATTAGCGAACAGACGAGGCGTTGTTTTTCATCACGATAACGTCAGGCCTCATGTGTCTTTGCTCGTCAGAAAATAAATTATTATCATTTGACTGCGAAGTTTTACCTCATCCTACATACTCTCCTTCTAAAGAAAAATTCTTTACGTGGTGAAAATTTTAATTAAAAAAATGATATAAAAATGTACCTTGATCAATATTTTTCCAAACAAACCTGGGAAATTTTGGCAAGAAGGCATTATGAGGCTTCCGAAGAGATGGATAAAGGTAATAGAACAGATTGGATCATATATTATTCAATAAATTTTGATGTAATACAAATTATTATTTATTACAAATTATTACTTAATATGAAAACGAAAGAAACTTATGGGACACCCTAATATATTATGATCAATTTTGAGCTGTTTTAATGCTCATTTTTATCATTGATTTTATCGACACTTAATATTGTGTCGTCGCGGAAATTTAAAATAGGTGGTTTCTTATGCAACTGCAATTTGGCAATAAAAGTGAATGCCGACGCTAGTTTTTTATGCATTCGACTTTCCCTGCATTTTTAGCCTCGATCCAAGTAAATATGCAATACAAAGGCTGAAAATCTCAGCCTAGATCGATAACATCGAGAACAATCACGATCACTTCGGATGATGAAATTTTTCTTCGGGGTGAATGCATTATGGCATTCCAAGATCGTTAAGACGATTTGCAGCCAACACGTGTGTAGACATTAGACGCAGTAACCGGATCGCATTCAAACATATCGTTTTACATTTTTATTTTTTTGATCTTTCAACTTCACATGCTCATATGGAATAATACAGATCGTTTTTGTTCACAGTTCGAGCCGGGAAAACATGTGGCACATCCTGGAGTCGGCAACGATTTCGACGACGAAGAAGCGAAGAAATACTACACATACTACCAGTGGGTCTGTTTCGTCTTGTTCTTCCAGGTAATGAATAGTGCGAGAATGCCAATTGGCGCATTTGAAATATTTTTGAGGGATCGGCTTCTTTTTGTTCCAAATTTGGCACCGCCGATATCCAATTGTGCAAACTGCATCTATGCCTCGTAGACATACGATATTGCTTCGAATTTATCTTTATGGCTTGTTTAACGAGTTTTTAGAAATAGTACACCGACCTATTTTACTGCATTATGACCCATTGTTATTTTTAATATGGTGTAATACGATTACTTGACTTCTAAAAATAGCGAAGATGCTAACATACAAGTTTTATTTTTGCCTTAAATTTTAAAAATGGTATTCTAGTCGAAATCGTAATGCTTGTTGTATATTTTTCGGGAACATAGTAAACTAGTATCATTAAAATAAACGCAGGTCTGCATTCCTGTTCGTTGTGGTACGATTTAACTATCGGTTAGTGTTTGAGATCAACAAGAATGTTATTCGATAGTTTCCGTTTGATTTATGTCCCGTAGAACCATGGAAGTAATTTAATTCCAATTTGATTGGGGGGATATAAATTATACGAAGGAGATTATTGTCTTCTGGATAGGTCTGAAATAATAAGACTTTGATTATATCGAATAATTAATGTAACATGAGTACATAGATTTCATCCTTTCAATAAGAACACCACAATCTTCTTATTAAGAACCTTAAATTTCATATACGATATAGTTCAAAGAATGAGAAAAGAATGGCTTGATGCTAAGGAACCGAATAATGATAAAAGAAAGTAGTCCACAGAAGCAGAAGTACATATCAAAATATTAGCTGCATCGCTTCCTATTCATACCTCTCGTTTAATGGGAACGCTTTTAAAATATCCCAATTGGCTTATTTGTTCCTCGCTATTTCTTACATAATTGATACTACCCAATAATATATAGCACGATGAACCTTACCGGTTCAGAGCCAAGAAGCTTTAGGAACAGAAGAATGACAAGAAGAACAACAAGCAGATGGTCTTGAGATGAAGAATTTTACTTTGCAACGATAGCAGCAATGCCTTCCGTTGCCTTCTATATCGTTTTGAAATCGCCGAACTGAGAGGGTCAACCTGAAATAAGAAACTACAGTTGGTGTAGGAGTGAATCCGCGATGCATTTAACCTCTAAAGGAGTACCGTGCCAGGGTCTGGCATCCCCCCTCCACTTTTCAGAAAGAGCACTCTTGTACATTGAGCTCGAAGACAGACAGCGACAGATACAGACGTAGCGCAGTTCGGGAAACAGAGACGGAGAGCTTCCACGCATACATCGCACGATTTATCGTTAGCCCCAATTTATCGACTAATAATGATTTCGAATTCAAGTTTGTTTTTTGTTTACGCAAAGAAACGACAGGATATTGCGTGAATCACATTCAGTCAATAATACATTCATCAACGAAAACACGCCATTGAATTGATTTCTTGTGTATTGTTTATGTAAAGAAAGGAAGTGCTATTGTATGTATGTAGTGTTTATTTAAAATTAATATTGTCTTACGCTGATAGAAGCTGACAGAAGCGAAAGACATTGTAAAGCGATTTTGGCATCAACGACTTAATCTTTTGTTAATTTGTTCACTCCTCAAAAGGTTAAGTGTCACGTATGACTTCGCCCTAGAGAAGAAAAGAGGGAATGGACTCTTTGCACTCCGGAAAGCCATTTACAGTAAAATCAAAAAGGTTGTCAAGAGTAGTTTTTCACTGTCTCCCGAAGAAAACTGCTCAGTCTTAATAAACCTCCCACACTCCTTATCGAGACGATCGCGTTCTAAATGAAACTCGGAGGTTGTGCTACCGTTAATATCGGGCGAATGAGGAGGTGAATGTATAATGCAGACGAAATGGATGTAACCCCTTCCTGTGAATGGATATTGTAGAGGCTTATAGTTCTGGAGTGGATTGTTTGTGGCTGCACTTTGATGATGGAAATACATACATTTCATTTCAAGCTGAACATTTTTTCCCCTTGAAACTCTTGGTAGAAGGCTTAACATGAAATGAAAAAGGCTTAAGTTCTACCATATCACTGATGGGCGGATTCCACGAGCGTGGTTTATTGTGCATGGTTTACTAGTATGCCCATTACTGCAGTGAAGTGATCACAATTTTAGGCTAACGATCACCTGTGAGACATCTTTTCAATACTAAATATTGTCTTTGTTATTAATAACATTTTATAGGAAAGCTTTGAAAGTGCAAGTCTAGTAAACTATGCACAAGAAACCACGCTCGTGGAATCCGTTCATGATAAACATTTTCAGTTTTGATCTCTATTGTATTTGGAATTTTTAATGATGGCTATTAGTTTTAATTCAACGGTGATCGATATGATTACCAGTGAGAATGCTGTATTTCATCGACATTAACATACAGATGATGGCTTAATACTTTGGTCACTTCTTGGAACAGTACAGTAAAATATTTCATCATTCGAATGCTTTCGCTGCCTCCGTCATATTTCAGATACGTAGATCCCGTTAAGTTATTTAATTCTTTAAATTACAACAGGTTTAATAGATTATCTCTTTCTTGTTCCTTGACTGTTGAATATATTGCGAATCAATTTTGGGCATGTTTCTCCATATTCGTATTTTATAATTTGCATTGTGCATCGTCCATAAGATAGGAAAAAGGTAGCTGCTACTTTCAGATAACTGCGTTTTACTGTGGAATAACTGGTTTTGAGAGATTCTGGACTCGTTCTGGAACCGGCAGACAGACGATGGACGTCTGCGTCCATCCGGTCGATGCTCCCTCAGCCAACAAGGGCATACTTCTTCGTCTGATGCAAGAGTCTGCAATCTATCTTACCATCGATTGTGAAATACGATTCGAATTCATCCAGACCCAGGGGTGATTCACTTCAATTCATTTCATGCGCCATGGAAATTTGAATGATTATTGCATCACGCGCAGGAAGCGCATCAATTGAGTCGTTTGCGTATTTTAATGGGATTCAGCCAAAATGCTGAAATGTTGGAACTATTTTCATTTGCCTTTTGATGTCGGCAAATTTGTCGTAATGCAATTTTTCGCTCTCGCGATAAAAGAGTAGCTTGTCCTCGTTCCAGTTCGGTCTAAAAAATGTCTCACATTGGGCGTTTTTTTCTTCGAAGGAACGATGAATGCGAACGACCTCGTTTGATGTTGAATTTATTTTTCAGGCCATCATGTGTTATACTCCGAAATTCCTGTGGGACGCTTTCGAAGGCGGCTTGATGAGGACCATAGTGATGGGTCTCAATGCGACGCTCTGCGAGGAGAAAGAGAAGGCGACCAAGAAAGAGATCCTCCTCGACTATCTTTTGCAACACAAACAGGTGAGCCCAAAATTAATCCTTGAATTTCGTAATTTGATGACGGTGTTGGTGCAGATGATGAAATTTTAATTTACGTTACGGTAATCGTTTTGACATTAACGGTACAACGGGTTTTGGAATCGTTCACCCATTGCATATCTAATTTGACTGGTAGTGGATTCGATTTGCCGCCGATACCCAATAAAACTTGTCTTCGTTTAAAATACTGCGATCAAATTACTTGTGATACATTTTATATACGAGCATTCTAAAGAGCCAGAAGAAAGGCTAATTTATGGCATAACTGTGCCAATATTCGTCGAGTTTATGCCTCGATAAAGCTTTTTATCGCATATTTCTATAATCTAAGCTTTTCGTTTTATTTCGAAAATAAGAGTTGTTCAACGACAATTTAATGGCAATTCTCCAAAGTCTAATCAGTAATACTCTGGCGGTGACATGATCAGAGTGGCTATTTATAAAAGATACGCCAGTAGTTTGGAGCAGTGACTGACCATGGCAATGCGTGAACTTGTTCAGTTCATGATTTTGGCCACATTAACTGCCACAGATATAATATGCACAGTTAAATCAACACTGTGTGGACATGTAAACAATTTGTATACAGATATTCCAACTATGTAAAATATATTACAATAGTGTCGACACATTGACCTTCATATCTACCAGACGTGAATCCCACAGACTTCTCTGTTTGGATTATTTTGAAGACCAAGGTGTCGACTAAAAAATAGCAGCGTGTGAAGAGTCTGAAGGTAAAAAGGTGTGCATACAAATGATTCATAAAATGCAAATTTTCCAAAACCAAAGTGTCCAGTTGCTGGTTGGAGTTTCACTTTTCGTGATATGGCCAATAGGGATTCCAATCAGGATATTCGATATCTGGATATATCCGACATTTTACACCATTCCATATTTGGGGAAATACTCGAATAGTATTCGTATACAATTTTAATAGAATATTTTACAAAATCGACGAAAGATCACACGAATACTGAGGTATTCACTACCTGGGCGAAACCATTACTCAGGGGTAGTGTTTGATCCTTTTAATAAAACATTGGCGGATATGAATATGGTTGTTGTTTCTGAAAGTGAATTAATGATTTTAAGAAATTTTCTTGGTGTTCTGACTCCAATGGAAGTTGCTATTAATGAACTAAGTAATAATAATGCAACAATAACCCTATCGGATCGGAAACTTTGGAAGTCTTGCGTCTCATCATACACTCATGCATCGATGGCAAAGTAGTGCCATAAAAGTCTAAAAATTCACAATTTATTTTATAGAAACTCGTAAATATTCATACTTATTATTCAACAAAAAATCGTACTCTAAATAATCATCATAAGTACAATTAACTGAATGATAAAATCAACAAAAATAAGATGACTTTTGTTCGTGTTGTCTTGAGAGCAGGCGTTTGTTTTGATAATTATGATACTAGCATCATTCTTATCGTTGATCGATTTTGTTATTCCCCATTGACTGTTCTGGAGTGGCGTCATTAGCCCTCCCTTGCAAAATCTATTCATTCAGAAGTAAACTGACAGACTTAACCCTGTCCTCTTATTTTCGCAACACATTAATAGGCAAAAATAGCTGAACAACAGAGAGTACATACCATGCAAGTTGAACATTAAGAAATATTCCGAGTAAATGAACGAATATTGTGTGCCAGCAACAGTGTTAAGGTTTATTTATTGAGCCTGGTTCATTAACAAGCTTGTTACACGCTGCGGCGGGGCTGACAGAAAAGTGGATTTACATTAGAGCGTAGCATGTATGTTCTCCGGTTTGAAAGGGTTAATAATGGCCGTGGGAGTTTATACATTTATATTTAATAAGTTATAAACTCCCACGGCCTAATATCGGGATAAATGTGGTATTCGATATTCGAATAGGTGATAATGACGAATAATTGGAATCTTTAATGGGCAATATCCAAACCTATTTTCTAACGGCATTGTGCTCATATCGTAAATTACCGAAAGAAAAGCCCATTTTAAAAAAAATATATTCGCGAATATGGCGACATTCGTTGATTAAAGATTAACATTTCCGATGAAACTCGACTTCGATCTTGATCATATTATTCGATAGGATTTATAGACTGAAATGTTTTTTTGAAAAGTTGTTGAATGGCATTTTTTCTTCGAAAAGATACATCTTTATTGCATTATATTACTTGCAATCTCCTACAAAATCATTTATCACGAAATTTTTGTTATCGATTTCGTGTGATAATAATGATTATAACAATTCTAGGCATGTGCAATTGTAGTCATTTTACTTTTGAGAATGAAAGAAACACTTTTGATTTTAATCCGTTCAATAAAAGAATGACTGTTTTAGTATCAAATATTGTAAAACAATATTGCACGCCCAATTCCAATTTATTGTCATTCATTTAGATATGGTCCAATAATATCTTTTCAAAGCGTGCCTTTCTCGTAGACGATGAAGTTTATTTTTTTTAGGGAAATTGGAAATGTTTCGCTGGTATCTTTAACGCGAACGTTGCTCCAGAGTGCAATGTCCTGATTGCTGAAGCATGAAAGTACTTCGCAAAAACATTAAAAACGTGACAATACCTTGGCGTTTTCCAACGAGGCGAGCTTCTGTACTTATTGCGGAACAATAAGAATCGATGTGCTTTTTATGACACTGTGATTTCTCTCTGTCTTCGGTCGATTATTTCAATATCGAAAATTTACCAATTTTGCGCTTTCCAATCAAAAAAGTAAGCATGAAATTTATCCAATGAAATGAGCACAACCCAAATAATCAATTATTATTTATGTTCACGCGAAGAAATGACCGAATATTGTGTGCTATCAACAGTGTTTATTTATTTATGTACAAGCTTCATACACGCTGCGACGGTCCTGACAGATAAGTGGGCGGACATACAAATATCTACGTTTAAATCATTTTAAAATTAACTCATTACACAAAGGATTAAATATAAATAAATAAACACTGGCACAAAATAAGAATTGATTGTATCCATTGATTTATAAGTTTTGCAAAAGTTTAATGCGTGCATGCTTTGAGTAAATAATGTAATGTGAATTAGGTAAGTATGTTAGAAAACTGTATTTTAAAAAATCGATTTAGTTCCCTCATGTTACTAGGTCAGCAGTTTCAATGGGGGAAGTTCATTCCTAGGGGTGGAAATAGGTACGTGAAGACTCATTGGGGAACGCGTGTGGCTTAGTTATAATTCGTTCACTATTTCTACAAGTAAATTACGTTAATTATTTGCTAAATAAACGTCGTCTAATTTCGATAGAAGGTGGCTAGGGTTTCGATAGACGTGTTTAAAATTGTAGTTCGGGAACTTGATTGAAGTACTTTCAAAGCATTGCCATGCTAAGTATGTATACCATTTATTTAAGCAGCTACAATATAGTTGAGGTATCGTATTGAACAACCTGCATACTCGTTGGAGGTATCGTTATCAGATATTTAAATGCTAGTTCGAGTTGATGACCGCGTGAGCCTCCATTTTCGTATAACACCATCAATGTGACTGATAAAATTTCATTCTGCTGGGACACGGACTAAAACTCGCAAAATTCCCGATTTCCCGACAAATTATTTTTTTCCGTCGCTTCAGATGAATACTTATATACTATAATACTTTGATTTGGTTTGTAATTATATTACGGAGGAATACAAAAATTCTGAACCCCGTATCTATTATATTTCATATCGATATTCCCATTATTGGAGTCGAGGTGTAGTAAATACATCACCGGCAGGGAAAGGTTAATATAACAATTTGAAAAAAATATATGTACTCTGTACATTTGTATACATAACTTAGACAGTTACTACCCCTAGGCAGTCGCCTAAAACTGTCCGGGATCCTGGAATTGTATTCCCTAGGTACAGTCTATCAATTTGTTTAAAAGATTCGTTAAAGGTTTGCACATTTATTGCTTGCTTACTAATAGGCATATTCTTCAATGTGGTCATGTCGAGAATTTTAATAGTATTCTCTGTCCAGGGAGGCATTTATTTTGGTCACATCGTTCTTAGAACGGATGTTCGCTTCGTGAATTATCACATTGGCAATAAAACACATCATGGAATAGTTTCATTCAAAATCGAAATTAACGAAATTACCAAATTAATAAAATGGCTTTTATTGGCATCAAATGTAAGTACACTTACGCGTGATACGTAGTATGAGTTATGTTTTATTATTTTCTTATCGAATATAATATAACTGTACAATGCCTATTTTTGACTGTGTCTAGAAATATGATGCTCGTATCGTATTCTTGGTAAGCAAGATTGCGGTATCATAAATTTGGATGAAAGCACCAGAATTTGCTGGATTTAACCGGTGGTGTACGTTGTTCTTATCATGCTAGGATTTACAGTATCCATTGTCGTACGGATTGAAGGTTATGTCCAAGTCCTTGTTCGGTTCTGCTTGCGTCCAATTGTTCAAATTGGCCGTTTCCGTTCAAAACGAGTGGTAACAATTAAACGGATCTTCGTGATGGGATGGTCCGTTGTCGAACACCGTTCCAGCGTTTGTTTCGCAGATGCGGTCAAAGCTATCGAATCATCTACAAAGTTCTGAATGAATTCGACATATGCATTGTGCTTTGGGAAAGGTCATTCTGTTTTATTTTGGGATTTGTTTCATTGCTTCAGTGGGCCTGTCTGAATATAATGAGCATTTGCAATTAGTAAACAAAAGTGTCCTTCCATCTAGTAACGTGGTGAGAATATGTCGAAATATATCCAGATTTATACCAAGGCTGTGCGACTTATACTAGTTCTTGAGCCAAATTACCCTTTTGTCTTCGAGTCAAGAACTGGACTAAAATTAAAAAAGGGACTCTTCCTAAAATTTAGTATAAACGGGCTTTGAGACGAGCTGGTTTAACTTGCTCTATACCAAGGGTTCTTAAACTTATGTAGTCCCCCCTCCTGAAGCAATTTTTTTTTCGCGGACCCCCTCTTGAACAAACATTTTACATTATTATCTAAAAAGTACATTGGTATATCTCAGATTTAAAACCTAATCTAAAGTAATGTATTTTAGTCAGTGAAGGTAGATTATGCAAAATTTCCGTAGTTAATGTATTTCTTTGAATACAAAAAGTGTTCCCAATTCAAACGGCTCCCAATCGTTCCGACTTATTCAGAAACGTCTTTGAACTGCAGTTGTTTTCCAGGATCCTAATGTCAAATTGTTGAGGAGTTTCAGAGAAAACTGTCAAGAAATACCATTTACATTCAAAATTAGTTCTTTCTATTTGCCTTCTATGCCATCCGTTAAATGTCCATTTCTTTATAAGAATATTAAAAAACCCTTGGATTATTAGATATGTTATAAATAATGGTAACACGCAATAATAGAATATTTTTATATTTATCATTATTCAATACTTTTTTACAAAAGGAATGCCATATTATATAGTACACTTTTTGTATTACTAATCGATCTGAGCCTTGATTCCAAATCATTGTTTCCACATTTTATCATTAATAATTATAAAGAACATATTCGTTGCTTACTAAAATATTCAAACAAATTTCCATTTTAAATTGAGTTATTCTTATATGTTGAATGTTAGGTATAAAACGTCATAATTTTGCATTCATTTGAAACGTAGTTTTTCTTCTGAATGCATTAAATACATGCACCGTATACATATTTTTTGCAGATATTATAAATACTATACTATTGCAGTATTTGACACCATTTGTGTTAAAAAAATGAGCCTTTTCAAGTTCTTTGGGCATTAGCTTCTTGTGATTCCATCCCTGATTTTACATTTTTAGTGTCAAGTTCATCAAGTCAAGATTTGATGTTATATTTCTTAGTTTTGTAAATAATCCTATTCGGGATCTTTATTGAACATAAAACTATTTTTTAAAGTTTGGCAAAGTATGGTAGTGGGAGTGAGTGGAGTCTCATTCTTTACCATGGAAGTCCTAAGTCTTGAACAGGTGATTTTCAGCAAAAAAATTAAATATATTTTTACTTTGTATAATATTGTGTATAGATTAGACTACAATAAAGAAGAAAAATTGGAAAATAAAGAAATAATGAAAGATTGAAAAAAAGTTTGTGTTTTTGCGAATTTCATTTATATCGACTTGAAATTTACTTAACGTATTCTTAAACATTGGTTCTTTCCGATACATGAAAAAAAAAAGATTTTTTTGAACCAACAAAGTAGAAACGTCCCTTAAGGAAATAGTTATTTGTCCTGCTTGCTTCTGGTTTGTGGCCTGGCAAACTGGAACGATAGTGTTAAAATCGAAGGAAAAAAGATTTCAAATTTGGTCCTGTCAATATGAAGAGTAGAGATATGGACAATAAAATCATCCGCGATGAAAAACTGGACCGATCATACACATTCCATAGATAATAATTGTAACCCTTAAAACAAGTATGTTCATATGTAGATAGCGAAATATCCCGCCAAAAAAGCTTTGAAGTCCCAATTACAATCCTCGATTGTCCTAGAAAAACTCAGTAGAGTAAAAGAAACACATTTAGTATTCGCTAAGATGGTGGAAAGGTGATTTTTGCATTCAAATTACAAAGTTCTCCTTTGAGACTAAGAAATTGAATGTTTCATTTTGCTGTGTTGTATTATGACATGCTTCTAGTTGCCAATTTTATGATGATGTGTGTATATAAGTAAATTAAAAAAAACGATTAAAAATGTATACATGTTGAGAATATCTGGATAAGGAAACCAAGTCCATGCATCATAATTTAGATTCAAAATATAATAAATAAATGGAGCTGGTCAGCCTGCATACATAGCTAGAAGGCAGGACGGAAGATGAACCAAAGAGATTTGGTAACTAATGATTTAAAAATACCTTAAAAATGTCATTGACCTTCAAATTTTGACTAATGAATTTCTAGATGTTTCATTTTGTTTTTGCTGTTAAAGCTGATAATTGATGTTATCAGCTGTTTTTCGATCTAAATTCTGATCATCGAATGTCATTCAATTTGTCGTAATGAATCACATGCAGGTGGTTACTGGTATAGTGCAATAAAATTTAGCTACAACTGATTAATCATCAATTGATGATTACGCATTTCATGGTAAATATATATCCAATTGTACGCGGAAAACTGTATTGACAATACGAAATTACACATTTCTGATTAGCCGAAAAACAATCTGAATGATTTTTAAAATAGTAAGATTCGCTGAAAAATAGTATTGGATTCATTCATAAAATTTATCTGATTCATACTATGTCGCGTGATTCACGGTCAAGGCTACTATAATATATTTTTCTATAAGAACATACCATCGAGCAAGATAAGATTATTCAATAACCCGGCGTATATTCACGCATTATGCCAATAAGTTCAACAAGGTGAACGGAGTCATTTCGAGATATCAAAACCCTCGAAAAGGTATCAAATAAATCACACATTAAACATGACTAGTACAAACATCCCCGAATAGACAGAACTTGAGGACCTATTCAGTCAAATGAGCTGATCAAATAGATAACGGATGAATAATTCCGCCAAGAATACTTCAACGAGTGCAATTGTTTGAACGAAGACATCAATCGTTGCGTCTTAACACATTTCTTTCGGGAACTGCGGCATTCAATATGATTCTGCAGCGGACAAAAACGAAGATTTTGCCCGAGACATATGCTGTTATATTGCATCCAAAATATATATTAGCTTGTGCATTCAAACATACATACACAAAAATAATTGAAGCCTATATTTGGAACCATTCATCCATATGAAGATATGGAGATATTATATACTTATTTAGTAACCTATATCGTGATATCATTCTTTCCCGCCTATAATGTGTTGAAAGTACAATATGTCGACAGACGTCTTCTTTTAAACATATTTTTAGCAGTTCTAAAGAATGCAAGTGCAATTATCAATGTTTTTATCGATTACATCGCTACCGCCAAAGCTGGTTAAATATTAGTCACTGAGAAACCACCGGCATACTCATTTTTTTATTTTAGTAATTCAAATAATTGTCTTTTGCGTGGGCGACTTGGTGAGGAATAAGTGCAATTTTAAACAAATTAACATGCATCAAGGCGTGTGCAATTTAGCTTATTCCAGACTCAATTAAAAGAAACATGTGATACATTTAATACATTTAATGCATTCATTTTGCTGTCTTCATAATTTGAATCTACCATGAAAAACCATTTCAAATTAACATTGGTATTGAACTGGGTTGGTGACATTATTTCCTGTATTTATTTTCTGGATGAATATTTCCAGATAAAATCCACAGAGATCCACACATTCCATCATGAATTTAACGACTTTTATTTTGAACCATATACTTCTTAGTTAAGCTGATTTGTGTGATTCAAATTGAATAAACATTATAATTTGTTCATATCGCATCTCATATTTAAAGGTAGATTATTGTATCAATAAAAATGGATCCATAATTATTTATCGGAGGTTTTATATGTTAGTCTTGGGCTCTATATGCAAAACGAAGAGTTGGAAGAATGCGAGCAAATTGGTAGTAAAAGCAATATGTTGCACTTTGTGACCCTCAGTGCTTCATTGCTTGAGAAGAAATCTTTTTTAATTGAGTTTTAAATAATGTTTATAAGTGGGTGGATCGTAATATTAAAAAAATGATATCCTATGAACGTTAGTCATTCTTGATGGAACAATTTCTTACTAATTGGCAAGACTTGTCAAATCACGAATATTTCAATCCGATCGTCCAAATGCTTTTTGTTATGTAAATTGAAAATTATAAGTAAATAATTTTAAGATGTTTGTAGAGTCCCCATACTGAAGGATCATTTTGCATTCTCGATGTTTGACATAAAACGGTCTTCTTCTTTGAGTGATTCTTGGAATTTCGCGTTCGTTTTGAAAATATGTACATATATAAGATTTTCCAGACCTTTAAACAGGGGTGGCTAACCCGCGGCCCTCCTTGGAACATTTTTTCGGTCCGCGAGATTCATCACACTTTTAGAAAATATATTTATTTTACAATGTCCGAAGTAATCGCAATTGAAAAGTAATTATGTTCAGTAATTGCAGTTAGACAAATACAACAAAATTTTCGAAATATGTCCATCTCCTTTTCATGTTGAATTCAAATCGACTCCAGAATAGATCTCCAAATAGAACTGGTTGACCACCAAACCCAAAAATAAACTCAAATACCCAAACTGAGATCGATTTGCAAAAGCTAAGTGAAAGAGCGGAGAAACAAATATCGCACTAATAAAATATTTTTTAATGATTTTATTTATATTTCTATTAGGTTGGGGAATAAGTTCGTAGCGTTTTTATATATTTTTTTCAATTTTACATTTTTTTCCTTTTTGACAAAGTGTATAAATACTCTTTCTGTTCTATAAATTTGTGTTAATCATCTTTTTGAATAATTTAATTTTTTATTACCTTTGAGTCTTAAAAATGGAATATCCAGGAGTTAAAAGGCAACATTTTCGACACCTACTCTTCTTCGCTTTTCTTCGAGTCATCGAAGTGCTGAAGCAGCCCAAAACATTTGCAACGTATACGGAAAAGGTGTCATAGGCCAAAGCTCAAAAATGACGACTGATGAGAAATGGTGCCTATACATAAACATGAAGCAAAGAAAGGAATGGGTGGCTCCAGGAGATACGCAAAAGCTGAGAGTCAAATCTGACCTCCATCCAAAGAAGGCCACGAACTGCGTTTGGGGGGGACTGGTAGGGCATGGTACGTTGGGAAATGCTCGAAAGGAATACAACAGTCAACAAGGAGCTTTTCAAAGCTCAGCTACACCGCGTGAAAGAGGCTATTCAACTGAAAAGATCCCATCGACAAGCCCAAACTATAATCCTTCACGTCAACGCCAGGCCCCATGTTGCACTAAATCTAATATGGGGATATATAATTTTATATGTGGCCCACGGAGTTATGATGCATTGCCAAAGTGGCCCGCAAGATCATTTGGGTTGGCCACCCCTGCCTTTATACATATTTCGTCTGAAAGCCATTTTTAACAAAGTTTGATTGACGATGTCGATAAGATGCATTAATTATCGTTTAAATTGAGACAGCATCGTCATCGTGCAGTGGCTCAATCGATGATTGCTTCGTGTGTCTGATTCGTCAAACAGTAGCTAAAATATGCCACATCACGTCGAGATGATTCGAATTTAGTTACGTATACAAGTCGAGTCGTCCAAGAATCGGAACATTGTCCCATGAGATATTTTTCTGGTTCGATTTTAATTGAAGAGTTTGGAATCGCACTTGGAAACGATTCTGCCACTATACAATACCATTTTTTTCTTTGCGTCCAATTTGGATGTGCTTTAGAATTGGTGGTCGACGTTTCGTGTTGCTGGTTCATTATTCGTAAATTGCCAAAGCCGATTCGTGCAACTCCTGCAAGTCCTTTGGACGCAAAACTGTTATTTATTCTGCTCGTACTGCTTTTGCATTTGCTTCCAAAGGTCGCTAACCGTCGTCGAAGGTTGTTAACTCGAGACCACAAAAACCAACAGAATAATAAGATCATGTCTGATGAGTAAAAAATTGATAGCGTTTTGAAAGTGGCCACCTAATCCATGATTAAGATTATCATAATTCTATAGATAAATACTAGATACGGTTTTAGAGTATTGTATTTTTGTTCTTTGGAATGCAGAACTAGTCTCCTAAAACGATTAATCGTTTTCGATGTCTTGATAAAAGGATTAAAATTCGATAACATACAATCCCTATACCGAATTTTTAGTTAATACAATCTTGAACAAATTTAAAAGAATTTTATAAAACAGCTTATGCTGCGATGATATAAGACATTTGACTACACGTGGAATCGTTTTTGCATGATTCAATTTGACCAAAACAATCATAATATATTTATTGCATTTTTAAATATTAAGTTTCAATATTAAGCTCGCTATATGTGTGATTTCGTTTGAACATTGCTCGTAAACATCGAGTTGTTTGTTGCAAATCAATATAATTCTGAAAAGTGCAGCATAAATTAGTAATATAAATAAATATATAGTTATTATGAGTCCCTACTCAGGGCAAATCTAGATTCGTTCACGACCTCATTTGGTGCGAGCCATCTATGTAAATTAGCATCTGAGGGAGCTTCCATGATCGTATAGATCATAGAAAATGTCGTAGAAAGCCCTAAAAGAGGATGGAGTGGCTACAAGATCTGTGTGTCCTATCGGTCCCCTTTTCGGATCGCTGTTATGACAAATGAGCGCTTCGCGATTGGATGCCATACCTGAAAATTTCTACAGAACGATTATGACCTCTTATTACAATACGAAGTTATCCGAAGAAGACATATCGGGTTTTAAAAACGGACAGTGCATCAGTGTCGATTCATGTAAAGTAGAATGGTCAAGTAAAATAAAAACCACGTGCAACTCTCGACCGGGTCGGTATTCTGCGTTTTGCGCCCCAAGTTCAGGTATTATGGAGGAGGCTTTTTTAAAAAATGAAATCAATTTCAGGTATCAAAATCGTTCTGCAATTAGAAATTCCTGTTGTGGCATCATCAATCATTCTTTTCCTCGGTACAATTTACTGCTTCAAAAATGCCAGCAAGAGGCAAGACTCTTAATCGACTTGTTTTTTATGATACATTGCTTTAATGAAATTATTATGTTTAATACACGTCTATTCAATTGCCAAATATTCACAATGTTTCAGTGTTTTTTCTTGGTACACTCGATCGTACAAAATGTAATTATAATAAACGTGCTGTGAAATTGCAATGCCCAAATATGTATTTTTTAGTCAGTATACCCATTTATGATCATACACATTTGTCGTATGACGATTGGCGGTTTTGCATTGAGCTAGAAGGACATCGTTTTTAAATTGTTCATGGTAGAAAGGATTGTTTGGAAACCGAGGACGGTTTTTAAATCATGTACGTGATACCATATTGCTTCATATCTACAGGATGCTATTTATTTTAACACACGTGCTATTATGAATGTCTGCTTTTGCTCTTTGGAACTATCCGCAAAAGTGGTAATTTTTATTTTTAGTCTTTACGACATCGCTGTTTATCTATGGCGATTACAGTGACTTATTTCATGTGCATCCTTAAATCGTCCTGTATGCGCTGATCTGTTATCGTTCATTTCAGCATATTTTAGTTATGGGGCGATAACCTCTTTATTAGCCATTTGATTCGTTACTTGGTGCAGCCAAAGGTCATTTTATTAACATTCGCCATCAATCGACTTAGTGATGCATTCGGACTGAAATCGATTATTAGACGTCTAAATCATTTGATGTGAAGTGGGACAATCGTGATATGATGGGAATAATGATACGTGAGCTTCAAAGAAGCACGTAGATAATTACAACGAAAATTTGTTACATTATTACGAGAAGAATGTTCAAAAGATGAACGAATTCTGTCATAGACACCGTTCTAAGAGAAATGCTCTGGTTTTAGATCGTAATTTTCAGCATTTTTTGTATGCATTATTATTTTCAGACAAATTATGCTAAACGTTCTGGATGAATAGTTAGTTTTAGACAGTTTGGAATGATATGTATTATAATAGATTGTGTGTTTAATGGAGATTTTTGCAAATAGCATCTAGTGAAATCAATAAAATTACTTTTTTTTTTTTTGGGGTGGCTTTTAGCGATCCCTTTTGTGGGACCATCACCAAGCATTTTGACATGATTTTTCATGGCATATGTATGTTTTTAAAAATGTGGTTGCCAGTCACATCTCCTGGTAGGACTACACACAGGTAGTCCCGCGTTAAGCGGGATAAGCGGATGATGCTATATATGACCTATAGTTTGCATATCATCATAGTGCAGCCACAAACAGTCCACTGCAGAACTATGGGCCTCTTCAATATCCATTCACAGGAAGGGGTTTATTTTGCGAAGGGGGGAATTTTCAAAAGACACCACCATTTTTGTGCCGCCGCAAACCACACGTCGTGTATTTGCACCACGCATTTCATGCCCTAGCATCCGTTAACATTGAAGTTACCATGTTGCTAGGGGAGAGTGAGCTGATTCCCAGCTCATCCCGTAGGATTTCCCTTTCAGTGCTCCATGCTGGGCAGATGTCGTATGTGCAGCATTGTCATACTCTGCTTCGCAGTGGTGGCACTCCGGGCCGGTCTCTTTGTCTATTTTGTGTAGTTAGCTACCAAAACAGCCGTACCCGGTGAGAACCTGGATCAAGTGGTAGCGCAGTTGACCGTGCTTTCTGTCTACCCAGGTTCTCAGGTTCGGTATTAGCTCATGCGTTCACCGACCATTTATCGGAGTTGTCCCATCGGGTCTGCCACGCCGCCATGATCCTTTGCATAGCGTTTTTTTTGTCTCCACCTTTCTGTATTGCCGTAGGTGAGCAGGTCGATTGGCGATATAACAGTCAGTACCAGGACGGCGTCTTTCGACACTGTGGGATATGCAGCAGCCACTCTGATTGCGCTTCTTCTCTGGACTCTGGCCATGTTAAGCTTGGCCCTTTCAATTTGTAGTGCCTCAGCCCATATTGGCGCGCCGTACAACAGTACCGAGTTAACTACCTCGTTGTAGATTCGCCTCCTGCTTGTTTTTGAGCCACCAATGTTAGGCATCAATCTGACCAGATTCTCTGCGATGCTGGCCGCCTTCTCCGTATGGGTGACGAATCGGAGCTTGTCATCAATCTCCACCCCCAAATACCGAATGGATCTCGAGTATTTAATCTCGCAACCCCTGATCCTCAGCGGTGAGGGGGCAAGCTTCCTGTGTCTTGTGAAAAAGAGGGCCTCCGTTTTTTGGACAACGAGTTCTAGACCAACTCCTGTCAGCCACTTCTTGGGCTTCCTCAGCGCGTCCTTGCAGGTTGTTCGCAGGATCTCCAGCAGGTAGCTCTATACCACTCTGATGAGGTATGGTGGGGTGTCAATTTTCTTCAAGGCCCTGAGGATCAGGTGCCATATCGCTGAGTTGAAGGCATTCTTGACGTCCAGACAGGAAGAGATTACATCCATCTCGTCTGTATCATGTATTTACCTCCTCATTCGCTCGATATTGAAGTTAGCATAACATCAGAGTTTCGTTTGCATATACACATTAATATATGCAAATGAATCATGCATAACATCTTGTATTAAAAGTCAATTAAATTCATAATGATAATTTGCATTTTCGCCAACGACTTAAGATTCCTATGCTTGTTTACCATCTATTGAATAAAAAACCAATTCCAACATGTTTAGTAACATGCTGTATATTTAAGTCATTGATAATTTAAATCTAATAAGGATGTTTGTTGTGCTCTAAATTGTATGAGAGATTTCGTATATTACATTTTAATTGTGTTCGGTGTCGAAGACCTTGATGGGCCACCATAGTTGCAAGGTGTGGGACCTCGATTTTAATTGCTCATTTTCTACATCATGTCGTTATTGTTGTAAAATCGGTTCCGGAAGTATTTAGATATTTTTTCCGTCATATCTCATGCTATTGGGACACATTAACTGCATTACTCAATTTTGAGACCCAAATCTCTATTTACAAAAACATCATTTATCTATATAATGTGTATGAATTTAAGTACTTATTCTAATCATATTTTTATCATTATTTACAGAGTCACAAGATGTACGCCTTCCGATATTGGACCTGCGAGCTGCTTTGTCTGGTGAACATTATTCTTCAGCTGTGGATGATGGATTCGTTCTTCAACGGCGAATTCCTGTCGTATGGTCTACGCGTTATGAATTTGGCAGATGAACCGCAGGAGAATAGAATTGACCCAATGATCTACATATTCCCAAGAGTAACTAAATGCATCTTCCACAAATATGGTGCATCGGGATCAATACAAAAGCATGACAGTTTATGCATATTACCTCTTAATATTGTCAATGAAAAGACTTATATATTCATATGGTTTTGGTATATCATCCTAGCCATATTACTAAGTCTCCTCATCTCATATAGATTGATCATTATCTTCTTGCCTGAGGTTCGACCGAGATTATTGAGGGCGAGGAACAAAATGCTCTCTCGAGAGATGGCTCAGTCGTTAACGAAGAAGACTGACGTAGGCGACTGGTGGCTTTTATACATGCTCGGTAGAAATATGGATCCGTTCATATACACCGAGGTGATATCCGAACTAACAAAGAGGATGGACAGCGACAATCCGCCTATTAGAAGTTCAAGGCTTGACGCGCCGGATGGCAAACAGTCCGCATGATGAAAATTGACAAAGCCGTGGCTGATCGTGTTATTTTTATAAATGAATTTTATGTGCTATTTTATAAGGCTAATTAAGTTTTTTTTGTCTTTAATAAGACATTCCACCGCATTTGTTTGCAATGCTTGAGATTGCAGACGTATCCTCTATATGTGGTAGAATTGTGAGACTGACAATGGTCGGGGATTATTCAACTTTGAAAGTGTCATATCAGGCGGGTAAATTTAATATTTCGAAGATTTATGTGGGCGTTCAGAAATGTGTGCGATTAATAGAAAATTGTATGTTGCATACAGTTGAAAATTCTCTGATCATCATCATAGATGTAGATCCGCTTTTTTATGCTACAAACTATTTTAAATCTTTTGATATGATTTTTTAATATTTAACATTCCCAGCATTTCAATTTTATCATGTTCTTAAGCTGACTGAAATGGGTAATTGATTATCTTAAAAGCCTTAACAAATTTACACATATTAGAATATATTCACACGTATTGATCTGATAAATTTAAAATTAAACAATTCTCCAAGACTTTTTTCTTCGAATATCTATGTTAAAATTACTTAAAAATGTATCATGAAAAATAGCTTTCTCTTAATTTGAATGCTAATAGAATTCAGAAATTGTGGCCATAACTTTCGTGGAATAAGTAAGCTTTTACAATATCAATAGCAGTGATAAAATCAAAGTTTACTATTAAATATATATTGTATCAGTTGAATATAAATAATTAAAAGACATCAGTATTGTCAGAGTTTTATTGTTGATTTGCCGTGTTTTCGAATGATGATGTTGATTATTAAATAAGTTTTTTTGATTTCCCACAAGTATTTGAATATTTGTATCACAGTAAAGTAGCAGTAATTTTAAATTTCGGTGTGTGTTTTGAGATAAAATTGATCATTTCATTTTTTGTATACCAAGGATGGCCATCCTTCTAGACTCTAGTTTTTATTACGCAATAAAATAAAATATGAAATTTGAACTACAAATATAAGATCTTTAAATGTTTAGGATCCACTGGCCATCCCTGTGTTATAAAGTAAATAAAGACTCTTTCAGTATATTATAATTTGAATGACCAGCTGATATATATGTAGTTATCATTCAATTAATGAAATTGAATTAGGAACACCGTTTGGAAGATATGAATGTACAAAGTTCCATTCCTGATAATTAATAGACTTTGTTATTATGGAACTAATTTTAACAAGACTTGTTTTTGTTAAAAGATTTACGTCAGTAATTTCATCTTAGCTCAAATATTTTTAAGTATTTTTATATTTTATCAGCATTAAGTTATTAAATTCATAAACTGCCAATAAATTAGTTTTAATTGAATTAACATTATATAATTTTGTTGAGTTTATAGATTATGTCAACATTATGTGATGTCATACATAATAAATTATATATTTTTTAAGCATAATATTATGCATTTTTAAATAATAATTTGGTTTAGATTTGTTTTCTCATTTACAATTACGCATTAATTTTGTATATACATTTAAACAAAATATTTTGTAATCATATCAAAAGAAATTATTCGAAAATTAGTATAGTTTTTATTTTCTTTTTCATCAATATATTTATTTTACGTGTATCCTTCTTATCAAAGAAGTTTTGTGTTTGTCTAAATATCAATTATTAATTTATTTTTGTATTTTGTTTTTTTCCTTCTAAGCGTAAATTGAAAAAATTGTCTCGTGTTATTTCGATTGAATAGTTGAATAACTATTTTAAACCTGAATAACTGTTTTGAAATTGCATTTCAATATCTTATTGAAACGTGTTTTACAATATGTATGTGTATTGTCTCGACTGTTATTGGAATATAAACAATGTCATATCTGTGATTTAAAGAACTTTTACATATTTGGACTGAATACATAAAATATTAATATCGTCTGCTGTAAATCATTAAAATGTAGAATTCAATTGAACGAATACGCTTTGGCTGAATTGTAATAAGTTCATGTTGGACTCTAATTATTGTTCATGTCTCGTATGTTATCAAATACGATAAATGTTATCAGTGTGCAGGTTTTTTTTTGTATCGTTTTTAATATTCCTAACTATGAGAACTCGTTTATATATAATGTCAATTATGATCTTGATTTAAATAGTTTGTATGCTCAGTTTTATTGTGCCTCATTTCATATTGATATTAGCATTTGAGATCTTTTATAATATAATTTTCATTTATCATTTGTAGAATTGCATGTTTTTAGTTCATACTTTTTTATTTAAAGTAAATTTTTATACATTTTTGATTATAGCCATAAGAATATCCATTAAGCCTTTTTTACTGTTTATAAATTAATAGAATATTGGATAATGAATATCAAATTTTGAAACAAATTTCATTTAAACGTTGTCCATTCCATTTTTATATGCCTATTGTGAGAATAAACTATGTTTGGAAAATACACTTTGTTTCTTTAATATGCTAATTAGAGAGAAAAATTATAAATACAGTTATAATCTGCCAAATTGTGTTATACTATATTATGTTGATTATACCATATAATTGAATAATCAGAAGTTGATAGTTCATAACTTCAATTGAATAATGTGGTCAGTGCTTAGTGATAATACTATCAAACAATGGTTGATAAAACCACAAAATTTATTTTGTTGAGAAACTATAGATGTTATTACATTTTTTTTAAACATACCACATATCAAAATATTTTTGTTGTTATGATAAGTATTGGTTAAAATTTTACCCGCTAAAATATGATTGAACTGAATTTCGTGTGAAACATAATCTATATAGGAACATTTACTCTTCATTTATGAATCTGAGATGCATTTAGACGTCATGTATGTCTTCACCCTAGTGAGAAAATAGTCTTTGTACTTCGGAAAGCCCTGTCCAGTAAAATCAAAAAGGTCGTCTAGAGTAGTTTTTCACTGTTTCCCGATAAAAAAATTTCAGTCTTTATAAACCTCTCCCACTCCCTATCAAGACAGTCACAATTCCGTCGATACGTTCATTCAGGAGACTCGCTGGGTGAGCGTTCCAAATGAAACTCGGAGATTATGCTACCTTCAATATCGAGCGAATGAGGAGGTGAATGTATGATACAGACGAAACGGATGTAACCCCTTCCTGTGAATGTATATTGAAGAGGCTCATAGTTCTGCAGTGGACTAATCGTGGCTGTACTATGATGATGATGGCTCTAGAGTTATGACGATTTCTCAGTATTTTATTCTCTAAGGATTTTTTAGAATAATCATAGGATCTACCAGCAACAGCAGTAGCAGGTGATTGAAAAACTGACTCCAAATATATGAAGATGTTGAGATAAAATATTTGTATCCAAGAATACTTAATAATTTACTTATATTTAAATGTTATGAAATTTAAAAAAGCACTGATCAAAGATTATCTTGTCACTAAGAAGATAATTTTTTGCAAATTAATATTGTCCATTGATTGTAATCCATTTTCATCTGTTATTGATGTGAATACAATAGACATTATCGTATAAAATATCACAAAATTCCCATTTTTGATAAAAGATCTTATGTATATACGTGATAATGCAACAACCTTTATTATGGACTAATTTATTACTTTTAATTTATGTTTCGCACGCATAAATATAGAATTTGTTCAAAGTCCCTATTTTCGAAACGTTAAGTGAGACTATTGATATATATGTTTACTCAGCGAACATAAAAATGTTACAGAGCATAAATTTAATATCTATGTCAATATTGTGGCAGAATTGTATAGGTATGTAGGATAGGAAGGTTTATCGGAGTGTACAAATCTAATTGGATTATAATTCAAGTGGTGCAAGTAAATATAGATAAAAGCATGTAAATACTATTTTTATTTGCCATATTTATACAGTCAAAGAAAATAATGTACACACACATATTTACACAGTTTTATAGTGGTCCTATTACTTAACAAATCAAATATATTCACTTTTATATTGCATCTATAATACAAGAATATCAAGGTGGAACTATTTTATTTCTATTGTTTTTCTAGAAATATTGTTGGGAAAGAGAAAACGTAAATTAAGAAAGTTTTAAAACATACTAAATTTTAAAGAGACATGCTGAAAGATGCTGAAACATCTCTTATTTTCCATATAAATTTAGATGTATATGGTTTTTTAAACCACATATTATTCGCAGTTATTTTCATTATAACCAGTACTATTATAGCTTTATTTTACAAAACAATTCTGATTAATTTCACTATAAAGAAGATGATTATATCCACATCGAGAGATCTATAAACATTTGCATAGTTATTATTTTTAAAATAGATATTTAAATAGTGTGTCTTAAAAATATATAATGGCGAAAACTGATTTGATTAAGTTTCATTTGATTAATGTTTGCAACCAAGAATTTTCATCATTTTAATATGAACGCTATGAATAATGACTCTGGACTAAGTTTTTTGAGTTGAACGTTTGACGTTTCTGATGTCATAAATGTCAATGAATTTGATGTTGGGCTTTAATTTTGTTTACCAACCAAAACTTATTTTTAGGCAGCAGCAACCAAAGTTGTCCCAGATCAATTACGAACGATTCCAACTCAGTCCAAGATCAAACAATGGACCACTTTTGAAAGATTTGATTATTAAACGAGAAAAGAAAAATGGGGAATTTATAGGCGAGACGTGAAAGCATAAAGCTTAATAATGTAAAAACGTCTGGCTTTGAATTAAAACTTACTCCCGAATTTGAAGCACCAAAAGAGGGATTTAAATGTTTGAAATCTCGACTAAATATAGAAATGGTCTTGGGTCAAAACACCAAAAGTGGATCGATTTTCATTCTAATATTTTTTATTAGTATCCTTATAACCCAACCAAAATATATGAGAAGCTAAAATTCAAACGACTTTTAGAAATAATTTAAATATAAATATTGATGACATTAAAGCTTCATATAAAGGCTCGTTATTAAAAAATAAAATTGAACGAAGTGTAATTTGTATGCCTTTTTTGAAGTCAAAGGAAGCTCTTCATGTGACCTATTTATTCATTGTTGGACCAAGTTTTGTAACTATAATTGCTTAACAATGCCTCCAAAAATAGCTTCAATCCTCTGTGTTCCAACGACCTAAATTTTGATGTCACTATGAAGAACTCTATATTTAAAAAAATGAACTAATCCAAATGTTTGAGATTTACAACCTCATTTTTTTCCCTGTATTGATTCAATTTTTTATATAGAAGCTTAATTGCTTAAATATCTGCCGCTATCCACATCAACTAATGTATCGCATGCATATCTGTACACAATTGGGTCTGTTTTTATGCGAATTTAAAGTTGAAGAATTTAAAATCTAAAATAATGGAACCTATCCATCATTTTTCTATAGAGTAAAAAGCTTTTTTTATGCGAATTCGCACAAAAAAAAACTAAAACAAGTTACAACCGTTATAATGTGAATATGTATAGAGCTATGGGCGAACGGAATTGTTTTTCAATCTGGCAACTTTTCTCAAAAGCTTAAGAATAGCATTTGTATAATTATCGAGTAAAATTCAGAGATAAATATGTATTGTGTTTTTATTTATATTATTTTTTATAAACTTTTTTAATGCGATTTTTGATACATTCTATCACATTGATTTAAAATTATGCGGTTTTTAAAAATAATGGCGAAAAAATAAAAAAGTCTTTTTTTATGCGAATTTTTTATATGCGAATCCTCGTGGAATGTATCTATCGCATAAAAACAGACCTAAGTGTACTATATTTTTCGGCGATTGCGCGAATGTATCGAATGGAATAGTAGGCGAATATTAATATTTACAATTTTTACATAGCTGATTAATAATCGCAATACATTTTTTTGGTATATGGTTTCATCTAACATGATCCAATTATTCTTCGCTAAAAACAACATATTTATTTCACGTCTTACAAATCAATTCCGGAATGAACGTATGAATACAGAAATAAAATGGGTCAGTTTTGCACACACTCCTCATGCACGATGTGAATTTGAATGAGGTCCTTAAGATGCTATGGGGCACATTGCGAATTTTTTTCTCACCCGATTATGCTCGCTTTGAGGATATATTGGGATCAAAGAGGAGATACATAAAAGTGTCATGCAATCTTCGAAGCTTCAATCCGACAGAACGATGATAAATCATCTGATCTGGAGTATTCACGCCGCTATAAGAAATTGTATGTTGATGAATATTTATATGCAATTTAAGAATTAGTTGTAATATACTCAGCTCGATAGCCAACTAATAAAATACAGCCTTTGAATTTGCGAGGATAAAGTGTTCGTATATCGGGGATACACTTTGATGCAAAAATTTGGTATCAAATGATATATGTCTTAATCGCAATGGAAATCTTTAGCGTGTTTGATAATTGAAGATGAATAGAATTGAAATTGAAATATGTGCAAAATCAGACGTAAACACTTTCCTTATGTGGTTTTTAAGTTGGCATATAATATGTTTAAATTATGGTTAGGTATTTATTTTTATGCGGTTCACACATTAACCGCGTATAATGAGAGTTGGACTGCGTAAATTGGGGGAAAAATATTTAAAGCAGTTCGCATAATTTTCTTACTTATTTGCTTATTAAAGTTTATTTGGATTTAATGTATATTTGAAACAAGGAGTTAGTATATTTGGAAGTATCATGCATTGGAGGGCTAACTATGGACGAAGATCATTACAGATTGTGAAGATGGACTTGTGATGATCATGTGAAAGAATCTTCAAATATGGTTTGTTTTAAATTGAGATGATTTGTTGTTAAAACTTGTATGTGGCACCAAATATTGATTAACATAATAATCTTAAAAATTAAAGAATCTTTGATAAAGATTACAATGGATTATACAGATATTCTCGTAGGATTATTTAAATAAATACTTATATCGACGCAGAACCCTCCTGAATTTTTGTATCAATGCATACATTTAATAGGCCATTAATATTGATGATGAATTGTTTTTCCAGGTATTAAATACACCCTATTAGAGGGAGTTTTGATACATTAGGGTGTTTATTTCGTCCTGAATTTTGGCAGTATTATTCACGGAAGGCGCAGTCAACATGCGGGCCATACAACCGCGATTGATTCGATCGGTTGACATTTCGGGGTCCCAAGTTTCACCACTATATTATATAAATGGGCGCACATGTCTGCGGCCCTGCCAATGGCCGACCAGACAACTGTCCACCGGCAACAAAAACTGTATTTAGTACATTCCGAGATTTTCCCGCGATAACAGTGCTGTCGCAGGGCACCCGTCCTCCCCCGGAAACGGCTCTGTGCTTGGCTGACCTGGGGATTGACACGTGGAAAAGACGCCCATCTCCACCCACCTATAGTAATACTCCTTACCTGGATATCCAATATTCATAAGCCATTATCGTATGGGCCACATTAAAAATTCAGCAACAATAAGCACAAAAACAGAGCCAACATCTCGGCTGTAATAATAAATAATTAATACTAAATCTTCGATTCATAAACGACAATTTAAAACGAGAATCATTTATATACAGTGTTTTAATACAAGTTTTTATGGGTGCTTTCATAAAAGCTTCGATGCTACAAAGCTGATTATCAAAGTCCATTGTTTAACGCATTCCTCCGAAATATAAACGGTGAGCTTTTATCAGTCCTTTTATCGTTTCGCCGCGTCCAGAGTTTAATCCCAGATTTCATAGAAATCAATCAAATATCGATGAAAAAATATTTTAAATATACATTTGATCTTGCAACGAGTTAAATATATTATTTTTACAAGGACCGCACGCCAAAAAAATGTGAACTAAACAATTTAAAATCATTTTTATCGGCCATTAAAAATCAATAAGTTTCGCCACTTAAACTATTTTTCTTTGCGATAAAAGCGCATTTAAACGGCGTTCATAAAGCATCTTGCCAAAAAATTTTAACGACTTATTTTGCGAACAAAAATATAAATATACTTGATTTAAATGATGTAAAACATGAAAATCATTTACATTTTGGGAGTAGAAAATATTGTGTAAAACAAATTTAAACATAATTTTAAAATCATCCAATTTGTTCAAAGGATCTTGGTATGTTGATAATCAATCTCTGTTTATTCATTTTATAAATTTAGATACATGCATTTGATATTTTCAAAATATTGTTAGATCGTCTGAGAGATCATGTTATTATATACCACCAATAGCAATTAGTCGATGTCATATTATTGAATATCAAATCTTAAGATTTATTAATAAATACTAAAATCCAGATTCTGCTCTCCAAATATTATAAGCATGCATAATAGTATCATATCATAATTTTAACCCAATTTAAGTAATAACTATAATTCCATTCGCATAGGACCTATCTGGTAATTTTGATTAAGATTTGATTTTCGATCACAGGGCCGCTGCGATCGTTAAACACCATAAAAATAGCTTGATTGATAGCAAATTTCCTAACTTTAGATCGAATCGTGTGCCAAATAATTAGTCACTTTCTTTGTTCTTCCTAAGCTCATATGATCTAATTCAGGATATTTTGTTCCAGTCCGGCTATTAAATGGTAATCAATTTCATAATAATCGCATCAAAAACGAAAAAATTACAATACAAAGTTGAAATCCTAAGCGAGCTCCCATCACTTAAATTATACTAACATTTTATTACTCCATTTTATATACATTTTTTAGTATCGCATCAATATTTTAGTATGCTTCATTATTGTCTTCGCATGGCAGCTGCATGTTAAATACGAGGGCGGGAAATTATAAATTTTCCATATGAATAACAGGCGATTGTTTGGAATATTTTGCAGATTTTGAGTAATGGTGGCTGGTGGAGTGGGCGTCGAAAATGTGAAGTCTGAGCAGAGTCCATGGGAAAATCGATTCAGATCACAAAAGTCCAGACTATCGATAAAATCCATAAGGCTTTTATAAACAGGTAAATTAGTCGAAAAGCTTATCGTCGGCCGGAATTGTTTTATTATGAAAATGTATGCTATTTTGATGGGTCGTAGACATTGCGGCTCAAAATGACTGAGATTATGCAAATGATCTTATTTCAGTATTCTTTATGTCTGGGAAAATCTTTATTTATCGGACTGCTTCCCAGAGCTTCGAGTTCTAACGACCTGCTATTTAAATGATTCTGGACGATTTATGGAGCAAACAGAAATTAAGAGTTGATGCAGTTTCTTATTCTGAACAAGTCAAAATGTTTACGAAGTCTTTGAAATATTTGATAAAAGTCTTTGAGTATTTACCCTGAAATGTGTAGAATAGAGCAAATGTATACATGTAATATATGAAATTACATTATATATTAGGATTTGTCAACTGGATGGAAATAATCATAATAAGCATTCGTCTAATATTCTTACGAACTAATTAAGTCTGAATTTTGATTATTTTTTATAGATCTTGTATTGAAAAATGTTCATCTTATTTATATTCCACAATGATCCTAGATCATACAATTACATGTGCAGAATACTTTAATAATACGGCGATATTTGATGTCTTCATAATTATGTAAATGTTAAAGACTCTCGAATAACCCCTCAAATTTTACTTGTCTGTCTTTGCTGACTATTTAAGGAAATATTCCATATAAATTTAAATAGTTATTCAAGTATTTCTGGTTATTTATGATATTGTCAGATGAGTTTTATCCTCTACACGCAGACATAATTATTCGTTGAGAAATATTCGAATAAATTTGTATGAACTTAAATATGAGATAGATACAAGATTATGCACTTTTTGCTAATTATGCTGTATTATATATCTCATATATCTTATCTATTAAAGTCATTAATCTAAGATTTAAGTCATCAAATGTGATATTTTACCCTTTCAGTGCTGAACAGCGATATATCGCCGTTGGCATCATTTATTCAAAGTGCCAACGATAATATATCGTTGGATATGCAATGACGTCATTAATATTCTTATTGCGAAATAATTATTTTTCAAAATAACTTTATAGAACGTTATTTGAATTATTATTATTTTTGGATAAATATATTTTACATGGGTAATTTAATGCATATTTACAACAGGAACTCAATGATACTTTTGACATTTACTGAGGATTTGTGTGGCCTGGAAGAATGAATATATGACTGCAATATGATTATAATCATCATCATTATTTTTATAGTACAGCCACAAACAGTCCACTGCAGAACTATGGGCCTCTACAATAGTTTTGTAAAATTAATTCATTTCAATCTTAATTTTGTTACAATTTTTTCCAAGTTCGTAATAAGTATTTTTGCTACTTGCAAATACGATTTAAAAGTAAAAAAAAAATCTCCATATTTTCTAATGATTTTTAAATTATAATATTTATTAGAATTATTTATTTTTCTCTTATTTAATAATATGATCCCTTTTCGAGTTTTTTAAATATCATTAATACTACATTTTTTCGGTTGATACTAAAAGGGTCATCAGAATGCAAATATACTCAAACTTCTTTTTGTGCGACTTTATTTGTGCGATTTCGAAAGTTATGCGGTTTTCTTTTAAAACATTTTTTTAACTTCGTAAACGTATTGAGATATTTTGGAGAATATAGGAAATAAATCATCATCACTAACCGAAATTCCGAAAAAAATTATAATTTGGGACTATGTAAATCATATTGCATCTGTTATCGTTGAATTACGATTCACGCCCTTTATTCTGATTTAGATTTTTGAGATAATTGATTTCGTTTTTTTTGCATTTATCCAATGTTTCGACCTTTAAAAATATATTCTCCAAAGGAATTTCCAAAATTTCAACTACTTACGGAGTTATAGCTACTTTAGTGATGCGGCAACTTTGGCTGCTCCTACCATAGTGAAATCAATTTAAGATTTATTTTTTTGAGTTGGGGATTAAAGTGACATCTTTATATTATGACAATGACACTGGGTATACTGAAAATCACAACGAACAATATCATACAGCGTAATTAAAATAATTAGTATTTCTCTAGTGGATGTCTGGTATTTGAGATGCCTGGTATCTTTAAAATTTTACCAATGATGCAAGACGCCCTTTAAATGTTACCAAAATATTGTTTTTTAATTGCCTTTTTTATTTTATTAACGTTTTTTATGCGATTTTGGGTATATTTTATATAGCTGTTTCAGAGTTTTTTCTGAGCGATTTTTATAATGCATGGAACTGCATCTTTACTTTTTTTAATAAGTCATGGCTTTTTTTATGCGATTTTCCAGCGGAACGCATCTACCGCACAAAAAAGGTTTAAGTGTAATTAGAAATTAAATTAATTCCAGTAAATCCTACGCACTTATTGAGTAATATGTTAAATTAAACAGGGTTAGTGTTGTCGTTGGTAATAAAAATGCTGGAACGATCCCGTAATATTGAATGTTAGAAATTCTTTATATCCCAAAGTAAGGAGTTCGACATAAGAGACCGAACTATATATTTTAGAGGTTTCAGTATGAAATATTCAGAAGGGGGGCTGACAATGAGGTGCGAGGGTCGAAACGCGTGCGAACTCGCTTCCTATTTATAATTCCCGCAAATAAACAAGGTCACGAAGGGGAGGCTTGTTATGGTCCTAAGTTTTTATTATATTTGGAGGTATCTGAAGGGCAATTAAGACTAAGTATTAATGTGTTGCAGGGAGGGGGCGCATTTGTGGGGGAGGCGTGCTCGGCGGGGGCGGCGCGCGGGCAGCGCCACGGGGGCCGAGGTGCCGCTGAGGCTCCGCCGCGCCGCCCGGGCCTCCACCATCAGGCGCACTCCGCCAGGCATGGAGGTCATCACAGCACTCTACTCCTTCGCCTCCAGCACGGTAACCACCAATTTTATTAGAGCCCTATAATAGTTAAAATAAGCAAACTTTTAAAAAGTTTTTAATGCTTTTTAACATGATTCCATTCAAATTCCACAAGCTTTAACTGATGCACAAGAAATGTTAATGGTTGAAATATCAACCGCTACTTTGTAATATATCTCGAGTACAATCCTTGAAAGGATATAGCATACATTCAGCTTATAATAATTTTAAACCTTAATAATTTTCTTAGGCATTTATACATGTATTCGCTCATTATCTCCATCGTTTACTACTTCTAATTTTATTATGTAAAATGTATATGGATTAGTGTCAAATAATCTGTTACTAGGACACTTTACTAAACTTAATTGCTCCCAATCTTTGTCATATTCTTCTTACAACTCCACTAAATTGATTGTGACGAGAGCAACTTTCGCTTGGAAACAGCTTCTGTGATTTCATTTTCTTGAGACGTGGTATGGTTTGAACATCATCTACATGAATATCTTTGATGTATTCGGGAATAACTTAAAGATTAATATTTTTAATGATATTTTGAATACTTTCAATAATCTCTTTAATATTTTTTTCCAAACGCCTTTCATGCACGACTGGGTAACTTAATTCCACGATTCGTCGATGTTTTTCATAGTTTCATAACATTAAATTGTTTCCACTAAGTCCGCTGTGACATACTATGTTAAACATATAATGATTTGTACATAAACGCATTAAAAATGCTAAAAATTATATGTATATAAAAAAATATTATACTATATTGAATCTGGATTCTTCGGGGTTACAATAAATGGGGGACTACTTGTATATATATGCAATTTGCTTAAAATTGTTTAGTCAATATTTACATATCCCTTTGAAGAAGATAAAATCATAATAAGTAAATCTAACACTAAATTTTGATAATTCAGGCATTGGATTTATTAATTTAACGATCAAATGTATTAAATGTACATAACGCAAAAAGATACTTGAATATTAATTTAACTGTGAAGTTATTCACAAAAAAAAAACATCTACATGGTAATCAAAAATTATTGACGCAACTCTTCAAAAAATCATCCCTTCCTCGACGAGCTTCGAAGCGCTCAACCCTTAAACTCAATTTTCACTTATCGCCAATGCAGATTTTTTGCGTCAGTAAGATTCAAAGTTTGCCGCATTCCGATAGTAGTCCTACTTTAGAGCCCAATAGAAAAACGCCATCCATAATACAATAAAAAAAATCAAATCGACCTTGGATTTTAAGGGTTTCAAAGAAAACCGGCTACAAAAGGACCTTCTCGTGTCTGTTGACAGTTAGGGCGTTTTATTAATGTTTTCTTTTTTATTCCTGTTCGAATATGAGTATGAGATTTATGCCCAATGACAGAATATTATATGGGATTTGAGAGCCGCAGGAATGATATGAAAACGCGATTCATGCAATAATTTTTGTAAATTAATTCAATGACTGCTTACAAGCACGTAAAATGATTGATACGTCATTCTTATGTATCTTTATGATAATAGGACTGGCAATAAAGCTGTTTATTCACATATCATTTAATTGGAATAAAACAATATCCTTAATGTTTGAGACAATGGGGCTTTATCGTCTGCGTAAAGGTACTTTTCCACCAGTCTCCCTCAAATAATGTACGAAATTTATTGTTTAACCTCTTTGAGATAATCGACGAAGGTCATACCCAAAGAGCCACAAAAACATTCAATTGAAGTCTCACCTTAATCGTCCCCGACGGTTATTTTTTCGAGGTGAGTCGTTAAGGGTGACGAAATTTCCAGACTAATCAAAAGCCCTCGAAGATCTGTCCTGATCTGTCAATCTCATTTTTTCACTCCCTCGAATAAATTTTTGTAATTGTATCCGTTAGATATTAACTTGAACGTTAAACATTATTGAGGTTGACTATGTAGCATCTTCTGAGTACAAGCGTTTTACAAAATTTGTATTTATATATAGGGTGTTTCTTGTGAACAAATTACTATATTACCAACTAACTAGTCTAAAATATCGTGCAACATTGTTGAGGGAAGAATAATAAATTATGTGTATAATTTATTAGGTAGGCTTAGTACAAATTCTTTACAGTGTTAAAACCTTATTTTTAAGTTATGATGAAAATTAATATTTACTAAGATAAGAAAATTATACCTTTTTGTCTAATGGGTATTATATCTGATACCTTTTAAGAGTATCGATATCTGTGTATGATTTAAAAAAAATTAACCCTAAGAACGGCCTTCGTTAAACCAAAATTAACAGTGGATTTTTCAGAATTGACTCGGAAGGTAAAGAACATGGTTGATGAAAATTCAAATTAATGTGTAGAAAAAATATCTAAACATTGTCTCATCGATTGAGGAGATATTTACTAACTAACAGTTTGTGAATAAATAAATAAACTGTCAGTTTTTGGAGCAAAGAGGGGTCAAGAAAAAGTGAGAACCTGCTTAGATCATGAATTGGATCATAGTGAATACCTTGCATCTTGAATTTATGGTAGGTATGGAACAAGAGATAATGTTGCTTTGGGGCATATGATATATTATACTTAACTTAAATTCTTAAACTTTTGCATCAGTTTACCAAACAAAGCTCTCTTAAAGTTTTTAGTAACAGCACCAGATATGCTGTAATATTATCAAACTTGAATAAGATTGCTATAAATTATTTAAATTTTATATTCAGCTATTTTGGCATTGGCGATTGTCTTGGAATAAACCTGTCTATCTTTTACAGATTAATCCATTTCATAGGTAGCATTTTTAGCAAACAACGAATACTAGGTGCGAATGATTTTTTATACCCTTGAGGGCAGGACTATCACCTTCCTTTTATTTATTTAAGAAAAGGTAAAAATACAATTCAAAAGTAGATAAATAAAACACTTAAAAATTCAAATGTTATTTTGAAAATATGCCCGAAGTAACATTAAAGCATCGAGTGTTTCGTCATTTAGTCTGGATCTGATTTTGGTAGCCAAGCAACTTGCTGCTGAAAATGCACGCTCAGCCTCCACACTCGTTGAAGGTATCGTCATTAGATATTTAAATGCTGGTTCGAATTGATGATCGAGTGAGCCCCCATTTTCGTATAACACTATCAATGTGACTGATAAAATTTCATTCTGTTGAGGAAATTCCCGGTCTCCCGACAAATTATTTATTTCCGCCGCTTCAGATGAATACTTATATACTACAATACTTTGATGTGATTCGTAATTATATTACGGAGGAATATAAAAATTCAGAACTCCGTATCTATTATATTTCATATCGATATTCCCATTATTAGAGTCGAGGTGTAGTAAATACATCACCGGTAGGGAAAGGTTAATATAACAATTTGAAAAGCATATATGTACTGTATATGTGTATACATAGATTAGACAGTTACTGCCCCTAGGCATCGCCTAAGCTCGTCCATTAGTAGTTACCCGAATTTTTCGGGATTACATTTAATAGTCCCGGGATTCATGAGTACCTAAAACTGTCCGGGATCCAGGGATTGGATTGCCTAGTGATGAATTTACATTTTTTTAAAATATGCGACTACTATAATAGAACTATTTAAAGGTTAAGTTAGAACTAGACGTATACGGTAGCATAATTTATTAAACGAAAGGATATTGACTTGCCTAAAGTCCCAGTGTAGCAAATATACAGGAAGAGATAAGCTAAACAAAATACATGATAATGACTTAAGTTTACAAGCTGGAATTTGGTTTGATAACAAAATTATTTTAAGTATTAATTAAATAGGACATTTAACAAAATAAACAAAAAAGTAAAGATTACAGCATTATCAGATGAATACAATCAAGGAAATTCTGCATAAGAATAGTAAAGGTCACACATGATATCAATGCAAAAATTAGCCAAACTCTTAGTAAATGCTATTCGAATATTTAGTTTAAAATCTAGTATGTTTTTAGTTGAATAAATTCTGCCCAGCTTTTGAGGGTCTGATTAGCAACTGTTATCATGATACCATTTGATGCTATTGAAACGGCATCGTTGACCTTTACGGTCTTATCCACGTTAGAGTGGGCAGACCTAAATATTAGATCCATTGCAATGTAGATCGATATTATTAAATGATATGAGAGAATCATTACGATACTATATATCGTGATATGGCACGAAATTTAGATTGTATCCTCGTAAAATTTCTATCATATAAATTGATTGCCCTTGAAGATTTGGAATATGTTCTATGGATTAATTTTATGATGCAAATTCTTATGAATATTGTCATCTCAATGGCGTAAAAACAATTTCGTTTTATGATTGTGAGCTGTCAGTTGAAAGTTTATTATTTACGTATTTTTAGTAATTAATCAGCGTGGGCTAAATTTTATAGATTCGTGCAGTAAATAGTTTCACCTTTATAATTATGCTATTGAACGAGAGGTGAGAGTTTTATTATGCGATATATTTTCGTTATTTTTTTTCAAGTACACGTGGGCTTTATCGGTGTATAATTCAAGACTTAAAAGTGCTTAAATAAAACGAATGGGGCCGTTTTGTTTTCGTTGGTCGTTTTGAGGCCATGTTTTCAGCATTCCGCTGATTAATGCAGAGAAATAAGAGTTCAGTCACACTTTCGTTTTCGTATTTGTGCGTGTTTCCTCGGTCCCCATTGGGAATGGGGTTCTCCTGCATTGCACCACTGCAGAAAAGAGTCGACATTTCTAATATTTCTCGCTCGTTCCGATTTCATATTAAAACCCAGGAAGTCCCACAAGTTTCCCTAGCTCATTTCAAATGATATTTTTCATCGGTAATTGGTAGAGGCCGTCGAAGCGGAAGCACTGCCGATGGAACACAGACCTTAATGCCGATCCAAATAGATTCCTCGGTTGGGATCAAAACCATTGACACAGTTCCAGAAACCTGCATCGGGTGCGTCAACATGTTCCGACGCAGATCTAAGTTGAAGCGTGAAAAATAAGCGTATGTGATCTTGTATTACGGTCCATTGAAGCGTGAGACAGGAGGAAAGCCGTCAAACGACGGAGAAAAGGCTTCCTGACACAATATATTCATATGTGAATGAGGAGACGAGTTTGCTGCCAACAAACGTATATAAATGAAGTGAGAAATATAAGAGCCACACTATAAATTTTAGCCCACCACAATACATATAAAATTTGTTTTTAACAGGCTCAACATTCATGCGCTTCATTCAACAGACAATAAAAACGATGAAGGAAGGCCTACATTCACATTTAAATTGATTGGGGCTCTAGCTATATTTGTATCACACATGTAACATAACATGAACACCATGCATTTATGCTAAAAAATATCAAAACGAACGCTAAAAACAACCTTATAGATATACAAATATTCGGTTATATAAAATGATGATTTTAATTAGCTCACAACGCAATCATGCGATAAATGAAGTTTTTTTTAAGCTATAATACATGTTGGGTATACGCCAGCCTATTATGTTGATGATCTGATGGTTATAAATACGTCATTTTTATTATAACTAGAAAATGTTGATCGATTGCTAGCAATAAGTGACAGTTTATTACGTTTTTTTATGATTTTTATGAAGCATTCGTAGTTCAATAGAACCTTGACTTGGACAGAATGTTCTGTTGAATTGATACAGATGAAAAAGGTATAAGATTTCATGGATAAGCAGAATTAAATACAGCCTAAATGAATAAATGCATTTTAATCTATAAAATGATATTTAAATTCTTCGCCAGTAAAGATGGACAAATTGTGTTTGGACTGAAGAAAAGTCAATAATTTGTAACATCCATTGGTCATGAAAATTCAAGGATCTGTTGAGATCATAATTTAGCAGCAATGAGCATTGATTGTTATTCTTCTTTATTGATTTTAAATAAAAGATCAATGGTATATGCGTTCATATTGCGGATTTATAAACAATTTAAATGCAGATCTCAAAAATTTGAACTAATATTTCGATACAACTTTTTTATTGAACTAGTCTGTAATCTATTATTTTAAAAATATATCAGGGTCGTAAAAAGGGGGTGGCAAAGTAGGCGCCTGCCATGGGCACAACTGAGCTTGGGGCGCAAAACGCTGAATACCAACTGAGTAGAGAGTTGCACATGGTTTTTATTTTACTTGACCATTCTACTTTACATGAATCAACAACGATTGACTCAATCATTGTTGATTCCGATCGGTCTTCTATAGACAACATCGTTTTGTAATGAGAGTTCGTAATTATTCTGTCAACATGTTCGGGTATGGCATGGATCGCGAGGCACTCATTCGTCAATGTCAGCGGTTAGAAAAGCGGACCGGTTGGACACATGGACACATTTTAGGGATTTTTATGAGATTTTTGGAGATAAATGCGTACCCGGGGCGTTTAATGATCTGTACGATCATGAAAATGAGGTCATAAAAGAGTCTACGCTTTCCCCCACCCATAAAAACTATATATTTATCAAATTTATTTTAGGCGCAAATTAGATACTTGCCACGGACGCTTTATATCCTCGTTACGGCTCTGAAATATATTATCATTGTAAAGTATTTAGAAGGGCAAGGAAATTTGGTAACACTTAGTCTGGTTTACTATGCAATCAATATTTTTTTACATAATTATTAAAATTGAAATGTATTCGAAATCGATTTTATATTGGTTAAAATTGTACAATAAAGTTATTTTGATGAAATTAAATGCATATTCTTATTAAAAAAAATGGCATAAACCGACATATTTTTGTTTGTAAAATGTATTTAGGAAGAAAGCAAATATTTTTTAGAATTATTTGGATTAATTGTCTAAATTATGCTATTCTTAATAAGAAATATATTAAAATATGTGCATATTTACAGTGGAGTCCAATTAAAACAGATTCAACAGCATTCAGATTACACTGCGGGGCTACTGTTGCAATTCTTGTAACCTTTTCAGTCGCTATTTCAACTAGACAATATGTCGGGAATCCGATCGATTGTATCCATACTAGGTTTGTTACATTATTATTTATGTACGATTAAAAAATGGGTTCTAAAATTATGATATATGTAGGGATATTCCGGAAGACGTCTTGAATACATTCTGTTGGATTCATTCCACGTTCGTGGTTGAAGGAAGAGGAATTATTGGCAAGGATTCTGCTTATCCTGGAGTGCGAGGCGGAAAAGGAACATCAGAGAGACGTCCTGCCAAGTACTATCAATGGGTGGCATTCACACTCTTCATTCAGGTAAGTACTTGATAAGTTTTTGTTGAATGATGAATATAATGTATAAATCATTTGGATGCCAATTTATGATAGCATGAGTTTTTTAGTAGTGTGTTGCATGAAGTGGCATTCAAAGGGTTGATTATGAATGTGTTTGAATTATTACATTTCATTCTATTTCAGTTCAACTGATAGAAAATCTAAGTCAATTATCAACAGAAAATAGTATAAATGGACGTGTGTTTACAAAGATTTGCATTGAAAAATTGTTGAGCTATAAACTTGATCTCGAATAAATTATGATACCATCGTCGAAAAGCTTTGATATGATCGATCGCTTTAATGAATTTTTCAGCTGTGGAAAGCGTTTCCAATTGAAAATTTCTTACATGCGAAAAAATAGAATTCAATTAGTTTGTCTATTTTATGACTATAAACAAACCGAAAAAATACTGACTGTTAACGCATTGTTGTTTGGGAAACTGTTTACAAATGATGAAACGATTCGAGCCATAGCGTTTGTTATCTTCAGATGATTTTTTTCTTAAATTTTGAAAGGTGTTATTCAATTGAAAAATTAGGCTTTCTTTAGAAATAAAATTAAACAGACAAAACGTGTATTACTCTGACATCTATGACTGCAGTTGTGAATGAATAAATTCAAATTTTACTCTAGACATCTATCGTCTAAGAAAATAAATACAACATAAAACAATTATTTTGATTATAAAAAAGAGCTATCATTTAATCAGAAAATAAAATAAATTAATATTTCATTATGATTAATTTTCATATAATTAATTGTTGTTTTAAGACAAAATTATTTTTACTCATTTAGTATTTATTTTTTTGCAACCAATCAAAAAGCATATTTTATTTCTAATAAAAAATAATAAAAATATAAATAAATCCCAAAAATATGTACCAGTATTTTTCAAGCATTTTGTTCTATATATATAGCTGAACTATAGCTGAACATTAAAAACATAATTTTTATGAGTCGCTAAAATAGTATAAAGTAGAATAAGATTTATAGAATGATTATGAAAAATTTAAATCCAAATAATGCCTAAATTAATATTGTTCAAAAATCTTAAGAATATTCAATACATATTTAAAAATTAAATTATTTAAAAATGTGGCCGTTCCTAAAATATGTTCATTAAATTAGGGTTTCAAACCGTTATTTTTTTCGTTTTGGTTAGGGTTACGTGCCTAACATTTCTATCAGTTCGGTTATGGTTTTCGTTCCGGCAAAAATAATGGTTTTACCGGTTATCGGTTTTCGATTTCGTTCCGGTTCGAAGCTTTGCATTAAATAGCGCCTTGTCGTTGTATTAAAATTAGAAAATCCAATCCCGAGCCAAAATTTCGATCCCGGGATTTCGGGATTGCATTAGAACATCCCGGGATCAGTCCCGTTTAAGAAATTACATTGATAAATTTGATCAAGAATTTTATTTATTTAAGAAAAGATAAAAATACAATTCAAAAATATGCCCGAAGTAACTTTAAAGTATCGAGTGTTTCATCATTTGGTCTGGATCTGATTTTGGAAGCCAGGCAACTTGCTGCTGAAAATGCACGCTCAGCCTCCACACTCGTTGGAGGTATCGTCATCAGATACTTAAATGCTAGCTCGAGTTGATGACTGCATGAGCTCCCATTTTCATATAACGCCATCAATGTGACTGATAAAATTCATTCTGCTGAGACACGGACTAAAACTCGCAAATTTCCCGATTTCCCGACAAATTACTTATTTCCGTCGCTGCAAATGAATATTTATATACTATAATAATTTGATGTAATTCGTAATTATATTACGGAGGAATACAAAAATCTGAACCCCGTATCTATTATATTTCATATCGATATTCCCATTATTAGAGTCGAGGTGTAGTAAATACATCACCGGTAGGGAAAGGTTAATATAACAATTTGCAAAACATATATGTACTCTATATATTTGTATACATAAATTAGACAGCAACTGCCCCTAGGCATCGACTAAGCTCGTCCATTAGTAGTTACCCGAATTTTTCGGGATTACGTTTTCTAATCCCGGGATTCATGAGCACCTAAAAGTGTCCGGGATTCCGGGATTGGATTCCCTAGTTATAATAATCAAATTTGATTTATTATTAATGTTTAAATATTTTTTTATGGTCATGGCTATAAAAGGCGATGAATGTCATGTTGAATAATATTAATACAGTTTGACTCGTTTAAAACGATAAAAACATATCACTCAATAAGTTCGTAGGATTTTATTCATTTGGGGTCATTTTTTCGCAATATATTCCATCAAATGCACAAATAATGCTACATAATAATGTTTTTGATCAACTGTGAGCAAACGCGGTACCCACTTCGAACAGAGCTTTCTCATGGACCAATTTTGATACAAAATGGTGAATACGCTGCCTTCTGATATCTTTAAAGTGTCAGTTATTCCATACAGAACAAGTGTCACCTTTGGGCGACCTATTGATGAAGCAGTGTCCAAAAAACACTTGTCAAGCCTTTGCTATGCTTCAACGGTATTTTTTTCCCCTAAAAAGCAATGCTGTATTAACACACGAAATTCAGATTTTTCTATTATTTTGATAATTACAAAAGTAGCGTCAGTAAAATTAGCATAACTTGCGAAATATTAAATTTAAAAAATATTAAATATTGCGAATTTATTTAAATGTCAGCACAAAAAACCCAAATACTTCATTTTTATCATGTATTTAACAAAGAAAATTTAGGTATGAAACTAAAAAATAAGACTACATTTTACACACAAAAATCTGAAAATATCATCTTTTGTACTCGTTATAACTTTATATATAATTTTGCATATTGTCATGAATCAATGAATAGTGTTCGTTTAGTGTTTTAATGCTTTTATCTAAATTTAGCTTTTTTTGGCTTATCTAAAGTATTTTTATAATATTATAATTAAGAACATTAAAAATAACATCACCAATCAATATTTTAATTATGTAATAGTTACATTTAATCAATTGGGAGAATAAGATCGAATCAATAACAAATAAGCTAAGTTTTTCGTTATAGCGTCACAAATCCCATACAAGTTGGCACAATGCTCGAATATAAAAAATAGTAAATATTGGATGAATAAAGCATTAAAGCCGACGAAAATAAATCAGGTTCCGCTTAAAACAGAATCTTGATTACCATTTATATGGAGTGAGTGGACGTGATCAAAATGTATTCTCACTTCTGCGGTTTAAAAAATGATACGGAACACTCATAGGGGAAACGACCTCCATTCATAAACATACCACATTATATAGCGAATTAATTCTTGTTTTATATTTTTATGGATGCAGATTTTTCGTGCTGAAAACCCAGCATCCCCGGAATGAAATCCCAACCTCGTAAAAATTAGTTTAAATTGCCATTAAAAGAGGATAAAAACAGCATCTCTTGGCAAGTTCTGAAACAATTCTTTCAAATTGGATTTGAGATATGTGTGCAAATGTGGGCTCAGTTCTTTCGTGATATTTGAATAGATCGCCTTGCAAATTTCTTGATTCGTTAAGAGCACAGTTCGTCGCTCGTGGATGTCCGAATCCAACTTTTCCTATGCAATTTGGCGAATACCCACATGATCTAAAATCAGAAATCGGTATAAGATTCTATATATTATATTATTGAATTATTGAGGGTTAAAATGAAATGTATGGTTGTTTTAATTGCTTTTATATTGCACATTTATGCGGAAGCCCTATGCCGGATTATGCAGAACTTTCACGCCGTAGGGTGTTTCTCAATTTTTTTCCGTATTAATATTATATCAATGTTCAGAGTTTTAATATTGTTATCATAAATAATTCAAGGAAAGGTGGTTGTATTTTGTATTTAATTTTTGGGGAGTGAATGAGGATTTAATGTTAAATATTATAAAAGACAATACATATTATTTTATTGTTTATATCATAATTGTTAGTCAAATATAAGATTAACCACATAATAATGCCGCCTTAAAAGCAATACAATTTTAAATTGCAAAAACCTAAAAAAACTGCAATACTTACTGTTAAATTTATTATAAAAAAATGTTTTTTACAAATATAAATTAATCTTAATACTGTTGACTTAATTGTCATCGCTGTGTCCATAATTTGATTTGTTAGAGCTGTATAAAACGTGATTTGTCGTAAAATGTAAATATAAAAAAGTGAAAGATTCATTGCGAGACGAGAAAACGATCCACAGATTGAGGATGTTGCTTTTGATAAGCGAATCCGTATAAAACGATAGAAAGCTCTCCATGAAACTCAGTATCAAAATTACATTTGTGGAGTAAGAATTGGACGTCTCGTTATGGTGTTGCATACGTATACGAAGTGTAAAATGTGCCTTAAGACTTTCGAGATACAGATTTAATACATAGAGTAAAATTTTATCGAAACTCAAATAATATTACATTTTAAAATAGGGAAATTAATATTATTACAGCTTTTCTAAATTATCAATCAACCCACAATATTAATACTGAATAGGGGTTGAACAAAGTTGGATTTCATCAATAAATTAAAATTTTCAATCATGTTTGATTAGACTCAAATACAATGAAGGATGCATTTTCTATCCTTAATATAAATACTTGAATCATCAGATATATAATATTATTTTGCGAGAATTAAAAGCGTACCAAGTGATTCAACTACAGTATGGGCGTTCTGAACGTTTGAGTATACATTTCATTCAATGGTCCATCGATTCCACTGCTTTGGCGGAAACTTTGAGAAATGCGAATTTATTTTCATTGCAAATTTATATTATTGAATATTTTCGAAAATTGTTTAGAGAAAGTTGCTTTTTGATGAATCGAATCGTCGATTTGAAGGCTTGCTTATTTTCACGCGCATGAATAATGACACATGTGCGTGGGATCAACTTTTTTTTCATTAATTCACAGCTGAAATCTTTAAATTGTTATAAATATTGATGGAATTGAGGTATGAAATAATTTGCTTTGAATTAGCCAAGAGTAACCAAATCAAAATGTATATCCCGACAAAAATCTACAGATCAGCACTGAACTGAAGAAAAAAAATTGTTTGGGTGTGCAAATTCGGCGTGCTCGAGTCCCAAATTTGCATGATTAATAAATTAATTTTCGTCATGATTTTTTATTTAATTAAAAATTTTCATGGGATAATTTACAAAATTTTTGATCCGCGAACTTTTTAAAATTTCAATGTCTTTAATTAATTTGATCTCTATTTGTACATTGAAACTTTTGGTGCAAATTACTGCTATAAATATGCGTTTATTAAAATTAATACTTCCCTAAACATAGTTTTGTAGACGGTTCAATCGATCATCAACGGCGTGAATCAAATGCTATATTTTAACATTTCATAAAAACCATTTTTCCAAGAAAGTGGGTATTATTATGCTGATGATATTTTGCCATTAAATATTATACGTTAATGTCTGATTTTGTATTTTGGATGAGCTGTGCAAGTGAGTCATGATTTAATACTCTTATAAATATATATGCATTCATACTTAATTAAATATACATTCAAAGACGATCGATTTAAGGGAATAACTATTGAAAAAATATTTATTCGGTCAACCAGCACAAATACTCATAAATTAAAATTATTATACGGACACCCCCGATTTACGTAGGTGGATCGCTCCATAAAATATACGTACGTCGGGTCATATTTTAAAATAGTTTTATTATCAACAAAAAAGCCACAACAGGGACAGGTATGTTGGTGGTTGAGCTGATGCTATTAACAGCAATACACTCAGCGGAAGATAATATGTTGTAGATGGTGCTAAAGTCAGTCTTCGTTCCTCACAAACTTGTCAAATAACGTTTGAAGTATGGCTTTATTATTTCCATCTTATTTTTCGCTGTTAAAAGCGAAAAATCATTTGGAATTTATACATGTTCTTATTATTTAAAGCCATAGTTCTTATTTAAGCTCATCAATCAGTAATTGATTGTAACTGTGCTTCTATCAACTATTCATCTATTATTTAGAATATGAATCTAACATCTCCACGCCAAATTCAATTTGAATCTATTGTTCAAAGTGTACAATTGTATTTGCGACCTCTTTAAATGTCACTAGTAAGCCCACTTAAACTCGAGAACAAATTATGGATTATTTCCAAATTCGAATTGATTGTTCGAGTCCATTGGCGCATTGTACAAAATTAGCAAAGTTATAAAGGTGTCTCTAATTTTATGTGTGTACAATACAAAGTGGCATGACTTCCGATCTTCATTTTCAACAATACCCAGCGAGTTACCTGAGTAAACGTATCGAAGGGCTCTTTCACGATCATTTCGGATCACCATTTTTCGGAAGATAGTGAAAAACTCCTCGAGACAACACTTACTGATTTTGCTAAAAAGGGCGGAGTACAAATAGTTCAGTCCTTTCCTCGCAAGGGCGATACATGACGCTTAAGTGCATCTGGGATTCACCCTTACATCAATTTAAGAATAGGTGATTTCCTCTTTGAGGTTGACCCTCCCAGGTGGGCGATTTCAGAATGATATGGAAGGCGATGGAAGAAAATGTTGTTATCATTGTGAAGTTATAATTAGTCTCTTGTTCTGTTCATTGAGCTTTCCTGCGTCTGAATCAGCAAGGTTCTATACGCTATATACTATTGAGTACTATTGACTATGTAAGAGATAATGAATGACGAATAAGTTGGGAAATCTATAAAAGTCTAGTATTATAGAATGATAGATGTCTCATTTTGCAAAAATAGATTTCTTCTTTCGATTTTTCATACTTAACTGGGACTTATTATATCCCATTGGATGATATATTAATTCATGTTCAAGGTGTGTAATTTCGTCTTTGGATCCTAGCGTTTTTATATTGTATATGTTAGTTGAGAGTGTGTATGAATATGAAATAATTTACTTGTGTTTGTGCTTGTTTTCTTTGTGGACGCATGTGTGATTAATGACGGATTGAATAAGGGTGGATGTCGATCATCAATAAGCATTTGTAATTAAATAATTGAAAGATTGAATCACGGATTTATTATTTGAATGTCTTATCTAATAAAAAACGTTCGATTATCGTATTTATGTACCAATTTATTAAGAAATCAATACAGGAGTTATAATTTCCATGAAAGGCGATTTTTGTATTTCTGTAGGAGGAATCATTGGATAAGTTATTGCGATAGGTTAATTGGGAAGGATGGTATCCATGAGCAAAATTATCATTATTTTTAAATATATTTGCAAAGAGGCGAGAGCACATGGTCCAGCATCTCGTTAATATCTTTCATCGGGTTCTCGATCAGGTGTTTCGGATTGGGAAGCTGGGCTCCGGCGCCGCTCATTTGTCTACCTTTTTGTCTATTGTTTTGAGCACTGCAAAAGCTCGAATTGGATGGACGTTGAAGCAGCACCTGCTAATTCTTCAGAAGTGTTGGTTGGGTTGCACGTGGAGCAGGTTCGGATGGAGTTGCCGTTTGAAATGTTTCGAAACGCTGGCCCAGTCCGGCGTCTGGTAGCGACGCCAGCAGCGTCAAGAAGCTCCAGAAATAGCCGCAGTAGCCGCGGAGTAGCCGGACGCTCTGCTCGGCTTCCACTCCTCGATCCTCGGAGAAACCCCTAACCTGACGTCTTCGGCCATGCGCGTGTGCTTCTCCCCGGGATCAATCAAACTGTGACGAAATGTCGCCCAAGCCGAACGATCAGTGCTTCCCAAAGCATTCGCAGTAAGCGAGCTTCGAACAGTGCCATATCATAAGTTACTTCTTCGGACGCGATCGAAAACACATTTCAGTGAAATCTTTTTTATTTACGTGAACGTTCTAGCATTTAGCGTGCGTACATCTACAGCCATTTTTCAACTCGAAGACAGACGCGAATCACGGTGAAAACCCATCATATACAAACACAAGTTCGCCCGGTATAAATCTGGCCTTATGGGCAATTTCCGTAATACATTGACAACTTGAGACTTCATTATTGCTCAATTATTCATTCGCTAAAATAAACATTTTTATACAATTTTATCGTCCAAGAACGACTCTTCGTGGACCAATGAATGGCCTCAAGTATCCTAAACATTTAATATTTAAGTTGGATAAGCAATTCACATGAATCCCCCCTCAAAGCAAAGTTTCTATCTTTACTAAAATATCCAGTCTAATAACCTCAACTTAATTATATTTTTAAGTCAGTGTTCCATTAATTTTTCATATACGAATAAATTATGTGGTTTGAATTGATTAATTCTACTGATCTTCATATTAAGAAATACATTTTTTATACAGTATTTCAAATCTGTATTTATGCAGTATTTATTTCCTTATCCATTTGATAAATAAATCATTATCCATACCATCATCATGTTTTCCAAATAATACATAGCAAAAAAATTAATAAAACCTTCCATAATCAAGGGGTGTAACTATACAAACCGAAGCATATTGTGCATAATTTAAATATTGTAAGTATATACATATATAATTACAAATTGCATTAGGCGCATCTTGGCGCATGCGTGCATTTGACTACATTTTTCTCAAATATTATCAATCAATTCCGCTTAATATTAAAAGAGTTTGGCTTCAATGAAAAACGCATTAATTCATAGCTTAATTTTATACATCAAAATGACGATTAAAGATTTATTAATGTCTATTAATCTATCGATGAAGTATAAATTGGAACTTGGAAATATGTTCAATATAAAATGCGACAGAATCTCAGAACCAGGGTGATTAAAGACGTTGAATTAACAGTTTAATCCATGATAAATTCGCAATAATCTAATCAAATCAGTATTCATCTTCGCTTCATCATCTGAATGCTCAATTGTACATTCTCGATTGATGATTTTAGAGGGAAATAATCGAGGTATGTTTAAGATGTCGGGATTTGTGTTATTGTTCCGATTGCTTAGACAGGCGCGTTGTCCCGCATTACGTAGTACATCAGAAGCAGTTCATGATGAAAAACTTGGCAGAGTTGTGCATTAATCGAACATAAACAAGTTGCTTTAAAGTTTGCCTTATGGATAAAACATGCTTATCATTATTAAACGCTCGTTTGTTTGTCTGTCTGTCCATCAAATGCATAAACGGCACAAAAGGATTCCGGGCATGGTTGCAATCACATCAAACATAATGCGAAACGCTCGGAAAAAATGTAACATTGTTGCTGAAATTATGTTTACGTGTCTTCTGTTTGAAGTTCGCCTCAACAACATCCTATTTTTGAGAAGATCCAATGCGCTAAAAACTTTTCGATTATATTTCTCAAATGATATTTTGGGCCTCCTCAAACTATCTACGCTTAGAGATTGAAATCCAGAATTATTTATAGCACATTTTTAATACTTATTAACCATTTTATCAGTAGCAGCAGACACATAAAAACGAAAATTATCGATGCAATAATATGCCTATATTAATAATAGGTATAATAATCCAATCACATTGCAATATTTATCAAAATTATGATTATCGATTAAAGTTATGCAATGAAAATTGTTAGCATGCTTTCTTGGATACTGAAGTAATCCTAAGTTTCTCAAATGGCGGTACAGTATTTTTTAAACCTGTCAGTCTCGCTTATTTATATCCAAAGATAAGCTTCCCCGTTTCATTAATGGTTAATGTATAGAACAGTATGTAATCTATCCATCTTCTCTGCTTGTATATAAAAGTTTATACACTTGAAATATTATCGTCTATTTTCTGCAAGATTTCAATATCATTCGATTCGCGCCTTTCAAATAAACGCTAGCCTCATATTATGTGTAAATATTGTGTTTTGGCAGCGTTTTGGAACATTTTACCGGGAATCGATATTGAAAGACAAACAATGGATCGAATATTCACTCCGATGGGACAGTCGGCACTATTTCGGTAGACTTGTGTTTATCTTTGGCGCGTATTAAAACCGGGCATTTGACCGTCGAATTTCATTTGCGCGAATAAAATAGGAAATTTCTCTATTTATATTTTCTGATTTTAAACATTCTTGACGTTTAAAATCATCATCATCATCAGTCTAACGCTATGTTGATAGATAGATAGTGGCGCTGATGACAGGTCTTCCTAAGCACAATGAAGCTTTTCCCGCAGATCTTAGACTCCAGCTGTAGGTACTTTTTTCATTATTTCAGTAAAATAAATAACTGGGAATTCATTTTTAAACAAGGAAAACGACGTCGTTATTTTCCAACTGTAGCAAATCAATCGAATCGAAGAAAAATCGATGTATCCGAGATAAGGAGCTAAAAATGAAGAAAATTATGTGATCTCTCTACGTTTATTCATATAAGGAGGAATATTAATAGTTTCAATTGATATATATTTCGGAAGTAAATCATTCCTGACTATTTGATTGAAAATTGATAACAGATTTAATTCAGCAAATACTAAAAATTATATTAAAATCTTAAGTACATAATTTTAATATTTGCACATCAGCATGATTGTCAATGAAATAATTTATATTTTGATTACATCAAATCAATAGACAAAATAAATTTATTGATTATGTTATCGATTAATTATAATGTATAAAATATCTTCAAATTAATAAGTATTAACCTTATTCAAATGGTCCTATTAAAATTCTGTTTTAAATGTATTTACAATAGAAGCACTCTGCGTTATCAACCCAAGATTTGTACGGTACAGTATGGTCGATTCTAAAATTATTATTTCTGAGTCTAAAAAATTCCTCAAAGTGCAGCCCGTAAGCTTTTGACAGACACGTGGAAATATATAGCAGAGATTTTGTTGAGTAAACAACCGTCTGCGGTTCTACCCATAAATATATTTGATAATAGTAAATATTTTCACTAACGAATTAGTAGTAAAAACCCGCCTTGGCCATATGTTTGTAAATAGTGTAAATTCTACATGGAAATATATGTAGTGCGCAAACTAGATGTATTTTTGTCGCTGCTGAAAAGTTAAAAAGTAGCCATAATTTGTCTTAAATGTGTATCATGAATAAAGGAGGGTTGATGTAAAAGCTTGTTTTTCCGTAGTGTAATAAGCCGTGTAAGATGCGTCGCATAATCCATACTTAAATACATAATTAGCTATATTATGCAACCATAAGCCTATGCTAGTACAAGAGAAAAATGATTTAATACTGCAGTCATATTTTGAATCATATTTTAATACCATTAGCTAATGTGTAATAATTAAAAGCGATTTTTCCATATAAAATTCGTTGACTGAATGATTAATAGGCCAATTATACGCAATTTCATCGCTTTAATGGACTCGATGAATTATGGCATGTGATTTCGCTCTATTATATACTTTTTAGATCCCGCTGCAAATATTTACAAAGTCGTCGGATTCGGCAGAATTTTATTCATACATCTGACAGACCCAAACAAGGGCCGGAAGAAAACAAATAGAAGTTCTCAGAATGTAATTAAGACCCGGGTGGCCTACTTAGTTTCTAGTTTCTATCAGTGGACGTCCCTAGTATAAATGCAGTGCCGGTGGCATTGGTATCGTAGACTTGTTAATATCCATTGTTAAGTAAACCCTTGAATGGACACAAGTATATACAGCCGAGTCGAAAGTTTGGATGAATATTTAATGTTTCGAAATTGTAAGAGATGGACATAAATGTCTTGTAAATGATTCATTTTTAAGGGGCGTAAATATTATAGTAAACTTCTAATAGTACGTATATGAGAAAATATTAATAGTTATCGACTAATATTTAGACTAGATTTAAAATGGAACCTTAATCTTTGATTAATGCAGTCAATTGGTTAAAATATTAAAATTAGAAATAAAAATTTATTGGCAATTATAAAAATATGAGTTGTTAACCCTTTGTTAACCATTTTTTCATAAAAGTTTCAACCAGCTCCAAGCCATTTTTTGAAATTGAAATTAAAAAATGGGGTTAATTAATTAAAAAAATAGTATTTTATTATGCATGATGTTTATTAAGTATATTAGGCATTTTATTTGGTTTATTAATTTTTGTAATCATGTAATATATGATATTTTTTGAAGCAATCTTCAGAACGAAGCCCTGGTTTTCTTTCGTAAGTGTCGCAAAAATATAGCGTTCGCTTTCATTCTTTTTCAGTTTCACGTTCTAAACACATCATACAGTCTCTATAATTCCTCCATGATGTACTATAAATAAAATGAAGACTTCCATCTAACCGTTGATCGCGATTAGTTGATGACAATCGTCCCAATTTGGACTTTGTAAAATCGCGAAAGTTACCAATAAATTGCATCAACAATTGTCAACGAATTTTTTTATGATTTATTGGCTTTATATCTTCTTTAGCTATATATTATATAATAGCTAATTTTAAAAGATGTAGCAATTATCATAGATTTTGTTAAAATATTGCGATTATATCATATATCATCAATATTTATATTTTTTTAGGAGCACTAAAGCCATTTTTTTCGTTAATTACTTTTTAAATAATAATCGATATACATACTAAAAAACATAATTCAATTTTGCTGCACACATATGTATTAGCATAAACAATTAAAACTATTAGTCATACTTTATATAGTAGGAACCTAAACAAGCATGCAAATTAGAGAGTATGAATCATTTCAGTATTTTATAAACAGAAATTGACTTATAATGAAGATTTCCAGAATTATATCCCGCAGCAAACTAATATAGTTTATGAATAACGCCTTCTATTCATCATTTAAGATGATTAGACGTTTTTTTTATAGAACTGAATTAATTCGAAGCAATCGATACATGACGAATCACGATCAATGTTGTGATGATAGACAATAATTAAAATTGAATATACGCGATATTTATGAAAGCTTATGCTGTTCCAGACTTTTGATCCAGTTTGATTTAGTTCCTGACGTTGTAAGGATTCTCCCTTAAGACTTAATACACTTGTTACATCTTACAAGGCACTCCTTAAGGGCATTAACGGATATAAAAATAAAATTGATCTGAAAGTAAGAATTCTAATTTTATTTATTATTTAATTCTTTATTATCGCTGCAAATATTAATTTGCTTTCTGGGCCTAACAAAAAAAGCTTTCATTGAGCTTAATAGTGTAGGGAAAATATTTTCTAAATCGATATTTTGTAATTGTAGACGATTAATGTGGAAAAATTCGTTTATCGCCCCAACTTTGCTTAGGAATGCTAGGTCAAACTTAAGATATTTCTTATAAGTTAATTCCAAGCCAAACTTTTTCCATAAATAAAGTATTGCTGCAGAAGCGCATAGTTGTGTAAATAGCTTGTGGTTAAAAAAAACCGTTGAAATCAGCGATTTTCTGATACAATTCTGTTCGACCTTACGACAAGTTTCTCAAAGTCAATAACTTCATTTTAAATAGTTTTCTTGGTCAATTCCCTTGGTTAATTATACAATGCGATTTTTTCGGAATTTACGATGCAATAAATTATAGGGAATTCCTATTTTTTGCATTTATAAGGCTTCTTTTATATACATATATGCCTTAAAATAGATCGATCGCTAGAAAATCTTGGTTGTAAATAGGAACAAAATAGACGAGTCAGTTTTTTTTAATGTTTTGCCTAATATGATATGAAATATTACTCAACAGATTTAAGAATCGCACGTGTATTCTATTTTAAATATGCACTTAGAGGTTTTTTAGAATTTCTTTATTATTCACGGATTATGTCATTGGAAATTATTATCCCGTTTAATACATTATGTATGCAATTTAATGTAAGCTCGAATTTTAAAATATACACTTATAAATATAACTTACCCATGGAGATTTTTATACAATATTTGATGTTAATTACTGTTGCATAAATTTAACAATCATTATCAATCAAACCACTTTAATAGTAAATTTGTTTGAGTCACTTGCGAATTTAAGATATCAATTCAACATATAAAAATTAACCAAAAGTAGCATATTTAACACAAATAGTTTTGCATTTTGAAATGGGCGTTTGATGTGTATTCGAAGATTTAAAAATGAGATTTTCAGAAGTAGTTTGTATTTCGAAAGCTTTGCTATTTGTATGTATTTTCATCTAAGATATAATTTTGTTTTATTTTCCAAGGAACGGGGTCGATTGTGGTTACGTTCAAAGCAAGTGTTTATAGCATTTGGTCCACGGTGGCTTATGTTTTTCATCAAACGTTATCTGAAGTGACGTCCATTAAATGTATTGCCTACTAAATTAGCAACGCGCATTTCGTTATAAGATTACGAATGCTATAGAAATCAGGTGCCTAAATATATATCAGGTATTCGAATATACAACGTGCCAATATTGAACATTTTAATGCGGTTTGCAGAATCGAATTGATAAAATAAAAATTCTTCGATTGAATTCGGTCTATTTTGAGGAGCACTTCAGTCAATAATGGAATTACTGCGAGGTGTACTGGTCAGTATCCACTTTGGTTATCGTAAACGACTTGTGCAAAAGAGGTCGATAAGATTGATAGTCGGTGCCAATTCGTTATTGATGCCTGTGTATAATAATTTTCTAATTTCGTTAAGAATACAATTTCGAAATGCGTCCTGATCTTTGATGGCGGTATGCGTCACATGTCACGAGACAAATTTCTGGATTTACAGTTCTACAAAAATACCCCGAACGCCCTCGTTACAGTTTAATCGATTTTCTGGGTATCTAAAATCTATTCTAAACACTGGAACATCATCGAGATTCTTTGACGGGTTTTTACTGTGTGATCGGTGGGCTTAATCATGGGAAAACGACGTTGAAAAATGGCTACGCATTCTATATTAAATGGAGATATACTATGACACCTTCGTGATTGATCAAATCCTTTTAAGTGGCTATTGAATAACTATTACTATTTGTATGACTCAGCGTGGCTTGCGTTTTTTTATGGGCTTCTATCCTGGATTTCCACTCACGCAATATATGAGAAATTCAATCACGAGATTAAAAGAAAAGTATTTTCTCACCACAATAGATAATTTCATGATTGGAAACAAATATATATATAACATAAAGCTAGAATTAATAACAAGCTTCATCATAATATGAAATAGTATCAAATGTAAAAATGTTTGAATATTGACGTTTAAGTATTGATACATCTAGTATCTGTGTTTTGTACCTATCTTTAAGTATAGAACTATCTTATTAGTATCCAATCAAAGCTTAAGTTTTTCTTTGCGATATTGCCTTGTATGGTCTGATTCGTTCTGTTCATTGATGAAAGTTTTCATCTCTTAAAGCTCCTTTTTAATTATCCTAGTTATCAAACATTTCTATTGAGATCTGAATCTTTTGTAAAAAAGTAAAATGAGTCAATTGAATTTGTATTTGCTTATCGTCTATATTATTTAAAATGGACCGTAATTTATTTTTTTAAAGCTTAACATTCATATTTAGACTATCACGATTATTTAATCATTATATTTACATAAATTACTTAAATTAGTGAATATTACCTATTGTGATTATTGATTATATATTTTCTCTAAAGAATTCATCACTTGTTCGTTGATATCATTTCACGACTCATTAATGTCGTTCAATGTAATAATCTCAAACATCAAGTTTAAATTATTTAGCATGTCTAATTTGTGCGGAATAAGTTTCGTTAAGTGAGATATCGATGAATTTCCAATATAATGGGCGTTTCTTATTGTTTGTTAAGCTTTTTAGTAATTAGGCTTCATGATATTAGATTTATTCAAACTTCTTTGTTTGATTTTTTCAATCAAAATGGCAAAAAAATGATTCATTAGGCATTTTTTTGGTTTTATTTTGATGGCTTAAAATCACTCCTATTTTTTTGTTAGTCGAAGAAGGAATGTTAAACATGAAAATATTTTAAGCTTTTTTATTCATAATACTAGAATAGCTTTCATTAATATTGTTGTATTTGAATCTAGTTTAGGATTTCAAGATTGCAAATTTCAAAATGGAAACGATAATGGATGTGAGCAAAAAAATTAAAACTGAAAAATTGATTCGAATAATGCTATACGATGATACGTAATAAAAGAAAGAGTTTCAACGAAAAACACTAAAAATTACCCAAGAAATGACATTAAAATATTTACAATAATAAATATTATAGTGCCTTTTTATAAATGTATTGCCAACAAATAGTCAATAATTAACATAGTGAATGAAACGCTCTAAGATAACATTGTTATAATATCTGATTATTGAATCGTTCAATATTGTGTTCGTTATAACTATATAAAGTAAAAATAAATCGCTCAAAGTTAAGTTATTAAAATAAACACTTAAAAAACGGATCTCAACCACTCAAAAGAAGAGCTCGAATCAGCTTTCGAAGCTGAAGAAGCTTCATTGGAGAGGCGCATCAGTACAACTCGGTGGCAAGTCTCGATATGTTGGACTGGATGAGGCGTCGGTCCATATCTGATGTAAGGGCACCTAGCTTGGTCAGGTGCGTCTTCTTATAATGTTGGACGTCTTCCGTGGTCTTAAGAATTTGATCAAGATCAACTATGTGCACATAGATTCCCCGATCTTTAGATTGCACTACTCCATCACGGTCAGTATTTTGATCTCGTTCAGTCTAATAGTGACGACTCGCCAGTACGTCGGCAACCCTATAGACTGCATCCACACGAAGGACGTGCCTGAAGATGTGTTCAACACCTTCTGCTGGATACATTCCACATATTCACTGAAGAGTTACTTCAACAAGAAGATGGGATTAGCCGTTCCCTATCCGGGTGTCGGTAACAAGCGAGGGAATGGCACAGAGGACAAAAGTGATATGAAGATTCACAAGTATTACCAGTGGGTGTGTTTCTGCTTATTCTTACAGGTGAGTTGAACATTTCAATACTTGGAATAATTTTCATTACAAATACATTTTATTATGACATATCTGTTAAAATATTAAATTATGATAGAGTCATGCTTAAGAAATATACGCAAATTCTGCATAATTAGAATAGAGGCGAGAATTAGATTACGAATCTTTTATAACAAATTATTTTAAATTTATAATCAAAATGCTCTGAAAAGCGGTCAACCTAAAGTTTGAGATTTAATATTTGAATTCATATCTAACGTTTTAATGATTACAAACTAAACATATGATGTATCACATATTTTGATGTCAAAAAGCTTAAATTAGCCGTTGCTAATACTATATTTGCTCATTGAATTTTTTCGATTGAGTATCTACCGTTTCATAATACTAAAGAATTTAGCGTTTTTGATAGAAAAGTCACAGATTGTGATGATTGCCAATATAATTAGATAAACAATGGACAATTTGAAGTCAGCTTGACTATTGTCGACCACTTTGACGTGGTTTTTTATAGCGAATATATATTTTTAAAAATGTTGTAGCTGACTACATTTCCTATAGAGTTGAACACAGGAAGATTGAGTCAAATCTCATCAGTTTTCTATGCAGTTTCATCCTTTTTTTTATTTATTGAAATAAAATTTTGCGTAGTAATTGCATATTTTGCTCAAGAGAGATTCAGATTTATTTCGTTCCTATAACATCAGAAATATGCAGAATCTCCCGGTGATTTATAAAAAATAGCAAAACGATTTCCTTTTATAGTATCAAACTTTCTATCTACACAAGATCTCTACATGCAAAAATTAAATTAAATATGGATCTAATATCAACATGTTGTCTTAAGCGTTTAATGAAACATTCATATAAAACAGCGCGTTTGCTGCTTTAGAAACGAAGTAAATTTATATAATATTAAGAACTATCTGACTCGTAAACATTAGAAGTGTGAGGTAATGAACGAACATAAATATTTTCAAATACGTTCTCATCTTTGAAGATTATGATTAACTCAAATTTCATTCTTCAATTTTGATTTATGCTGTGCTTATTATAGTCTTCACGGTCAAAATTGAATTTCTTCGCCGTTTTAAATTGATGAAATCCTCTTGCTTCCAATATGATGTATTAGCGCATATTTTAATATCTGCAAGCTTTCACTATACACGCTGTGGAAATCTTTGATCTTTAATGATTTAATGCTAGAAATGAAAGCATTTAATTTGATTAAATTGTCTCTTTTTTTATCATAAATCCTTAATCATTTATCCATATAATTTACACGTTAAAGCATTCTTAATCATAGATATAGAAGCGTGTATATAATCAGTTTGGATGTTTTGAGTGATGACGTTTTTATCCTTGAGCTGCTTTTATTGTCTATTTTAGTTGGTCCCGTTCAGATTTACACTTACTCATTAGTGCCTTTTTTCTTCTTTTTGTTTCTGTCCATTCAGAAAACTCTGACTGTGCCAAGTCTTGTTACGAGGTTGATTTGTTTAGGAGATTTTTTTTATTTCAGAAATTTACTGGATCGATCTATACGATCTAGCTTCATCGTCCGCGCAGATGGATAATTTAAAAGAAAAAGCTGCTAAACAGCACGTGCAATTAATTTTGTTTAAAATATTTTCTAAAAGGGAGCATATGATTAAATCCGGATCTTGTTGCATGCTTTCTTTAAAATTTATAGTATTGGAAATAAACTGTGAATCAGATTTTTTTGCGGATTGAGCTTAACATTTTTGTATTGTCAGCTGAGTCACCGAAGAGAATCTGTAGTAAATTTGTCTAAGAATTGTTTCTGCGACACTTATGCGTTTGGCAAAGAGCCATCGGGGTCAAAAGATAATCGCTCGACATTGTATCAAAGAAGAGCACCTACGCTGACGCTGTCAAACGATATTTTTTCATGAATGACTCAGGACACATGATAATGAATGGATGACATTGATCAACAGCAAAGAAAAAAAAACCCAAATAAATGTATTGAATAACAATTGGGTATTCGTGGATTAGTCACTGAATCATCAAACCTCGAAAAGCCGTATAACGGAGAAGCTGATATTAAATAGGAGATCGCTAAGGGTTTTTAGCCGTATAACGAAACATTATGGGCAGTAAATTGAAAAGGGCTATAATTAAAAAAGGTCATTATATTATGTATATACAAATAAATATCACCATCTTCTCAACTTCTTTAAAGTCTCAGGATTTCAATGACATTTTTCATTTCATGTATTTTTCAATGTCTTCTTTGATCTCCTTATTATTTGTTTGCAGTTATCAAATACAACAGGCTTTCTTTCATGATTTAATGCTAGCTTTAATGCAAAATAATGCTGCTCACATTATTGGATCATAAATAATAACTATTGATTTATCATCCTCGTAAATGTTAGACCGCATATCTAGGTTTATTATTGTATTCCTGTTTCTTAAGTTTTTCTTTGATATGCGCTGGCAAAGAAACTGAAATAACTTCTTCGACCACAAATTTAAACGGTTATAAAGCTTTTTATTAATTATATGATAGCTAGAGCTACACATGGTGCCGCTATCTTCTAGATAGCTTAGCATATTAGAAAAATTCAAGACATCAGCTGTAGCAGGAAGCATGTGGTCGTTTGTTTTGACAATATCTAGATGATTTGGCGCTGGTCCAGCTCTCTGATATTAGATAAAAAAGATATTGGTGTTTTCTCATGTGTCAATCGCCTCGCTGCTCGGCATCGTCTTCTGGTGGTACTGATAGTGACGGATGACGTGAAATTAAATACCACAATATACCTCACGCAGATGTTCTGGAAGAGTTCAATTTGTCTTATTAAATTTTGGTTACTGAAATTGTAGAAGTTGACGTTGATTTGAGTTTATAAGTAGAAAAAATACCTCTTATATTTTTTGGTGAATTCTCAAAGCGAAAATGTCACGGACGTTAAAAATATTTAGAAAATTAATAGATCTTAACCATGCAATGCACGTTATTCGATTTCACTTAATTTGTATTTTATAAGCTGTATAAGTTTTTGATGAAAATTAGTATCATAAATATTCATAAGTGCATCGACAAACAAGGTATTTCCTTAAAAATTGCAGGATTTATTAAGAGTTCCACCTTAGAAAAAGCTTAGGAGTATTATAGTATATAGTAGTATCTAATTTTATGCACTTTGATATAATTGCAATTATGATTATAATATAATGAAAATACGAATATATTATATTTTAGAAATTGTTGAATGATTGCATTCATTTGATATGAATTAAAATTAATTTAATAGAACGATTTTTTGAACGTTAAATATGTTTGATTGATTTACATTTCGCATCCAATTAATCTAACCATAATCCAATGGCAACGTTTGAGTGAAATCAAACGATCATTGAGAAGTCAGAGAGTGTCATAAAGATATTTTAATTGCATCTTATAAATTTATGACAGTATACGAATATAAATTTGATTCACAATCTGGAAAAACTCACGATGACAGTATGATGGGAATAGTTGAAATTCTGATGCGGTTTTAAACGAGCGCTATAACTCATCAGCTGTAAATTTATATTAAAAAAAAATTAGTCCTTGATAAATAATAAATTCTACTCAATTAATTAATAGTATATTTTATTTGCGAGTATATAATTTTCAATAGGAATATATCAAATCTTACATTAGTGATTCAGACACCCTAGTCTCATATTTCACACAGTTGGCACTGAACTTAATGAGCGTTTATGTATTAACGTCGTTCACAAATTTTATACTAATTTATCAAAATAAAACGGCTGAAATGTAAAATTTAATTTGAATTATGATTTGTGTTTGTGAACAAATTTATGCATGAAAAATGAGAAAACTGAGAGAATGATTCGGAAAATATTTGTTATTCAAACGCCCTAAAGTGATGCGAGTTTCGCCGAAGAAATAAATAAGCACTTTCATGTTTTTTCTGCATCCGCAAAAGCATTGTATGATATATGCGCTCTTCGTTCTAGGATAAATATTCGTCATTGTTAAGACGAAACTTGCCGGTGTGAACGATGCGAGGTTCTTACCTTTCAAATGTTTGGCTCTCTTTGTGATCGTTTATAAATATTTTCACTGCTATTTTCCTGGAAATATTTAGACTAGCTAAATGTAGCGATAAATATTACAATTGCTAACAGATATTCTCATACATTTTTACACAAACATTTTTATAGCAACGCTGAGATGACTGCCATGTTAATATACATTCATTTGCTTTGGCGCCATTTAAAACATGTTCGGCACTCAGCGCTGCTGTAAATTGATGTCTTTTCATATCGAATATTTTTCATTTGGTTTCTATACATGTCATTCATGCAACATCTGAAGGAGTCGGTGCCATTGTTTCGCAGCCCGAGGCGGGATTTATTGAGAAAAAAACTAAAAACGTATGATTTTATCAACATAGTGCAGCTACAAGCACACGGTTATTGCAATAATATACTTTTTTCTATCCATTCATGGGGAGGAGTCAAATTTATATTGTAAGTGAACGTATTTAAACTGCACCTCAGAATCATTCCTATATTCGCAACGATGTCTCCCAGAGTTCGTACACTTTGCCTTTGCAATTTTAATTGCGGTAGATGCGTTTCGTGGAATTCTGCACAAAAAAAACTATGACTTACATAGAAAAAAGTAAAGATGCGTTCCATGGATTTTAAAAACCGCATAACTTTGAAACAGCTATATAAAATATAACCAAAATCGTATAAAAAAGTTAACCAAAAAACAAGAAAACAAGGCAATTAAAAATAACATTTTTGGTAACATTTAAAGGGCGTCTTGCATCATTGGTAAAATTTTAAGGATGTCTGACATCTGGCATATCAAATACCACACATTCAATGGAGAGATACTAATTATTTTAATTACATACTGTCATCGCTGTATGAAAATTTTGTTGCGAATTTCGATATGACTTAAAATCGCTCTCTTCTTCGGAAAAAATAGTATACCCAGTGTCAATGTCATCATTGCTCTGTGTAGATTTTCTCTTTCGAATAATATAATTCATAATTATCAAATATGTCACTATAGTCCCTAACTCAAAAAATAAATCACATAATGGCGACTGTTTAATAAAAATTCAGTCGATTCATTTTTTGGCCTTATTTTGTCACAATTTTAATTTATTTTAAATAGTAAAAAAATAAATTTTGACATAAATCTGGTAGGAATAATAGAGGGTTATATAGAAAAGATTCGTACCTAATTTGAAATAAATTAGTTATTTAAAATTTGTGCTACGATGTCAACCGCGTTGAATTATATTTTTTTTCCATTTCGGTTAGTATTGATGATTTATTTACTATTTTATCCAAAATGTCTCAAAACGTACTCTATGAAATAAAAAAAATTGCTTTTAAAAACCGCATAACTTCGAAATCGCACAAAAAGAGGTTTGAGTGTACTCTTTTTCGGAGATCTGTCTTTTTTTAGTTAAAAAAAAATACTGAAGGAAATGAAAGAGTATGTTGTTATCGTTGCGTAATCTTTCAGCTACCAATTTTTTTAAAATTTATTTTGGGTGTCTTTTGCTTTTTTGAGCGAAATAAATCTTATGGATACTTATTGAATAAAAAAAAAAAATTGAGAGCCCCTGAATTAAATTATTTAAAACGATTATGCATTTTTGTCTTACTAATGAATGATTAATTCACTATCCCATATGAAGTTTTAAAGTTTTCGATCTGTAAATATTACAATTTATTATGAATGAACGCTAAACTGAAAATAAACATAATAGTAATTCGTAGTATTTGAGAGTAAAATTAATTTACTACGCTAATGATAAAATTTCATTCAAACATGTCATTAGTTCTATATAATTAAAATCGCTTCCAGTAAAAAGAGATAGCTATATTTTTGAACTTATGAGATGTCAACGCGAGTGAACGAAACAAAAAAAAATCACAAGTGCTGCGCCAAAACAATAGATTTAAGAAAATATTTTTGTTTATGAATGAATTTTTTTATCGCACGCTTACGATAAAATTATAAAGTGGTCGGTATACGTTCAATAATTATTATAATAATACAATTTAAAATTATGAACGTGCATTTTATACTAGGATACATTATTTTATGAATGCCACTCTAATTGTACTTCATAAAATGATCGAAAACAGGTAACTTTTGCATTTAATTTAATACTTACAATTAATGCTTAGTCTTTTTAGTGCCGGACAACGATATATCGTCGTTGATGATATTTGCGTAAAATTTCAACGACGATACATAACTCCATTTAATATTTATTTATGAGGATGGACAAAAATAAAGATTTGGGCGGCTTTAACGAACGAATATGTGACTGCAATATGATTAATATGATAATAATTTAATTAACTTATATTCCTTGCCATTTGAATCTATCTATCTAATATATAAAAATTAATATCTGTTTGTTCGTATGCAATGCGCTGTCATACCGTTCATCAGATTGCAATAAAAGTTCATCCACTTATAGCTAAGGATTGTGTGAGTAACATAAGCATAGTTTAATATACAAAAATAAAATTATGTTTGTTCGTATTTTATGCGCTGCCATATCGTTCATTCGATTGCGATAAAACTTTGCCAACTTATTGTTTGCACTTTTTAAAATAATATAGATATAATACAATTAACTTACAGTAGATCTTATATATATAAATAAATGTGTGTATGTTTGTTCATATTTATAATAAAGACAACAAAATAAAATATCATTACTAATTAAACAAGATAACTTCTATGGCAGCAATGCGCCGGGTAGCTGCTAGTATTATATAATAGTATTTTACTAGCCATTTTTCAAGAAATAGCTATTGTAAACGTTATCATGCTAAAATGCATTATATTGTTGGATCAAATTTCGATTCAAATGTATATTTGTTTCGTGATTAACTAGCATTAGTAAGTCGTGAAACTAAATATTCAGTCGGCGATCAGATTGAGGTTTCGACTCATTGTTTGGCATAACATTAACACCGCCGAAAAAACGATATCTATTATTAATTGTTGAATAAATATTGAGCGGAAGTCTTATTAATGGATGCTACAATATCTGCAGTCTATTTTCTTCCCACATGATTTCAGTCTGAAAGTTGACGCAAACGTCTTCTCAATGAATTTCTCGCTAATTCACCACATTGCTTATGGCAGGAAATCCTTTTGAACGCCGTCATGAAATCCCTTTTTTTAAACATTGAATCACGGAGTGCTCGATGCGTACCGAAATACATCCAGAGATAAAGATCGAGATCCGGATTTTCGCCTTGAAATAAACGCATAGAGAATCGATGCAATTTTAATCTGTAGTGAAAATCGTTACGTCAGAAGGATGCGTCAGGTAAAGACGTCAGATTAATAAAGTGTTAATTGGTGGCGAAATGATGTTTGCATCGTTTGTCGAAAGTGTTTCCGCGATGCGTCAGACATGTCGATTAGATCTGTTATTTCAGCACCCATTGCACATGCCTATAATTGCCGTGTGTATGTTGTATAGATATTTTTGCATTCTTATATTTGTGTAAACTTTATACAATCATGAATAAGATTCCGTTTTTATTTTCACGGCGAGCAAATTAAATATCTCTGGAAAGTTATGAAAATTCCTAACATTCCTGAAGCAAAGTTTCTCTTCACACGCAGTCAACATTTTTTCGATTGAAATATACGTATTGATCTTCTAAAAATTGTCCTTATTATACACAGAGTATTATAAGATTTTAATTAAACACTTAAAAATATAATAATTTTGAATGATACAGTAAATATTAATCTCAAAGTACATCGCATGTAATTCCACTTTTTTAAAAATTTGCGTCTTTTCAGTGCTATATCATAGATTTCATATGGATTGACCTTTATAGTAGTTTTTAAAGAACAATGAGTTCTATTGATTTTTTTTAAATCGAACACTTGAAAGTGCATGAGATTTTTAATGTTTCTTTTCGATTTTGAGTTCAACTAATCACTTATTTAGCAATTGAATCATGTTGTTTTAGAAAAATACTATTTAAATATGGATGACATTTAGCATTAGGCAAATTATTAATTAGATTGGTATTAATTTTAATAATGAGTTCCATACTGTGTTTTATGCTCATAATGGGGTTTAAATTATTATTACATAAACATTATATATAACGTTATCGATTTAAGTCCTTTACAATAGTATATTTGATAACTTGGTAGTATAATAAGATTATTTGCTTTCGGTACTTTGTTTTCGAGAACTTTTAGTCTTTTGGTGATATGTCAATACTTTGATAGACATTTATAAATTGAAAAGCGTTTCATAACTTGAATTTCACGTAATATGCGAAACCATGATCTAGGAGACTTAAAACCAACAAGGAAACAGATTCAGCCATGGATAGTGTCAGTGACGTGTAGCACCTGATGCCGAAGTTATTTTTATCCCAACTTCGCGATATGTTCGCGAATACAACTTATTTTAGTAAAACTCATCGTTTCCTTGAAAATTTACACACAACGGAATCATGCAGCGTAAATTTATTTTAGAGGTCAATAGCCATATTCATTGAACAAAAGATTCCCCGGGATGTATATTATTTCACGTTCTCTTAAAAGAGTGTGTGCAAATCGAATGCTATGAACTTTCACCGGAGACGATGTATTTATGACTAGGCTTATACACTGTAAAGTTAAATTGCCGTGAATAAATATTTTCGCAAATAAAAGGAAAACCATGTTTGCTAGAGATTTTTCTGTAAAACAATTTCAAGCATACCAATAAACTACATCGATATACAACATTTAAACTTATTCTTCTTTTCTTTAAAGCAAAATATTATTATTCTGCAAATATCGAATTGTATAAAAAATAATTTTATATTTAAACATGATTATCAATGACTAGTCAAAGGTAATCTTATATAAATAGGAAAACTTCATCAAGTAAAAAGCTTATGAGCATCCTCCTCGGCTTTGGACATAAGCATGTCGTATATAAATAGTTATTTGACTCACTTCTTTCGAAATTTTCATTTTCCAAGAAAGTCAGTACAGATGATAACTGCTCGGGTTACATTCGCATCTGGTCCAGTGGAATATTTTTGGATTGCAGTATTCCATTTTGTTGCATTTATGCTTCTCTCAGGTCGCATGCTCGAACTACTTGCTCGCTATTTTCGTTCTCTTACAAGGTATTAAGAGAAACGTGCGACATTTATGAGAATTTATTATTTCGGTTTACAAATTAACAAGGAAAATGCAGTAGGGTATTTTTGAATATGTGACCAGTCTTCTTGAATATTCAGGTTGAGTGGGATGATAAATTTGCGCAAGCAAATTGGTATCATCGTTTTAAATAGGATAATTCTTCTCAAGCTTCGCTATTGATGCCTTTTATCAAAGACAGTGTAGTTTATAGCATTAATTAATAATCAATCATTTCCATTTTGAATATGGCTGTTTTGCATTTTCTATCAACTGATTGATTTGATTTGGAAGATAAAATGATATCAACGAGTTTATAAAGCAACTTGGCATATTATTAAACTAGATAAAATAAACGTTTTAAGTGCTTTCTGCAATACTTTTCTATAAATCTAACATTATACAATTGAAAATAAGTCTTTTAATTCTAGAAGTGCAATTGATCAAAATAATAATAGCGTTTTTTTCAAACTAATTTGTTAATTAAATATAAAGACTTGATTAATCATTAAATACTTTAAATGATAAATTTTACAGAGTATGAGATTTTTTGCATTCGAAAAAAGAAAAAATATATTTTCCTTTTATGCCTATTTTCAACATATCAGTGTGTTTCATTCGATAAAATTTTATTATCATGTAATGCGAAATCTCTTAAATGTTTGGGGTGTTTGTGAATAAAAAACAGCAAATTTGTATTTATGCGAGAATATTCTGCAAATACTTCATTTGAATTTATCTCACCGCTTATGCTTAATATCAGTTCTTTAACCGTTAGAGTGCTAAACAGCGATTTTGCGCTGCGACGATTTGTATCGAAAAGTGCGACGCAGCGCAAAATCGCCGCGAGTTTCAGAACGTTTTTGGCGCTCTGCGGGGGTACGCTGACCTCACACATAATTTATAAGAACGGTACATTTTTATGCTATTTTATGCATTATATACATATAATGCATATTTCTTCTATATATGCGTTTTATTTGACACCATATTTTTTTCCTTTAGAGTAATCAAAATATGCATAGCACTTTTCAATAGATTTTTACAAAAATTGCTTAGCACTCAAACGGTTAAAAAAGCATTCCATTTTGAAGCATTTGAAAATTATTGGTTAAAAAATATGATCATGTTATTTACACGGGCATTTTTTACATTCGTTTTTAAATAAACTAGCATTTTTAAGGATAATAATTATTACGAAAAATCTAGTTATTCTCTTACAATATAAATATCACTATTATAATCCTCAATAGATATGCCCAGAGAGCTGTAATTCAATGGAGGCAACACAGTTTATGTGGGAAGACACAACAGCAAATAAACCCCTTTCTTCCACATTTTCGCAAGTAAAACAACCCTACTTTGATTTCAAAGACATACGTATGCGTATTTACTTATATCAACAAGTAAATGTATCAACTATTTGAACCAAATCAATATATATTATATTTCCAAGCAGCAGCTATTTTTTATATCTAGATTCAAGAAATATTTGACGAAGATTCGCAAAGCATCTTTGTCTATTTTTTTATGCTATCACAAATTATTTTCTGATGAAATTTGAACGTTGTTTATGCATTATTATAATATATATTTCAACGAGATATATGTTATAAGAATCTCAGTTTTTTAGCTACTCCATTATCTGCTTTGTAATAATATTTTATTAGCTCGAATGAAGAATTATACTTGTATCCTTGTAGTCAAACAGTCGATTACATCAAAATTTATCATGTGCAAATAATTCTTTATGTTCCGAACGCCCCAATAAAATTCTAAGAATATGATACCATCCGGAAGAATACCATGCGGAAAATCCCGTGATATTTTTATCATTCCTTTGTTAAGTAAATACAACATTTCCATGGTTTTTCTGTGCCATGTATATATTTATCTTTTATTGAGGTATAAATTGTGAAGTGACACGATCCAGATTATAGGCGTTAATTATTTTTATTGACTGTTGAATCGATTGAAACATTCTATTCTCCATAGTTGTGTGTATTTTGAATGATGATTCAGAGAAAATAGGCTTTTAATTATGATTTTCCACGATCATTCACAGAAAGAATTGATATTTTAGTGCTCTTAGATAAATAGACTGTGTCGTCTGACGTTCTGGATTTTATAAACTTGGCTGCAAGTCCAAACACATTAGCTAATGGTGGTTTTATAGTCGAGTGATAAAACTAATGAGGATGTTTTAAAACTCTGATAGTTGAATGTAAATCAACAACTTTATTACACACATTTAAATTTTTTTACGCTTAGTTAGACTACATAATAATACTTGCCGAACATCTCTTGGTCTAAGAATTGATTGTGCCGTAAAATAACGATGTCTAAACGTATCGACATCTGTCAATCTATATATGTATGTATTTGTTATAGCTTAGGGAAATTAAAATACATTCATATCCATTATATATAGTTGTTAATATAATTAAATAAATTAAAATCTATATTAATAATTATCAAATTTATTAACAATTATATTTTTAATTTGTAGTGTATTAAAAATATTTATAATATTTGGCCTAATTAATAAGAACTCAAGAATATATATACAGAGTGAAGAAAATATTATATAAATAATTATTTATACTTATTTTATATGATAATTGTATTGTTGTAGGTATTTAAATAAAATTCTGGGATCTATGGTTGTTAAAGTCAAAACCCTGTTTTAAAGTAAAGCTTGACAGTCAAATATTTGGTTTCAATGTATTCATTCAATATATTTTCAAAAAAATAAATAATTAAGTCCTTCCCTAAATATGCAATCAATTTTTTTAATAATTGAAATGTTTTCAAGATTATCTCACTGGAACCAGTTTTTAAGCTTAGACACAAACGTCTTAAAATTGAAAAATGTGTATTTCCTTTTCTGAAGTTCAAAATATTCTTGTTTTATCTTTCAATTCAATGACACAATTGATAACATTTCCTTTCAACAATCAGCATTCAGCAGTGTGGAAAAAATCTCATGTCTTTAAAGTTCCTTAAATAGATCGCTGTTGATTGCGATTTGAAATGATTTAAAAATTTGTTTTAGGCGAAAGAATTTCACTGGCATGATATATTGATTAAGCATGAAGGTTAAAGGTTTTTACGATACCCCTGGGAGTATCAGTATATTGGCTGGTCTGTCTTGGTGTAAATTTAATAACAAAAAGCAACTTAATTGTCTAATAATGTCATGACATTTAGGGGAAAACTTAAAAATACTTTTATGTACATTTTATAAGAAATTCCCCCATTATTGAAATTCTATGTATCTTTTAAGAGTATAATGTGATTTTCTTCACATTAATTTTACTCTTCTAATCATATTAACTTAGCTTAAATTAAAATTTTTAGGTATTCAAAGTCAATTCGATCTGTATTCGATGTAAATTCAAAGATTATTGCCATGCAAAAAACCACCGACAATTCGCTCTGAAATTATACCGCGTGTAGTTTTAGTAATTTATAAAGCAAGACGAAAGTTCTTTGTACTGTGTGCATAATAAATCTATAAATAATCGCGTTTTAGCAGCAACTCGAAATGGAACAGTACAAATCAGTGGTTATCAACTCTTCTGAAAAGCAAAAAATATACATATCGTACTGTATACGATTGCTTGTAATTGATGAGTCAATTATCATTACCATCAACTTGATTGAGCCTACTTAAGAATGACAACTTTGCTATTGGCTGTTGATTGTTTCTTTCGTAAATTTGTAACATTTATTCAATATAAATTTATAGCGATATATTTAGATTTTCTTTGCATGGTTCCTTCATTATTATGGTATTGTTGTCTTTGCTGGCTGTTTTTCCGCATTTATATAGCTTTTACACCTACTCCATTTCTTCAGCAGCGTTTCCTAGAATTTGCTCACCTGTTGCTATTCTACTTGTTCAAGGATTTGCTTCTCACTGTTGATACAGCTGAGTGAAATTCTCATAGACGCGAGATATTTTTTCCCCTATTTCTCAAATTATTTATGCACTTTCATTTGAGTGATTCAAAATCCCAGTATCAGTATTGTTTTTTTATGAACATCACGAATTGCAAATGCAGATTGCATGGACACTTTGAAATTTTTAAATAGTTAAACAAGCTTATGGATGTTCTGTGTTTATAAAATAGCAGATTATTTGTACACGCGGAAGATTGAACGTTTTGTAAATATTGACATTGCTCAGGCGTATCCTCGAACTATCTGTTCCAAAACGTATGCACGAATGATCATAGAATAAACACTGATTTTGCAACAAAAATTGACGAAAGAATATTTTAGTACAGAGTCATTGATAAATCGCTTACAATTCAGCAGTTCAACAGTTTATCTATTGCCACGATGAAAATTTTACATTTGCATCAGTCTTTAATACATGCATATTGCGGTTTCGCTCGAGTCAAATTCCACAGTGCTGATATTTTTATATCGAGCGAGTCCAATAAAATATGAATAAAAGCGTATTCAGTGCCGAGAGTGAAGTTTCTTTTTATCTGCAAGTGTAATAGATAATTTTGGCAACAAAATGCGTCTATAATAACAACTGAAATTAGATGTGATGTAAATCCTGAAACCGCATCATCTACACGCTTGAAGTAAAAATATTTATTGCAAAGCATGCAATCGTCTTGCGAATAATTTATCTAGCAGAGGGATATTTGAAATTCTCTCGATGGTAATTAAAATCTTTTGCTAGAGCTATGCTAGACCTAAAGGTAATCCGTAGTATTCGTAACTCAATCGTTTCGAGTTCAAGTCTACAGGTGTGGATGTTGACCACATTTTTAAAACATATATTCCATCAATGTTTGGTAATGATTCCATAAAAGGATTGATAAAAGCCAAGTCATACATAATAAAAGCCTTCAGTGAAAATTTTGGTTTTTACTAAATAGTTTATTGCTAAAAACTATGCCGATATGCTACTATCGTTTTTGGTAAATTAAATGTATTCTTGATATTTTTATAGTTATTGGAAAAACGCATATTTATATTCACCATGAAATTATTGCAAACTTGCAATCAACCATAAAAGTCTATCCTTCTGATGATGTCTATTTTTTCAATAAATTTATATCTATACTTAACGAAGTAACTTGGTATATTTTATGTAATAGTTTTTGCAAATACGTTGATTTATTTAGGTCATTTTTTGTTGAATAAGAATTTAGTAATCAAATCGAGCATATTTGCAGATTCCCCATTCATGTAGTCGATATCCAAATCCAAGATAATTTAGTTTAATATAAATTATGAAAGCATCATTATTTGTAAATCAATAATCTATAGACTGGCCTAATAGTCTCAGTATATATTTTTTCGAATACAGAAAATTAATCTAAATCTGGATGGAAATGATTGATCGATGATATTAGTGCAGATTTTCCGAATTTGTTGATATAAATAAAACAAAATCTGGAACTTTTATAATAACAGTTCGAAAATTAACCTATTGTGGCGAAATTTAGTCATGTGTATATGAATGTAGATCATATAAATCTATGATTTATAATCTATTGATTTTACGTGATCGAATCAACCGCCATTCTCTATCGCGATTTGTTTATTTTCATGTGATAGTTATTTAAAAGCTATTTATGAATTTAGTATATTTTATTAGATAGCCTTGGTAGCATCTAAAATACCCAATCATCAAATAAGCAAAGCAATGCAAATTCAATTGAATTTGAAAAGGATATTTATTCTTGAATTTAAACTTGACGAAAGAATTACAACATTAAAAAACCGTCTTATTTCTTTATATAAAAATCTTAAAACTACAGAGAGTTTACTCGATTGTATAACTTATGCTTTGGAATAGTTGTATATAAGCAGCTCATAAGTCTGTTTTCAATTTGTTTGTTAATAAAAGATTAGAAATTAAGTCGGTTTATATTTGCGATAGAATGAATAAGTGCTTTGAATTTTAGCAATCAGCCGTGCAAATTGGCAGATACAAATTTCATCGCGAAAAAAATGTTTTCTTTTCTTAGAGCTTATCCAACAGCTGTCGATCAAGACGAAGCTCAACGCATTTTTATGAAAATCCTTCCAAAAAGCTTTCTGGCTATTTATTTTAATTTCACGCCGCACATATGCGTACTCGCACTCTCGAATTTATGTTATAATCGATCTAAAAACATCGCCCACGCATCGGCGGTCAATAAATAATATTATTTTAGAGAGGATAATTTATTTACAACGGCTGCGAAGTTGTATTTTTAGAAGACCTGGTCGAATAAATCAAAAACGACATAAATACTGTGCTATAAAAGTTTTCGCTTTCATTTAACCGTAAGTTTTTCTTATACCGGCACAGACTCAAATCGTTCAGTATCTCGCTTACTTCTAATCAAATATATTAAAATATAGGATAAATAAACTTTGGTATTTAATGTGCATACATGTGAAAAATTAGAAAAACTCCCTTTGGTTGCCAATCGATTCTACATCGTCCATCGATGTATAGATAGAAATCATCCTTGTGCTAAACTGAGATCATGATAAACAACGCGTCTTTTTTTAGATCTTAAAACATGGATATTATATCTATTATCTATATAAGATATGATATCATAGGCTTTAAATTTGATGTAAGCTATTCATATACGGAATAATGCATGTAATTAGATAGGTAAATCGATAAATCAAAATTAAAACTTATGACTTTTATGCTTCACTTTATATAGGATTGTTTGGTTTTTCATTCTATGATAACTAATAACATTGACACATAGGAAATTCAAGAACCACGATCATGCTTGCTCTGATATTCTTTAATATATTCATATAATACATATATTTGTATCGTTTGTTGCAGGCTATGATGTTTTACACACCACGGTGGCTCTGGAAATCATGGGAAGGAGGAAGAATGCGTACTCTGGTAGGTGATCTGGACATAGGCATATGTTCGGAGATCGAGAAGAAGGCAAAAAAAAAGTTGATCTTGGATTATCTCTTCCAAAATCTCAAATTCAACAATTGGTGGGCGTATAAATATTTCTTTTGTGAAGTCCTCTCTCTAGTCAATGTAATCGGTGAGCATTTCTACATTTCTCTGCTTGTATTTTTGTCATATTTATGAACGTTGCGAATTATTTGATGTAAAATTTTAGGTCAAATGTTTCTGATGAACAAATTTTTCGATGGGGAATTCATGACGTTCGGTCTGGACGTGCTTTCATATATGGACTCCGATCAAGAAGATCGAGTTGATCCCATGATTTACATATTTCCTAGGTATTATAATATTTTCCTGTAACTGTTAATGCATAGTTGAAGGTAGCCCCGTTTTGGATGTCCATTTTTTTTATTCCATGTCCATTCCAGTCCATAAAAAAGTCGAGAAAATGCCTATTTTTCTTTAATATATAAAAGCTTTTAGCGTATGAAAAAGTTCCCCGACTTTTCATTATTAATTTTCTTCAACATTGCTATTTTTAATAGGGCTATTTACTGAAAAATCAGTGTGGCTAATTTTTCTGATAGCTAATGAAGAGTTTATGAAGGATTTGTTTCATTTTCTTATATTATTAAAGACAATTTATAACATCAATGGGTCAAATGCATATAATTGCCAAAAAGGGCTCAATGGACAAAATAGCGACATTCAAAAGGGGAAAACATAATCGTTTATATTAATATTAGATTATTTACCATTCATTGTGCTCGTATTCATTTTGACAGGATGGTAAAATGCACAATGTTTCACAAATTCGGTCCAGCAGGCGAAGTGGAAGGACACGATTCCCTCTGCATTTTGCCATTGAACGTGGTGAACGAAAAGATCTACATCTTTCTCTGGTTCTGGTTCCTCATCCTTGGTTTTCTGACGACCCTGATCCTCATCTATAGACTTGTCATCATCCTATCGCCTCGCATGCGAGTCTACATAATGAGGATGCGATTCCGCCTCATCAGAAAGGAAGCCATCGACACCATAGTAAGGGAGAGCAAAATGGGAGACTGGTACTTGCTCTATCTCCTCGGAGAAAATCTCGATTCCATAATATACAGGGATATTCTACAAGATTTAGGCAATAAGCTCGCTGGTCACAACTATCATTTTAGGGGAGTGCAAGAAGCGTGACCTAAGCTTAAACTATGGTCAATCATATAACGACCATATCCCAAATTGAACGAAGCCTCGAAGAATCTCGAACATTTATTTGTGCTAACTTATCTTAGAATAGAATAGTTTGTTATGAGTGCAATGAAATTGTTAATTTGAACTATGCGAATAAAAATCCTGTGCGTGAAAGGATGCGTTTCTATCATTATAAGTTGCAATTCTTTGCTCTGGTGTACGACGTCGATATTAAAAAAAATCAAGATAAGTAGATAGAAAACTAGATAAATATGATGTGTGTGTAAATATACTATACGATGCCTAGATGTATTCCATGAATGTATATTCTCTTCTTAGACTTTCCACTTGGATAAATTAATTTTAAATTTCTCAAACGACGTTAAATTCAACAGATTTAACATTCACCAATCATACTGAACTTCTGGTTAAATATAAAAATACCCAACATACGAACAAGTGGCAATTATAAGATCTGATATTATTTAATATATAAGATCTGATTTTCTAGTATATTCTAGTCATTCATATATAATCATTATGACTTTCATATTTAATAATTATTCGATGCTATTATTTTATTATATCAGAAGTTTTCAATGCAAGGTGATTGTTCGTAAGTTGTAATATATTCAAAAACATATTTTTTTCTTCATTAATCTATATCTTATTCTGGTTTAATTTTGTTGTTTGATCCTTATAATATAATATTTATTTAAGCTTAAATTGTCCCATAGCTTAGGGGTTAGATTGAGCTTAAATTAGATACAGGTCCAATATGGTGAACAGATTATGTTTGAATTATTTTTATCATGACACCATAATTCTTCATGGTCTTCAATACATTAATTTTTAGATTCAAAGATAAGCATAGATCACATAATCATATATTTTTGTGATACAACTGCAATTAAACTGAAAGCGACTAAATGTGGCGGAATTTGTAAGTAGATAGCAAACCAAATAGCAAAATATAATATATACAGGTTATTATAACCCCCTAATTGGTAATAGAATATAGCAATCGAATCTTCAAACAGTTTTTTAGAATGGATATATGATTATTTTTAAAGAAGATTTAATCGTTTTATTTATTATTATAAAAATATACGAATGATCTCAATATGTTCATATGTAAATTGTAATTTAAACAAGTATGATTTGTAATTAAAATCATTTTAGAAAACATAATTTTTTGAACCAGATCATCAATACATGTGGATTAAATTGTATTTAGTAATGAACATGAATGCACCAAGTGTTGGTATAGAGGGTGAATTCTTGGACTATTAAAGGTTCAGATTCAATTTAAATCGTGCTTTTAGTTTTGTGAGATCGAAAGTTTTAATATTGCAAATCGATTCTATACAGGATACATTTGATTTCATGGATCTGAAAAATTATTTATATATTAGACTCTTCTCTCTAAAAACATTCATTTAGAAAATCTTAATGTTATTTATCTCTCTGTGAAAGAAGATTGGAAAACAACCACATGAAAATCTTCTACCCAAAGAAAAGTCTCCTATGGAGATCGTCTACCTTAAGAAGAAGTAACGACCAATTCGGAGTTTTTTATAGGGCATATTTTCATATATAATTAACGATTACTTTGTTGATGTATATGAATGAAATTTGAATATTCCTATATAACATTGGAAAGATATTTTTCAAACTGCTGACTTATAAATGGGTATTTCCATGCTGCATAATGCATATACTATATTTAACAGAATATATTTCTGTTTAGAAGTCTAATAATAGTATCATCTTTGGGAAATGGATCTAATAAATTTAAGACAAGCACATTAAAAAACAGTTCATTAGGATATTAAATAATGCCTTTATCTAAGCTTAGAATTATCTTCACTGCCGCCAAAGAGTTACTAAAAATAAGTCATAAGTTAAAACTGTACACGAAACGTACGTAAGTCATATTGTTATAGATTCATCGTTAGAAATAGTTTTGAATTGAAATTGAGTATTTAAAATTAGATGTAGACCACCATTAAGTCGATTAATACACGAAAATTAAACATCGACGCTATAGTGTATGCGGTACGGCGTTTGGATAAATGCCATAATATATTGGGTTGTCAATTAATTAATTTACTGTTTTAAAATCGTGTTTTTCTTATTGTAAGTTATTCAGTTTTTAAAAAATTCCAGGAATGCTAATTCATTGACAACCTAATGGACCTTCAAAATAAACACCGTATCAAAAATAGAGCTTTATGCAAAGAGCTTTGTTTCGAACACTTTTATATACTCTCCCTAATATATAGTTGAATAAAAAAAATACACCAAAAATCTCTAAATTCTATGAACATTTTATTTTCTCTTTATTTTATTAGCAGAATTTTCTTCATGGATATGAATATCAAGTGTGTTTGTGTTACTTCATTTCTTTGTATTATATGAATGCCATTAATCTTAAATAAAAATTTATCGAAAAAGACTTCCAATCTCGATTAAAACGCAGTGATAATTTTGTTAATTATTGATTTATATACATATTTATAATTTTATTTATTTATTTATATGATTTTTATGTTGTTTCATTGAGTGCCAAATTTTATTAATAAATAATTTGTATTTAATGTGTATAAAGACTCATTTAAACCTCAAATTTGAAGCTCATACTTGAAAATAGTATATTTAGCCCGCGGGGCTAATGAAAAATTGGTTAGTTTAGATAACAAATTGCGAAGGAAATGCTATAGTTTTCGACGCTATACTTAGTATACTTACAGAATATACGAAGAAGTTCAAAGATTTTTTTTGAAAAAAGCATCTTGATAATTGACACGGTGCTGACACACTGTGTCAAATAAATTGTATACAATATCAAATGTTTTCAAATTAATAAGAATATATTAATATTAAACCTTCAGATAATAAATCAAAATTCATGCTAAAATAAAGATACAATTAACGCTGTAATATCTGTAAATTTATCGCAACATTCACAGGATTTAATTCAATATCGTAAGTATCAATATTTTCTATTGGTTGTCTGGATTTTTGACTTTCTGAATCTATAAAAGTAATTATGAAGTGATTTATTAAGTCATGCAGGGCCGTCTATAAGTGACTGAATTTGCAATGATAATTAAAATATAATTTTAAAATAATGTTACTCAATCGGAGATTCTCTCCTATCTAAAATCTTCATTCAAATGCAATGCAATGAAAAACCAGCACATCCAAAAGGCTAGGAAAGCTTTCTTTGGTGATTGCGTACACCTGATAATGGATTTGGCATCTCAAGAAAAAGAAAAAGATTGTAAAAAATGGAAACTGTGTAGCTGCAAGATAGTACGAGTATCACCACTATATTTAAGCAGTAAATAATTAAGAGTCATCTGCTCTGTAAGTATTTTAACATTCTTGTTATCTCTATTTCAAAAAATATATCAATATAAGTTATTTATATCTTGATATCAAAACATGAATAAAATCATTTGTAAATTATTGACATATTTAAATTATTATAATCTCTTCAAATTTACATGGTATAAAACATCAAAAGAAATCAATTCCTTATATTTTTTCAACATTGCTGATGAAGCTATGTTAAACTTGATACGATACCGATAAGGACGAGAAGAAATTCACCGCCCAGATACAAATATAGTTAAAGAACAACAATTTTAAACATTTAAATAAGTATTTCTTTTGATGGTTTGAAGTTGTAATTACTTATTAGACTTTAAGGCTAATCCCCAATCGAATCAGATCCACGCAAATAATCGAGGAATTATCGCAAAGACTGGGATCCCCATGGATCACAGTGCAAACAAATTTAAAACTCATTGGAAAATCGAATAGGATGGATGTTATGGGGTAGGATGGGTACCGCATGCCTTGATCGAACACAAAAAAATGAGCGACGAAACACGTGCTACACCTTCTTGACAATTAGTTCCTTTTTTGAATGGAATTGTAACTGGTTATGATGAAACTGACTCATTTATGATAATATAAGATGAAAAAAATAAATTATTTTCTTGAAAATAACCCTCAATTCCAACTCTTAAGTCCGGATTGACTATAAAAAAGGTTATTTTGTGCATATGGTGGGATATACGGGGAATACTGGAGGACAGTTTGAGAGAAAAATGCTTTAAAAATCGAATTAAAATCGTTTTTAATTTGCTTCTAAGCCTGATTTTTTTTTTACAAAAAATCGATCAAAAGACCAAAGCAATGAAAATATGTGTTCAATAATGAAAGAAATTATGGTTTTTAATAAGTTTGAACTTTTTTCACCAAATTTTCGAATATTTTCAGGTACCCTAATATTTAAATGCACAATTACTATAAAAATATAAGTGCAAAATTATTTATTTAATGCCAAACCTGATATCACTCACTCTCCTCTACAGCTGCATCAATTAAAAAACGCAAAAGTTTTATTTCAAGAATGGACTGTGTGCTGATTTTATGATGCTATTGGATCAGTTTATAAAAAGCGTTTGTATAGGCCAAGCAGTAAACAGTGCGTCCGCATGAAAGGGTCAAGAATAAACATCAGGCCTTATGAAGCAATGTTATTACTTGTACTCTTTACTAATTCAAGAAGACGATCTTAGATAACTTCGTCAGGACTGAAGAAATAACCAAAAAAAAAATGTAATCATCAATCAATGCGGAACAAAAAATTGCCTAAAAGCAGGAAGAATAAATAAATGTATTTCGGTTAGGGAATGTGGTAAATGTTTCAAGGAATGGTACACATCCATCCGATACGAAACAAATCGATGTTTAAAGTTTTAGGTATATTTTACGATTTGTCTACGAATCAGTCGAATGTCTTCCTCTTTAATTCTCCGCATATTTTGGTTAGATTTAAGGCTTGGTTTATTGAAAGAGAACAGACAATGCTTTAGATATGCAATATTCACGGCGTTTGCCTAATCTCAATTGGCTAACGATTAAACTATTTTACAACTAGCCTATAAAATGAGGATAACTTGTGGCAGCATAATTAAACTTATATATGGATAAACCGCATTGTGTATATAAAAAATCTATTTTAATGCTCCCTTTCTACTGTAATTAATATCTGAAATATGTAAATTGGTTATCAATATATATATAACATTAATATTTCATACGGTTATTTGAATCTATGTACTACGAAGGATCTTCATTAAAAAACAATCACTTTAATTGTTTGATTAATATCTAGATTTTCATTTATGCTTTTTATAATATAATATTTGGTAATTTTATTGTTTCCATCTGTGTTTACTTTGGGCTAACCCAGATATTTTCCAAACTTGCTTCTTAAGTTTCTTTTTTCATCAATAATTCTTGTCTATCATCGACATTTATATCGTCAAAATCTTCCATTCCTATAAACAGACTCAGCTATATTATTGCATCTACATTATTTACAGATAGCTCAATTAGAATGATGTATTGAATTAACTTCGCACATATTTTTTCCAGCAAGCATTCGATGTTAACGATCTTATTTTTTTAATAGGTGAAGTTATGAATTATTCAGGACTCCAATAGATTCATCACCAACCATTGCATCACAGATCTAACGATTGAAATGATGAAGCTTTATATATCGTGGAGTGAAACTATATCTCAAGAAGATATAACACTTGGTTTAATTATTTTTGTAAGCAAACCAACTTGCATGATTTTTTAAATTTATTTTTCTAAAATTTCTTATTGCTTTTGGAAAATATAGAAAAGCCATGTACAGCTTATTTGAAATTATGTTATTACTTTGAAAGAACTTGAAAAATAAATAAATTATGCTCCTCCACATCTGAAGTATAATATATTCAATCATAGTATTAAATCGTAATCGTTTATGTAATGTAAATAATATTTGTGCTTCAAAGAGCTTCTTTAGAAAAAGAGTATATTGCAGATTGCAGCAAGCCACAAGAGCAGATCTGGCATGTACTGGTGGATAGAAGAAATAACGGAGACTCTGCCTCGCCTGTAGTCGTCGCGTAATAAGAGCTAGGTAGGACGAAATCCGGGAGCAGTATCGGGAAACTTACAGGGTGGACTGAAGGAACCTGAGAAAAATGATCCAGGATCCAGGGAGGAGGAGTGGAAATACATAACAAGCATGAAGTCGCTTAGCAGATCAAACAGCTCTTCTCAGATAAGCCCGACACTGCGTGGAAACCGAAAGTGTGCATAATAGAACGAGGCAGCGACGCACCACTTGCACCACCCATTCCATTCACCACAGAAGAGCTTCTCATAGTAGAAAGAAAAATGAAGACAGGTAGGTAAGGCCACAATGAGACCGCTGTACATGCTGGACGGTCTTGGGAAGACCTTAGAGACCTTGTTCCTCAAGAGGATGCAGGCGAATATCGAGGACAAGTTGTCAGACAGACAGTACGGCTTCAGATCGGGCTGATCCACACTTGGAGCAGTGCAGAGAGCAATCGATATAATTCTAAAGGCGTGGAAAGGCTCGGTCAAACAGAGCAAAGACATCGTAATGATCACATTCACACATAAAGAATGCTTTTAACAGCGCCAGATGGGAGCTGATCGTTGACGCGCTCAGGGAAAACTTTGAAGCTACCGAATACATAATTGAGTTCGTCAGTGATTACTTAAAATATCGACGTATCTATCATTATGAGATGAGCACGACTAATAAGCTAGAGATGGGCGTTCCGCAGGGATCCGTCCTGGGGCCCATTCTGTGGAACGTCCTCTACAACAGTCTGCTGACAATAAAGAGCACACAGAGCATAACTCATTGCCTTCGTGGAAGACGTCGCACTGTTGGTGACAGCTCGACATCCATGGGAAATGGAGGCGACGGGCAATGAAGCCTTTGTCAGAATCAACGCATAGATATGGGAAAATTGCCTGCAGCTGGCGGCAGAAAAAACGAAGGCAATGATCTGCAGTAGAAGAAGAAGACCGAGGGTCAAAAGGCTTGTTGAGTTGAATGCAGCAAATCGCTGAGATACCTCGGAATCCTCTTAGACAACAAGTTGACCTTCAGAAAACATATTGAAGCAGCTGCGCAGGAGGCCAGTGAGCTCGAACGACTCATGCTCAATATCAGAAGACGTACCATAAACGAGGTAGTACATTCAATCCTTCTGTACGGAGTCCCAATATGGCATGAGTCGCTCAAACACGAAAGCTACAAAAAGAAGCTGGCTGGGGTCACCGCGGCAGGGAGCGCTCCGAGTCACCGCAGCATACAGAACTGTATCTGAAGAAGCGGTGCTCATGATCACTGGAATCCCCCCGCTGAACCTCCAGGCAAAGAAGAGTGCTTTGGATTACGAAGATCCTAAAAACCGCACCAAACACGACCAGAAACTGAGGGAAGCCTGGCAACAGAGATGGGATCAGTCCAACAAGCAAGAAGAACTAGGACTTTTGGCGCGATTACGTTGAAGAAATTCTGAGCGCCAAAGAGGGCAGAGAGGGAAAGAGGCGCGGAGCGGCTTTCCCACACTAGAATAAGGCCAATTACCTAAGGCCAGACTACCTGTCCTCCCGAAGCAATATGGAGCAACAATACTAGGGGAGCAGAAAAGGAGAAGAGAGGAGTTTCATATTGCAGATCATTGGTCAGATAGAGTAATAGCATCACAATTGTTGGAAACAATGTCTAAATTCAGATAGCTCAAAACATGGCTTATGAAAATTACATGGAAGTTTTTTATTTTAAATTTATTCCATAAAAACCGTCAATATTTATACAAATACATATAATAATCCATTATAAAGAAGCACGTCTATCATCAACTATTTTTCTTAAATAAAATAATAGAGTCCACTAAAAATAATCTGTATAATGTTGAGTCTAAAGCGGGTTGATTATCCTCATGGATGAATCTTTTTGAACTTTTCCAGCATAAATCAACGAGCTGAATGAGCACCATTGGAAGTATTCGTTCCCGAACCTGGTTCGCTTTAAGGAGGGCGAATCGCGTTCTGTCTGGTGAAATCAGCTTTCCTCGATTACAATCAGTCTTCAATCAAATCATGAACATGTTTCAAGCCCTGTACCATCGGATCAAATTAGATTATCTCCGTCACAATGATGAATAATCTGGATTGTTGTGCAAGTTTACGTGTTAAAAAGTCGATTCGTTTATTCAGACCTCGTAGTTATTATCTTGCCGCTGATTACGCCATGCGGGTGAAGCAACCGCTAAGAAAGTGCTCGGGATGGGTTCCAATGAATTTTTTCATCAAATCATTCGAATCAAATTTTCACACATCCGTATAAACATCCTAATGGACAAAATGGCCGATCGGGGTCGTTAAAATAACGAAATTGCGATTGCGGTAGCGCCATTACTCCGCTTAGCTCATAAAACTCGATATATCTATTTGTTTTTGGATTTGGGAGAATCTATCGTGGCATCTATATCGCGAAACATCAATAAAGATAATGCACTAAAATATTCATAATCGCCAATATGAGTTATTGCCCGATGACGGATTAAATTGAATCTGGCGCAAGTGCTTATTGCTACGGGTAGTCATTTGCGAAAGTGCAATTTTATGTTCAATGTTAATTGAGAGTGAAGATAGAATTATATCTATTGCATCAATGCCATTTATTCAGTAGAAATTATGTGCTATATGAAAACTTTCCACATATTTTAAACTCCATTATTTCGAATTGTTATAGAAAAATATTTTTAAAAAGTTCTAGTTAAATATAAAGGCTGGGACGTTTTAAAAATCATTCCAGATAATTTTATAATATAAACAGGCCGATCTGCAAACAAATATTTAAATTGTATAATTAAAGTGGAATGTTAACGACTTGGGATGTTCCGACTGTCAAGCGTCGTTGAATTATCCCGTGTATTAATTTTGAATTCCAGAGAGGGATTCATCCGAATCGTTCCCATAAATTCACTGATAAAATTGGTTGGAATTCTCTAAAATCGCTGGTTATTAAAATAATCTCCTTATCCAGTTCAAGATCCTTCTCGGCAGACCAAATTTAGGGCCGATGATGGATGCATTGCGGATGTTTGGTCTATCAAGTCTGCATCATTTTAAGAGCTCATTTATTACAAACTTTTTCCTTGCTTCTTTTTCAAACTCTTGTCTCATTCCATGGGCTTATTAATGGCGGTCAATGTCGAGTATGTGCATCGTGGTATTTTCGCTTCCTGTGCTATAATTCTTGTGACGACGACTGACTATTCACTTTTATGTTCGTTATAACACGTCTAAATAATAAATATTTCGTTAATCCGACTGAATTATTTTTGCATGAATATAAACCAAATATTTAATACAATATTTATATATATATATATAGCATAAATATTAGATTTTTTGGGTTATTTAAATTATATACTAAATGAAAATTTTTAAGGACATCTATTAATCGCTAGAAACACTTTTAATAGGATTTAATTAAATCTTTCATTTTGGTTTGTTTCTTAACTAAATTTTAGTCCTATTAAAAATATTTTCTTTTTTGGTCAACGTATTAAAAAATGGCGCTAAAAATACATTTTTAAAAAATTTAGACTTGCTTAATTAAACAAGCAGAAGATGGATTAAGCTCTACTTATTAAAAAATATCTATAAAGGACATTAATATTTATTTGCTATACGAATATATCATAAATGAACATATTTATGAATCATACTATTATTATAGTCTGTCCCAACTTTATAAATTATTTCAGTATAAAATTGTCCAGTTCCTAGAAACCTAGACAGGGAGGATCGATGGGATATTTTAATGCTCCCAAATTTGTGCAAGCGATGAAAATCTTTTTTACAAACAGGATTTGAACACAAATACGTGTAAAAAGAGTCTAGAAACTCACTCATAATACTTGGAAATTAATTAACTGTTTTAAAAAAGCTCAATTTTCAAAAAAGTTCAATTCAAATTTTATCAAGAAACAATAACATTTGGTTGAGGATGAAGTCTATTGATAATTTAGAACAGTGAATGGCTATGATAAATTAAGGAACCGCTCAAGTCATGATTTAGTTGTTAAAATATGCCAAAAGTCGCTCTTTATTTATATGAATCTGTGTTTGAAATTGATAAAAATACCTATTTAAATGGCTCCTAAATGAGATGATTTTCATATAAGAGTTTCAAAGGGAAAAAAAATAGGAATATACGACTATATTTCGAGTGACCGTAAACAATATTTTAGTAGTCGTTAATAATAGTTTATCCACAATAGGAGATCTCATCGATAGAGTTATATAAGAATAGCTTATATATATAATAACTTCCAAATACGATTGTATTTTATGATAATGATCCTCTCCGCTTGGAGCTCTTCTTTGGGTTGATTGTACTTCAAGGATTGGCGTATACAAATGCACGAGTCAATGTGTAAGATGAAAATGATAGGCGTATATCTTTTCATAATCGTAAGGCTTTCATCCATCCATTCACACTCGAGTTTTTGAAGTCATCCACCCGTGGCGACTAATGGGGAAGGGAAGGCTTTAGGGGTAGAGGCAAAAGCAAATGACTTCGACTGAGTATTTTTCCTCATAACGAGCGACTACACAATTTAGGTGTCTGGTATCAATTTCGACCTCAAAGCCTTATTTAGGCTTAAATTATACACCCTTAAACAATCAGGATTCTGCACATTTTCCCAAATAAAAATGTATTTCACTTATTCATATTTTTTTTCCGGATACACACGGGGGTTTACCATATGCGTGATCTTTCAACCCTGAAAAATACCATCCAGTCCAACAGATCATTATTTAAATCCCGATCCTTGAGCGATAGTCAAGTGGCGTCGTGCCCTCTTTGGATAACTGCCCCCTTCCTCGCCTTTTGGACTCGGCAGACATTTTTGTCCTTCACTGAAAGGGTAGAGGGTTGAAATAATGTAAATTTATAAAAAATGCACGTCCGTATAATAATGCAGAAACGGGATGTATTTACAATACAAATGCAACAAATCATCATGGGAAAGAGTACCTTTTCACATTTCATTTTAATGATGCATTCATAATTGTGTCAGGGTGTCAAGTGATTATTTCAAAGCATCCCTTTATGCATGATCGTATAAGTGTGTCGTGATATGAACAATTTCAATGAATTCTTAAGGATAAAATGAATTATGTCGACTGAGATTGAATCTGTTAATCACAAATTAAAGATGTCCTTTATCTTACAAATATATTAGGAGGATATTAACGTTGGTATTGTAAATTTAAAGGCTGTTTACAAGCTTATAGATATGGTTTGTATAAATATGGAGAGCAAAGAAAAAATAAACTGGGAATGAACGTTGAATGAGGGTTTCTGGTGATTTGATGTTTAAAGGCAATACGTTAACAACACTTATTGTGTAATTATATTTTTTGCTAGTAAGTCTTATCTATATTATATAGTGAAAGTCTACATAAAAGTAATTCAAAGTTAGAATATCGTTCGTTTATAGAACTTCCTCTTTTCTTTATTCAGGTATTTGTAATGCAATTTTGTGTGGTTACAATCGAGATACTAATGTTGAACATTATACAATTTTACACATATTTTATATGATAAATTGAAGTAATTCCAACTCAAAATTGTCCCGTTATAGATTTTTTCGTATTAATTGAATCTTTCCGCGCTAAAAATATTGTGGACGTTAATCAAATTATTTTTTTAAATAAATGTCCAAGTCGGAAAAAGTCGATATTTCATCCCCGAATGATATGAACTACACAAGGAAAAGCGGCGTGATGATAATGAATAAACATGAGTTAAACAGCTACGATGAATGACGCTTATTAACCACTGTGCCATGAATAACAAACAATCTATTAAGGCTCGTTAGCAGTCTACCCCTAAGTATCCAAATTATACAAATTGTTTACCAAACCCCTTTATTACTGAAGTTCAATGAAACGAAAGCTCGTCGAAGGGGTAGAATTGTCACAATGTCAAAGTGAAATGTTGAAATGAGACATGATTTTATACATTCGTCATATTAGAAATTATATTTTTCATCATCAACATGATTTTGATGTATAAGTTTGAAGCTTAAGAGAGAAAAAATGTCCTAATATGCATGTGTATCCCAATTCTTTAGACTGTAAAATAAACATGACCATCAACAGCAAAAATTGGACAGTAATTTAATTAACATAAATATTTTTCAGATGAGTATATCTTTAATTTTATGAATCCTCTGATCGAAACAAAGAATCATCATTCATTGACAGTAATTGGTACTGTATTAAAATATTTCCGCCTTAGCAATTTCAAGAGATAATCAATTCTGATTGAAAGTCTTAGTAATGATTGGAATATAATTATTTTTGCATCCCCAAACATAAATACAAAATTTAACAAAATTAGCTTGTCATTGAATTTATTTTTAAATATATTAAATCTTGATAAAATTGTTGATGCATTTATACTATAATTCAATCACACAATTATAATTGGTTACAAATCTTTGTCATCTGATGCTTAAAACTGGAGATCATATGATTTATTTGCTGTAAAATACATGGCAAATTTGGTGAAATGAATGCGAGCTTTTTTTACCGGACAAGGCGATCTCCATAAGTGATTTTACAGATTAATGACATTTCAGATTCAGTTGGTCCTAGATGATAAATCGGAAATATTAATTCTTCCCCAATTGATCTAATTTTTTAATATGGATCCTAAACCTTTAACTCGTCTTTTTTGTACTCCAAATTAATAATAGTAAGCATTTTATTCTTATTTTTTTAGTATTAATACTATTTTTTGAGCTGGAGAAAGTTGCGATGAACAGGGAACAAGCATGTTTTACCATATTTATTTGCTTTTAATCTTCGTTTTTTTTTTTTGTAACAACTCCATGCATTGATTATGCAGAGAAATAGCATTTTCAATTATTTTAACCTGTTAAGTGTGCATGACGTATATATACGTCCTCGAAATATATGTTGAGTCCTAAAGCAGGTGGGACTTTTTTGTTTGTTTAACGAATGTGCGAGTTGTTGATACATGTTTTGACCTTAATTTAACACTTTGAGAACCGCGCTTTTTGGTATGAAAATCCTGTGGGGGCCGCTCGTTTTAGGCAAATTTCGCAAAAAATCAAGACCTTTATAATAATTAACATATCTTTTTAACCTATGAGTGTATATACGTGAAATTTTCAGGTTATGTTCTACAAATCAAAGGTATTGATCTGTGATCTTCATTTTACAACTTTCAACCAGTGGCTCTCAAACCAACGAAATACATTTTTTTTCTTTCTATAAATATTACTTGTTATTTATATTTCATTTAAAATTTATTTACTACATGAGGGTGATAATACTTCGCAATTCTATGGAAGGACCGCCACTGGATATGTATATATCCTTTACTTCAGAATCGTCCAACCTTTTTTGTCTTGGGAGATACTTTTCAATTTAAAATTGTCTTAGGATCGACTTCTAATATGATTCTTATAGGAAATTTATTTACTTTCTTCAAACTTAAAACTCAAATTTATATACCCTTTATATCTGTAGAAATATCTGTCAACGAATAGTGAAATATAAGTGTCGGTAACATATTTTTTTTATGATGATGTAGGCCCACGTTTTTACGCCAAATGGCGTCAGCGGTTCATAACGGTTGGGGAATTTTTACGCCAAAAGGCGTCAGCGGGTCTCAAAGTGTTAAGATGGGTTGCAAATCGGTTGCACTTCGCTGTTGTATTGGGGTGGACGTGTACTTAGAAAACGGTGACTAGTAGCATAATATAAGATTCAAAGGCAAACTTATAGCTTTAAAATGGAAGAACAAAAAAGACGTATTGATGCTCAATTTAGACAACATAGTAAAAGGTCCACCTATGCCATAAAAAATAGCATTATACCTAAACCCTCACGCTTAGTTTAAAAGCATTTTTAAAGAACAAACGAAAGGGAACTAAAGTCAAAATGAGTTTTGAATTTATGTATGGATATATTTTATTGTTTTAAACTCTATGTTTCCATTTACTTAATGCGATTTTGTCTATTGTTTTGCATTTGTTAACTTCTCTATATGTTTTTGTATCTAAATCAATAAAAAAATATATGTTACATTGTTTTTTTCTATAAATTCCAAGCATCGTTAAAAAAATTAATAAAAAAACTCACGCCAGGTGGGGGGGGACGTATATATACGTCCTAACGAAGATGTGCGCGTCCACTGTATGTTGCGTTATTGAAAAGGAACTTCCCCGCTTAACAGGTTACAATAGTAAACTTTCATACAGGAATAGCTTCTAAGATGTCATTTTCTCAAGGAATGATATGGCACTTTAATTCCTGCAACTCTTCATCTGATCATCCTCAACGCCTTTGAAAATATCAAAGAGACTTATCTCTTCGATGATGCTTTAAATTTAAATCATTTTCGTTATAGACGTGATCATCTATAATTTCTTTGAGTAACATTTTCCAACCATCCCAATTCCAACTTAACTTAATTTCAAGCGAATATCGAATAATAATAAAAAAAACTGGCACTGGCCAAGGTTGTAATAAACGGGACATACCTGTATATCAAACGATTCAATAATATTTTGATTCTTTGATTGTATAGAGTGCGGCAGGGAAACGACCTTATTTGAAAGGCGCGCCCTGCAGCGACAGTTATTTCGAGAACGCAATTTTCTCCCTTGTTCATTACTTAATCGATATTAAACTTACATAATAATAAAACGTTAAGTCTTTTTATTTTGAATAAGCACAATTTTACTGTTTTCAGAATAATTTTCATTTCAAGGCGCGTATTTCAAATAAGGAAGTTTCCCTGCTGCACTATTGTTGTATTAAGTTAGGCCTCAAAATTGTATGTCTATACAATTATATTTGATGCTTAGTTTATAGCAATATAATGTCGGTTGCTGCTTAATTGCAAGTGCTTAATTCTCAAAATAATGTCAAAAAAAATCTCATTAAATTTGCCAGCTAGCCTGTAATAACAGCTTATGATGATGGATGTCCATGTAACCTCCGTTGAGATTATACAGATTGTTACATAATAAATTTGTAAATATGCATTAATAAAGTGCCTGGCGAGGACGCCCCATGACATTAAGTCGGAAGGAGGGGTGTTGTTTTAAACAAACCCGCTTTGTGAGCCGGGGGCGTCGGGTTCGAATCCCGAAGCGGGTCGTTTGCACAAATTACCATCGGTGAGCCAATCAGCGACCGTTTGTCGGGCCAAAGACATTTATATCGACACGGCGACAGGTTGACGACTAAGGGTGGATTTTATACAACGAATACTTGCCGCGGTGGAAAATTATTTCGATTTTCCCCATTTGAAAAAAATATCACCCTGGACTCAAGTCGTCTTTGCATATAAATCCCGATATTATACATTGGCATTGTGTCGATATGATCGATAATTTGGTGTCGGGGTTGATTTTATTGTGTTGAAAGCGTGGCCTGTAGCTATCTGTTTCTGGAGTGGTAGCTATTACGGCGCAATCACAAGATGGAAATTGGCCCCATGCTGTGCTGCTCTTGTCAGTTTAACGAGCAATCATATACATTTGAATAAAAGGGGACTTAGAAATACATATTTGGGTGTACTGATATATTATAATATGTATGTGTGTATGTAATGAAGATGTATGACGACTGTGATTTTTTTAAATAAGCAATTCTGATATAAATAGGCATTCAAATCAGATAAATTATATTTACGTCTTGTGAGTCAGATTATTGAATAATTAATGTTTTTGAAGGAAAAATTTATTTCAGAAAATCATGAGAAGTATATTATTTAGCCTTTTTTAGAAGATTTGACTTGATAATATAAAAATACTTGTTTGATTACAGTTCATTTGGAATTAAGGATAGCGATTATATTATCTATATGAAAAATATCCTATTCCATATATAACAACATCAATAATGGAAGAGGAGAATTATAAAGCAAAATTTGATGAAAAATTTCTCTTCAATAATATAAAATTCAAAGGACAATAACATAAACGTAATCAATAAAATCGTTGAATCCTTTACCCGAAAAAGCATAAAAAAAGGTCTACACTTGGATGTAAAATTGAAATTATGTACTTTAATTTTAGATGTTTCCAATGAAGCAAACTATTTAAGTAAGGACTTCAAAAGTGAGACGCTTTTTATATTACATATTAAAAAACAGATTTTTGCACAATAAAAACTGAGTGTCTTAAATTAGTCCTAAATTTTCTACTAGCTCTATGTTTCATAACACATTGCTTAAATACGTAATGACTGAATTACACACATGTCTATTTATATTCGTTTTCGAATTAAATTTTGATACAATAAATTACTTCCAGTACTCTTAAACGTACAATTTTGCGTTGAAATTCATACTCAATTTTTTTTTAAATAAGCAATACATTTGGGAGTTTTAAAGTAATAATATTTCGGATCGAAGCTTAGCGTGATTGATTTTTCTGTAAAAAAATCTGCTTCAAGTTTTTTGAAATACAACTAATCTATAATTATTGTGTCTAGTGTGTTAGACTTTTTTATGCAAATATTAAAAATATGCATGTTATTAAACGAAAATAAAATATCCAATGAAGCATTTCAAGATAGCAATATAATATATTAATAATGAAATACATAGTTCCATTTACAACGACAAGAAAGAGGAATATTCGCCAACATGATGTTTCAATCAACAACGAGTATGTGTTTTCGGTTCTATTATATGGCATAGAAGCTTGGATGCTGACTGAAACAACATCAAAAAGAATCCAATCCTTTGAATTTTGGGTGTACAGATGAATGCTCAAGATCTCTTGAATAGGCCGAAACGAAACCGTTCCCCAAACAGATGGGTTTGTGAGACATCTGAAGTACTTAACACTATAATATCAACTAAAGTTTGGGTATATTATAAGATTAATATCAAGAAATTTTGAAATTAAACTCCTCCTGAAATTAGTAATTCGGTGGATAGACCAACAAATTAATACAATGATCAACGAAGAACTAAGGAAACCATTGATCAAAGATAGATGTAACAAAACATATTTCATTTAAGTTCTTACGATGTAAAAACCATAATCATTTCAGTCTTACATTATTCTGCAAATCTGATAATGTTTTACTAAATAAAATACGTTAATGTGTATAAATTAGTTAATTAATTCCTTGTAATAAAGCATGATATTGATTTCAAGCATTTTTTCATTGCTAAAAATCTTGATTATCTTGAAAGGAGACCTGGTTCAAAAAATCGATATATATATTGAGATGAGATAGCTAAGAAATTAGAAATTGGCATTTGATAAAAACATTATACATCTTGATGTAATTCAGATGGATAAACATAATCTTTGATTTTTTAACTAAAGAGGGTTCGCAAAAAATAAAAATATTGACAATTGGTTAAATATTTAATATTATAATTTTAATTATACTACTTATAACATTTACGTACATATTGTTACATAAAACCATACTCTAAATTGCACTCTATTGCAGCTCACGTCGTCTTTTAACACCACTTTTCCAGCACCCCTTCTTCGACTATTTCATAGTGTTTATGTAAAAACGTTAATTAAATCCTACATACGTTTCAATGAAGACATGTACGATTAAATCCTACGAGATAAATTATTATATTACATAACATCTTTAATAATATCAAGCCGTTTCTACAAGGGACAGCCGTGTCCGATGTAGGCGACATTTCTGAAGATGGCGGCCGCTTGGGAAAGAAGGGGACAACACGGCTGTCCTCCGGGATTGGGCCCTGGATTGCCGAGAAGAGATTTATCAGAGGATGATTGACCTCCATTACCGGCTTGTTGTCTCAATTGCTCGAGTCTCAATTGGTTTTGTCTCTTCCATTTTGTCCTATAAAAATTGTCATTATATTAATCACTCTTCTTTTTAATTACAGTAAAATTTGAATTATTTTCCGCTATAATTACGATTACAAGCTATCATTAAAGCGAGATAACTTATTGTACTTGAAAGTTGACATTTTATATAAATTCACAGTAAACTAGCAATATTAAGAGTTTAAATCTAGAGTATGGAATGAATATTACCTTCTGTTTTGATACCAAGTCTTCACTTGTGTCTCACTCAAGCTCAAAGCATCTGCAACATCTCCCCGATCTGCCACTGATAAATATTTTTGGCAACGAAATTTACGTTCTAAGTAAGCCAACTGAGCATGTGTAAAAGCAGTCCTCCTTCTTCTTGGCTTGCGACTTCTTCCCCCATTCGTAGACCCTATAGAAATAATATGATATTAAAGTAAAACATTCAAGAAATATGTTAATTTATCGTGAATAAATCAGATTTACCATCATTATCGGTTGAATTTTGTCCGACAGGTGATGTCAACGTCGAACTATAGCCCAGCAGATGGTTTTGAATAGAGTTTTTAGCCAAATCCAAAGAATGGTTGTACACCGAATCAGACAATGAACGAACGTTCAAGTGATGCATCCTCGACGCTTCGTAAGATCTTCTGGACATATCTTCAACGCCATCGTTATGATAGATATCGTATGGTCCATTGATTGATTTGTGTCTTTGCTGTTCGTCAGTACCAGTGGAAATGTTGCTGTTATCACCGACGGAAATATCATCTGTTGAAGCACTTTCAGGACTGACGATATCTGTATAGCGATTCCGACAAGGAGAACCTTCTATTTCATCGTTGCCTGACAAAATAAAGGGAGAACGTTGTCCTGAAAAAATGTGCAATACATTAAATCAAATATTTATAGTGTGTAAGAGAAGTTATTCAAATTTAAATAAAAGTACAATTTTGCTCCTTAGTAGAAAAACACATCACTCAATAAGTTCGTAGGATGATAAAATAGTCCACAAAATAGTTTTGCTCGATAGCAAATTGATGTTGCATGTGATATCTGATACCTTAAAGATATCAGTAGATAATATATTCACCATTTTGCATCAACATTTGTCCGTGAAAAAGCTCTATACGAAATGTGTACCGCGTTTGCTCACAGTTGATCAAAAATGACAATGCGCCGATAATTCAGTGTGCTGTCTGGAGCTGTTTCAGCGCAATAAAAAGGATTTTCTTATGCGATATATGACAATGGATAAAATATAAATCTATCACTATACTCCAGAGCCAAATCAGCAGTCAGTTAAGTGGATAACGACCGGCAAAAGCGACCAAAAACGCAAATGTCAACCGGTAAAGTTTTGACCTCAGGTCAGATAATTTCTTGAAAAGGAAGGAAGATCTGTCTATAGCGAATAATATATGACATTATTGTTGCATTTTATGGGAGGATTTGCTAAAAACGATCCCAAATATAGAAGAAAAAGTTTAAAATATTTAAAAAAAACCTACGAACTTATTGAGTGATATGTTAATATATTATTGAAGTAACACATCACTTAATAAATTCGTAGGACTTTTTTCACGTTACATTTTCTCTTCTTCTTCCGTAACATAATGAGATCATTAAACATTGTCATATTTAGTCCATCTGTAATAAAATATCTTTAGTGCTTAAATGAATATCATGATCATAAGCGTTTTATTTGTTTCATATAAATGCCAGATATTGAATGATTTTTCTTTGAAAACGCCGTCGGTTACATATATGAATGATAAATATTGTTTTTTATTCATTTTGTAATGGTTGATTTTTGCTCGTTTCTGATCATTTGGACCTTATCGAAATGAGAGCATCGTCGGAAGAAACATCGGACATAAATTCATGAATGAGCGTCGGTATTATCTGTTATTATAGTTTAAGAAAATATCTATTTATAATTGGTCCTGCTTGAGTTTTAAATATGCAATTCTACGTATACAATCATTTACCTATTAAATTAAATTGCATTTTTTTTTCAGAAGTACTTTAGTACTCAGCTAAAAATATGAGTACCCTCTTTTAAACTTTTCATATTCGACGATATCCCTTACCTATGGAAAAGGCAAACATTTTGTTCAGTTGTACTTTTGAGATTCCCATAGTCATCCCTCTTCTATTTGGATCAAAATGTTAAATATATATCTTCGTTTTTAAGAGCTCACGCAAAAAAATATTAAATTATTTTGTGTTTTGTGCGATCTCTAAAAGCGATTATTTGTACTGGAATTTTAGAAAGGAGTGGTTGCGAAATTATTTTAACTATTTCAAAACTATTTTATTGATCAGCTTATTATTTACTTTTTCAGATTCATGGATACAGGGTACACAAATATCAAGATAATCCTTTAAAACAATAGTCCAGGATCTAATGGTGGAATTTTTTCTACAACTTAGATTTAACCTTTTTAGTGTCAGACAACGATATATCGCCTTTGGCAATGTTTATACAAAGTGTCAATGATGATATATCGTTGCTTATGCAATAGCGCCCTGATATTCGTATTGTGATAGAATTCTGTTGCAAGATATCTATATAGAACTTTATATGAAAGTCTTGTTTAATATATAAGTATATTTTGAAGAAGTAATTAATTGCACGACTATAACAGTGAGTCGAAATCTAAGTGTTGTTGTAAGAGGGTTGTTAAAAATCTTAATTAGTAGACTGAATAGGGAATGAAATGACAATTTATGCATTTACTAAAATAATATCTCGATTAGACATTAATTTACAAGGGTGGACAATGGGGTTTATATGGCTGTAATATGATTATTCATTCTAGTAATATAAATATAATATTACTAGAACGTTGACATATTACTAACTATTAGGTTGTCCCATAAGTTTCTATCGCAAATGAACACAGATCTAATCATAGCTATGATTGAAGAAAACCCGCGATATACTGTTCGCGAAATAGCTAACAAGTTAGAAATTCCACGAACATCCGTCCATAATAATTTGACAAAATTGGGCTACCTAACATGCGATCTTCTTCTCAAACGACATAATAGCCAACCTTTTTTGAAGAGACTTGTCACTGGAGATGAAAGTTGGATACTCTATGAGAATATCCAACGTAAACGGTCTTGGACCAAGGGTACAGAAGCTTTAACTGTAGCTAAACCTGGCCTACATCCAAAAAAAGTTTTGCTATGCATTTGGTGGGATTGGAAAGAGGTAGTTTATTATGAGCTAATTCAGCAGGGTGAAACGATCAATTTAACAAAATATTTTTTCCAACTAGACAATATATTCAACATGCAATTGGCAAAAAACGGCCAGAATTAGCGAACAAACGAGGCGTTGTCTTTTATCACGATAACGCCAGGCCTCATGTGTCTTTGCTCATCAGAAATAAATTATTATCATTTGACTGAGATGTTTTGCCTCATTCTCCATACTCTTCGGACATTGCTTCTTCAGATTATTATTTATTTCTTTAATTGAAAATTTCTTTACTTGGTAAAAAATTTAATTCAAAAAATGATATAAAAATGTACCTTGATCAATATTTTGCCAACAAACCTGGGAAATTTTGGCAAAAAGGCATTATGAGGCTTCCGTAGAGATGGAGAAAGGTAATAGAACAGAATGGATCATATATTATTCAATAAATTTTGATGTAATAAAAATTATTGTTTATTTTTTTCTTAATATGAAAACGAAAGAAACTTATGGGACACACTAATATTTTTATTGATTTAAAAAGCTTTATACTGCATGTTCTATATCAAATTATGATCAAACGATAGTTATTTTTACTTGTGAATACGATTTAAGAAGGAAAATTGATTTCTCCATTTTTTTTTTAATGATTTTCAATTAATATTTCTTGTATGATTTTCAATAAATATTGTAATACAATTGGCATTAATATATTCTTCCCTTATTTCGTAGTATATTCATTTAGGTTTTGTTTTCTTTTAATTGGCACTAAAAGGGTTAAATTTGAACCTTTAAAATACATATCAAAAATGTAGTCTGAAACACAAAATACTTGTTTCCCTGAAATTAGATAACTCGGCATCCGTAACTTAAATAAGAGAATTTCATGATTTTAAATTAAAAATCAGTGATGAAAAATGATGATGAATAATATAGATGAGAAGTGCTCAAAGGGTCCTGTAAATGATGGTAAAGTTGGAGATAACATGTTTATATTTGTTGGCAACATTTCCTCGTCGGTTGAAAGGTCCTCGAGAAAAAAGAATAGAAGCGAATCTCGTTAGCAAGCTATCAAGAAGACAATAAACAACCGGGCAAAGAAAAAATGAAAACCCGAGAAGATCCTTCACGATCCCTCTTTAGAGCGAGGGGGAGGACGGGGCGCTCTCTGGTAATGGCCGCAAACAAAACGCCACTAAGACCACGGAAAATTAAATGAATAAACCACAAGTCAAACAAAACGTCGAGTGGCTAGCGAGTTTTGCGGCGAAAATAACCGCCGTCTAATTAATGCCCCGGGCGCCCGTCGTATTTTTGCATTCTCGCCGAGAAGTGTTCGCTGATTAAACTTTCCTGGACTTTTGACATCGACGAAGAAGCGCGCGATAATGCGCTGATTTTATGGGGTCCAGAACACAATAGGACACTGAATGGCATAATATTAATTTGAACAACGAGCACATTAGGGGATGGATTACAAGGGGAAGTTCGTGCTCAAGGGTTGATGAAGGCACAAACTAATTTACCACATTTTACGGCCAATTTATTCTCCTCCCACTGTGACGGCATCAAACTTTCGGGAAATACTCAAATAAAAAACACGCACAGTCCAGGAACTTTAAATTTTTTGAATGATCATTAAGTCTCCACTTATTGATTTCTCACCCCTTTATTTTATATTATCAGCTTTTGAACTTTATTTTTAGTTGCTCGCATGGAAAAAATACACAAATACTGTTTTTAAATGAATACTTTTCATCAATCAATGATTTCCATCTTATAATGCGTTTCAAAATATTTATCAGTCTTATGTTGAAGTAATTTTGTTCGATAAACCATGATTGGATCATGATTAATAGTTTGTAAAGCATAGTATCTACGTAATATATTTTAGAACTTGATACAATAAACCATGAAAATAATAAATTAATTATGCAATATTTTAGATAAATCTGATATTGACGACTTAATGCAGATTTCAGGTTAAAGAAAACTAATTATGATCCCTATCTTCATTTATTATAACATGAAATTACTCTGTGTAAGAATATTTTGTTTAACATTAAATCGAACAAATTTACAACATGTAAAAGACTATATATTTTCCATAAATGAAGACAGATTTATCGATTATATAAGTGTACTAATAATAGAGATATAAAGGGAGTCTTCATTAATCATTAAGGACTATAATCTCCCTGAATAAAACTATTTTTGGAATAAGAAAACATTGTATAACAATACTATATTATATAGGGATAATTTAATTAGGTAAATTGGTTTCTATGATTCATCTCTAATACAATGTAATTATTATCTCAGTATTTTATTAGAGTGTCCCATAAGTTTCTTTCTTTTTCGTATAAAGAAAAAAAAATAAACAATAATTTGTACTACATCAAAATTTATTGAATAATATATGATCCATTCTGTTCTATTACCTTTCTCCATCTCTCTGGAAACCTCAATATGCCTTTTTGCTAAAATTTTCCAGGTTTTTGGCAAAATATTGATCAAGGTACATTTTTATATCATTTTTTGAATTAAATTTTTTACCACGTAAAGAATTTTTCAATGAAATAAATAAATAATAATCTGAATGGACAATGTCCGGAGAGTATGGAGGATGAGGTAAAACACCCCAGTAAAATGATAATAATTTATTTCTGACGAGCAAAGACACATGAGGCCTGGCGTTATCGTGATGAAAAACAACGCCTCGTCTGTTCGCTAGTTCTGGCCGTTTTTTGCCAATTGCATCCTTTCGATTGTCTATTTGGAAACAATATTTTGTTGAATTGATCGTTTCACCTTGCTGAAGTAGCTCATAATAAACTACCCCTTTCCAGTCCCACCAAATACGTAGCAAAACATTTTTTGGATGTAGGCCAGGTTTAGCTACAGTTAAAGCTTCTGTATTCTTGGTCCAAGACTGTTTACGTTGGATATTCTCACAGAGTATCCAACTTTCATCTCCAGTGACAAGTCTCATCAAAAAAGGTTGGCTATTATGTCGTTGGAAAAGAAGATCGCATGTTAGGTAGCCCAAATTTGTCAGATGATTATGGACGGATGTTCGTGGAATTTCTAACATGTTAGCTATTTCTCGAACAGTATATTGCGAGTTTTCTTCAACCACGGCTATGATTAGATCTGTGTTCATTTGCGAAAGACATTTATGTGACAACCTAATATATTTACAAAGTTATCTTATCCATCTTATCAAGAATTTATGCCAAAATATCAAATCTATAGAGTTTTGTACTATGATTTCAAGGGGCGAATCACAAGAATTGTTAAAATTCTAATCATATTGCATAATTGCAAGTCATGCAACCATATATCTGATATTCATATGATTATATGGAAGTTCAGTTTTTAAAAAAATAAGCAAATCTGTATTTGGTAGAAGTCATAAATAACGAAATCAATGTATCTTATATCGTTTTAAAGTGATATTTTTTGCTGATATTTAATTAATATTGTAATAAGATATTAAATCATAATCAGCATCAGGATTTCTTATTCTTTTGAAGACTTAAATATATGACTGGATGCCATTTTCAGCTTATGAAAGTTATCAAAGAAAAATGTTTTTGTTGGGAAGTTTTAGAAGCTGTCGACTAATTGAGACACTAACGCGTTCATTAGCTGCTACTCTTGAAGTAACTAGAAGATACATCTTCGATAATGACCTTCACATATTCATCACGTCACTTCCATGTAAACAAGCCATTAATATGCTCACTCATGTTTAACGAGTCGTACCTTTGAAGTCGATTTAATGACAGGACAATACTCCCAAAGGCCCACCATCTCTTATATATGATAGCTAATTTTATGAAATTTAGTCTAAAATATCGAACTTTAACACATTAAATTACCGAATAAACACAATTAATTGATTTATTTAGATAGCATTAAAGCGTATAATAATTATTAAAGCTATGTCATAGATTTGAGATCAGATTCAATCAATATTTGTGTGATAAACATTGCGTATGGAATTTATCTTCATGCTTTGAATAGACAAAAAATCAATAAAAATAGAGCGTATGCTATATTCTAAGTATGTTTATGACGTGGTTGCACTTAAATAAGGAACAATCACCGTCGGACGTCTCTCCATTGAGTTGGAGAGTGATTACTCCACCCTACCTTTTATGGACAATTGTATCTCATTTGCAGAACAGATTTGAAGGGACGACCTTTTTATAGAGGGGCAAATACTGAATGGCAAACCCTTCGCTCAAAGAATCAAAAACAACAATCCCACTTTATAATTTGTTACTAATACGGTCTGAAGGGTATTTGAAATAACAGCTCAGATATTGGCATTGGCGCTCAGATTTTTAAATAAATACTGTTTGTCACCTGCAGGACTGAAACTATGTTGTAGCTGCTTATAATAAATATTATATCTACCTAATATTGCAATTATTTATAACAAGCAATACTTCAATCAATTTCCCGCCCTATAATTTTAACAACGTCTACAGAAGTTTTAGTCATCTTATATTGAAAGTAGACGACGTTTATTTAATCATAGTTCACGTAAACTGCTTATAGACAAAAAGGCAGTTTTGTAGATTTTAATTTAATGCCGCTATGTACGATCGCTATTTTCAGTACTATATATTAAAGTATAATTTATACTTTTTAGTCAAATATTGTATTATCAAATCTCTTTTGGTATGTAGCATTTTCATTCAGAGCTGGGAAATGTTGGTTGATTCGTAATATAAAGTCAAACAACTCCAAACGCCAATTTTTGATGAATTAATATCCCAAAAATCAATTTTCTCCCCCTCAACTTTTTAACGTGAAACATTTGAAAATGATTTGGCAAACATAATAGTTAATCCCAAATTATAAATTGCTTATCATAAGCAATGGCGATTAATTTTTCAATAGTATAAAGAGCTTTAAAATACTATTTATCCATTACATGTTTTACAAAAACTACCCTTTGTACCAATATTTTTGTTTAGCAAATGAATAAACCATATCGAATAGTTTTTTTTATGGAACCAGCCTGCATATGTATGCACTATTGATACTCTCGATTTACATGGTCATTAATCATACAATATCTTTAAGGAATCAATCTCATAAGCATATTAAATATTTCAGAAAGTTATAATCGAATAGCACAAAAAAATCCGCGTAAAAAAGTGACGATACCACTATTTATGACTTTCATGTCGATATTTAATTAATGCATGTTTTTACCTGATATTTAACATAGATTATGTATTGTATTTTTGGCTGTTTTTAATCAAATATTGAACATTTTCCAATAATTCCATTAATTTGATGACACAAAACGTTTCACTTTAAGTCTTCAAAAATAATCATTAGTCGTTCATGTTTATTTTTGTGATGATTAGGCCAAAGCATCAATTTAATATAGCATCGATGCTAAAGCAAAATTTAATTATTGAGGCCGTTTTACGTCAGTTTGCCTTTTTTAACCGTTCTCATCATTAAATACGATTGTATATTAAGTTCAATCAATCGAAAGTAACATATTTTAAATAGCCACATTATATTGGCTTTAATTAACAATTTCATACTTAAATGGACCATTTTTATGCGTCGGATAAGAAGCGTTTTATCAAAGATTTATGGCGATTCCGCCAATTTAATTAATAATATTCCGACGGATCATGGTAATATTATAAAGCGTATTAAAGTTAAATAAATTTGTTGAGTATTAGGGGTTGTATCTATTTAATATGAAGATTAGTTCTTCGCTTTTTGCAGATATTCATGATCAGCTTTTGTCCGAAAAAGGGCATTGCCTCCTTCAAATTTCAAAGGATATAAGAATTAACATTGCAAATTTTTAAAAGAGGGGTGCATTGAATAATCAAGGAATCAAGATGATCCACTTGTTTCCATCTGCACCGTTTAAGTGGTCACGGATTGCTTTGTGCCAATGGCTCCCTCATCAAATCAGACACGTGTCGGACACATGCGATTTTTAATACCTCATTTACTCTTTACAATTCCGTTAAGTGCTGTTAAAAGAAGCTCTATTTGTATGTAAATGATCGGATAGTATTTTGTTTTGTTGAATAAAATTGCAAATATTTGAAGAAATACCTTGATTGATGGTTTGTCGTCCATGAAGAACATCTCCCAATAGATCTCTGATGAGGAACGATTTATGACCGTCTTGATGCATCCTGTCTATTTCTTTCTTATACTTAAAAAACACTAAAAACCTCCAATATGGTCGATCACATTTTTTTAACAAAACAGTTTCAATACAATCCTTATTGTTTATTTTTTATTATGTGGGTTATAATACTAATTATTATAGTAATGCAACGATTTTTTTGAAATATCAATAGATTAAATCTAAATTAATATTTTCACAATTATTTATATTGATTGGAATTAAAGTAGTATTTATATTAATTATTTAATTCATTTTAATCAATCAACTATGTTGTCTTGTTGGTTAAATGATTGTGAAGCGACAATCCCAACGTTCACTTTCCCGCGTTCCCTAACAACTAACCTCAAACAACTGCCTCCTGTTTACGATAAATTTGCTAAAGCAACCCCTACACGTTCACTTCATTCACCTTATAAATTAATAAACATGTTTTCAAGCTCATGAATAATACCGAAAACGATTACATATTATTAAACAAAGAGATTATGTCAATGATAGATAAATATGTCGTCATAATAAAAGTCATAATTTTAAAGGTTTTATTAAAGATGAATAATTATATAGGATTATCATCATCATGCAGAACTAGGATCTCTTCAATATTTATTTATAAAGAAGAAGGGATTACATTCATCTCGTTTGTATCATAAATTTACCTCCTCATTCACTCGATATTGTAGGTAGCATGTTCTCCGAATTTTATTTAGAATGCTCACCCAGTGGCAAATCGATTTCTATCAAATAAACCTCTTTCATTTTCTCAGAACTACTTTTTCAGAAGAAGAAAATCAGGCTTAATCTAAAACCTGATGATCAATCGAAAACGTGAATATTTCAATTTTCTCAAATCGATCATTACGCTGTAATTTTTATCATGATCTGTATTTAAGTCTAGAAACTAATCTATTGTGGCGATCACTTAATGGAATGTATCGACTCTTATCTAATTTATTTTTCTTATCCAATTAATAAGACGATTTGTAAAGATGTCCGAATTGATTGCCAGTTGAAATTGTGCGATTAATTGCGTCGTATGGTACATGGGGTGCTCAAGTGTAGATTTCTGGCTGTGGAATCATGATGTAAATTGTGGAGTAGGAGTGGAAACATGATTTTAGCCCGAGGACACCGGCGTTGGATGGTGGGTTCTGTGAAAACATCACATTAAACGAGCATAATGGGTTTCGTTATACGAACGAAACGGGTCGTGGTTACAGCCTCTTCTACACCACCCCATCGACAGTAGACCGAATGGAAAGCGAACGCTGCGGCAGCTACAGATGGATATTTTATGGATCGAATAGATACTATTTTCATTGTTGTGTTGACGCTGACGATAGTAAGCTTTTAAATAAACTAATATATTCGATAGAAAATCATCTAAGATCTCTATCTATCTCTAGCGATTGTAGACAGCATAAAATGTTAAATAACGATTAATATACTTCAATATTTATATTGGAGTGTGATTGAATGAAGATTGAGATGAATGGCATAAGTCTCACCTTATCGATTGACTCCTTAAGATCTTATTATTAGATATTTTTTCTAAAAATCAAAGCAATTCTATGCTTTAATCTTTGTTGGATACTACGGAAAATGCGATAAAAACAGGTGGAAATACTAATTTTTAATATTGTTTTTTCCCTTTTATAGTACAATATGAATTTGGATGATCGTCTTAAGATATTTCTAGAAATGGGAGATTTTAAGAAACTCATCAATCTCATTGTTTTCATCATATCGCATATTTAGTCAGTGATTTTATGAATATTATATAACAAATTGTGTAAAAAGTAGTTTGACTTTATATATTTTATTGTCCCAGAATTTGCATGTGTAAAGATCATTCAATGGGCAGCTCTCATCTGTTGAATTTATTTAAAAATGTGATGGAAACATCAAGATCCATTAAAATTTGAAAAAATATTTATTTTCCTACGAGAAAACATGGAGACTCACCGGTGAGTTATTGGCGGTTAAGTGATTAATAATTAATTATACATCAGTACATTTTAGCATGCCTTAAAATTGTAAAGTAATTACGTTGGACTTGATATTAAACTCAATCATCTTATTTTAGCATGTCTTATAATCTTAATGCTTATTATACTTTAAAAGTTTTAAAGCTTTAAATGGGTATCATTCTTTTTTGCCATATATTGATGCAAAAATGATGAAGTAACAAATTGGAATCAAATCATAAATAAATAGAGGATAATAAATATAAATTGTCCATTCCTAAATACAGTAAACTCGCGGTAATCCGACAAACGTTATACAAAGCGGTGTCGGATTATCCAATTTGTCGGACTATAGAATACTGCCCCCGACCCCTTGTAGTCCGGAATATTTTGGAAAGGAATACTTGTAATCCGAAAAAATATGAAAATGGTGAGATATACATAGACAACACGTTTCATATTATATAGGCCTATAAATAGGTTTCTTTCCTGAATAAATCACACATACAAACTTCCTCCCTTTCTGGATGTTTAGCTTTTTTGAAAGTTTGCCTCTTTCTTGGCCCACAATCAATGGTGGAGATAAACTTTTGAATGTTCTCGCGGTACTTTTTGTATCATAAATTATAGATCGTTCTACGTCGTACTCGCTTGACAACTTACAAGAAGATTCATTACGATTTAGGTGGTCCAGAATCATATTTTTGCATTTTTAACATTAACGAAGTTTTACCGTACATATGTACAATACTTGTGTCGGATTACAGGGGTGCCGGATTAGACTGGGGGTCGGATTACCGCGGGTCTGCTGTATTTCAATTTAAATTATTAATCTGATAAATAAATATATATTAATATTCATGTACAGTAGAACCTCGATTATTCGGACTAGTTGGGGATGAAAATAGTCCGGATTTACGAAATTTCGGATAGTCGAAAATAAATCATAATTGACAGAGGAAGAACAATTCGGATAATCGAGGTTCTACTGTATTAGATTCTAGATCATATTCTCCATATTTAGCGACATTTTCGTATGTATTTCCATCAGCGAAATATTTTGATTATTTTTAATTTAGCTGTAGTTTAAACTATTTTTGTAGTATCTATTCCTTCAATAATTGAGTTGAAAGCATTGTGAGCAATTTACATAAAAATGCATATGGGTGTTATAGACGCCACCCTTATGAGCTTTCCATTTGATGCAGTGTCAAAAAGTTGAAATCAAATTTAAGTCCCGTATCATTCTAGCAACGCCAAGTGGTCGCCATTAAGCGACCGCTTTCACATATTTTCCAAGTCAATACAACTGCGGCCCACCAATGGAAATTATTTACATTCAAATTGGAAAATAAAGCTTTCCCTCGTAGCTATCCTTCGATAATAGCTCGTCTTTTAAGTGAACGTACGGTCTAAACTCGCTAAACAGCTTGACGACTTGAAACCTTTCAGCTACAGGGAAGTCAATACGATGGGTGTAAACGCTGAGCCAATAGGGAACGAGCGCTCAACCAATCAAAAACCGTTTTGAACAATAAAACTTTTCACTCTACTTCAGCTGCGTAAGGTGAGTTCAAATGAATCTATCGTCGCGTAAAACCTCAAAATAGAAATTATACATTTTGGCCATAATTATCAAAATAAATTACCAAAATCGATAAACATTCACATTTACATTATAGAAAAATGAATAATTTTACATTGTACATAAATTGCGAATATTTTTTAATTTAATAAAATGCACAACGGATAGAGGGATTTAAAAATTGACAAAATATTGGACTCAATTTTAAATAATTTAATGTTTATCCAAACTTAAATATATTATGAAAATTGGGAAAAATTGGTATTTATTAAAAATATTGTATGCTCCGCGATGTTGCATATTATTTGAAAAGCCCTGAACCTACTTATTACAGCCATTAACACTTGTTCATCGAGAGAGTGATCTTTTATATTGCTAATATTCCCATTTAGCCCGCATTGTTTTTACTGTATCAGCAATATTCTGATGGAATATAATTTTTCTAATTTTTTTAGAATATAAAAATTAAATTATTTTTTATTAATTCACAATTTATTTTTGAATATGCACATGAAATACATTTAAGTTTTGGAATAAATATTTTTTAAATTCTTAAATGCAAAAAATATTTTATTTCAATGTAAAAAATCATTTAAATGCTTTGAAGACCCAAATCTATTTTTTTTATTGTTGTTAAATATTTATGAATAATTACTATTGTATACAAGACGAACATAAATAAATTTAATTAATTAAATGTTAAAACATTTTTTTTTTAATCTAATATATAAAAATAAGTTGCGTTTCCCGTCTAATGCTCGGGCGAAATGGGTTGATATGCGCGTTCATCGGATTGAGACAAAACTTGGTCCACTTATTGCCAAGGGATCAGGGGGTGACATAGGCATAGTACAATTAACTTACAGTAGATTTTTAATTCAAAACTTAATGTGTGAAAGTTGTTGATTCTGACGTGTTTGAGATTATGCGTTGCTAAGGCGTCGCTAAGGCTATAGGTATATAGTACCTACAAGTTGCAGTAGGAGGCGTCGTGTCGTCGTCACATACAACACATACGTCAAACGTCAATGTCATTTGCAGGTTATCCATCGGCGTGAGTCAATTATATCCAAATTATTTATCGCAAGCACTTTTAAAATGCTTCATTTCATTCATCGCTTATTCACGTACGTAACAACCGAAAAAGTACGTTTGAGTGCTATCCGATAAAAAATCAGACGACCAACGTGCAACGAGAATCGAAAGTACATGTTGATTTGAATATTGCTGCATTTCAATATGATATTCATTACGATTACAGTTTGCATCCCAGTGTAAAATGGATAAAGGTTAAATCCTGTTAACGAGGGGCAAATTTATTGGTAAATTGAAAACGCCTTCATTTCGACACAATGAAAACAAACAAACCTAACCTAACCAGATTTGAATTTAAATTTAATTTAAAAAATAAAAAACAAGAATCAAATGAATAATTATTTTATTTAATAACAATATGTTGACGATTGATTTGATTTGATCAGAGCTTGATTTTCAATCAAGCTCTGATCGAAATCGAAGACATTTGCTTAACCATCAACATCAAAGAATTCATTCAACAAGAATTCGTTCTGCACTTGAACAGCAGTACAATGCTAATGATTTGGATGCATTTGTCGAAGCAAACGAACAAATTTTGCTTGCGGAACAAAAATTGACCTACGATACAATTACAAATGATCTGTTCTTCCTTGATGCGCCTGGCGGTACTGGAAAAACGTATCTCATCACTTTACTATTGGCTCACATTCGATCTCAAAATAGAATTGCTTTAGCTCTTGCTTCATTAGGTATTGCGGCAACATTATTAGATGGTGGACGAACAGCGCATTCGGCATTCAAATTGCCATTAGATATGCATTTATTGGAAGCTCTGACATGTAACATTCCTAAAGTTTCTGACATAGCTAAAGTTTTGAAAATTTGCAAGGGGATTATCTGGGACGAATGCAATGCTTGATCGAACTCTTAAAGACTTACGATCAAATGCAAAACCGTTTGGTGGCGCTCTAATTTTATTATGTGGCGACTTTCGACAACCTCTTCCAGTGATGCTTTCATCGACACCAGCTGATTCTTGCCTCAAAGCATCGCATCTTTGGAGAGACGTGCGAAAACTGACATTAAAGACAAATATGCGGGTACATTTGTAGCGTGATGCGTCGGCAGCCACATTTTTAAAACGACTATTGAACATTGGTGAAGGAAAAGTGCATGTTGATGCTACCAAGTTTATTTCATTTCCATCGAACTTTTGCGTTGTTGTGCCATCCATCGATTTACTCATTCAGAAAGTTTTTCCGCAGATTTTTAGTAATTATAAAAATCATTATTGGCTTTGCGAACATGCTATTTTGGCAGCAGAAAACACCGACGTCAATACAATCAACCACACAATACAATAACAAATTGCAAATGATTTTGTTACCTACAAATCGATTGATAGCGCCATGAATGCAGACCAAGTTACTAACTATCCAATCGAGTTTTTAAATTCGTCAGATCTTCCTGATGTGCCACCTTACAAATTGGAACAAGACTCACTATGAAGAAATTGATGCCGAATATCATCGAAACAACTATATATTCTTAATGGAAAGTCGAAAGGAGAAGATGTGCTCATTCCCACCGACGTGCAATTTGATAAGAGACGACTGCAGCTCCCCGTTGGACTTGCATTCTCAATGACCATCAACAAGGCACTTCAAGTGTGCGGAAGAATCTATAAAATCCACGTTGGACAGCAGAGAAATTTATTTGTATTTGTTAAAGACGGAAAAGCCAAAACTATTCTCTACCCTAAAGCACTTAGCAGAACAATTAAGTAAGCAAAATGTATGCTTTTAATATTTTTTTCTTTATATATCATTCAATATCAATAAATGTATTAATTGTCGGAAAAAATATCATTATTTATATCATTGCTAATTAAACAAGATAACTCTTTCAAATTTCAAATGGTATTTTTAGAACTATTTCTTCTGTGGCAGCAACGCGCCGGGTACCAGCTAGTTTTAAATAAAATTTAAACGTTGATAAAAAATGAATATATAAACGTAAATATTTAAAATACATTTTTAATCTTAATATAATCGCTGATATTTTAATTCGAATGAAATCATTTTTAAATGAATTTCCGTACATGTGCATTTTTATTAGCTGGCAATACATCATGACATTATTCAAACAATCGTTTGGGCATGCTCAAGTACTGGCAACACCCGGCTTAAAAGGGCGCGCTGTCAGCGGCCGTGCTGGGGCTGCGGCCTCTCATATTTAATTATTCTCCATCTAAGATTACCCAACTACAGCATCATGGACATCATGCATGGTAATTTTAGTGTCTCTTAAGTAGTGCGTTATTCGAAACATTTAAGGTTATGTGTTCTTTACCGGCTAGCCTCTTGATAGGCTTGTAAATATGTAGTTTAGTGCAATAAATGCCATAATTTCACGATGGCTTATATTGAGATAGTATAAAAATTTATTAGGTGTCTTTGATTTGTCGCTATGATAAATAATAACATATTTTTGTATACACAGTTACTAAGAGTGAAGACATGTGGACTCCATTCAAGGAGCTCCTGTCAATAGTCGATCATCATGTTAGTAGAGCTGGTACAGGCTCCTATGCATCGTTTGAAGCCGCCTTGAGGCGACACCGTCAAAACTTTTTGTCTGTGCTTAAAAATCCAGTGAGTATTAATTATTTTAAACTGAGCAAAACAGTTTATAATTATTAACCTATAATCGTGGTGTTTTCTTTTATTTATAGCCAAAAAACTCTTCAAGTCGTGAAGAAATTAAACTTGCTGCCACAAATGGCGTTACAATATCAGGTTGCGGTCACACTGTCATACCTCAACAATTAGTAGACGAAACTATTATCATATCAGACATGTATGAATTGAATGAGTATCTATCGCTTGAACTTTTATGTACGGCTCAAAGACAAATGCCGGCACATCCGGGTCTCCCCAGAGGACTCGTTGCCGTATTGCTTTATTACGACGGAAGAAAATCATTGGTCCAAGCTTTGAGAAATCTTGTGACGGCCAGAAGAGGCGTTTCTTGGAGTACTGATGCTTCAAATGAGATAATCGAATATGTCACTTCGTATACCGATAGATTAGTAGCCGACGGCATTATTCCGCATATTTTGGAAACATTAGAAAATTGGGATTTAAATAAAGAAATGGAATTATTGCAAAACAACAGAGCATTGGGTGGACCGAAACACAGACGACAAATTTGGCGATTGTTGACTGAAACTAGGAATCTTTTAGCGAGCACTTTGGTTTCGTGGGGAGCGCAAGGAGGATTGACCAGAGATCCGGTTGTAAAACTTGCCGTTCATTTGAGACGTTGTCCCGCAGAGCCCGATTCGTCGGGTGCAATAGATGATGTGACTCTTGCGTTGATGATAGCTTTTCTCTATGCAATTGACTTGTCTGTGATTCACAGGTTTGTTATGATTTCGATCTATGAATTTGATTCGTCAAAATTATGTTGCTTTAATCAATCTTTTAATTTTAGACGGGAAGACGGAGAAGATCTGGTACAAACTTTACCTATAATGAAAGACCCGGAATTCGTTACAGCTCTCAGCTTGGAGCTTTCACCAAGTCGAGGCAATTGGAAATGTTCGGGTCTTCAAGCGGTTGCTCTATTAAGTTGGTCATTATCACTAGCTGCATTGCGTTTAACTTCTCACATACCTCAACCACCCGATAATGATGAAGCCATGGCTGATACGGCGATTAACATGAAAGTATTTGAATATCTTCATGAAACATTCCTTTTAAATGAAAACATTCACAAGGAAGAATTTTATATGAAAAGAATGCACACATTGATCACCGATTTCATCATATTGATGCATTCCAAAGTTACCGACCTCAGGATAAAGTAAGTTCTTATAACGCAGATATCATTTATTATTTTTCAATGTATTGAACGTTTATTAAACTTTATAGAGCGGAAGAAGCTGCGCGTACTGCACAACAGTATGCTGCTGAGGGATTGGAAGTACCTTCGGCGCTTCCAAAACACTTTGAGGCTCTTCTGCTGGGAATAGCGAGACTGTATACGAATGATTCGTTAAATTTGCGTATTCAATATTGGGTATCTTCTGAACAGCCCTCGTCTTCTACGTACAGGTATCTTATATTCCGATTAATCTTATACGGATAAGGTATTTGTTCATTTCATTCACTTATATTTTAATTTTTTGATAAGCAGAGGCTCTGCACGCAGTATTTCACTTGTGAAATTTGTGCGTTCTGCCGGATCGCTAGCGCCTGCAAGAGTATTGGCTCCGTGGGCGCGTGCGTGTGCTGCTTTGGCTGCTGGACCGGGGGCCGCAGCTCGCGCGCATGCTTTACTTCATCCTCCATCGGCGCCACTTTCTTGGGAACATCTTTTCACATCGCTTAACAAATACTTCAGGTAACAAATATGAAAATTATTTAAATTAAAGTTTTATCAAGTTTTGAGTAACAAATATTAATTTAAGATTGAATTTGTAGCAATTTGAAACAAGAAGGCGGTTCAGTCGGATTAATTTCTAATGTTGGAGGGATGAAGCGCATCATTCGAGCTGAAGAAGTTAATGCGCTTCGTGCTGCTTTAGAACTTGTGAGGGCAGTGGCAGCTAATGACGCTGCAGCCAGACAAGCAATATGCGATCACTCTAATTGGTCCGCTGTACAAGTTCTCATTGGTCTTGTTGGCTGCAGTATTCCTATAACTCTTAAAGCTGATATAGTTCTTACGCTTGGATCTTTGGGAATGAGTCCTGAAACAGCAGCTTATATTTGGAATACAATTGAAACTGCCCAACTAATTAATACAGTACCGATGACAAGTAATTATCAACCATGCGGCGTCGAAACAGAATTAGAAGAAGTCGAAGCAAGAAATGAAGAATTTCCTCTTACAAAAGCATTGCTACAATTATTCGACATACTTTGTATGACTGGAATTCCTAGGACATTAGGCGCTGGTCCTCGACGTCCAGGCTTTGATCCGTATCTTACTTTTATTATCAACTCGGTTTTCTTACGATTTCCATCTCGATCATATAAAAACCCCGAAGAAAAATGGCAGATTGCGTCTTATTGTTTGAATTTATTCGAAAAGTTCATCAATCAATATGAACCAAATGCTGCAGATTTTCCGCTGCCGATGAAGCAGAACGAATTGAATCCTCCACCAGGATTACACATTATGCTGCAAATGAATACAAAATCAGATTTGTTACGATTGATTTTGGCTATACTAGACGAAAGCATTACATTATTAGATAATTTTCAACCGTTCCCTGGTAAAAAATATTTAGAAAAATCAGCTCTTAGCTGCTTGAATTTATTAGAAAAAGCATTACTGACTCAGCATCATTTTATGTCGGAATTGGCCAATTCCGGATGCTCATTTCTTGTTACCGGGTTGAATAAATTACTTTTGGGAGTTAATCCCCGAAGTGGGAAACCAGATCACATGCTCAATATAATTAAATTTGTGACGTACAATTCATGGCTACAGAAGCATTCATTGGCCGCTGTCAATATTTTGTCCATGGTCGCTACTCAACCTACTGCATCACAACATCTGATAACCATTTTAACATCCGACACAACTTTAAAAACAGAAATCAGACACGGTTTCATCGAATGCCTGGAATCCGAAGACACTGAAAGCGTAGAAGAGCAAGGAAGATCCATATCGATGGAAATAAAAGAGGCTATATTAAATTTGCTTCAAGTTTGTCTACTGTGCGTGCCGCCGAATTTATCGCATTATCTTTTGGGCTTCGACTTGTGTAAAGACATAAGCAAAACGGCTTTTCATCAGCCAGGCATAATGGGATTTCCGCGAACGTGTCTGCATTCCATAATAGGCATTTTGGATGCTACCATAGCACCTGAAAATGGAATTAAAATGGGTATATTACAAGAGGGAGCATATAAATTGTTATATTCGCTTTGTTCCAAACAAAATACGATGGGTCCAGTTTTGAGATATTTGAGGGCATGCGGAGAATTTATACCCAGACATATCGCCGCTTTGAAATCGTTAGACGACGCCGATTCTGATGAACTCGCTGCTACGGCGTGGTTATTGAGATTATCTGCGATCGAATTGCACGTCACAGCTACGGAAAGACAAACATCCCATTTTACAGCTCTTGCCAGGCAATTGGTGGACTCACCGGATAAGGTTTGTTATATGTTTTAATATTATTAAATTCTTATAATACGTAGATATCTTTATAACAAAAATATATTTATTAGATTGAAGGAGGCGGTGCTTTGTTGAGATTATTATCGGCTCTTTCTCAAGTGCCTGATACTCCTGCCGAACCGCGATGGAAATTACTTGATTCTGCGGCGTTGGCTGCTGCTCGTCAGGCTTGTACCGTGCCAAGCTCAGATTCTGGATACATAGCAAACATTATCAGTATACCGAAATTGCGCTCGTTACTCGCAACTGAACTTGCTGCACCTTTGCGACCAGCTGCACCACAACGTTCTCGATTGCTACACGAAATCGAAGAGGTGAGAAAGAATCTTTTAACCGTCATAAAATTTAGGCATAATTAACTGAAATCGCTATCGTCGGATAAGCTCTTTCAAGAAAGATAAAACGACTTTCGTTCGCGTCGTCTTGAGAGCAAGCGTTTGTTTTGATGATTAAGATACTCGCATCATTCTTATCGTTGACCGATTTTGTTATTCCCCCTTGACTGTTATGGAGTGGCGTCATTAGCTGAGTATCACCACTCCTTTGCAAAATTTACTCCTTCAGAAGTAAACCGGCAGGATTGCACGGTAACCCTGTCCTTTTATTTTCACAACACATTAACATTATCAAGTTGTTACACGCTGCGGCGGAGCTGATAGAATAGGTTTAAAAGGGTTTATAACATGTAAATCAATTAATGGCGTCGTTTATTTTAGGCGCTTTCACACGCAATAGCATTGAACCAATGGACAAGGGCTTGTTCAGCTGGTGCACAGTTTGCCGGAGCTTGGAGGGTTGCCGCCGAAGCTTTATGCTGCTGTGGAAGAGCACCGGGTGCTGCTGCTCCATTATTACGAGCGCTCTTATCGGCTCCTACTCCGCATCTAGCAGATAAGGCTACTGGAACTGTAAGTCAATAAATCGCTATGATTTTATACATATATTCATGAATAACATACGTTGATTGTTGTTTTAAATTGGCAGGTTCTCATATTATTGGTGAGCTTACGCCACGGTTTTGTCACGGAACGACGTCAATCGTTTCTTTCGCCTGGAAATATGGAATCCTCGATGATTATGCAGGCATCGGTCGGACAGCATAATACTCTTAATTTGAAATTCATACTTCAGCGGATCTTAAATTGGATGCTAATTTCTAATTCGTCCTCGCCAAAAATGAGAGTTAATTTGTATGGAGCTTTTTTGAATTTTATGCGTATCGTAAATGCCAAATCTTATTCTTTAGACGACATATTAGATTCAGAAAAAGAGTTTGAAAATACGTATGTGAGCAGATTAGATGCCACGAGAAGTAAATCCGTAAAGAATGATGATACGGCATTAAAATCTGTCGTATTAGAGGCAGTCGCAGAGTGCGGAGATGCACTGAGGGATTGTATTAGTACAGACGCTACAGGTGGCGGACATGAAGTATGCAAAGTTGCTGCATTGGCATGTCTTGAAGAGCTGGTGGCATTAGAACCAGGTGAATATTGGCTCAAAGCATTACAGTCTGCAGGTCATCTTAGAAATCTTATCGACTCTTTGATGAAAGATGATGCATCATTGAAACAGGTATGATATTTACATCCAAGTTTCAAGTCTTTGTTGATATTTATTCTAAAGCATATTGATATTTATAATATTTTCATACAGGTTTTAGAACTGACACCGAAATCCATGAAATCTTTATTTGTCTACGAATCAAAAATGAGCCTTTTAAATAAGATAGCGTCAACTCGTTACGGAGCAGAACTACTTTTGCAACAGGGAACATTAACATGTCTTGCAAATATGCAAGTCTTTGATATTCATCCCGATGTTCAAAATGGCATGGAGTCATCCAGAGATTTTATTCCGTCTGTATCAGCTCGTTACAAACAAATTTTCATCCCGGCAATGTCGTTCTGCAGCACGCTCATTACAACCCTCGGCTCGGAAAATCACAGCTGTCTCATTCACGTAATCCACTTTTTATTAAGTCATTCGGAGACAGTCGAATCGATACTCAGAGCTGGAGGACCTATGGTGCCTTTGGGACTCTTAGTCGAACTCGAAGCATTAACATCCGTTATATCGAGATCGTCAAATCAAGAAATATTTGGTTCTGTAGAATCCGAAACGTCTCTTCAGGGAAGCGTCACTTCCGTTTATAGAATACAGAAGTTAATGCTCGCATTATTCCCAAGATTTATTCTCAGCGATGGTCTTCTGCGAGATATGACCGAAAATTCTAAATTCTTAGAGGCCGAAAACGAAAATTCCGTCGATAACGTCAACCGAGTAACGACATATTTCAAAATCGTTTCCAATTTGGTATGCTACGCTCGAAATATCATTGCCAATCACGGCGTGGATCACGGCAGCATAGGAGTAATATTCAGGCCTATGTTAAGCTCTGGAGGTTTAGATAGGCGAGGACAGTGGGCAAATCCACCGTCTGAAAATTCACCACATCTGGGATTATTAGTGCAGCAATTGGTCAATTCGGTGATGCATTTTAACAAGGAAAAGCTCGTGTTGGAATTGCTATTGAGGAAATTGAAGAACGTCCCCGATATGAGCATAGCGGAATTGGAAGATCTCGTTCCCAGCGATGTGATTGATACTTCGATTGTTGAAAGTAAGCTTGTGGCGTGCGAAAAGCTATCCATGAAAGTACGAGAGAAACAAAACGAAATGGAGCATTGCAGATACGTGGTCGATAACTGCTCTTATCTCATATGGATCCATTTGGAATTTTATATGCTGAAGGCTCTGCCTGTGAATGGACAAATGTTTTCCGGCAACGATTCGAGAAATCAATGTGAGCATGAATATATATGATTTAAATTGTTTATTTATTTCTTTGCTTTGGTTTAAAATTAAAATTCTTACAGCGTCAGTGATGTCGGCAACGGAAGCAAGCTTTCAATCAACGGTTCAAGACATAGCCGATTTAAAACATGGTTTGGTTTCTGTTTTCAACGATACATTCTGCAGACAACTTATCGATACAGCAATGGTGATTATTTTCAATTTGTAAATATTAACATAACGGAACACTAAGAATAATTAACACTGTGTAGCCGAAGATTTTCTAGTCTTTATAATGTGTTTATTTGTGCGTTTTTTTAATGTTGCAGGATAAAAATCAATCCCAGAAAGCATTTTTAGAAGCACTGTTGAGGAAAATCAAATGCCTTCTACAATTTGTTCCAGTCAGTTAATAAATTATTAATTTAACAGTTATATTATTTTATGTATATTTTTAAAATAAAACCAAAAAAATCCATGAAAACTGTTTTATTATTAATGTATTTAGGTGAGTTTTTTTCATTTACGTACAATACTACAAAAGGCATTGTGAAAAACGTACATAAAGTAAACCCGTGGTAATCCGATGCCTTCTGGTGTAATATGACATACCAATAAAAGAAAAGTATAATAAATAATGTCATCATCATCATATATAAATAATGTAAAAAATGCAAGTGTGATTCTTTCAATCTTTTTGTAAAGCTAGTAAGTAAGTACGACGTTTGTCTTCACCATTGATTGTAGCTTAAGCAAGATGCTAACTTTTAAGAAAGCTAAACATCCTGAGGTGGAGGAAACTTGTGTGGTTTCTTCAGGAAAGACAGGCATACACCTATTTTTGGGCACATATTTGCCATGAAAGCAAAGTTGATTTACAAGGAGATAAAAAAAGAAGACTAGCTATACATGTAGAATTTTTTTATATAAACAATCTGTCCTCTGAGAGATATTTAGTTCTTTTGACGTTTATGTTGCTGACTCGTGTAGGTCTTCATTCATTAATGAGGACCTTATGTTCATTCATTTGAATCTTTTTTCTAGGTCATGGACCATATATCTTTTCAGCCTATGCACACCAAGTGGTTGGAGTGTGTTTTAGTCTTAGTTTATATTTTTGACTATAGCTTTCAATTTCCTGTTTCACTGTAGATATGTTTAGTTCCCTGGGTATGATGTCGTCTGTCGCGTACCATGGAGCATTGCCTAGAGTACGCAGTACTTTGGACTGAAAGCGTTGGAGAATGTCAATATTGGAGGTCGATGCAGCACCCCAGAGCTGTATTCCGTACGTCCAAATAGGTTTTATAAATAAGTGTTACTACGACTGTTTGTGGCAGTGCATAATCATTTAGTGAGATAGGAGGACAGTCTATTTTCTGTTAGTGAAAGTGACATGGGTAGACTTGTTTTCATTAGCCTTTACGCGCCACTTGAGTCATTTTTGTATGTTGTTGAGATGATGTTGGCCTATGAAAGATCCTGTGTATTTGTTCCTTAGTCGCATGTTAACGGAAACCAAATTGGTGATTAGGTATTGGGTTGTTTTTCTCAATTATTGGCTTAAGTCTCTTCTATAGGGGCCCGTTCCATAAAGTGGAGACGGATTATCGTGGCTATACCACGACGAGTGTGGCTAAATCACGAAGATCGGTCGCAAAAGGCAGCTAATGACCAACCGTGTGGCCGCAAGGGGGGTGCCGATCGTGTCTAAATGTTACAATAACCGACTTAATATACGTGAAAATAAAAAATCAAAGAACTTAGTCTACTTAGGCCTAGAAAACACAGATAATAATGAAGCTAACGGATTAGAAAAGACACGAACAGCCGACCCGGTTCTTTTTACATAATAGCAAATATATTTAGACCATACAGAATACACATTCAAGAAGAAATTGTCAGAAACATGTTTTTATGGAAAATAATTTATTTAATGCTATAATTAGCTTTCTATAAAATAAAATAGTAATAATACACCAAGTCAAAGTTCAAATAACAATATTTTGATTGCTTTAAATTTCTTAGAATGGAAGAAAATCTTTAAAAGGGAAGACTGTTAAAACTTGCAAATATTGAAACCAATAAGGAAATATAAAAACGCAACTAAAGTAAATACAAGTCCAAATATATTGAATTGTTAAGATTTACATACTAGGAAAGGATAAAAGGCCACGTGATCAATTAATAAAAATGTACATATTTATTCTAACAATATTTATTTTGTATCGATTACTCTCTCAAATCTTTCATTCATTAACTTATAACTCGTCCTATGGAGTGTAGAGAAGTACAAGAATATGCAAATTTGATTTGAAGTTAAACACAAATGAAGAATATACATTTTCTAACAATGGGCGGCACCATTATGTTATAAGGTAAAAAAATATTTAAAACGATTAGACAAAACAATGTTAGTTTTGGAATCTCGAGAAAAACTCACTTTATATTACAATAAATAATATATAATACTATTTTGCAACAAGATTCTTTTAAAACTAATGCACACAGTGTAATAGGGTGTTTGTCATGTTTATCTAAATTCTTACTTGTATTATGGCAATTCATTATTATCCGAACTATAATAACAATTTCATTATAAACTGCTATCATTATTCTACACGTGCCGCATGTGAATTAGCAAAAATATCAATGTCCCGTACATGATGTATCAATATAAAACAGATCAAAAATTTGTATGTATAAAAGTTACACGTTAATTACAAACTATTTTAATTAACTAACAGATATGAATAATTGACTATCTGTGTCTTCTTTCTCTGGGGGACCTGTCTCTGTCTCGGTTTCGATGGCGGTCCCTATCGCGGTCTCTATCCCTTTCTCTGTCTCGTTCCCTGTCTCTGTCGATTCGACTTCGATCCCGATCCCTATCTCTGTCCAGTCTATCTCGATCGCCTCTGAATGCATCACGATCCGGCCTATCACCCCCTCTGAAAGAATCTCTATCTCTTTCGCGACGCCCGTTTCTTGAATATCTGAAATATAATAAATATTTAAATGTTTGCATATTTAAAAATAAAAATAATTATATAAAAGTTAATAAACTACTTGTCTACGACAGCATTAGCCGGATGCTCCCCTCTATCGCCACTTTTCCAAGTGTTATTGGTTTTTGAATTCTGCCTATCATATTCGGATAATCTAAAACAAAATGAATATAAATTGTATCAGAATTGGGTCACAAATATGTGAAATGGGGCAAATACTAGAGTTTTTCGGACACATTGTTCGCCGGGATGGAGAAAATTTAGAAAAACTAATGATGTGGGTGGGCAGTGTGTCAGGGAAGAGAGGAAGGGGACAGTGATCACGAAGATGGAGCGATCAAGTGAAGGAGGTAACCGACTCAATCCTCATTATAGCCCTGCGGACAGCGGAAAACAGGGATGGCTGGAAGGACGTGATTCGGAAACAGACAAAATCTACATAGTCATAGTTACGATCCTCAATCACGAGGAAACAAAAAGAAAGAAGAATCATCATTTCAAAATACTCGAGTATAATTACTTTTGTTCAATTGTCTTTTGTATCGGTACTGGAATGCGCGGGAAGAGAGTAGAGAACCAATCAAGTTTAGAGAGCAAATGACGAGCCATTGCTCCGATTGTCGTCGGTTGTCCGCCACCAGCGCGTGGATCCACAGGTTCTTCGTCATCCAAGTAGTCAATATACCAATCAAACAAATCGCCAGGCGGTTGAGTATATCGAACGTACATAAATCCTGCAATTTTAAAGTTTGCTTAGTGCTTTGATCTAATAAATTATCTCAAATAATATAGATTTGATTCTTTGTCAATTTCATACCTACCGAGCGCTCTGATGAAGGGTGAATCAGTATGAGCTAATAGGCCATTGAGTTGTTTACGTGTAAGGCGCAACGTATACAATTTGTATAATAAACAATACGCAGTAGAGACTATACCACCGGCGCCTACACCCCTCACCTGAAAATATCACCAGTTTATTATTTTGCGATTAATCGACGATAAAACGAATGCATTATGATTTTTTAATGAAATATCAATTTGTCAAATTCAATAAGGTTTTAATTTAAAGCTATTTGAGATTAATGGAATGACGTAAACTACATAAATAACTCCTTATAAAGATGATTTAAGTTTTGAAGACATACTCACGCCGCCACACATGCCAGTTTGGCCAGCCGTTTTACGTGATCCACGTTCCCATGGTTCCAAATGTTTCACTTGGTAGTATATCTCATCTACTACCTCGTGATACGTTTTCAATTTGAAGAGATGAACTGCAAATCACAAAAAGTCATATATATATTCAAAATTCTCCGATTTGTGCATAACGTTAATATTAATAAAAATTATTATCGCAATATAATTAGGTTTGATTTAATGATAATTTACTTCGTAGTCCAAGCTTTAACATTTTGCGCTTTATTTAAGCAATTCCCAAACAAGTTAATGAATTATTCGAATTAATCTTTCAAGCTGACTAATTGAAATTTATTTAACATGTGGAATTTTCGTATAATAATATATTTTTTTTTTATTTAAACAATCCATCCTCTGAGAGATATTTAGTTCTTTTTTTGACGTTTATGTTGCTGACTCGTGTAGGTCTTCATTCATTAATAAGAACCTTATGTTTATTCATTTGAATCTTTTTTCTAGGTCATGGACCATATATCTTTTCAGCCTATGCGTCCCGGAGGTTTGTTTGGTTGGCTCTTCGAGCAGGCAGTTGGGGTGTGCTTATTTATAGCTTTCAGTCAGTTTCACTGTAGATATGTTCAGTTCAAGCTGGCAAGGGTCCAACGGCAGGGAGCGCTCCGAGTCATCACAGCATACAGAACAGTATCTGAAGAAGCGGTGCTCGTGATCGCTGGAACCTCGAAGCAAAGAAGAGGGCCTTGGACTTCGAAGATCCCAAAAACCATAACGAGCAAGATCAGAAACTGAAGGAAGCTTCGCAGCAGAGATGGGATCAGTCTAGTAAGAGAAGATGGACCCACTGACTTATCCCGGTTGTAAGCTGGTGGAGGGCCCAAAAACACAGTGAAATGACCTAGCGCTTGATTCAGGTGCTCACTAAACACGGAAGTTTCAGTGTGTACCTGAAGGGGATTGGCAAGGAAGGCATCACTGACTGTGAGGCTTGGACACCTCAGAGAAACACGCTGAAAGCACTCGGGGTAGCTGAGCTCAACGTTGACAACATGGTCCACAGCATGATGGCAAGCAAGAAGAACTGGGACCTTATTTGAGGCTTAACTACCTGTCCTCCTGAAGCAATGTGGAAAACAATACCAGGGGGGCATAGAAGAACAAAGGAGGGGTTTAGACAGTAAGAATCTGACATTACCCTGGGATCAAACCCAGAGTGTCTTATGCAAGATCACACAGGAAAAAAAAAGATATGTTTAGTTTGCTGTATATAATGTCATTTGTCACGTACTATGGAGCATTGCCTATAGTATGCGGCACTTTGGACTGAATGCGTTGGAGAATCACGCGGAGGTCTACGCAGTACCCCAGAGCTGTATTCCGTACGTCCAAATAGGTTTTAGTATGATTTTGTATATAAGTGTTTTATTTTCTAGGGACAGTTCCGAATTTTGGCCCATCAGCCAGTATAGCACTCTCATTTTAATTTTGAGTTGCCGTCTTTTCTTACTGATGTGCATTTTCTATGTTAAGCGTCTGTCCAAGTGCATACCAAGATATTTTACTATGTCTGCTTGTGGCAATGCGCAGTCATTTAGTAAGCCAGGAGGACATGTCTCTTTTCTGTTGGTGGGTAAGTGAAATGGGTAGATTTGTTTTCATTAGCGTTTATGCGCCACTTCTTGAATCATTTTTGTTCGTTGTTGAGATCACGAGATCGCTATGCGAGGTCATAAGATCTGCGTCGTCGGCGAAAGTAGCAGTTGTTGTGGTATCTGTTGTCGGCTGTGTATAGAAGGATGATATGGACTGTCCAGGAATGCTGCCGAGCAATATTTTTTATCTTCCTGTGCGATAGTCTGTGACCCATTGAAAATCAGATTACAAAAAGACTCGCCTGTGAGTCTCTTGTTGCAAGAGTTAATAGCATAAAGCAACAGATAGTTTAATTTTTGGCAGTTTTAAATTCAATTAAAAGCAAGATACAATGAATGAATGAGGATCCTATATTAGTTGACTAAGAGAGATTTATGTAGGGCATGTGATTGACACTTATAGATAATACATGACATCAAATGTGGATCAAAACAGGTGTGCCTTGGAAAAATTGATCATACTACTGATAATATTGTCATAAAATGGAATCCAAGACAAAGGAAATGACTGGTAGCAAGACGGACCAAGACGGATATATGAAATGCATTGGATGAGATTAAGTTTAAATAATAATGTATACAGTCTATCTGCGGATTCTGTTTCGAGTCTTTATGATTTAAAATGTATCTAATATATTGTATATTTTAATCATGAAAACACATTTTTATGCCCCCAAAACCCTTGAAATTCGTCGAAATGTCTGATTTGTATTAAATGAAAGCAGGTATAACAGGGTGCAATCGCGATATAAATGATTACCGCGGATCGACTGTATATTGTTGATAAATAAAGCATCATTTTCCACATGTTTTGCTAAACATTTTTCATTCAGAAATTGTTTTACACAGTAAGCTTGTCGAGTACAAAAACTTAATGATTAATATTCAACTAAATTCAGTTATTTAAGTACATTTCATTAAAGATGCATGCATTTTTTAAGTCTAGGGAATAAATTAATGTCTTTTTCTTCTAAACATCAACAGTTCTTATATTTTTAATCGTCGGCATTATATCGGTTATCTTTAGTATTTAAATATATTAAATCAAAATAAAATAAAGACTGGGGCCGAAGCATATTGATGTACATGCGCAAATTAAAAATATAAAACCGTTTAAAGAGAGACACATTTCTTACCTACCTTTGAAGTAGCTAGAACCTTGTATGTTTGTTAAAATCAGCGGATTTAAGTTCATCGTCAGCTCGTTGCCCCATACTGGCAGAATGTTATGAAGCTTGCCTGTCTTGGCCGGTTTGGAGTATTCTACAAAAGAGAGGGAAAACATGACATATCAAAAACGAGCTGCGTACGAGCTTATGAATGCATCGGTCCAGCGTACGTTGAGACATCGATACGTTCCGATCACTTATCGCCTGGACCGAATTCATGTTTCATATTTATGTATGCAATGAGAGTGTGAAGAATTTGAGAGATTGCGCGGCCGTATCGTTCACGCGCGCGGGCGCATTTCGAAATTAGTTATAGCGAATGCGATGTGTCATCGCGAGTCGGAGCGTTCAGCGGACACTTTCGCGAGCGAAACGCGAGCAGATGCAAATTTCGAGCGTCGACGTCGAGACTTCGAATTCAAAGGCTCCGCTCGAAACGATCAGGCGCGATATATAAGACGGGGCGAATCGCCTCGAAGGCCAACCTTCGTCGTCGGCCATCGCGGGCGGCGCCCGACACGAGCGCGGCAAGAGACGACGCGGCCCCGGTTTGCGGACGCTCGAAAATAACAACCAAAATGTCGACCATATCGAATCGACAATTGAAAACGATCAAATTGTCTATGCCCAAATAAAAAATATACAAAAAAATTCTCTCATAAATAAAATCAACATAAACATGAACATGATAATTTCTAAAAATTAATAAACATAACACGATTATAAATATCTTCATTATAAAAATAAAAAAAAATAATAAATATATATATTTTTTAAATTTATTTGATTAAATTAGTTTCTGCCAAATGAATATCGCATATTTTTTTAAAATATTCCCTCGCTAACATTGAGATATAAATAAAAGCATTTCATTAATTATTTAAAATATTCTATTAAATATTATAGTTTTAAAATTGAGTGTGTAATAAAATCAGGGTCGTAACAAGGACGTGACAAAGCATGCACTGTACCAGTGGTGTAGTGGGGCGGGGGCGCGTGGATTCGGCGTTCCCACATTTTTTTTTAGAATTTTGCATAATATAAATCGCCCAATTTTTTAATTTTTTTAAGACCCAAAAATGTTTTCTCTTGAAAATATCGTTTATTTAAAACGTATAAAAAAGCATATGTTTTTACATGGCTACTATAAACTAAATAAAAGACACGGTGGGATAAATTATTATTATTTATATTGGGGAGCAAACGCGGCACCCAACTTGCGCACAGCTTTATCATGTCCAAATTTTAAATCAATATACGATGTACAGCACCTTTTTTAAAAATATATTGTATTGGATCATCGATTTTATTTATTCCAGAATTTACACTCAGACTGTTCTAAATATTTAAATTAAGTGAATATGATTCCACAAAAATTGACTAAATCAACTTTTTATTGGATTGCGAGCCGCTTATCCATCATATCAGCGGTCCGAAAAGCGGGCCGATTGAGCGTACAAACTTTATGGACACTCCATCCCCTTTTAGGACTTTTTGTGGTCTAATTATCAATTCACATAAAAAATACTATTAATATTTAATCTATTGTAGACAACTATTCATCAATTATTTTTTTTTAATGAATTAAAAGACATTTAATATGGAGCAAAGATTACCAGTATTTATGGAAAACGATTGAAACAAAATAAAAGTTCATGTTAGCGATCAAAATTTAAATATTAATATTCAAATAAATACTATTTATAAATTAGTTTATAAAAATATAAACAATCAAGGGCATTAAAATGGCTAAGTGGTAAAATGAAAATTTATTCGTTTAAAATTAAAACGGTTTGGCCCAACTCTAATGGCGTCACAAGGCCGCAGATTTATGGGTTAATGTCAAACTCCATTTTGTTCAAGCGATTCCGGCAAAATTACGTTCGTTCTTTCATACGTAGTGTCTCGTTCGCTTCGGTCGTGCATTTTGTTGCGCTTTTGGCTCCTTGGTTGTCCCATGGGAGCGTGATGCAGGAGATAAACGCGGATGGAGATGCCGGTCGCGAACTGTCAGCGGCGGAGCGCGAGCAGCTTGCGGCCCAGGCGCGGCGCCCCGTCACGGCTGCACGCGCGGCGCGCCTCGAATTGGAAGCTAAAAGACACTGGGATCTTTTCTATAAACGTAACGGAGTCAACTTCTTCAAGGATCGCAACTGGACTACGCGGGAGTTCCGAGAGTTGCTGCCGGTGCTCGATGCGGCTCACGGTCGACGCACGTTGCTCGAGATAGGATTGCGGCGTCGGTAACCTCATTTTTCCGCTGATCCGCGATGGTTTCAATGACTATTTTTTGTACGCTTGCGATCTATCACCTCGCGCTGTACAACTGGTCAAGGAAAATGAACTCTATGATGAATCTATCGTTAAGGCTTTCGAGGCCGATATGACGACCGACCACGTGTTTGACATTCTGCCTAAATCGAGCATCGACGTAGCTACCATGATATTTTTTATGTCCGCCATACATCCTGATAAATTTACAAAATGCATAAGCACCGTTTATGAACTTATGGTCCCGGGAGGAGTTGTTCTCTTCCGGGACTACGGCATTTATGATATGACCCAAATGCGGTTCAAACCGGGACATCTGATATCTGAAAATTTCTACATGAGACAAGACGGAACTAGGTTAGTATTCATACATTTATTTAATAATATTGTAACATTGTTTGAAATTTTTTCAGTATTTAATTTATTATTCGCAGGAGTTACTTCTTTAAACGCGAGGAATTAGCAGATTTATTTATTAAAGCCGGCTTTGAAGTAACGTGCAATGATTACGTTGAGCGTAGGACTATCAACAAAAAAGAACAGATAGATGTTCCGCGTAACTTTTTGCAAGCGAAGTTTAGAAAACCGAATTGACGGAAGAAAATTACAATGTAAGATTTATATAATATTTTATGATGATATAAATGCATATGATGAATGCTTTGAGGCTCCCTCTACTGAGCGAACCCAAAAAAAAACCATGCTGCGAACACTTCGTTAAGAATCTGATAACGTACTTTGCATAACATTTTTATAATATATTCTTCAATCTATTAATTGTGTGATTTTATGTTTTAGCTGAAAAATGTTGATATTGCTGGGCTTTAGCCGATGATGGCTTAAGATTTATGCTGATACGAGGATAGCTAGGTAAATTTATGAACGTCTTATAACAGTATTAATTGTATTATTTTAAATGATGAATGCTTTGAGGCTCCCTCTACTGAGCGAACCCAAAAAAACCCATGCTGAAAGCACTTCGTTAAGAATCTGATCATTTGATTTGTATAACACGTTTATAATATATACATCTTCAATCTATTAATCGTGCGATTGTATGTTTCAGTTTAAAAAAAATGCTACGCCTGTCACATTTGCGTTAAGTGAAACCGTAGCAGTGAGCGCATTAAGATTCACACCGCTATGAAGCCAATGGATACGTAGGTAAATTATTGAATGTCTTGTAACGGTATATTGTAATTATTAGATGTTCTCATAAGTTATGTCGTTTTTTCCAATGCAATTCAAGATGATTTTTCAACTTTTTGGACATGTTAGCTATGTAGAGATGTACTTTCGTTTGTTATCAACGAAAAATTGAACTCATCTTCACTAGAAGTAATTTTTTGTCAGTGTTCCATGCTTATTGGGCTCAGGTAACTTCGAGAGAAATATTCTGATTGCCAAGAAAGTTGAGCTCGAACTAATGTCAAAGGCAGAATTTGACCCAGAGTGTTTTTGGGATAAGACATCTTTGTAGCCTTATAATACATTGTGTCACTCAATACCTCATTACATGATCCACGAAAGGCCAGGAGTAGACTTGTAAAGCGATATTCGTTAGGCTAAACCTAAATAAAGACCATTATCGAGTGGTGCCCGAGAGGCACCACTCGAGTTGCCACATCACATGCAGTGGTGCCTGAGAGGCACCGCTCGAGCGCAAAGGGTTAATACTTCTTTTTCTTGCAATAATCTCCTGGGTTAATGCCATTGGGTCATGTTACTTTTGGTCAATGGCGTGTGGGACCCAAACACCTTTTTGAATTGTCCCCAAATTAGGATCTTGTAGTATTGGACCAGGATGTGCTGACCATTTTTGAGAATTTTTTGATGCTCAACAATGGATTGTCCTCTCATCAACTTACATCCGAGGCATGTCTTATATATAATATTGTATAATGTCACCATAAACTTTGTATATGTTTGGAGCTTCTTTCCGCTGGTATTGAAAAAGTATACAGCTCCACAGATGTTTTTCAAACGGACAAGTCTCTTCCAATGTCGTTATAAGGATAAGGGATTGTTTTATTGTCTCAAGCTGATGAAACGGTAGATGCTCACACGAGAAACATACTGCTCAACAGATTGAGGATGTTATTTTGAAGACGGTGCATTGAAAAAACGACATAACTTATGTCAACATTTAATATTTTAAATCAGGGGGTAGTCAATCATTTTCCGTCCACTTTTGTATGTTCAGAAGTAAAATTTTGCACCCATTGTCTACCAGTTCCACAGTGACAATTTAACGCAACTGCAAAGTACTCTTTTTGAGTTGAAGCTTAATATAAATATATATTTAAATTAATCATTTTATTTATACTTTGCATAAAAAAATCTTCTGTGTTGAAATCGTCCCTTTTAAAACTTAATCGGTGATTAAACTTTGCGATGATTTAACCGAGACGTGCAATTCTTAACCTTTTCTTCGCCATGATGTATTTACCAAGACTTGACTAATAATAAGAACATCGAGATGAATAATTCTGAATGAGAATATTCAGAATTTCATATTGTGTACTAAATACACATCATAGTAGCACGTGAGTGTTTTTTAGCACGTTAAAGGAAAGGTTAAACTCTTGCTGGAATTTAAATTCTGCTTGTTTTTACAAGATATAAGGTAGTGAAAGGACTTGAATTGAATATAATTTTTCAAATATTCGGAAATAATGCAGACAGTTTTAAGGTGGCCAATTAGTGGGCGGTAGGAATCAGGTTGACTACACCACTGTTTTAAATGATGAATGCTTTGAGGCTCCCTCTACTGAGCGAACCCAAAAAAAACCATGCTGCAAACACTTCGTTATAAATCTGATACAAAATACATAATAAGATAAACATTATAATTTGGCATATGTGATTTATATATCGTTGTATTAATTCCAGACCAAGAAAATGAGGTGTAAATTGGATTCCCTGTCTCTGAAAATAATCCTGGAAGCCTTAGGTAATTAACATTCAATGCTATTATTATTAAACCAATATATTTGATATGATGGAAAAAACTATGCTCCCACTTGCAACGTGAATTATACATGTGCTCTTTTACTTACCAAATCTGAGACATTTACATTTGAATAATTTTTGATTGTATTTTGTATTGTTATTAAAATACTTGTTAATTAATTTTAGATGCCGCTTTAAATCTGCGTGGACAATTGAATAAATTCCAAACGTGCGATGTTAACGTAAAGGTAAGATTAACAAATTGATTTAATTATGTATTTTATATTGTATATGATGGAAAAAACTATGCTCCCACTTGCAAGGTGAATTGTACATGTGCTCTTTTACTTACCAAATCTGAGATATTAATCTGAATTATGATATTTAATTGTGTTTGGTATTATTGTTAAAAGCTTTTTAAATGATTTTAGATGCCGTTTAAAATCTGCGCGTTACACGCGAGGACAATTTGAATAAATTCCGAATGTGATGTTGAAAGGTAAATTGAACAGATTGATTTGATTTTTTTAATTTTAATTTGTATATGATGGAAAAAACTATGCTCCCACTTGCAACGTGAATTGTATATGTGCCTTTTTACTTACCAAATCTGATGTATTGTAAAGACAAATAAGCTATTGCGTTTTATATTGTTCGGTTAATAATTGAGGGTGTTTTAATTTTCAGATCCAGAAGCTAAATGGACAATTGAAGCATTGATATACGGCTAAAAGTAGATGGAAGATTAAAATATATTTGAAATCATATTTGGTGTTTTATTTTATTCAAAACTGAACTCAAACAATATTACATGCATTATAAAGCAACTCAACCTTTTCACACCGGCGATGTAGATTTTGCAAAGGATTGATAATATTCTGCTAATGACGCCACTCCAGAACAGTTGAGGGGGAATAACAAAATTGGTCAATGATAAGAATGATGTATGCAGTCTTAATTATCAAAACAAACTGCTTGCTCTCGAGACAACACAAACGAAAGTCATCTCATCTTTGTTGAAAGAGCTTAATAGCTTGTCTGATAGCGATTTCAGTTAATTACACTTAAAGAATGCGAATTAGAATACGATTGTTTGTTGAAAGCAAGTAGAATGTTTAGACGTGTTCAGATCTTTACGGTGCGACTTTGCCATCGATGCACGAGTGTATGATAAGATGCAAGATACCCGTCTGTTTCATGATTTCCTGTCTGATAGAGTTAATGACTCCATTTCGCCTGACTTGTTCAGAGAGAAAGTGTACTATATTTATGAAAATACTACAAATTATTAACTATTTTTCGACATAGTCGTCTTTTCGATTTACTTTGTGAGCTGAGAGTTTAGCCTTTCTAATACCATCTTCAAAAAAGTCTGCTGATGTTATGGCCCATTATTTGATGACATTTCAGACCATCGTCAGTAAAAAAACTCAAGTAATGCAACAAGCACACTTTATACTTTAACATAGCCATCCGTAGTAATTAGTTTCCTCCCAAGAGAGACCATGATTTTTCCGGCTGAAAAAGTGGCGTTGAATTATTTGCTGATGGTGAGGAGGGATGTTGTTCCACCATCCCTATGAATAGTTTTAATTTAGTTAAAAATCTGAAATAATATTTTCTTTTGCACGAAGAAACCGGATTACGCTCCTCACCTCACAACTGGACTTGGAAAAGAGATGCTCATTTCAAAATGGCACTACAACAACATTTTACAGCCGACTTTGACAAACAAACCCTAATTCTCTTCCCAACATAAGCTTTTATTGCAGTTTTTCCAACTCTATCGAAAATTAAAACTGCAGAGCATCAGTACTTTTACTTTGTGGACATGCCTTGTATACAGAAATCTGTCACTGCAAGTAGTTTTATTCAATAGGGGTAGGCAAGAGCAGCTTGCGAGCCGCATGCAGCTCTTTGCATAGATGTTTGCAGCTCTTCAGAGAAAAACTCGGATATAGTAAAGCTATGAAAAGCTATGCATGGACATAATTCTAATTAAATTTTTAAAATTAACATCTTGAACTTTTATCCCTAAAAATCCATATCCTATATGTATGTATATTACATATGTGTGGCTCTCTGGTACCCTTGCTATCCTGTTTCCGTGACAATTTGGCTCTTCTTAAACTGCTGACCCTGCAAAAGGGTATTGAAAAATTATTAGAATATGTCCCTTTTTTATAAGAGCAATGCCAGCTTTTGATTATTTGTATTATGTTATATAAACAAGTTGATGTAGGAGTGAATCTGAAATGCACGTAAGCGTCACGTATATCTTCACTCTATACCGGCAACGCCCAAACGAGGAAAGGAGGGAATGGACTCTGCACTACAGAAAGCCCTTTTCGGTAGAATCAAAGAGGTCGTCTATTTTTTTTTTAGTAGTATTTATAAACCTATCAATACGGTTGTGAAAGCGTTCGTCAATATGTTCATTCAGGATACCCGCTGGGTGAGCGTTCAAAATGAAATTCGGTGGTAAAGCTACCTTCAATATCGAGCGAATGAGGAGGTGAATGTATTATACAGACGAGATGGATGGATATTGAAGAGGCCCATAGTTCTGCAGTGGACTGTTTGTGGCTGCACTATGATGATTGATGATGATGTTATAATTATAGTTGTCAATATAGTCAATTTAAAATGTATTAATTGAAAACGTTAAATGTTTGAATCAAGTATTCTTCCATATAAAATAAGAAATTTCTCACTGCTTACAAGTTCTTAAAAAGCCGTTGGCTGTTGTTACGAATGAAGGATGTTTGTGGATTTTAAATAAATAACAAGGAAACATTGTGTTTTGCTGCATGTACTTAATTTACTTACACGATATGATAAATAAATTATTTTATTTCCTTATTTAATAATCAATTATTTATATATTATAATATTATATAAATCTTTTTATTCATTAACTTTACTTACATCTCTTATATCTGAATAAAAAATTAAAACTCATTATATGGAGCAAGTGACTATGACATATGTAAATATTGTATATAATAATCAACTACAAGAATATATCTAGTTTTTTTTTTTAAATACACATTTAAATACTTATATATTTGATTAAATAACCATTTTTAAAAACACTATTATCATTTTCATTATATCATAATATGCAAAAATTTTCTACATGTGTTTATAAAAATTTTCAAGCTTGGAAATCCATAAAATGGTCAATTTCAACATGTATATATTCAACCAAATAAGTATAAAAAATATAATATTATCATCAATGGTTTTCGATACATTTTATAGTTATTTGGTCAACAAATATAGCGGTGTGTGCGCGTGTGAATGTATGTACTTGCGCGTGTTTGTTTCGTTATAGATGATGGTATTTATTGAATAATGTCTTAAATTCTTGAAGATTTCCATAGTTGTCGTCTGTATAGCGAATTATTGTTTGTATATTTGAATGTATTTTAATGGCAAGTTTTAATGTATTCATATTTTCATGTTGTGTGTTTGAGAGCTACGCAACGATCTTAAAAATAGGAATTCTACGAGACAAGAATCATGGACGACAACTCTTCATATCATTATCTTCGTATTTTTTGACTCGATACATATAACTAGTAAATAAAACAAACTTCTCAATTGGAAGGTACATTACTTTAATTACATTAATAATACACATGGCTGTAAAAATCAATATGAATAGGAAATATAATCAATGTATGAATATCTATAATGCCCTTTATGTGATCATGTGGCTGGCTGAGATCACATAAACTGCAATATAAATATAGTTTTGTCGAAAACTAGAAATAAGTTACATTGTTTGATTGGAATATTATAGATACCCCGTCACACGTCAATAGCCGTATCGCCTCTTTGTTTTTGTACCTTAGTAAATAAGTGTTAATTACTGACCATTGCAAGATATTACGATCATCTTTCATATGAAATTTGTATTTGATTTAAACGATCATCTAAGAAGGAAAAGACCGGAAGAAACATATAAAATGGTATTTTTTATAATGCAATCGTTTTACTCATATCATCTATATGAAACATCTATATCCCTCAAAGATCTGATACACACATTATCTTTAAAATACATTTAATATTCATTTATTCATTGTACTTTATTTAATATCGAGACAAACATATTTTCCGGCTCTACGAAGGTTCTAGATATGCCCGTTTCTTTTCAATTGTGATAAAGGGCTACACAATGCCTACGTATTTCACGGCTAAAGAAAGCAATATATTTTACCCTAACATTAATTTGTGAATAGAGTAACATAAAATCAATCAAATCCGTAACTCAACATTGATTATACATTTCGTGTATAAAATATCGACTGTATCAAAATAGTATTGACACATTCGTGTTATTTGGGATAGAGGTTTTTGCATATCCTTTGATTAAATGTTATACACTTGAATGAAATACTCTATATAAGAACCATTTTACGTTCCGCGTTGTTGCAATGATATCGTCATAATTTCCATCTTCTATCGCTTACATATTCATTGAGACTTTTCCAAAGGGTGGTTTAACTTCGCCCATGTTGGCATTATTCATTCCAAAATAAAATTTAAATGCAAACCACATTGCATCGTTTGAGGCTGATTTCAAAATTGTCTTTGTAATTTAAGATTTTATTTCAACGGAGCAAACATACATATAAGGAAATTTTTATAGAAATTAATATTATTTCTTTATATTTGCTTTATTCGGTTTTCAAAGCATATAAATATAATATAATATTCTGTAAAATGTATATATAAGTATTTGTGATTCGAATGATACGTTCATTTTGAAATCACCCTGATTGATCGCTCGTTATCGTACGTTTTAAATACAAACGAAATCAACGAAAAGCTGAGAAGAATTAAATCCGTCGGTAAATTGATTTTAAATCATCCGTTAATAAATACGAACAGAAATGCACATAATGTGCATACAAATATCGTTTAATTACAAAAAAATACTATAAATATCATTATATATCGATCCACTGAGCTTATATTTAAATATAAAATCACACATGATTTTAGGCATATAAAATAAGGGCTGGTATTTTGAGTATGGGATGTTTTGATTCCTGGATGGACGCTTGTAAAACTTCAATAGAAAACCCTTTTGCTCTTTTGATGTACCAAATGCCATTAATAATAACGTAATAAATTCTTGATTGAATTAATTTTTTTCCATCATTTTGTAGCGCTAATTGTAAGCTATATTGATTTTTTGCTTGAATTACTTTATGCATATTTATGATATATTTGTATATAATATTAATATTTATCGATCATCGTTGTTACATTTGTTGCAGACGAGAGCATCTAAATTTCATGTGTGATCATAAAGGCGTACCAAATTTTCACAATTTTGGTCCATTATAAACAATATGAAAATGCAATTCTTACAGTGAATTATTGATTCATTTGTATTATCAAATTCATTTTTTGTACTAATCCGGTCAATGAAAATAAGAAGTAAGTATTGTTTTTATACGTAGAAGCCGGGGCAAGCGATTTTGTTGGAAAGCTCACCGATATAAAATAAATAGTCGTTGAATGGTTATACGTATAATTAAAGGAAAATAAGTTCATCATTTTAAACTATAAAAGGATGATAAATTCACAATGTAGATTATAATTAGAAAGATATGTTGAAGATTTTACAAATAAAATATAACTTTAGGAGCTAGATTAGAAACAAGAAGTCAATAAATAATCATCAAAAATCAAACTTTCAACGATACATTTTGATAAAATTGTCAAACAAATAAATACAAAACCGATTGAATCAATCTTCTACGATTAAAAAGTTTATAAAATGTAAATTTGAAACCCATCGTGGAATTTCAACGTTATTATTTTATAAAGTTTTTGGCAATATTGGAGGCTGATTTCAATATCGGATGATCGTAGAAAATAATAATTCAAATGGGGTTCTGTAAAGTTGGATTTGGAGTTAAATTTTGTTAATTTTAAATAGGGGGAGGGGAGGGAAGATGCTTTGAAAAAACTTAGAGAGATGCTCGCTCTTCGTGTGCTTTCTTGACGATGGCCAGCTTGGAATGAGGGTCGGCTGCTCGAAGTCCTTGATAAGGGGGCTCACGTGTACCATGAAGGACGAGAGACCACTCCCGTAACCATCCCCTTTGTGGTGTTTTTGAGTTAAAGCTCGCCTGAAAGAAACCATAATTAGATCCAGTGTTTGTATTGTATCGCATGTATTACATAGTACCACATGAAGATTCGAAATTTTAACAAGCCAAAGATCGCTAATGTTTGTAAATGGTTCTGTGTAATATTTTACAAGTTGGACTATTTTAAATTAACAAAGGTACTGTATTCTTCAACTGACTACCATCTCGCTTGAATAAGAAATGTTAAAAAACCAGATAAATGGGCGTTAGAAGTTGATAATTCGCAATGATAAAATCACATTTTTCATATTTAAAATAATCGATTTTGACCGAACGTAAAGTTTTCTTATGAAGATAGAAATTGGCTATCGTCTTCATTTTGGCAAAGTGGTAATTCAAGTACATAAAAACTCATACATATAAGTAAGACATCAACTATTTTGAGTATAAAATGATTGAGATAGGTACAGTTACATTATAAACGTAACTTTTCAATTTCGTATCGACCATTAGCCAATAGTGTATGTATCATATGTAAAAATTATACAAAACGATTGGATTGTATGATGGAAATGAATTAAATATACATTTACCTCTAAAAGCCAAGTGCCTTGTGGATATTCACCCCATGTATGAGTGGTCATGAATGGCCACTTTGTGAAACCATCACGGCTATCATCATCATTTGCTCGTCTGCTTAGTATCATTGATCTTAAACACACGACCAAGATTAAATGGATGTAAATACATTTAAAGATATTTTAAATTTGAGTTTGAGATGGAATTTACCTTGTTCCCATTGGGCTGGTGAGGAACAATTCAAGATCTCCTCTTCGCGTTGCATTGGCCGTGACGACGGCCTGCACATGCTCCAAGTATCGTACAGACGTATCTTTACCAAGACAGGCTTCTGTTTTGATTTTCAAAAGCAAGGATCTTCCTGAAGGTATTTCGCTGAAAATGAATAATTTATAAATATAGTTGTTTCGAATTTCAGTCATGATTTAGATGATGTTAGAACATTGCTCACTGTGATCCAATGAGTGATCCGGCTTCACAGTGATATCTAGCTGGAACTGTTCTCCAGGGTTTAGCCAAAGAAACCATTGCACCAGCATCTAATACTCCAAAGCCAAATAAGTGGTTGAATTCTAATCCGACACCATTCATAGTCCAGTGGAATCGTCCCTAAGCATTAAATTATATGATACATTTTCTAGGCTTTAAAAGTAGAAAAAGATCTTAAAAATATATTTACCTTTGCATCAAATAATGAATTTCGCTTTGAGGTAAGAACGGTCAAATGCTGGATGTCCCTCCAAGTAAGATTTGGACTAAAAATATATATATTTTTTAAAATGATATAAGTGTATTAAAAATTAAATCTGATTCAAATAAATTTGAAATTACTTGGCCTCCAAAGCAAGCGCGAATACTCCAGCAGCTTCAGGTGCAGCTGCACTTGTACCAGAGTGGGTGGTAGTACATTTGCCATAAAGATCAGTGGTGGCCACTCCAGTAGCTGGATCTTTAGCACCATTGCTGAAAGTGCTAGCAAGTGTGCTCGAACAAGATTCATCGTAGTGTGCATTTTGACCGTCGTTGATGGCACTTTAAACAAAAATATATATTTATTAATACACATTAAATAACACAAAACAAATAATAAAATAATCCGAATCACTATACCTATTGATGGATACGGTCCACATGGATGCTGCATAACCGTCACAGTTACAATCGTCATCTTCTCCACCGTCTCCACTTGCCCATACGTAAATGTTACCCAGACCATTGCGACCCTTAATCAATAAAATGCACATTAATATGTAACTCAAGAATTCTTCAAGAATTTTTCCAGATTTCCAAAAACATCATTGTTATGCGTCATAATAGGCGTTTTATAAATATATGGATCAATGAGTAAAATTAACTGCGATAGGTCATAAAATGACTTTAAATATTGTTATTTTCTGTATTATTTTCTTAACCTTTTGAGTAGTAAACTATTTTAAATTCTTCATAAGCTTAGATACTATAATCGTTTGTCCGCCATTTATCATGCGTAAAAATCCATTTATCTGTCAGGAATACTGCAGCGTATATGAAGCTTGTACATTGTACACAAGATTCTCCGTCTCTGTCTCTCATTAACAATGTCCGACATTAATTGTGTATCTTTTCCTACAAAGCTGATACGTTTTCATTTTATTGTTTTGATATTGTTAGTAAACAAAACTGCATTATATCAGCAATAATGTTGTTGTTGACATTTATAATAATTTTTGAGTAAATAAATATTATATAAATATCTTATAGCTACAAGACTGAAACTATGTTGTAGCTGCTTATATTAAATATTATATATACTTAAAATTGAAATGTTTTGAAACGTATATCGAAGCTCTGGACACCTTATATCGAAAGTAGACTGAAACAGGAATTAGCTTTGTAGAAATAGGTGTAAAGTTTCGGTTGCTATTTCCCGTATAGATTCTCGTTTCGATTTCCATATATTTGAAAGTTAACAAGTTGGTTGATAAGTACCATCAGGGCCGTAACAAGGGGGCGGCAAAGCAGGCGCCCGCCATGGGCGCAACTGGGCTTGGGGCGCAAAACTCAGAATACCGACCCGATCGAGAGTTGCACATGGTTTTTAATTTATTTGAGCATTCTACTTTATATGAATCAACACTGATTGACTCTGCCCGTTTTTTATAATATATATACTTAGTTGTCTAATCCCTCTTTTCTTCGTTATTGCTTATTAATAGGCGCTCATTCGTCATATCAGCTGTCCGAAAAGCGGACCGGTTGGACACACAGACCTTGTTGCCACTCCGTTCTCTTTAAGGGCTTTTTGCGACATTTTCTATGATCTGTACGATGTGGGCGCATGTCAAATATTTGTCACAGGCACTTAATTCTTCGTTACGGCTCTGAGTACCATATGGATATATAATTGCAAGAAAGGCGTACATGAGCTAAGATCCAGAGCTAAGATCCCAAGTAGAAAAATTTAAAAAATATAGAAAAATATATTCCAGCAGCTAAATTACTGTTCACAGTACGCAAGGTTAAAACGAATAATACAAATATCAGTTTAAATATTTTTTTCTATATTAAAGATTGCCCATTGCATGATCGTTACTAAACCTACAGGATAGAAAATGTTAGGTCAAGCTTATTCAAATGAATGCTAGCGATATCCTTCTCGAAATAACTGTTGTTTCAGGATGTGCGTTTCAAATAAGGAAGTTTTCCTGTCGCACCGACATAGTTATTTAAATCGATGAAGAAAGTGTTAATGACACTAAGATTTTTTCCTAACCTATCTAAAGATAATATCGATTTTTTTAATGGTTTTTCTGAAGAATTTCATATCTTTCTCGATGTAAATATATCAAGTAATTGCTATTTTTCATTAAATCGTTCTTTTGAAGCACGCCCATACTGTACACTGTATCAAAATAGATCTCTTTACGATCCGATGAATGCAATTTTCAGAATATTGAAAACAAACCAATCGTTATGAAGCGAGACGTGTACAAACGCCTCTATCTGCACAAAATATATTGCGATGTACACTCGCATGACTAAATGGCAAACTCACACAGCACCTACATAAAAGACGATTTATTTTATGAAGCATTCTGCTATTAACGCTTCAGAGAACGATGTTAGATTCATACAACATGTGCCATATAAAGAACAAATATAGGCTTTAAATTAAAAGCTCACAAACGTTATGCAGCCACGGATATGAGCTGCCATAACACAATATAACTTTACCAATTTCAGTGCAGTTGAAATTCATAACACGTAATATAATGGAAGGCAATAGCGCCAAATAAACTATGTATAATAATTTGAATATCTAAATTGTAATGAAACATTATGCGTATAGTAAAATTTTCATAAATGCTGTTGTTATGAATTTTTTCATTGTTTAATACGTAAAACTTATCAATTCCGTTACAATCCACTTGATATAAAGCCTTCGATTCCACTAAAAATAATGAAGGTACAATTTCTTCCAAATATTTATAGGAAATATGGAACGGCAAGCACGAGTTTGAGAAGAAAACTTTTGCAGGGCGAAGAGTAGGTTGGGTGATTTTCATCACGGGGAGTTTCCCCTAGAATTAATAAAGTTATTTTATAAATGTTGCATGATTATAATCGGAAAGTTTAAAGGGCGGGCCCTTTCACAGTGAGAGCTTTTTAATTAACACCGGCTTTCATCAATTTTCGTTTAACTTTTTGGGAATTAAAGATTCGGTCCTTTATAGACATCTGCAGAGAAGCGGACGATGAGAATTTAAATTCATGAGTTCCGACAGTATAAAAATCTAATCTTGTGCGTATTTTGATTGACTACATCAATCCACCTCGTGTTTCTGGAAATAAAATAAAAATGGGAAAATCGAGAATTTATTACAAAACATGCAGAATAGAGCATCATATGGAACGAAACGATCCAGGATTCGTTGATGTTAAAGCGAAGTTTCTTTATATTTAATCTCAACTGCTAATATAAATTAATGTTATAATGTTGGAACAGCTTCGGTTGAGATTCTTGTTTGGCCATTAACCATGAAAATTAAATTAAAATGCTTAAATTGGCCCCTTTTTAAGAGAAGTTCTGAGTGGTGTTAATATATTTTTTCAAATTAATCTTCAATTTAAATGAGATTTAATTACATTTTGATTATCTCATCGAAATTATAGATCTCTTACTTTTAATGATATTAGCTTAATCTATATTTTATAAATGTTTTTCTATCATAGTTCCCATAAATTTCTCCCATATTTCTTAAACGATTATCTAACATTGCATATATTAATATGAATTTAAAAAAGGTAAATTGATACGTCTTCATAATTGAGCTACATCCCATTCCGAGATAAAAGCGTCTCCTGTATAAACATTTTCCGTTTAAATTTAGGCCAAAGTATAACAGCAGTATATACACAATCACCCCTGGGATATCAATGACGCCAGCAATTTTTCCAAGCATATTTTTGGATGTCACGATTCCAAAAAAGTCGATCTGTTTATTTAATCATCCCACAGGTTGATAAACAACATGGTCCTTAAAATATGTTCATGGCCGGATGGCGATAACGTCGATGTTAATACAATTAGTTATGAGTAGTAATAACGCACTCGGATCCTCTAATTGATGTTATTGTCAATTAATTTCACATCAATCTTGTGAAGGACTATTCGAACGGATCAAGGATGTTTTTTTCACGAAATGTAGGCTCATTTGTCCTGGAAATATTTAATCCTTTACGGGCGCCGACAAATATCCACAGTATATTTAGTAAACGATGGTGGAAATATATTTTGGTGGACATGTAGAGAAAAATCATTTATAATATTCATCTTAAATAATAAAAAAATGGTATTATAGGAAGTAAATGTGTCAACTTATGATAAAAATCAATAATGCAATTATCATTTGAAACTTTAAAATTCCTAAATTATATATGATAGTTCTTCAAGAGTCCAGGAACTATGATAATTAATTATGTCAATAATTGAAATTTCTTTTAAGAAATCCCTTTTTATTCTCATTAACATCATTAATATGGAAATTTTCCCAAGATGTATTTTTGACGACATTTTTGCAGCTTGTTCAATTGCTTAAAAATAAGTCACAAAGACTTTACATCATAAATTTGGTTTCATCTTCCATGTCCATTGTTTGAAGAATAAGATCTTTCACATCTATTCAAAAGCTCGACTTTGGGATTTATTACATGGAGGATTAGGATATCACTAATCAAAGATCTTTAACCAATCTCCTTGTTGATTATATTCAAATACTTTGCCTATGGTATTATATTTTTTCAACTTGTTGACGTTATTTTACAGCTATACCAGATATAAAGTTCAATAAGAGATACATTGAACACTTTAATTTTGATAAATATCTTATTGATCTTTTTAATCCTCAATTTCATCACCTGGATTGATGTCATATCAAAGTATAGGGTCATTCAATAGGACGCTCAAAGTTTGTTGGATTATAGCGTACCATATAATTACAGAAATATCTATCAAATTTATTGTGAATTATTCAATAATATATGGCAAATTACTATGGAAAATAATAGTGTTGAAAAATGCGTAAAAGTTAACAAATTTTATTTTCAAAATAAATGCTCCGTTTGAGAAACGTTCGCCAAAAAAATCATCTTTGGCGATGAGGCTTATTTTGGAATAAATGGATGTATACACAAGCAAAATTGTCAGATTTGGAACGACACCAATCCATATGAGATACATCAGCACAAAATGCATCCCAAGATTAATTATTTGGTCCAGAATCATCCGCCTGTATTTCCTTCAAAATGAAACTGGCATTGCATAACTGCCTTTAGACTTCTTATTTTGAGGTTATCTTAAATCGTATAAACCGCAAACAATTGATGCTTTCAAAGTCAAAATATTGAACGCTATTCAGCAGATTTATGTAACCATTGAAAATTGAACCGCCCGAATACGTGCCACCAAGCAAAGCCGCGGCAGACATTTGAATGATGTTATATTCCATACTTATTTCCATAAAAAATTATTTCAAATAAGGAAACAATCGAGAGCATATCTTATACACACTTTTAATAGGGATGCACTATTAAAATACCATATATTTGTATTGTTAAATGTAATATCTTGACATTTTACTGACATTTATTTGATTTTCAGCATATTCTTAAAAAGTTAAGTCTTCCGATAAGCGATATTTAAAGCATTCAGCAACGTTTGTATATCTTTGAGATTCCCTGCAACAATAACTCCTATCTGAATGTCGTATTCGTATTTCCTCGAATACTTTATTGAAAATTTTGCTTATATTATCATGGAATTTCGACGAAAATAAATCTTCAGATCACTCAGTAAATGAATGGCCGGAGTAAAAAATGTTCATTTTCATACAACAAATCAATTCATATTCAAGTGAATGTGAATTCAAAAATGGACCAAAATATTAAAATTACCTACACAACTTCAATTTGAAGTTGTTCCGACACGTGTCCTTAGACCGTAGGGAAAATCTCGTTTTCCTCTTTCGTACGAGTCCTCTTTGCCCGACGATAAATCAACAAACGTCCCGCAATATGTGGCCCAAATCCGTCCCTTTTATTTGTTTCATTTCAAATCGAACGAGTCAATCAACATTTGTTGTATATAAATAATAGATCGCTTTATAAGAGATATTGAATGTAAATAATACGTCGAACCCTAAAGAAGAAGAGTAAATAGCCCTATTTGCTTTAATGCTACCTTCGCGCGGGCTATTTCCGTTCCTAATGCTGCCCTTTGTAGGCGACCGAGTCTTCGAAATTTTTAAGACCACTTAAGTATTTTACAACTGTATCCCGGCTCGGCATATTTCAGATTTTATTCAATCCTCCTTTGTGCCTACGGGAAATGTTACGAAATTTACTGGATGTTTTCCCGGAGTTATGCCGAAATGAAAATCCCTGGTAAAAGAGTGCCTCGTGTCGCGTTACGCTGGCACAATATAAAGAGGCCCGAAACAAAGCGATTGATATTATGTAATATTGTGTTTCAAAGATAAGCCCTCGATTTATTTTCTTTATTATTGTCATACAGTGTATGAAATGGGAGAATTCGTGTACAAAGAGCGCAATGAAGAATGAGATATGTCGCAAATATAGTGCTGCTTTGTCGGAAGATAATGATAAGAATATTATTGTATTTGATAATACTTGAGATTCGACTTTCTTTTTCGTGTCTAGATCTTGATTTATGTTCATTTTTAGCCAATTTGATAATAAAATGATATTGTTGAATAAAGGGTCCAAGATTTTCATTTCAAATATCCATATATTATCTATTCATCTAGTAAAATATACGTATTAAGATTTTAATTTTGCATCCCTCTTGCTTGTATTTGAAATTTCTCACATTCCAGCTGAAAGATCAACAATATTCGGGATCGGTGAAATTTGATTTAACCATTCTAATTTTCACACCCTTTGATCATGACCTGAATATGTCTTAACATATCTCATGACTATAAGCTGCTCCAAATTATTAGAAAACATTCTCTTCAACCCGATATGGTTATTTTACTTGTTGGTAGAAAGTTGACAATTATACTGTAAGACCCATCGGATTTGGGAGATTCGAATAATTGCATTTTTGGATAATATTGTACATTAAAGTGTCTAAAAATCAGATGTTTTTTATAATAAAAATATCAGGTCTTTCTGAAAGAAATCCATTATTGTCGCATACTTTCGATTCTACGATCAATCGAAGAGTTATCATAGAAACTCTTATATCTAACATCAACACAAACGAAACAACTAAAATGTGAAATTCCACAACATTCTCTATACTCACTAGACTTAGTATTAGGGTGTCCCATAAGTTTCTTTCGTTTTCATATTAAGAAAAAAATAAACAATAATTTGTATTACGTCAAAATTTATTGAATAATATATGATCCATTCTGTTCTATTACCTTTCTCTATCTCTTCGGAAGCCTCATAATGCTTTCTTGCCAAAATTTCTCAGGTTTGTTAAATATTGATCAAGGTACATTTTTATATAATTTTTTGAATTAAAATTTTTACCACGCAAAGATTTTTTCAATGAAAGAAATAAATCATAATCTGAAGGGGCAATGTCCGGAGAGTATGGAGGATGAAGTAAAACATCCCAGTCAAATGATAATAATGTATTTCTGACGAGCAAAGACACATGAGGCCTGGCGTTATCGTGATGAAAAACAAAGCCTCGTCTGTTCGCTAATTCTGGCCGTTTTCTGGCAATTGCATCTTTTAGATTGTCTAGTTGGAAACAATATTTTATTAAATGACGTTTCACCTTGCTGAAGTAGCTCATAATAACTTACCCCCTTCCAGTTCCGTTAAATGCATAGCAAAGCTTTGTTTGGATGTAGGCCAGGTTTAGCTACAGTTGAAGCTTCTGTACCCTTGGTCCAAGACCGTTTACGTTGGATATTCTCATAGAGTATCCAACTTTCATCTCCAGTGACAAGTCTCTTCAAAAAAGTTTGGCTATTATGTTGTTGGAGAAGAAGATCGCATGTTGAAATACGCTGAAGTTTATTTGAGTCAGTCAGTTCATGATGAAGCCACACATCTGAACGATTGATGTAGCCCAATTTTATCAGATGATTATGGACGGATGTTCGTGGAATTTCTAACTTGTTAGCTAACAGTATATCGCGGGTTTTCTTCGACCATGACTATGATTAGATCTGTGTTCATTTGCGAAAGAAACTTATGGGACAATCCAATATCTTTCAATAACTGCCAATTTCGATCTTTAGAGCATTCATTAAAAGATAAAAGTCATTTGGATTCATATTTTCAATTAAAACAATTCTGTTTCTATAAGATCGTGATAGAAAATTAGCAGGAAAGGTGGTAATTCGTTGTTAATATGAAGAAACATTTGCTTTGAAAACTCATGTAGAAATGGTTGGCAATAGTTCCATAAAAGGGATTGCTAAAAGCCACCTCAAATTTATAAAAAAAAGGTTGTATTTGTCGTACGTACTTTGAGTTTCCGTGGAAAAATTCGGGAAATAAAAAATATCATAAAGCTCAGCATAAAATCAAGTTCTACAAGTAATAAATAAATTTCTTCTATAGAGATCCGCAATATAGAATACTATATGGACCCAACGCCATTATTTCTTTACTCGTTGATCCATATATGAACTCAAAACTATGATCTGTCATATATGCCTACGTTGGTGTTAAAATGAAAAATCAATCAATAATTTCCTCACCTCATTTACTCCTCTGACGATGGCTCTCATCGTGGCATTTCTTGGTCCGTCGACAGTTTTGCCATCGTCTGTTGGTCCCCACGAAGCGCTGTAGATATCGATCTTGTGAGGCTCATGCCCCATTGAATTGGCTTCTATCAAATCCGTCATATAGGGCTGATCCAGCATCCGTATTCCTTGAATGTGAAAAAGTGGAGTTGGAGATAATTGGAAAAAAATGTCGATTGCACCCCGAAGGCGCACTAAATCGCCATCTGCCAATCGTTACGAAAGAGCAATTTGCCGCGAAATGTAGGTTAACAGGAAGAGCGTTTATGGCTGCTGCAATTGAATTTTCTTTTCATTTTCATCGTCTGGAAGTATCTGCTTTATGACGCAATAACCATCAGGAAAATGGCATACAGCGTCGAAGTCTCGAGCCATATGCTATTTTGGCACATAAGGTCATAAATTCCAGGGCTTCCGACTCTTTGTATCGTTTATTGACCCGAAAACAATTTAATTTTCATGTCTATAATAAATTCACAGTAAAGACATATGGTATTAATTCGATATCGATCAAAAAATATTTACAACGTGTCGAATGCATTCATGTTATTATAATCAAACTGTCAACAGCAGGATGTATTATATTATTTTATTAAAACATTGACTTTAAAAATGGCAGTACATATATTAGTCTTCTAATTAATAATACATATATCTAAGTAGTTTTCTTGTGTAATTAGGAAAATGTAATAGCTACGTTGGCCCCATAATTATTTCCAACTGTATATCTCTCCTGCAACTTTTTGTTTCAGGAACTTCAAGTTCTATTATTCAAGAATTCAGAGTAGAGTCGTACTTCGCATTAAACTAGCAACTATTATACATATATATATATCAGTATGTGACCTTTAAATTAATGGTTCTAAACTAGTTATCATTGATCGCTTTTATGCTAGATTATAATGGATGTTGGTTGAAATGGCTGAAAATTATAATACTATCAAATGAAATTCAAGCATCACTATAATAAATTTGAATATCCCCCTAGCAATGCATAATATATTGCGATGAAATTGGAACACATTTATTGATATAATTTATTTGGTTCTAACATATTTCGATCAAAAAGTCTTTATAAATGTACATTGTTTTTGCAATAATATGCAATACTCAAGATAAATTGATTGTAAAGAGTCATACTTGCTTGCATTGTTTTCATGGAAACACATGATATTAGAAATTGAAGTTTTGTAAAAAAATGCGCACTGTTAAATACAAATAATTTCAAAAATACCAATTATTTCTTATCAAAGATCTTTTTAGTAATGGTAAAGTACGTCTTTCATCAATATGTTTTATCGGTATTGATTCATGGTTGTTAAACAGAGTGAATAAACACGTTTAAATGTGTTTGAAGTCGCATAAAAACCTCTTTTTATGCGACTTTTTTGGTGCGATTTCGAAGTTATGCGGTTTTTTTAAAGCAATGCTTTATTTCATAAAGAGTATGTATCGAGATATTTTGGATAAAATGGGAAATAAATCATCAACACTGACCGAAATTTGGAAAAAAATATAATTTGGGATTGTGTAAATCATACTGCATCTGCATGATTTTTTGAAAAAATTGAATTCCTTTTTTTTGCATTGTTCTAATGTTTCGACTTTTAAAAATACATTCTCCAAAGAAATTTCGAAAATTCCAACTACTTACGAAGTTATAGCAATTTTAGTGACGCAGCAACTTGACCGGTCTTACCATAATGAAATCTTTTAACGTGTTTTTCTCGGAACTATTTTTTTTTAGTCAGGGACTATAGTGACATCTTTGCTAATTATGAATTATATTATTGGAAGCAGAAAATCTACGCAGAACAATGATGGTATTGACACTGGATATTCCATTTCATCCGAAGAAAAGAGCGAAAATCGCAACGAAAATTATCATATAGGGATAACAGTTTGTAATTAAAATAATAAGTATTTATCTAGTGGATGTCTGGCATTTGAGATGCCAGATGTCAGACATCCTTAAAATTTTACCAATGATGCAAGACGTCCTTTAAATGTTACAAAAAAAAAATTTAATTGCCTTATTGTTTTCCAGTTTTTTATTAACTTTTTTTATGCGATTCTGGATATATTTTATACAGCTGTTTTAAAGTTATGCGGTTTTTAAAATCCATGAAACAAATCTTGACCTTTTCTATGTAAGTCATAGCTTTTTTGTGCGATTTGCAATGGAACGCATCTACCGCACAAAAAAAGGTGTAAGTGTATCATCCATATAATTATAAATTATGTGGATAAAAACGAGTTGGATGGGTAATTTATTTGTAATGGATTTTAAATAGCAATTGCTGATGAAACCAATGAAAGCTAAGAGTAGAGCAAAATCATCATCATTCGATTATGATCTATAAATTCAACACTTGCTATCATATAATAGAAGATGCATAATCAAGGTCAGAATTCACGGTCGTCTAATAATTTAACAAAATCCATACAATTTCGAGTATTCACTATGAATAAGTGACAATGGAATCGTCATGTAATAGTTTCGTCGACGGTTTCCTGTTCGCAATTAATTTTCAAGTCGTTGAATAGACTGATATTATTTAACTCGTTGTTTAATTAGGCCGCACGTTTCAGCAGAAACGGGTTACCAAATTAAAATACACAATCTCGTAAGCATCCCCGAAGTTTTGGGATTAAAAACTCTGTCAACATAAGAACAACCCGGCGATGAAGTTGATGAACGCTGAGGACTATGAAGATCGACCTAGTTTGTAAGGGGCTGTAATTATTCAACCCTTAGTTTGTACTTGGGAAATTAACGACACATTTGGTATTCATCAATGTGCTGGTGACTACGAATACTTCAATAATTTTATTCGAAGAACTTGATAGAGCGAGTCATTGGCCTGTTTTTAAATTGTATAATGTAAGTAATGAAATTTTGATGCTGTACTAATTTATGAAATGTCTAAATATCTTCATTGGCATTTAGAACTGCATCCAGTCTTCCTGAATTTGTTTGCTTAAAGTTTGAATTGTCAGACAAAGCACGTGGCAAGAATTTGCAAACTGTGCATTGAATTCATAATTAACGACTTAAACTTTAAGTAGTCGATGCTTGTAATTAGCAACATGGTGCAACTTCCTTGATGTTGTTTGTTTCAAAGCTAAATAATTAATCTTGTTTGGTATAGAAAGATTTAATTAAAATTGCTGTGGTTTTTCGTCGCCTTGATGGCATTTTTACTTTCAACTTTTAAGACGATTAATTAAAAAAAAAATCTTTTGATGGAATAAAATATGAAAATTTACTAAAAAAATATGTAAAATTTGACAACACGTGGTTTAGCAGGTCTTTTGTATAATTTAACAATTAAAATAAGAAAATATTGTTAACAAACGAATCTTAATTCGTAAAAAACTTCGGGACAAAGCTCCTAAGAAGATAATTGCCTTTGTTGCCTACCATTCAACATTGCGAGACAATAGCGTATTGTTCCAGGATTTCTAGATTATTTCTTTAAAAAAAAAACCATTAATGTGTACCGTGTGTTAATTATATATAAATAACTCCCATTTTCCAGAAAAAACCAAAAAGACAATTCGAAGAAGCCCTCATCAATCAATTAAAGCTTAAGGCACGCTTGTATTGATGGTGGCTCTTTTAGATAATTGAATGATATATTCCTATTTATTTTAAAAATCATTATTATTCACAATTCAAACATTTATGTCCTTTATCATTTTATTGCTTTAATAAATAAAAACTTTAAATGTCTCTCTGTAATATAAAAAAATATTAAACTGATACTTCCTAAACTATTTGTGTTATTAATTTTTAATATAGGGTAGTTTCCCTGTTGCACCCTGTATATTCATATGGGGAAAGCTTCCAAAGCTGATTACATGCAACACTGTATGAAATACCCAATATGTATTATGATGTAGAGAGTGATGTATGATGTTGATGAAACGTTTTAGAAATGTGTACATTGTGGGAGGAACACTGAAGTAAAACCAACAAAAAGGTATCCTAAAAACACGTTTTTGTACGTAGTTTCTAAATTAAATGGATTTCTTCTTGTATTATAAGGCATCCCTATGTGTATGGAACAAATATCAGAATGTTTATTGTGTTGAAGTAACAGACTTGATATGAACACCCTATGGGAAATTATGAAGCTAAAATGACAAAAAATAGTTAATAATTAACCAAACAAGACATAAATAATTTTACTACTGTTAGAATAATTGTAAATAGTATTTCGTTTAATGATGTGAATGCGTTTATATATTTAGAAATCCTATTATCAAATAAGGATATAAAACAACAAATATTATCAGTGTTTTGATCCATGGCAAAGATATCTTCAATGAGCCAACATCGTTATCAATATCGACTTGAAACTTGGTAATCCAAACTGGATTTTACCCGAATCCTTATAATAAAAATTCACTATGCCAATACTTGATAAGGCATTATCGCAGACTCATAAATATCTTGCCTTTCCTTCTTTATCGATGAAAAACACAAGCGAATGTATAATATCGGAATTAATACATAAAATTTATTCTTCCTTTGTAAATTCCGTGAATTTATTGAGCACCCGAATGCAAATTCCGTCGTATTTTAATCGAGAAATAATTTATCACAAGGGATGTTCATTGAATATTTGAGCTCATTTTCATAATCAAATCAACCCAACACCATCGATAGATATAAATATATATATTATGTATATATAAATAAATTCAATTATCAGCTCCTGGAAACACCTAAATAAAAATTGATGTGTTATTTTTTACTGTGAAAAAACATACAGCTCATTCATATGCTTCAGTTCAGATATTTTGATGTGGGTTTCGAAGTTTGTGTCGTTTCATCATATATTTATCAAAAAAACATTTCTGCTTTGACTTGACACACCGTCATAAAAAATAATGGATATGAAATCAAATATGGATGTATATTTTTTGCTGGGTCATCATGAATATATCTTACATTTTGATGGACCGAATATATTGACACGGTTTGGATTCTGACTGATGTGGATGGTACAAATAATATCGATATTTGTTTCAATATCATATGTTATATACCTTCGAAATTGTCTTCATTTTAAAATATTATAATAAAATAATACTGCGAATATATTCATCGGAATTGTGCCATATTAAATATTACCTATTCAAAAAACTGAAGTCACATCGTTAAATACATGTCAATATTTATAATAATGATTTAAAATACTTTAAACAATCCCTGGAGTTTATATTTAGTCAATGTGAAAATTACAGTCTTCATTTATATGTTGATGAATTGATCAAATTTTTAATAATCTTCATCATCATCTGAACAGGTTTATATTGTTTGTAAATTATTAAATTGGGAATATTTTCCATCTCATCTTTTGTTTGCTTTTTTTTACTAAGGGCAATCCCTTTACAGTGTTTAAAAAATTGTTTTTTTTATTTACATATTTCTAAAGTATATTGAGAGTTAACTGGAAAGAAGAAAAATCGAAACGTAAAATATACTCAAACCTCTTTTTGTGCGATTTCGAAGTTATGCGTCATTTTTAAAACATTTTTTTATTTCATAAAGAATATGTATGGAGATTTTTTGTTACACACAGTTTTAACGTGTTTTTCTCGGAACTACTTTTTTTTAAACACGGTTAACATCATATCTCAAGTTTTAATGAATTAATATACTTCAAACTGATTACGAATCTTTTCTATATAATCCTTTATTTTTCTTACCAGATTTATGTCAAAATGCATTTTTTAACTATTTAAAAAGTAATTAAGACTGACAAAATAAGGCCAAAAAATGATGGATTTTTTTTAGACAGTCACCATTTTTTTTGAGTTAGGGACAATAGTGACATCTTTACTAATTATGAATTATATTTTTGGAAAGAGAAAATCTACACAGAACAATGATGATATTGACACTGAGTATACTATTTCTTCCGACGTCCTTTAATGTTATTTTTTGATTTTTTTCCTGATTTTTTATTAACTTTTTTTGTGCGATTTTAGATATATTTTACGTAGCTGTTTCAAAGTTATGCGGTTTTCAAAATTCATGGAACGCATCTTCACTTTTTCTACGTAAGTCATAGCTTTTTTGTGCGATTTTCCGCGTAACACATCTATCGCACAAAAAAAGGTATAAGTATATTTACAAAGTTATAGCACGTAGTCAAGAGCACGCGGGAATCGCATGACTGTAAATTTGGCTTACTAACTTATTTTCATATTTGTTCAACTAAAAAAGATCTAAATCATGAGATCTGCCTAACTGGAGTCGACGGCAGCTGCAAGTGGTAGCTATTGCTTTAAAAAAATCAAATACTTGAAGGTTTATTTCATTTCTTGGTGATCAGCATCTCTTACCAATTTATGGAGTTTATGGAAATTTATCCAGGGACGAATTATTTCAAAGATACTTAGTTAGCCATATCCAAAGTCCTAATTAAAGTTTTAACGTGTCCGTTTGGTAATTAGCTTCAAATAACGTGTATTCTGATTTAAAAATCATTGAAATCTCAGCCAATATTGCTGCTGAGACATTTAATGAAAGCTACAGCTCTATGATGAATGCTTTGGATATATTTTATTGGCACTTACTGCAAAGTATTTGCCTTAAGCATCGGCAGAACTGAAAGAGTCTTTCTGAGGCAAAAGTATCTCGCACAGTCCGAAAACAGCAGCTACTAGAAGATAATCAGATTTTTGAGGAAGCTGAAGAACTTTTATATGCGTCTGGAATCGCTGATTGATCAGTAAGACTCTAAAATTGATAGTTTTATCGTATTTAACCTTTAATAAAGATTATCTCGAAACTACATTTCACAAAAACGTTTCCAGTTATAGCTTGAAAAAGTTGTTGATCAATCTGGCTGAAATTTTGGGAAGTTTCTCACAATAATATTATTTATTCAATACGCCTAAAGTTTTAAGGTTTTGTGTAAATACATTATTTTTTTGGAGTAAAAATTGTCAATAAAATGGTCAAAAACATGAAAGTTTAAGTAAAAAGCTTACTAAATTTTAATTTTATATTTTTTTAAGGTGGATATTATCGTAGGAATTATTAAAAATTTCCAGGGAAATTGCTGTTCAATTTGGTTTTCCATTACAGCAGACCCGCGGTAATCCGGCCCCTTTTTAATCCGGCGCCCCACTGTAGTCCAATATTCCAATACTAGCATACTACACGTATGTGGTAAAGCTTCGTCAATGTAAATATGCAATAGTGTGATTCTGGACCGTCCAAATCGCAATGAATCTTTTTGTAAGCTGGCAAATGAGTACGGCGTAGGACGATCCACAATTTATGATACAAACAAGGATCGCGAGAACATTCAAAAGTTTGTCTCCATCATTGATTGTGAGCCAAGAAAGAGGCACTTATTCAGGTTAGCCATTATATAGTAAATATAATACATTAAATTTTGTTAATTGATATTTTATAAATTGAAAACGTTGCGGATTTGACCACATAGTTTTTGCTACTTGCGATGGTTTCGTTGTTTTTGCAGTCCAGTTTCATATTACTCATTCGGATAAGATATGTGTATTTTTAAAAATAGATATGACATGTTTTGTTGTTGGATTATAAGGGTATTTTTGCACTTACCAGCTATTTTCGAGTCATATGCCACTCCTACGCCACAAACGCCATTGTCCCTGGCGGCTGCTACTTCGCCAGCACATCTCGTCCCATGGCTGAAAAACACAATAATATTATTTTTATGAATTGATATCGTCTCTTTGCAGATTTGTTTTTGTAAATAAGATGCTGGAGAAACGTCTTAAATTTTATTACACGTGGTCGTGTTTTAAAGTATAGCGTCGATTGTGATTGCTGTAATAATGATAGATTAATTAACCTTTTGAGGAGTGAGCAAATTTAAAAACGATGAAGTCGTTGATGCCATAATCGCTTTACACCGATTACTTTCTGTCAGATCAGCGTAAAACAATATTCAATTCGAGGCTGAGTCAATTTTAAATAAGCACTGTTGATAGCATACAAGACCACATAATCTATTATTAATGTTTATGTTAGTATAAGCTATTTGAAAAAGATTGTTGTATATATTGTATGAAATGATCTATTTTTTTTTTTTTTTTTTTTTGAGGTGGCTTTTAGCGATCCCTTTTTTATGGTATCATTACCAACCATTTTGACATGGTTTTTCATGGCATATATATGTTTTTAAAAATGTGGTTGCCAGCCACATCTCCTGTGGGATTCGAACCCGAGATGATCGGGTTACGAGTCTAACCGCTTAACGCGGGACTACCTACAGGTACAATGAGATGATCTATGATTGAGTTTATTCTACTTTATCAATCATCTCAGTATTTTCTTTTTCAGAACCAGGAAATCAGGCTAAGCTTCGATCAAGTGAATCATTCATGTCTAGAATTTGGTCATGTTAAAAAAATAATGTGCGTAGGCTATATATATTATAGCATGACGCATTTAAAATGGAAAAATATTATCATAGTGCCACTATAAAAATGTATAGAAAAAAACCCATTAGGAAAAAAACATTAATTCAAAACTATACATTACATGAAGCTTTTATAAATTGAATGTAAATTCTAAACGTATTCGATTTGTTGTTAATTTTTAATTTAATAAAAGAACAGCTTGAAAAGAAGCCCTCGATTTTGATTACAATATATATTGCTTCGTCTCCTATTACTTTCAAAGCATTCAAAGTAAAATTATCTCAACGACTTTGAATGAAGACATCCGAATTTACTCTGGAAAATTGTTTTCGTTTAGGATTTTTTCGTCTGAAAGCCTTCTATGGAATTGATTAAATTGATATCCAAGCCATATAAAATATCCTATTAATAAATAAAATTCATTGAGTAGAAAATTGAAGAATTTTGGCTAAAAGATGGCTCGAATACAGCTAAAAATATCGTGAAATTTAAATTAGTTTTGTGCCCAAACTTATGATCTATTTAAACCGAGTCTATTTTTGTCAATAAATATACATTTAATATTGCTTTAAACCCTTATATGGTTGTTTTGGATGCTGGAACATATCAGTGCGAATATCCCACATTTGTATATTAAGAAACATATCCTTTTATTGGCAAAATTTTTACACTCTACGCTTAACTGAAATATTACCAGGGTGTTCAAAGCACCAGGAACAGTTTATAAACACGCGCTCCAAGCACAATTTGTTTCAAGCACAGGTTAACGACTTTGGAAGTCATTATATTAATTGAAAACGATTAGGGAATCCAATAAGTCACAATGTGTGGCAAATATTCCGTGGGCTCATTATCCTTGCTTGAAATTGTCGCAAATTGGTTTCCATTCGAATCCTGCGAGGTTGATCAAACGTTTGATCGTGGGGTAAATCCGCACAAGTGTCAACCCTATGGAAACGCAAATGGGACAGAAATTCAAGTCGAGATTATTGAGATTGAAATGCTTTTGGGAAACGCTCTAATAAAATATATATCCTAGTGAGGTGTTTAGGGAATATGTTTCTATTTTGGGATCCAAAAGCACATAGGAGACGCTAAATACGAGGCGCTTTGTTTTTCGGCAGCAGTCACATATCTGAGAACAGAAATGTGACTTTGGATCCGGAAAATATTTCAAAGGCCGAATTCTCGACATACGAAGACATTGCATTCAACGTGGATCAAATCTTCAACAAGTATTTATATGAGTATAGAAATAAAACTTTTCTATAGTCATATAAATAATTAATGCTTATTCTTGTAGGTGAATTTGGAATTGATGTGGAATTAATTTTTGCAATAAAACCTCATCTAAAAGCAATAAACGTAATAAACATCTAACTAACCAATAGACAGTTGCTTTATGATGATGCTAAACATTTAATTTATATTTACGATGTTAAGATTTATTGATTGAAATAAATCATGTTTTCCAAGGCTGCAAATATTACTTTATTCAAGATTGCTATTTGAAATTGATTACAGTAGACCTGCGGTAATCCGACAAACGCTATGCAAGGCGGTGTAGGATTGTCCAATTTGCCGGACTACTGAGTACTGCCCTCGATCCCTTGTACTCCGGAACATTTTGGAAAGAAGTACTCGTAATTCGAAAAAAATATGCTAATAACGTGCTACCCATATCAAATGTATTCCATGACGATTTTCGACGATGAAAGTGATAAAGCCTTTTTTGTTATCTCTTTGTAAAACAACTTTGTGTATGCCTGTTTATTTCCTGAAGAAACCACACATACAAAACTTCTTCCGCCTCTGGAAATTTAGCTTTTTTAAAAGTTTGCATCTTGCTTGGTTCTCAAACAATGGTGGAGACAAACTTTTGAATGCTCTCGCCGTTATTTTTTTGTATCATAAATTGTGAATCATCTTACATCGTACTCATTTGACAACTTACAAAAAGATTAATTACGATTTAGGCGGTCCAGAATCACATTTTTGCATTTTTTACATTAACGAAGTTTTACCGTACATATGTACTATATATTTGATTGTCGGATTACAGGGGGCGCCGGATTAGACTAGGTCCAGATTACTGTGGATATACTGTATTAATAAAGGATTAAGCTCATCACTTATTACACAAAATTAACATATCATAATTAGCCGATCGTATTATATCTGTATCATGCTTCTGCCATCATACTGAAATCTGGAAGCTTGGAAACAGTGCCGTAACTACTAATTGGCGAGCTTAGGTGACGCCTAGGGGCAGTAACTGTCCAATCTATGTATAAATATATAGAGAACATATATGTTTTTCAAATTGTTATATTAACCTTTCCCTACCGATGATGTATTTACTACACCTCGACTCTAATAATGGGAATATCGATATGAAATATAATAGATACGGGCTTCAAAATTTTTGTATTCCTCCGTAATACAATTACGAATCACATTAAAGTATTATAGTATATAAGTATTCATCTGCAGCGACGGAAATAAATAATTTGTCGGGAAATCGGGAATTTTGCGAGTTTTAGTTCGTATCCCAGCAGAATGGAATTTTATCAGTCACATTGACGGTGTTAAACGAAAATGGAGGTTCATACGGCCATCAACTCGGTCTAGCATTTAAATATCTGATCCCGGGATTTTGATAAAATAAATGTGGCTATTTACACGCAAAGATTCAATAAGTTGGACCAATAGATGTCTATAAGTTGCATAGTTAATACATTTATGATATTGCAAAAACGCATGATTTCTTATATTATTACACAATATGACGTGAGCTTACATAAATCTTAAATAAACTATTACATACACTAGAAAGGATTTATGACTGCTTTATTCATTGGGCATAAAATCAAATCAAAAAGCTATAAAAATATGCAGACAACCGCTAAAAATATGTTCAACGGGCTCTAATATTACTTTCGTATCTGAATCTAATTATTCAGTCGATTGACGTCGTTCAATCGATTTTTTTCAGATAGGCGTTCTGTCTGGAACTTGAGAGGCAGACTCTCATTTCATCTTCAAAGCAAATTGCAGTCTCAATTTTTCCCCATTTAATATCTGTGAATATATACACATTCTTCCAAGAAAATTCAACCCTGCTTCTAATCAATTCTCCTCATTTGAGAACATCAAAGCCGTTCTGAATATGATCCTGTGATATGTATTCGTACGAGTATTTTTTTATTTCGATTTTCTGGAATAGTGCGTAGGATGTATCATTAAAATGTATGATACTATTATATGTGACGTACAAGTTTCATAAAGTATATGAGAGGGCGATTTAATTAGCCTACGGAATTTCCCTCTATTATTAATATGACAGTGTGTCCTAAAATAAAAAAAAACACATGTCGGTCTAGGTTGTTCTATTATACATTAGACAGTGATAACATCATATCATTTCGTATGATATTTAATCTTGAGGAGGATAAAGAAAAATTAACAATAAGTATATATCATGGAATACATTATTGGATTGAATGAGTTTTATTAGAACGATCAAGGTCTACAAACATATTGTTTATTTACGACCTAAACAGGCACATGCTTTCATATAGACACTCGCTGTTCTAAATTACTGATAGACATAATATTCAGCTGAAAATTATTACTTTATTAATTGACAAGCTGATTGATCGTGATTAAATTATTTAGAATACTGCCCATGAAACAATATCCAAATATTCCATGTTTTGCATATTTCATCTAATAAACTTTCAAAGCTATTTTGAATCAACAAACGATAAATTCAAAGACGCTTACATGACAAAGTTCGATGTAAAGGCTAACACAAAGGATCAGCAATATTCATGCTTATCTCAATTGCCATCTAAAGAAGCATTTTGTACGAGAAAATTTACATATCGATGAGTTCACTATAAAATATAAATATCACACAATATGCGCTATAAATATAACTTTAAAGGGGGAATACACTGTATGTCGAGAGAGTTTGCATTTTAAATTATGCAAATGCAAACTCAATCTATTCGACGCAGATGGAAGTTGATTTATTCAAATATTTAAAAATTAAATTTATTAAATATTAACATGTAAATGTGAATGAATTTGCTCAAATATAGCCATTACGTTATTCAGAAATTGCGTAAATTAAGATCAATTATGGGCGTTTTTCTAAATTTAACCGTTGAATGGGTAATTGCAGCGTTTAAATAAAAATAGACGCCAACGATGGAAGATAATTGACGAGCAACATTTTAAGTTTTGAACAATTAAATGGAAAGATGGGATAAATGGGTGCCGCACGAATCGGCGCTTGTTCATTAGATGCGATGTACGAAAGCTCGATCGGAACGAATTATAATCTACGATGAAAAGCGGATTCTCTATAATAATGGAACATGTTAACATAATTAATAATTTTTAACATAATAAATTATCATAGATTTTAAATCCGTTTTTCCTGAAGTGTCTCATCCACTTAAATGTCTATGTAAAATCTATATCATATTTCCACCCTTTCGTATGTTTTAGATGAAATTGAAAAATGTCATTCACATGACGTACAGAGAAAGCACTTATCAGATTGACCTCCTTTCATCCTTTCAGCGCTTTCACGTCTGGCCTGAAACATTTATTTTCAAAGTAGATTAAAATGACCGCAATTTTTCGCCATTCAGAAGTAGAGTAATCGGGCAAATGTACCCAGCATATAGGGGATTGGTTTAATTTTCTATTTGCGATCATGTGGGTAACGGAAGCATTTGAATAAATATTTACTCTGCTCGATTTCAGATTAGCACTTAAAGCAAAACAACACGATGTACGGAGTTGTATTAAAAGCTTCTTGGGAATCTCGAGTAGATAAATATGGAATTATTAGACATTTTCATGAAATGTTAATACAACACAGAATAATATCTTTCTATATAGATAAGGACTCGAAAAGTCAAGTTTGATTGGATAATGGCTCGTTTAAATCTATCATAAAATGTATGAGTACAAACATCAAACGTTTACTTCGCAACGAAGACTTACAAAAAGTTCCGATTATAACGTCAACTGCTCGTGACAATGACGTAGATGAAAGAGCGTCATTCGGTAAAACTTTTGAAGGGGCTAATGAAAAGGATTCAGTACAAATGTTTGTATTGTAGGATGAAAGCTATTTTGATCACAAAGGATGATTTTGAAGGATTTACGAAAGCAAATTTTATAACAATATTTAAAGGAAATTAAGATTTGAATGAAATTGAACAATATCGGTTGCAATAATAGTGATCTAATGTTGCTATGAGACATTTAATCAGCAAAAGATATCAGATAGCAAGATATTTCAATCTTATAATTCGCAATAGGATATTTGATTAAACTGATGTTTGTAATGCAATACATGACCAATAAATTGACTTGAAATGCAAAATGTTGTCTAAGCCCCATTACAGCTAAAATTTGAATTGGGTGATGTGGCAATTGGTTGCCAAAATGGACAAAAGCCAACACCATGACATATAGAATTGGTAATGTAAAAAGACAAATGGATCAACGCAAACAAATATCTCATCTGATAAAATATTTATATTATTTATAAGTAATATCTAATTGAATAATGGATAAATAAAGAGATTTTGTTGAAAAAAATATCGATGATACACTCGGTTAAAGCACAACAATTAGAATATAGATAGATAGATTTTTAATATTATTTTTTATTATAAACATCATGTGTTAATCTGTTGTATTTCATCCATCAATGATAGTATTTATGCATTTTCAATGCAATTCCATTGTTCTGACACCAATGAAAATGTCGCAAATACTGAAGGGTTGTCAGCATCTCAATCGTTTTGCATTGATCAAAATATGGATTTATATACTTTGTCGATTTGAGTAGATTGAGTTTGCATGTTTCCTAAGTGGGATAAAAACATGAAAACATGGAATTCTTGCCCCCTAATTTTCGGTTGTCTAATTTCAGCTGAAGATGTTGTTTTTATGTGTTTATTTGGGGTAATGATGTGGAGTAGAGATGCGCAAAAGAATCCTCGTCAGTTTGATCATCAAATGCTGCTGGGAAAGCCCAGCTAACACGACTTGGGTACGCAGATCATCCTGTGCTGCGTACCCGTAAAGGGGTATGTAGAACTGCTGATTACAGAAGTTGGTGGAGTCTGTCAAAAGCATCACTACTATTCTTAACAGCCTAGTGCATACAAGATTCGTTTTCGTGGCTAGGTACAAGGGATAGTCCCTGTAGTCCATTATCTGCTGAAGCTTCCTTCAAACTGTGGTTGGACTCGTGGTAAGCCCACAGTAGTATTCCCTTGAACATAGTATAACCTCTGTCTTTCCTCCTCCAACGCACCTTCGGGTGCACGTTGTCTGAAGGAACAGACCATGCAGCAGGATTGGGGGTTCATTTTCAATCGAACCCATTTCCTGCACTGCTGTACGGTCTGTTTCGGGTTATCCCGGACTAGTCACACAAAGAGTGTCTTCCACTGATCCTTTAGCTCCACGAGAAACGCTAGGCGTGGAGCGTACAGGTGCCCACCCCTTTTGCTCCACGCCCTCCAGAGGAGGCGAGGTTTCCGCGGAAAAGACCAGCTTCAGACTATGTGCACCTAAAGGTGCGATGGAGGAGGAAAAACTAAGGTTAAGCTAAATTCAAGGGACTGACTTCCGCGGGCTCACTGCCACCACGAATCCAACCTCCCACATGGTACTTGTATCGGTTTGGTAATTCTTAGTACCTAGCCACGGAGACGAGTCGCCGTTCGAGCAGCCTAAAGTAATTTTCCCCTATTTGCCTAGGGCCTAGGCTGTTGAGGATGGTGGTGATCCTTTGACACAGTCTCCATCAACTACTGTAATCGGCTGTTCCACACAGCACACACACCCCTTTATGGGTACACATCACAGGGTGACTTGCGACTCAACTCATGTTAACTGGGCTACCCTAGCAGCGTTCTATGAGAATACCGGCGAGACTACTTTCGCATACCTCTACTCCACATCATTACCCCAGGGTTTCAACCGTTACCCACGGGCATAGAGTTGGCTCCCCCTTTGGGATTTTATGGGTAGGCATCGTGGAATCTAACACTCACCCGAGGAGTCGGGGAGAGTAGTTGATTAGTCTTGGCTGCGGGAAGTCGTCCCTCCTGCAGTCAGATCTTTCTCTCTTTCTCGTGTGGACTCGCGGGGAACACCCACCCGGGCGGCAATAGGGTCGTTATTACAGATCCTCCAAGCCTGTTAGTCGCTGTCTGTTGTCAGTCATCTATTCAGAATTACCTTCTTTGCTAGTTTTTAATCATTCAACGATGAAACTCATTGAGTTTAAATATTTAAATCGGAGAGATACAAATTGGAGTATACTTATTGGGCAAAATTGGAACGATAAAATCCACGAAAAATACTCGCGAAGTCTCATCCTGATTGCTTCTTTGCAATCATGTGTGCATATAGTATGGCCAATATTTCACTCTTGAGAATGATTTTTTTGGACATTCATCCATTATATACCTTTTTAGTAGTACCTTTGGATCTTTAAGATCTTACGAAATGTGGTTCTCTATGGAAGAGATGCGTACACTAAGAAAAATCCATAGAAAAGCCTTAAAGGACGAATTGGATGTTTAATTTTATCGTTTTTCAAAAGTGTTTCATTTGTTGAAAGTATTATTTTACACCTACGTCCCATAATAAAGTCGTTTTTAAGTCTCAACATTAACTGCAGAGCAATTCGGGTGAAATCGAATTTATTATGCTATTAACACAGTACGGGAGCAAAGCCCTTCTGCGAAAAAATCCGATCTTGCCGTTTCGTGCCGTAAATTCAATTTCGCAAATTTTATTACGATTTTTACGTTTTTCACGAAAGCTTTAAATTAACCCCAATGGAATCCCCGTGCAGAAATTTCGGGGTTGTTTTATAATATTTATAGAGCGCTCCTCTTTCATTGTCTACGATGATTGGCGTGAAATAAATGTATTAGCTTGTAAGTGGAGCAAGTGTTGGGTACATTTACATTTTTATTATCTCCACTATATGAAATAGAAGAGATTCTTTTTCTTAAAAGGCAGCAAGAGGCTTCACTCGGGAAAATTGCTTCTCGGAGCTAATTTGATAACCTCATTCATTTGACGACGACGTCATCGCTAGGGTGTGAGATTATTCTATTAGCTACAAAATGAGTAATTTCTGCAAAGTACATAGGTGAGTCAATAAATTGCCCTGCTTAAATATGAGAGTCTCAAATATCCATACATAAATCAACGCTGTTATTTAAGACTTCAGACGAAGCCCATAAAATATTTAGAGCAGCGTTCGAATACAAATTATGTTGTTCGCAGAGGCTTAAAAAGCATCGATTAAATCTTATTTTCATTAATCTGCACTGAAAATAGCACAATTAATCTGTGAAATCACAAATTGGTGTTTTTGATTATGTTTTCATAGCCCAAAAAATAACATTGTGATGATATTCCACCCACCCTATTAACAAGATTTGACGATGCATGAATTTTGTATGACATTCTACGTGTCCATTATGGCACATTGTATTATGTATGCGTAGGGGAAAACAAATATACTAGATATAATTTTATTTGCGATTTCGTATTTAATAACATGATTTTGATCATTACTGAGAGACATATCATAACATGTATGATGGTTATATAAAACAATTCGTTTGGAAAGATCGCTGGTTTGGCTGTATACAAAAGCTTCAATAAATATATAATTTCAAAATATCAATATTATTTTTAAACGGCAACGCATATTTTGGTCTAAATTTTTAATTAGCCAAGATTTTTAAATACATTTTTGTATATTTTATGCAAGCAAAAAATAATTAAATGAATATATAATGCTTTAAAACTTCCCCTAGCTTAAAAGCTTGATCAAATATACGTAAACATTCGCTTAAATATTAACGCTTTGTATATTAAGGGAGTGTATAAATAGCATGTTTTTTAATATTTTGGTATTGTTTTAAATGGGTGGAATTTCATAAGAGAGGGTTGAAAACAGACTAGAAGCGAATGGCGTCGCTTCTAAAAAACCTTAGCTATCATATATAAATCGTGCCATGAAAAAAGCATCTTAATCATGATCAAATCCTACAATTTATTTTGACCGTGTATACAGCTTAATTAAGGTATTAAAATCCTGAAAGAGGGTAAATTTATCTTGACCCCACACGGTGTGGTAGCTATTTTCGATTAAAATGTAAATATATGCGTGACGTGGTTGTCCTGTGCTATCTTTATACCGTTTACCACCGTTGAAATATTTATGTACACATACAAGATGAACTTGTTGCCTTTTATACGGAAGAGGGGTTGTTTGGTCAAAATTTAGGGGTGCTAAATTCGATCGATCGACGACAAACAGACGTCGCGGGATGGAAGCGAATTTTTCATCAGCAGCACGAGGAAAATATTTTCGGTGATCTTATTTTTATCCACAGGGATGGGAATTTTTGCAGAAAAATATCTGCGATTATTGATTGTGTTTTGAATTGAATTAGGATTTCGGAATGGAAAAGGTGAGCGACGTATATACAATAGTATTGAGATATATATGAAACTAGAAATAACATTAGGCCGTCGTCTATTTGGGTGAAATTGAAATTCTTTCCTTAGAAACTGACCATCCTGAAAAAAACCTATTAAATGAAAATCGGAGTAGGTGGTTGAAATGCTCTTGTAAGCTAAAAAAAAACAAGCCGAGTGGGGTCAAACGACTACATTTTCCGGAAACAAGAAAAATATGTTTGCTGAAAGTCAACGACTACAAAAAAAGGACTGTTTTAAAAATCAATACCCAAGCAGTGCTTAATATCCAGTTCGTCAGGTCGGCAATATTTACAAATGGATTTTTTGATAATTTCAATGGATTCAAATATGCAGTATAGGGTATAAATGTAATATCTTTAAAATTTACAACAAAATGACATACATCATAAGATTACACAGTTTTGTAATTGTTTATTTCAATAATAATTGATCATGAATTGATAGAGTAGTTTATTTCCTGGAATCTTATTACAAAAGTTAGGACTCGGGTCAAGATTGGAGAAAAACTTTTGGGATACAAACAAATTTGGTAAATTAGAAGTATTAATACTTCCGATTCTCGAAGAAAATTTGGCCTGATTTCGTTCAGCTTAAAAAGAAAATACTGAAACAATTAAAACGACTCATAAATCCCTACTTAAACGTTCCGATTAAAACTTATTTGTCTTAGGTTAAACATATGTGGAATGTCATAAGAAATTACTACATACAAATATACAAATTTATTCATAGAAAAAATTCTAATATAGATGATGAATTTGGTACTTAAAAATTATAACGATGGGCATTTTTATCATTAAAATATTTACGTTGTAGTTCCTCCTCGCGATTTTTTTAAAGATTTATTTAAGTGTTTATCCCGGGATCCTGGACAGTTTTAGGTGCTCATGAATCCCGAGATTAGTAAACGTAATATGTTGTTCAAATTGATATATGTACCTTTCCCTACCGGTGATGTATTTACTACACCTCGACTCTAATAATGTGAATATCGATATGAAATATAATAGATACGGCGTTCAGAATTTTTGTATTCCTCCGTAATATAATTACGAACCACATCAAAGTATTATAGTATGTAAGTATTCATCTGCCATGACGGAAAAAAATAATTTGTCGTGAAATCGGGAATTTTGCGAGTTTTAATCTGTGCAATGCAATCCCGAAATTCCGGGGTTGAAATTTTGGCTCGGAATTGGATTCCCTATGTGTGTATCAATGAACCAAATTAAAAAACCTATCCTATAAACTTAACCTGGTCTAATTAATAAATAAATGTATAAAAATGGATCCAGAAATCGGATTTGTTAGGATATGCAACGCTCGTGATTCTTCCTTAAAGTATACTGTTCGTTCCGGCAAAAATATCGGTTTTGCCGGTTATCGGTTTTTAGTTTAGTTTCGGTTTAAACTCCTGGTATTATCATCGAGCAAGCTTATTTTTTAGTCAAGCTATTAAACACTCAGGTAAAATGTCGGTGCTAAAAGCTAAGTTATTTTGGGCATTGAGTAAGTCCTAAATTTACACGAGTCATGTTTAAGCGGTTTTAAAAAGGTTTTTTTAGCATTTGTATGCAAAACATTTATAAAATAATAAAAATAGCTACAACATAAACAACAATGAATAAGAACTTGAATAAACACAGATAGAAGGGAAATAGTAGCATCAAATATGCTGCTGAATCTAAACGAATCTGTGCAAATATGCTCTTGAATCTGTGCAAAATCGAATGTTTTCGTATTTACATAAATATTTGTTCAATACTAAAATAAATGTTATATTCTTCAACGTTCAAGCTGAATGAGTTTAAAATTCCTTATCAACAAACTATCGTAATCAATTGATATATTCAATCCAATATCATAAAATGATTTAACATACAGGATACGCCAGGTAAACTACCTAATTTAAAAAATTAATAACGTCAACAGTATAGGCAATATCAGTTTATTTATGTTTTCCGTTTGAAAGAGCGATGTTTAAAGTTTATATTTATTAAGTTTTAAAAATTATATCATTAAGGATGTCTCCGTCTTCATATTTTCTCAATATATCATATTCCGAAAAATAGGTTAATCTTGGAATCGATCGGAAATATAAATACTTTCAATTTGGATGCTAATCACAGTCTTTATAATAATATCATCATCATCATAGTGCAGCCACTAACAATCCACTGCAGAACTATGGGCCTCTTCAATATCCATTCACAGGAAGGGGTTACATCCATTTCGTCTGTATCATACATTCACCTCCTCGTTCGCTCGATATTGAAGGTAGCATTACCACCGAGTTTTGTTTCGAACGTTCACCCAACGGGTATCCTGAGTGATAATAATATAATAATACAGAAAGTAGCTTACTATACCAATACTTGGCTATTTTATGATTGGAAAGTATGTTCGTTGGTATTTTTGCGAAATCAATGTTTTTACATTGTTACAGTTTTGATAAAATAAATTGCATCTCTTGCTCCAAGAAAGATATTGCCGAGTTGGAAAATTTTGGTATTGCTTTTGTACGCTACAAGCGTCGCAATATCCGATTATCACATTTCAAGATCCCTGCAGACCTTTCTTACAAATAAGACTCGAGGATAATAACGATGTCCATTCTGGCTTATCTAGTGCTTTCGTACCGTACAATATCAATTTCATTACTCTGTTATTTTTATCAGCACAGAAAAATAGTTCGTTTGAATAAATTCCAAACTATGGCAAAAATAGCGCCCTATAGGCGTTCTCAGCTGTCGTATAACATTTTTTAGTCCGCTGACAACCTGACAACCTTTGATAGCATGCTCACTAAATGGAAAATAATTTTCATTGTTGATATTCCAAATTTTATTATACGAATGTGCTTTTCAAGGACTCGGCTGAGAGACGTCTGCGAAAAATGTTTTAATAAAGACCAGATCGTTATGCTAATATAAAATTGCTTCATTCCATCACCATTGTTTTGTATTTCGGGCCGAAATATATAAATCTGCCTCCATTTTCATAAGCTTATCCTGTTGGAATTCAATCAATGCCCGAAATTAATTCCACAATGGCGAGAAGCGTTAAATTGAAACAAGAGTAGACATCTAATGACCTTTAAATCGTTACTATGACGTATTAATGCGCCCTTTATACAACCCTTGTCTGTCTTCAAAATATGATCGCATATTAAATATTTAGCATTATTGATTATCTATATTAAAACATACAATTAAGATGCGAAATAATATCACAAATATTTAGGTGTAAAAGGTAGAATCATATACTGCAAAGATACTGTATTGGTTGGATTGACTTTCATATAAATGTTAAATAAGAAATTTTTCATCGTACTAACAAATTTGCGAAATTTAACGTATTGATATTTTAGCTATGATTGTTTCAGTTCAGGTCTGACCTGATTGTTTGGATTATAAACGTAAATACTGAGATGTTTTGCAATCATAATTTAAATACCATTTATAAAATAATCATAATTTTTCTACTCATTCTATATATTTCTACATTTTTTCATAGCAATTTATGCATATTTTTTTTGGTTTGCCAAGGAGCTGATAATTGAGTTTATTTATATATTTTTGTTAATAATTTTGCGATGTTTCAATCATATAAAGAAGGGAACTTTGTGAAAAAAAGGGATTAAAATACGACATAATTTACATTAAGGCGCTCAATAACTTAACTTAAAACAATACGAAATTCATAAAGGTAGAAGTTAGAAAAAAAGATGAATAAACTACTTGTATTCATCTAATAATATTTTAATCTTTAATCTATGTACGTCCTGTTTATAGTCCTGTTAAATCTAGAATTATCCATAATCACTCGGAGTTGAACCGATAACTGTTATTTTTCGCGGAAAAAAAATCGTAACCGAACCGATATAAAAGGAACTGAATTGGAAAACCGAAATGAAAAACATAACGGTTCGAAGCCTTGAAATAAACTGTATGTATTAATTCCGGTATTATACATTTTTTTGGTGTTTTTAATTCAAAAAGTACAAAGATGAAAGCAAAAGGATAAGGAGTAAAATCACGAAAATTATAAATCTACGAATACTCATGATTAGGGCTCTCAAATATTCGTAAAATCAATTATTCGAATAACGAATATGAAATTGGTAAAATTTTCGAATATTTTACGTGTATACGAGGGTGATTCAAATATAACCCGGAATTTCGCTGTAGAAATTTATTAGTGATATTTAAAAATACAAATGGAGTGTCTTATTTTTCTACATAGTTCTGTTCATTAGAAATAGATTTATTTCATCAGTTAGGAAGCTTCTTGTTCCCGTCACTGAAGAATGCTGCTGCAAGTATTTGCAGGGAATAAGGGGATTTGGACAACTCACTGTCAGTTCTGGAAAGGAGCAAGCTTAGTCCGGAAATTAGAGTCTATTATTTAGTCCAAATGCCAGATAGTTGTCTTGAATTGAAAAAGTGGACTACGGAATTATTTTCCGTAAAATCCACCTTCCGCACATTTGGTGTCAAAACTATCGCAAAACTTTTTGAATACGATATATGCAAGACATTCTCTCCGTCTCTGTCTCCCATTCATAATCTTCGAACTCAACGTGCAAAACACTTTCTTCATCTCTGTCTCTCCCCGAACTCAACGTGCAAGAATGCTCTTTCTAAATCACTGGAATTCGATCGCAAATACGCGACTGTACTCATCAAGAGGTTAAAATTGGTCGTAATTTCGTTTTTAAAAAAACACTCAATTGTCGATGTGGTTGGTTTTATCGACAAAAGAGAATCATAAAGAATATCTAAAATATCACACCTTTTTATGACGCGATCAAAAATTTTGAACAGTTTTTCAATAAACTTTACATTATCCTTATAAACAACTGGTGAGCTGAATTAAATTATATCGGCAATTGTGTTGTCCAACTGTTTCTGTAATATTTCTGATTATATTATTTCTATTTATTTTCTTATTATTTGCAATTCTAAATCATAGTTGTTGGATGATTTAATTAACATTTCATATATTTTTCTGCAAAGGGAAGAACGTTCTCCGTTTCTAAATGTAATTTTAACCTTCCATTTCATCTTGTTTTAACTTTCTAAATTGATAAAAAAAGCGAATAAAGTCCAATTAATTTTATCAATATTCAAATTTATGAACGTTGAAAAAAGGGCAAATATATTTGAATTTTCGAATATTCGATTGGGACTCATGTTCAAATATTAGTATAGTGAATTAAAATTTGCATTATAAATCATGGTCTAACTTTACCATACGTTGAAGGCAATGCATGAAATATCATTTTCCTAAAAAAGTCTTATATAAATCGCTTATATCCAATAACGAATATGGCACCAAAAGAAAAAATGTTCATGTTTAAATGATTATGAGACAAAAATAATAATTTCAAAATAAATTCGGATCTTCCATACATTGCTTGAATGTTAAATTGCTATTTTCTTTAAATATATTTATTTGTATTCAACCATAGAAAAGCCCACGTAATAACCTAATATAGTAAATACATTGCTTATTGTTTGAGATTTAGAATTATCAGTGTATTTGTGGTCATTTGCAGTGACAGTCATATATTTGGCTATGTATATTTATATATATTATATATTTGTATCTATTAAGTAATGATTATGGATTTGTATGTAGTCTTATCGCCTGTAAATAGATTAATTAATTGTTATTTTGCTGAGGAGGCATCTGACAGAATTTAGATGAAAAAGCCAATTTACATCAGTGAAAGGCTAAGATAATTTAATTTAAAAGACAATTAAGCGTTTTAAGAAAACATGAGGATTTAGGCATCGGAAGAAAACATCTTCGAATAAGGTCAGATTTATTAGACTGAGATATTTTATCTCAATACATCGAGGGTGGATTGAATGTTGTTTGAAATTATAGCATGAAATTGATATCCCCCGGGAGGAAATTGTGTATTTGATAAGATTTTAAAAAGCGCGTGGGCTTTTTGAGCAAAGCTTCAACTTTATTACGGAACGGAGAATTCTTTTTAGAGAAGTTAAAAAGACGCCGAAGATCTTAAGGAGTCATAATAATGTACGTATGCCACGTAGCTAAGAAATGAAGGGACAATTTAAGGTTTTTATCGTCACACTTAAATTTTTTTACTGAGCATTTAGAAGAACCCGAGGCAAAAATTTGTATGCTGCAAAAATGTGAATTACACTTCATTTACGTGTATTATTTTTATTTGTCATTAAAACGGCAGAGTTGTAGAACTAAAAGATGAAAGTCGTTGACTCTCTTTCTCCTTGGATAGCATCCCTTGCGAACTTCAATTGCATATTTCAAAATTATGAATTCCATAATTTATTTTCGCAATAAATGTGAGCAATCATGCGCCATCGAAGCCACTCCAATGCGAATTGGATAGAGAGTTTTTTCTACGCTCTAAGTCTCCATTGCTTTTCAACTAAGTTATCTAATGTAACTTTTGTTATTCGCCCAGAATAATCGATCAACTTAGGGCCCAGGCCATTGTTAATTTATTTTGGAAGTTTTCACACAACTTTCCACACGTTATCAAGTAACCAAAGACGTGGCACCATTTTGCGCGCCAAATTCGGTAATCTAATATGGCGGAGCGAGGCGACCATAAACATACAATATTGTCGAGATAAATGTAATAATACACGCAATAAAGCGCGTTTATGCTTCGGAGTGTAAACGTAGTAAAAATATTAATAAGGGCTTATACTATCGGAATCTTGACGTACTAAAAGGAACCTCGCAAGAGGGATTATTTTTAAGAACCGAGCATGAGATTAAATCTGGTTGTTAATTTATTTTTTTGGAGGGAGTGCTTTGACTTGAGAACTACCCCTGAGCTTTAATATTATTATACGAATGGTCGAGCACTAGATGGTGCAATCAGTGCTTGCATATAAAAGAGCGCTAAGAGGGGAAATCCCGACAAAAAGACACATGAGATCGAAACAGTTCTCCTTTATGATTCATCTTCATAAAGCGCAATCGTACTCGAATATCTAAGTTTACTAGCAGCGTTGCATTTAAATTTAATTTCATTAAATGTTAATAAAAACATTAATTGCGTCGCTTGTTTGTGAGTCCCGTGGGAACGCTCGGGATGTAAGAAAGGAGCCACAATTGGAATATTAATCATATTTTTATTATATCAAACTGCTAGACGTGCATTAAATTTGATGGAATGTTGTACCTGTAGATCATTGTTTCCCAACCTGGGGGTCGCGACCCCCAAAGGAGTCGCGACGGCTATTCTGTGGGATCGCCAACTTATACAGTCAACTAAAAAAATATTCATTTTATCATTTTTGAGACTGGAAGATTAAAGTGAAAAAAAAACACGTATGGGTTCTGTACGGATGGTGCACCATCTATGCTTGGGTCAAAATCGGGCTTTCAGAAAAAAGTAATAGAAGTAGCTCTCCAAGCAAACTGCATGATTCACCGGTATGCCCTTTTCATCAAGAATCTTCCAACTCCTTTTGCGAGATGTACTTCATTCGTTGATAATAATCGTAAATTACATCAAATCTGGAGCTCTTAACACCCGTCTGTTTAAAAAGCGTTTCTACACTGCAGTACGCTGCATGTCGAAAGAAAGTGTTGTGAATCGTGTCTGAATTAAAAGATGAAATCGAGTTGTTCCTGGTAGTGCAAGAGAAACATGACGTTTTGGTAAACTTTATCGACAAAGCTTGGATGAAAAGAGTAGCATATCTAGCAGATATATTAGAACAGCAAAATAGGCTTAACCTGGAACTTCAGGGAAAGGAAACGAATATTATCGCATGTCACGATTATCCCAGGGCATTTTTATTCAAGCTGCAAAACTGGCCAAGAAAAATAAATCTTGGAAACATTGCAATGTTTAAAAAATTCTACAGTGTGTTAGATGAATCTGAAGATGAAATGAATTAAAATTTTAAGGATGAGATTTCTGGGCATCTCAAATCACTTGAAAATTGATACGAAATCCATTTTCTGCTATCCTTGAATCAAACACCAATCCCTATGAATTACAAGATGATTTTTTTTTGCTGAAAGATCTGATCCAATGACACAACGCCTTCTTGACTTTTAATTAAGGCGTGATGCGACGAGCATTTTGTATGTATTTATTAATTGCGTGGTTTTGCATTTGTTGTTTTTTTTATTTTTTGGGGGGTCGCGGGTCGACTTTTATAAAAAGGGGTCGCCACCCGAAAAAGGTTGTGAACCTATGCTGTAGATAGTCCTGCGGTAAAGTGGTTGTACTTGTAGCTCAATCTTCTTAGATTCAAATCTACTGGAGGTGTGACTGGCAACCATATTTTTAAAAATATATTTACGCTATGAAAACCATGTTTAAGTGATTGAGAATGGTTTCATTAAAAAGGGTTGCTAAAAGCCATATCAAAAATATTGTATAATTGTTAATGGTTCAGTTATATTGATATTTTTTCAAGCATTCCCACGGAAACACCAATGACCTAAGATAAACAGTTGACAAATCTTCTTCTTAAAGTGCCACATTCGTTCATATTGAAAGTAGTCGAAGAATAATAGAAGATTTTTATGGAGGTGAATGGTTTTGTTACAAATCTAATCATACATATATAGTCCTGTTCGATTTTTTAAATCTTTTAAACCATTGACTTTTAAATTGGGATCCGCGAAGTCATTATCGGGGCTCCGCGAAAATATAAAAAAAACATTTATCTATACTTGAACAAGATATTTTTGTGGAATTATTTACAGAAAATATTAAAATAAGATCCATTTTGACCAATATTTGACCAAAAAACATTTGTTTGTAAAATTAAGTCTCAAGAACGACATATGGGATATTGGGACGGGGTAAAAGGTTAGAATGGGATCCATCAAAAATAAATTGTTTAAGAGGGGACGGACTATATAAGTTTTGAATTTAAAACCGAATCATTAAAACAAGAAACCAAGAGTCATAACACTATTCTAAGTTAGATTTACATCATTTTGCTGCAAAAAAACTTGAATTGTTGGATATGTTCTGTCTTCTGAAAATCATAAATTTCAGCAGATAAAAAAGTCTATACTGTGACTAAAAGAGCAATATAGAAAGAAGTCTTAAAATTTTCGGAATTAGGTGACATGAATCGCTTTTTCCATAATTGGAAAACATATTTAATCAATCTGAGATTGATTATTGGGCAATTACGTTATTAAAACTGATTGTATTGTAAATGTTTTTTTTTGGCTTCTTTTAATCATCAAAATGATATCTGGTCCACAAACAAAATATTAATAGAAGTTTGGAAAATAAGTAGAATGATTCCCGGAATTCAATTAAATACGAAAGGTCAACAGGGCGCTGACATCCAGTGGGATGAAAATATTAAAAGGCTGCCCAATGTCTATTCATACTCAAAGATATTGTTTAAATAAGTACGAAAAAATATTAAATAATTATATTATTTAATATTATATTATATGTTTTTGCATGAAAAATTCCCGGGAGATGTATAATTGGGCTAAATCCTCTATTCATACAAAGTTTGAAATTTAAAGGAAAAAATATGTTTGCCCACCGTCAATGTTAGTTTCTAGTTAAGTTTGAATTCATTTCCATAGCAGAATATTATTAACGAGCTTGGCAGCATAGGGGGGTTAATCGAGCTGGGAAAATGTCGCAATCTGCTTAAGTACCGGATTAAAGGTACTTTAAAATAAAGTATTATGGGAAAACTGATATGACAGCCTTCATCTAGAAACTAATAAAGGACTGTGAGTTTAATATTTAATGTCGAATAGCTCCGGAAAGCTCCGTGATTATATAGCGGCTGAGGTATATCCGTCGAAGGGCTTTCAGCGAACAAGCCGCACTAAAGACTGGATAAAAACCATTAGGGACATCCTGAAAGGCAAGACTGACATTAAACATTATTAAAATATTTTTTGAGATCAGGTTATACGCGCGAGACTTAATAATAACATCGTTTAAGATCAAATTCGGGGATGAGTTTCTAAATGTATCTATTTTTGTTCGCTTTTGGCGCTAATTTCTGCTCATAGCAATAATATAAGCAACAAGTGGTAACAACTAGGGAATCCAATCCCGAGCCAAAATTTCGATCTCGGGATTTCTGATTTGCATTAGACCGTCCCGGTTACACTAAAAAAATCAAATATTATTTTGAAAATATGCCCCAAGTATCATTAAAGCATCGAGTGTTTCGTCATTTAGTCTGGATCTGATTTTGGTAGCCAGGCTGAAAATGCATGCTCAGCCTCCACGCTCGTTGGAAGTATCGTCATCAGATATTTAAATGCTAGTTCGCCCCAATTTTTGTATAATACCATCAATATGACTGATAAAATTCCTATCTGCTGAGGCCCAGACTAAAACTCGCAAAATTTCCGATTTCCCGACAAATTATTTATTTCCGTCGCTGCAAATGAATAATTATATACTATAATACTTTGATGTAATTCGTAATTATATTACGGATGAATACTAAAATTCTGAACCCCGTATCTATTATATTTCATATCGATATACACATTATTAGAGTCGAAGTGTAGTAAATACATCACCGGTAGGGAAAGGTTAATATAACAATTTGAAAACATATATGTACTGTATATATTTATACATAGATTGGACAGTTACTGCCCCTAGGCATCGGCTAAGCTCGCCAATTAGTAGTTTCGCCACTGTTTCCAAGCGTCCAGATTTTGGCGAGAATGTCTCGATTTAGTAGCCTTCAACATGCTGGTGAGGTGTACGATTTCTGTTAGATAAAAATTTCAATCCTAAATTTTTCGGGATTACGTTTATTAATCCCGGGATTCATGAGCACCTTCTTCTAGCCAAATCGATATAAGGTTTCGATTTTAAACTTTCATTTTGTGATCATTCTTGCTCTCATTTACAATTTTGAACGGAAAGTCTTTATTAAAAGGAGGTTTGAGTCACCCAAGAGTCAAGTTTTGTAGAATTTAAGGAAAGATATCCTTAAAAATATCCATATGCAATACAGCTATTAGATACATTTAATATTCGATGATAAATATGGATATTGAATGGATATTAAAAAAAGCGTTCGATCATCTACGGCAAGTCAAGATCGCTGAGGCGTTATAATAACGTATTGAAATTGATAGCATACATATTAATTTCCTTCAAAACCTATAATGGAATCAGTCTGCTTGAGTAAATGTGAGACAGATGTAGTCCCAATTATTTATATTTAGAATATAATGGATGTGAAATTTGAACCTTTGGGTTAAAGCTCGAATCGGCCAAATTTGTGTTGGGGTGTCAAATGAGTTTTCTTTGGACGTTTTTGATGCCTCTCTATGAAATTCTTAGTTCAATTTTGAAAGATAGATAACTTCAATTTATTTGACATACGGCTTATTAAATGTCAGCATGAAATACATGATGAATTTCAAAGTAATTCTTGTAAATTAAAATTTAATACTGTGTAGCATTTTATGCGCTTTAATTACATAGTGGCTAATTGCAATTAAACTGTAATTTATATCATACCGAACTATAATTAGTCAAGTCTATATTAATAGCCATAAATTGACAACCATTTTCACAAGGCTCTGATGGAAATGCTGCTAATGGCGGATTTTATGTCGTTAGGGACATCATTTACATTTATAAGCCATAAATTTGACGCTTCGCACGAAGCTTAACAAGCGTATTGTGACGGTTTCGATTGAATATTTGTCACTATGTTGGCATTATTTCGCGATTAAAACGTTCAATTGTGCATATTAAATAGGTAGTTTGATCATATAAACAGCGCATACATCCGAAATGAATTGGATGCGATCAAAAATAGATCGCAAAGAACAAAATCTCCGGATTTGACCCTCCTTAGTCGCTTTTTTGTGCGTATGTTCTTTAAGTCTTGTGAGTTTATTATGTCCGCAAAATAACATGGTGATTACATCAGCAAAATCCCCAAGGAATCGTATTGAATTTCTTCTATCCAATTAATACCGTGGGTGTATGTAATGCTATATTTTTGCAAAAATAAGACATCGAGATGTAGTGATATTTATGCGTCACGTTATTGTTATCCAAATATATTGTACGGTGTTGTTGATTATTTTTATGTTTTTTTGAAGGGGAAAAAAGTGAGATCTCACGGTGATTTTCAGACAAAATGTCATAAAAGCGAAATAAAAATAGTTTGCCTTCAACGACGTCCATTAAATACGACTTAGAGCACAAAGAAAGAGCTTTCCAAGCTCTCCAAGCTTTGATATCCAGTTTAGCTCCCGTCGTTTTGAGATTAAAGCAGACTTGAGAGCTCTTTCGTGACCATCCCTAGTCTCATAATATTCCATAAATTTATCCGACTCAATTAATGAAAAAAGTAATTTATAGGCGACATTTATAAAATAATTATATGGCCATCATAAGGTTGAATAATTTATGTATGGATTACTCACCTATTGAACCAATCGTCAGTATATCGTGGATATGGGAATGGATCGTTACTGCTGAAGTCGTATGAAGCTTCTGCGTTCTGCAAAAAAATCAGTACTGTGAAAATATATATTACAATTAATTTTTTTCCTGATGGAAATAATTAAACATATCTCACAATGGAAATAAAATAATGATTTGAAAGAAATGTATGAGTATAGTGATAATTGATTAAGCCTAAACGTAAAAAGGGCACCAAAAAATCATGGAATAAAAGATGAGATTAGAAAGTTTAACTTTAAATAACGACATTACTATTTTTTAAATTTAAAATGGCAAAACCAACCAAATTATGTATCGTGATTCATACCTGCATTGCAAAATAAAGGCTTTTTAATCACTACGACAAATTACTATAAAAAAAACCAAGATCTCTATCAAGGGGGTACCATTAGAAAACAGTAGGCAACTGGGATTTTGAAGGACAGAAAAAGACCGGGCCGTCCAAAATCTACTACGGAAGCCAATTATTATATGAATTTTGTGAGCTGAAACGTCATATCGCAAATTCCGGATTTAAGAAGCTAATCTCAATAGAATCAATAATATTGAATCAAAAACAATACTCACATAATTGTATTTCAAATCTGGATGCATATAATCGACTCCTGCAACAAAATAAATTCATATATTGTATTAAATTAATCATTAAAAATAAAATGGATCTTATATTATTCGAGTATATTAATTATAATGTGTACTATTTCTTCTCTTTAAACATGGAAGAAGACAAGCTCCCGCTTAAAGTCTTAGTAAACACATATCTGAGATGGAGAGATAATCAGCTTAACTACCGACGCTGAAATATATTAAGTTGGATACAGTTCTGGGTATTTATCGAGTTGGATGAGACTTTTTATCCGTTTAATTACAGGAAACTGTGACTTTCAGAAGGCTGTTCGTGACATGAATGCCTAATCTCATCAGAAAGAAATTTCATATAAATTTCAACTTTAACCTTTAAGATGCCATAGTATTTTTATTAACCTGCACAAAAATACGCAATAACAACGAAAAATATCATTTAATAAATACTTTTGTTTGTCATATTTAACCATATGCCACATGTTGATTCTTCACTTAAAAATGCCAAAAATTGTGAAAAAAACCATTGAAAAAAATTTGATTGATGGGATTGATAGTTTGGGGAATAAGTTCGTAGCGTTTTTATATTTTTTCGTTTTACAACATTTTTTTGCTTTTTGACAAAGAGCATAAAATGCATTTGATAGAACTACAAATCTGTGTTAATCATCTTTTTGAATAATTTATTTTTTATTACCTTTGAGTCTTAAAAATGGAATATCCAGGTGGTAAAAAGCAACATTTTTGACACCTACTCTTCTTCGCTTTTCATCGAGGTCAAAAAGCTGCTGAAGCAACCCGGGATATTTTCAATATCTCGCCCGCTATCGAGCAACATGTGAGATGAAAAATGGTGCCTATACATAAACATGAAGCAAAGAAAGGAATGGGTGGCTTCAGGAGATACGACAAAGCCGAGAGTCAAGCCTGACTTCCATCCAAAGAAGGCCATTATCTGTGTTTGGTAAGACTGGAAGGGCATGGTGTATTGGAAAATGCTCAAAAAGAATGCCACGTTCAACAAGAAGCTTTACAAAGCTCATCTCCAAGAAAATATCCCATCGACAAGGCCAAACCATACTCCTTCACAACAACGCCAGCCCCCATGTTGCACAAGTCGTCAAAGCCGCACTCCAAGAGCTTGAATGAGAGTTATTTCAGCATCCGTCGTATTTTCCAAACGTTGCACCGACGGATTACCATATTTTTTGCTCCCTGTCGAACCATATGAGAGCGTTACCTTCAACAATGAAGACGACCTTAAAAAATGGCTCAATCAATTCTTCGATATCAGACCGGGCGATTTTTGGCAAAACGGCATCGACAGATTAGTCGGAAGGTAGTAGGAAGTAATAAACAGCAACGGCGAATACATAATTAATTGATTTATTGTTAAAACTATTGATTTTTGTTTGAATAAAAGTTTTAGATAAAAACGCTACGAACTTATTCCCCAACCTATAGATTATGTCCAGACACAGTAAAATAAGCATGTCTGTAAGTTTTTCATTTTAGAACTATTGTTTATAACGAGTTTTTTAAATTTAAGCCAAGTCAAGTGTTGACCAAAAATGAAAAACTGCAATAAAGATGAGAAACACTATATAAGAATAATTAAAACAATTTATACAAACGTGCAAATGATTTACATTTTACACATTATAAAAAAATGCGTGATCTGGTCCCCTTAATATATTGCCCCTGTATAATATTTTTAATTTTTATTTATTTAAATTTAAAAAATACAAAATGTAAAATATTTGTTTAAAGGACCATTTGGTTTTTTTTTTGAAGATCTCAAAGGGTTTCATATCAAAAACAGCACATAGCTGCTAAAAAACATTTTTTCCATAAATAAAATTTCTATACATGAACGTCAAACGTTCATTCATCCATTGTATTATATGTTATATGTATGATGAGATTTATAAAGTCTGGAAAGCTTTGATATTCGATTCGGCAGGTGAGCTAAATTTCTCAAATAAATATTGAAAATCCTCATCTCATGACAGATCACACAAATTCAAACCCTTGATATTTTACGACGAACATTTTCAGCACTCATCCCTTATTTTTTTTTTAAATTGACGTCGGCAACGCTTGTCTAAGAATTCTTATTTTTCGCCTCTGCCGAGCACGTCTGATGATAAGAAAACGACTTTTATTTCGTTTATTTAGCGCCGGTTAAGAAGTGTAACTCGTTTTGACACTTAAATTGAAACTTTCTCCTCGAAGATTGTGGTTAGAGCGAATGGTTGTCCAAAAGGGCTCTTCATAGATCGAAGATGAGATTTAAAGATTTACAGCAAGGGTAAATCGGTCATCTTTTGTGCCTTTGTGGTTTTCAATTTCACATCATAAATATGTACTGTATAAATGGTTTGATTTGGTAGGATCCTAAGCAAATATTCTACAATAGTATACGAGGGGCATCTAATAAATTTATGAAATTGATATGTTAGAATTTAATGAGTTAATTCATTCCAACATTTGAAAAATTTTGTTCTAATTAAAAAAGAATAGATATTTGTAATGGGATTCGAAGCGTTGTCATTTCAATTGAAAATATTTTTATCTTCATTAATATATTCTTCATCCCCTGATTTATCTATAAACAATGTAATGGAATTCGATGGAAGATGGAGTCTACTAATAATTTAAAGCAATGAGTGGCCATTAGAAAGCAAAGATCTGCTCAGATCATGATTTGAATAAACGCACAAATATCACACTATTTTAAAAATTCATATGAAATTCCAACTTTATCATATTGTGCACTCAGTTCGTAAATAAGTTCAACGAATTTCATAGTCTCGTTCACTGAAAAATGTACTTGTGACATCGAGGTCGTCCACATCCAAGATGACAAACTAGAATTTCATTTTGAACTCTTTATGAACGCTAAAGAATGGAACTGTATATTTAAGAACACAGTTATTAATCATTCAAATGAGGATCTTGTTTGGAGACTCAATGTATTTGAATTTAATGGCCATTGAAATTCTTCTCCCGAAGGAATCAAACGTTGTTTGTAGAGAAAATGTATTGTCTCTTTGTTCTCGCTGCTTTAAATTCGACAATTCTTCCTATAAGTCTCCTCGCTTCTGGCGTTTTTATCGCTGTTATACGAAATATTTAAATATATTTAATAATATCTCAGTCTCGATTGACATTTGACTTGCAGAAGCAATTTACTGTATAAATCGCGGGACATTTTATTAAATCGATGTTTGAAATTGCGCATGAAGCACATTTGCTTTCATAGAATGTCTACAAATTGATTTTCAAAGGAATTGAACTGCCAATTGGAACTTATGTAAGTTCTGCAATTCCGTTGAAAGGTTCTAAGAGCGCTTCAAATAGAAGAAGGTATCGAAGATACACAAATTGGAAATATATCGCTTAAATTGAAAGCTTTTGAGTGAGCTATAAATACATGGAATCTTAACAAAGAATCGCCAAAGTGATCTAATGAACCAAAAAGATATTATAACAAATAATGTGAGTGCCGCACGAGTTGTGACTGAGGATTTAAATCAAATTTTAACTACCTAGGATTTATCTGTCAACAGTTTTTTTCAGTGCTAAGATATTGTCTTGGTTTTGAAGAATAGCTTATTTAATAGCTACTCTAGGCTGCTTCTTTTGATTTCTAATTATACTGATTGCTTTCTACCATCATTGCGAATGCTGGATCATAGTTAAAATATATTATAAATGGTGTGAATATTGCAATCGATCAACTTAATATAACTCTCATTGCATTAAAAGATACAAATTATTCATTATATCAATATGTGGTGAATATAGAAGGTATGATACAGCCTCCCAGCTTGATTTATGTCCATTATTGGATCTGGATTTACTTTATCGATGTAATTTTAATATATCAGCTCATTAAATCGAAGTATTAAATATACACGATTTATCGAGGATTTGTTTCAATTGAATTTCAAGGATAGTTTAAAATTAAGATCATCATTTGAAACCACGTTTAATGACTATTTAATAATAGATTTGGATTTAAATAATCTTTTTCTAAAAATTGGCATCAATTATGACCGAAATTAGCTTTAATGGCGGTGGAAAAAAATTAATTAATACTTAAGCATTAGCGATTTATTCATAATAAAAGGTCTTTTCCAGGAACGCAGGGTTGACTTTCAAAAAATACCGTCCGTAAAGCCTTAAAATCCTGTCCAACGTAGCTAATGCGTTTTTTTCGATGTGTATTTAGCCTTTCCGCAATCTTTACAAGGCAAACAATCCGACATTATATTGCCCACTCGTGATTTTTCGGGTAAATAAAACAGTTTGAATAAAACACAGGTTTGTACGGGGAAAGGATGCTGCGATATTTACACGACTCCATTATGATGCGGAAATAATTTTCTGTTTACATCGTAAACCTTGCAAGGATTATAAATGAAAAGTGTATTTGCTGCTTCGGGGTTTATGATCTACATCAATCTACTTTATTAAATATGAGCCCCTTTAAAGTGATAATATTAAAGAAGAGATGGCAATTTAATTAACATCAGATTGAATATGAATTCATTAATGTATATTTATATAATTTGAATAACACGCGTAAACAGAATATCAAAGGCTCAAAGCAAGAGAACCTAAATTATGGGTGTTCAAAGTTCATATTCAAATAGTCGCAACTTCTGCCACATATGCATAAGAAGACGTGAATTTCATTAAATTCTTTAAAGAATGTCTTCGCAATGAATTAGCGTCTGATAATTTACTGAAAAGATGCCTTAGTTCAAACATACGAAATAACAATGAGTGATGATTGTGGTTTAAAAAATACTGAAAATTGCGACATATATTGCATATATTGCATGACTTGCATCTTTTTTGGCAAGCCATTTTGATGCTTTAAAAACGATATAATATATTAGATAAAGCGGAAAGAAATGTCATTTTTTTGGTTGCGTCTTTGTCATCAGTTTGCCTCGGGTTGCTGTCGAGTGAATACATCAAAGTCGATTTCATTTTGAAGCTCTGTTGTTTGTCTTTCTTTTTCAAATATTTTTATATTTTTTTAGCTCTAGTAAAAATGTCCACGCCAGAAATTGATGAGACCCATTTGCGATCTTTTTTACTGTTTTTATTCGATAAAGGATTAAAAGCATAAGAAGCTACCCAAAGCATCTGCCATATATATGGCAACATATTGAATATTCAAAAATGCCATAGATGGTTCAAAAAATTCAAAAGTGGCGACAGAGATTTGAAAAATAAACCAAAATCAGAACGACCTCCAATAATTGATGATGACGCATTAAATTCTCTGGTAGAATCTGATCCTCGAAAAACAATAAAGGAATTATCGCTAGACATCGGCTATCCCTGGTTGACAGTAAAAGACCATTTGAAAAGATTCGGGAAAAAACATAGACAGGGAATTTGGGTACCGCACGAGCTGTTATCAACGGTTTTGAGAACAACCGATAATCATTTGTTCATCGCTATTGTCCAGGTATGAAACCGATCCATTTTTAAAAAGGATCGTTACTGGGGATGAGAAGTGGGTCCTCTATAACAGTCCGAGAAGGAAAAAAAGTGGCTTTCTTGAAATCAAGTACCCGTTTCTACCCCTCGACCGTCATTATCCATGAAAAAGGTCCTCCTTTATGTTTGGTGGGATTTTTTTGGCGTAATTCACTACGAATTATTAAAACCTGGCCAAACTATCACAACAGAGCTATACTGTGCAAAATTAGATAGGTTAAAAACGGAAATGCTCAAAAAGCGATCAGTGCTAGTTAACAACCAAAGAAGAATATTACAGTATGATAATGCAAGACCACACGCAGCAAGGATTACGCAGAAAAAAATAAGGGAGCTGGATTTGGAAGTGCTGCAACATTCACCATATTCTTCTGATATTGAACCTTCAGACTATGATCTTTTTAAGTTATTAGAAAATTCGCTTCGCGATAAAAAATTAACTTCTTTGGAACAAGTGGAATATCATTTGAATTCTTATTTTAATGGAAAATCAGCCGAATTTTACGAAAGAGGCATTAAAAAAATACCTAATCTGTGGAGGACGATTATAAACAACAATGGAAATTATTTAATTGAGTAATATTGTACAGTTCCAAATAACAAAAAAATGACATTTCTTTCCGCTTTATCTCATATATATATTTTTTTAATTTCGATTTTTTTTTGTATTATTTAAGAGTGCTCTAATAAATTCCCAAAATATTAATTTCATTATATGTTGTTTCAGTATAAGAGATTCACCCTTAAAGTCAAGCTCAATTTTAAATTCCATTCTTGCAAATGTATATGAAAACAAAATGTGGACAAAAATGTAAAAGCAATCATGACGACATTTATAAAAGACTGATACATGTTAGAACTGACTCAGCAAAAAGTTTTAAAGCAATTCTTCTTCAGTCTTTCTCTTTAGATTGCTTTATTTCCCAAGTTAAGCTCCATCACGGAGGAGGGCTACCTCTAGAAAACATGTCTCTAAAAATCGATCCTCTGCAAGGGCCCGATTCAAAAGAGATCATTCAAAAGGCACAAAAAGATATTTGTATTCAAAATTAAACGTACGTTATACTTTTTAAAATCATGTTTAAAATTTGAATAAAAAATGGAATGTGTACCTCTGTTTTATTTGCAACCCCTTTGGTTAATTCGCCTCATATGGATATTATATTTTAGGTCATATTTATAAAATTATAATTTCATATGACATCCGCATTCGCATATGATTCACTCAATATTTTCTGCTATTGATTGTTTTTTCGGTTTTTACAATCAAATTTACGTCATATATTACTGATTTTTAAGTTGGGACGCTATAAATCATAGTAATTAATATATTTTTAATCACAGATTACATTTAATGGTCCATTAGACATAAATAACGATCCATTAGACATAAATAATTAGTGGCAAAATACACACAATAAGTTCGTAGGATATTAATACTAATTATTAATTTAGGTATTTTTATATCAAGTCTTAATTTTGCAGAGCAATTTCTTTCATTTTTATTTGAAAGTCAAACTTTGAGAGTCATTATAACATTAAAAAATGCTGATGAACTTACCATCGTCCATAATAGCCGTTGTGACATTCTTTCCAGTAACTCCCTGGGCCCATGCTGCTTCAACGTTTAAATCGAGACGGGCTTTCCCGCCATTTTGTCCTGTATTTCGTAAATACCACTGAAGTGGAAAATACGGATCTGTTGGAGGGGACATAGCCCCAGGACCTATGATGCCTGCAGCGGTCTTCAGTCCTAAGGGACGATAGCCGCGCTTCACCCGAGCGAATCCAGCCTGCTGGACTGCCGAGTGGACCTGGAATAAAAATAAAATATAAATTTTCATCCAACATATGGTATTTTAATAAGGATGCTAGTCGCATAAATCTGGCTGAATTTGCTGTATGGCCTTCGTTATTTTGGTTTTGAGAGCATCAATTGTTTGCGGTTTGTACGCAAGCCTCAAAGAATTGGCGAATATCAAATTCAGATATATTTATTATGTTAATAAGAAATATTGTTTTAAAATTCAAATGTGATTGAAATTTTCATTCAGTTGATTGCGTTTCGGCAGTAAAATTTATGTCCATGTTTTTTTGCTCTTCGAGCTGGGACGCTATGAAATATGGCATTCTCCTTATTTTTGTCGGATATTAATTTAAGAAATAAATCGAATGAAAGGCTGGAAATACTCACCTCGGGATCCTTTTTCAGTAATCTCATATGAGGCACACTTCTACGCGTACGTGCATGAGGCAGCGCCCGATGGGTAAAATGAAATTCTGAGTCAGATCCCAAAACCTGGAACAAAAATCGCAATTCAATAAGGTTTTGATGGAATACTTTCCGGAAAATAAAATGAGACTATATCGTATTTGGCTCGTGTTGTGTAGATGTGTGTATATGCATATGAGGAGCTTTATTCCTATAAAAGGGGACGTGCCTGTAGCGCGGCTATATAATCCCTGATTTTATTCGATGTATCCTTGGATAAAATCAATTTATGATATTGGAATCATTGTTAATAAAATCATCTTCAAAGGTACTGAAATTCATCGAAACGTGGATCTTATTTTGAAAACCCGGTTTTAGGCAAAAATTGTGACTTTCGAAAACCGGTTTTTTAATCCTGAAAATCCGGGTTTGAATATAAAAATTAAATTTTCATGATCAATGTCATTTACTATTAACGTTTACTATCACTTAAATTCTGAATCGCCAAATCAAAGACATTGATCCATTCGACATAGAAGTGTACGTCATTAACCCCTAAAGCAGTGCTCCGCAACGTTTTCTCACCTACGGCACACCAAAGCTCTTCTTTAAATTTCGCGGCACACCAAAAGCCAAAAATAATAGATATTGATTTATTTATTTTTAAACAGCTCTCCACATAGTACATAAAAAAAGACTCTAAAAGGGCCTAAATATTTTATACAATTTTACAATATTTTTTTTTTAAATTTCCTATGTACACATACATAAAAACTATACTATATTTACTTTTGTGCAGTCTTAATAACTATTATAAAATAATGACCAATTAATGTGATTCCTGTGCTTTTTTCGATTCAAATTTTTCAGCCAAATTTCTAATCAGTGTTCCTAAAATATCGCTTGACATGTCGTGAATAAGTCTTTTAACAGTATCGGCAGACAACGAAACTTTATTTACTTCTTTAACATCATTGGGCTCAAGCATAAGTCGAAAAACTTCCTTGCATACTTGTTTAAAAGTGCTTCGCCGATAGTATGTGGTTTTTTCTGACGTGCAGTTAATTTTGCAACATGGTAGCTAGCTTCTAAGGCCTTTTCAGAAACCGTAAAGGCCGAATTCATAAATTGTTTCTGTTTTTAGTTTTGTTCTAAACGCCTTTGAAAATATTGTTTATCCTTTTTGACGCAACTGGGATGGTTTGAATTTAGATGGTGATTTAATTTATTGGGTGCCATTGCTTCGTTTGATAGCTGTTCGCTGCAAATGATGCATTGTGGCTTTGGAGCTGTTTTATCACCACATCACGAGAATCCGTATTGAATGTAGTCTTCGTTGTGCATCATTTTCACAGTCTTCTTTGGCATTTTTGCAACGCTTGTGCTGGGTTCTTCTGTATGTAAAGACGAATCTTTTCCACGTAAAATTGTATACATTGTAACGTGGGCGAGAGCCCTCAGCTGAATACCGGGGCCCAGTTATCTTCGTCATGCTTCTGTTGACCAGTCCCAGTTACCTTCGTTCGTAGAGCTTCTGACGACCCGCGGCTGCCGCATCTCTCGTAACATCGGCGAGAAGGACTCCACAGGGTGGTGGTGTTGGATTTCAAAGACGATTTTTTCTTCACAGTATGCTTATTTGTTCTACTTTGAACAGACTGTGGCTGCGAGGCGTGGAATACCCAAACTCGAGCTCAGAAATGAGTCTAAACTCAAGCTTTCAAGGAGAGGACTTCGCAGACAGGACTCAGAGTAGTCTTAGTTATACCTGAAGAACGAAGAACTGAAGATCACACGAAGAACGCATAACCATACAAAATTCATTAACACAACTAATAGTAATGAATGGTAACTATTGCCGCAAGACGAGTGAATATGACGTAGCACGGTAACCCGACTAAAGTTGGCTGATCGGTTGGTAATTTGTGGGATCGTTGCTATCCTTGCCTAGTTTTAGTAAAGGAATTACTGGTTTTGACAAAGAAAATGGCTGGGAAATACCTCATATTTAGGCACACATTAAATATTTTAGTTATATGAATGGCAGATTTTTTTTATTATCGTATTAGCGATTGTGTCAAACCCCAGAGACTTTTTGTTTTTTAGTTTTCTAATGATTTTTGTTATTTCTAAAGGAGTTACCAATTTAATTTTGTGCATGTCATTATTTGAGCTTTCACGGAAATCCCTAATTGACTTTGTTAACAGCTTTCTTTGTTTTACTGTCGCTCATATTTTCGAAAATCTTGTGATTTAGGCACAAGGTTTCTGTAAGCATGTTTGTCTTTTCTAAATCGGTTTCGGCTATCTTATCGTTTCTAACCAAAATAGGAATTCCCGTGGCTTTGTTTTTGTGTGATTTGACGGTTTTCCAAAGTGATCCAATATGAATTCTATTGATTCTGTCAGCACGATGACAGATGAATCCCGAAATAGAAATATTAATATCTGGTTTTAGGTGTCTGGCGACATAAATAGGTGACAGGCGCTGGAGAACTATTGAAAAATATTTTAGTCATAATATTGTCATATTTGACCGCGGCACACCTGGATCGGCTCACGGCACACCAGTGTGCCGCGGCACACCGGTTGCGGAGCACTGCCCTAAAGGAGTACTATCCCAGGGCCTGGGACCCCTCCTCCACTTATTCAGAAAGAGCACTCGTGTTCATTGAGCTCGGAGACAGACAGAGACAGAGAGAGAACGTAGCGCAGTTTGTGAGACAGAGACGGAAAGCTTCCCTGCATACATTGCACAACTGTATAGATCGTTAACCCAAATTTATCGACTAATAATGATTTCGATTTCAAGCTCGTTATTTGTTTATGCAAAGAAAACTTTCTCGTCTCTCAAACAGCGACATGATCACCTGTCATCCTCGATCATTATCTTATTTGCATCCTCGCACATTATTTAAGAGGCAGATATAACGAATGATTACGCAAACGCGCATATGACGACACATTTCCAAGTCCCTGTGATGGCCGAATGTCAGACGACGATTTAAAAATCGATATTGATGGATTATGGCATTCGACGAGCGAATACATTTTCGCATCGCCCGTGAGATATTATTAGATGCATAGAATTAGGAAAAACTCTCCAGAGACGAGAATCAATCATCGGAGTAATGAATAAAAATATTTGTATCTGACTTTGGACCGCAAATAGGATTCGTGAATTCAATATTAAATTCGGAAAATATCCTTCGGGCCGCCATTGAATTTGCTCCTAACAATTGACAACCGTCGACCTTTCAAGAGGGTCGCATTTCGTAAATTTGGCAAAAGTCATCGAAATATTAATAAGGATGCTTCAAGCAAGTTTTTGATTTCATTTTTTCATATATCCAATGATTTTTTTTGTTACAGAAGTGATCCCGAGCTCCCTGTTGGCATCCATTTTTAGCCCTCCCTCATACAATCGAGAGCATTTATGTAACTCGATTAGGGGTTAAAAAATACACTGAAATTATTATAGTTATAGAGAATCGCTTTTATATAACATGTTTGAATTTTTACGTAATTGATATTTCGACATATTTTTATAACGCTTTATTTTGAAACGTGACCAAACTAGCGAGTTTTGCTCGACATCCGACTTTAACTGTATATTTGCGGATGTTTCATCACGTTTTATCGATTTTGAAACAGCTGGAGCACCTGTAGATTATACCTGGTGGAACATTTGAATAGAGAAATAAACGAGAAATGCCTGCATTCAATTTGCAGGCTTCACTTTAATCAGCGTTTTTATTTGAAATGTAAACTTCAATTATGCGACGTTTGCGAGCGAAAAAATATTTATTTTGCTGATAAATTTTGTAGCAAAAATCAATGATATAACGAAGTGTCGAATATAGTTCAAAATATTTCATTATGGGAGTTTCAACAATGAAAATCAATAATTAAAGACTGGCCTTTTTAAATGATCAATTTATATAAACTGCCTATTCCGTGGCCCGCATGGTCTCTAGACCTGACACCAGTGGATTATGTGAATAACACGGTTTACAGACCTGACATCGCTAGATTTTATTTGTTTTAGGGACGTGCAAAATAATTAATTTACACGACAGAGGTACCCAGAAAAGAAATCCTAATTGAAGGAATAAGCGCAGCTTTTTGGAAAAATGAAAGAGGAAATGCTACTTCAAACAACTACAGTTAAAATAAGTAAAAGGTGTCTCTGCCTAACTGGTACCTCTTTAAATTTAACGACTTATTGAACAATTTTTTTGACATATGACATATCGTTGAAAATACTATAAACTAGAAAACATTTTAAAATTAAACTAAGCTCAAAATTGTTGTTAGTTTTTTATTTAAAGAATTTAGTAGTTGACATTTCTCTTTCGTTTGCACATTTTATTTGACTTAAGAAGCTTTAAAGCTTTTAAGACGATTTAAAGGTGAAGTTTTGGGTATATAGTTGTTGAAAAAAAATTCTATTTCAACACTTAAAACATATGGACTATGTGTGAAACTTAGCAAAAGATCTCTCTAACCCAGGGGTGGCCAACCCGCGGCCCGCGGGCCGCATGCGGCCCGCCTTGAATATTTTTCCAGCCCGCGAGATTTATTACACTTTTACAAAATATATTTTTTCACTTCAAAAAAATGTCTATAGTGTATCTAAATCTAAAATGGGGATATATAATTTTATATGCGGCCCGCGGAGCTATGATGCATTTCCAAAGTGGCCCGCAAGATCATTTGGGTTGGCCACCCCTGGGTTAGAGTCTAACCCAAAAAAAAAAAAAAACAACATTCGCTCATGAACCTTCGCTTAAATATTACCTTAGTTAATGGCACCTTACAAAGGGGAAGATCCTGAGCAGAGAATTACCATGAGAAATCGAGGACTTGATATGATCATAATTTATGCCAAAGCGTACGTCTAATGTTACTCTCACTACGTATTTTAGATCAGGACTTGTAATTGTAGATATTTGGTATACCAAAATAATGTAAATTATTTGCACCAAAGATGCTTACATCGAAATATAAATTTAGATTATTAAAATGCCTTTTTTTACATAATTTCTTAAAGGTTTGAATGTAAAATTTACATTGTAAATGATTAATAAATTAACAAAGTTATTTCGTTTTAAATTGGTAACATTCAGCTTGGCACTTAATATAATACTTATTGAGTTATATTATAATTATTGAGAAATTTATCAATAATAAATTTACTATCATGAAATTGGCATAATTCATACACACAAACCTCTTTCTGTGCGATTTCGAAGTTATGCGGTTTTTTAGGTATTTAAAAAAAATATATTTAGATTTCTTTCTCCTACCTTCTCATACACTCTTTATGGACAGTATTACAAAAAAATATTTCCAAAATCCTCATTCTATTATAAAATACCTACATCATTTTTCACTGGTGAATTTGAACAAATCATTGTAAAAAGGTCAAAACTTATGCAGCATCCTAAAATATTATCACCAACTTCTTTATTTGTATTATATGGCTGTATATCTATAACTTTATCTTTGAGAACAATCCAAATATTCAATATATGGTTCAGGTCAAAAGCGTGTTAAAAATACTTTGCTTATATATTTGCATCATGTAAATATTTTTGGGTGAGGTAGAAGGATGGATAATTGCTATCAATATTAATTAGAAGATTCCTTATCTGAATTTCAAGTAAGCCTATTATTATTTAATGAATTTTCCAAGAATAGCGCGTTAATATGTTCTGGAGTTGATTGGAAGCATTTTACTAATAAGCTTTATTCATAAAGTGAAATTGGTGAAATGGCAAACGCCCTGTATGGTTATAAGCTCTGATTTCCCCTATACGTAAGAGCCGTAATACGTTAATTAGAATACTATTATATTCTTCATGCTTTGGGGGGTATGAAATTTTAAATATTATAATCAAGGGAGCTTTGAACGAACTTTTAAACAAGCCAGGATAAAACTGTTAAAAATATTTCCCAACAACAGAATGAAAATAATTCATCAGCTCGCATTCAGGACTTATGATAATTACTTTCGGAGTTATTTGTCCTCCGGGCTTGTCATTATTTTTATTAAAAGTTATGTTTGAAGCACGTCAAGTTTTTCAAAAGAGAAAATTAACTTTCGGATTTTATCCAATTTGGGCGTAAACCTTCGAGGTGAATTTGCGTTCTCGTGATGCTTTATTAAAACTTTGAATACATCCCGTCCTTTGAAAAAAAAAAATCGAATTATACATTTACGACGCGTGTGTGCAGACATCCCTATGCGTAATCCTACCGCCATAAATTATTAGGGGCCACATCCCTCGGAGATGAGGAGCACAGAATCCTTCCATTAGGAGATCAAAGTGCTCGTTAAATTAATTGTCCGGAATATGAACTTCAATATAACTTCCTAATGTTTCATCAGTTTAATGCGACACGGTTTCATATACATCGCGAGAAATTATGCTTAAATATACACAATAAAGAAACTGATTAATTTTAAAATAGCCCTCTGCGGTTGGAAAGTTGTTAATGCTAATTTTACGAACAGATAAAATAAATACGATGAAGCGTTCCAGTGCTTTCAGCCTGATGAATATTTAAAGGTCCTAAAGGCTCGAAAAGGGCTTTATCATCGCCTGAAAACTTAACGCTGAGAATTTAGAACGAATTAAATAATTATTTTAATGTTCGTTCACACTAAAATTAAATTCGTCTAAATTGACTAAATATTTTACAACATTAAATGCGCTGTGGGCGCTGCCTTCGATAATGCTTCGGCGCAGTGCCCATTTGCCTTATAAATTCGATTTAATCTAATTACATTAATAATTGTATGAAAGATACTAATAATTCAATGCAAATATATAGAGCATATTTCATACATAATAATCCAGACATGTCTATTGGCCTATATATAAGACACGTTGTTCTGTGTGGTTAGTAAAAAACAATATAATATTTTTATAAGCGCCAAATTATTGATTTGATGTGAATATTTTTTATTTTGGAACTTTACATTCAGTTATTGAAGTATAGCCTCGTGGGTATATTTGAGTTACAAACAAATTGTTTTCGCATCATTCCCAATTGGCCAAGAAACAAGTTCTATAGATCAAACTGCTTTTGTCCCAAGCTGAAAAACTGACAAATAATTTATATTTCTGAATCAAATTAATGTCTAAATATGTTTGAAGCCCTTATTAAATTTTCCCCAATGATAATATTATAAAAGGACAGTTAATGACTTTATTACTATTTCATTAATTGAAAAATTATATTACTATGTCTCTTCTTGTTAAATAATGATATAGCTATTATCCCACTATTATTATTGTCGATGAAGATGAAGAAATCATACTTTATAATCAGCTTTGTTTTATTCAATGTTGAAAAAAGGCATAATTTTTGAGTTATATTTAACAATCACCCAGGTGAAAATATCCAATAAAAATGACTCCATAGGAAATACTATAATGAGAGTTTTATAATAATTTAGTTAATCTATATGAAAATTCTTTTTTATGATAAATAACAAAACGAATTATTATTGATCCAATATAGTTGCCATTTGAAAAATGCTATTAGTTCCAATTGTCAGTAACGTCCACAGGAAACGTACATATCAATTAAACAACTGTTGCTTTTATTCTGTCCAAAGATAAATATAAACTAATTGATTAGATTGCGTGAGAACTTCACTTTGGCGCTATGATGACAAATTGCTAACATCACTCTTCGGATAAGAACAATATGTTGACATACTGACGGACATTATGGATGTATTGTCTGAACGATGAAAGCTATGGTAGTTTGCTTCAAATATTGACATAAAAATACCATATACACTTAAACCTTTTTTGTGCGGTAGATGCGTTCCGCGGAAAATCGCACAAAAAGAATTCGCACAAAAAAATCTATGATTTACATATAAAAAGTGAAGATGCGTTCTATGGATTTTAAAAACCGCATAACTTTGAAACAGCTGTATAAAATGTATCTAAAATCGCATAAAAAAATTAATATCGCACAAAAAAAGGTTTAAGTGTATTTGTTACGTATCTAGTCTAGGATTTCCAGATTTAAATTTGTTTCCTAGTGTTATGTACTCCAATCTGGAACTCCTAAGCTTTCAGTCAATAAGAGATAAGTCAATATCATTTCGTTTAATAAATTACATTAATATATAATTATACTTCAAAATATTATAGTTTTAATTAATTATTTATATTATATTTGTCGTTTACATTATAAAATTTAAAAAAAAGATATACATACATTGTAAATTCATAACTCCCTACGTAAAAGCAAAAATGAAAAATAACACGTTAACTGACGAATCATCATTAACCAAAGTAAGACAATATTATTCTTATGGAATTATAAAACGTTCTAAATTATGCAAGAAAATAAGTTTTTAAATTAAATTGAAATATTTAAACAATTCAAAAATGAATTATCCGGAGTTAAAGCGCAAAACTGGGAAAACTTAGCCTTAGTCTTAAAAAACAAAGCAACCGAACCGATATAAATATTTGAAACTGAACCAGACAGAAAACAGATATTAAATAATAACGGTTCTTAGTCCGGTAAGTCCGGTGAATTAGTTGAATGAAGCAAAACTTCCCATCAAAGTTCCAAAAGCTCATATTTTATCAACGAAGCAATATGTGATCTATCTTGTATGAAAACGAACATGTGAACAGATTTTTCAAAGCATGTCTGAAGTCTCAATTCTTTCTTTGATACCACTAATGTTGATATTTGTCAACACACTACTACAAGAATACAAAACATAGAGAATAACCTCTTAAACTTTCCTGATATGCAATGTTTATTGATCGATTTTCAACCATTTTGAAACTCTAAGTACTCGTATAGATCCATTCAAAGATCGATCTAAATGTAAGGGTTGTTTTAAGCTTATGATCATGATTAAAAAAATACCCAATTCATATTTATGTAAGAAATATTAATACCACTTTATTTATAGAATATGGGAAATGAAAGCTCCAAGCTGTGTGTTCTTTAATAGGGAAGGTTTTTATTTGAATGCATACTAAGTACGCATTTATTTTCCTTTCTTACACAGATTTCACCTATATAAATTCGTGCTCTTATGAAAATATTGAAAATTGTTTGATTTCAAATGCGTAATAAAATTGGCGAAATTTTCCGAAATTCATCCCGAAACTAGGTAATTTAATATCCACTCTACTTTGTTGGTTCTTTACGAGAAATACGCCCGGCAATCATGGTTTTCCACATGGAACACAAAGGATTACTATAGAAATACGTTAAAGTTGTTACTTTCCATTAAATTTGAGCAGAGTTCTACTTCTAATGCTGGAAAGGTCATAGTTCAGCCCGTATTTATTTGTATAATAAAATTTATGAGGCGTTAAATCCCGAGGCTTAATCTGCTCTTTATATTTTTATGATAATGAAATCAGTAAAACCAAATCAATAACACGAAATACCATCGCATAAATAGGAAATTGTATTTTTTATACGCAATTTTGGTCATAAGAACGATAAAATATTATTAATAATCCGCCAGATAAAGCGCCTCCAACATCATTCTGTTGTAGCTGTCAAACCGCTGATAACAGCGTGCATATTTATGGTAAAATGACGACTTAATTAACTATTTATATGATTTGGAAAATCCAATCGACGATTATTCATAGGCACGAAAATGTGAATTTAAAATAATCGATTTGCAATGAAGAAAATCAAGCGTGTTTATGTGGAAGATAGTAGTAGCTTATTGAAAATTTGAAGCAGTGAGTGGAATGAAGATGCTCTCGGGTCATAATTTGATTCCCTGTAACTCTCAAAGATTAATTTTTGCTTGTGTTTTTTGTAAAAAATAGAGGAATTACATAGATGTACCATGATTTTGTTTATAAGGGGGTGATTATTAAAAATCAAAGATCTGCTCAGGTCATGATTAATATGCTCTCATCTCATGATTTTAAACTAGGATGTGAATATTGGAATGAATTGATATCACTTGATGTGGCGAGGTTGTATAGTGAAGTCACGTTGATATCGTTATATTAGAAGAACGCTCAATAGCGCTATTAATAATTTTAAAATATCTACTGAATATTGGATTTCTTTGCTCGTTAGGTATGTATATTTTCTGCGTTGAATATAAAACCATTAACATAAATATTCCCTTCAATCAAAAATTCTGTCGAAAATACAATGTGTATCCCGTGAGAACACAAACGGATGCTTAATACCTGCTTCGCTTTCGCAATTATATTCCTCTCTAATTATGGTGGGCTGAATAAATATTTTCCAAGGCGAGAATAGAAATTCTCTCTAAAAATTCATTAAAAGTATCTCAAGTATACTTTTCAGGAAATTACTTATGACCATAATTAATCACGGTCGAGAGTGATTAAAAAAATATTAAAAAGCTGCTTTAATTTAATCGGTTTTAAATGAAAATGTCAAAATATCACAATGAACAATGTCAGACATAATTACTTGTATAAACGATCTTAAAACTACATTAAAAGAGCGTACCAAGGAAGCTCTCCGACGAACTTTAGTTGTCAAACTGATCTAGAATATTGAATTATGGCACTAATACGAAATGCGACGATAAGATATTCTTGTCAGATGCCTAATAACGATTTGACTTTAAGTGATAGAAAATCATTTATTCTGATGAAAATATTATCGAAAGGAGTCACGGAATGATTTTTACCTTTTTCAATTTATTTTCGTAAAGAAATGTATACTTAAAATATTTCAACTACATAACATCAAAGAAGAAGTTATAGAGAATTCAGATTTTGATATGGAAATAAATTGCGATTAATTTGAAATAATCATAGTAGTAGAATTTTAATCGATGATAAATATTTATATGCAACCCTATTAAATTCTATTAACCTGTTAAAATTACATTCTGTTAAAAACAATTTCGATCAAAGTCATTCTGATCAATATACCCCAAAATAGATTCAGTCAGATTAGGTATTAATTATTTTTATCTACGGTAAAAACATAGTGACTTACCGGCGAGTCGTCGATGTTTATGGAGTCATCTCACTTTGACGGCCCAAAAAATAGGCAATTTTTACCATTTTTTTCCTCAGTAAATATGCCATATAATGAAATGAATATTTTTGGGATTTATTATGGAACTCTTATATAATACTAAAAAAATAAATTCGTAATTAAAAAAATATATATTACATCGTTTCTAAAGCATCAAAATGATATGACAAAAAAAGATGCAAGTCCACGGTGAGGAACAATTATTTCATTCAGGCTTACTTGAAACAAAAAATCAAAAAGATTCTTAATCTGTAAGAGTGTCGCTATCGTAGTATCGTCGATGAAGAGTTTTTGCTTAAACGTAATAAAATTGCGCTGGTTTGGAAAAAGTTTGGAAAAAAACACCTTTTTGGGGGTATTTTTTAATATAAAACGTAAGATAAAATAAGCATTTTGATCTGGTTTTGCCAAATGTTATAGCCACATATGTTTAAAATAAGCTCGTAAAATTTCAAACCAATCGGCGACTTGGTTTTTCATAATTCTTTCCACACCACATGCAAAAATGTCGATGATGATGATAAAGTGAGATGACCCCTTAAGTGGTTAAGTTTTTTTTTTGGCGAATTGAATAAACATACAACTGCGAAATTTTGTCCATATATTTATTCATATTTTAAACATATTCTTCATTTTTTTCAGATTGATATCATTTCTCATTGCTGAAATACACGGCAACCATTATCGAAAAAGGTCGTTTTTGATTCCCACGATTGTGGGATCAAATTTCAAAGAAACTTGTTCAATAAAATTTGAGATATCGTGGCAACCGATTTGAAAAATGAAGTTTTGAGAAAAACGCGTTTAAAACTTCCAATTCGTTTATCACCAAGAAAATTTTGACTCGCCCTTAATCTGTTATATATGTTCTATAAAGTAAACCTTCAGTTTCTTCATAAAAATCTTGCAGAGTCGATTGTTGCTCTCTAGCATCAGTTTTAGTTCTTTCAGCGAAGTCATTCAGAGCGGTAGATAAGCGCTTCGTTACGACGATAGGCGTAAGTTTGAGTTACGTGGCCAATTTGACTTATTATTGTAACTAAAACTTTCAAAATGCCATTAAATCCTTCATTGAAGATAATCTTGCCAAGAAAAGTTGCAATTTCAACGACATTTATGCCAGAATGCAGATGTATAGGAGCGAAGGTCCACATCAATGAATTTAATGATTCAATCTTATTTTGTGTTTGTGCTCCTAAACATCTGCTCAATAGTTCATCTCGTGATAAATCTTCATGAACTGGTTTAATGACTTTTTGATCTTCTGCAATCAGGGGTGGCTTATGGGGGTGGAATTTATTGAGTTCTCCTCTAGCTTAAACCTTGCGCCATTTGCATCAGATGTCTTCGCCTGCTGGACAATTTAAGTGTTGAAGATTTGCGTCTGTATAACATTTGTGTTATAAAGTTGCCCAAATTTCTCCTTTCGTTTTTTCATCGAGTTTGCGTGTTGATGAAAATTTAAACCGTAAGATTGTGTGATTTTGTATCATCGAACAAGATCAGTTTGAACCTTTTGGGTGCTCAGTCAAGACTAAATTAACTTTTATATTCGAAACAAGAAATAAGTTTAGAGAATATAACAGCTTCTCTATAGCGCTCTAAGCCCTCGCCTCTGCAATGCTATATTTTCCGAACGACCCAGAATATCGGAAAATAACTTTATCCACATATTCCAAAACAATATTTGGATACAATTAATGGTTTAACGGTTCAAAGGTTAAAAGCAAAAATCGTCATTGCATTGTAGAGCATAGGCAGTAGCTCTGCCCTCGAGCTCATAAGAACATACAAACAAAATGCTGTTCATGGCCAGTTCATATCCAGCACTCGATTTTCATTGTTATTGTAATGGTTCAAAGTTGATTCCTTGTTTATAGTTGCTGTTGTGCGATATTGGCCTCTGATAGTTCATACAAAAATAAACCATTGTATTTATGACCTTATCTGATATTTTTATGATGATTGCAATCGTACAATTTGTATCGATTTCGATACAAAAATAACAAATAAGTATGAAAACAACAATAACCCAATAAATACCACTAATGTGCTTAGATGAATCGAATGTACATATTTATTGAATGTACAAAATATAAATTGTAACTAAAATATTATTTTAAAATAAATACGTTTAAGTGAAGAGGCCCATAGTTCTGTAGTGGACTGTTAGTGGCTGCACTATGATGATGATGAAGTAAAAATAGGACTTAACATGTGCTTTTCGTATATAAAGTTGTACTGATAAAATGCACAGATCTGTGCGTATGGTATTTATAGAGTTACAACGAAGTATTCAATGCTTTTCTGATGTATTACTAAAATCGTTCAGATGCACCATACCGTATACTGCGTTCGACTGAATTGCGCAAATACACATTTTAATTTTAACACCAATCACTTCTTTCGTGATATTGTAAGCATCGTTCACTTCATGTCTATGTGCGATGTTTATCTCATTTTATGTCAATGCCTAAAAGCGCTTTGATGTTTCTATAAATATAACTCTATTATTAGATTTGATTACCGTATGAACGATACCCCATTATCTAAAACAGTGAAATAAATTAGCACGGCAGGATTGAAGGTTGAAAAACACAAGTGGCGTACAGATTCAAACTCGAATCCTTTGGGTGCTGGAGAGACGATGAAATCGGTCGACCGTGATATGAAGATCATCAGGTTCGTGATAAAACTGAAGCACTCCCCCAAGGTTGCTCGAATATCATGTCTACGGGTAGGTTCAATTAACGCGCCTTCCCTTACGCTTTATCCGGTAGTAACATGAGAGCTCATTCATAATGAGACTTTTGACTTTTACAATTTGCTTCCAGAATATTTCCCCATGGGATATTGGATGCCAGCAATCTAAATTAACGGCGGAATGCTTAATTCTACGCAGGGACGTGCGAAATTATGGCGACGCGTTATTAACGCCGTGGTCGTAACACGTGTCTATTATTTTGATTTAAAATTTAAGCACCTCCTGAGACATTTGACGTCTGGCAATACTGAAGTTATCCGCCGAATCAGAGCTGGCAAATTTACGGCCCGCGGCCCATAACGAATATTTTTGCGGCTCATTCAACAAAACGAACATTATATGAGGTGTTACATAAACACAGGTCAAAATCAAAGACACAAAACTCTTCAGAGCGATAAGGATTATTCTTGTGTCTTAACTGCTAAAGCTATGGAGAGAAACGCATTTTTCTCAATACTACTTTTTCCAAGCTTATGGGAGTGCTCCCACACGCCCTAGATGAGTATTCATTATGAAATTTGGCAGGCATGTGTATAATAAACATTTTAATCATGCAGACTACAATTATCTAAAAATATTCAAAAATGTTAATTTACCAAACAAAAAACTACAAAAACTGTTGGTAAAAATACAAATTTTTTTTTCAATCGCTCACTATTTTTTTATTTTCCAATATTTCTTCTTAATTATAGTCTAAGCTATACACAATATTATACAAAGTAAATATATGTTTGAGTTTTTTGCTGCAAATCACCTATTCAGGACTTAGGACTTCCATGCTGAAGAATGTCATCGACATACGTGGCTTCCCCTTACTCCCACTACTATATTTTGTCAAACTTTAAAAAATATTTTTATCCAGCCAGATCTGGCATAAACGATGCTCACCTTTGGTCACTTTTGAATGTAATCACTGCTAGAAACACTAAGCACTTGAAGTAGAAAGAAAGATAGTAAGAGAGAAGAGATGTCAAGTTTCAGGAAGAAAACATTAAATTATTATTTATTTATTTCTTTGGTACCGCGTAATTAAAGTACCTAAGAAAGTGCTCAAATAATATATTAATCCTTGAGCGCATTAGCGGCTATCTTTACCTAGGCTACCCCAAATTATATTTGGCCAACTATGCTTAAACATATTAATCGATAATTCGCCATACAAAATAATATTTTATACCCCCCCCTCCCTATTTTTTATTAAAATCTCATCATTAATATCGTATTGTCAGTCAAATGGTTTTATATTGTTAAGACTCTGGGATCAGAGTAGAATGTTTGAAATGCTGAATGTGCACTTTTGGTCCCCGAACCGATCTCTGCTTTGCATGGAGGCTGTGTACCTCGTGAATGTCGACAGTATTAAAAATGGGTACTAAAATGATGCTAGATAATCTAATATTTAAAATGGATTTCCATATTTTGGGCCTATAGAATAAAAGTACGGAGCGCCTCCTGTGCGCAGGCTGCTAATGACCCCTCCAGTGCGGTCTCCGCGTCCGAATAAGATGACAGTTGTAAACTGTCGCAGCGGCGAAGGCAACGAAATGATGGCTCGAGAAGTCGGCCAGAGCCATCGAAACGCTGCAGATACATTGCAATAATGTTGTTCAATTATGTCATCACACGCATTTTTATATAGTGTACTTCTCTAAATTAACAACCCAAACAGGAGTCCCCATTCCAGTTGAGTTCTATATAAATTTACTTCCACAGCATAGCAATAACCTTTATCTTTAAGGACCGATTCATCAAACGCTGTTTGCATGTCAAATTTGACAATATCCCGACGTTAATAACATCATCCGTTACAGTTGACCTAACATCTTCATTCTTCGATTATCAGATTACAGCCCCATTTCGATTAATTTTTGACGTTATTAAAACGTGTGTCGGTTGAGTTATTAAAAAACGCTATCGCAAAAAATTGATTGATTGGGGGTATGTTGAAAACGATTTTCTTTCAAACTTTGTACATTTTTGATCCGATATTAAGCTTGTGGGAATGTTTATTAATTTCGCCCCCATTAAAACAATTTCAATTATGAACAACTTTTATTTTTGTACATTCAAAGTTTTCTTATCAATATTAAGATCTTCAGTAACCGTGGTTCAATATTATCTTTTCAATTTAATACATGTAATGAAATGGAGCTATCAAAATTGTCAAATATAAAGATATATAAAGTAGTTGGCGATACACTTAATAATAGTAATCAATTGTGTTTTATTTGTTTGCTTAAAGGCACTCATTCGTGTATTTTTAAGGTCCAAGTGCTTTAAATAAAAAAATATATAAAAACAAGAGCATCATGTTTAACAGAGTTGAACGCTTTTCAATGTCTAAGAACACAACACCTGTGCTTTTGTGTAAAATTTGAATAACTGTTATAGTAGAAAAATATTAAATTTTTTTGGTCTATCGTCTACTATTAACATAATTTATAACAGCAGTGGGTTTTTTGATGTAAAATGATGATAACAGGCAGATCAAAGTTAAATTATTATTTTGTGCTGAATTGAATATATCATATAATTAAATTTTTATCGCATCAATACCCATTGAGAAGAAGCATTTAAAGGCACTCGAATGAAAGAAAAAAACATGCATGGATATTAAATTATTTGTTGCCCAAAAAATATTTCAATGATATGTCGATGAAATATAAATGTAATCAGGGATTTGCGACGTTAATATCCGCTCCTCCTAATAATGTATTACATTTCCTCACATGGATTCGCTAATGGAAATTCTATATGCGCATATGGAACCATATTACAATACAGGAAATTGAATCAAAATATATTATCAATCAAGATATTCGATTTTATGGATGTGTACATTACGGCATTATATAAACAACCCCTATTTCAATGCGATACATTGAGCGATATTTTTTTACACTCGTAAATGATTCGATCGTAGCCATTAACAACAAAGACATTATACGATCCAGATCACTCAATTTATGTTCGTTCCCAGTCTAGGAGATTCCATAGACATGTTCGACTATTAATTTGAAATACGCCGCCATTTCTATGGGGAGAACCACTGGAGGCCACTAAGAATCGACGGGGTGGTAAACAGTTAACCGGTAATTTATGGTCCAGTGGAGATTTAATAACTACGATAAAGACACTTCTGAACCATGAGCCATAATTTATTGCCAACACTCCAGTGTTACTTAGGAGCTATGAGTACAATTTCAATGCACATTATATTGTAAAGTTTGCGTGAGAACGTGCGATGATAACATCGTGGAGCATTTCTCGAAATTGATTTGAAAGCCGACATAATCTTAAAAGTCGGGGGTGAAATTTGAAGAGCGTGGCGCATTTACGAGAAGTTCAATTTTCTTCTAAAAGCTCGTATTTTTTCTATGAAATATTAACGCAATTTTGGGCTGTATAAACACTGTCGAAATGTCAAGGATCAAATGGGTTTTATAACGAAAAGCTTTTATCGTTTTAATCTATACTAAATACTGTGTATGAAATATGAAGAGGTTTCTCAAAATGAAATTTCGCTTCTTTAGGGTTTAATAATAAATTTAGTCCAAAAATTCTAATATACTGCAATCCAAATACATTCTGGATACTTCTTAGTTATTAAAATTTGTTAGAAATTTGTTGTGTTCCATACTGGCCTAAACAGTGATAAAGGTCATAGAGGGCTGGAATACATCCTTACTATCATTATCATGATTAACTTTCCTTTCTAACCCAAATCAAAATAGGGCGTTTGCGTTAGCTTGGTTTAACTTTATCGCCCTCGCAGGGCATGAATTGAACAGTTTCGTTAAATGAGTGGATCTTCTGGAGCAATAAAACAACCACAAACCTGACCTCGTATTTTTGTTAGCATCCGCGTTGGACAATATATAGGATACAGAAGCGTGGTATTTATAACTAAGCCATTGGCCACATTAAGCAAAAATCATGATCGAATTGTTGTTTGTGTTTTGGATGGATCACTCTGAATTATTCAAAGGATAATAAGAATGAAGCCAATTTTATATCTGTTACAAAATTTTGCAAATCTGCCAACTAAGCAGAGCAATACACTATTACTTCATACATAGCTCTCCCAGTAATTCCCATAGTCAGGATAATCAGGCTATTACATCTCAGTTAATATCAAGCCCAAAAAATTTGACTATGTCCCACTCTATGATCGTTTATACAAATCTACAAAGCTTATTTTATATCTATAAGTTCTTTATGTTAGTTATTGTTAAATAAACGTCGTCTACTTCGGTAGACGTGGTTAAAGTTGTAAGTGCATATAATATTTATTATAAGCAGCTACAACCTAGTTTCTGTCAGTCTGCATTACACCATAAAAGGTTGACAGTAAAGAAGATTTGCACAACAATGAATTAAATTTCATAGAAATATGGCGACATAGAAGAAGAAAATAAAGCATGTTATCGTGTAACGAGTAAATATGGATGGTGGAATATCCCCAGAAGAATCCACTTTAAGGGAAGCAATCCCTTTAGAAGCTCAAAAATGAGTCCTTTTTCATGATTTTTTTAAAGGTGATAAAATAATCGAATTATTTTAAAATTTTGACATTATTTTATTACAACTTTAAGGTGCTAAATTATTTTATTTTTTAAAAAACAATAAATAAAATGGCGGAGTTATAAGGTATTCCATTAGGCGCCTTTTCTCGTTATATGGCTCGCCACATGTAGAAGGTTTCCAGTTTAATTGAAACCAAAAATAGAAATATTTTTTGATTTTTACTATATATAGGCAGTCACCCAAGCTATAAAAATTTAAAAAAGTATTAAATTACAAATTTAGTAGGCTTTTTAGTTAAACTTCCAATTTTTTAATAATTTTCTTGATTATTTTTACCCCAAAAAAATTATTTATTTACGCGAAAAAATTAAAACTTTAGCTCGATTGACTAGATAATGTTATAATGAAAAATATCCCAAAATTTCAGCCAAATCCATCAACAGTTTTTTAAGCTACAACGTGCGAACATTTTGAAAATGTAGTTTCGAGATAATCTCGTTTAAAGTTTCAATACGATAAAATTATCAATTTTAATGACTTATCGATCAATCAATGATTCCAGGTGCATATTATAGATCTTAAGCTTTCTTAAAAAAATATATTATTTTCGACTAGCTGTTGTTTTTGGACTATACGAGCTGCTTTTGTCTCAGAAAGACTCTTACGTTTCGCTACTCGTGCTTTGTCGGTATTTTCAGCAAAGACTTTACAGTAGGTGCCAATAATTATATTTAATAGTAATTCATCCCTGGATAAATCTTTATAAATTGGTAAGAGATGCTGTTTTATCTTTTGGCCAAGATATGGAGTTAGGTCTTCAAGCTTTGGATATTTTTTAAAGCGATAGCGTTGTGCCATTTGCACCAGCTTTTGACTCCAGTCGGATTCCCATGATAATGTTTTTTTTTAATTCTTCGAACTTTTCTATCTTTCGTTCCTTTATTAAGATATTTTGAAATTTTTGCTTCGAAAATTTAACCACACCACAAACTATCGAGCTGAACTTGACATCGAGCAACTTCGAGCTGACTTTGAGTAATGTTAATTTCGCATACCTACAGTTAGAGATATATGAGTGCAATATAATGATAATTTTGCTTAAAATATTTTAAGGAACATCTTCTATAATAAAACTTAAGATACAAAAGATTTAAGCAAATGTATTGTGAAAGAAAAGTTGCTCAACTATAAGCGCTTCTACCTGACTTGACTCCCTAGTTCACAACGGTTCCAGCGTGCTCCTGATTACGAGCTATAACTTCGTAATTTTTTCATATTTCGATTTTTCTCTTTTATATTATATTCTCAATGTGTTATACTTTCGAAATATGTAATAAAAAAAATAAATAAAAAAAACGATTTTTTTGAACGTTGTAAAGGGTTCAGATAATAACTATAAATTACCATTATTGCAAATCTTGCATATCTACATTATGCCCGTTTTTATACTAACAATCGACCATTTTAGCACACCGGAGCTCTGTAACTGCTCAAATTTTTGAGCTAAAAGTTCATGGGTCATGACACATGGCGATAATTTTACCATGGAAGCTATTATCATCCTCCATTACATAATTAGTTTTAGTTACAACATTAACATTATAATTTTATAAAAATACTCGCAGAAATGCGAGGCCCTTAATTAAAATATTTTTTTATTTTCATTATAGTGGCGATGAAAAATTTAAGGCCGTAATTAAAACGACATTCCGGGGGAACGTTTATTAAAACGGGTCTAAAAAAAGGCCGTAGAATTTAGTTATGGCGGTGCTTGGGGCTGATGTAATTCTCTTTTAAATCAATATTCTCACCGGCCCTCACCTTATTGATGCGACAGGACGAACTTGATTCAATTTCCCTTTTTAATCTTATTGTTCCCCGATGTCTCCAGATTTGATTAAATCTATCAGTGTCATTTTTTGTAACTCTTCAAAGCGCGCTCGAATTTCAAACCAGACAAATTACGCCACTTAATAATCTTGTAATTAAGGCGCTAAGGAGAAGATGGTGAATATCCTAAGCGCTGAAATATCGAGTATGCCTGTTAACGGCGACGTTTAATGAGAATTTATTTTTGAAATTTTCATCGCTGCCTTGAAGCTGGACGAAATGTGAATTTTAGAGTGTGCAAAGCTTTTAAAACAAACTGAGAAACTGCGGTAGTGACGATTAAGCGTGTAGTAAGGCTTTTAGCATTAAAAAGGATTTACCTACATTTCCACTTCCTCTTACTTTAGAGCAGAGCCATCAAACTCAAAGTCTAACATGGACCAAATTTAAAATAAGTTTAGATGGGCCGCAAAAAAATTTAAATTAAGTATAAAGTATTATTGGAAAATAATATTAAACAACATTATTGTGAAGTATCTGTAACGTTTCGACGGCCCTGGCCGACTTCCCGAGCCTTCATTTTGTTGCCTTCACCGCTGCGACAGTTTACAACTGTCATCTTATTCGGGCGCGAAGACCGCGCCGGAGCGGTCATTAGAAGTCTGCGCACAGGAGGCGCTCCGTACTTTTATCTTAATAATGGTCCCGAAAGGAGGGCCCAAATGTGGAAAGTCAATTTAAATATTGGATTATCTAGCATCATTTTAGTACCATTTTTAATACTGTCGACATTCACGAGGTACACAGCCTCCATGCAAAGCAGAGATCGGTTCGGGAACCAAAAGTGCACATTCAGCTTTCAAACATCTACTTCGATGCCAGACTTTTAACAATATAAAATAATTTGACTGACAATACGATCTTAATGATGAGATTTTAATAAAAATGGGAGGGGGGGAGTATAAAAATATTATATTAGATGGCGAATTATCGAATAATATGTTTGAGTATGATTTTAATATTCAATTATTAATAAATACAAGAGCTAAGGAAATTATTTTTTTTCTTATGGCCAAATATAATTTGGGGTAGCCTAGGTAAAGATAGCCGCTAATGCGCAGGAAATATCATTTGGAGTCAAACTCAAAGCCTAACTTGGGCCAAAATAAAAAAAAAACTTAAGTTTAGGTAGGCCGCAAAAAAATATTTTCATAGAAGCGTACAGAACCGTTTACTTGTGGACTTAGTAGCGCTGTTATCTGAGCCGATTTAATTCGTCAGATTAACAGCGACATCTTCCATCTCTTTTCAGGTGCAATGTGCTATTTTAACAGCGCCATCTCTTGTGGCCCTACGGAGACATTCACCTGCATACTGACCGATCGTTTCTTGTGGGTGCACCGTTACCGGTTAGGGAGTGACGCGCTGGTGGCGGGAGTCGTCGGTTAGCCTTGGCTGCGGGAAGTCGTCCCTCCTGCAGCCAGATCTTTCTCTCTTTCTCTCTTTCTCTCTTGTGGAATAAATAATAATTTAGAGAAAAGAGTCTTTCTATTCGACGCTCGTCTATTCCCATCCATTCGTCCAGCAACATCAGGTCAGAATGCCATGTATATTTTTACAACATTTTTTTAATGGCGTGTTTATATAATATTAACGAAAAAAATCGTTATGCATTGTGACAATCCTTAAAAAGAAATACTCAAAAGCCGTAAATGATCCTGCAGGACAGCATATGGTATACATGTGTAAACTAAGGAATACAATTCGCTTATGGGAAATATATAAATCAATAAACTTTTTACGCAATTCCTATTTTCTCTAAATTCACTAGCAGTTAAAAGGTTAAAAGACCATTTGAAAAGATGAATAATTAGCGATTTATTCATGAAATTTTTATATGGCTCAGGTCTATATTCTTTAATCTGAAAACAAAAAACTTATTTCATGGCCAAGGACGCTGATTGTGTTTTATTGCATTGTTCGTCTTTACTGATTATTTCCTTCCTTTCAAGTCGGGAAACTCATCTGTCACGAGCGGTAAGGATTTCCAAAACTGACACCCTGCCATTTATATGGAAATAATTTCGGAGGGTTGGTTGTGGTTTTTCCGAGTCTCACCTAATGGCCGGATTATACTATGGTCTTGCCTGTTTTTGTATTCAGGAATATAATTATGCAAATACAAGGATTATATCATCAGAGCGATGCTTCGATGGTATTTTTTTAAAACCTTTTCGTATTCATAAGGGAGAGTGCCTATATGACGTCATATTTTCGGGAATCGTGCTCCCAAAAATATAGATATTTTCAAACTACGCCCGAAACTGTCCTTAAATTGGCGAATAGCTTTCATCCATATTCAATGGAATAAAACAGCACTAACTACAAAGTAATAAATAGATATGGATGATTATATTAATTTGTTTATCTTTATATTAAAAGAACAAAGCGTTGTGCTATGCGCATCATGTAACATTAATCCTGTGATAACACATGATAATCCTTTAAATGCGCTATGCATCTATTGATGTGGATGCACTATGTTCGAGCACATCAATAAATGTGTCTTTTATCCCACGTTTACAACTAAATTACAGGGACTCGATTGTCCTTAATTGATAAAACGTAATTATAAAAACGAAAAATTTGTTTTAAATCATCATTTAACGCCACTCTATCCTCGAGCAAAAAATCGGTTCGTATTCAGTTCGCAATAGTTGATTAGTTGTTGATGATATCTATGACTATTCAAGATGTATTTATAGCCAATTGTAATAACTTGATGTGTATATCCCATTTATACTTCGTACAATACAGCAATAATTGTACATCGTGCTAAATTGAAATCTGATAGTTCATACAAATATAAACCATTGTATTCATGACCTTATCTGAGATTTTTATGATTATTGCAATCGTATAGTTTGTATCGATTGCGATACAAAATAAATATGAAAATGATATTAAAATACTACTGATACATTACTAAAATTGTGCAGTTCGACTGAATTATACTAATCAGCAAATTTGCTTCGTTTATCAATTTAAATGATTGATGCTAGTATATAATATAACAGTGGAATATTTGGAGTATTTGAAAAAGCAATCATGTAAATTCGTAGGAAATCAGGATAGGTTTTTAAAGCTGAATGCATGCAACATTGTATGAAATATTATGGTATGGAGTTTCATGTTGGTGTAGCATTTTGAAAGGCTGCATATTGTGATAGAGCCATTGAAGCAAAATCAATATAAGGACATTCTAGAAAATATGCTTTTACCACTAGTTAATGGGTTGTAGACGTATATGGTTTCTGTATGCACGATAACCAATTATCATGCAAAAAATAAAATATCACCCCGTAAAATGTGTGAGGGTTAATCGTGATTCGGTATGAGACCCACGCATTATATTTTAACACCGTTTTAATTAGCGACGACATCCCATTACTTTGGATGAATATCAAATGTGTCAACAATGTTCTAAGTGAGTATCTTAAAAGGTTGTTTGCTATTAATTTTAAAAAAATTAAAAACAATTTCCTTAAATACTGTAACATCATCTGATCAACAAGCAAGTATTAAATTAGCTGAAGATCGATTTTCTGTCAAATTAGATTTCGTTATTATATTTCATCTGTTTTCCCTGCCATTTGATGCAAATTTAATATTAATTTCGACAATTCAAGCTTGAATATTATTTTGATCTGTGCATAAGAGGAGGACATTTTAAAAAATATTTTTCACAAGCCCTAAAAAACTCTTTGTAGCTATTATGCAGAGGCGCCATGATATTTAATTGCTTTTAATAATTTATTCCGCGCTTTATTTCAGGACTTCAACTGGCGAAATTTTCCGGGAAAATCTATTGAAGTTAATAAAAATCGAGGGCGCAATTTTTAATTGAAGACCCTCGCAATGAATTTTCTTTTATATTCTTAATTATCAATCAAAATTCCATTACATGGAAGATCTCGGCGGCGCCGTTGAAGATCGAGACCGACATTCGTGGTAGTTTGATATATTTTTAAACAGTGTTCTCTAACTTTAACTAGATTTACCTCTGAGAGCAGTTTATATACGAGGTCGTATGCTGCTGCTTAAATATGATAAATGAAGAAAGTTCTGCTTGGGAAGTGATATTACGAACATTTATCACACGAAGCAACATTGAAATTTTCCTTCCTATTCATCTGTTTGCTCCTGTTTCAAATTAGAGACGGATGTCTTCCAGGCTTGTCTTAAAAAGGCTTTACGACAGGGATTATGGAACAAAAATTTTAGCAGTTGGGTGATTCGTCTTTGTGCTATAGATCATTAAAAAAACAATATTTTCCCATTGTTTTAGTTTTTTGTAAGTTATACATTGAACCTTGCTAAATAATTAAAGATTAATTAATCAAAAATGCAAAAAAATATTAAGAATTATAGAAGAAAATTCGAAATATTGGGTATTATGCTCCACAACTTTCAGACAGAAATACTGGATCAACGAATGATTAATTTGCTTGTTAATCATTCAATTTCTTGCTCGATTATTTTACTTTAAAGTGTTATAGTAATTCATTCATAAAATTAATCAAAAAATCAGATCATATTCCGGATAGAATAGGCGAAGAAAAAAGTATCACTAGAAGAAGACAAGATTACTAGACTTTTTTCAGTATCTTAAAAATGGATATCAGCGATATGTTCTTAAGCATAATTTATACTTGATTGATCTATCCAGATGTTATAATTATTCTGGTGCCATGTCCGTTATTAAATAGTCGATAAGGGGGGTTTTAGTGGGTAAGAATCCCACACTACCATGGTTTTCAATCATGGTGTCTTATTGAAGATTTTCCCCTCCCAAGAGAGAAAAAAGGTAGCCTCAAGATTAAGCAATTGGACTCGCAACTCAATCATCTTGGGTTCAAATCTATATGAGGTGTGGTTGGTGATCACATTTTTAAAATATATGAAAACCCACGTAAAAATGGTTGACAATAGTCCCATAAAATGAATTGCAAGAGGCAATTGCATTTTTAAGCAAATCTATCTTGGATTCCAAATAATGCTGTTTTTTGACATTATGAAAGCCTTCTATGATTAATCGCATATGAGATAATATTATTTTGCTATACTGAAAGCAATACCTGTTGCTAATCATATTTAAATTTAATAATCCAACAAACAATTAAGACAACATAGACAAATGTTTCCATTATAGATATTGGTGGAACATAAGACATAATAATCAAAGGCTTCATTCAAAATAAGCTATCATTTGTACTATCGCCGATGATTTAATCGCTCATCTCCCGTAACTTATTGACCACCCCTCGTGATATTTCGATAAATGCTTCATATTTATAGGCTTCTAATCTTCTCGTGCCGTGTTCGATACGGAGCTTCCACAGTGCGATTACCAAACACGTAATAAATAATGTGGAGGATACAAAATGATAATAATTGCTGACGTCAGCAGGAAGCATGAAATATTGCTAATAAATATTCGTTAGGCTTAATCGGAGAACGAAAATTACTTCGTTCGGCTCAGTTTTAGTGACTAATAAGCTCTCGTTCTTCGAAACGTGTGTTTATGAACTGGGCCTTTCGGTTGATGGAAATTAGCGAGAAACAAGTGTGGCGATTCAGAGAAATTCTCATGGATTTCATTGAAGAATGACCGCAACATTTAATTTTAAATAGCTCCCGAATTTATATGGTATTGTTATATATTTCAAGCATGAAACCAAAACAAAGCAATCATATCTTTAATGTATTTCTTCTTTGGATTCTTCAATACAATTTTTTTCCAGCACAAATCTCAGATTTACAGATTTTTCGAGCTTAAGCCAATTATATCTGGGATCATAATCATCATTGATCGAGCATTAGGGTGCATTTATTGTACAAAAGTGGGTGGATGTCAAAAGAACCATAAAAGCATTTGACCCTTTAGCGGATCAAATTCCCTGCGGTTTTCGACTTGTTTTTTAATGGTAATCCGATTACATCGACATTTCCTTCCTATGTATTTAAGGAAAATCAACTTTGACCCAAATATCAAATATCAGGCCATTAAATATCACAGGGAAAATAATTCCACATCAATTTGGGTACAGCTTTCATATATTTAAACAACAAGCGGCAGATATTATTCATTGAATTAATTTATATAAAAAATTCAAAACATCAACAGATTGCACACGAAAGAATTAAAAAATGCCAATCACGCAATTTTTTTGTACGCCGTGAGCATGGTCAGATGCTGAAATAAGGGATGGTATTTTTCCAAAACTACGTGTACGGCATGCTTATTTTGCCGGAGAACCTTAGCTCCGCATCAAAATAAGGCTTTCGGGATTTAATTTAAAACGTCTCGTTTAAATAGGGGATGAAAAAAAGGTCGACATTTTGTGGCCGTTAGACAACGTCGCCGTTTGAATCCATAAAAGATTTAATAGGGCAGTGGAATGGGAAACCGAATTGACGACGTACATTTGAAATGCGAATTGGACAGATGAAACTTTCGGGATTGTCCAAATTCAACTTGATTATAGTGGATTTATAAAAAAAGGCAATGTTAGTACGACGATATGAAGAAAATATTACTTGGAAGAAGTGTACGTAAGAAGCTGATAGTCTTCAATTTGCAGTTTTGAAGCAGCATTGAGATTGTCTTTTCGAATGAACAAATAATGCAGTCATATTGGAATTTTGGATCAATATATGGAAATTAGCTCAGAAATATAAAATCAAAATATGCTAAAAGATGTCATAATATTAACGATATGATTGCAACGCTTGAGCATAAGAAGATTTTTGGGCTATACGAGCTGCTTTTGTCTCAGGAAGACTCTTACGGTTCTACTTCGTTATCCGCGCTTCATCGGTATTTTCAGCAAAGACTTTACAGTAGGTGCCAATGATTATATTTAATGTATTCATCGTCTTCGAAATGAAGCTGTAGTCGTTATTAAATATTCCAGCAGCAATGTATGTTGATATTTCAATGATTTTTACACCAGAATGCAGGTGCTTTGGAGCCAGTCGCCAAACCGTCACGTTAAAACATTCATTAGCATTTTAGGTATTGCCACACAAACATCTTTGAAGTAATTCATCCCTGGATAAATCTTTATGAATTGGTAAGAGATGCTGTTTTATCTCTTGGCCGAGATATGGAGTTAGGTCTTCAAGTGTTTGGATATTTTTTAAAGCGATAGTTTTCTGCCATTTGCACCAGCTTTTGACTCCAGTTGGATTCTCATGATAATGTTTTTTTTTAAATTCTTCGAACTTTTCTACCTTTTGTTCCTTTATTAAGATATTTTGACATTTTGCTTCGAAAATTCAACCAAACACGACAAACTATCGAGCTGAACTTGACTTTGAACCTGACCCCATACACAGTGGTTCTGGCGTACCCCCCTTAAAACGTTAAGAAATAATAAAGAATTTGGGTGGAAACGTAATTTGGAGGATTTCATTCATGAAGCGTGTGATACATATATCACCAGACTCAACGCCCACGCTTGGTCAAAGACGACTATATGAAACAACACGCTCGGATTCATCAAATATAATGACGTTTTTCCTCTGAAAATGATAAATGTTAATACATATCTAAATGATTGAGGCATCATAGTCAACAAATAGTGGTACTAATTGATTCAGGTGTCCTGTTAAGGATGATTAAATACATAGTCTTGTGGATCATTTTGAATAATCACCATCGCATAAATATTCGTCGAGGATAATATTGCTACACTTTGCTAATTATCTCGATAAATCTAGATTAAATTTGAATCTCCATTTGCGCTATGGATTCAATGGCGTTAGTTAACATAATGAAACCCACTATATCTCAATTTTGATCACGAAACAACCCTGATTTATGTACACAAATGTAGTAGTCGAGCTTGAAATGACAAATGCGTCCGGCTAACCACAAATCACAATTATATCACAGAAATCAATACACGGACCCAAAATCCAATACAGTGGCGACGGCTTGTGGTTTGGGCTAGATGATTTATTGTGAATTTGTCAGGCATTATAAATGCGATTTGTGTAAATTCATACGCATTTACATTTTTTTTTCCAGCGAGCGATTTCACATTTCGAATTTCAGCGGTGTATATTAAGGGGTTGTAAATATAATAAAGCGGCTCAAAATCATGGATTTTTTGGCTCGTTCATTACGTATGCGGAATATTATGATTGATTATTATGATTGGACTGATAACTATGTTATCGAGGCAGATTGATATGATGAAATCTAAATATTTTTAAACTGTAAGTAGGATAATATACAAGGCAATCGATACACGTTGAATAATATTCAACTGAGAGATTGGGATGCAAGAAATTTATTCCTCCATTTATTTCAGCCGTGAATATAGTGAATTCTCGATTTATCCAAGGATAAAAGACGATTTTTCAATGAATTTGTCTACAAATATCTCTTCTTATTCTTAATGTATCTATTATTGGGTGTATATGATCTCTATAGAAGACTTTTCCGGGAAAAGGATTTTTCTCGTGGTGATTTCTCATTTGTCTTCAACATATTGCTTCAGCTTGGTCAACCGCTGAATCGCGTCCCCAAAAGGCGTGAAATTACTCGAAGATGACACTAGTCTCCGCCGGCTACGTTATTATTAAGGGACGTTTCTACCTTGTTTAAAAAAAAATCCTTCGTGTATCGGAAAGAATCATTGTTTAAGAATACGTTCAGTAAATTTCAAGTCGATATAAATGAAATTTGCAAAGTTATAGGCTGACGAGGAGAAGCTGCACTTCGCGAAGATGAGAAGAGGAGGAACTTTAAACGCGTTTTTCTCGAAACTACTTTTTCCAAGCTCATGGAGGTGCTCTCACACGTCTTACATGAGCATTCTTTATGAAATTTGGTAGGCCAGTATATAATAAATGTCTTCATCATACAGACTACAATTATCTAAAAATATTTAAAAGTGTTTATTTAATGAATAAAAAACTACAAAAAATGTTAGTAAAAATACAAACTTTCTTTTGATCGCTCACCATTTTTTTATTTTTCAATATTTCTTCTTAATTATAGTCTAAGCTATACATAATATTATATATAGTAAAAATATGTTTAATTATTTTGCTGCAAATTACCTGTCTAGGACTAAGGACTTCCATGGTGAAGAAAGTCATCGCTCGTCCATCGACATATGTGGTTCCCCCCATTTCCACTACTATACTTTGTCAAACTTTAAAAAATATGTTTATATTCAATAAAGATCGCCTAGTCAACATACTAAATATCAATATTCTATATTTAATACTTTTCGGTTAATCGATCTCTTTTAGGCCCAACAAGATAGAAACGTCCCTTAATTTAGTAATAGAAGTAGTAAAGATTGGATAGCAATTTTAAATAGGATTAGAAATTGTGAAATTATCTTTAAGTAATATTCAAATGATTATTGCAAATTCACTCATTAATAGGCGTCCCTGTATGACTTTACAAATCGCCTCAGAATTAGATCTTCATATTCAGAAAATTAGGCTAAACCTGGATCGAACGGAAGTATTTATGAAGCGATATATTAAGCTATAATAACATGTCAAAGATGTTAGTTGTTATGTGAATATTCTCAAACAGAATTGGATGATTGTGAAGCTTAAATAAATCAGAAGACAATTTTAAACTTCTTGATAAAATAGAATATTATTTTAAGCCTTAGTATACAATTATATTTGGAGACATTTCATTCTATATCTCTTATAAAATCATTAGACAATGTGTATATATCCTTAAAATGATTTTAGCAATTTTATGGATCGAGTAATGATTGCTAAGGTTTATTTTTGCCACTAAAATATTTTCAAAAAAACGCATACAAATATCTTAACAAGAAAATAACTCCGAAGGCAACATAATTGAAATTGTTGTCCATAATCGATAATAGGATGCTTAAAACGAGCCCAAAGTGGAAAGATGTTAAAAAATATAATGTATGCAAAAAATATCATATTTCTCGTGGTAGAATCTTAAAAAAAACTCCCTTGAAACTTCACATTATAATAATGAAAAATTATTTTCCATCGATGAAAAACAGAAGCTGCTCGAAATTCAGGTTGCCAACAAAGGTTATTCCCATACGACATTCGCAAAAAGCATTGGATTACATACGCAAAAATACGTTTTCCACGACAGCTTAATTTAATACGAAACACGATTTTCTTACGGCAACATATCAAATTCGGGTTGATTTTTTTGTCTAATTCTGTGTGAGTGGGTATTACAAGAGCTCTTGTGTGATTTGGATTGTCACCCGTGAGATTGTGAATAAACAGGAGGGATTTACGTCCAATCATGATGATTCGCAGCTTTTGCGCGATGAATATCCAGAAAAAGTGACGTAGACGAAAATGTTGTCGCTGAATACACAAATCATCCTGTCGACACGCTGAAGGGTGTTAAGCTCTTGGAGCACACACAAAAGTGAAGGAACATTCATTCAGACCGTCGATTTGACAAATTAGCATGTGAGTGACAACCAAAAGATAGATGATAATTAAAATGAACTATTTTTGAGACATTTATATTTCAATACACAGGCAGATCGAAGCTATAAAGCTACACGTAGACGATGGCGTTATTAACTCATCAGTATGCCACCCCATGGCTCATTTGTCACCGTTAATGAAGACTACACAGTATATTAAGTGAACCGGAAAGAAATCAAAATTTTGTGAATCATCTTTTTACTGTTATTTATGAACAACAAGAAAGTGCAGCAGAGTAACTTCCTTATTTTAAATACGCACTATAAAGTAACAATTATATTGAAATTAATAAAATGATGCTCATTTGAAAGAATAAGATTTAACGTTTTTTTATCACGTAGTAATAATTATACAATAGATAAGAAAAAGGCTCGAGCGCTTTAGAGGCGTCACACTACCCTTCTTGGAATAATTGTAGCTTCAAGGCACGCATTTCAAATAAGGTAGTTTCCCTGCCGCATCCAGTATATGGATTTAATAACTGGCTAATGCAAGAAGAATTCACATGCTTTTTTCTGTTTGAACAAGTTAAAAAAATTAATCTTTCAACGTATTCAGAATTTAGTCGTGAAAACCTGTCGACGTTGGAAAAGATTATTATTTATGTTCCTTTTCAAAAAAGATCTATATTTCTTCCAACAATAACATTCATTTGAATCCTTTTTCGATTGATTGTATACAGGATGTGCTCTTCCCAGATACATAAATATCTTATTTACCCTAAAAGCATTAATATGATTCAAAAGATAGCACTCCCTAAATCTCTATTATTTGATATTTTATAATATTAGGCAATATATTAAATCATGTTATATAAACAGACCTTTCCAAAAGGAGGTAAGACAGAACAGCTGCCCCAGGGCGTAACGATTTTAGGGACAACTGATAATTTTGAGATTTCCTTTTCGAAATTCAAAGCGATGGGAAGATATAAAATGTTATTTTGAATATAGGCCCGCAAAGACCATCTCTAGTCGACACTGATATCTTCCAGACAAAGGGAACCAGATCAATAAAGGTGAATATTTTATAAGGCCTTTATATAAAATTACGTATTCTAACTGATTTAATTGGCAAACATTTAAGCTGTTGCTCTTATTTCGCACAATAAATGGAATCGCCTAAATATAATATTATTCGAGATTATGCACCGTGTCTAAGGTATTTTATGGATAAAGCCCTTCATTCTTGCGTGGCATGAAATTTAATTATTACGAAAGCACTCCTTTCAACAGGAATTTACTTCCAGAAGCAGGATGAAAGATCGTGAGATGGAAAGTGGAGAGATGTACATTATAGAGTGGGATGAGTCAACGACTATAAATTATTTTATATACGCTTTTGAATTTGATTTTCAAAAATTCATATTTTCAAAAATCATTGCAAAATAGTCACTTATAGGCGGCTCCGCCCGATTAATTTATCTTCCTATTATTTATAGTTTCAAGAGTAGGCAATCAAGTTAATCTTGGATCGAGACGTTATATAGGAAATATTAATACTTCACATCTCCCAAATGTATGAATAAAGTAAACAAATATCCCACGTTTTGAAATTTGTACCATTAAAATAGTAATCCAGAAGCCTACTTACTATACCATCAAAATAAACTGGTGCTATTATTGCCTGCAGGGTTTAGATATAAACTGTACAGTACCTAAGTATGTTATATGCGGTTAAACCGTGCTAAATTCACATCTGTTTTTCATTTATCCGATCATAGTTTACCTTTTTTCCATAATTTTATAGCGGCAACGGTGATAAATGTCGTCGTCGATAGTTTCATGAATGGCTTTGTGTATCGGTCTGCTTCACTATAAATCATTTCGCATGCTAATAAGTCCCAGATAACGCCTATTAGGCGTTGTAAAATATCGATTTGTTACACTCGAACGGACATTTTCTCCATCATGCGATTTTTTATACCCATATATCAGCTTACGAAGATAACGAATGGGATTAGATGTCTGCTTACCCTTATCTCCTGGGCCCAAGGTTCATGAATATGGCGCACGAGTCAAAGGGCTGGGATTTCCCCAGCGACTTGCTCCGCCTTCACGAAAAAGTAATTTAGGCATCATCTAATATCATAAGAGACTTCAAATGGGACAGGAGTTCACTTCATAAAGTGTGTTAAACGTCCATATTTGGCTCATTTTTGTAAATGTTATAAGTCATGTCAAATAGATCGTTAAATGAGTGATTTTTCGCGTAGCAAAAGAGCCAGATATCGGTGACGAAACTATCGATTGTATAGATGTATTTGGTTTCAGGTCCTCATGATTGCTTCTAAGAATATTATATTTACGTGATGTTTACATAGAAGTACTCTTACCTAGTGCTGAAACCATATATCGTTCTCAACCTTAAGTACATCTCATATATTGAGTATGCAACATTTTAAAGAAAGTGATCGTTTAATGGACGATAGACCTGAAATGTGCTTTAAGATAAAATGTAAATATTAAGTAAACTCATTATGAATGTCGTTTTTTAACGAAACAATAATGTTTACAAAGATAGATTATCATTTTGTGAAAATTTTCGATTTACTATTTAAACAAGTTTAACTTTTTAATTGAGTTTAAGCGGAATTCAAGTCGGTTTTGCTAACTATCCTTTAGAAAATCGTTTGAATACTCATATCCAAAATATATAAATATTCTTTAAATTGTAGTTTATTATTCGAAATGTTGTAAGTATTATATATAATAAATGTTATTCGTAAAATCTTGGACGCTAAGAAAAGTCTCTACGCAAATTTAAGGGCGTTGTTTTATGGACATTAGTAATTTAATGTTTCATGGACAACCATGAAACCAATCGTATTAATCCTTTTTTCATTGGATCATGAAAAATTTAAACAAAAGTATTTTTGGACCATCAGGATTTAAGCTAAAGTTTCTTGTAGTGATTCAAGGGAAATTTTCTCAGTAAATTAATTAGGCAAAATATTTTATTTAAAGGAAAGAAAGAAGAATCGCAGATTTAAAAATATAATCACAAAGCGTTCCATTGAGATTGTTTTTTAATGCCAGGAATCCGTCTAAATTCCAACGCGTTGATTTTATTAGCTTCGTCTTTTTGTCTCGACCGAGAAACAAGTATAAGAAATTGAACATAAGGTCAAACAGTGGAGGATTTATTCTATTTAAAAAAGAAACCAACAGCAAAAATTGTATCCTCCACAAAAAATCGCCGCGTAATATCGGCGAGAGCCATCCCTTATTCATGTATTCGGGTTGAATTTTCATTTAAACCCGATGCTCGACAAATAAAGCCCGAAAAACACTCACCTTGAGTGCCTCAATAAAAAAACTTGTGAGGTATAAGATCTCCATATTTTTTGTACTCGTCGGTTCACCGTGATCCTCTGTATAAATTTTATTTACGTGGGTGCTAATAAACGTGGTTACGAGTACTTTATCACCACCCTTGTATGATTTAATTTAACGAGGGTTATTAAATAACACTTCTTAATATCATTCGCAAAAAACGCTTTTTGTTCCTCGTATCTATCCGATGTTCATTACGTTTATTCAGTAGTATCGTTGACAACAAATATTTAGTTAACGATATTATTGAGTGGATACAACGAAGTTAGTCGAATTTAAGAGGATTCAGTGTCGTCTATGTAATGTGCATTGATTTTGTTACGGTGGGCATCGCAGGTTATTAAGGCAGTGTTTGATGCCATCAAGAGTCAAGGTTTTCAGCTTCATCCCTTAGGTGCGTCATTGGCTGTCGATTAAATTACAGTGTGGTTGTCGTCAGGAGCCACCCACACCCCTTAATTAATTCTTGAGGTTATTCTTGTCGGGTGCGAAACATCTTGACACATCGTCGGAATGCGTAATGTCCACCCACGGGCGCAACAATCTTAGCGCCATATTTTTATGTCACAGAACACGGATAAACAAATCAGCATTCATGAGCAGTCGTAAACCCTCTAAAAATAACGTTAAGCCGATCATGCTAATAAATCTACGTAGATGCCTTACGGAGTATCTACTTTGATATTGAGATGAATCTTCTGAAGGAAAAATTAGATAGACTGAATATTAAACGTTAGTATATTTCTTAATCAATCGACAATAAGTTTGGAAACGCTTAGTACTTCGCAAAAAGCTCATAATTATTGTTATTAAATTTATTTTAGATTATTAAACATATTTTTCTTAAATATTCACATGAAATAAACATTTAATTAACAAAAAATTGTTAAAAAATCTTTACATGACACTTTCATCAAAATTTTCACCAATGGCATGCATCACTATAATGCATATTTTCAGCATTATTTGTAACAATTTAATTAAAAAGCCACTTGACAAATCTCTCCAATATTCTTATGGCTTATTTCAAAGTATTAGAGTGTTCCATAAGTTTCTTTCGTTTTCATATTAAGAAAAACGTAAACAATAACTTGTATTACATCAAAATTTATTGAATAATATATGATCCATTCTGTTCTATTACCTTTTCTCCATCTCTCCGGAAGCCTCACAATGCCTTCTTGCCAAAATTTCCCAGGTTTGTTGGCAAAATATTGATCAAGGTACATTTTTATATCATTTTTTGGATTAAATTTTTTACCACGTAAAGAATTTTTCAATGAAAGAAATAAATCATAACCTGAGGTGGCAATGTCAGGAGAGTATGGAGGATGAGGTAAAAGATCCCAGCCAAATGATAATTATTTATTTATGACGAGCAAAGACACATGATGCCTGGCGTTATCGTGAAGAAAAACAACGCCTCGTCTGTTTGCTAATTCTGGCCATTTTCTTGCAATTGCATCCTTTAGATTGTCTAGTTGGAAACAATATTTTATTGAATTGATCGTTTCACCTTGCTGAAGTAGCTCATAATAAACTACCCTCTTCCAGTCCCAACAAATGTATACCAAACCTTTTTTTGGGTGTGTATCCAACTTTCATCTCCAGTGATAAGTCTCTTTCAAAAAGGTTGGCTATTATGTCGTTGGAGAAGAAGATCGCATGTTGGAATATGCTGAAGTTTATTTGAGTCAGTCAGTTCATGAGAAAACCACACATCTGAACGATTGATGTAGCCCAATTTTGTCAGATGATTATGGACGAATGCTCGTGGAATTTCTAACTTGTTAGCTATTTCGCGAAAAGTATATCGCGGGTTTTCTTCAAACACGGCTATGATTAGATCTGTGTTCATTTGCGAAAGAAACTTATGAAACAACTCGATAGCTCGATGTGAAATTTAGGACCAATCAGATTATTATTTCTGTATTAAAAAAATGGTATAGAGTTTTGCAATGTTTGTGTGGTTATTATCTTAATAGAATGTGAATGAATAGAATGAAGATACCACATTTTCTTAGTGTATTTTAAAGCAAATCTTATTATTTAATTATCCGTCGTTTTCATTAAGCCATCAGCTTTTTCATCTCTAAAATTACATTTCCACTTCAGTGCATTATTTTAGGCACTGTACAAACTTCTGAAACACGTCATGTTATTGTTCGCCAAATAAAAACTTCTTGTTGAGCCAAAAATGTTAAATTTGGATTCATTCAACAGAAATTGTCTAATTTGTTCAGAGCAGTCTATTCTGTTTATTTGTTCAATTTAAATTCAAATCCAAAAAGTCCTTATGAACTCAAGCGACTTTTCACTATAAACGTTAAAACATTAAACTTTAGACGATAATATAATATAATGAAGTATTCCTCGGCAGCCATAGTAAATGTTGGGCGGTCCAGTCTTTTTCTGTTCGTCAAAAACCGCTGTCTCTTGGTGATTTCTAATGGTACAATACACCCTTAGATTAAATATTAGTTTTTTTAGCAATATCCCTGATATAAAACCCTTAATTTCATAAATTAACGATTGAAGTACGAATTTCTATACTTAATTTGGCAATTTTGTCGTTTTGAATAAAAAAAAAGTGAAAAATATCGGTAATTTTGCAACGCAATTTACATATTTATTTAATACAGATATATTTATATCAATCCGCATTAAGAATTATAAGAATGTTTTCATTTTGTTTGGCAGTTATTTATGAACTTATCATCAATACTCTTAAATGATAGATTCAATTTAGTTTCCTGTGTAAAATCCTGTGATTTTAAAGATTTCCCATATATAGGATCAACAATCATAAACGAATTATTATTTTAAGACATAATTTTGATCTTTACAGGTTGAACTGTTGATATAACATAGACCTCTATTGTATGTCGTAACCATCCCGATAATTTATCTTGAGGGGTTTATTTAAAGAAATTCGTTATAAATATTTTTTCTGCGAACATTGACCAACACAACTGAATAGCGAACTAAGTAATTTATCGGATAAATAACCTTGTTATGTTGGATTCTACAAGGTTGATTTTCGTTAACGTACAGATGGTTTTCTTGGTATTCCCATTCAATTCATATTTTCTTAGGGCAAATTTCAAAGTTTCTTCATTTGAAACGATGTTTGGTTTCGTACTTTTATTATTGTTTATGCTTGTATACAAACTTTAAAGATTTTTCAGTTAATTTCAACTCTCAAGTCGCTCATTTTAGGTTTGGCTATTGTTTACGATGTTAAATATCTGAACATAAATACAATGTTTATGTATCAAACCATAAATCATTTTTATGATCCTCTCAGCATCACGGAGCGCAATTTGAATTACCTAACAAACAAAACAACCGTATTTAAGCGAAAGGGATATTTGCTAATAATTGGAAACAGCTAACGACTTCAAGAAAGCTAGGTAAAACGTTTAGGTCATAATATAAGCTGCGTTCGACACTGATGATCAATCCATTTTATATTTACAAGGAAAATCGTGAAAATTTATATATAAATATGTAAATTGCAATTATTTCGTGTTAAAGTTTTTTTTATGGCAATTTTCAAAGGCCTGAATAACGTGCTTATAATCCATTGATTATTCGACGGAAATTGAATTGACCTATATTGGAGCAGCTGCTCTATGGAGGAGTTAATAGGATAAAGGCACCTTTGTGACCAGCACCTGGGTTATGACCGATCCACCTTCTTTGGTCACAATATAAGCTTTTAAGTTGGAAGAGGCTTATAGAAAGAATTAAAAGTTTTAGTCCCCGACTAGTTAAATCAGGATTTCATACAGGCCGTTTAATAAATACACAATTTTAATTTAATACTTTTTAATCAAATTTAGTACTAATTAATGTATTATGTGCATGGATAAAGTCTGGGATGTCTAAGTGATGGTGATCATTAGATTATCTCATATTCCGGTACTTATTTATTAAAACCAAAGTTATCGAAGTTTCTTCGCTCGTTCAAGCTTTAGTTCTGTAAGCAACTTAATGAAGTTGTATAATATTGAATTTTGTCATTTCCTAATGCCATTTCTTTCGTTTATAGTTACTAGTTTTTTAATGGGGAGGAAATATCACCAAAATAAATCTTAAAATAAGTACACGAAGCCTCAATAACATATAGTAGGGTCAACAGATTCCTATTATATAGAACTTGAACAAAAAACAGGGTTGTTTTTCAAAGGTAAAAATCTCATTTTCAGAAAAGGCTAAGCATATGTCTGCATTGTGAAGATTTTCTTTTAAATATTGTACTTCTTGCAATCTCAATTTAAAATATATGGCAATAATTATTCAGGCAAATTTAAGCCATTATACATATTGTTAGCAAGATTTTTCCAACTTCATGATTTTCATCTTTACTATCATCCTCAGAATATTGGGCTAATTAAGACGTAATATCATTTTAAGAGGTTTTTTTTGCGAAATTTGTACATATTCAGACGACAAAATCGATCAGAATTAACTAAGCAATGACTGAAGAAGTGTAAAAACGGCACGCATTTTTGGCACTATCCATATATTGTGGGTTCCTCTATATTTTCAGCTGGTTTTAAATGAAGTTATGTGGTTAATATACTCTGAAATCACAAATCATCGACCTTATTTAAAACCTATAGCAATGATTCTATTTTTAAAGGATTTTTCATATTGTTGAGTTAGAAAATTATTATTTAAATAGGATTTTTTATGAAAGAGGATCTATGGATGATCAGCAAAACTATCATTATTTTTAAATGATTTTTTAATTATCGTTGCAAATCCAGTCACCTGTGGTCCTGGATGACTTTATTGACCCAATCAGTATTTATTTTATCAGACTCAAAAAATAAGAGCAATCCTGAACCAATTCGATCGAACAAATCTCCCAATTTTGTTACTATGATGATTTTTTTCTGATGATTTTTCCATAAATCCAACTTCTAGCCCACTATTCCAACATATGGTTATTTCAGATGTAATGTGTTTCAAATGTAGTTATTAATTCCTTATTTAATGGTTCAAATAGTAATTTATACTATGGAACGAAACAATATTCTAGGGATTGCTTACCATATTAAATTCTGAAAAAAATTGTCCAAATAAATTATGTTAAAATCCAATCGCTATAGTAAGGCTTACTTTTTCTTTTGAATATAAATGCGTTGTGAGTTTATTAATTTTGTCAAACAAAACATTTCAATTACGACGTTGGAAATTTTGACTGAAAGCATAATAAAAGTACTACTGTTTTTGAATATATACCTTTTATGTAAGCCCTCGATTAAGTTTTGTCTTCCCATAATCATATAATTTAATTGAATGAAGCCTTAAATTTTCGTTTTGCGAGTTTTATTATTTTTTTCTCAGAAAGTTATAACAATGAGCATCTCGTTGATCACAAAAAGAGTCTCGGATATTTGATTAAATAACAAATATTTTGCGACTGATCACAACGTCAAATTAATCACGTTTTGTGACTGCGTCTTATCAGGTGAATGTATGATTTTTTCCCTCAGTATTATATAGCAATAAATTCGTGAAAAATTAATATTTTTGGTATGCAAAAAAATCAGACTTTCAAGTCGGTAGTCCAAACACGATACAGTGGCGTTGCATATCGAAATCTAGGGCCGTGAATCCGCACAGTGTTAAGTGTTTTATCAGCTTATCTCGATGGCAGGCTTTCATTGTGATCGTTAATCACGCTTTTGAGTTAAAAACATCGAGAAAAATCTCATTCCGCAAAATAATAAAAAATGCCAAATTTGGGATATCAGATTGTGAATAATCTTGTTTTTGGATGCGCCAAAAAATATTGTTCCTATAAACATCAACAGGATATATCGGACATTGTTTTGGATCTTATCTAAAGTGGATGACAATGACACATTTCGATCCGACAAATATTTTCTTTGAGAGCGAAAATATAAATTTGCAAATCGTACGCTCGATTCCACAACTATTATGATTATGATTTGCTCATATTTAATGTTTTTTTTTAATATAACGCACCTTAATTCAATAAAAGCATACCACGACATGTTTTTGCAGTTTAAATCTTGTCAAGATAAATTGGAATTCTCCGAAATGGACTGCTCATTAAAGAGAAAGCTCTCGGGCTGAGTGGTACTATCTTAATCAAATAACAGTGCCTTAATTAAATCAATTAAAGTTTGTTGGATTGTCTTATAAAAATTAATTTAGTATCGATTTATGCAACATTAATTGCCAACTTATTGCATTATTAGACTATTATTACCATCCATATGTATTAAAACTTGAGTAAATTTGTTTGAATTAAAGTATTCAAGCAAGAGAAATGATATTTCAGTTAAAAATACAAATCGATCAATCATAGACGGCCCAGCCCAACTTGATTAATCTTTTCAATATTGTACATTTCTAAGAATCAGGATACTTATTTCAAATATCAATGCTTTCGATTTTCTAAATCTTTTGGGAAGGTGATTTTTTTAAACACAAATAATTTTTGAACCTCCGCCTTTTTAATGAAATTCTTAAAACTAGCCCATTTCCAAAACTAACCCATAGGCGTCCATGCACATTTTTATGAAAAAAATGCGAAAAATACGATCCCAAATGAAGAAAAACGTTAAAAGTGAAAAAATCCTACGAACTTATTGAGTGATGTGTTGGCTATTATAAACGCTAAAATATAATATTTTAATTTATTGTTTGCTCATAACAAATGGAGTGTTCTTAATTCACCCGCACATTTCATCTGTCACTCTTGAATTTTTTCGAATAAAGGCGGAATATTTCGGGATTTTCCTCTATTTACATTTTACATGGAAGTGGAAAGAAATGACGCCCGACTGTCTCGTGCAAAATATATATGACAGGTTTTCCACCGGGAAATTCTGCCTTTGATGTCAAAGCATTTATGCAAAAAGCCTTTGGCGGAAAAAACGTATGAAGCATTTTATTAAATAAACCTTAACCCGTGAAAAAATACGTTTTCAAGTTTCACTCCGACCGGAAAATGTCCGCCTAAGCCTAGCTAAAATCTCGTCCGATGTCAAAGCAAATGTATACAGTGGCCAACGAGCACATTGTATTACATAAATATGGATGTTATCTCATTTTGACATATATTTATGCATCATTCGGCATTCGATTTATCCTTATGTCGTCCACAAATAAAACACAAAAAATATGCTGAGAAATTCATAAATTATATTATTCAAATGATGGCTTAACAACACGGGAACAAAGTGTAGTCAAGATCCCTATAAACCTGTAAGATCTCATAAATTAATTCCTTAACAAATACGACATTATAATTACTTCGTATTTTATGTGTGATTCCGCTATATTGTTCCCTGTTGATTTCAATTCTTCAATAACAAATTTTAATAACCAATTCCAAACACGCCGAATACGCAATTCCAGGTTTATCAGCATAATATCAAATTGTTTGCAGAGTCCAATCGGTTATATTCGACGAAGTTGAATTGAGATCTAAGTAAATTGAGAGCCGAATTGAATATTCTGTATGTAAATCGATGCAGTATTTGCAGTAGATGTTTGCACTGACGAAATTACGTCCCAGTTGAAGACTTGGAAAGTCCTCGCTTCAGACTTAATTGAAAATTTAACAAGAACGCTCGAGACTATGATGGAATTATTCGGGATATCATTAAATAATTACAAGTTATTTATATAAAAATGATTTGCGGATGGGAAAATCTGTCTTGATAAGAATGTAATTTCTACAATTTTACAATTTTTAACACATGTTAAGCGTGGGCGTAGCTAACCATTTTATTTAATAAGGCAATAAAATATCCAAAAAATAAAATTTTCGACATTACAAAAGCAAACCAGTTTAATTTAGTAATACCTTGTCCAGTCATAAATGTCGTTTTTTAGATGAATGATTTAAATTTAAACAAAAAAAGGATGTGGAATAATTTGCAATTGAGTTCCTTTAATTTGATCATCTTTGATTTATCTTCGTACTCAACGCCACTTTTAAATTTTCTAATTGTGAACAATATATCTCCCTCGTTATGGTTTGGCCATATGGAAGTATTTCGTGGTTGATTATTCCTTTGGAGTCCCACTATACATTTAAAAGAGCTTTTTTTTACTGTTGTTAAAGATTGATCACAAGTAAGTGAAGATCTTTTTAGATCATAATAATATAAGAACACATTGAAAAATATTAAAAGTGTTGCAGGATGTCAATATTGGAGGTCGATGCGGTGCCTCAGAGCTGTATCCCGTACTAATTTAAGTTTCATTATGCGTGTTATTATTTCTACAAAGCTGATTCTTTCTCCTTTTGTTGTTTCGATATTATAAGCAAACAAAATATCAGTCTACCGCGATAATGTTATTGTTTACATTTAGAATCATTTTTGAGACTTGTAAATAAATATTATGTATGTATTTTACCTACAAGACTGAAACTATGTTATAATTGCTTATAATTGATATTATATATACAATATTGCAATGCTTTTAAAGACGCAATACTTCAATAAACGTTCCTGTGCTATAACTATAGCCACGTCTACTGAAGCCCTAGCCACCTTGTATCGAACATAGATGATGTTAATTTAACAATAATTAACGTAAACTATTTATAAACAAAAAATCAGCTTTGTAGACTTAATTATTCTGGTTATATTACTAAATTCAAATATTAAAACAGCAAAATTTTACAATATAACTTAAAGCTGCATAGCAAATTTACATGATAAAGATACTAGTAAGAGAGCATTATTCAATTTAGACATAGAAAATCGGATTGATCGTATAACAGTTGAAAATAGTTCAAATTTGAAATCTGAACTCTGAACAATTTGCAGTCTTAAGACGAAAGCTATAATTTCAATCATTAAGTATATTACAATCTGTGCAATATATCTTAAGGGATGTTTCTACCTTGTCTTTGGTGTATTGGAAAAAACCAATATTTAAGAATTTTAAATCGATATAAATGAAATTCGCAAAGTTATAGACCGACGAAGAGAAGCTGCACATCTCGAAGATACTTTATCCAAGCTCATGGAAGTGCTCCCATATGCCCTAGATGAGTATTTTTTATTAAATTTGGCAAGTGCGTTTATAATAAATGTCTTCATCGTATAGACTACAATTATGCAAAAATATTTAAAAATGTTTATTTAATGAACAAAAAACTACAAGAAATGTTGGTAAAAACCACAAACATTTTTTCGATTGCTCATTATTTTTTTATTTTTCAATATTTCTTTTTCATTGTAGTCTAAGCTATACATAATATTATATTAAGTAAAAATATGTTTAATATTTTGTTGCAAATCATCTGTTCAGGATTTAGGACTTCCATAGTGAAGAATGTTATCGCTCGCGCACCGACATATGTTCATTAAAGATCGCCTAGTCAACCCACTAAATATCAATATTCTATATTTATTGATCATTTTTAGGTCCAACATCCCTTAATAACAGTTCACTGAGAAGCCTATATGTCGTATTTCATGCCTTTCAGCATTCAATAACCAACTTCATAAATCATAAGCATTGCGCTTCATAAATTCACATATGCTAATGTTACGCCGAGAGAGTGTAAAAAACACCATAATTTTAACACAGCAGCAGTTGAAAGTCACGAAGAAGACCTATATGTGGAAAATGGTCGACTATACATACCACGGTGTTGGAAATTGTTGGAAACAGGCCACTGGGTCGATTGTTCACCAGTCTGAAAGGAGGGGTGCTGCTACTTGTTCGCCGGCAAAGTGTGAAAAGGTCACAACAAAATTGTCGGTTTTGGAAACGTAGCATTTAGAGTTGCTTAATTATTAAAAATAAATTAAGCCGGAATTGCAGAAACGTATAATGAATCAAATATGAGGCTTTGTTGGGATTTCGACGGAGTTTCGTTGCGTGATTTTCAGCCCGCGGATGATGAGGGTTGGAACCGCAGTTGACACGTTTTAATAAAATATGGACGAGCGAATCTAATTGTTCGAATTGCTTTTAGGGGGAAATTTAAATTATGTACCATATACGATATCGAACGCGGCCGATCTCCATATAAGGATAAAAATCATTCCTATTTTAAAGATGCAGATCATTCATTTGAAGGTGGTCCTGTCCAAATTTTTGATGTGCTAAACTTTTTTCCACAATATGGATTTGGACTCAAATATTATAAATAGAGTACAGAAACTAATCCACTATATCAACACCAAGTGTTAATCACCAATCTAGATTTTATCCGTTTGTCTTATTATTAAGCCTGATTTTTTTTAAATTTAATGTTAAATTATCATTATTTCAAATGTATTGAATTCAATTAAAGCTTTTTTGTTAAAAGAACATTCTGATGTAAAAATGAAAGCGAAAAAATATGATAATTTGAATTTTTTTAAGGAAATGAAGCAAGTTTGTGTGTGCCAATTGAAAATCCAGAGACGTAATTGAATTTTCTCCGAAAGATGAATTCTCGCCGCTGATAAACAAGCCTCGGTGCGATGAAAATTTAAGAATCGCAAAAATATTATCGATTAATTTAGCATCAAATGAAAGTCACGGAGCTTAAAAAAAATCGAATTTAAGTTGCAGCGTCGATGACATATGGTCGCTTTTTAAAATTACGATTCATATCATATTCAGAGATTTCCCGCCATTTTTTAAATTTTCACCGCTTATCTATGATCGTATTGTTAATAAATATTATTGGTCGAAATACTATTGTTTTGAAACGGGGGTGGATTGTACGCACATTAACTGCGCCCAGCGTGCTCTTTATTTATCGTCGGATTTTCGGGGTAATTCCATCGTGTGTTTGTATTAGTACGGTGTTGACAAGTCCGCTCGTTCGGATGTTAATTTGATAAAAAAAACGTTGTTGAGAATCCATGGTGATCAATCGTCGTTAATAAAATCCACGCATGGGGCTTAAAATCGACCGCGCCGAAACATAAGGGTTAATTAAGCAACATATTGACACTAAGCTAATTACTTAGCGCCCGACTTAGGATTTCAATTTTTTTAGTGTACAATGTGTGCTATAAATTTATATATTTTTTTGGAATTAATTTGTAAATAAAGTTTATAATTTTGCTGTATAATATAAGTTATAATTTTGAATGTTGTTGTATGAATAAAAGTGTGTATTTACCGGTCCCAAGTAGTGAAAGCCGGTCCTGGAGGCGACTTCGGCCGCCAGAGGCGCCCCACCGGCCCTCTTGAGTCTCACCAGGAAGGAGTTGGTGAAAAGGGGAGCCTTGGCCTGGAGGCCAACGCTGAGGGCCAGCCATAGCACGGCTCTCCACCACATCTGGATCGCGAGCCACAGTTTCGTTCGGAGCGATGTTGTGTTCGTAGCGCGTTCTGTAGTCGGCGCCCCTCGTCTCGTGAGGTATTCGGGGGCCGCGCGGGACGCTGACTGAGAGCTCCCGTGCTGTCCCGTGAGTGACAAGCGAGCCCCCACCCCTGCACCCCATTCACGGTGACGTCACGCGAGGCGCTGTTTCTCTGCGCGCCGCTCTTTCCTATGCGGTCGTATTGATTTTCGCGACGCGCATGCGCACTCGCGCCGTTTATATTTTCCTCCTCTCTGAGCGCCAGAACCTTGAGCCGTTAATCCCGAGACCACATCAACGTCGCACGTCGCCAAATGCTGACCTGCCGAACGCATTGCGCCCTCAGCATCCCTCCATCATGTCGTCCAGTACATGCTGAACACTCTTCAAATGTATTCAAATATTCGAAAAAATTTTAACACTCTGTGGTCCGGAAGCATATATACTAAGATGATCCTTATTTGGGTCAAAAACATTTTCCACCCTAAAAAACTATTTCAGTATTATTTTCAATTTTTAAAATAATATATAATAGAAAGATTCATTAACTCTCTATAATCATCTCGAGGTTGATACACTTAAGGCGTCTTCTCACTTTACAAATTTAAAAAAATCGATTTTTATTTTATTTTAAATTTTGAAAGTACATATCTTCAAAAATGTTATATCGAAATTTCATAAAGATTGGACGAGTCTAACTACATTTTTTGGCGACCGTTAGGTGACTACCTGAGAGCACCCGGCTGCATACGTATTGTTCAGACTCATGGTGCAAGTACAAAAAAGTGGTGAAAAACAATCAGATAGAAACTTTTAAACATCTTCCTACTCTAGCTGAGGATGTTCACGAGGTTTTGAAACCGATTTATGAAGATCTTCGGAGGAAATACCCAAAATAACAACGAGTGTTTCAACAGCTGTGTCTGGGCAATTTTTCTGCAACCAAAACTTTAAACGCGTTTATCTCAAAACAAGGTTTTTCGGTGGCTTGTTGATGAAATTTCGGAAACTATCCGGCCGATTGTCATGAAATTTGAATGACATATTCTTCGTAGTTATGGCTATAGCGTATATCATCAGATTTTTGAAATTTTGATTTTAAGTAATTTTTTTTTTACAAAAAACTGCAAAAAAACGCGTTTTTTTTTACTTTTTCGTAAAACGTGCGCCATTTTGTTATTTTCGCAAATATCAAAAATCTGATGATATGCGCTATAGCCACTGATATACTGAATCTAAAACGTTTTATTTTTTTGTTTCAAATGACCCATCTCGGAGATACCATCAACAAGCCACGAACATAAAATTTCTACACGGGTTTTTCGATGCTACTGTTTTATTATAATAATTGTTCAAAAAAATAAAAATATTTTTTTTCATTTACTTAAAAGATGTGTTTATTACATAAGATCCATTTTATCTCATAATTTTTAGCGAAAATCCTCGAAAAAAAATCGTGAAAAAAGCCTATTTTTGAGGCGCCTAAAGTGAGAAGACGCCTTAATGTTAAAAAAGTTAAGGATGTGGTATTGGATATACAATTGGATATCAGGAGCACTAGATCTTCAGCTACAGCTTTTAATATAATTACCATTATATGATGGCGACAAGCGAGGCAAAGCGTATATTTTTCCATTTTCTGCTCCAGAAGAACACAAGCTCCATTTCTCAAGCCATTGTTTACAGCTGCAGTGTTGAAACAAACGTAATATTTCACTAATAGAAGGTTACTTTGACTGATGCAGATTTGGTATTGATTGGTCGATAAGCCAAATATTGGTTTTATTTTTAATTAATAAACTCCCGTCACTGCTTATGGACGCCATGATAAGTTGAAACAAGTACGTATAATTAGGGAAACGAAGCGTGCTCCCGATAATGACTGAATTTGAAGTGAGGAGCAGGGCAGGGCTCAATCTTAAAACGTACCCGCAGGAAAGAATTAATAAAGGGGGGAAGGGAAGGAGGGTTGATTGTAGTGAAGTAATAAATCTTTCTGTATTCTATGCTTTGACTTATGGTAGCGACCTCTAATTTATTTATTTTTTAAATAGAAACACGTATTTATTTTTTAGGGCAGAAAATCATATGACAGGGTGGCTGCCCAATTTTTTAAATGTCGAAAAATAAGGACCACCCTAATACATATCGTCCACAATCTTCATCATGGCAAATATATGCAAATTTTGTATATGTTAGGATACACCCGAAAAAATCCATTATTTTAACACACTCTCGTTTAAGTTCAGTTATGTCCAGACACAGTGAAGAAAACAAGTTCTAATTTGTAATCTGAAAATCTGAATTCCGGTTCCCCTAACATATTTAACATCTTTTTAGTTTATAATGTAAATGTGATCTACTATGCCTTATTCAATTCCAAATGGATAGTTTGTCATTAGTTCGATAAGGGTGTATGATTTTTATGATGTGACCACGAAAATATTTTTTTATTACGGTAGACCCGTAATAATCTGACGCCCCCCGTAATCCGACATCACAATACATGTATAATACATATGTACTGTAAAGCTTCGTCAATGTAAAAATGCAAAAATATGATTCTGGACCGTCCATGATCGTAATGAATCTTGTTGTAATTTGTACATCTATTTCTGGACCCATTTTGAATATGAAAGCAGCGTTTTTTTACAAATAAATTAAAAAAATAAGAATTTTTAAAACGGTTCAAAATTTTTCATGGAATATATTTAAAGACGGTAACAGGTTTTAATTTTTATAACTGCTATGATCATTGTGTTTATGACATTAATTCTATAATATGAATTTATTTGTGTTATCTATGTATATCTCTCAATTTTCATATATTTTCAGATTACAAGTACTCCTTTATATTAGGAAAAATTCTTCCCAAAAAGGTGCGATATTAATTTTCAATATGTTCGAAAAAAAAAACATATTTTTCATGTTAAAAGACATGACTAATATACATTTGTGTCACTTCAACAATTATTATTTCATAAATAATATATGTAATTATTTCCATAAAATATCATTCCGTCCAAATTGCCAGAAATAAACTTTTCAGCTATAACTTAATTATTGTACTCATCACGAGAATTTAATGGTTTTTGTAGAAAATTAATTGAGGAAGAATATCACGTTATATATAGGCCAATCTCTCATTAAAATTTAAAATCCAAAACATTAAAACTTAGCTTAAATTTTCGGAGTAAGATGAGAGCCATAAATATAGATTGCTAGGGGCGTAAAATTTTTACTCAAAGGCCCTATGTTTTATTTTGAGCCTTTGGCGATATTCAAATTTTATATTATGGGCTTTCTAGGGAATACGTTTATCAATTTTTAGCTATTGATGAATTTAAATTTAAAACACCCCACCTTTTAAAAAGTGATTCGATTGAGATATTTGAAGATACATTTATACGTAATTTTCCAGACGATATTGTATTGGATTTGGATTAGTAATCATAATTTAACCCAAACCAACGACTTCTCATTGTTTGGTTGCTTGTTCTGTTCATCGAGTTCTCATTCATCCGATTCAAGTTTGACAGCATATACATGAAAGTAACATGTTTTCCACATCATTTATTACAATATACAGTTAAATGTATTTTTATATAAGTTTGAAAAATACAATGGAAGAGTGTCGTTTAAAGGAGACCCTCATAATAGATGTCTTGAAGGAAGCGTATTTCTAAATATTTTTGGTGGATAGATAAAAATGTCTTGAATAATGAAAGATTTATAAGCATTTCAATGGAAGCAGCTTGGGGTAATATTTTTTGAAAATCCAGATTCTGGAAAATCATGATACCAACGGATTTAAATGATCAGAAGCGTCGCTTTAGCTTTGAGTTGATGTCTTGGACCTGGAAAAATATATATTATGCGATTTATAAAGTCGTTCAGAGTCGCTACCTATGATTGATTAGCAAAAATAATTAAAGTAATGATAATTTCGCTCTTCATCCATAGATTCTCTTATACCTAAATTTTCGATTAAAATGATTCTTTCCTAACCTTTTTTTTCGCAAGGAGGGGGAATGTTTTAAATACACTGCTGAGCCCGTACTCGACAGCAGTGTGAGATTCCGGAATTAAATGAACTAACTAAACTAAAGATCCGGTTACCCACTAAAACTCCTCCTTGTTCGTCTATTATCCTGTTTGAAACGCGACACTCAGACTCAAGGGTCCTCCTTTCCTTTACTTACGAGGTTTCGTCATTCGCAGCAACCGTAGTTGCGGCTTTTCGCCTCATTCTCTCGGCGTCCTCCTTTGCCATGATCTCCTTGGCGGCAAAAGCTCCCCATGCCGTCCATTCTTCATCGGCTGCTCAGAAGTTTTTCCCACTTTTAACGACGACTTCTCGATATGAGCCGCAAACCGGTCGTCTCTTCCTCGTGAAGAAGATGGCCTCGGTCTTTTGGGTCGCGAGTTGCAGCTCGGCCGTCATCAGCCACCCCTCTACCCGCCTAAGAGCCTCGGTTGCAGACCTTTGCAGATCTGCGGAGGTTTTCCCGACGACCATAATGGCCATGTCTTCCGCAAAAGTCACTATCTCGCACTTGTCAGGCAGTTTCATTTGCAGCAACTCGTCATATATGGTATTCCACAATATCGGACCGAGGACTGAGCCCTGCGGAACGCCCATCGTCATATTCCACATGAAGCGCGCATTCGTGGTCTGGTACTCCAGTTTTCTTTCGCTGAAGCACAAATTTCAATGAAAAATCTTCCTGTTGATTATTATATCTAGAAAAAGGCATGGATGGACAGGAAGATTTTTGAAGATTGGTTCAAAAAGAAATTAGCTCCAGAAGTGTAAGATTTAAAAAAAAAAGGATTGCCACAGAAAGCCGGATTATTATTAGATAATGCTCCTTCTCATCCGAACGAAATCTTATTGAAAACAAGCGATGGATTTATGGTTGCAAAATTTTTGCTCCATAATCTTCGATCCAGCCTTTATCGTCGCAGTCTTCTGAAAATATATGCTGAGAAAGGTGATAATTCGATCAATTTCTGGAAAAGACTACGATATTGCATGCTATACATAGAATAGCATAATCTTGGTCAAAATTAAAGCCAGAAACATTTGTTCGATCATGGAGAAAGATTCTTCCTGAAACAGATCAATGCATTCAGAATAGAATAAAGCAAATGATATAACTGAAATATGTGGATAGGGAAAACATCGAGGAGAGGTTCGATCGTGATTTAAAAGAAGTTTTGAATATATGGATGATACAGATATCGTTTCTTCTCTTTTTCAAAAGGAAGAAAATGAGAGTGCCAATACAAGTGAAGATGATAATTATGTTGAAACATTGCTAGATTACGCTGAACAAAGAGGATTTGAATATAATGATATAATATCTTTAAGAAAAATTCGAAATTTGTTTAAAAAATCTCAAAAATAATTTTAAAAAACACGTATTTTTTTACATATACTCGTATATAAAATTATGAGACAAAAATTTGCATTGTAAATACCCTAAGAATATTGACAAGATTTAAAAAAAAAGCCTTCGACAAAAAAGCTGTTATAATAACAACTCCGTGAAAATCAAGAACATTTATTTCAATGAGAGAAATTGAAGACTTGTTAGGTCTAAAAGAGATCGATTTTTTAACATTTTTTTATGCGAAAAGTATTAAATATAGAATTTTGATATTTAATGTGTTGACTAGGTGATCTTTATTAAATATAAAAATATTTTTTAAAGTTTAATAAAGTATAGTAGTGGGGGTGGGGGGTCTTAATAAAGTAAGTCACGTATGTCGGTGCGCGAGCGATGATATTCTTCACCACGGAAGTCTTAAGTCCTGGACAAGTGATTTACAGTCAAAAATTTAAACATATTTTTACTTTGAATTATATTGTGTATAGCTTAGACCAGGGGTGGCCAACCCGCGGCCCGCGGGCCGCATTCGGCCCGCCTTGAATATTTTTCCAGCCCGCAAGATTTATTACATTTTTACAATATATATTTTTTCACTTCAAAAAAATGTCTATAGTGTATCTTAATCTAAAATGGGGATATATAATTTTATGTGCGGCCCGTGGAGCTATGATGCATTTCCAAAATGGCCCGCAAGATCATTTGGGTTGGCCACCCCTGGCTTAGACTATAATTAAGAAGAAATATTGAAAAATAAAACAACAGTGAGCAATCGAAAAAAAAATTGTATTTTTATCAACATTTTTTGTAGTTTTTTGTTTATTAAATAAACACTTTTGAATATTTTTAGATAATTTTAGTCTATACGATGAAGACGTTTATTATACACGTGTCTGCTAAATTTCATAAAAAATACTCATCTAGGACGTATGGGATCATTTCCATAAGCTTGAAAAAAGTAGTTTCTCCTCTCCTCTGCTTTGCGAAGCGCAGCTTCTCCACATCAGCCTATTACTTTGCGAATTTCATTTATATCGACTTGAAATTTACTGAACGTATTCTTAAACATTGGTTCTTTCCGATACACGAAGAAAAAAAAAGATTTTCTTTGAACCAACAAGGTAGAAACGTCCCTCAAAATATCTAGGATTGGAATGAGACCTGCAAAAATAATATTATTCAAGAGGGCGTCCCTAAAAAAAAAAAATTCAAGAGGGGTCCGCGACAATATAAGCTTAAGAACCGCTTTATGCTTTTTAAGCGCGATTTTTTAAGATTTTACCATATATAAATTTAAAATTTGGTAAATGTCAACGACCAGTTCTTCGAATAAAAACACTATATGAAGCTTTATAAACCACTCGCGATCCTCATGGGGTCGATCAGTTAAACTTCCACGAGTCTCGCGTTGTTAAAATATACAAAAGGACATTGCTACGGCATCTACAACGTCAGAGAAATTGTTGCAGCAAGTTTTTATACACAGTTTTATTTCATCGCTCTATAAATTTACTTTGTTCGCGGATACCCTTGTGTATTCCATTTCTATGCTGCTTAAAAATATACGAGAAGGATTATTCTGGAGGAATGAAAATTGTACAACTCTATTATGCATAATAAACCAATGAGAACTTTTATATATAACATTAGATAAGCATATCGTCAAAATTTAGACGATGTTACAGTCAAAATTACTATAAAAATACGCAGTAATTGAATATTTTTATATTTATTGGTTCATTACTTTCTTATAGAATGAATTCCATGTTATGTAGTATATTTTTAGTATTGCTTATCCTTCCGGGAGCATGATCCTAAATCAAGATCGCTACATTTAAGAATAATACATTATCGGTATTTCTGGGCTACATGGGTTTCAAAAGGATAAAAGACGTTATGAAAGAGCTCTTTTATACTATTTAGAATAAATTTATCCAAAACAGATGATATCCAAGCAAATTTCTTATAGTGTCACATCTAATATATAAACGTTCCTCCAAGGAAATGCAAATAGGATTAGTGTACGATAAGTAAACTATGAACAAATTGCTATGTTTTAAAATTATATTATAATTAGTATTCAAATTCAAATATAAATATATTTTTAAAATTATAAAAATATATCGTATTCTTTTGTTGGGTTTGTTTTAATTTCAATCGTCACCAAGAACACGTTGGAGTGAACGTCTTTTTAACGCTCTTCTTCAAACATATAATACTACGCAAGATGACCGGATCCGATACGAAGCCTCAGGAAGAATCAACCATTAATGAAGATTCTTCGCGAAGGAGGGCCACCCCTAGAAAACGTGGCTCTAAAAAACCATCTTCAACAAGGTCCCGATCCAAAAGAAGCCGTTCAAAAAGCACCAAAAGAAGCAGATCGAAGAGCAGCATTCGGCGACGAAAATAATTATTGTTGATATTTGTGCTCAAAATTAAATGTACATTATGCTTTTGGAAATCATCATGTTTGAAAATTGAATAAAAAGTTGAATGTGTATCTCTATGTTTTATTTACAACCCCATTTGCTCACACGCTTTGGTAAACTCGCCTCATATGAATATTATATGCCACATCCATCCTTGTTTTAATTTTATTTTATTAAAATGGTTATAAAATCATAATTCCGTATCATATTTGAAAAAATATTGATTTTAAATTCGAATTTGAATAAAATATTTTTTCATTGTTTTTTCCGTTTGCGTTTTCGATTTTATCGATAAAATTTACGCTAATGATTTTTTGCTTTTGGATCTGGGACGCTATAAAATATGGCAATCTATTTATTTAATGTCGGAGATTAGATTTAATGGCGGTGGCATAAAATTAATGAACACTCAAACATCCGCGATTTACTCGTAATAGTAGGTTGTTTTCCATGAATACAGGATTGACTTTCGAGAAATACCGCCCCTGAAGCCTTAAAATTTGTTCTGTGTCTTTGTAATTTCTGACGCAGTTCATACATTTTTTTCAAATTTTGTATTGCAGCCTTTCTATCATCTTTACCAGGCAAATGATCAATCAAATACAAGGAGTTAATAGCGAAATTACTATTATTTTTGGGCGATATTTTAGTTATAGTTGCTCATATTCGACTTTATTAATATTCTCATTGCTTACATTTTGCAGAAAATCAGGCTAAATTTGAATCGAGACGATCATTCGGGAATATTAATATTTTCTTCCAAATTTGTAAATACTCAGAGTAAGAGCTCAGAAATTAATCTAGTATGCCGACTATTTAATTTAACTTCATTAAAATACATCAAAAACCATTGATACTATAGATTTTGAGAGTTGATTTGATCGCTTATACGTTGATAAAGTCTAATTCATTTTAATTGTTGAGGATTGTTTTGTTATATTTGGCTAATATGTGATTCAAGAACGATTTTGCTCTTTTGGTAAAATGTAACACAAAATATGCCCAAACATTAGACGTAAAGCTTTTAATAAAGGCGTTACATTGAGCCATTTGATTTGATACAAATAATAAATAATTGCCTCCGAATAATTCAATTTATTAAAATAATGTACTTGTTTCATTCGTTTATCGATTGGTGCAACCATGGGAACGTTTGTAACAAATTATAATGCAGCGAAATAATGCCCACAGATTTTTATCGACGTGTGGCCTTCAAGGGACAGAACTTATCCGACAGCCCGAAATTTGTTAAGTAAATGCAAAGCATCAAATAGCATGGGTTCCCAACATATCGGTCAAGACCCCGAATGGTTTTTTTGGGGTCGCCAAATTATACAGGCAATTAAAAAATATATGCACTATAATGCAATTTTTATTTTAATAAAAAATGTAAATATTCAGAAGAATATCTGAAATTTGACCTTACTAACTTGACTAGCAATGAAATAGAGAAGCCATAATGCGCATCGTGGAAAGTTGTTCTCAGTCATGAGTCTATGAAACCTTTAAAACTCAAACATCTCTTAGAGGCGAAGCATTCAGAACACATTGAAAAGGATTTGGAGTTCTTTCATCAACATGAAACTAGTTGCAAACATCAGAGACTTGATCAAACAGGAAGTTTTCAGCAAGCATTAGTGCAAGTTTTACATAAAGTCGCATTGGAAATTGCCAAACAATTTTTTTACACAATTGAAGAAAAGCTCATCAAACCCTGCATATTGAAGATGATGAAATTAATTCTTGGGGATTCCAGTGAAGTAAAGTTACAACGAATATCTGTCTAATGATACTATTCAGAGGCGTATATCAGAACTATTCGTAGACGTTAAAAAACAGATTTTAAATTAAATCAAGGTTTCATCATTGTTTTCTTTTCACGTTGATGAATCAACATCATCGGGGTCGCATATCACATGGCTTTTATAAAAAAGAGTCGCCACCCGAAAAAGGTTGGGAACCTATGTCTTAAGGGGTTAATTCGCCCCCCATCATTCATCGCTCATACGACGTTATGCCCTATAGTGAAATTGTAAAATTTATCAAATTCCATGGATCGCATAGCACATGGCATTCCCACGTACGCTTCGGAATGCGTGTATTTCTAATAACACGCGCACCCCACTTTGGGAAACAATGCTTTTCGACAATCTACCCAAATATACGTAGTCTAATGCGTAGCAGACTAAATGGATTCTGAGCAAGGTGATCTTCCTTTTATTTTTATAGTCCGACTTTTATTTATCTTAGCTGGTGAATGAAAATTCAGGGTGTAATACGAGACGGGTTTCTGAAACCTTGAATAAATTCTTGTTGGAATTAAAGGTCTTCCAGGGCTGTGACATTGAATATATATATATATATATATATATAAATTCAGTTTAAGATTTAATAATATGAAATAATAGGTTCTATCTCTGTAGAATACTATAACAAATCGGTATGATAATGGAGAAAATCCGGACATTGGTTGAATGTTGATGAAGCGTATGAAGTTGGAATACACAAATTTAATTCCTCGTTAGAGAAAAACCATCCGAGCTGATGGAATTTAAATATTGCTGATATTATTTATTCCAGGCTCAAGGAATATATTCCTAACGCAGTGCCAAAAATACATATATATCCTGTAAATCCACGTTTTCTGAATCGATGGTTCGTGGTTCAATTGCGGGACGCAGATGTTTACCATACGAACGTGATTTGAATATATTTTTAAATCATAAATATTTACCTATTCCTGTTTTTAGGTATAAGAGTTTTCATACCGTAATTATCAGTTCTTTCCGTGCTTATATTCGTACTTCGAGTGTTATCGTATTTCTTGAATCCACATCTTTATCGAGATATGTTAAAGAATTATTTTTTTCTCCTTTTTCGACTTTCTATCTGTCTAGATAGTGATTGCATAACGTCTTTCAAGTAGATATAGAATCACACAACTTGAAGGTTGGAAACACTTTTATCATTAAGTATCTTCTTATGTCAAGTAACTATCATAAAACCTTCATATTACGAGATATTTATAACTTTAACCAGAGCGTGTTATCATGATATTTCTTATATATATATCAAATACAATGATTTTATCCTTATTATCCTTTTATAGCTTTCGAACGTCTTTCATTCATTCTTGCCAAAAAACCATCATTTTATATCATTGCTATTCTGTTATTTATAAGTCTGAGGGAACGCTAAAAAATAACATTTTATCCAACCAAAAGCTATTGCAGATTATTAAATAAAATTGAAATGATCAATTATAAGACAAAATCTTAATTCAAAATAGGATCAACCCGCCTACATACAAATACGTCATACTATGCTGAAAATGGTGTGAACAGTGGGTGTTAATAATTTTGCATATTTAGTCGGAAAATCTGTTTATTTATCGAATAAATTGATCATAATGTCTCTAAAATAGTCTCAGGGTTCATTCTGGATATTCATCACGCATGTTTTATGACGTCGAACTGAAAGATGACCTCATTCCAATTGCCTATCGATGGTCGTTTTAGTATTTATAGATTCAATTGATCAAATTGCCTAATAAATATCATACAATGCAGCCTGCACGAATGTATGTATGTGGTTGATTTCAATGCCTGTCAAACTCAATATATATTTTACTATAAATAATTATAGAGACGGACTGCTTTGAGCCTTTTGTCATAAAAGTTATGGTAAAAAATGATAATTATAGATCAACCATGCAAAATTCGCTGATTTCCATATTTTTTCTTCTCGTCTTTGACCGGTATTGAATATCGGATTTGTAGATCTCGTTTAATTTCGTATCAGCGAAAATGTGCTCAAAAAGTACAGAATTATTTCAATTTTGATCGTATATATTGGAGGTAAAAGCACCCAATAACTAGGAACGAACGATCATGTAATTCCCACGTGGAAATATTACGTCCTAGATGGGTAATAATGAAGGACAACCCATTAAAACGGAGATCCTTGGGTAACTTGACCATTAGCATAAAGGTCGGACCATAAATAGAATTGCCAATGAAAATTTAAAAGGGTCATTTAACACGAAGAAACTCACCGGCACGTTTCGAAGAGATTTCCAATGTTTGGTAGCTTTTCATAGGATTCAAATGCTTAAAAAAATTCCAACTCCTGCTTCAACCAGGAATTGAAGATCATTTTTTTAAAATTCAATAGATGGAATTGGTGTCATCCGTGGCATCAGTCGCTCGTCAAACATTCAGAGAATTGTTAAGATAAATAAAGCTTAGGTATTGATGGTCAAAAGCTCATAACTAATTGGGATTTGCCTTGAATTGTCGCTAATCGCACAAGAACGGCGCGGAATTTGCACATATATTTTACCCCATTTGTAAGATTTACCATCCCCAAGTAGTAGCGCTGTTAATCCGAGCAGATTTAATTCGCCAGATTAACAGTGACATCTTCCATCGCTCTTTTGGTGTAATGCGTTATTTTAACAGCGCCATCTCTTGTGGCCCTACGGAGACATTGCACCTGCACACTGACGGATCGCTTCTTGCGCGTGCACCGTTGCCGGTTGGATAGTGACGCGCAGGAGGCGGGAGTCGAGAGAGTCGTCGGTTAGCCTTGGCTGCGGGAAGTCGTCCCTCCTGCAGCCAGATCTTTCTCTCTTTCTCTCGTGTGGAATAAATAATAATTTAGAGAAGAGTTTTTCTATTTGACGCCCGTCTATTCTCATCCATTATTCCAGCAACATCACGGCCCGATAGAAGAACGGACTCGTGCGCTAACGCGACCATCCTGATGAGCACGTGGGGGTGCGGAGCCACCCGGGGACTCTGCCCCCGAGAGCGCCCCCACTTCAACGTTACAGTATCATCAGAATAATTCATTTAAAATTGCTTGAAATTGATCAAACAATCACAGTAGTAGTATATTGTCAAAAATTAGTTCGAATTAAATAAGAGCTTATTATAACGATAAATAAGAGAAAATTAAACGGATCAACAAGACAACTCTAGATCTCATTTCGCAAAATTAACATATGGAAAAATAATGGAGATTGATTAAGAGCTAATCCATCTTATTCGCTCAGCTATCGATTGCCTTCTGATTACCATTTGTTTAACCTTTCTGTCAATGAATGTTTCTATTATCTCCCGTAAAGTGGTCTGGCTGGACCCTCATACATTTTGTATGGAAATGGTATTTCAAATTAATAACGATACAAAACTTACGATTAGCCAGGCAACCTGCTGCTGAAAATGCTCGCTCAGCCTCCACACTCGTTGAAGGTATCGTCATCAGATATTTAAAAGCTAGTATCCCCCATTTTCATATAATCATCATCAATGTGACTGATAAAATTCCTTTCTGCTGAAACACGAACTAAAACTCGCAAAATTCCCGATTTCCCGACAAATTATTTATTTCCGTCGCTGCAGATGAATACTTATATACTATAATACTTTGATGTGATTCGTGATTATATTACGGAGGAATACAAAAATTCTGAGCCCCATATCTATTATATTTCATATCGATATTCCTATTATTAGAGTCGAGGTGTAGTAAATACATCACCGGTCGATTTATTAGTCTTCATCGTGCTGGTGAGGTGTACAATTTCCTAAAACTGTCCGAGATGTCCCCCGCCTGCTAAAGTTTTTTCACAGCATAGAAAATTGTGAAATAATAGTCAGTAATAACTGTCCTCCCAATTCCTTTGTGCTTGCCAGTTAATTCCAAAAGCACCTTTTCACCTAAGTTGACTGGGAGAAATATCATTTTATCTCGAAACACAAGGATCCCTAGTTCTTTCTTTTAATTCTAAATTCTGTAAAGCCCTTCAATGAACTAAATCAGGGAGATTTGATAAGACCTATACAATATTTATTACGAAGTAAAACTAATAACATTTGTTCACATTTATAAAAGCCTAGAATTTTATTTGAAGATATTGCTGTATGAAATTTATAAGCATGTTTATGGGGCTTAAGATTTTTTTTCCTTGATTATCAAATGTTTTGCAATATTACCACATCTTCAACTATTCCCCATCACGTTGGATTACATAAGATCGACTCTATTATAAATGAGCCGACCACTAACGTCGAATGGCTAAAGGATGTGCAAATTTACAAAGCAGCTTACCAGTCGATTGTTGGGAAACAATGGGAGCAGTTTAATCACGATGTAAAACACAATTATCGCCCATAAACAGACGATATGTAATAATAGGACGGTAAAACGGAATAACGGTTAGTCATTCTAATTTATTAGGGTAAGTGAAAAGTAATGATATATTTTCCAATTTCCGCCCGTTTAAGGCGGCGCAGGCGACGGGGACGGTGTCGCATAATGAGGTCGTTTTCTCCCCATTATCCAGGAGGTAAAAATCCACATTTGAATAAAAGTATTCCTGGAGGATTGCTGTTGTTAATGAATGTCAACATTCATTAGGCGACATTTGTAGGCAAGTATGCCTAACAAGCACACAAATATACACGCGAGAGATAGCTCCTCGGCAGAACGCCTGAGGATGTTTAAACATGGGCCAATTTGTCGCAATAATTAATTATAATATTCACAGAGCGCCTCAGGCGTTTAGGTTTCGGTTTAATTAATTGAATAAACCTGAAGATTTTACAGAATGTGCGCAGTGATTTTAAGAGATTTATTTCAAATAAGGATATAGAATATATACTTATTTTGCGATTAATTGATATGCTTGATATTTATTAATAACTCTATTGTGGATATTCTGCTGAAACATCTTAGGAATTATGTATTTATCAACGATTTTCTTTGGGAGCCTCAAAAAATAATAAAATACACATAATTAAATAATTAACATGTTTGATATGTATACCCATGGATTTAAAAAAAGAATTTTTATTGAATGAATCTACCACAATTAATGACTCAAAAAGCAGTTGCTGCGAATTAGCTACATGTTTCACATTAAAAACAATTAATGAAGGCATAGAATTGGCTATTAAGTTACATTTTTTTAAATAGAAAATGACCCTATAATAGAAAGAAGTTTAAAATTCAAGAGAGAATTACAACAGATTATGGAACCTTATAATGAAATACGTAAAGATTTATACGCTAAAAGCAGACAATCGCTTATTACCGAATTTTTAAAGCCTAAAACCAGAAATACTCAAGTTCTCTGATGGTGGAAACCTACAACAGATCTTGAAACATAATAAAACATATAGAATTATAAGTGATAGCGATGACGAATGAACGGTATATTATATGTTATTAATATTTTTTGATCTCTTTTTGGAACGCAAACCCTAATTTTATATGAACTTCAAACCTTGTATAACACGAACATATGACCGTGTTATACGATATATATGTGGTTAGCAATCAAAGATTTTAAAAAATCAAATTTATGTTTTAGGATTTGTTTGAATAAGAATGAAACATATCGTTAAATTTGTCTTGATCCCAATGGGTGAACGTTCGAAATGAAATTCGGTGGTAATGCTACCTTCAATATCGAGCGAATGAGGAGGTGAACGAATGATACAGACGTGATGGATGTAACCCCTTCCTGTGAATGGATATTGAAGAGGCGCACAGTTCTGCAGTGGACCGTTTGTGGCGGCACTATGATGATCATGCAAATGCTTATTTAATATTTTACTATCTTGCCTTGATCAAGTTATTTTGTGTACTAAAATCATATCAATCAAAACAAAGCCATTGCAAACCATTATAAATGCATACATTTAACATATTGTGAGAAATACGTTATTATGGTGGGCGAGAACACAATCTAAGAATTAAACTCAATATTGAATATTTAAAGAATAATAATTTTATTCAAAAAAAGCCTTTTTGCATTGTACATAAAATTAATAGTGAATTCATTAATTAATTACATATATTAATAACACAGCATTATCTTGCGGAATGTGGCTAACCCACAAAAATTGGAACACTAAAAAGAAGTCTTTGTATAACCTTCTTTGATTCACCTCTACCTGCAGACATTGATATAGAATTAGTATGAACTGAAGTGAGGAATTCCAAGTTTCATATGATACAAATTAAAACATTAATCGTCTTCATCAAATTTACATTTTTAGTACAGGATTTCAAAATAAACAATCGTATCAAAATACACCGAAAACAATAATAATAAAATTTCATAGTCGCGTCACTTATACATTGCCTTATTCATCATATTTTTCAATATAACGACATAAATAATAATAAATATATATTTGTTTTAAAAGTGATTTTTCTGTAGAAATTGTGATCTCGTCTTTCTTAATCGTTGAAGAGCTTCCTTTCTTTTTCTTTCTATTTCACTCTGTATATTCGCAGCTTTAAATTGAGAATTCATAGCCAAATTTTCATTTTTAGAATTATTATTAATTGGTCTATTATTATCGGTATTGAAAGAAATCTTATTTTTATTATTCGGACCGAGAATATTAGCGACACTCGCATTTTTATTTACATCTACAATTCCATTTTCTTTGTGGAGATTTTTGATATTTTCTCTGCTAGATTCATTAAAGTTGACATGATACTTTTTTTGCGTTTTATTATTGTTTAAACTTTGCTGAATGGGCGTAGAATATGACGTTTTAATGTCTAGTGGAAGTAGTAAATCATGTTTTTTAGCTAATAATCTCTCCTTAGCTGCCTGTTTTTTCCTATTGATTTCTTCAAGTGTGCAACTTGAAATAGAGCTCGGTCCTGTAAACATAAAAGTAAAATTAAATAAATCATTCAAAAATATTAATAGGACCAAAGAGTATTCGCGCATTTTGAGACCTTATGTTTGAGTTCAGTTTGTTTTTGTTATTTATGTTTGGTTTATACATACTTACAAAACAACGCAGTTAGTTTTATAAGGCCAGCGTAAGTGTGTGGTCGTTTACTGGATGTTTCTGAATGCAACCCCTGATGTAATGAATATACAAAGACAAAAAAGATCTCAAAAATAAATATGAAGTAGGGCAGTTAAGAGTAAAATGCTCAGATCCAAAACTAACAAAGTTCACATCTGGTATTATATGTTGATTTTTTTGATTTGGAATGCCATAAAAGCCAGTAAAAAGTAAAAAGCGGGACCAATAAAGTCAGTGGAGGGTCACATGTACAAATGTATTATCGACAATTAGATGTTTTGCATCAAAAATTAAAAGAGCCATGTCCGTATTTATTCAACTGAACGAAGACAATACTGCTTCATGATAATTCACGCTGGATAAAATATGGGAATTAAACTTAAAAATGTTACTCAAATAATCTTTGGTCGCTCTAATATAAATAAATAATAACGCAGACAAATAAAGTAAAAAAATTACCATTTTCTGATCTCAGGACTCGATGATTAGTATACGGCATAGAATTATATCGTGAAAAATTAGAAGCACTCTTGGTGTTTGTCTCATTTTTTACATCAGGCGAAATGGGCATAGATTTATGACGGCTAAATTTGCTTCTGGAATCGTTCAAAATGCTACTCGTTAGCAATGTTGAAAGATCAGATATGCTACTCCACGACGCATCCTTTTTATTTCCTCTTTTTACAATATTAGCTTCATCGTCACAATCTACAATATGCGATTTAAGCGAGTTTGTTGCCCTATTTGCTTTGTTTAATTCGTTTTTCTCCTTAATATTTACACCACTTTTATTGGTATTTTTCATCGGCACTTGCGACAAATTTTCAATATAACTTTCATTTATATTCGACAACAAATTATCAAACGAGTCATTATTCACTTCCAAAAGTTCAGGTTTGAGAAAATGTTTATTGTTAATTTCCGCTCTATTTTTTACAGATCTTGTAGATTGGTAAACGGGGCTCGAGTTAGTATCGCTCGATTGGGCGTTGTCTTGGAATTTTTCTTCGACTAGCTGACTGGCCCGAATTAAATATTCATTCATTGAATCATCCGATTCTATGCCCTCGCTTTCGCATTTTAATATCTTCTCGCTGAGATGATATTTCATAGGGTTAATTGTTGAACCATATTTATCTTCTAAAGGTGATTTATTTTCTATCTTTCTGTCGTGTTGGATCTCCGCAGGAAAATCAATTTCCTTCAAATTGGAAGAACTACTGAGCGGCGGAGAGTTGTAATACTCGACACTTGCAATTTTTTCAATGGCTTTTGATTCTGAGGAGATCATCTGTTGTGCGTGCATATTTATAGCTTTCAATTCTTCTTTGAGACTTTTGAGAAAATCTTTTTTGTTTTGATTTTGTCTCAATAACTTTTTCTTAATGGGCACAGTTGACACGGGTGAAATATCAGCAGCAGCTATAATATCTCTTCGTCTTCTAACTGGGGTGTCTGTTGGATTTCGATGAAGCTTCTTTCTAGATTTCGGGGAATAATAATTCCAAATAACGTCATTTTCTCCATAAGATCCATCCTGAGTACAGAGGAAAGGAATCGGAGAGGAGTCATCTATGGGGGAATTGTCTCCAAACCATGGAGGAGAATCAGCACTTTTAGATGCTTGGATTGGAGTAGATGCAACATCTGTAAATAAAAAAATAACAGCATTTTTATTAAATAAATTATAGTATTTAAATACAAAATAAATAAAAGTTTAATTAAGTGATTCGTAGCGTAGATCCGCTTTTGATTCTGTATTATCCGGTTGCGAGCTCATAGTGAGGAGGCACTCTAAACTACCTACGATTAATGATATTCAAGTTATGATTAATACGCTGTTAAAATGTATTGAATCTGGCAATTTTGCAATTAACGGCTCAATTATCTGCGGTTCTTAACATCTACAAGCTGCAATGAATAACTGCGAATTTTGCATATATTCATGTGTGAAAACAATCACATGACCAATTATTTTTATATTGCAGCACCATTAAATGACATTAAATTTTGAAATATGGCTATATAAGGCTTTAGTGGATCACCCATTCAGAAATACACCCATACCCCACTTTATCGCCTAAATACGTTCAGGAAAAATTGGTCGAATATTTTACAAAATTAAGATGATTATACTCCAGAAGATTCTGATAATTCTGTGGAAGATGAGGTATTTAAAGCGACATTTAGAGCGACTTGGAGAATGAATATGTTGATGAAACTCAAACAATACATCAGGATACCGCAAATGATATTGATTTATAACAAAACAAAAGGAGGGTTTGACACCTTCAATGTGTTCCTCAATGTCATGTAGTCGCAAAACAAGAGTTGTTTTTCATAATTTAATAAAGTTACATTTAAAAAGATTGGTGCTTTATTGACTAGATATATAGAGCAATATATAGTAATCCAGCATTACTTATTTTTGTCAAAGAATTAGTGTTTTATTATACACGTCGAAACGACGTATGATTTGTATATATGGCACTGATTATACAAAATTTGCAAGTATATAGCCTAAAATAGTGAGAAAATAACAGCAAAATATTGGCTCAATGCATTTATTTGATAAAAAAACGAGAATGCCTGTTCACAATAAAAATGAATGAATTTCCTCATTCAAGCGTCTAATTATAACCAATGTTTTGATGGCAATGGATATTATAGTTAATAAATAAGCTTTGCTCCATCCTACATTATTTTATTACGGATTTGTTTTTTTATTTTTTGTAAGCCATGGTCTAAGATCAGACCTTACATAATAGAGTATCAACTGAAGGTGTTCTACAATCACCTAAATGTTGATAAACACAAACAAATATATTAATCTCAATATTTACACTACTTTGCTACACCAAAATTTAAATAATCTGTGATTTAATCTTATGCAAATACAAATAAAGCTAAATATAGCAGTGTTTACATTTTTAATATATTTTATTAAAAATAAATCTTAAGCATACAAATAATGATGTAGAAATATTTTGTCAATATAAAATGGTATATACAACAATTTAAACTGCGTCTTAAAATGATGCCTTTAGAAAATTTATAAATTCTTATTTTACATTATAAAAATTCACACGATTAAAAATAGATATGTATTTTTATCAATAAAAGCAAACAAAAAACCTTTATAAAAATATCTAAGCGTTGTTGCGAAGTACACAATAAATAAAAAATATGTCGGCGACCTGTCGTTCGACATGTAAATCGACACTCAGTCCAGAGACTCGACTCCTTGAACGCGAACGAATGCGAAATGTAAGCGGGATGAGAAGAAGAGTTACCTTTACGCGGTCCCCGCGTAGATTTTCGAGCGCGAGGTAAGCCCATCATCACAAAACACGCGTGTCAACCATCGAGACTTCAAATAATAAACCGGTGTCGGCTGCAATGTTGCCAGCTGCGACCTCAGATGTCACATTTGGCGGCACATTATGCACGCGTTCGCTAATATCACAATATAATTTATACGACTCATTCGACATTTAAAAAAATAAAACGCTTATCCAACTAAAAATATGCTGCTCATTTATGATGTGTTCGTTTATTTTTTTATAATGTGGTCGAAAATAATATTTGAATACTCTGATTTTTATATGCTTAAAATATGTATGTTTTAAATGAATTTTTAACGTTAATGTTTCATAATATTTTATAATTTAATTTGTATATTGGTATTGTTGATTTTTTTGTATTAAAGTGTATATTTTTTTATGAACATGTTTATCAAAAATTAATTTAAATCGTAAAGTAATTTTACATAATGTTTATTAATTTTTAAAGATTTCATAATATACATTTTCATATGATAAATATTATAAGTCCTAAATTCGTTCTGATAACAGAGATGAAAATATTTGGTATATGGTCGGCTTCAGTCTATGGCCGTATTTGTTTACTAAAGTTCGCACCGGCCGCACAAGCGGTGTCAGTAGTCCGCGGACGTCGAAGGTAGTAGGTTGTGTGGCTGGTTGTTGTTGTACTTGTTTTGTAAATAATAAACGCCGATATAGTGATCGCGAAACTTGAACTGAATCGTTGTGAGACTTAAAATGGTATCAGTTGTGAAAGGTCAGGTGTGAAGAAGTGTTCTAAGAGGACAAAATGATATCGAACGGGCAGGTGGTAGGCGATGGGTCGTGGACTCTGCGCGTGGCGGTGCCGGACGAGGCGCTGGAGGAGCGCGCGCTCCGCGTCAAGGGCGACACGCACGTGGGGGGCGTAATGCTCAAACTCGTCGAGGAACTCGGTGAGTCCGACTAGGTTATGTATCTTACGCACCGCTGGCGGGAAATTTGACGTTTCGCCAAAACACACATGTCAATCGAGAACCGCTACACTTTCCGTCAGAACGATGCGAACGTGCCATACGTGCGCTGACGCCGAATTGTTTCTTTCGCGAAACGTCTATTTTTGCACCTGAAATAATAGGCTAAATTTGGGACGTGACGCGGAGCATCCGGACGAATAAATTCATCTCGCATCGTTTATACGTCCGCCTGAATTATTTTCGCCATTCGATTTCGTATCGTGCAAAAATATAAACGCAACTATGTAGGAGCATATCGTCGGAAAACCGGTTCGAACTGTCGCTGCACGTCGTGAATCAGAAAAACATCTGTAATATGACCTTTTAACTTCGACGATCGCATACATTCGAAGCGATCCAATACGATTCAACATCCAACTCCGTCTCCGCTTTTGAACAAAGTCTCAGTTTTGGGCGACCCAATTCTGCATTCGACGAGGAATTCGTCCGCGACTTTTCCATTTGAATGCTGCGCCGCATTCCTGTGCCGATTATCCGCTTCGAATGCGATCGGTCGCATTGCTTACGCGGAATCACAATTAGTCTAGCATCGGACGCTTTAAAAAAATCGATCTATACCCATACCCACGCGAATCGTGTTCATGTAACACTGTCGAGAGGAAATGCAGATATTTAGCAACATCATCTGTTACATACGTAACTATAACGTAATGCGACTCCTACGGTTTTACCTTTTAAAAATCGCGAGTGGGTGGATTTAATAATATGTTAAATTGCTTTATTAGTTGAAATATACGCTCGGAAACACCCTACATGGTTGTATGAATATCAACGATTATGGTCGGAAATTTTCGGCATTGTGACTTTCGGCATTTTTGACGTTCACCATGTCTCCCTAGTAATTTTTTTTTGATGTGCGGTTATGATCGATAATTTTGAATTCGGGATGAAATGCGTTCAGACGGTATCTATTTTTGGGCGGCGCTATAGTGCGTCCGAACGTTTCGATAGCCGACGCGTATGCTCCATCCGAATGTTCGCGGGCAAAATTCGTAAATATCGGCGCGATGCTTATTGATGTTTGACCTTTCGTACGATTTAATCGACATGCTATTTAATTTTAAATGTCATTATTGTGAGCTTTATCGCACATTTGAAAGGAGCGCACATTGATCAGTGTCAAAGTGTCATTTTTGATATGTAAAAATGAACGAAAACAACCGAAAGTGGGTAAAAGTGGCCCCTTTTTAAGATCACGAGCGGAGAGTGGCCGAAATAATTTTGACATTATTAATCGTCTGAATATTAGATTGTTGGTTCATATTTATTTATTTTCCGCCGTGCTGATTATCCCGTAGTATAGTTTTGCCGGAGAGTGTTCATACATCAGGTAAGTAGTAGTTGAGATTGATTATTTTTTGCCGCTCAGGTTTCTGTCGCATCTCCGATTAGGGTGACCAAAGTCTGATCTTTTTTTTTTGGTATCGCTTCGGTTGATGACTAAAATAGAAACTGAGATAACCTGATAACATTGTTGTTATACGTTGAAAAATCCTATTCGTCGGTATTTTTGAAGCATTTCGATCCGCTACCGTCTCATAATTGACGCGTCGTTCGTCATCTTGTCGGGAGATAATGCGTCTGGATTCTGGATGGAAGTCTGGCGCTGGGATTCTCGTTAGCCAGGAATTCTGTTTTTGATTTCGTTATCTGGACGAAAATAAGTTACACGGAGTAGATCGAGACCGAACCATATTTTTCGAAGCTTCAGAATTTTGCAGATGGAATGTAATATTTTAAACACGGTTAAACCAATTTTACGATTGAGTAAATACCTCATATTAAAATGAAGATTGATCAATTATCTCGATTAGATAATGTTGCAATTTATGCATTTTATAATAGGTAAATTGTAATAAGACTATTTAAATTGGAATTTACGATAGGAGAGAATACTTATTTTAATGCGATTAGGCTGATCTAAATGATATAAACAAATATCTAAAACGAAAAACAAATCGATATCAAGTGATAGATAAAAAATAATACGTGAGAATCGCGCGGTAGCAGTGAAACTTCTTGGCTCCTAGGAAAAGTCGATTTTATACATTGCTTTTTTCCATTTGTTAACGGAAATTGTTAGTTGAAAGATTTGATTGTGTGTTGTGCAATCTTCTTATATATAAAAAATAATCTCTGTTTGTTCGTATGTAATGCGCTGCAATACCGTCATCAGATTGCTATAAAACTTCGTCCACTTATTGCTAAGGATTGTGCGAGTAACATAGCCATAGTAAAAATATTGTATGGATGCACCATGTTTGCGCATATTGGCCTGATGAAATGAAGTTTGAGCTGCGGGTACGGAGAGAAAAAGAATGCGCGCGCAATACGGTGGTTAAGCCGGTCTTCGAGAAGAGAGTGAGTGTGCATATGCTTATGGATCCCAGCTCTTCTTGAGAAAATACATTTTTGCAAAGGTCAAAAATGAATGGTAACATATTTGGGCTCTTGGCTGATTTTTCGAGTCCTGTGTTGTTTTCGTCGCTGTGGCAGATTGCCACGTTTAATAAAAGTATTGTGCAGATAAGTAGTTAATGTGGTGCTTCTTATATGAAAAAATATATTATAAGAGTGCAGAAGGTGGTATGGAAGAGTTCCAGATTTGATCGAAAGCAGCTTGGTGACCGTATTGGCGTGGCTTGCCATATTTGTCCCGCGTCTTGTTGGTTGGTGTGTTGGTGTAGTGGTGTGTTGGTGTGGTGGTGTGTTGGTGGCGTGGAGGGGGCAAGGCCGCAGGAGGCCGCGGGAGGCCACGCGAGGCCACCTGCTGACGGCTGCTGCACTCTTCGGGAATGCAGGCGCTTGCACCGGATCTGCCGAATGCAATCACTCTTCAATGACGTTCAATTTCACTCGCTGAGGACTAGAACTCCATGTCCTTTCAATTAACACCCTTAGACCTAACATACAATAAGAATGCCGATAAACTTGGTGCAAGCATTGCATATGTTCAACTCGATACCTTCGTCTTTGCCCAAACTACTAAGACCATTCCAATGCATGTCTCTATGAAAGTCATTTCTAGTCATCAACTAATATTTTAGATGTTTATGTAGTAACACTTTCGCTTTTCGCTTTCGGTAGTGCCAAAAACACGTGCCGTTTTTACAGTTTCTTTTTCGAAAAAAATCATTTAAAAAAATAAGGGGATGTAAGTTTTCGTAATGTTGTTTTGCTATGCGCTTTGAAACAGTTATTGTTCAGTTTATTCTGACCGGTTTCGCCGTCCGGACGTTGCTCCCGCAAGCAATGTGTTAACATATTCCTTGAATATTACTTTCATATACCATGAAATGGATTTGAAAAGATCAGCTTACTATGTTCCCGACGTAAAACCAATACTGGTTATCCGAAGTTGGCGAATTGAGAGATTCGAATCTCCAAAAGCAAATTCGCAACTCCCTAGTCCTCTTGTCAGGAAAGGAAGGGCCTAGACTCCATATCCTCCAGAAAGCATTTTCCTATAAAATCAGCATGATCGTCTTTGATAAGTTCTCCACTACATTCCAAGGAATCATACTTTAAAATAATGGATATTGATGAAACATTTTCATGAAATAAACAGCGTATAATGACTACGACTCCGCGTGACTATGATGATATCTTCAACAACGATGATGTTTATTGAGCGAAGCATTTAGCTCATCCGCTAGTCATTCTTGTATTTGATCATCTCAAGGGATTACTTCCTATTTTGTTCGATATTGATTATTCTAATGACAATATTTTGAATCATATGCACCATGCGCTTTAGGATGACTAGCTCTGTAGTAAAATGAGCAGGCTCTCGTTTTGGTATGACTTTTAACCCTATCGGACCGGAAATCAGTGAGACAGAGACGGGTGTCTTGTGTCTCATCATACACTTGTGCATCGATGGGAAAGTCGTGCCGTAAAGGTACCCCTACACATTCTCAATATATATATTTTTTTATAAAAACTCGTAAATGTTCGTACTTAGGCCCGATCCACACTATAGTGCCGGTAACGGTTCGATCTCGCTCTCGGTCTTGGTCCGGTCAAATATTCTCATACAAAATACGAGATTGGAACGATCCGATAGTGTGAATACTCTGATTGTTTCTTGTGTAAGAATATTCGATCGGACCGAGACCGGAGCGAGATCGAACCGTCAACGGCACCATAGTGTGGATCAGGCCTTAATCTGGCGTCAATTTGTTTGAAAGCAAAAGATCATCGACCCTCTTATCGGAATGTACGAATTTTTAGTATCTGCGAAATCGTTTGTTGATATTATTGAATGAATTGATGGTTTAGCTTATTATCTATCGACGGAGCTATTGAATAGTGTTGCATGAGTCATATGCAATGATGCAGTTGCGTAATACTGGTCCACGGTTGGCTGTAGTGGTGCATCCGAGCTGGCGAACCTTGTGTAGATAACTGCACCGTTTCCCATTTATGCACTCTGATCTGATTTTTTTATCTTTTAAAAATATATTTTGACGGTTGTACAGGTTTTTATCTGGTTTGTAGATTTGAATAAATAGTAGCATTTTTTCATGCGGGCCGCCCACCCTTCGTCCTTTGGTCAGCCTTTTTTTTTTTTTGGTTCACCTTTGTTCAACAAAAAGGAACCGGTTTCGGGAGGAAAAGTATGGAAGCGGTCGTAATCTCCTTTTAGAGCAACTAAATTGAATGAATCGATATGATTCATTTAAAAATTTATATAGTAAATATGAGCATAATTTCATATTGTGGGTGGTCGAACCCCATTTTTGCCATTTTAATTGATCACGGTGCAAATATCAATAAAAATATTCGAGCTCCGCCGATGTGCAAAGTCATTCTTCTGTTCGACGAACTCTTCATGCGTCAATGGAAGGTGGATTGGTCGATTCAAATTTTATTAGGTCAGGGTTGTCTCCTCGTCGGGCTTACAAATCGACGTCTCGTCAGATGGTTCTGTCAGCCAAATCCGACAACGCTATAGAATATCGCTTTTTGTGGATGAATCACTTTTGGCAACATCTGCGTAACCAAATCGCTCTTTTGAAACTTGGTTTGCGTCATGCTGTTCAAGCATTTTTAAACCGTCCGTCGTTCAGAGAAAATCATTTTCTTGGGATACACAATGACCATCACCGTTCGTCATGGTGACTCATCAAACGTTCACCTCCTTGAACTTGATTTTTGAGTCGTCCTTATGCGGATGTAAGATTAACACTTGATGTTGGTCATCGAACGGATGGAAGTGTTGCGATAACCAGAGAATAATTTCCCAATGAATCATGTCTTCTGGTGTGGACTCATTTGGTTTTGTATATTCAGGTGGATATTTAAATACAGGAAGATCCCGCTTAGCGCGGGGGATACGTTCCACTAAGTTCCAGCGCTATACGAAACATCGTCCATCGAAGTCAGTATCATCATCAGATATTTAAATGCTAGTTCCAGTTGATAACCGCGTTAGCCTCCGTTTTCGTATAACACCATCAATGTGACTGATAAAATTCCTTTCTGCTGAGATACGGACTAACAACATGCTAAATTATTTATTTCCGTCGCTGCAGATGAATACTTGTATACTATAGTACTTTGATGTGATTCGCAATTATATTACGAAGCAATACAAAAATTCTGAACCCCGTATCTATTATATTTCATATCGATATTCCTATTATTAGAGTCGAGGTGTAGTAAATACATCACCGGTAGGGAAAGGCTAATATAACAATTTGAAAAACATATATGTACGATATATATATGTATACAAATATTAGACAGTTACTGCCCCTAGGCGTTGCCTAAGCTCGCCAATTAGTAGTTACGCCACTGTTTCCGAGCGTTCAGATTTCGGCGGGAATGTCTCGATTTAGTAGCCTTCGTTGTGCTGGTGAGGTGTACAATTTTAATTCTGAATTTTTCGGGATTCACGAGCACCTAAAACTGTCCGGGATTGGATTCCCTAGTCCTGACAGATAAGTGTATTTGTACAGACGTTTGTACACATAAGGTTGAATTAGAATAAAGTTATTTAAATAGACATTCTTAGGTGGGAAAGGATCCCTCAGTCCTTCCTGATGAATCGTCCGTAGTATTAATGTACCCAAAAGTACCAAGATAAACCTGGATCGAGATGATCGATCGGGATTTTTTTTCCAAATTTATTGATAAACCGACACTGTATGAACTTGTCTTTAATAATACCGCATAAATCATTTTTATTCAGGTACACAGTCAACCCTTCTATATCATCGAGATAGGGACCACGCTATAGAAAGTTAGGCACACATAAAAAATTGTACGTGCAAGTTATTTAAATACGGGCATTGACTTTACGTATTTTACCCGTTGCTTACATAAAAAAACGCTGCAAACGAAGTGGACGCTATAGGAGGGTCAACTGTAATTCTTGCAGCATCAAAATGTTAAATATGTCTGCATTGTGGACCACGAAAAAGTGAGTTTTTGTAATTTTTATTCAACAGTTTGTCGACAATTTATAAGCAGACTCAACCGGTCGTACGAAGATGGATATTTGCTACCATCAGGAATTCAAACCCTGATCAAACTGTTCGATTTAAAAATAAACCAGGATAACTTATTATCATATTTTGAGTTCACTTTCGTATGCATTCTTGATGATTATTTTAAAACGAGGATAAAAATATGTATTATATAGAATCTAAGCGCATAAATTATATGTTTTGGTCGAAAAAAACGTTATCTTATCATTCTAATTTTGTTAGGCTTATTCACAAAAGCTAAGAATGATCGATGTGTGACATGATATAAAATCGGCCGGAATTTCCAATCGTAAACGTATTTCAAGGGGAAAAGCAGGATATCCACCGTTCTATGTACATCCAGATATGAAACCATATAAGATATCAGTTGCTTCAGGTTGGGTTAAAAATAGCTTATTTTGTATTTTTCGAATTGGAGCAAAATATTTTGTGATGCTCCACTTTTAAAGCTATGTGACCATCATCATCATCTTGGATATGGAGTGGGCCATAATGTCACTGCCATTCATCGGTTTGCCTGGTTTCTCTCTAAACAACACACATTATTTACCAAAGTAGTCCATACGTGAATAGATTTTTAATGGTCAATACCATTTTCTAGACTCAACAAATCGAATGAAATATGACACTATCTAAAGAATGCTTGTCCATTTTCGCGAAAACCTGTTCTTCGATATCAACATCCGGGTTTTTTCGCTGAAGAGACCAGCATCTTAACATTTATAATCCCATTTGTTCTTCATAATTGCATTGCTGACGTCTATCGCGTGCTTTTCGATAAAAAGAAGAATCCAAAGACACGTACGAGTAACTCGGCCGTTCAAACGCAGTCCAAGAATGTACTTCATGAGAGTCCTACTATCCAAACACATTTACTTCTTACGAATGTAAATATTTACTCAACGAATGCAATCGAAGTATGTGAACTAAATTTAATGCTTCGATTGATGGCACTCATTTCCTCGAACAGTCCTCTTTTACCAAATAAATCATCGATGATGCATGCATAAATTTCAAACCCAAAGGACACCCACGCGATGCTTTTAAACAGTTATGCTCGCCAATAAGTAGGGGATCGTTTGTTTTCGGGCTACAAAGTCGTAATCTATTTTTGATGCTCGGCGTAAATTCTGGTCCATTTGTATATTGAAATCTCCAGAGTCTTGTTTGTTCTGTATGGGATTCGCCACAGGGTCATAATCGAAAATCTGATCGAGGAATTTCCCTGGGCGTCCTACATTCTGTTACGGGCGTAGCGAAGAATGCAGACCTCCCGTTACGCGTGGATGTTGATGGTTTGCAGTTTGCTGAGATGACAACCACAACAGCGGTTGTCAACTAATGTCCCACCCTGCGATGTCGCATTCAACAACTTCCCTTTCGATGATGATTCGTTCAAAGCCGCAAAAACCCAAACAGACATTCAGCACCCTGTTTGAAATCCACAAATGAAAATCATTATCCTTTATCTGTACAATCTAATCGCAATCTATCGACACATTTATCCTGGTCACTCCATGGGATGAGTGTTTACGAATAAAAACTTATCCGAGGTCAAAAGCCTTCATTATCGACCATATGGCGAGGTAAATGTATTAACTAGATGACATATCTATGAGCATTTCGCTTGAATTAAAGACATTCTAGTCCGGCAATGAAATAAACCGCTTATGGTTTTTACATAAGCGAGTTTTTCTTTGCTTCTTTTTTTGGATATACCAGCTGTACTTCCTTGTTTTTCAGCAATCTTGGTGTGTGTGTTTGATCAACTGGGATGTCCCAGTAATGGTGGATGTTTTCCAATCATAGATCGGAACGACTCTTTGAATCAAGGGCCAAAGATCTAAATGATTATGTATACAATAGCAATTTTCAAGGTTCGTTAATGGCGAGGGATATGTTCTGGAAAAAGTCGCGATTAACAGGAGAATATTGATCACTTGGTTCTGCGTCGCAAAAAAGAATTTACCTTGCTTGGCCTGTCTATTCTTGGAAAGTAAGTAAAGTTGCCTTTGTAGCAAAACTTATTCTATGCAACCAAACTTGGGTAGAGGACAATACTTACAGTCTCCAAGCGTTGCCAAATTGCAAAATGGAGAAGATTTGTTTGCATATCGTCCACACTTAACGGCTCTTCGTTCTGGTCTCAGCCAAATATTTGTAGGCATTCTTTACATAACCCCTTCTTACACATTGAGCTCAGAGAAAGAAAGAGATGGAGAGAGTATCTTACAGGTCGGAGATTGTGATATGTGAATGATATAATTAATCGATTTCAAGTGTATTGTTTATGTTTACTTGAAGATATGACCGAATATTGTGTGCTATCAACAGTGCTTATTTATTTAAGTACAAGCTTCATACACGCTGCGACGGTCCTGGCCGATAAGTGGACTGGTTCGAGTGGTGATAAGCTGACTACTCAAAGGGTTAATAATCTTGCATCATTTCATCAGCTTCATCCTTGTCATTGAAACACTTTTTAAAAATTTATATTTCATATTTACGTCCCAATTTACTATTCATTAGATTAAAGTTATGGGTCTATGTAGAGCTATTTCACTTGGGGTTCAAGGTCAAGGTTTTGCCATAAAAGGGGATGATATTTTAAATATCACTTTATGATGAATGATAAAAGACATTATGGTAGCAGATACGCAGAGTCGTCTTAAATTCGGGACCGAGTGGAAACAGACTCGTCGGAAGAGCTCGTCTACGTCGTTGATGGGTCTCTAATAAGACCGATGCATTAAAGTCATCATCCTGTGTCCATCCACTTCTAAACGTAGGCCTCCTGCATGAGTCTCCATTCCTCGGTCTTCCGCTTCCCGCATCCAGCTTCCTCCTGCTGTTCTTTTGATGTCGTCAGTCCATCTTGCAAGAGGTCGGCCGGCTCTCCGTTTACCAGGTTTTGGGCGCCACTCAACAACACTTTTCTTACTTAGATTTGTCCCGCCCATTGCCACTTTAGTGTGCCAATTCTTTAAATAGCGCCCATTACTCGAGGTCTTCTTCGGATATCCTCATTTCTGATTCTACCTCTTAAAGACAGATCATAGATCCATCCATGGCATGTTGGATGAACTTTATTCTGTGTGGTTCATATAAGTTTCTTCGTCCATCTTCTCATTGGCATATCTTGTAGTAGTCAACCTCAGCCTCAATTGCATTACATTCATTATTCAGTTTGAAATTTCAAATATTGCCTATCAACAAACGTGTATGAGCTCAGCTAGGGGGTTGGCACAGCGACATTATTTATAGCGTTCACCCACGCATTTCTCAAAGTGGCCGAAATCTTCTCACGCTTTTGTATCGAAGTGTTAAAGGGCCCTCTACGGACAATTTAAAACATCGCTTCGAGAGGATCTCTTATCTCTTTTAGTGCGTATGGTACAAAATAAATACACTGTTTGCTCGAGACAATTCTGTTTGAACACTTATCAGAAGATCTTCCATGGCCAGCGACACAGTTCGCACCATCTGCGTCGATGTGGTCTGCGACGCCTCCTCTTCTTCACCTTTGGCTTCTCACACGACCCACAGCTTTTCTTCTGTGATATCATACTTATATCATCCAGCTAATGTTTGGTCTTCGTCGTCACTGCGAACACGCCTTTTCCTCTACATCTATCTGGTCCACCTACAAAACTTGCGTCATTCGCTCGTATAAACACAGCTTTTGTTGCGTTAATTAACTCTCTGGGAATACGTGCATAAAGTGTCAACGACGATATATCGTTGTTCTCAAAATATGTTTATAGGGTGTTATATGAAATTCTCGTTACATAAATAATTACATTTTAAAGAACTAACTAAATACGCAATTGCAACAGGAATCGAAATCTAAGTGCTGTCGCAAGAGTTAAGCAAGGTAAGGATTAAGTCGTTTATTCCATTTTAATTCCACCAATTTAGATGCAATTCCTAAATTTGCAATGATATTTCGTTGACACTCGATCTGCTTGAACATACCGTGTAAAGTCCTTCATTTCCTGACATTTGAAAACGACTTCACACCATAAATGTCAGAGCTGCATGTTATACGACTTGCGCTGCTTTTGAAATGACCCAATTTTAACAAAAATCATCGATTTTGTATCGAAATTTCTTTTTTTTAAAGATGATTTATGGAACATTAGTGAAATGTTGTGCACGCCATACATGGCAGTAATCAATAGATCTTATTGTTTGTAATAGTGTTCATTATTAGTGTTTATATTGATAATTGTTGACCGTTTGATAGCATGTATAATATCGGTGGGTTGCAACCTTCCTCCCACTGCTTTCTTCGCCGGATTGAGAACAGATGGTTAACTGGCCGTGAGGATCGTGTGGGCGTTTTGATTCCGTATATATTTATTTTTACGCAAATTCCGATCAAATTATGCTCATTGTTATATCCGAGATTCCAGTAAATTCTCAAAATGTCCAAATAAATAACTCTCCAATAATTCCCAAAGGCAAACTGAGCTCGATATGATATAAATAATTACAACTTTAGGTATCTTTATTCATGTTTGACATACATTATAGTGTTGTCGCAGAATATGATACGTTGCCAATTAAGGTCGATTTTGCTGGACAGCCAGCTTCAGTTTATCCATCTATTGACACTAACGATGGAGCCTAATGCTTTCGTAGAGTTTATCATATAAATTGACAACAACGCCAAATAATACACCGTAGAATATACGTCCGGTTAAATATTGATTCAGGGCGAATTTGCAATGTAGAAGAAGTGCCAATATTGAAATGGGTTGGGAATTTCATCAGGTTCAAATTCTATGATTTAATCAGCATGATTTATTTTTCTTTACCAGTTTTGCAGCTTGGATAAAGATGGGCATCTTGCATGAAATACGATACTATTCGTTTCCTTTCACTGAAGTTTCAGGATAAGCCTATTTTGCTGTTCTAATATAACTGCTAGATATGCTCTTATATTCAACCAATCATTGTCGTTTAAGTATACCAAAAAGTCATGTTTCTCTTGCATTTCCAGGAACAAGTTAATTTCAGCTTTCAATTCAAAGACACGATTTACAACTTCATTTGATTCACAATTTTTAGTAAGGTCGAATTTCAGATATTCTTCTGAATATTTACATCTTTTTTATTAAAATAAAAACTGCATTATAGTGATTTTTTTTAATTGCCTGTATAATTTGGCGACCAAAAAAAAAACCATCGAGGTCGCGATCCGTAGGTTGAAAACCCATGCCTTATGATGTTTTGCATTTACTCGACAAATTTCGGGCTGTCGGATAAGTTCTGTCCCTGGAAGGCCACACGTCGATGAAAATCTGTGGGCATAATTTCGCTGCATTATAATTTATTCCAAACGTTCCCATGGTTGCACCAATCGATAAACAAATTAAACAAGTACATTATTTTAATAAATTGAATTATTCGGAGGCAATTATTTATTATTTGTATCAAATCAAATGGCTCAATGTGACGCCTTTAGTGAAAGCTTTACGTCTAATGTTTGGGCATATTTTGTATTACATTTTACCAAAAGAGCAAAATCGTTCTTGGATCACATATTAACCAAATATAACAAAATAATCCTCAACAATTAAAATGAATTAGACTTTATCAACGTATAAGCGACCAAAACAACTCTCAAAATCTATAGTATCAATGGATTTTGATGTATATTAATTGAAGTTAAATTAAATATTCGGCATACTAGATTAATTTCTGAGCTCTTACTCTAGTATTTATAAATTTGGAAGAAAATATTAATATTCCCGAATGATCGTCTTGATTCAAATTTAGCCTGATTTTCTGCTTCTGCAAAATGTAAGCAAAGAGAATATTAATAAAGTCAAATATGAGCAACAATAACTAAAATATCGCTTAAAAATAATAGTAATTTCGCTATTAATTCCTTGTATTTGATTGATCATTTGTCTGGTAAAGATAATAGAAAGTCTGCAATACAAAATTTGAAAAAAATGTATGAACTGCGTCAGAAATTACAAAAACGCAGAACAAATTTTAAGGCTTTAGGGGCGGTATTTCTCGAAAGTCAATCCTGTATTCATGGAAAACAACCTACTATTACGAGTAAATCGCGGATGTTTGAGTGTTCATTAATTTTATGCCAACGCCATTAAATCTAATCTCCGACATTAAATAAACAGATTGCCATATTTTATAGCGTCCCAGAACCAAAAGCAAAAAATCATTAGCGTAAATTTTATTGATAAAATCGAAAACGCAAACGGAAAAAATATTTTAATCAAATTCGAATTTAAAATCAATATGATACGGAATTATGATTTTATAACCATTTTAATAAAATTAAATTTAAACAAGGATGGATGTGGCATATAATGTTCATATGAGGCGAGTTTACCAAAGCGGGGGAGCAAATGGGGTTGCAAATAAAAAATAGAGATACAAATTAAATTTTTTATTCAATTTTTAAATATAATGGTTGTCAAAAGCATAATGCACATTTAATTTTGAACACAAATATCGACAAAAATTATTTTCGTTGCCGAGTGCTGCTCTTCGATCTGCTTCTTTTGGTGCTTTTAGAACGGCTTCTTTTGGATCGGGACCTTGTTGAAGATGGTTTTTTAGAGCCACGTTTTCTAGAGGTGGCCTTCCTTCGTGAAGAATCTTCAGTAGTGCTTGATTCTTTCTGAGGCTTCACATTGGATCCAGGTCATCTTGTGTAAGTATTATATATTTGGGGAAGAGCGTTAAAAAGACGTTCACTCCAACGAGTTCCTGGCGACGAATGAAATTAAAACAAACCCAACAAAAGAATACGATATATTTTCATAATTTTAAAAATATATTTATATTTGAATTTGAATACTAATTATAATATAATTTTAAAATATAGTAATTTGTACATAGTTTAATTATCGTACATTAATCCTATCTTTGCATTTCCTTGGAGGAACGTTTATATATTAGATGTGACACCGTAATAAATTTGCTTTGATATCATCTGTTTTGGATAAATTTGTTCAAAATAGTATAAAAGAGCTCTTTCATAAAATGCCAAATCAGGGTCGTTTTTTTAAAAATATTTTTTGAAAATCTAACTGGCATAAATACCTGGATCTTAATCCCTTAAAGAGGTAAGACACAGATTTGTGTCCGAATTCGAAGACAGACAGAGACGGAGAGTATCTTGCGTATATCATACGAGTGTATAGATCGTTAACCCAAATTTATCGACTAATAATGATATAATGAATCCATTTCAAGTGTATTGTTTATGTTTACTTAAAGAAATGATTTGAGTATTGTGTGCTATCGACAGTGTTTATTTATTTATGTACAAGCTTCATACACGCTGCGACGTTCCTGACAGATAAGTGGCGGACATACAAATATAGCATCTACGTTTATGATGATTTAAAATTAGCTCACTACTCAAAGGGTTGAGAAGTTTATATATTTATAGGTTCGACCGGCTGAGAATGTCGCACTTTGATTGCTTTTTAATAAAAACTCTATTTTTGAAGTTGATGGCTACGATTTCTCAAAATGAATGCACCATTTAGCATTCGCTATTAGCGATCTACATGATTTCGATCATTGGTTTTTGCGGTTATTCCAGTTTGTCTCTGTCGTATCATTATTGACAATTTAGCAATATGCTAATATTTAAGCTTTCTAATCTTATTTATTCTCTATGGTCGATTTATTATGCTCAAACAAAGTGGATGGTCGCTTGACATAATGACTGGGGATCTAATGGTTGTTTTTATTGGCTCTTTGACTCGATGCCTCTTGTGATTTTCCGTCTCTTGACAAACATGGTGAGGATCGTAATTGGGAGTATATGTCACTGATTTACAAACACTGAAAAACTTATCGTGGGAACGTCTATCTTTTGTCGTCCTCGTCTACCACTTTCACTTCCATATAAGACGTCTTATTATTTCATTCGCAACACATTCGTAATTTAGTGTTCAATTATACTTATTCGATGTCGTTAAGTATCGGCTTTATGGACGTTTGACGTGAATGGATTGCATTCTAATAATTATAAATTCTAAAATTGTCTTCATCGTCGACTTTCGTGGCGTTTTCTCGCGGAGCGAACTGTTTTTCTTGTGGAAAAAAATACATTTTCGCCTGTATGTACACTGTTAATGGATTCGCGAACTAGTCACGAGTCGACCAACAAAACCTGTCCGTGTCAAATAATTGCTCAAAGATACGTGATTTTCGAGATTTTTTGGCAGATTTCTGAACGAAATCCTGCACTAATGATATTTACGAACTTGTGAAATATCAATTCTGTTTGGACAGTTGTGTCCGTTCGTTCTTATTTTGACTATTTAGTTCTTGGATTCCGTTCGCGTATCAACACCAACTGTTACAATAAATATTTCGAAACCGGTTGTTACGTTTCAGATGATGTTTTAATATGCAGCAAGCGCAACCCGTCAACAAATAAACGAATTTTAATTATCGATATGTCCTCCTACGACCAAACATACATTCAGGACACCACAAATTAAATGCCTATAATAAAATATAAGCTCTATTTTATGACTCTAAACGAGACCGACCAACCTATAATTACCGACGACCGGTTTGTTACGCATAAATCCAACGAGAAGTTTCCGCTGTTCCTTAATCAATTTGATGGTAGATTATACGTATAAACACCTGTATCGACATATTGTAACTATTTGATGGTAGGGCAGTGTAAAACAGAGATTAGTCGCCATATGGTGATATGGGTGTTCGCTACTTGAGATGTCTGTTTACGCGCGTAACATCTCTGCGTGTTGCATCTTCGGAAGTTGGCAATCAAATGATTGCGCGCCCAATTGGAATTAGTCATACAAGTTTTTAATTCGGGAAATACGTATTCATGACATTCTGTATTTTGAAAATATCTATGATTCCATGATACATAACATTTAATAGTATAACTTATTAGATTGTGATTTTCGTAAGGTAAGATATAGAGTTGTGTCCGAATTCCAGTGATTTAAAAAGAGCATTCTTACACTTTGAACTCGAAGACAGACAGAGACGGAGAGTATCTTACGTATATCATACGATTGTATAGATCTTTAACCCAAATTTATCGACTAATAATGATATAATGAATCGATTCCAAGCGTATTGTCTATGTTTATTTGAAGAAATGGCCGGATATTGTGTGCTATCGACAATGTTTATTTATTTATGTACAAGCTTCATACACGCTGCGGCGGTCCTGACAGATAATTGTATTTGTACGAATGATAAATAGCAGACATGCAAATATAGCATCTAAGTTTATGATTATTTAAAATTAGCTCACTACTCAAAGGCTTAAAATTTTATAAAACTCAGTTGTTATGATATCAATTATGATTATTAAATTTAAAATAATGACGAATTTTTAACGTTAAATCCGGGAAAATTATACACAGATGAACGATATTGTTTTTATTATCAGTGCGTTATGAACTGAACGATATATGCGGGAAATCGATGAAGGGGCGGTGTGCCAAGTATAGCGAAGCACAGATGCGCGCGCATCTAAATTTAAACACAATCGGTGCTAATCCACTCGAATTGTATTTGCACAGCACACTTTTCGTGTCCCAAAGAGAAGATCATAAGTGCAATTGTAAATCGCTTGTCAATCTATTTGCTTATCCACTCTTATTTGACCGACAAATCACACATTGATATATTTGGGAATTATTTCAAGTGGTAACGAATGCCGACGAATATGGTTGCTTGATGGTACTCATCATCGTGTATGCCCTCTTCTTGCAGCAGCGGACATCTCAATTAGGTTGCGTGATGAGACATTGACGATGGACGTGATCTTTGATATAATAAAATCATTTTTAATCATGGCTGTATCAATACCAATCTGAATCTGTGCTGCGATGACGTCCATGGTTTGATTTGATCATCTTCGATTCGCGTCGCTTGGAAACTCTTCTGCTAATTACTATTTCATCATCGTCGATTGCACAAGATTCAAGATGCATCAAGATAAAAATCATGGATGCATCTCTTAAATATAAGTCATTTACATGATTGTTGCGCAGTTTCTGCATATCCAAATGTAGACAATTTCGCAAATTTTGTACTTATTTCGTATTTGTTTATCTTCTTCATACAGCACGATGCGTGGTCATATTGACATCTCATTTGAATGTTTATAAATTTGTCCTTCTGCATATTAAATCACTGTTGGGCAACACATCCGTTGGTTAAAACAAACAGGTTTAAGTCAAAAACACATTTTTTATGATTTGATATTTGCCTTTGCAATTTTCGGACAAAGTTTTCCTCAGCCTTAACTGCCATCGACCATTCGAGCATTTTTTAACCATATTTGGATTGGGCCTGAGAACGGTTGCTCTACAAGGTGTTATGCAGCTGTTCTTCCTGCAAAAACATGGCTGTGTTTTAACATAATTCGCATTGAATAATTCAATATCCGTCGCCTTCTCCGACATTGTCTGTTCGGTGCGATATTTAGACATTACGTAATTCTGCTGAAAATAATAAATGTGCTAAGGTCAACCGGTCTAACTGTTGCCGCATAAACAGCAGCCACAATATGCAGCATCAGATCATCAAGCCTCGACGAATTCCGTCATCAGACGCAATAAACGCTATGTCTGCTGATGTAGTAACGCCGATTCCTTCTTGGCATCATGTGCATTTTAAGCAGCTTTTTTTAAAATAGAAGAAAATCATTTCTAAAATTAGACACAGCCACTTCGTCTCGATGATTCGATGCCCTGATTATAACGACTATTTATGGTGATATCCCTGGATAGTGAAAACTTCCTCTGTATCAACAAATGCCATTGTGTTATCCAGTCACACTTCAATGTGCATTATAATTTTGATAAAACCGTTCAACTTGAGTTATTCCATTCCATTTAAATAAGTAGCGAGACCAAGTATGCAACTTGGATACAATGACGACCTAAATAACTTATGCATAGCAATCTTAAACATTTAATTACATCAATGATAAACGATGAATTTTACTGAGAGCGCCACGCGGGTCCGTTTATTATCGGATCGCGGAAGATCCGAGAAGGAAGAAGTAGATGGTCAGGTGGTAATGTAAAATCGATATTCTTGACCAATATTTTTCTCGTATTGGTCAATACGATTCCTTTCTTTAATATTTTTTTATAAAGCCCAAATATGCCTAAATTGCATTCCATTCGTAATTTCTTCCCGTGAATGGATATTAGAGGCGCCCTAGTCGTGTAGTGGGCAGCTTATGACTACACTATTATGATAATGAGATCTACGAAGAAGACGATCAATAATCTTGACAATTATGTGGCCTTGGCTAACGAATTAATTTAAAAAATATATATATTGATTTGTTAATTACCGTTTTTGTATTTAAAAAAACCACAATACAGGCGATAATAAAGTTAATCTCACTGAATTGAAATTCCATGTAATTTTGAATAAATTTGAATACAATCTCAATAAAATAAACCAAACCATCACTTGATAAGTTCTTAGGAATGTTTTTGGAAGAAATTGCAAAAAAAACAGCATAAAGATTTTTTTAACCTGTATGACAGGATGATCGCATATTTGCGAGCGAATTCCAGTGATGAATGTGAGCTCGGAGGGAGACAGAGACGGAGAATTTCCTGCGTACATCGCACGATTGTATAGATCGTTAACCCAAATTCATCGACTAATATTGATGTGTGAACGATATAATGAATCGATTTCAAGTGTATTGTTTATGTTTACTTGAAGAAATTACCGAATATTTAATGCTATAACCTTGTCTTTTCGTACTTGCTTATCTTCACTTTGTTTTTATTAATTTGATTTTGATTCCTTCTGTTTACCCTCCGACTATAGAATTTGGGCCCCGTGAGAAAAACATCGATTCACGTTGGGCGACGAGAGTGTTAAATATAAGCTTCATACGTCCTGACAGATAAGTGGCAGACAAGCAAATATAGCATCTAAGACTATTAAGATTTTAAATTATCTCACTACTCAAAGGGCTTAAGTACAAAAATCCTACGAACTTATTGAGTAATGTATTTTATACGCACACATCTATTTTTGTGCATAGAGAATATTTCGAAAATTATATTGTTATATTATGTCATAGTCGTCATTTTTCATACATTCCTAGTGGGTTTTTACACCGTTTTATAAGGTGGTGGCTTTGTGATACGAGATTATCTTATGTGATGCTTCGTCAAAGGTGTGTGCAGATTCTTCGTATGGATTCTGCGCTTATTGCTTCTAAATGTAACGATTTGTAAATATAACTGAATGAGCACATTAGCTATGGCAAGATAGATAAGAAACACTATTTATCACAAAACCACGAGACAAAAACCACTTTGGTCGTATCAGCGTCACAACAATGCTATCCGAAAAGTAGTTCATAGTAAATTTGACCTTGAACCATTATCCTGAAGGAATTTTCAATAGGCGATGTATCGAAGAGGAATGCAATGAGCAAACAGAAACGGTGCTGTATTATCTGTAGAATGCGTTTATTTTAAAACATTCCTTGTATTGTCGACATTTTTCTCAGATGACACATCGTAAGCGGGGAGGTGTTGCATCGGCCTGCCAAGGAAGATCGTTCAATTGACACTAGGAAGCGTTTGCATTGTTCCAATTTCTCAAATGGGTTTGCTCGTTTATCGTCGTTTCGCAGATTACGTTGATAAAAAAATACTTGACTTCCTCATTCCAATTTATCTGTGTCAGTTGTGTGGCATGCTAATGTCATCAAAGCAATCAGCCATTCGCTCAGTAATGCGCATTCGTGTTGCAAGCCTTCTTGCTATGACATACTTTCTGTCCATGGATTGTTACCTCGGATGGGTTCTTGTATCCGTCTCGTGAGATTTCACTCTGCTCATTTGTGTCTTGCAGATTAGCAGCGCCTATTAATCATAAAATATTGATATGATCCAGCGCGACTTGTTTATGAAGCTCGTAGACATGCCACTCTCGGCACATACCACCGTCACGACCAGGCAGAACAGACGTATCGTCTTACTGGATCATATTCCTTGATCGCTTTTATCTGCTGCTTTATTATTTCTCGTCGCTCTTGTAGGCGTAAATCCGTTCGACTCCGAGACGGACGATGAGGCAACGACGACGTTAAATCGGATCAAACAAAACGCTCCAATATTGCTCAATTTCCGTGTTCCAAATTGCGCCCAGTTATGATCCATGTCCTCTCCGTTGTTAAAATATTTGAAATCGACAACAGTTCCCTCTTGATCCACATTCACTTTGCTGATAATTTTTGGCTTGGCGCCATGTGGAAATTGCACAAGCGTCCAGAATTAATCAGGTTCCTGACTCAACGATATGTTCGTTTACTTTAAATTCCATCGGCATTAGCAGATCGGTGCTACAAGACGAAAGCGCGTGACTTGGTTCTTTAAAGAAGCCAGTTCTTAATTAGTATTAAATTGGTCATGCTCGTTGTCCTTTTAAGTTTAAATATGACAAATATTTCATCTATTAAATTCATTTCTGACAGCATTATTTGGAAGACAAATTGGAAGTCGACCACCTAATTGTATTTTGGGCGGAGAGATGTTTTCAAGCATAGAATGACTAAATAAATCCTCTTAACACACATTAGTCGGGGCACGCAGTATCAATACTGTCATCATCGTCATGGGAATCCCATGGAATCTGCTAATTTAGAGACGCTGCTCATTGCAAGAAACATACACTAACAATACTTCTTCCCTCTTTTGCTTTATATTCGGACGTGCATCATACTATGACAAACAGATTTAAAAATTATACTTAATACTGTAATGCGAAATAAGTAGTGCAATATGTCATATTGATTTAACGTAGTATACTTCCATCTCTTCATAGGGTTAGATAACAGATATGGGACGGACTAGCCACACAAAAGAGTGTCTTCGTCCAGGCGCCCACCCCTTTTGCTCCGCGCCCTCCAGAGGAGTCGAGGTTTCCGCAGGAAGACCAGCTTCGAACTACGTGCACCCGAAGGTTGATTTGGGGGAGGGGGGGGGGGGAGGACAGAGGTTATGCTAAATCAAATGATATAATACCGCTGTTCCACACACTCATTTATGGGTACGCAGCACAGGGTGACTTGCGCACCCAACTCATGTTAGCTGGGTTACCCCATCTGCGTTTGATGAGTAAATCGACGAGGTTACCACATAAAGAGGTAAGACAGTGTTGTGTCTGAAATTCCAATGAATCAGAAAGAGCATTCTTAGACGCTCACAGACAGACAGAGACGGAGAATGTCATGCGCGTTGGGTTTGGAGAGAAACAGAGACAGAGAGAGTATCTTGCGTACATCGTATGATTGCATAGATCGTTAACCCAAATTTATCGACTGATAATGATATGTTAATAATATAATTAATCGATTTCAAGGGTATTGTTTATGTTTACGCAAAGAAATGACCGAATATTGTGTGTTTATATATTTATGTACAAACTTCATACATGCTGCGACGGTCCTGTCAGATAAGTGGGTTTGTACGGATGATATAACTAATTTCATGATGATTTGAGGGTTCAATATCACGGTGTCGCCCATAATCGTCGTAAGATTTTCGTCATCTGAGATTAGTCTCTTGCGCCCATTGAGTGGCGCACCGAGGACTGTAATCTTCGTCTCCCGCATACAAAGTGTTAAAATGAATAAATAAATTCAATAGAGATCATCAGGGCTGCCCAATGAATGATCTTTGCCACGTAATTGAATCTATTTTAGGATGTATTGGTCAGAGTATTATAAACGTATTCATTATGTGTTGTGATATTCGAGTCTTCGAGTCTTTAGACGATAAAATATATAAGCAAAACCACTTTTTACGCAATTTCTAATGCCTCTAAAGTCGCTGGAAATTAAAAGGTATCATAAAAGATTAATGTAATGTCGATAAAGACGACACAAATTGTCAACGTAGTATTTATCTATCAATTTTGATTTATAATTAAGCCCAGAATAAATTTTCAAATACTATGATGGATGGGAAAACATTTGAAATCGCGCTGGAAAGATCAAAAGCTATTTGAAAAATTTAAGGTGTTTTTCAATTCTGGAAAGATCGTTGGATATCTGGAATATTTCTGCATAAAAATGCTTGTGGTTTAGGATGAGCGATATGCGTGTGGGCGGACCATTTGTCTTTTTCCCATTGAACATAACTGGGAATTTTATTCAGGGATCTATTTAAGGATTTATCGCATTTCATTGTGTATATTGCAAATTCTTCATTCTCTTATTGGAATCCTCGAAGGAAAACCTCAATAAATTACAATATCCGTATTATAATTTGCGGTCGTTTTTATATGACTGTAAAATTAATTTTAGATCCATTCGAATTCTTATATTTGCTGGCTGGAAATCTCAGATTTAATTATAGTTTGGAAAAGCTGAAGATCTCCATTGATGCAATATGGAAATCAATTTGACACCTACCGCGAGGGCACTAGAAAGTTAATCCTCAGACATGAGCAACACGAACAAAAAGAAGAAGGAGCATACAGCGGATGATTTATGCTCGCCCTAAAATTTTCGTGTGCTGCTATTAGTATTCTTCTGTCGACAGCTCGATTAATTTGAAAGTCATCATTTTTATGGATAAACTGGCATGTTCTTCCCCCATGCAATAAATAACACGATGACTTTATTACGTGAACGCCCGTCTGCAATATCCTAAATGAAGTGGGGTTGGTGTTCTACGATTTACAAACAAAAGGGTGAATATATTAAATTTGAATTAAATTAATTATGGTGTTAACAGGGTGTAAGCCGTTTTCATTAAATCATCGTTATCGAGAGATATTAATACGGGACATAATAAGCATTCAATTTGAGGTGGACGAGGGTGTTTCGTATGATGCTCTGGTCGTTCGTTTGTTCTGGTTCGCTTATCCTCGTTATGTCCATGATGCAACTATGTGGTTAGCTCCAGGAATTTTCTTATGGTCTTCTGCTTCGGTCGTAAATTTATACTGAAAGCTCGAGTGGATCCGGGTCAAAAATGGACGTAGAGCATTTGCTTGAATTCAATTTGGGTCGTTATGCTTATATTCCAATTTATTTCTGTCGAAGCTAAGAGGCCACTCGACCGTAGATATGCGTATTATGTCTGCGTTTCTTGCAAACGATCGTTGTCCACGGACGAACGGATCCGGTTTAATACGGAGGCGAAAGATTACATTGTTATATTTGAAGATTTTCTACGACAATAAAAGCAGCATTGTTTCTAGCTCTTGGGTGTTTTGGGAGCTATCTTGTAATCTCGAAGAGGCATTAGGCGCCGTCGACGATTCTCGTATCTTGACTTTTGCGGCTTATTATGCCAATCCTACGTTACATACCATTTTTAGATCACAATCACCTGGCAGATGTTGCCCTCTACATAATGCGGTGGTTTTTAACATTGTATTATATTCTTCCCAAATGTCAGCAGGAAACGGCAACGGACCATAATAGGTTTAACTTACGTAGGCATGGCTGCCTACGCATCTTGGCAGTTGGAAATGGGTTGCTTGCTGAGATGAATTTTTATGGCATACTAGTGGAAAATGGCCTGTGAGGTCTTGATTTAATAGCTCATTTGGTTTTAACTTCTTTTAAATTCGTAGAGACGTTATTTAAATGCAATCCACGTTGAATAATGTCGGCGGGAGATTTTAAGCTTCCGAAGAATCCATCGTTTAAAACATCGTTGGGGATCCATTTACCGCCACCATCTAAAATGCTTTTTCAATCGAATTATATTCGCATAAGTATTAATATTGAAGTTATATAAATTCTTAATTTATATTGTTAATATCACCCATTGAATTGTAATTAATGTTGTATTGAATGACGGGAAGGCTTAATCAATATGATTAGCATAAATTCAAATGATGAAACCAAATAGATGAAATACACTTGGATGAATTGAGATAATAATGTATGCAAATCATAAATTTCGTATCGATTTATAACATAATTTGCGGAATTAATTAGCTGTATGAAACAAGTGTATTTGGATCAGCGAGTGTGAAAATACAGCAACGGCTCTTATATTTTTTATTAAAAGTCATTATGACATCCATCCATAGGATATCGAACATAAGGGATCTCCACAGGAGATCTTATCAAGGAGGGGATTTAATGTGGTGGTTTCCCATTGACTTCCACACATGGCAAAGTAAGGATAGGATTATTTGTAAGGGTAGGAGAGCAGATAATCTATGAGTGAGTAATGAAATTATCATTATATGTAAATGATAATTTAATTATTGTTGCAAATTCAATCTCTCACTTATGGGCGTCCCTACACGACTTTATTAATCGCCTCAACATTTACTTTTTCAAATCCAGGAAATCAACGTAAATCTGAATCAGAACGATCCATCAGAGTTATTAATATTTCCGATTTCCCAAATTTGTTGGTTGTATTTGTCCAGGATCTTCATTACTACCTACTATTTCCCACAGGTTTTCAAGTTTTTCAATTCCCCTTTTGAAAAATTCTTCTGGTTTTGAGTCGAAACATGTACAAATATCGACTTCAGTTGCGTTTCGAAAACGTTTATCCTTCAGAGAATGTGCCAAAGATCGAAAAAGATGATAATCCGTCAGAGCCAGGTCTGGTGAATATGCAGGATGTGGAAAATTCTTCCCATTTTAATTCTCTGATTTTTTCAGACGTCTTCGCCTTATGGGGTTTCATTGTCGTGTTGCCGAATTCCTAAATTTTCCCTGATTAATTCTTCCTGATGTCTACGACTTATTTTGTCATAAACAATTCATTTTTCATCCCCATTGGGTGCAAAAAGGGACAATTTTTTTATTTTGACAACAAAACTGCACGTGTTTCGTTGTTCTCCTTGTTGTCGCAGGACAGTTCGTGCAGCATCCAAACCTTCATTCGATTTGTCTTCCCGATACATTTTAAATGCTCTTGAGCTATCGACCACAGTGAATGCATTCTCTGGGATAATTATTCTCTGGGATCTGTTTCCACTATGGCTCTCAAATATGTCGTCATCAAAATTTAAGGGTTTTCCAGCTCTGGACATATCTGTTAAATATTGGTTTAATCGAACTAAATTTCATTTATGGCTTTTGTGCCCTTGGTAAGTTTCAACCCCTGGTCGCGCAGCATATATTTTCGCATATATATATATATGTCGAGGCCCATAGTTCTGTAGTGGACTGTTAGTGGCTGCACTATGATGATGATGATATATATATAACCCTCAACAAAAATAACATCTTTTTTACTCGAAGATGCTTTTTTTTCTTGTGGGATCTTGCATAAGACATCCTACGGCTTGATCCCAGGGTAGTGTCAAATTCTTGCTGATTTAACCCCTCTCTTATCCTTCTCTGTCGCCCGGTATTGTTTATCACATTGCTTCGGAGGAACTGGTAGTCTGATTCTGTGTTTGATCCTATTCTAGAATTGGAGAGCCGTTCTGCGTCTCTCTCTCTCTTGTACTGCTCTCTTTGGCGCTCATAATTTCTTCAATGTAATCTTGCCAAAGGTCCCAGTTTTTCTTGCTCACCATCATGCTGTGGACCATGTTCTCGACGTTGAGCTCGGCTAGCCCGAGTGTTTGCTTCAACGTGTTCCTCGGGAGTGTCCAAGCCTCACAATCAGCTTGACAGTGGTGGCACGTTGCGGATATTTCCTTGCTGATCTTCTTCAAGTACTCACCGAAAAATCCATGTCTTGTGAGAACTTGCGTCAATCGGTAGGTCGTTTCTCCCTTCATCTTCCCGTGCTGGACTGATCCCATCTCTGTTGCCAGGCTTCCCTCAGTTTCTGGTCTGGATTTTTAGTATCTTCGTAGTCCAAGGTCCTCTTTTATGCCTGGAGGTCCAGCGCGGGGATTCCAGCGATCACGAGCACCGCATCTCCGGATACTGTTCTATATTCTGTGGTGACTCGAAGCGCTCCCTGCTGTTAGACCCTGGCCAGTTTCTTTCTATAGCTCTCGTGCCATATCGGGGCTCCGTACAGAAGGATTGAGTTTATTACCTCATTTATAATTCGTCTTATGCACGGTTTTGGCCCTCCAACATTGGCCAGGGCAGGACTGGCTACCTTCTGCGCAATTGCTTCTATGTGCTTGCTAAAGGTCAGCTTGTTGTCCATGATGATTCCGAGGTATCTCAGCTACTCTAAAAAGTGGTTTTAGAGTACAAAAATTGGAAAATAACTTGAATATTAAGTCGCAGACTTTAGTGCTTTGACTTCTTGGCAATAAACAGTTGCCAATGTATTGAAGATGAATCAGCAAGTGTCCATGGATTTCAACCAGGAATTGCTTATTTATCAATATCGGTTCAGAACGTCGACATTGCTATATATTTATTTAAATTATTGCTATCTTCTGACAGTCGAGCAATAAAATAACATCAATACCGAGTCCAAATAAAACTTATATTATTCTAAAGTCAATATTGGTTTAATCCGACTTTGCCGCATTGATCCCAGGGTGTGGCCCTATCTAATTTACATAACCAAAACCTCCACTTTTCGTGATATTATAGCTAATACCACTGCTGACCTTATTTGCAAGATATGCATATAATGGCCTCTGATTTATTATCCGGATAACTCGCAACAATAAAATCCGACACGAAAATGTGCCATCATGTATACAAATGCAGGACTGAAATTTAGTGCCAAGCGAATTTCAATGCAAAAACTTATAAATATTCATCAGCATATTTGCAATGTGTCGTGACATTGCCTCTTTAGATAGTCATGGATGTGTATTATTTTGCAAATATTTATCATTCAAGTCGTTCTTGTTATCGAGACGATTAACAATATCTACATTTGTACATCCTAGACGTGTTCTAGGGAGGCGTTCAATAACCGACAATAACCTCACGTTCTTCAAAGTGCTACGAGTGACATATTTTGCATGAAGTGCATCGTTGGGGTCTTTGCGAAATCGATCTGGAATTCATACAAATACAAATCGAAATGTATCCAAAAATCATTCGTTTGGGTTTTGGTTTCATCCAGTCTATGATTGTGTCGCAAGTCAAATTAATTCATCCTCGGCGGCACGTCTAGTCAGTTCAACAAATCGGTTACTGGAGACCATATCCATCGTCTCCAACCATATCAATTGAGGCTCAATTGGTCCGGTGATGGATATGCATCATTCAACAATTGAACATACCAAGATTTGTTGTCGCATCTAAATTTGATGAATAACCTAAATCAGAATAATCTCCGCTTTGGTGTCCTTAAACGGATTAGTAGTCAGTTTTAATGAGCCGCATATCAATGCCATTAATCAGCTCGGCTGCTTCAATAAAATTGTTGCTTATTACTACAAAACCAACGAAGAATAATGATACTTTAATTGAAACGAGTGGATGTACGTTGGCAGTTGAAGAAAATACGTATTATGAACAACAACGCGATGGATCTGATAAACGTAATCCTCAATTGCTTCTAGATCCAACTGCATCCAATTGATTTGAACTGTGCACTTGCAAGGATAAAAATTATGTATGAAAGTTCTTTAAATGCCTTTTTTTTGCTTGGGAGGTCATCAAAATTGAATGAAGGCTAGACAAATCTTCTGATGATGTCATGTGGTGAAGTAATCGTCCCGAGGCTATAATTGCTTTAATTCATACCGAATCTCGTATATATACAGGGTGTTTTGCACATGGACTGACAATTTTTTTTTGAGGGTTGGGGGGTCTTTTGCTACGTTTCACACATAGACCCTATGTCCTAAATGTTAGGGCTGTCGAAATATATATTTTTTTTGACATTTTGCAAAAGTACCCAAAATTTTACCTTTAAATTTAACATGATTATATAAGAAGTCTAACATTTTTAATAACTGTTTTGTATTTTACAATGTATTTCCACGTGCCTAGACAAAACAATCCAGTGGTGTCAGGTCTGAAGACCGTGTGAGCTACGGAATAGGGCACAATAAATCCAGTGGTGTCAGATCTGGAGACTCAAAAAAAATGTCGGTCCACGTGCAAAACATCCTGTATATATTATCTCTATAAATTCATATTAAATACACGAAGCTTAGTAATTCCAATGAATTTGGAACAATCTGCTTGATATAGACCATGGCTTATTTTGTTAAAAATTCTTTGGACTGGACTTATAAACAATTGTTAACGATTCCATGATTCTTCTTGTGAGGAAAATTTCTTCAAAATACACCTTCGACCGAAATACACGTTTTATTATACACAATGTATATTTATCCGAGGAACGTTTTAATTTTTAAGAACAAATCTGCGTCCCCTATTTAACATTGGCTGGTAAAAATAGATCAGAGGCCGAAGAATAACCGGGATAACTTATGGATTAATTTGAAAATGTGGAAAACATACCATTCATTAAAAAAAAACCTACTAGAAAAACACAGCTATCCAATATATTAAGGTACACGGACTCGCAGCTGAATATACATTTTGGTTGTTATAAAAAGGGGGAGGCATTAGTTATAGGGGATCATGATGCCTATCTAAATCCCATATTGATCTTCCAATCTTATATTTTTCGTGGATTTAGATATAATGCTTGTATTTCCATACAATAAATGATAATGACGTGTTAATGCTATGTACTAGACGAATTTTCTACCAAACTCAGATGCGCGCGCATTAAATTAAAATACTTTATTTTCTATCATTGACATTCGTATAAATGTATTTTTATGATTTTTTTCGCGATTTATTATTTCAATGAAAGCCATTTGGCAACTCTTTCGATGTTATGAAGTCCGAGCGTTGGTTTATATTTTGTTGTGCCGTTTGGCAAACATCAACGCTTTTTTTGTGATTTTCAGCTGCTAAACTTTTACAGTGTCCGTTTCCACGTTGAGGACACCATTGAGGAAGCGTTTTAGTGTTACTTTCAATTTTTTATGATTTCCTCGGGACCGTCTGGTTCGTCTCGGTCCCCCGATTGAAGTTATGTGGTCGACGATGGCTTTAGATGTTGAGATGTCGTATCGCATTTAAGATGTCGTTCCTTGTCGAGGTTTCTTGTTCTATGGTTCTCCTTTTTTGCATTCCCTGTTGGCTTTATTAGTTTTGGTTAATGTTGCGTGATGGTATATAAGTGATATGTTGGAAGCTGGGTCTGATGAATAAACAAACCTGCTTGGAGCCAGAGGTACAATTTATTTTTACCTCTGGGAGCGTCTGGACTATTTCTGGTCCAGAAGCTGACGGCGCTTCCTCCCTCGCATATCTCAATTATATGATAAATGTCTATTAAAAAAACAAGGAGGGCTCGAACTTCAACCCGCAGTTCGCTGCCTACCCGGATCTGATAGCAGATTCTTGAGTATGGATCGACTGTGTACATTCAGGACATCATGCTGTTGACGGTTGAAGCTGCAATTGGTTCTTTGCTATTTTTATCAGGTCCAAAAAATGTTAGTCCTGACCCGTGTGAGCATTTATCTTATGTTTGATTTAAAACTTCATAAATCTTATCAATGCTTGGCATTAATCCCACTGCGTGCTAAAGTTTTTATTTTGAAACTGAAGAATGGAGTAACTAAGCTTTTATTTTATAAGGTCAAACTGAAAGTCGCATAACACTTTCGTCTGCCATTCTGCACTTTCCACTTTAGACAAAGTTGAAGACGCAATCTCTCAACAAATACGTGATGTGTTATGTTTCATTGTTTCATCAAATTTGTGGCATTTTTAATCAAGCTCTTAATCACTGAGAACGAAATGTTGTGGTTAAAATTGTATTTAATTATTTGAGGTCATTTTTTAATCCATCGACTATAATTATCTGGTGTTTAGTCTAGAGATTTGTTTATATCATTTAAGGACAATTGAAGGACTTTAAATTATAAACATAAGATAAAAAAAACGATGCCGTGAATAGTGTTGCTTGTGTTCGAACATAGAACAAGAAAACGACAAAGGATCGAACCTCAGTGCTATGGGGCTCTGCTTTCGGCTCGGCTTCAGCTGACGACGACATTTACTCTCTCTGAAAGAAGATGCGATTCTTCCTCTTATCAATACCGTATGCCGTCCTGTAACCCCGTGATTAAGTTTTTAATTGATTTATTAATAAAATAAAAGAGTTTCTTAGGACCTTTTCTCGGATAACACCTATAAATGTATATTAATTTTTGTCTTTTTTTTCTTTCCAGGTAAGGCCCTCTTCGATCCACAGTATATACTATCTACAACCTACTAAAAAATTGGATCCCTCATCTCCATAAGTAAATATAATTTTGAAAAATGAGCATTGTTTGGACTCTTCTGTGTCCGTTTGTAGTCCTTCGATCTTCGGTAAATGTTTGATTATTACCCCGACGCAATATACAGGCAATAAAACCCACTGTTGTTCGACAAATTTCTCAGTACCGACCCGACAAAATGAGATGCGGCCCTTTGTTTGTTTTGTTTTGTCTTTTTTGTTATTGATACGATCTGTATTGGATTTCAAAGGGTGTAATGGTGCGGTAATCTTTTGATGTTCGCTAACAGTAGGGTGTCATAACAATATTAAATGCCCGCTCCATTGTAATAGACTATGAATAGACGTCGGCACCGTAGAAACAATTACTTCCTATTAGTCAAGGAATAAAATGTAGAAAATGAAACGTCAGGTCAAAGCGAAAAACAAGGATCCGCCTTGGGTTTCCACTCGAGGAAGTCGAGCAGGAGGCAGGAAAGAAGAGCCATTTTGAAATATGCAGGGCAAACCCATTTTTGTCGGGCACCTTATATGTCAAGGTCAGCCATTTCCGTATAATGTATGTCGTGCCATTTAAATATTCCGGAGAAGCAGCTGTTGTACTTCAAACGTCTTTCGAATGTGGTCACGTTCCATTGTCCATCCTTCCGTTCGTCGGACCGATAATGGAATTGAAAATGATTCGCAGCACGAGCTCCTCGTTGAGCTTGATGGCTTCTATTATTAGTGTTGGCCAATACATTTGCACTATTGCTGCTCTTTTTTGCATTCAAAATTCTGCGATTAAAATCATGTATAACATTGTTACACAATGCGAAACATGTCAACATGGGGTTAGATTTAATCCGCGCCCTTCATCCTGAACTTAAACACTTTCAAAGTCCAAATATACCAAAGCATACATTAAAGTTTGAATCAAAACCCTTGTTTGATGCCAATCAAATTGTCGAATTTTCAGTAATATTTTCGCAAATGATGCGATAAAATTGGAATTTTAATCCAATTTATCTTGATCTAATATTGAAATTTCGTGGCGATAAGTCAACAAATTTGGGCTGGACAGTAAATCAAGCTCCTTACAAGCACCGTCATCTGTATTAAAAGTTGTTCGTTAAATCATGATGATAAAATCTCATATATCATCATAACGTCTCATTTTTTTAAAATATTGCATCGTTTTCTTGGCGTTTACCATTTTTTATCGATTGCTTTTAACCGGTTATAAGGCTCCATTTTTTTCGGTGTCTCTTTATGATCATATCCGAAGCTTAACACATTATTTGCGGGAACAAGAATCACCGTCATTCGTTTATGCTACTAACAGAACGCTGAAAAATCATACACACCCTTATGCTGTACAATATCTGACGCGGTTATTTTGCCATTTTAGTATTTTATTTTAATTAGATTTTAGTACACTTGGGTCTGTTTTTATGCGGATCTTTTTAATGCGATTTTGAAGTTATGCGGTTTTCAAAAATAATAGAACCTACCATTTTTCTATAGAGCATAAAGCTTTTTTTATGCGAATGCGCATTAAAATATCTAAAATTAACACTAGTGCAAATTACAACCGTTCATCCATTTTATGCGATTTTTGTTACATTTCATCACATTGATTTGAAGTTATGCGGTTTTTAAACATAACTCCCCATGGAACGTATCTATCACATAAAAACAGACCCAATTGTATTTAGTATTTGAATTTAATCACGATGCAGGACATCGTGACTATACTATTTAAATATCAATATATGAATAGTTTTTAGTTTGAGAAATACAACAAAAATTGAATTGCATTATAAGCATGTCCAAGGAAAACATTCCCACATACAAAGTGTTGATATCATCTTTTATCGACTTAATTCACGGAGTATACAATATTTTATTTTCGGAGCGTTTCCACGGAAGCAACCGGCGTGATATATTTATTCAAATACATTTTCTTGTATTAGGGTGATCAATGGCAATGTCCAGAGAGTATGGAGGATGAGGTAAAACAACCCAGTCAAATGATAATAATTTATTTCTGACAAACAAAGACACAAGAGGTCTGACGTTATCACGATGAAAAACAACGCCTCGTCTATTTGCTAATTCTGGCCGTTTTCTGGCAATTGCATGTTGAATATATTGTCTAGTTGGAAAAAAATATTTTGTTGAATTGGTCGTTTCACCCTGCTGAAGTAGCTCATAATAAACTATCCCCTTCCAGTCCCAACAAATCCATAGCAAAACTTTTTTTGGATGTAGGCCAGGTTTAGATACAGTTAAAGCTTCTGTACCCTTAGTTCAAGTCCGTTTACGTTGGGTACTCTCATAGAGTATCCAACTTTCATCTCTAGTGACAAGTCTCTTCAAAAAAGGTTGGCTATTATGTCGCTGGAGAAGAAGATCGCATGTTGAAATACGCTGAAGTTTATTTGAGACTGTCAGTTCTTGAGGAAGTCACACATCTGAACGATTGATGTAGCCCAATTTTGTCAGATGATCATGGACGGATGTTCGTGGAATTTCTAACTTGTTAACTACTTCGCGAACAGTATGTGAAAAAATGCTGGTACTATCTTTATTTTTGACTTATTTTTACAGCACCTAAATCATAAATCTTACACAGCTTATTCATTGCCGTCGTTGCGTCATTTCCCTGACGAAACTGCTCAAGCAAAACATGCCCTTATATGAAGATTTAACACTTATATTGTGCTGGATAATCGAGAGTACACAATGTATCATTTCGTGTGGCTGTATTTATCATTGCTTTTCTTGAGTAAATTGCCGATTTTTAACCAGACTTAATGTGTCATGAAAAATTGGCCGCAAAAAGGTCCAAAACGAAAGATATATTTGGTGTCGCAAATTCAGTGAATGAATGTTTTAATACGTTTTTTCTTGATTATACAGCCGTCGTATATAATATGGGTTCAAACGTGTTTGACTTTGAAAACATCTAAAAATAGTGTGTTTATTCGTTTCTGGTTACTCCCATTCTGTCGCAATTTTTTTTTATGGCATGTTCATCATACGCCTATATTAGACACGACATGCAACACAGCCATGCTGTTTTGCCACGACGGCATGAGTAATTAACCATCCATAAAAGCTCCTAATTGTACCAATACATCAAGTAGTCGGATTTGCAAGTGGCGCGCGATCATGACAGCCACAATATATATTTTTGTGGGAGCGGTCCTAACATCAACTGGGTCAAGGGCCGAACGCTCTCCACACCCAGTGTCCCTTACGAGGAATCTTCGACGCCGTCAAATTAAGGGTCAGGGAATATAGGTCGCAAAAGGGCGTAAAACATGAGCTCTGCGCCATTTGTATAATGAGCCAGACGACCATTTAGACCTGATTCGGTCACAAATCACGCGTTATGGGACTGAATCAAATCAGTGGACATGCCTGCAAAATTGATGCCAGATTTGAAGCCACCAGACCAAATTATCGTATTCTTCAACGTGTTTGCCTATTTTTCTCAGCCTATCTAATATTATCTTTATCTAGCGATCTCTTTGTTCTTGATTTGGGAAGCGAGATCTGGAGAATCGAGATGGTTACGAAATATAAGACAAAAACGTTTAACTTTGATCTGAGATCTATCAAATGGACTATAATAAATAAGATTAATATGATATTTTGAAACACTGGGAATACAAAAAGTTCTAAAAACAACTCTTAACGTCTGTGCCTCTCTGTGCTATTTCTACAATCAAGCGAAAACGCGGTTCCTGATCGTTGAGGGTTGAAATGTTTAAATCGACTGATTATTTCGTCAAAATTACCGAATTTTAATCAAATGTTCCAACTCCATTGAAACGTCGGGTGAAACGGCGATTTATTATGCATATTTTCGGATGAATCTTACCAAACAGCTTCTCACGGAAACTATGCACACTCTCGGAAAATCGTGCCGGCATATGCACACTCCTAACCATGCATACACTCACTATCTCACATACACGGCCCATTTGTTCAACGATTCACGTAGGAAAAAAAACCCACCTGTAATCATCCGGGAAAAAACTTTATAGAAGTACGATAATTTCGGTTATCTGCTTTTTATATCCGCGATAAAAGTAGAAAAAGTGTACAGACTGTATCATGATGACAGTATCAGACTAAGTGACATTGAAATTATCCCCCCCCCCCCTCCGATAAATAAAATGTGGATTTTATAAATAGAAAATGAATTTTAGCACGAATTTTGGTGGAATAAACACGAAAATGACGAATGAAAACAAGAAGTGCTTTCAAGAATTTCATTAAAAATGAAGTTTATATTCAGAAATTCGTTTAAAATAATTTTAAAGTTTTGTATTTATGGCGATTTTTATAGGAGAGTATTTTGTCCACACGATGATAAATTCCGGCTAAGGAATCCGATCCCGGATCCCGGACAGTTTTACTCATGAATCTTGGGATTACTAAACGTAATCCCGAAAAAATCAAAATTGACATTTCTATCTAACAAAAATCGTACACCTCGCCAGCACGATGAAGGCTACTAAATCGGGACATTCCCACCGAAATCTGGACGCTTGGAAACAGTGGCGTAACTACTAATTGGCGAGCTTAAGCAACGCCTAGCGTCAGTAACTGTCTAATCTATGTATACATATATACAGTACATATATGTTATTCAATTTGTTATATTAACCTTTCCTTACCGGTGATGTATTTACTACACATCGACTCCAATAATGGGAATATCGATATGAAATATGGTAGATACGGGCTTCAGAATTTTTGTATTCCTCCGTAATATAATTACGAATCACATCAAAGTATTATAGTTTATAAGTATTCATCTGGAGCGACGGAAATAAATAATTTGTCGGGAAATCGGGAATTTTTCGAGTTTTAGTCTGGGTCTCAGCAGAAAGGATTTTTTTTTCGAGATTGGATTCTCTAGTTCGGATGCATAGCGCCCGACTGAAGTGTGTTAAGCTACAATCCCAATTCGAACATTTTATATATGAAAATGTAATCTTGCTGATAAAAATTCATATTAAATGGGTTCATTTTTTTATAACGATCGGTCAATATAAAATATATCAATGGTTTTATGTTATCGTTGACATTTGTGATAACTGCACAAGCTATTTTTTTTCTCACTTTAATACATTCGAATGGGTCAACGAATGTCTACACATACGCTCTTCGTTTCTATCCACTTCTGGCTAATAATTCCATGAATATATTTTCTGAATATGGATGTTGGATTAACTGGCTTTGTAATCTCACATGTTGATCGCGCTCGTTGTCAAAAGCTACCATATGGCTCGAACATATTATCTGACATTTAGCAAATGTCGTCAATAGGCGGCAGTGAAAGTCTTAGGTCAGTTCACATATTGGGGACCCGTCCTGAACCAGATGCATTATCCAATTTACTCAATTGCACTGGGCTTCCCAAACCCAATTGCACGAGGCCTCTTAAATTATCCTGCCACTTATGTGCAATCAGAGTAATCGCACTGCAAATTATTGTCGCTTGATTTTATTCGCAAACCGGCGACGTCGTAAACGCAGACTCACCTGTCAGATGTTGCGAAAGACATCCCATGAATGAAAGACTCGGCGCGTGGGTAGATCCAGCCTCGACTTAACACATCGATAGCCCCAATCTAAATTAATCATTTGCTGTTATTGTTACACCGGTCTGCATCGCCCAGGCCGAACGAATGTCGTTTCTGCAGAACGAATAAGAGCAGGTGAGAAAACAAATACAGGTACCCAAACATAACATAAAATGGCTAATTCCGACCATAAATCTGAACGAACACATAATTGAACATGGCCAAGAAAATTGCATCAGTGAGTCATGGCACTCGGAATGGGTTCCAGCTATAAATGTGCATATTTTATTGACAGTCATTGAATATTTTATGTTGGATGCTATATTTGGTTGCAAGATTTTACACTCCCTTTGAGTATCATCATAAACATATATCCTATATTTGCATGTCCGCTACTTATCATCCGTACAAATCCACTTATCTGTGAGGACCGTCGCAGCGTGTATGAAGCTTGTACATAAATAAATAAACACTGTCGATAGTTCACAATATTCGATATTTTCTTCAAGTAAACATAAACAATACCCTTGAACTCGATTTATTATATCATTCATATTATTGGTCGATAAATTTAGATTAACGATCTTTACAATCATACGATGTACGCAAGATACTTTCTCCGTCTTTGTTTCTCTCCAAACTCAACGTTCTAGACACTCTCTGTCTCTGTCTGTCTCTTAGCTTAACGTGTAAGAATGTATGAATCTTACGCGGGAAATTCTATATCAGCTAGAAGCTAGAAATGGTAGGATGATGACTAAAAAGTGCTCGTATTGTCCAGGGTCTTTATTTAATTCGGAGAGGGATCCGCTACGAGACTACAGACGATCCGGTGGGAAGAATACATCTTCCCGCAACCAAGGCTATTGGTCGACTCTCCGTTTTTCATTCCTGCGCGTCACTCCTACGACTTAATTAATCGCCTCAGTATTTACTTTTTTACATCCAAGAAATCAGATCAGCGATAGATTCGGAAATCAATTTTCATCAATGCAAATAATTAACAATTCACAGTTTCATCCTGTCTAACCCTATATGAATATCATATGGTATTACATAAGTCTTTTGTAATATCCAATAAATCCTTTCCACGGGCGCTTCAGCATCATTGATGGTTATCAAATGGGCCCACCAAAGCACAGATGCCTCATGCCGTTTACGATTCCCGTTTTATTGCCTCTTAAGCGCATTGGTTTTCCGTGGATTGTGACTTTTATGGTTCTATCCGGTGTCTCTGGATATTGTGATGCATTCTTATGCTTTTATAGCAAGGCGTCCGTCTTTTTGTAATATTGTCGTAGGCAGAAAGGCGACCCACACCCGGCCCAGTTAGGACGACGAATCCGCGTGGGTTCCAGCAGCCAATCCATTTAATAGTCGCTAGTCCAATAATTGTTATTGCTCTCCGCGAATTGTGGCCATCAATCTTAATGTATTTTGACACAGTGTCTCGTGTTACCATTTGAAGATGTCGGGCATCGCTGCGACCTTGCGCGTCTTCTGCAAATTTCTAAAGCAGATCCAGAGGATGTCGTCATGGCGGATCCTTCGGCCGTCCGGGAGCGCTTCTTGTAAATGCCACACCCGAATAAACAACATGTGGACTTTGTGACTTGTGAATGGATGAAAATATATACTGGACTTCCACACTATGATCATAAATTAATGCTTCCACCGGATGTAGCTTTTTATATACATGGCTAATTTTTAGAACAAAATCAAAGGGAAATTGAAAATGATTCCCATTGGAGCGAGTCGCTTCATTAAATTTGTAAAGCTTGGGTGAAATCCAAGCGTCTAATTTCCGATCGAATGATATAATTCATCTTTTGAATCGTTTATGCGATCAAAAAATGCTTCCAAAATGAAAATTGCCAATGGAACCGGTCATAAAGATAAGTATGACTATTTTTAATTCTTAGTCTATGATTATCTTTAGACGATAAGAAATATATGTAAACAATAGCACGTGATGTACTAATAAAAACCTACGCGTTGCGTGTACAATCTCAGAAAATCAGAAGCATTTGAAATGGGTCTTCAAATGCACACTTCATCATATCAGTCAAGCAGATTGAGTACGTGCTGAGGTTGCAATGATGCATTCGACTACAATACATACTAACATCGCCCAAGCAGAAAACGTTGGGGAAAAAATCCTTCAGAATATCTAAACGTATGTCTTAAAATATACAGATGAACTCTTGTTATCTGATGTGAAATTTGATGCAGACAGTGTTCAGCCCATTCCGAAGAATAAAGTCAACCGTTATATAATATTTTAAAATGAATCGCCATGTTGGGTAAATCTGAATAGACATTACAAGCCTCAGTTATTTCTGGTGCACACGATGCTGGTTTTTCAAGCTAGGATAGCTTGCTATACTAGCATGAAAAACTAGCTTCGTGTGGGGATTTTTGTAGGAAAAAACTATTTTTTCATGAGAAGTAAAGAACTGAAAACTTCTCTGATTGACTACTTAACAATTCTTTCATTGTTTGTCGACAAGATTTTGAGAGCTTTCCAAGGTTGTTTTTATCTATTGTTTATTTTGTTAACGATTTTCTTGACCTTTGTCCTGGATCGACAATCTACTTCTTTTCAAAGTACTTGTTGGCATTTTTCTAGATGGTTTGTTCACTTTCTTCAAATTTCTAAATGCTGGCGCTCTGTCTGTATTTATTGTTTTCCCAATTTCGTTTTTCACGCAATGGAAATTGTAAGCTAAAAAATTAAGCTATGTTTGTGTAATATATAAAAGTGATAGTCGTTGTTTTGGTCACGTGCACACACACAATAGAAGTGGTGCGTAGCGTGTCTATGATGTGTGCGACAGACGGAGAGAATATAAACGATTCTCTATTTCTTTCCGATCAACTGCTGCTTGGTGTTTCACTTTTCGTCTCGTTCAGTCCAATTTGCCCTACTGCACTTAAATGTGCAGTTTCACTTAAAAAAAAAAACATGAAAGTCTTACCTATCATATTCCATGAGGGTAACATTGAAAAGCAAAATGGAATCATCATCATCATAGTGCAGTCACAAACAGTCCACTGCAGAACTATGGACTTCTTCAATGTCCATTCACAGGAAGGGTTTACATCTAATTCGTCTGGATCATACATTCATCTCCTCATTCGTTCGATATTGAAGGTAGTATAATATCCGAGCTTCATTTAGAATGCTTATACACCGGGTTTCCTGAATTAACCTATCGACGGGCGCTTTTGCGACTTTCTAGATAGGGAAGTATGGAGGGGTTTTGTAAAGACTGGGCAGTTTTTCCTATTTTCAGTTAATCCTCTCAGCTCGGCGATTTCAAAAAGATACAGAAGGCGACGAAAGACAATGCTATTATCGTTGCAAAGTAAAATTCTTCATTTGCCTCGAGGCCTTCTGTTTGATGTTCTTCTTGTCCTAGTTCTGTTCCTAAAGCTTGAATAAAAAATGACTGCAATTGCAGACGTGTCCACGAACGCGTTAACAAAAGCTAAAGATGAGCTGCAGGCCTTAAGATCTAGAAAATGTTATATTCAAAGGTTTTTTTTGTATTTACACGAATGATCTCATCTATTCCTTATGCATGTAAAAATAATATTTATCAAGGATGTTATTGTATAGGATGACGCATCTAATCGGCGATGAATTTGTTGTGGACAATTTGACATTTGTCTTATAAACGGGAATAATCCCGGAACCTCCTGTTTATATTATATTGGAGCGCAATTTTAAATTTATTTTCAATGTACAATATACATAATAATGTTATTGATAATTGATATAATACATAGCTTATGAAATTGAGACGATGTGGAATTAGTCAATCGACTAAAAATATGGAGCTTAGGCTGATCTGAGTTTGGTAACAGATCTTGATGATGTTGATTGCCGTCATTCCAAGTTAAATTTTATCAATTCTGCATACAATTATATGTATATCTATGATTATCTTGATTGCCTTTTAGTATCTTATTCTAGTGCATCGAATTGATACAGCTTCTCAGTGTGTCAGATCTTAGTAATACGATACGCGGGTCTATAAATTCTTGTTTTATATCTGATAAGAAATAATAATATAATGATTGTAGAGCAATAAATTACATAGTTTTGCGCACGTTCATAGTTATAGATGGTTACCGATTTGTATGCATGAACAAATGCGCGCGCAGCACAGCGCACATCGACGCAGTTCAACAATATCACATTTACACAATGTTACCCACAGTGAAGATCCACTATTTTCCGCGGTGATGCAACAGCAAAATCTCAATCATTGACGAATGTAGGTCTTTAGGTAACCCTATCCGTTTTTCTTTGTATTTTACGTGTCATAAATAAGTCATCGATATTGCGTCGGTTCTCTTGTGTTCAGCCGGTGTAGAAATGTAACCGGTCGCAGTTTCATTCATACGCCTACTGGCAATAGCGTAAATGAGTCGCCTCAGACATTGCTTATTTTCTAATCTGAAACAAAAGTGAAGGCTAAGGTCCATTCGTTAGCGATCGTCCATAACACCCATTAACTTCAACGATGCTTATCACAGAGCTGCACAATGATTGGAATTGTGGTGCAAATGGAAGCGACAATTTCTGATCTCTGACCTTCAGCGTAGTCATCGCATGGCGCCGAAGTTGTTTGTGAAATTGTCCCGATATAGCTCCATCATATCTTTAATTGAATAGGGGACATTGTCTTGGTTTAAATTTATAACTCATGAGTTTTCCAGCCGGAGATAACCACTGAGGAATGCAATTTGTCATCGTGCGCTTGAAGCATATTGTTTGGGGTGATGATCGGTTTTCTTGCAAAATTCTCTGTTATTGCTGTGCATCGATCCGTTACAGGTTCAGGTAGCGGTTTATTATATTGGAGATTAACTTTCGACCGGAATCGCTCAGATATTGCTAAACTAGCTTTCCACGACCTGGTCTTCCGCCCACCAAATGTGGGTGGAGTCCGCCTACTCCCATGGAGGTCTAATGTAGCTATTTAAAAACTAAATATAGGCGTTTTTGATAACTGATTTGTATTGCAGATTGATTTTGCGAAACCCAGAAGCACATAGTTATGTGCATACATTACCCGCTATGGTGTTCGATTCTGTACGGGGTCACACCTGTCAAACGTTGATAAAGCCATACCAAGTGGTTAGAAAATTCTTGAGCTTCTCCCGTCCTAATCGTTTGAGACATCGATTTTTTTCACGAAATTTCACAAATTCTTACTAAAAATCTGACTAAAAAAGTACAAACTTCTTGAGATATAAACCGATTTCTTTAGGAATAATCGTATGTAAAACTATTGGACACAAAATGAAATATATTCAAACATGACGCAAAACGTACCACCGCATCATATACACAATTTTTACCTGTAGTTCGACGTACTATGTATCGTCACGTTGTAGTTTTATAATTCGTAATTTCTTAAATTCGTTCACGTAATTAGATAAAAAACCTCCCAACCAAAAAGAAAATTCACTCAAGGAAGTCACTCTAAAAAACCAGAACCTCCAACCCTCCAAAATTTTGGAAAACATTACATTTGGATTTTGAAGAAATTTGGGGGAGGCTTTCACCGCAATAAAAGCGAACCTTACAACTAATAAATACTATATCTACTAATTACTATCATATGAAATAATAAAGTTAAGTTTTTTTTAAAGCTGTAAGGGATAAATGAAGCCAATCACAGCCACCAATAATGATGATTATAGTCCAAATATACATTTTTCAGACGGAACCAATTATATTTTTACTGAAGAATTGATGAAAAAACTAACAATCGAAACGATTATAACACGTAGCGGAAAATGTACACAGAAAAATAAAGATAGCAAAGCCATTTATCATTTCTCACTCCAAGAATTCGCATCATTCACTGCAATTCATAGAATCATAATTTATCGGGAATCGAATCCAAACGATTATAACTGTCTCAAATCACTCTTAGATTTTAACAATGATATTTTTAAAGCGTATAGACATTTTTAAGGGCAATACATTTTAACAGAATAAATTATTTGGCAGTGATAAGGACGAACGTGATTATATAGGCATGAAAACATTTAACTCTTTGAGTAGTGAGCTAATTTTAAAGCATCATAAACTTAGATGCTTTATTTGTATGTCCACCAATTATCATACAAATCCACTTATCTGCCAGGACCGTCGCAACGTGTATGAAGCTTGTATATAAATAAACACTGTTGATAGCACACAATATTCGGTTATTTTTTCAAGTAAACATAAACAATGCACTTGAAATCGAATCGTTATATCATTCATTGATCATTATTAGTCAATAAATTTGGGTTAACGATCTATACAATCGCACTATTACGCATGGTCATCGCTCATTATAATGTTAAAAAATTAACCTATGAACAATTGTTCACGTGTATTCTATTTACATCGATTATGATTCATATTTGGCATAATAGCAAATTCCTTATTTAATCGTTCCCAACAACAAGCGTTTTTGGTATGCACTGCGTAATTAATTTTATTTTTATCCAGCTGTCTTTTAACATTCTGCGGTTTTGTTGATACAGAAGCTTTTCCATGCCTTCGAATGATGTCATTTCAATTTTCTGCGCTTTGTTGAAAATTGATTTTCCACGCCATTTTGCTGCCTTCGTCGTCTGTGGCGCCCACCTTGATTAGAAACAATGAGAAATTCATGTACCTATGAATTAGCTTATCTATATAGTTTATATGCCTCACGTTAACTTATCTCAACGTATATTTTTGGTTTTGAAATATCTTCATAACAAGGCACGTGCTGGCTCATTATAATTCTCCCGAGACCGCCGTGAAAATCCTCATGTTCTTCGCTTAGTTCCATTGTTAGATAATTTCCCTATAAGGGACTTGTACTTCTGTCAGTCGCGTTGTACTTCTTTTAATCAATCGCCATTGTCTACCTGTGAATCCGTTGTTCCGTTAAACTAACCTTCCATTGTGCCCAAATATGTTGCGCGTTTGTTCCAGTTCCCTCTTTTGCTGGAAGCTACCTCCTCACTTTGAGCCTTTGGATTAGCCCAAAAACTGGTTTAAATCATTGACACCTACACATTTAGCCTTTCTGACATCATCGCGAAAGCATGCGTTCCTCAGTGGCGAGACATTAATAGCCCTTTTACACATGTGCACTACTGTATGGAAATAGCGAAAGGGCCGTTCCACACGTGTTCCGACGGCTGTTTCTGTTCCTGCCTTAAAATCGTTGGGATTGTTGACGAGGCCATCACCCTCGTTTATGATAATGTCCTATTTTTATTCCAATTTCAGGGGACTCCGAATCGTTTTATGGCTTAATTCAATCCCGGAAATTCGATATGCGATATTAAATTCCCCAAACCGTATGAAAATTCCCTGTTTTAATATACATACCGTGCATACCGCAGAAATTATTGGATCATCACATTTGTATGAATTCTTTATATGTAGGATCGACGTGTGTGTAGTATGGAATTCCAGCCCTCCTAAATTATGAAGGATCCACTATATCAACCAAAATTTCCAGCAAATTAATTTTATTGCATAAATAATCCATGCATTTCTTAAAATTGAGCTGTTTAGAACTCTCAAACATCTTAAAGAGGTAAGACACATAGTTGTGTTCGAATTCTAATGATTCAGAAAGAGCATTCTTACACGTTGAGCTCGGAGATAGACAGAGACGGAGAGGGTATCTTGCAGGTCGGAAATTGTGAATGAGAGATAAATATGGAAAGAGTACCTTGCGTACATCTACGATCGCATAGATCGTTAACCCAAATTGATTTGATATAATTAATCGATTTGTACAAGTTTTATACACGCTGCGACGGTCCTGATTGGTAAATGGATTTGTAAGAATGATAAGTGGCGGATATACAAATATAGGATCTAAGTTTATGATGATTTAAAATTAGTTCACTACTCAAATGGCTAAAAACATTATATCCTTTTTCAAGAACTTGCTTGTATATTGCCCGTTTGTAAACAACTCATATCTATTGTAGATCCCGAAACCACATTTTTAACCAAACAAATCTTCGAATTTACCAATTTCATGACTTCATTGTTGATAATTTACTAATTACTCGCTAATTAATTCCTTTCCTATAAAACCGCAATATATATTCTCTGGACTTCTATAAGTGACGCTTTTTTACCACTTTGAGCTGTGGGTAAAACGTACTATTGCGTGTAATGAATCAATTTTAGAGTGAGATCATCATCATGGTACAGGAATAGGATCTCTTCAATATGTATTAATAAAAAAAGATTCTAATTCTTGAATTGCAAAAACGATCTAAGTTTATCAGCTAGAACTCAAGCTCGTATACTTAAGCCAAAGTATTATACGGCCTTTTCCCTGAAAGGTAGTAGAAAACATATTTTGATCCACTTCAATGCCAATTCGATTTATACCAAATTGATTGCAGATTTTTTGCATAACATAACATAAGTCGTACAATCAATCTTCATAAAGTCATCTTATCGTTGTCAATGTCATTGTAAATTTGCTTCAAATTTTACCTTGTGATAACGATAACCTTCTGTGCGAGATGTCAACTTCGCATAAACAACACAATATATCAGACAGCTAAAACGCATCAACGAATTTAAGCCAATTTAAAAGAGGAAAAACATATTTTGTTAGTCTTCGATATTGGAAGGCGTAGAAGGATGCCTCGTTGTCATCCTTCATATAATTTGATTTGCGTCGGATGCATACGAAGTGAATTGTGCACAAAATTATATATTTTTGCTAGAGCAAGGAGTGCTATATACGGATTGCGTGTATAATATTTTCGTACTCGATGCTATAAGCGTCTGCTCTTGGATTGAGGGTGTTGAAGCAGTCTAGGAATAGCTCGCGTCAAATAGAGTTTTCGCAAGTCACATCGTTATGGCTGTTGAATGGGACACCAAAAGCTGCACACGCAATGCATTGTGTGTGTTAAATTTATACCTTGCATCCGGTGGACGAAGACGACGTTAAGATTTTGACACATGACAAACAAATATAGCGACGTTCGTGTCAACCTTTGACGTTTTTATTTCGTTCTACTTATCGTAGGTCAACAAACTTTTTCGAAATACATACCTCTTTTCGGTAACCTTTGACTGTCATCGTTGACAAGTTTCGTTTTCTTTTTTGTTGCGCCGCTTTGATCAAGTTTGTTCAACCGTTGCCTTTTTCTTCTCGTTTTTTCTTGACTTTCTAGGTTGTAGCCAATTTATAAGAATGATATGCTCATTTGTCACAAAAGTTCTATACAAATGTGATGACATCATTTAATTAGCAATAGCCTCATTATTTACGATATATAAACCGAAGCGCAGTTCTGCGAATCATCGACCACTTTTTTTTTAATGGTTTCATTCTTCCATGACAAATTTTTACATGGATTCGTCATGGTCTTTATATTTATTGCTGGAGTCAGTGAGGTCAATCGTGTGACGACCGTTTCTTCCACGCACTGGCTGGCTCCTGCTCATTCAGGTGCTGCCTGAAACATGGTCCTGCAAGAGAATCCTACATGAATATTTTATGAATTTATTTTAAGAATACCAATTTCGATAGCGCTATTATTAATCTCCATGGCCAATGTTGATGCGCCAATTATTTTGCATGGGGTCAAGACATTTGATACCAGTGTATTTATCATAATTTGCGTAATATAAAAGCTTATTTAAAAAGGACAATGCTATGTATAGTATTATGTATAAACCAAATTGATTATATTAATAAAGTTGATATACAAAAACCACTTATATCAAGGAAACGACTTGAAGAACTCGGGGATTCCAAGTAAAGTCCTCGATTTATCTCGGGACTTTTATACAGTACATATATGTTATTCAAATTGTTATATTAACCTTTCCCTTCCGGTGATGTATTTACTACACCTCGACTCTAATATTTGGAATATCGATATGAAATATAATAGATACGGGGTTCAGAATTTTAGTATTCCTCCGTAATATAATTACGAATCATATCAAAGTATTATAGCATATAAGTATTCATCTGCAGCGACGGAAATAAATGATTTGTCGGGAAATCGAGAACTTTGCTTTGAACTTTGAGTTTTAGTCCGTGTTTCAGTAGCAAGGAATTTTATCAGTCACATTGATGGTGTTATACGAATGTTTTTGAATATTTGAAGGTGATGTTTATTACACCAGAATTTTTCAATGAAATTCACATTATCAAGACAAATCTCAATTCAAGAATTTCTTAGTTTAGTTCTTCGTTTGTAATATGTAAAATATACTTAGTTTGATGCTAATTTCTTGAAGCATACTTCAGGAAGTATAGCGGGAAGGCTGTATAACTCGCACGAAAGAAAGAGGACTGCCAGTCTGGCCCTTATGGTAACCGATCCGAGTGATGTTTGAGAAACACTTCCCGTCGATAGGACGCATTGCTGGTTATACGCAAATATAATATCGAATTTCGTCCGATATTCAGTTACATGTAATCTTTATGGTCTGTGCTCATATTGGCGTATTATATGTACGGTACCAATTAACACGTCCTTGGTAACGCTGGCGTTGTGCGAATCGCCGATGAACGAAACCGTCAAATTGAAAGTGCTCCAGAAGGCTTTGTTTCCTTGTGCCTTTCACAAAATGCCAAACTATGGACATTCCATCGACGCAATCGGATCCAAAATGCTTCAAACCACAGTCACGATTAAATCAACGTATCCACTGCTAAAACTATAATATATACATGATATTCTGCCTCCCATTGAAACCAAAACAATTTGTTACCAAACAGTGATCCACAGTACCATAAAAATGAAAATACACACATTTTCAACACCTACAATATATGGTCGATTTGTGTTAATTGGTCGATAGAATTGCTAATACATATATATTGACTATGCATGATTTGGACCTTGACTTCGCCAAATCATAGCAATGTCTTCCAAAATGGCAATAAAATGATAAGATTTGTACGCCTTTTATATTATCCTATTTATCCCGATATTTCGATAAAATATATTTGTATTGTGTCGTGAATAACAGATCCAAGATGATATTTGAGATGCCAAGCATTCTCAGAATTGTCTTCTTCGATTTCGTTTCATTGAATGGTCATTTAATCATCGAAAACGAATCGACGACAATTGAAAGCAAATCATATTAAGAATTTGAAGGATAAAAAGACGAAACTCCTCGCGTGCGTTATCATATTTACGCGATTATTGAATACTTCGCGCAAAAATATATCCGAAATTGAATTAGTATATATGGCCACACTGCCTTTACGATTCATTTTCTTTTACCTTTTCATTATCAAACCGCTGATAATAACGCGCTCATATTCGCATTGGAATTCAAACATAATAGTGTGATTGTGATTGCTTTATATTTGGCTTACAAACTCCAGCTGGCCATTGTTTGTGAGCTCAAACATATGGACTTGAACAGGTGTGGGTATCGTGCCATTAATCGTTTCAATGAAGTTGGCAGTTTCGCGAAACACAATAATGGCGACCCAAAACAAACAATTACCCCGGAAATGATTTGGAAGCTAAAGGTTCGAGTTTTTAGTGAAGTACATAATGAATACTAAAATGCTTAACCCTTTGATGCTATATTTATATGTCAGCCGCTTATTATCCGTATAAATCCACTTATCTGTCAGGACCGTCGCAGTGTGTATGAAGCTTGTACATAAATAAATAAACACTGTCGATAGCACACAATATTCGGTAATTTCTTCAAGTAAACATAAACAATACACTTGAAATCGATTCATTTTATCATTCACATTATTAGTCGATAAATTTGGGTTAACGATCTATACAATCGAACGATGTACACAAGATACCCTCTCCGTCTCTGTCTGTCTTCGAGCTCAACGTGTAAGAATGCTCTTTCTGAATCACTGGAATTCGGACACAATCCCAGTCCACCGAAAATTTATGACTGTGAATAGCCATGAATATGATAAGACCTCGGAAGTCGGTTTTCGTTTATATCTTAATCGAAAATGTATACATGAACATTTGAACAGTTTAGTTGTAGATCTTGAACGTTCCAGCAGCATGATGCAGCGATATCTCACTAAGTCTATCAACATATTCATAATGTTAGTAGCTCTATTTCGAACCAATGGTAACTTCAATGTTCACCTCATCATTGTTTGCGCACATGCAAATATCCTGATGGACCCAATTCCTTTGATGCCAAGGGACGTCGTACATTGGAATATACTGAAACGTTATTATATAGCAGTCAATTATAAACATGGCTCAATCCAGATGCATTTAACAAAGTCGACAAAGACAACGACTACGAGATGAAGATTATCGCGTTTGTAAATCAGTCTTTCATTTTCCCACAATTAAGGAATTTCAAGCAATCCTTTTTGAATCTCCAAACGAAAAGTCATTTTCCGCAAAAGCTAAACTGCAAAAGTACGCTATAATGGGTGGAATCCACGAGCGTAGGTTTCTTGTGCAGTGGTTTACTAGCATGCCGATTTAGTGCAGTGAAGTGACCATACGTTTAGGCTCACAATATTACTCTTGTCAGCTATTTTGTCTTCGGTTGCACTTTCAAAGCGTTCCTATAAAATGTTATCAGTAACAAAGATATTATTTAGCGTTGAAACGATGTCTCACAAGTGATCGTTAGCCTGAACGTGTGATCACTTAAATGCAATAATGGGCATGCTAGTAAACCATGCACAAGAAACCACGCTCGTGGAATCCGCTCATAAAAGAGACAAACGCTCCTGTTCTCCTTATCAAAATTTCGCAAATACACGCTATTACCGCAAGAAATATTTGGACTGTTTTAAATTCAGGATGGGTTTCTTTTATCCGTTGGCCCAATCATTTGGAAAGCGCTGGTTCACAGCAACATGCGAAGTGAGTAGTAGCCAGCGGAAATGAATGTTTTTCGTACTTTTTTGTTTGCCACCCAACCCTATTCGTTATGGTCGTTTTTTTCTTTGACGTCGGCGCTCGGAATCAATGTTTCTTTTATATCTAAGCGAGGAAGATTCTATGACCAGGCCATATCCATGGTGTGGGAGATCCACGAGCTCATGGTGTGGGAAGCCGCAGACGAAACCATGGGTGGATTAATCCTTGACGTCACCTGTCCAATTGATTCAGCGCGGTTCAGCTCTTCGGCTTAATCTACTTTGACATATTTGTTTAGCAACACCCCATGGCAAATTTGCATTTTTATAAAATCACATATGGAGAGCGATGTGTTGTCGATACGATATGTTAATATATCGTATATCAGCAGCGGAATACATTAACATATTCGCGATTACCGACGTGGTAACGTTTAATGGCATCGTCAACAGTGTGACAAAAATAATTTAATATGCTTAACCAATGCCTCTCCAAAGTCCACGGAAGCAATCAATTTAATGTTATCTGAGGTCGTCTTCGTGATCGATGCCAAATGTTCAGGGACGGGAAAGTATCAATTTTCCAAGCGTTATCCAACCAAATTATGTATGTAGGAAAAGTACCACAGCCTTCATATTTTTATTCGCGTAAAACATCGACAAAATTGCGATTCAAATTATTCAACAACGAGTTCTTTGCCATAAATATATTCAATAAACATGTGTTCCAAGAAAGAAAAAAACCTTAGAAAACCTTATATTCTTTATGCCCTCAGGCCATTAATCTGTCTGCAGGGAGATTAGTGTCGTCTGTCGGTATAATAACAAAGACTGATGTCGCCTTCCGACTGCAAAAATATCATACATGCGTTAAAAAACGAACAGCTTCGATAATTCAAACGTGAAATATTCCTCTTGGAATTGGTTGTCTTCTTGAAATAATGAGAATCGATCAATTACAAGTGACGCATTTCGAACCAAGTCAAAAATAGCAATTGTTGATTCCGATTTCATCAATATTTAAATACAAACGATGCTAATAGGGAACAAATTATTTCACTCCTACGTCGTTTAAAGAAAAAAATGCAGATCAAAGGGATAGAAATATATAGATTCCAAATTACAAGCTAATGGAGATGATCTTGCTTGTTTATAATCAAGCTTTCTTCACAATTCTTCCATTGTTTGTCGAGAGTTTGTTGAGAATTTTCCCTTTCAAAGTATAAGTTCTTTCGCGCAGGAAACTTCCCTAAGAAAAGTTGATTTTATGCATTGCTTTTTTCCATTTGTTAACGATTTTCTTGGTGGTTTATTCGCCTTTTTCAATTTTCTGAATGCTGGCACTCTGTCTGTTTTTGTCGATTTCTCCATTTCACTTTTCACGCAATGAAAATTGCTAGCTAAAATATTAAGCTGTGTTCCTTGGGAGATAATGAAAAACTACTCTGGGCGACCTTGTTGATTTTACTGGAAAGGGCTTTCTGGATACAAAGAGTCCAGTCCCATGTTTCCTATATTATGAAATAATACACTGTATGTATGTATGGTCTTATCTAATTTGTTATCTCTGCTCTTATCAGTGCGATATCGATCTGATGAAGAGATATGCAGCGGATCTATGTCAATGTTGATTTGATCCACGTCCTGATTTGGTCCTGAACAGGAGGATTTAAGAATCAAAATATGAACTTGATTTTTTTTTCTTGAACCCAAAGCTTGTGAGCATCGTGTGCCGTTGTGTCATTCGGTGGTCAATGAACGCTTTATTGCGAATCTGTATGCAAATCAGCGTTTCGGGGAGAGCTGGTGGTCTAAAAGCGATTGCCAATGTTATATTAGGATGTTTATATAATGCTTAATTTTGGCATCGATGAATTTTTGGAAGAGTGTCTCCCAGACGATGATCACATCGCTGTCGTTATTGCATTGGTGCTCTCGACGAGTTGAATAAACTTTTATCAAAGGTCTTTTTACGGATCGTTATTGGTCTTGGCGATTGTCACGTTGTTGTTTGTCATCATGCCCATTTTTGTGCATGGACGTCTTGGTCTTTGACGAGATTGGTGAATGCTGCTTGGCGGAAATGGTCTTGCCTTGAAATGCGTAGGTGGCCAGTTCGTGCTTCCACAATAGAACGAGGAGTGAAAGCCTGATTTATGAAGGATTGTGAAGAAATATCGGATTTCTGAAAAACCTCGAATCGAGCTGCTGAGATAGGCTTCATTTTCTGGGCGCATGTGGGTCAAGAGATCGCAAGGTCTTATTTGTGTACTGTGAGCAACATCAAGATGATATCATTAGCTCATTTATCAAATTCAATGTTTATGCAAAATTATTCTGGAACAAGGTCGCCTTTCTTAGCTGTGTCTGTTTTCGAAAGATGTAGAACAAATACTTCGATAAGAATCTAATATTTATTTTCTAAAGAACTAAATAATTTCCAGGCAAGAATTCTGAATGCTTGCATGGAATTAGTAAATTTGTTCAATATGCTTCCTATTTCCATCTTGTGTTCTCAATTAGTGACGGTGTAACGCACATGTTTTTGGTTTAGTAGTCTTGAACCGTGTACCTTGTGTGTCGTAATGTTTAGTCAATGAACGTATTCAACTAGGGTTCGTTACTCAGGAAGTCGAAAATAATAAAAACACTCAAGACGACGCCTGTTGCACCTATCCGCGTCTGCACGTGCTCGGCGCACGTGTTGGCACGTGCCAGCATGTGCCCGCGTGCAAGATCGTCCCTCGACATTTTAAGGACATCATTTGATACTTCTAACGCAGCCTTTGCAAACGCATTGATCATCTCCATTGGACACTTCTCCAAGACTGTTGATAATCCATTTTGGACATCCAATACCAACTGAAGACCACATTGGACAGTTTGGATATGCCGCGAACAAATTGTTTATTTTCATCCTATCATTAGAGTAAACGTTCAAAGACCTATTGGATGCGGTACTTAGAATTCATTAACGGCCTTTGATAATTTTCCGCATTCTTAGGCGTAGCTCGCGTTTATGTCTTAATTGAATTACTTCAATTATGGGCCAAGGTTTTTGTTATGAGAAATGTACCAATCAATCTTTCTATATGAAGAATGCATCGATGCTCCATTTTCAATGTTATTGAACTTAGCCTAATTAATAGTCTTTGGCTCCTATCAGCGACGTTCAATTGCAGTTGATTTCAAAACTGCTCTTATAATATCAAAAGGACCAAGAACGACTACGAAGACCTATTGGTAGATCGGATCACATATCTTAGATACTATTCCAACAAAGACTTTGTCTATCTTTCATCCATTCGTCTAATTTAACTTATCCAATCTGAGAAAAGAGTGGCTATTTTTTTCCATAACTTTTGAATTTTGATACATCTTGGTATTTATGTTTCGACTTGATTTAATATATATATTCTATATAATTTGACACTACACATCGAATATTTTTGCGCCCCAGCCGACAAAACGAACACAATCTTATATATATAAATGAATCTCTGTTTGTTCGTATGTAATGCGCTGCCATACCGTTCATCAGAATTGCGATAAAACTTCGTCCATTTATTGCTAAGGATTGCGCGAGTAACATAGGCATAGTCTTCTAATACATAAAAATCAATGTTTGTTTGTTCGTATTTAATACGCTTCCATACCGTTCATCCGATTGCGATAAATCTGTGTCAACTTACTGTTTACGCTCGCGAGGAATAACATAGGCATAGTAAAAATATTATATGGATGCACCTATATCGGTTTTCAAATAATTATTTAGGCGCGTATGGCATTGCAACGCATGCCGGGTATTCGATAGTATTAAAATAAATATGAACTTCTGCAAAAATACCTCTAGGTGCAAAAAGCGCGCGCTTTAATTCAACGAGTCTAAGAAAATGCTCAAAGAATATGTTCATCCTTTGAAATAGACTTAATTTTTTTTTCTTCCTAAATTTGACCCATGATAGCATTTGAGTTTGACAGCTCTTGTACAATATCACTCAATAAGTTCATAGGATATACTTCGTCGTCGAATATAGCATAACCCTGATGATGCAACATTGTGTCTCGCTCACTCCAATCAAATCAAGTTTGATAGAGCGGTGGAGCAAATGAATACCTCGTGTTGTGCAGCGTAGTAATCAATTAAATTAGCGTCGATATTATATTGATTTAATTATAATTTGGATGGAAAAAATGAATGCAAGACTTCGGATACAAACGATCGCAATCCTTTTGTCTGCATATTGGTATCGACTTAGCATTTGAATGGCGTCATGTGGTAAAAAAAACTCGTTATTTTCTCACAAAACCCATACAAAATATTTGATCAAGTGTGCCTTGTGAAGGCGATGCATTTCACGATGCTTTATCTTCTTATCGTCGTTTTTTCACTGCACACTTTTAACTTCTAAAACCACTTCCGATCCAAAGACCAATACATCCACTTCCTTATATTATACGCGGTGTTAATCTTTTTTTTTTAGTAATTAAATCCACTCATGATCTGCTTTATGTTAAGAGGACAGCTCGGCTTCAAGTGCTATTTTTTTTTAAAGAGGATCGGGTCTCATGGTATGTTTATGAAATGAGCGTAAATATTAATGTTGAGACTGGAATTTACGCAGAAAAGTGACGTCATGGGACACGATATGTATGTCTTTTTCTCTTTTTTTATTCGCTCGGGCGTAATTAGAGTCTGCGAAAGTCGATGGATCCGGATGAGAAAGTCTTATTTTCGTCTTTGGGTCGAGCAAAACGAATCCGCGATGATGATCACAATAAATTCGCGCGGAATGGTGTTCAACAAGTTTTGTAAATATTTCATAGATGCATGCAACATGCGAATGACGAATCTCAAGAATTCTCCCTGCATGAGGTGTCTGCTTTACCAGCCGTGCGTGATGAATAATAAATACCTGGTATCGGCGTACGAATCCTTATGAATCATGATATAAATCTAAAATGATGGACGTTGATTGCCCTAACCGCATTAAGTGGCCTTCATCGCCTTTCTTCGAAATAAAAATATTATTTTTGTCCATTGTGTCCAGAGTCGAGAATGTACGCTGCAGTGAAGCATGAATTGACCATCGCACCCAGGTCGTTCTTGCTAGTCATTTTCACATCAATGATGCACTCTGTGTCATTTTTAAGCTTGTTTCAGGCAAAAAATAACATTTTGCATTTATTTATCGAAAGATCGTTTATTTTAAATGACGGCCGTTTCGCTTTATGAGGGCAATCCTCTTTTGCAGCGCATGCCGATGATGCTGGACGCTTCGTCACGTCACGTACATTTAGTTATTTATTCACACATACCTCAATAAGGCTGTGTACACACTCTTTCCTTTTAATTATTTTATACAATTTATAAAAAAAAACATTTAGAAAATAGGATGAAACTCTCAACTGGTATATCCTTCTTACATATTGGCTATAAACTATTTGTTAGAAACATCCACCACATTTTCACATTTCGCTCAGCCTCCACACTCATTAGATGTATTTGTAATTATATTACGAAGGAATACAAAAATTCTGAAGCCCGTATCTATTATATTTCATATCGATATTCCCATTATTAGAGTCGAGGTGTAGTAAATACATCACCGGTAGGGAAGGTTAATATAACAATTTGAATAACATATATGTACTGTATATATGTATACATATATAAGACAGTTACTGCCCATAGGAGTCGTATAAGCTCGCCAATTAATAGTTACGCCACTGTTTTCAAGCGTCCAGATTTCGGTGGGAATGTCTCGATTTAGTAGCCTTCATCGTGCTGGTGGTTAGATAAAAATTTCAATCCCGAATTTTTCGGATTTTTGTTTTACCAATCCTAGGATTCATGAGCACCTAAAGCTGTCCGGGTTCCCAGGATTGGATTCCCTAGTCAGAACCCTTTATGTACAGCGAATCGTTGATTATGTTACGCCGACTCACAACGTCCCTCGTGCCGTATTAGATACGAGACCGAGTGGCAGCAGATCCGTCGGAAGAGTTTTTTCACATTGGGACTTGTCCACCGGTATCTTTAAAAATAAATGATAACAGTATAATTCATTAAAGTATACACGATATCTTCCAATATATTTTCATTTTAACTATTTCTATTGCCTCATAGAATAAACCAGAAAATGCTCCCAGAAATGCCCAGAAATCGCCTATGAAGTGCACCAAATCTATATAAACCGATATTTTCGAACCAATTCAGTTGCGGTTTTCATTCCGCCAAACACGATTGTTCTTGCGGTTTTCAGTTCAGTTCCGGTTCGAAGCCCTGATCGTTTTATTAAGAACTGTTATTTCATCACTATAATTGTTGACAGTATACTACTGCTACCGCTGTTTGACCAAATTCAAGCAATTCAAAATGAATTAATCCGATGATATTCTAACATACACGGATAAATATGGTTGTGTGGAAAGTCAATGATGGTTTAGGGGTAGGAAAATTAACCCAAAGAAAGCCATGTTTTTGGTGTTTATGTTACTTTTGTCAGCTACTCCATCATCAAAGCTTCCCTATAAAATGTTATCAATAACAAATACTTCTAAGGGCATGTGTGTTTCCTGGATCATGTCTCGATACGAACTATATTTGTAAGAACTTTATATTTTTAACAATATTCTTAGACAAATTGTAGTGTTGAGACAAATTTATCAGCTCTGTCGAGAAACTGGGATTGTTTCGTGTCACTTTTTTTGTGGAACAGCATTTTTTTGTCTTACGGCAAATAAATCAAAAAGATAATATTAGACGTGTATTTTCATAAAATTTTCCAAATATGTACCAGAATTGTAATACAAAAGGGCTTTGTTCTAAAACGATAAAAATAACATTTTTTTGCCACAGTGAAAAATAGTCATTAAAAAATCTTGGAACTTGCATACGTGTGTCGCTAGAACTAATCATAGTTTGTGGATTATATGCGGTTGTGACTCCTTCCCTAATCGCCACAAAAATGTTAAGTCGCGTATCTGACTATTTGTGGTTAGCTTTTTTTATTTATTTCTATAGGTTGACTCAATTCAATACCAATATGAATATTACAACGCTGTAGATGTCTTCCATTTTATAAATCTTTCCTCATGTGACAAGATAGATCGATTGACATTCAATGACCGTTATACGGAAAATGACTATCGGTAAACGATACTCGTTATAAGCGTGAAACAATGCATTTGGACATTTTTATTCACAAATAATGGTAATATAAATCTATATTTTAGCGTGCATTACTTCGTCGATGATTTCTGTTTTATTTCCGATTGAAATATTGTAAAACAAATAAACATTGCATACTCAGCTCGTTTGTGTCTTTTTGTTAGCATTTGTGATGGAATTCTAATAAAGTTTTTTTTTTTAATTTTGGATATCAATGCATAATCTCAAAATCGTTAATAGCCGATCATAATTGAGTATAATTTATTTTGATAAACACAAGTTTTATCCATCTAATTTTTGTTCGTTATAAGCGTGAAATGTTTATGTTGAACTCTCTCTCTATTATGCAAAACTATTTTGAGATAATCCCAAACAAACAACGAACAAATTCTATTGTGCTACTCCTTGTTTCCCATTTCTTGGAAATTTTTATTGTAGGAAGGTTGAGGAAGAGTCATGTTTTCTTTAAATAGTAACGAAAATTTAAGTGCCAATCTTTTGTTTGTCTTTCCAAAAAAAATTTACACTTCATTGGATAAATATTTATAACATTTCTTCGTATATTATTTAGCGATGTGCAAAACTCAATACGTATTATTATTAGCCATCGTCGCTGATGACGGCGCCTGACTTCCGTCTCCTGACCGCCAGTGCGTCATATCCCGTTGTACCTTATTCGATTATTCAGGATAATAAGAACCTCTTTCTGAATAATTATTATTTCATCCTTTTGCTTATTCTTTTTCTTGGCATTTTTTATGTTCCGAGGAAAGTGACTATAATGGACAAACGATCCATTGTTTAGAAATACGTGATGTTACAGCTGTCGTGATATAGATTGTTTCAGTTTAGGGCCAATAACTTTTAAATTGAATTTTATTATTGTTCGATGCGGGCACACAACCACATAGGAGCCATGTGGCTTTTCAAACAGGATCAGATGATTTATGGACATTGAAACCCTTCTGCTTTTAGACCTCATATTAACCCCCCAATGCTTGGACATATTTCAAGCTAAATACTTCATCTGCTACAGTCTGTATAACTTGTTGAAAATATTTCAATGAACAAGTAACCCAAAGATAATAAAAAATGACATTACTTTGCTCACACTTTGAAATCAAATACAAAATGAATCAATTCAGGATAAAACATAGGTCCATCATTTTACATCTGAGACAAAGGAACATGGGGACCCTCCACTGATCCTGTCCCGCAGATTTTGTAACTTAAAACTAAAAAAACTAGTTAAGATAGCAGCATAAATTAGTAAGATAGATAAATATCGTTCGCGACCTCATTTGGCACGAGCTACCTATATAAGTTAGCCTCTGAGGGAGCTTCCGTGATCGTACGATCATAGAAAATGCCATAAAAAGCCCTAAAAGAGGGCGGAGTGGCCGCAAGGTCTGTATGTTCAACCGGTCCGCTTTTCGGACCGCTGATATGACAAATGAGCGCCTCGCGACCTGAACACGTCTACAGAATGATTACGAACTCTCATTACAAAAGTCGGAATTCTGCGTTTTGCGCCTCAAGTTATAATCAAATCCAACATCTTAAAAGGTGTTGGATTTGAAGACTATATCATATTTTTAAATCTATTGTGCAATCGTCAAAAATCAATTTATCTAATTTTCTTATTATTTTCTATTTACAGCCCTAACGAAGGATTGGTCGGATCACGCATTATGGTGGCCAGAACGAAACTGTTGGCTGTCCCGCACGCGATCCACCTTAGACCAGTACGGAGTCGCCGCAGATGCCCTCTTACATTTCACCCCAATGCACAAAATTTTAAAACTTCAGTTACCTGATCTGCGATATATGCATTGCAGAGTCGACTTCTCCGTTAAAACATTCAATGCCGTCATGTCAATCTGCAAAGATTTAGGCAAGTGATTTTCTTCTACCATATAAATTACGTACGATATTATTGAATAAAATATATTAAAGTATTGTTATTCATTTTTAGGAATCCGTCACCCAGAAGAATTGTCGTTATGTCGACCACTAGAAGCTGCACATTTGAAACAAAATTATCAAAAAGGTAGTAATTCATCAATATCGGCACCGGCCGATACAAACACGTTTATTGCGGCAAGCGGGAGAGGGAACAGTGGAAGCTTAGATGCTGGCGGAAACCCATTATTATGTGCACCGTTACCGCCACCGCCACCTCCTCCACGTTCACAATCGACCACACCGATCGGATCACCGATGGGAGTTGTAAGCATCCTTCGCGTTTTCATGATTTCTTATTTAAATATGCATTGATTATAACAATCCAATTAATCGCAGAATCATAATGGTACATGGAAAAGAAGTCAAAATGGTACGTTTCAATCGAACGGCGATTTAGCAGATGGTTACCTTACTCCTCACAATACATCGTTATCGGCAGAAATGCTCAACGGATCAGATTTCTCATTAGCAAGCAGCCCCATTGATCCCGGTCATGAAGCTAGAGAAACAATGGTTAAACCAAAATCTTTAGTGGAAAAAGCTCGTATGAACGTTGGGTAAGAATCCGCTATATTTATGTATTTAATAGATTTCGCCGGCGTTTTATAAATCTAATGCTATGTGTTCAATATTTGCAGATGGTTAGATTCTTCACTTTCAATCATGGAACAAGGCGTGAGAAGCGGAGATTGTTTAAGATTACGTTTCAAATTTTATTCTTACTTTGATTTAAATCCGCGCACAGACGCCATTCGAATCAATCAACTTTATCAACAAGCTCGTTGGCAGATTCTCAATGAAGAAATCGATTGCACTGAAGAAGAAATGTTAGTTTTTGCTGCTCTCCAGGTATGTATTTTTTCTAATAATTTTCAATTAACGCTTATAAATAATATCGTTGTAATTCGTATAAAATATTTTGATTTATAGTTTCAAGTTAATTTACAAGCAAGCACTAATGAAGGAAACGATACTATGGATAGTATGACAAGTGGAATAGATCATTTAAATGTATCGGGTACTAATGGAACTTCAGGCGAAGATGAAATTGACGCAGCACTCACAGAGTTACAAGTGATGTTGGAAGGAGGCACGCCTTCTACTCCTACTGATATAACGCGTGTGCCTGATTTATGTGATAATCTTAAATTTTTCAAGTTAGTATCTTTTTATTGATCATCTCGAATTGTTATTTTATGCGTAAACATGCTATTTAAACATGCTGTTCTCTTTTGGAAAATCTTTCTTTATTTCTTTTATTTTGCCGTTGGGGTGGTGAAGCAAATGCGGTGGTGACTTCTGTTTTCCGTCGTAAGATTTTTGTTTATACGATGCTATTTGCATGGATGACCCTGATAATATTATCCTTTGAGCTTCAAATTTGGATTGTCCTATGAAAACTATCAAAGAAAACCCATTCACTGTTTATATATGTCACTAAACTACCAACATTGGTTTTAAACAATGTGTGTGATGTGTTCTAATGAAATCACATGTAAAAATAAGTAGCAAGCCATTAAAAATTATGATACTTCCAACAAAGCAACATCCATTTAATGTACATTAGTCACTTTTACCCCTTCATTATAGTTTTGTCGTTTAAAATGGTCATTATCATATGCACCGAATGAACGTTCGGATGAAAACCCAGTTACATATATAATTAACTAACGTAGAAATGTTATTTACAGGCAAAAAAGATTCACTCTGCGTGGCTACAAATCTTACTGGTTCACTTGTCGAGATTTAAATTTGCGTGCATATAGAACGCACGAAGATGCTATGGGAGGTGGAAATGCCGTTTTTGTTATCCTATTGCGTGGTGCTGAAGTTACGCCTGATGTTAACGTTGCACAAAATCGTTATAATATTAAATTAGAAGTACCCAGTGAAGACGGAATGAGCGATATGTGGCTGCGTTGTTATAATGTAAGGACATAGTTATTTGTACATTGACATAAATATTCTTGGATATTTAAATTAATTCAGTTTTCTAATGCCTTTTAGGAAGATCAATATGCTCAATGGCTATCGGCAATGAGACTAGCATCTCGCGGTCGCACATTAGCAGACGCAAGCTGGGCTACTGACGCTAAAGAAATTAAAAATTTCCTCGCGCTTCAGAGACCTGCACCCGCACCTGCTATCAATCCTGCAGACTTCAATCTGAATCCAATCGATTATCTTTCTCCGCGTTACCAAAAGAAACTCAAGGGAAAGGTATAATTTGTCTTCCGTTGATCAATATATTTAATTTATTAAACTATGAGCGATTTTTTAATATATCATTTATCAACAGGTAAAGCAACGTATATTAGAAAATCATGCGAACGTTAAAGAATTAACCGGGATGGAAGCAAAAATGCAATTCATAAGAGCATGGCAGAATTTACCGGATCACGGTGTATCGCTTTTCATCGTCAAATTCATGGGACACCGAAAGGATGAACTCATCGGTGTCACACAAAATCGTATTATGAAATTAGACATCAATTCCGGTGATCATCTGAAGACCTGGAGATTCAACACGATGAAGGTCAATACGTATTTGTTTATAATCGTTTAACGAAAATTAAATTAAATTACATTTTAACGCATTCAATTTCAATTTTTAGGCTTGGAATGTAAACTGGACGGTAAAACACATGATGGTCCAGTTTGAAGAGGAAAAAATCATATTCTCGTGTCTATCGTCCGATTGTAAAGTAATACACGAGTTTATAGGCGGATATATCTTCCTTTCGATGCGATCGAAAGACGCTAATCAAACTCTAGACGAAGATCTTTTCCATAAACTTACCGGAGGATGGGTGTAATATCGACGCTTGGAATTCAGATCACTTAGTCAGATATCTCAAATAATATAGTATAGTGTATATATTTACATATATTTTCTATCAGTGACAATGATGTAAAATAATATTTATGTTACTTTTATATTAAATTTATGTCAATTTTAATTTAAGATGCATTTTGGTTGGGAAATATGTCTATTTGCATGGTTTCTATAGAACCACTGCGCAAATATTGAATTAACAGATCTTTATCAACACGTGTTAAGAATCGAATTTAATTATCAAAAGGTTGGCGCACGTTTAAATTAATGTATCCTTTATTACCGACAATTTATTGTGAAAATACCGGATAATGTTGATAAAAATCAAATTCTGTTAAACAGGAATTAAAACGTGTAGTTTGTATTTGTTTAGGAAAGCTTATGGAATTTGTGAGGTCTCTGCAATTCAATCCACTGTTAGAATGTATATAAACGCACTTGAAATTTAAAAGTTATATAATTTATTGTCTTAAAAAGCTCTTTCAACGGAGATGGGAAGTCCCTTTATTTGTAAATGTATTGATTTTGGCACACTTTCGTTAAGCTGAAATTTGCATGCACTTTTTACATGTATTTATAAATATTGCCTCATAATTTTTACTTGAATTTGTTGTATATAAAAAAAAAATATTGTTATATTTATTAGTAAATTTTTTCTGTAGAATGTTAATCAATGTTGTATTTTTTTTTATAATAATAAAATTTATTTTCTAAATTATTGTTAAGTTTATCGCAAATAAACTTTGTTTTGGAACGGTTTATTTTGTTCATGCTTTTTATGTTTAAAAAAAAATCAAATAAAACACAATACACTTAAGGTATGAAATATTTTTTTGATTTTTATCAGTTCGTAATTTATTAAAAACTTTGACTAACAATCCAATATTTGGATTTCTTCAATGAAATTTTATATCATATTTATAGTTGATAATTTTTTGAGCACGGAAAAGTATCATCTTGTATCAAAAAATGTTATATGGGCGGCATGGGCACATACGATCCCGTGTTTAACCATCAAAATATTAATATTTCTTCTTGTCGATTCATAAAATGCAATACCCATAATCAATTGTTGAAATTGAACATCAATGATATAAAATATTACTTTGGTATTTGTTACACATTATGAGTAATTTAGAGATCTATATGAATAATTATATTATTTTTGTGTTAATATGGGAAAAACATTGATTTCGTAGCAAATATGCACTTTTATGTATTTTTCTTCTTATATTTCTACAGATAAACCATTACTTTTTAACTAGTAATAGTCACCATTCTATTATTGTATTGTGATTACCGCTGTTAGTGTATTTAAATCTCTTATATGTTTAGTTGTTTTAGCTATAAATTAATGTTTTCGTAGTGCCATTTTAGATTTTATTTTTTAGCTGCATCCCCCAATATTATAAAATTTATTTTTTTATAATGTATATATAAACTTTTATTCTATACACATTATTTTCAAAGGATTATTAGGTAATATCGACACTGAACAATAAAAAGGAGTGCCTAAATTGCGATAAGCGCATTGCTTACTAAAAAATATATAAAGCAACATTATGTAACATATTCAAATTTTCTATCGTCTATTGAAATTTTACATCGATTATTTATAAGTTTTATATCTTCTTTATTCTGTAAGCTTAATAAACCTTTCATAGATTTGTATCGATAGCTTATGAAGCTGTTTTCTTTTTAACAGAGTATTGTATGTGCCTATTAATATGCCTTGTATTGTTTATTTAATAAGTGTGGTATTTTATACATATTTTAACAAGTCATTAACTAGTTAGTAATAAACTTGCCCACTAAAATGAATCCGCTAAGCAGAAAATGGATTACTATTATAACTGATTTCATGTACAATGTATATATAATAATGCAAACGTATCGGTCATCTAATGTACTATATTATTGACTCATTTTAAATAAATAACTGATAAAAATGGTTTTTTTTAATTTACTTTTTCGGATAAAATTAAAAGTCAGATCTTGGAAAGTACCTAAAGTAGTTTTTCACTGTCTTCCGAGGAAAACTGCTATGATACAGATGAAATGAATGTAACCCCTTCCAATGAATGGATATTGAAGAGGTCCATAATTCTGCAGTGAACTGTTTGTGGCTGTATGATGATATAAGAATAAATTAATACATTATAGTCCCACGGGCTCAACCAAAAAACTAATACAATTGCAACTATGATAGAATTATTATGATTAATTAATTAAGAAGGATAGGATCTATGTTTATGTAGCAATATTATCATGATTTAAAAATTATATATATGTTATTGTTACAAATTACGAAGATAGTCTAAAAGTACCCGACCGAACATATAGATGATGATTTTAAAAAACAAATACTAAATAAAAAACAGCTGCACGTTACCATGATATGTATTTGGTACACAATATGAAACTATTGTATTTCATATCGATATTCTTATTATAAGAGTCGAGTTGTAGTAAATACATCATGATAAAGGAAAGTTTAAATTAGGCTGTACGAACTATATGCAGGAGATATGGTAGGCCTTTCAAAAAATGCTGTATATCACATATTGACTGAAAATTTGGACACGAGAAAGCTGTGCACAAGATAAATATATATATTTAGTTTTTATGAGTGCAGGGAAATCTAGATTCGTTCGCGACTTCTTTTGCCATAAGTTACCTATGTAAGTCAACCTCTGAGGGAGCTTTCATCATCGTGCAGATCATAAAATACCCCGGGTACGCATTCATCCTCGAAAAAGCCCTAAAAGAGAGACCACAAGGTCTGTGTCCAACCGGTCCACTTTCCAGACCGCTGACATGCAGAATGAGCACCTCCATATGCAGAATGAGCACCTCCATATGCAGGGCCGTAATATGGGGGTGGCAAACTTGGTTTCCGCTACGGATGCAAGTGGGCTTGGGGCGCAAAATACCGACCCAATCGAGAGTTTCGCATGCTTTTTATTTACTTGATCATTTTAATTTACATGAATCAACACTGATTGTCCGTTTTTACAATATATACCGAGTTATTTAATTCTTGTTTTATTCGTCATTGCTTAAACATTGGGCCGACCCAGCCGGCATAAGCCCGCAATAAAATAAAGACAACAATATTTTCGACCGATTATAAAATTTAAACAACCCCCCCGTTTTGTAATAAGAGTTTGTAATCGTTAGGTAGACGTGTTTACGTATGGAATCTGATCGCGCTCATTCGTCGTATCAGCGGTCCGAAAAGCAGACCGATTGGCCATACAAACACTGTGGACACTCTGTTCTCTTTTGGGGCTTTTTACGGCATTTTCTATGTATAATGTATATTTTAAAACATACATTATTAAATTCCACGAATGTATTATACGGCATTGTGATTTCTTCAATTATTATTTTTTGATTAGAATTAACGATAGCGTTCTCCGCAGTTCCATAATATTCGACTGAATATATTTAATTTTTTGGTTTAGATTTCGTTAAAATTAAATTCCAAACGACGTTATTATTTTTGCTATATCGACGATTAATTATATTATTTTATAAATGTGTTGTTACGATTGAGTTCTAAAAATAAATTTGACATCATTCTAACTGCGCATTTATTTGGAGCAAAGCTACACATATTTTTTTAGATGTTGTGTAATATATTTTTGGTGTAGCAACACTGTGTGCAAGTAATTTCCTGCGTGGTGCAAGTGTGGTGTGGCCGGTTGCGTCGTTTTATTGAGGTACTTGTTTTTTGAAGATGGATTCTGCTAGATATAATTCGGAAGATAGCGAAGAGTCCGTGACGGACGGAGAAGTGTTCCTGAGCTCCGGCGGCAAGAGGAGGCGATTGACGGCCTCGCCGGATAGCGGTTGCGACCCGCCGCGTCGATCGCGCCAACTCTGCCATTCCAAAAACGCCCAACTTGCCCGCCAAAATCGCATAAGGAAGAAAATGTATCTCAACACCATCGAGAAGCGAGTGGACGATCTCAAGAGCGAAAACAAGAAAGTGAGATCTGTTATCAAGACGCAGGCCGGATACATCACGGAGCTTCAATCGGAAATCCGCTATTTGCGTGCCGTCCTCGCCAATTCAAAGGAGATTGGCTCATTGGTGCGCAAGCTGACTTCCGTCGGAAACTTGGAGACGCCTCTTCCTGCCACTCCCTCCTACGAAGATTCGCCATCGGCGTCGCCATTCGGTCTCATCGGAGAGTGCCCCACTGAAGAAGACTTGTTCGACACCCTCTCAGGCTTGAAGCCTTTAGTCGATGATCAGATCCTTTCCCCGGATTTATCCGACCACAATTACACAGCACAATTTCAGTCCAGCTACGATGAAGATGACTCCGGCAAAGAAGTCGGAATATGCCTACACGTTTCAAATAAAAAAATGTCTTTAGAGTTCTGCTCCATATGTAACGAAAGAGCGGTCAAAAATCACGACTTTGTCGGCTATTAATATGAATTTAAAACATTGTCGTATCTACGAGACAGTCAAAATAGATAACGAGTGATGAAATACACGAAGCATTTTTATGTGAATTATTAGTTACATCCTCTCAAAAATGTACACCGTGTTTGACATTGGAGACTTTTATTATGTTTAGTTTTGTGATAAAACAATATGTATTAGATTAGATTTCAGAAAAACATGATGAGTTTGTTTATGAAGCATTTTACCTGAATAACATATTGTCGTCTATAATTAAGGTCGTTATTGTAGCATTTTATTCTAATATTACAGGATGGAATGTGCTGTAAACGCTGCTTCTCTGCACAGAGCATTTTTGTCCAACTTTTAAGGTGGAGTAATTTTTTTTACTCGGAGCGATGCATTTTCCGAATAAATTGAAATTGAGCGTCGCTATGACGGACGATGTAAATCTGAGATTTAATTTTAACGGAAATGCAACGTTCCATCTCCTGATATGTAATTGTGTGAACTTTTAATATCACGCAGAATGATTTATTTTCAGTGATGCGAGTGGGTTGAGGCAGCATTCGACAGAGTGCAGCAGCGTCCTCACTCATATCGTGTCGATACCTTACCAGATAGGCTAAGTATTTTGTATCGACCATTATTTTTATTTATTAACTTATACGAGATAGTTAAAATTGTTGATATTTTTTGTGTGATCGCGCCCGATCTATTAAGGAAAGTTTAATTTTATGTATATGAAAAAAAATGTTTGAAAAAAAATTGATAATAAATTTTAACGATGAATTCATAAAAGGTTTTTTTTATCTTCCCCTCTTTTTTATAAATATACTATACACATTTCTATGTTTCAGTTGGCGATCCCTGCAAAATAATTTGGGCTTCGGGTTGTCGAGACGATCAGATGTTGAGCAATAGTTTAATTGCATTGACAATTGTATGCGTTATTAATTTGTACGGTATTTTTGCTATTCGTCCAGGTGATTCTTTCCCGAGATAAAAGAATCGCAATCAAGTAGAATATGTTGCATCAAACGTTACCGAGGAATTATTTAATTGAATTGTGAAATTGTGAAGGTTTGCTTTATATTCCTAGCAAAAACAATTGGGTATAAAAATGAACAAGCCACACATCAGTTATTACTGACTGGATTTAATAGATTCTAATATGTTTTTGCTTTGAATATAAAAATTAATTAATTTTAAGTCTTCTATCTCCTGTAATATCACAGCAAACTGATTTTTTTCTCCTTAATTTTATACACAATACCTAAAATTAAATAATGGTAACTTCTACTGTTTTTATGCCTAAAGAAAATTATAGTGCTTTAAAATAGATGTCCTTAGGAGCAGGGCCATAGTAATGGAATGGTAAAGGCACCCGCCACGGACACAACTGGGCTTGGAGGCGCAAATCGCAGAATATTGACCCAGTCGAAAATTGCACATGGTTTTTATTTTACTCAACCAATCTGCTTTACGTGAATCAACACTGATTGTCTATGTCCGTTTTTATATATATACTAAGTTGTCTAATCCTTCTTTTCTTCGTTATCGATTAGACATTGAGCCAACCCAGTCAACATAAGCCGCTCATTCGCCATATCAGCGGTTTGAAAAGTGGACCGATTGGACATGCCAACTTTGTGGTCACTTTTAGGACTTTTTGCGGCGTTTTCTATGATCTGCACAATTACGGAAGCAACAGTAGCAGTCTGGACACTTTCATATCAGTGTTTTTTTAAAACAGTAACCGCCATCTATACATTAGGACGGGTACTTTTGGTTCTATCTCTGTATATTATTTAAAAAATACATTATAATAGTGTTTAATATATTGCATTTATAATACTTGCCACGGGCGCTTCATACCCTTGTTACGGCTCTGCTTAGGAGCCCTACTGAACTGGTTTTTCATCTTATGGTGGTACTTATAGCCCTATAAGAGAGCCCCGGCCACCGACAATGCTAATTGCCGTTTTCGTCTGTCCTGCGCCTCCTCCCTCCAATTGTCCAGCTACAGACGTACGGTATCTTTCTCAATTTGATTAGCCCAGACTAGCTGAGGTCTTCCGACAGGTCTGCTGCCACTCTGTTGTAAATCTAATCTCGGGGGACTTGGTGTGTCGGAATCCGTGCCACATGACCTGCCCAATGGATACGGCGGCGGTCTCGTCCCGGAGAGGTCTGGAAATTTGAGATTGTAGATTTCTCACTGTCTCTTACTGTCTTAACGGCCATATGTTTTTTTAGTGAATTTTGCCTGGCAGTCCTTAACCTGTTAATAACAATTTTCTATGATGATCTATGATTTACACTTAACCTTTTCGTTAGTGAGCAAATTTAAAATCGATGAAGTCGTTGTTGTCATAATCGCTTTACACCGATTACTTTCTGTCAGCTCCTAATCAGCATAAGACAATCTTCAATTCGAGGCAGTCAATTGTAAATGAACACTTGATAGTGAATACAAGACCACGTCATTTCTTTACATAAACAATGCACAAAAAATCGATTCATTTGCTCCTCCTTTAGAAGGAAATGATAATTGAACAAAGACTCATTCAACACGCAGCGAAGACCGGCAAGCAGTTAAATAAACAAACACTCTCCATAACACACAATATTCGGTCATTTCTTTGCGTAAACAAATAACACACTTGAAATCGAAATCATTATAAGTCGATAAATTTGGGCTTAACGATCTATACAATCATGCGATGCATATGAATAAGCTATCCGTCTCAGTCTCCTGAACTACGCTAAGTTCTCTCTGTCTCTGTCCGCCTCGGAGCTTCAATGCACAAGAGAGCCCTTTCTGAATAGTGAAGGTCAAAACGGATATTTCCGTGAGTACTCACGAAACGGTTAATGAATACCCCACTTCTAGAATAATAAGGATCATGATCAATTAAGTTTAATTTGCTCCAATGTGGACTCTTCAGGTGGTCTTTCATCATCTTTTTTTGCACGCAGCTACCCTGAGGGCTTCAGTGATTGTACTTTTCTATCCTAGTCAGTCTTTCCGTTGAAAAAAATTTAAAACGCTATCAACAGTGTTGTGCTCAGCTCTTGTGCGTAAATAAGTGGCTTTTGCAGCCCTATTGCAAACAATCTATCAAGAGATATTTATCGTTTGACATTTACGTTGCTGGCTCGTGTAGGTCTTCATTAATGAGGATCTTATGTCCATTTGAATCTTTTTTCTAGGTCGTGGACCATATATCTTTTCAGCCTACGCGTCCCGGAGGTTTGGTTGGTTAGCTCTTCAACCAGGTGGTTGGGGTGTGTGTTCAGTCTTTGTTTATATTTTTGACTACAGCTTTCAATCTCTTGTTTCGTTGTAGATATGTTAAGTTCCCTGTGTATGTCATCACGTATCAAAGAGCGTCGCCTATAGTACGCAGCACTTTGGACTGAAAGCATTGGAGAATGTCAATGTTCGATGCGGTACCCCAGAGCTGTATTCCATATGTCCAAATAGGTTTTATTATGGTTTTGTATGTAAGTGTTTTATTTTTTAGAGACAGTTCCGATTTTCGGCCCATCAGCCAGTATAGTATTCTCATTTTAATTTCGAGTTGCTTTTTTTTCTTAGTGATGTGCATTTTCCATGTTGAGCATCTCCAAGTGCATACCGATTTATTTTACTAATTCTGCTTGCGGCAGTGCGTAGTCATTTAGTGTGAAAGTGACATGGATAGATTTGCTTTCATTAGTCTTTATGCGCCATTTTTTTGAAGCAATTCTTGTATGTTGTTGAGCTAATGCTGGAGTAGTTGAGATGCTGCTGCGGGGTCGTTATACAAAGTTAGAAGAGCTGTGTCATCCATGAAGGTGGCTTTTGTTGAAATGTCGGCTGTGTATAGAAGCTATAGAACCGGACCAAGTGCGCTGCCTTGGGGGACGCTGGATTTTATACGTTCTAATTAAGCTAGAAATTTATTTACGCAGATTATTGATTAGCTGATAGTTTTTACTATGTAGAAAGCTAATACATTAAGCATTATTAATGCCAGTGCTATAATCTATGGCTATCAAAATGACATACTTTCAAATTACAGTTATATAAACTCAGTTATATTTTCAAAGAAAAAAGATGTTTGTAATTTGAATCAGTTAAGTGTGCAAATGGAATTCAATGCAATAGAATGCTATAAATAATAGCAAAATGTAATACATAAAACAACACTCGATAAGTTTGTAGGAATTTTTCTACATTTGCAGTTATATCTTTTGCAATATCTTTCTAAAAAAAAAACCTATAGACATCGATTCTTATAAATATATACTGTTTACAATATTTTTCCTAATTGGTGAGGAACATGGTCTCCTAAGAACACAAGAGGACGGGATCTATGTGACTTATTACTGGATGTTCCGACTGAAAATTAAGCAAACCTAATTTGTACATTGCTCAAGAGGACCTTTAGAAGTTGGTTGATTAGTTGAAAGCCACTGCTTAGTCCTTTAAACATTGTTTGGTGAAGAAATGAATCTGTCTTGAACAGAAGATGCAGAATCTAAATGTCCTCTGTATCTTTTGCCAATCACTAGCAAGTGTCTTTGCACTGTTGGCCAAGTAGCCTCGAGTCTTGACGTTAATTCTGCCACACTTATTTGAATTCACTAGCGATTTTGGTATTGAATTTAGTAGATCTCCGACTTCGGTGGTCATCAACCAGACTAAAATTGCTTAAGAATTTCACCGTAAACTTAACAAATTTTCTTAATTGTCTTTATTGCGTTACAATCCATTTTAACACATTACGGGCCGCAGAATTGGGGCAAATGTGGGAGATCACATATTTAGTCGTTAAATTTCACAGTGAAAAAATTTTTTTTTCTATAATTTTAGTTTTTTAGTCAAGTCTTAAATATATATAAGACCATCTCTCGGCAAAACTAGAAAAAAATATTGCGTTGATATTTTTTTTTTGTACGTCAAGTTCAAATAATGAAACTCTCGAAAACACGCGTTTACGCGTGAACGGACCGCAATGTGTTAAAGTGGAAGAGCAAAGGATAAGTTCTGATGGCTGCGTCTCTATCATGACGTAGATAATGAATTTGTTTTTATCTGTTGATGAATAAATGAAGTTTAGAGTCTATTTAATAAGATACAACCTCAGTAGTCAATGGGTCAGCAACAACTGATAAATAAAATAATTAACACTGCTGTCAAAATAATTGATTATTTATGGATACCCCTAATATTTTTAATCTTAAATAGGCGCTATAATTTTTTCACATTGGGTTCAATCTGAACCTTTACAATGAGAATTCAGGAATGAACTATGCTGCTTATTTAATGGTTGATTTACAAATTTGGGTTAAACATAGATGCTATATTCCTGTGTCAACCACTTATCGTCTGCATAAATTCAATTTCCCAGGATTGCACAGCATGAATAAAGTGTATATATCAATAAATTAACCTTAAAACTGTTGATAATTACAACTCTATATAGATATACTCCATTATAATTTTATGCAGGATTCCTCATCAACAGGTTAAAAAACCAGATAAAATCTGTTCTTATTATAGATACAAATAAAAAGAATTAATTCAATATGTCCTTTTTTCTTTAATTATTCTCCCTTTATATAAACCACGCTAAAAATTATGTTTATTAAGGATTAAATTAATATATTTTTGCTGCTTACAATGTTCATTAGATTTAGACATTTTGTCTTCAGTATTATTAAAGGACTACCTACGTTTTAAACTTATATTGAATTAATGCCGTTTTGATTAAATCAATAGAGTATAAGGAAAAATGGTTATTCAGGTAAGTAAAACAACAATTTGTATTACATCATGATAGTTTTTAAAACAAAACAATAAAAACATTCAACAAAAACAATATAATACAGATTGGATAGATTAATTGTACATTCAATATCTAAAATAATTCGCAGTCTATGTTTTGTAAATGGTAATAATTTTACCCAGAAATATTACACTAAATATCTTGTAAATATGAAACGAGAGAAGTTTATACACAAATTAAAAGATTAAACCTTTAAAAAGGATCAACAGTTTATATAATAATTTCAACGTTTATTTAAAGCTTCCCTATTTCATGACTACAACAATGTTATGTAATATTTTCAATAAATTTCATCGACATGGAAACTATTGGACAAATTTTAATCATTGGATAACAATGGTCCAGATAAATAAAAAGCGATAAAAGTGTTTGTTGGAAAATTAATAGTTTCACGGGAACAAACATTCATAGCATGATACATTGTTCGATTTGAACCTACCTAAAAATAATGTATCTTAACAAAGCAGCATTGCGTTAAAAATAAGAAAAAGCGGCAATATCTCTATACGCTACCGAGATCTTTAAATTAGTAGATGCGCAACATTACACAAAGAAAAATGTCAAATTGTGTACAATGTCCTATGCAATTAAATGCGGAGAAAAATCTCAATAAATATAGCAAATGGGATAGACGACGTGAGCTGCCTAAATTAAATTGTTATCCAACTTTGTGCCCTAAATTGTTCATGATTTTAGCTTATCGGCTAGAAGCATTATTAGGAAACTAGATAGTAGGAATAGCCCACTTGGTATGGAAGAATACATCCTATATTTCATAATATCTGAAAATTTAAAAAAGAATGTTAAAAACATGTTTGACAGCGTTAATATCAAAAATATAATACTGACCACATTCATTTTTGACTTCGTGCGATGGTAACTTTTTAGGAGACCATCCTTCGCTTCGTTCCACTGCCATTTTCCATCTACTGTACATTATGTCTCGCTCTGAAATTGTAATTGTTATTTATTAACCCTTTGCGGTTCGAAGATTTTTTTCCAAAAATGTTCCCACCATTTTCAGTTAATTTATTAAAAACTATGTTTATGATATGATGGACTGTTAAGGCTGTAAGCTGGCAGGAGAGGTGGCCCGTGTCAACTGTCAGCCACTATCTCTATCAGTTTCCCTCTCTGGGTCATTCCAGATCACTGGATGTCTGGTTCCTCACAGGGCACGGGTAGTTTAGAGTTTTGTTTTTCAAGTATGAACTTTCCTCGATCTTGGAGTGTCCATACGGAGATCCATTCATTGACACATTCAGACAAGGAGTCCAATTGCGAGTTATTCATTCGTTGTGTCAGCGGTCCGAAAAGAGGACCGGTTGGATACATACAAACCTTGTGGCCATTCCGCCCTCTTTTAGGACCCCAAAGGATAATTTACATACGTATCACGCAACTAGACTTCCCCCCACTCATAAAAACTTTATATTTATGTAGTAGAGCAAGGAGGGGGCAACAAACAGCTCGGATCAGTGGAGGGTCCCCATGTTCATCATCACATCTTCGTATCAATTTGATTGGATATCAATTGATTTATTACATACGAACTATAGATATTGCAGAACATATTGCATTTATAATAGTAGTATTTAACTTTTAACCCAAATAAACATTTGTGGGCCATAAATTATGAAGCAGAAGAGGGCTAAAAAGGGTGCAGATCATTGAAATGCTCCATAAAAATGTGTAGCCCTATTTAAATCTCTCCCAAGAAGATTTTCGGCAAAGCAAAACAAATTAATCCATCAGCTTGTAATATAATTGAAAAAACATGCTTCTTCTGTGACGGTTATAAATTGATTCACACTTCAATTCAACAAATACGAATTTGGAAATATCGAAGCCGAAGTGCCCCCGCAATTAATATGTTAATATGCTTTAAAATAATTATTTAGACACCAAGTTCATACAGAATTTAAGCAGTCTTCAATTTTTAATCCCAAGGGTTCGATTCACAGCACTCATATAATTTGAGACAATGTCTTTTATATTAATGGCTGAAAATCATTCTTAAAATATTTTTATTATTTGAATAATGTAACGATTTGAACGCGCAAAATAAAAGACTGAATATTTTACCATCCTCGTTGGTTGTGGGAAAAAATGTATCCGATGGCGGCGGTAGACTGGATTTTGGCCAAACGTCAATTTCTGAGGCGCTGCCTGCTGCTATAGCTGCCCCCAGCGCTGAACTTTCTGCCATTATAGGACGTACTATTTAAAGAAAAATCGTTTTGATCAACCCGTTTATAAAAATATTGTTTAACCTGTTTTCGTAATTTACCAATTGGTATTCCGCATATATCGGCTTGCACCTGCATTAGAGACGTGTTCATAGCCAGAGTTCCATCGACCAAGAGTCGTTTTATGTGACGTCCACAATCACGACTGATCGATTCCAATATCGCTCGTGTTTGAAAAGCTATAGCTCTTGATGCTCCGACTATGATATGCGAAAAGTGAGTGTTCGGCGACAATCCACATATGACTCTAAACAAAAACGATGAATTTAAAATACGCACTATAAATAAAATATAAATAGACTTGGTATGCATTCAAAAGTCACCCGCGTGCATCTCTTCGCCATTGTGGTGATAATAAACCAGTAAATGCAGGAACAAAATAGACGGTACCGTCTTCGTCAGGATCTTGATCTTTTATTTTGTCGCTTAATTTTTTCAATAAGCTGGCCTTAAGAGATTCGGGTTCAAGATCAACTTTAAATGTTTTGTCGTAATCGTTATTCTTTAAATTTTCATTCGAATCAATGATTTCGATTCCATTTTTTAACCAATCCATTGTAATACCTGCAATTCAATATAAAGGTCTTTAGCAATTTTTATATAAATACTTAAAAGATTAGATCGACTGGCAATAAGTGGATTCTTCAGGTCAATCATTGACCTTGTTTTTATTTTATATTAACTTTGTACCAAATGATAACAGCTGATAAAAAAAGAGAGTGCTTAGTTTTACTGACAGTTAGATTTACATTTACTTAATATTTGTGATAAAGTGCACATGATTAATTTTCTTTAAATGCAAATAATTCCGTTTGTATCGTACCTGCGAGGATTCCTGAACCTTCCAAGGCATAAACTGTTTTAGCTTTTGGACCAAATTTATAAGCTACAGTTGTTAAAAGGCCATTATTTGACCTAATCAAAGATGTACCTAAAATGAAAAAAATATGGTTTTAGAACATACTTAAATATCTAATGTAAAAAAATTAATCTTTGTTTGTTCGTATTTTATGCACTGCCATAACGTTCATTTGATTGCGATAAAACTTTGCCAACTTATCGTTTGCACTTTCTTGAATAATATAGTACAATTAATTTACAGTAGATCTTATATATATATAAATCAATGTTTGTTCAAATTTATAATAAAACCAACAAAATAAGATATTTTAGAATTATTACTTCTGTGGCACCCACGCCCCGGATACCAACTAGTTAGTAATATAACGAAATCAAATACAAACCTGTATTACAAAGAACAAATGTGCCTGTCCCAAAAGTACACTTAGATTGTCCATATTCTAAACACATTTGACCGACTAATGATGCTTGTTGATCTCCCAAGCACTGTAATGAAAATATATAATTAGTCAAATAATATCCATCAACTTATTGGATTATGAATATAAAGCTTGCATAATAATTAGTTTCAATAAAGTCTTGAATTCAATATTTTACAATAAATAACCCACCTACCCCCGATATGGGAATCCCTGTTAGGGATCCGATAAAAATATATCCATAAATTTCCGAACTACTCTTGATGACTGGTAAAATGTGCTGCGGTATTTCAAAAAAATCACATAAATGCTTATCCCAATCGTGTGTGGTTAGATTCATTAGCATAGTCCGAGAAGCGTTCGTCACATCAGTCACATGCACGCCGCCTTTATTACCTCCAGTAAGATTCTGTACAGATAATAATAATAGAGCGTTTGATTTAAATTCGGTTGATATTTTATAATGCTCCATTTTTTAATCAAATAATATACGCTTGATTTTGTTGAATATGATAAGACCGTCTGATAATGCGAAACGGTCATAACTTGTGAATAAATTTTGCATTATATAAAATCAAGTGTATTTTATATAATTGATTATTTTTTAGACTTGCCCATATTAGCCAGGAATCGACGGTTCCGACCCTGCATGTTCCTTCGGATAGAGCGGATTTAACGTTTTGATTGTTGTCTAATAGCCATTTTAACTTGGGCGCACTGAAAACGGTGCTGAGTGGTAAACCGCAAGTTGTTCGTATAGAATCTAACGTCTTATTGCCGACTTTTGATAGATTATCTACTATATCTATTGATCTTGTGTCCATCCATACTGAAATAGGATAAAATGATGTTAATTGAGTGTATTAATACATCCGAAATGAATAATTATGTTGAGAATCTCACCGATTGCGTTGTTCAATGGATTACCGGACTTAACGTCCCAAACTATGACTGTTTCTCTTTGGTTTGATAGTCCTACAGATACTATATCTTCTGGATTTATGTCTAATTTTCGTAAATTATCTAAAGCTACCTGAAATTATAAATTATATTAAAATATGTAAGTGTCTCATATTCAATTTAAAACTGCACGATCATCTTAGCATGTCAAAAGAGTACAAAGTGTGCCAAGAATGCCTATAGCAATTCAGAGAGAAGTATAGCGTTGATATCACCTAGCTGAATTTAGAAACATGCAGTCATGATCGTGTGTCAATTTAAAATTAAATTACGATATAAATTCTGAATATATTATTTAAGACATACGTAACATAGAATGTAATAATAATCATGAATGTATTAAGTATTGATGAAATCATCAAGTTCAAAATAAAATATGACATGATAGGCGCATAATCTGATGGATCCTTTTACTATATCCGTTTGTGTATATTAAAAAATAAGAAATACCTCCATGCATTCCAATATGGCATCTAATATTTCTATAGGATCCTGTTCTACCCAGCCATTTTCAGGTTGGTAAGTTGCAATTGGTATTTGGTGATATGTTAACATCTCTGAATTTTTGGCTGCAAATACCTTAACATAGTAATAATAGCAATTATTAAACAATATATTTTTTTGTAGTTTAACTTCAGTTGAATAAGTGTTAAATGGGGGAAAAAATGCAAATTAGTAACAGGGGGATGAATTAAAAAATAATCTTTATTCTATCGCAAGTTAAAATTAGGCTATAGATAAGATTAAATATATACAAATTCGAACAAGAAGTACAAAGTTTGATCTATTGACACATCAGCTGTTTAATGTTTTGGATTAAGTGTACTGTATGTTTTGTAAAAAATAAAATTTAATAAACTACAAGTATTTATATTCAGCATGAACCGAGTAATGTAGAAACATTGCATTGCGTATATTTTATTATTTTTTATTGCATAGCAAAAAATATGAATTATCGTTGAAGGGCAAATTTAAAAAATGAAAGGGTTAAGAGTGGAGTTGTGGATTAATTACCGTGGCCCTCGCAGCGCGCGTGGGCTGCTCGAGGGCAGCCACGAGCGGCCCGAAGCGCCCGAACTGCCTCCGTCGCATGACATCCCATTTGACAACTGCCTCTGAATTTCGACCACCTAACCGCACCTAACCTAAACAAATACGGCCATAACGTTTTCACACTTTTTTGGCCAAAATACGAACAAAACGTAAACGGCGCAAATTGCAATTTTGCGAAATATCGACGAGATATAGGATTAAAAATTAAATCTCGTTTTTTATATTGTAAATAAAATATACAGTTGTAATTTTGATGACACCAAATAATAATAAAAAATAAATAGCAATTACAAGTTTTTTACCCTTTTATAAAAATATATTCTATATATTTACTTTTATAAAAAAAAATTAAAAACATGTATACAATCATTTGATTAGAGAATAAATATAAAATTTATAAGAAATAAATAAATCATATCAATATATTGGAAAAAATGATCATATCAATATATTGAAATCGGACAATAGGAGCTTAAGAGATGAACTGAGAATGGGATCCATCGACAAACAATTAAGGAGTTATCGCAAAAACTGGGATCTCCATTGACCACTATGCAAACACATCAAACTCATGGGTAAAATGAATAGGATGGGTGTTACGGGATAGGATGTGTACCGCACGCCTTTACCGAATCCAACAAAACGAGCAGCTCATTTATGATAATACACGACAAAAAAATCAATGGCTTTCTCAAAAATAATCCCCAATTCCAACCCCTAAACCCGAATTGACTATAAAAAAGATTCTTTCGTGCTTACAGTGGGATATACGGGGAGTAATTCATTATAAATAAATGAAACCGGGAGAAACTATAACTGCACAAGTTTATTGTCGACAATTAAAAGTTTTGCAACAAAAAATAAAATCCACATCCGTATTTGTTCAACAAAAAGAATACAATACTGCTTCATGATAATGCGCACCTTTATAAAGCAAAATTGACGCTGGATAAAACATAGGAATTAAACTGGGAAGTGTCAATGTATCTTTCTTATTCACCGAACTTCACCTTGAAGGATTTCTATCTTTTCAGATACATGGAGCACAGCCCTGAGAGAAAAACTATTTAATAATACAGCTGAGTGCAATTTATTTGAAAATGAGTTGATAAAAAGTAGTTTGAACTTTCTTTTACTAAATTTGCAAATATTTTTAGGGTCCCCCTAATATATCACTGATCTTAAATTTTAGCTACAATATGTACGATGACAAAAATTGCACATTGCTTAACGCACACAATCGCAACGTCTAAAAAAGTTTATAGAATTTTTTTTTGCCAATCTCCATTGATATAAACCACAAGCGTGAAATTGTACCAAGTTTCAAATGTATTAAAATGTCACAATATTTTTATTATTATGTCATACACTTTTAAATAGGACAAACTTTTCAAAGACGTTCATGTGCTTTTATTCTCATTGAAATGAGTCTTCAAACTCTTCACATTATATATTTTTGAGTAGTCATCTAAGCTTTCAAAATAATTTAAAATGAGATAATGAGATGTCTTTACAGTCATTAGATTGCTAGAAACAATGAATGCATCACTTTACCTCATATCATGATCCAAGCAGGTCTTTGCTTTCTTTCGGCCACTCGCTGTTCCAAATAATTAATGAACTTCCTATTCAAATCAAATACGATCGTTTTGTTGCAAAAAATTGACACTTAACTAAAGGTAAAGCGTTATTGTCAGTATTTTGGCAATTACAATGGAATGACGTCGGTAACACTTGGTCTGGTGATCCATGTAGCGTTCGCTCAATTTATTGAAGAATTTCGGTTTCCTTTCTTGGGTGTGTGATGATAACCTTCTTAATTTATGACTTTGAAGCCTCCCAAATGACGTTTATTATTGTTGTAATAAAAATAGTTTGGTTTCCTTCGTGAATCCCAATCTCGTTTGGTGATGATTCAGGGTTATTACGATTAGGTGTCGACAAAAAATTGGCTCGCTCTTTACGGAATGTTTTCTAGGCGGGATGGAAGAAGCAAATAATGACCTTGAGGCCTCCTTCCCGCCACAATTGAAGATTTGATAGAAAGAGCAGAGCTTAGGATGCACCTCCCTCCCTATCCCTCCGTAACGGCATCGTCTTCTCTCTCTCGCTCTCTCTTTCTCTCTCTCTCCCCTTTATTCGCTTGCAGGTGTTCGTACTGCCTGCCCGCGATCTAAGTAAGTGAGGTATGCTTTAAAGCAGGATACTTCTGCCTTTCGTTGCATTGGCATTTCTGAAGGAATCTTCGTAGTATATTGGCCACTTATTTAGAGATATTTTTTCAGAAAGTGGAAATAAATCGTCATATGATTTAGCTTATTAATAATTTGAGTTGATTTTTTTAATCACTTAAGCGCCAGTGATTGACCTGTTAGTCGCTGTCTTCGAAAAATAAATATTTTTTAATATTTAAGAATTAATATCTTGGTAAATCACGCATTGGTGCACACATATTACAAGCTTCATACGCGCTTCGGTCAAGTCTGGAAACCGCGCGTAAGTGGCGGACAAGCAAATATAAAATTTGCTCACTACTCAAAGGGCTAATGGCGTGTATAAAATATTCACTATGAGCTGCACGCAAATTATCCCGCAAGATAGCATGTGGTATAAATGCATATGCTAAGATACACAAGTCGCCTTTAGACAGTAAAATACATAAGTTAACGTCACGATATCTAAAATTGCTGGCGGTTAAAAATTAAAGTCGTTCGAGTTTAGAAGCATACCTCGGATTCGCGAAGGTGTGTGGTTGCTTGTCCGCTCCCCAGTTCCAATGGAAGCTTTGATTCAGTATGCTTTTGGAATCGTCGTCGAGTGGGTGCTTTATTTTGTACGCTCGGTTCACAGAAAACTTTGAAATATTTTGAAAATAGTGCGTAAGATCGATTATTAAATTAAATTCATCAAACGGGTGTTGCATTCCGCGCTCGGACGATTTAAAGTGAGAGACGGTTTCTTCGGCGACGTGTTTCACCTTCCCGGAAAGAAGTGCTTTGAGATGTTTCCTCGAGCACGAGAGACTTCTCTTGAGTGGGCTCTTTCAAAAGAAGACCATCGAGCACCGTGACATATTCACTTCGCCAGTTTTTTGGGGTCGTCGAAATCGGGATCGTCCTGATGGTTTTGAACATTTGAAAGTTTTCCATTTATGACGTTACTGTTGTAAGCTATGCTCGATAAAAAAAATTTTTGGGCCAAAAATATTTTCCCTTGACATTTCCGACAGCGTTCAAAATAAAAACAAATGAAACGTCATGAATAAATTCAAATCTATTTGTTGATGTTTTTTTTTGGTTATATTTATATTTTGCAATTTTCATTGATGTCCCACGTTGTTGTTGTTCACATAGGGTGTATGCAAATATAAAAAATAGCATAAGTAGATCAATGTTTATAAATTCGTATTATAATCTGTGATATGAGGCCTCCGGGTCATATTTGGTTGGCATGTCCCCGATTAGAAAATAATAAAACAATCGCTACAATTTCCCAGCTCATTCCGCAGCCTTAATATGGCTAACCAGTGCGAAAATTGGCGATGAATAAAAGCAAGAGCTGCATCATCAGCGACGATGCATGAGAGAAGAGGGGAACGCCTCGTTCTCGAATGGCCCGTTAGAAAGTCGGCTGGTCGAAGACAGCTCTTTCTCTCGTTTCGACCTTCTCTTCGATCTTCAAGATGCAATGACCCTTCGATCTCTTCCATAAGCATTCGATCTTCGATCAACATCCACAGGTGCTGCGAGTACGCGCCCGATTGACATCCAACCTGGTGAAAGCCATCCGGATCGTCTTTGGGGCATTTGCATACCCGTTTAACTCATTGCGGCTAGACGCTTAAATCACCATTTAAATTAACGCAAGGTCAATCTCGCAAGAAAAATGTCATTCCGATGAGCAATTATGCAAATATTACACATGCAACAGGGTCATCCTAATCTGCAGAGGCCATTTTTTAATACAACTACGTATTGCAAATCCATGGGCAAATGATCATCATTGACCATAAATAATGCAGCATAATTGGGATGCCCCACTTTGGACTCAAATTATTACATATCACACATGAAGCATAATCTGAAAACATCATCGACATCCGAACTTATGATCTAATCATTACACAAATTGTTCATATTACTGGTTCGCCAAAAGTATGAGCGCCATAAGTGACTATATCCGCCGATTTCAATCTTATTAACTCGTTCGTCGCTGCGTCCACCGTATATGGTGGACGGGCGTTCCCCCGCACTGGCCCTGTCGCCTCATTTAGATTGACATTTATTACTCTGTTTAAATGCGATTTAACGAGTTATTTCATTTCTATTTAATGAAATTAGCACATGCAAATATAAAAAAAAATTAATAGCATTTTAAAAATGTTATCAAATCGTCGAGATGTGATATTATTACTGGTAACTTCATTTTTGGTAGTGTTATTTCTTCTTCTTCGTCTTCCTCCATCTTCACTTCCTTATTTTTTAGGTTGATAACTCCATCTGCTATTTCACTTTCAGTCATGATCATCCACCCAGGGTCATCTTTATCTACTTCTAGCCACTGTAAAACATCTTCCTCTCCTACTTCTTCTCCGTTGTTAGTTGTTATGAAGTAACATTAAAGCATCGAGTGTTTCGAGATTTTGTTAGCCAGGCAACCTGCTACTGAAAATGCACGCTCAGCCTCCTCAGTTGTTGGAGGTATCGTCATCAGATATTTAAATGCTAATTCGAGTTGATGACCGATTCCGTATAACACCATCAATGTGACTTTATTTATTTCCGTCTTTGCAGATGAATACTTATATACTATAACACTTTGATGTGATTCGTAATTATATTACGGAGGAATACAAAAATTCTGAAGCCCGTATCTATTATATTTCATATTGATATTCCCATTCTTAGAGTCGAGGTGTAGTAAATACATCACCGATGAGGAAAGGTTAATATAACAATTTGAAAAAAAAGTACTGTATATATGTATACATAGATTAGACATTTACTGCCCCTAGGCATCGCCTAAGCTCGCCAATTAGTAGTTACGCCACTGTTTCCAAGCGTCCAGATTTCGGCGATAATGTCTCGATTTAGCAGCCTTCAACGTACTGGTGAAGTGTACGATTTCTGTTAGATAAAAATTTCAATCCCGAATTTTTCCCGAATCTCGGGATTCATGAGCACCTAAAATTGTCCGGGATTCGGGATTTCGGGATTGGATTCCCTAATGGAAAATGGGGGGGGGGGGGTCATTTTTTTCCCTTTGTTCACCCAAAATGACGTCCCTTTTTAATGTCTGATGTCCTTCTGATGTGATACCTGAGCTTGTTGACTTTTGTAGATATTCTTCGGAAGACAATGAAATTCAAGAAGATTTTGTTTATCTTAAAGAAAAAGGTTTTCTGGAGGACCTAGAGTCCAGTTTCTCCTTCTCTTCCCGTCCATATGCTTTTTCATTTTCCATTTCTCGGAGTGCCCATGCGGAGATCTGTTCATGGACGCAGACCATGTTCAGTGGACATGTCCAGGCATGGCGTCCGATTGCGAGGAGCTATTTTGTTGTGTCAGCGGTCCAGAGTTTGGACGGGTAGGACACGGAAACCTTGTGATCATTCAGAACTTTCTGTAATAAATTTAGAGAAAAATGCATTCTTGGGGCCTTTTACGACCTCAATAGGGTCGTAGAGCCCCCCCTTCCTATAATTTATATACGTATATGCATATCATAAAATTATTTATTATTTTATTTGTATATATACGTGTGAATATATCTAGTCTTAGGTACTTCCATCCCTTAGCCAGCTCATCTCTCCGCGCTCAGAGCGCAAGTGGCCACAAGTAGTGAAGAAATAACGGGTACTCGCAGGACATGGCTATTAAAATTTTTGGTTTTTGTACCCTGATGTGCACTTTTGTTGTGCGGGCTGGCATGGTCCCGAATAGTCCGCTATTCGGGAGATCCTCCTCTCATGTCCATATGCTCTCCTATTTGAGTTATTTGACCTTCCAGTTCGGTGGTTTCAAAACGAAATGGAAGGGTATGAAAGACAATGTTGGACGTATTTAACACTTGAAAGAACTTTGACGTCATTTAAGTACGATTTTTAAACGTGCCAATTATAAATGTATATATTCGCTTTTTCCTATATTTTATCTATAGTTGCGACTAGAGGCCCCTAATGTTGTGAGGTCCGGGGACGTTTCTACCTTGTTGGACGTAAAAGTGATCCGACTTTTAACATTTTATTATGCGAAAAGTATTAAATATAGAATGTTGATATCTTTGTTGAACATAAAGTTGGGGGAGCCACGTATGTCGGTGCGCGAGCGATGACATTCTTCACCACGGAAGTCCTAAATCCTGGACAGCTGATTTGCAGTATAAAAATTAAACATATTTTGATTTTGTATATTATTGTCTATAGCTTAGACTACAATTAAGAAGAAATTTTGGAAAATAAAAAAAATAATGAGTAATCGAAGAAAAGTTTGTGTTTTTACCAACATTTTTTGTAGTTTTTTGTTTACTAAATAAACAATTTTGAATATTTTTGAATAATTGTAGTCTATTCGATGAAAACGTTTATTATACACGTGCTTGTCAAATTTCATAAACAATACTCATCTAGAGCGTGTGGGAGCACTTCCGTGAGTTTGGAAAAAGTAGTTTCGAGAAAAACGCGTTAAAGCTTGGAAATGGAAAACCATATTTTAAAATCGCTGGTCTTCGACAAAATCTTATATGTACATTTGAACAGCAGTCCGTCAAAATCGAGAGTTTGTTTATTGATTAGAAAAGCCGTAAAATGAGAGGACGTAGCTTTCTCTCAGCTCAAAGTACATTTATGTTCGTTCAAAAAACCTATTACAACATTTTATTATAAAATGTCATTGTTGCTTTTTATAATCATCGGTAAATTAGCATAATGCTGATTTAATTCAATTCGTGATGACTTATCTCGGAGTGATAGTATTGTCACTCGAACACGAACGCTGGTACCGTGAAGCACTTTCGAGCAGGATGTCTACGACCAGGACAGCCATTAAGAAACCATTAGCATTTTTTCGAGGCTTATGTAAATAGCGTCGATTTGCGAATGCAATTTTTGCGATTCTTCCGTATCGTGGTTATATTTGCTCGCTCAACAGTTATATCAGATTTGCATCCGGTTTGTCGGCAAGTGCCAACGACATGGATTGCGTGCTCTCTTTTCTTCCGCACGGTGAAAGTATCGAACTTCAAGAAGTGTTACTTAACTTTTCATCCGAGTCATCGGCAATTTAGGCGTGTTGGATCATTGCATTTTTGTGATGTGAATTTTCAATGGCAGAAGAAATTCGCCAGAGCGGAAATGGTTACGTTGGATGCTTCGCCGCTGTTTGGTGTTGAATCGATCGATTAGCTTCGATTAATCCACGCCTACGACTTTGAAAACCTTTCATTAGAAATTTTCACAGCTAAAAACGCCGCAACGAATCAAATATGGTGTCAAGTTTAGGTTCCAAGATGCAACTTGACGAAAACGAGCAAAAAGAGACAAAAAAGCCTACGAATTCGGAACGAAACGTTGAATCTTTGGGATTGAAGATGGACCAAGCATCGATTTTTATAAAAAAAATTAACATGTTTAAAGCAACTGAATGACTTCAAAGAGTCATCGATGAAAGTTTCCACGGCATTCTTTCCAAGTTGAAAGTCACCTCAATGAAAGTCAACAGTACAATCCACTTTTTCGTTTGCTATAAACTGAATAAATGCTCAATATCGTCATATTTTTAGATTATGACTTTTTCGTATTATTTTATATAATATCCGTTATCAGACACAGATGATCTTCCATAAAAAAAATCCTAGGGACAAAGTATAGTTTACCATTGCTTTCCACATATGTTTTAATTAGGATACGAATTTAGATCGGAAAACATAAATTAGGTGCATCGAAAAGTCTTTACCGATTGTTTAACAATGAAAGATTTAATTTATTTTTATTTACAAAATCTTACAAAACATAATTTCCTTCATTACTACTTACTATTTTCCACAGGTTTTAAAGTTTTTCAATTCCCCTTTTGAAAATTCCTACTGATTTTGAGGCAAAATAAATGTACAAATATCGACTTTAGTCGCGTTTCAAAATCGTTTATTCTTTAGAGAGTGTGCTAAAGATCGAAAATTATGATAATTCATCGGAGCCAGATCAGGTGAATATGTGTAATATGGGAAGTTCTTCCCATTTTCCGTTCCGTTCATGGAAGCAAACCATGTTCTGTGGACATATCCGGGCATGGCGTCCGATCGCGTGGCGTTATTTCGTTGTGTCAGCGGTCCAGAGTTTGGACCAGTTGGACACGGAAACCTTGTGGCCACTCCCTCTAATTTTAGGGCGTTTAGCGCCTTCTATGACATCGATAGGGTCGTAAAGCCCCCCCCTCTCAGTCGGGCAGTAAATTCAGCGGGCTTGCACCCTCTCGGGGTGGCAAGCGAAGCTCAAATAACCTAAATGTATATAATAGAACTATTTATTATTACATGTGCTTATATATTTAAATATCATATAAACTAGTTTATCCCCCTGCGCTCAGAATGCAACTACCCACAAGTAGTGGAGAAATAGCGAGTCCTCGCAGGAAATGGTTTTAAATTCTTTGGTTTTTGCACCCTAGGAGTCACCCTGGAGGGTCCCAATTCACAACTGCTGTTATTGTTTCACCAGGTTTCTTAAATTCATAATGAATAATTCCTTGAATATCCCACTAAGCGCACAAAATAATCTTGCGGATCGTCAATCCAGGCTTCGGAGTCGGAAATGGTATTTGTCTCAGTAAAAAGCATTGAAGTTTACGACTTATGTTCAGAGCCGTAACTAGGATATGAAGCGCCCGTGGCAAGTGTTAACTTAACGCCCCACAAACCCCCCCCCCCCCCAGAATCCATTTTATTTTTAACGATAACTAATACTATTATAAATGCAATATATTAAATTATAATGTTTGATTTAAAATAATATACAAATATAGTCCCAAAAGTACCCGACCGGCATAGATGACTGTTGTAAAAAAATACTATGATAGAAAGAGTCTAGACACTACGTTGCTTCTGCGATCGTACATATCATAGAAAAAGCCCTAAAAGAGGACGGAGTGGCCATAAGGTTGTATGCTCAATGGGTCCACTTTTCGGGTCGCTGATATAACGAATGAGCGAATCGCGATCGGATGCCATACCTGAACATAACGATAACGAAGAAAAGAGGCATTAGACAACTTAGTATTTATTATAAAAACGAACAGAGCCAATCAGTATTGGTTCATATAAAGTAGAATGGTTGAGTAAAATAAAAATCATGTGCGACTCTCGATCGGGTCGGTATTCTGCGCTTTGCGCCCGTAGCGGGCGCCTGCTTTGCCACGCCCTAGTTACGTCGTGTATTTTTAAATATTTTTCAAACGACGCATTAGTGATTTGTTTTGCGATCAGCTTTAGATGAGCTATCGAAGCAGAAGGAAATGCTTTTAATAATATTATCGTGTTTATTATAGAGCGCCAATGCAAGCGTTGAATTTTATGCACTTGTTGCAAAAATCGCCGAATATCGGTCACACACAATCCAATCAATGCATAGATAAGTGGAACATCCGACCGAATTATATTCAGGTTTTTTTTTTCATTCCAGTTTTTACCTTGCCCAAATTCCGGATTGGTTCCGGTTTCGCTTCGGTCGCCTTATGAAAACTGGTTCATATGACTTCAACGGGCACTATGATATGTTAATTTAATGGCATGTTTTGACGTTATAAAGCCGAACCAGCTTTGTTATGTTTGTTATTGCCGATGGTAATCTAAAGCCGATGGCATTTAAAGGATGCAATGCAATATTTGAATATGAACAACATTTGAATCAGACTGTCGATGCAATTAATACTGAAACGAATCCATGTTGGACGTGTGAAGCTTCGTTTAAAACAGCCCTATAATTAGATTTGTCTCGGAACGACCGTGTGGGAATTTCGCTTTCAATGGCTCATAAAATCGGGGAAGTCCCGATTCTCGTATGCATTTAAATGGACGCATTTATTCGATGTCTCTACAGTCATTATTCTCGCCGATTGCTTAATTGTATTTCGAACATTGCCTTCGGATCTGAGAAAGTTTTCAACGTCATCGGGTCATTGTGGAGCCGACCCACGTAAATATCCGCGAATATATCTTGGCATACTTATCGCCCTGTTTGAGTCAGAGAGGCCTTCACATTTGGGTTTTTGAGCGCGAAGAGGTGTTCAGATCACACGCTTTCAATCTGCGCTTCGACCACAAAAAGTCACATTCCTTACAATTAATTCATTATTGACTCAAACGCAGCCGAACGTGAATCATTCAAAACTCATCCAAATAAACTTCTAATGAGCACTACAATAAGATTTTAGTATGATAAGATTGATAATAATTGATTTCAATCATAGAGCATTTTATCCATTATAATTTTATACATCGAAACAACAGTTAAATTGACATGCTATTCATTGTTAGACATCCGGAATTTTCTATGCAACGGAAGCTATTTCAGACTGTTTATTATCACTGATCGCTGAAATTCGTTTTATGATGTAAAAGTAAGCTTGTCATTAAGTATAATAATGAAAACTGTTGAAAAATTATGCACACTTAAAAATCTTTTTTTGTGCGGTAGATGCGTTCCGCGGAAAATCGCACAAAAAAAAGCTATGACTTACATAGAAAACGCGAAGATGCGTTCCATGGATTTTAAAAATCGCATAACTTTGAAACAGCCATATAAAATATATCCAAAGTCGCAATTAAAAAAAACGCATAACTTCGAAATCGCACAAAAAAAAGTCCCGCAAAGAAGAGGTTCGAGTGTATTTCTAAAATAATCCATCATTAAAGGATTTCCAAATCAAAATTTAGGCTTAAGATTTAACAAGTCTAATCTTATACTTTCTGGAAATCCTCATTATTTCTTCCTCAACATTTTCTATTATAACACATTGTATGCGGGAGATTGAGATTACAGTCCTCGGCGCGCCACTCATTGAGCGCGAGAAACTTGCGGGTGACTGTGATCCTAATATTTTAGATTTGATTTGAGACCTATTTATGCTATTTTAATACGATGCCAATAACACCACACCTTCTTCATCTTCTAATTTAAGTATTTGTTATGTTCTTTTACTTTAAACATTTCTTCCATCGAAGTTTCGTATCTAGAGGCGGCATGCCAAGATATTTCCAAATAAATTTATACCTATATATAAAAAATAATCTCTATTTCTCATTGCTAAGGATTGCACAAGTAAAATAAGTATAGTCGAATATATAAAAATCAATGTTTGTTTGTCCGTATTTAATGCGCTTCCATACCGTTCGTCCGATTGCGATAAAACTTTTTCAACTTACTGTTTACATTTGCGGGAATAACATAGGCATAGTAAAATATCGCATGGATGCACCATGTTGGCGCATATTGGCCTGGTGAAATGAAGATTGGAAGGACGCGCGCGCAATACGGTGGTAAAGTGATAGAGAAACACAAATGAAATATTATAAATAATACATTTTCAATCAATATGGACGTTGTTACTTTGAGTAGTTGTTATCCCTTTGAGTAGTGAGCAAATTTAAAATCATCATAAACTTAGATGCCATACGTCCGTCGCGTATCATCCGTACGAATCCACTTATCTATCAGGAACGTCGCAGCGTGTATGAAGCTTGTATTTAAATAAATAAACACCTGTCGATAGCACACAATATTCGGTCATTTCTTCGAGCAAACATAAACAATACGCTTGAAATCGATTCATTATATCATTCACATATCATTATTAGTCGATACATTTGGGTTATCGATCTATACAAACGTATGATGTACGCATGATACTCTCTCCGTCTCTGTTTTTTTCCAAACTCAACGTGTAAGAATGCTCTTTCTGAATCACTGGAATTCGGACACAACACTGTGTCCTACCTCTTTGAGGGGTTAAGCTTGAAAATATACGTCATAGATTTTCTTTACAAATATGACATAGAATTCGTTCAAATACACAATTCAAATATATATTTTTTTCATATAGAATGATGAATTGACTAAATATTGTCCTTATGTTTTGTTCGTAGGCGGCTTACGTGCCATTTGATCATTGCCTTTTTATACAATTCAAGTAAAAAATAGTCACTTTTTGCATTGTATCACTTTGGTACACTCACCACAGGCTGAAAACCAGTGCTATGTTTAAATATATCAATGCAGTAAACTCTTTTGTAGACGAAAGAAGTAGAGTTTCGTGATTTTTTCGCGAATAGAACATTCAATTCTGTATGATGCTTCGTCCTAAAAAAATGACATTTTGGCAACAACTTGTGATTTAAACGATGTATTAGGTTGATGTATAAGATTTAGTTGCAAATCTCGACTCGACCAGATAAAATGTTGAATTATGATTAAATTCAACAATATTGAATTTATCCTCTATTGGATTATCTTCTTATATCGCCAATGCAAAAATGTTGAGGAATTGCGATTTATGACGTCGCCAAGGACGTCTCAAGCAGTCGCCGTTCTTCGAAGGCAATGCCGGGTTTTCCAGCATTTCTTCACGACGGATCCGAATTTCGTAACTTCGATCGTCATTCGAATGACACCAGCAGAACTGTGTCGATATGTGGTTATGAAATTGGACATAGCGACCTCAGGCTTGTCCGGCTCTGGTCCATGCATACATTTTATGTGTCAGTAGTTATTCGGATCACGAAATTGACACGGCTCCGTATCTCGTACCGGATTTTCAAGCTTTTCGTACGGAAAAAAAGCAGGCGTACATTTAATCGGCGTTACTGTTATAATTTGCATTTCCGTTCGTATGCCCATAGCTGCATAAAAACATGAATTATTAATCGATGATCATGAGCGCAATTTTATTTAAATGCACGTTCATCGTAGGGCGTGGGAGATGTTAATGCCGTTTCTTTGAAAAATTACAGCACAGAACGAAGTGTTATCAAATCGAACTCGAATGAAAATGTGAAAAGTGTGTGGTTAAAAAGTTTCCACAAGTGTATCGAAGAAATCGAAATACGAAAGTGAAATTACTTGGATTATGTTCAACTACTGAAGGGCGACATGGCGATACTAAAACTCATCGTGTTTGGCTGCATTTTGGCTGTGACTTTAGCAGTAAGCTTAGGTAAGTCTTTATATCACTATTGTAATTATTTTTAAAATTATATAAAATGTTCAAGCTTTGAGTATAAGTCGGGGATGCACTCACTTATTCTGAGATGCATCGTGTTGGTGTTATTTGGATTTTTTTATATTACAGTCTGTACCTATTTAGCAGTATTATTTTGATGAATTAGCAGTATTTTTTTACTGCTAAGCCACACAAAAAGTAGATTTATTCTTGTTCTATGTGTCACTTTAGTGATAAGAGTATTGATGGAGATCAAACGTTGAACAATTACGCATAATTCAAGGAAATGAGGGACTGAATTATATGTACTCCAGAAATTCCTTCCTATTAAAATTAACATGGTCACCCCTAGTAGTTTTTCATTATCTTTTAAGTAAAGCTATTTCTTATAGCTATTGCCCATTGAATGGTCTTTGCTACGTAACTGGATGTATTGGTTAGAATGCTTTGTAAAAGAACTGTTCTTATACGATATTAATAAAAATAAACATATTAATCATGTGTTGTGACAACCCTGAACAAAAAATCATGAGAAAGAAAACAAGAAAAGTCATGGACATGGTGCGTTAATCCTCAAGTGCGTTTTTCGTAACTATTTCATTTGGACAGGTTTGGACATTTAGACATTTCCTACGCTGTTGTGTGGTCTTTTCCGGGTTACCCTGGACGAACCACACAGAGAGTGTCTTTCACTAATATTTTCGCCCCAGGAGAAACGCTACGCGCAGAGCATTCAGGCGCTCACCCCTTTTGCGCCCTCCAGAAGAGGCGAGGTTTCCGCAGGAAGACCAGCTTCAGACTAAGTGCACCCGAAGGTGCGATAGAGGAGGAAAGACAAAGGTTAATTCTAAGCTAAATTCAAGGGATTCTATCGCGGGTTCATTACCACCACGAGTCCAACCTCAATTTGAAGGGGGCTACAGACGATGATGGACCGCAGGGGCTACCCCTTCCCCATGGTACTCGTATCGGTTCGGTCATTCTTAGTACAAGTACACAAGTCGCCATTCTAGGGTGTTGAGGATAGCGGTGAGCCTTTGACACAGTCTCCACCAACTACTGTAATCGACTGTTCGACACACCCATTTCTGGGTACGCAGCACAGAGTGACCTGCGTATCCAACTCATATTAGCTGGGCTACCTCAGCTGCGTTTGATGAGCAAACCGACGAGGCTGCTTACGCGTAACTCTACTCCACATCATTACCCCAGAGATTCAAACGTAGCCCACGGGCATAGGGTTGGCTCCCCCTCCCCCTGAGCTTTTATGGGTGTGCGTTGTGGAGTCTAACACCAGGGTCGTAACAAGGCCTGCCACGGGCGCAACTGGGCTGGGGGCGCAAAGCGCAGAATACCGACCCGATCGGGAGTCGCACATGATTTTTATTTTACTCAACCATTCTACTTTATATAAACCAATACTGATTGGCTCTGTTCGTTTTTATAATAAATACTAAGTTGTCTAATGCCTCTTTTCTTCGTTATCGTTATGTTCAGGTATGGCATCCGATCGCGAGCCGCTCATTCGTCATATCAGCGATCCGAAAAGCGGACCGATTGAGCATACACACCTTATAGTCACTCCGTCCTCTTTTAGGGCACTTTGCGGCATTTTCTATGATTTCTACCATCACGGAAGCAACGTAGCTCCTAGACACTTTCTATCATAGTATTTTTTTTACAACAATAACCGCCATATATACGTCCGCTCGGGTATTTTTGGGACCTTCTTTGTATATTATCTTAAAACATACATTATAATAGTATTTAATATATTGCATTTATAATAGTATTAGTTAACTTAAAAAAATAATTTGGATTTTCGGAGGCGAAGGGGGGCGCTAAGTTAGATATTTGCCACGGGCGCTTCATACCCTAGTTACGGCTCTGTCTAACACCCACCCGAGGGCTGAGGACAGACGTAAATGGCGGAATTCCTTGTCGTTAATTTTTTTTCAATTTAAAATACAGTAATCCGACAAACGTTTTGTAAGACAGTGTCGGATTATCCAATTTGTCGGACTATAGAGTACTGCTCTCGATCCCTTGTAGTTCGAAACTTTTTGGAAAGTAATACTTGTAATCCGAATCATAGATATGCATAGACAACATAAGGTTTCATTTTATAGAACTAACGTCATGAATACAATGGCCATAACGGTTATAAAAAATAAAAACCTGTTACTGCCATTAAACGATTTTAAAAGCGTTTTAACTATCATTTACAAGCTACAAAGAATTATTTTTTGCCATGTCTTTGTAATACAATTTTGCTTTCATGGCCAATATGTGCCAGAAAATAGGTATATGCTTGTTTTTATCCCGAAGAAACCACATATTCCCCCTTTTTTCCCTCCACTTTTGAATATTTAAAGTTTGCCTCTTGCCCCACAATCAATGATGGAGGCGGGTCTGTTGTATTGGGATGTCGAATTACAGGGGTCGCTGGATTATACTGGGCCCGAATTACCGTGGGTCTACTTGGAATAATACATTTGGAGAACCATCGCAAAATATACCAACAACCATATCCATAATATTACTTAGGGTTTATTGAATAGCCTTTTTATACACATGTAAAAGTATGTAGTTTTTCAACCTCATACTTTTAAAACAGATTTTATTACATATTTGTCGACTGTTATTATTAACACATTCAGCTTAGACGATTTTTTAAATTTATTTAGCGTTTCCCACAAAAAAATCAAACAACTGACGTATTTAGACTTTTTTGAGATGTATTATTGGCAATGAAACATTTGTTTAAATGACTAAAGAAATACGCTGAAAATTCTGAGACATCATCTAATTGATAGCATATTTAAATTTTCATTTAATTACACATTATTTTAAATCAAATTTCACATTATAATTAATTTTAAATTAATTATGGGGTTCATACAACTACACAAATTTTATGTATAAATGTTTGCTTTTCCCATAAAATTAACAATATATGTTCGAATCATTAATTATTCTTAATGATCTGGTATGATTTCATATTAAGCCTTGAAAAGCTATTTTAAGAAGACTGATCCGATCTTCACGCAATTAATTCGTATATTGGCCTTTCAAAATATAAATGATTGAACCAAAATCATCGTCTATATGAAAAAATGCCAACAACGGAACGTAAGTATATTGTTAATGCAGTGTCGACAGAAGAGAAATTGATTGTTTTTCTCCACAGTTAAGACATTATGCCTTATTCATATGGCTCGTTTCAAAAGGGCCCAGTGTAAATATTTCATATGAAATCCGATTTCATTGCTTACTTTACGACCTGTTGGAAAATCCACCATCGGATAATATTTCACTTCTTACATATAGCCGTTCTTGTGAAACGCCATGATTTATTGCGCTGTAATCTTAATACAATACGCTTGTGATCTAATTGGGCCTCTATAGGTTGTAGAATTTATCGGTCGCATGAACCAAAAAAATCGTAAAAATGGAGACATTCGACGTGCATTGAATCGATGGCGGTGACAGTAGTGGCTTTATAGCGCAGTGAAAACGTATGCTCTTTTGGATGTGGACAATTTAAGACGTTTCACCTGCTGGAAAACGCAAAAAAATAACACTGTAAATCACACAAAGACTGCACATTTTTTTTGTCGAAATGTTGGCCAAGAAATTGTCAAGATTCGGTAGACGTTCGTGATTGTTAAGCGATTGTTCTCCAAGCGGAATCCATTGTTGGATCTAATAAGAGATTTTAACGGTCGATTTTCTCAACTACACCTGTTGTTTTGGTGTTTGAATGGCCAAAGAAAGAACGGAAGCACTTTTTCGATTTTCGATGCATCGATAAAAACCATTTTTTTTTTCAATCATTTAATAAATGTCTTTAAATGTTCCTTAACGATTTATATTGTGGCAATGCAATGCTATTAAATAATATATAATACATTGCCGTTATTAAATCGTTTTATAATGTCTTGTAATTTGCCAAAAATTGTATCCGAAAAGAAATTAGAAGATTGCTTAGTAATTTGCCAAAAGACAGTCATCCAATTTGCTATTGTGCCTTAAAAATCAAATTAAGTATTTCGAAATATATATCATTATAAAAATACTCTTATATTATTGATTACATCACAAATTGTTACTTGAAGGACTATTCTTAAGGTATCGTCTAATCATCAAAATCAATTATAAATGAGTTCCAACTTTATTAGTCGTCTCAGTATTTACTTGCAATAGGATAAATTCAAAAACTGTGATGAGATACCTAGTATCTGGAAAAATCGTAAAGAGTTGCTAGTCACGAAGTCTTCTATGCTTTTTTCGGTGATGTGTTCGCTTGAAAGGGAGGGAGGGAGGGTTGACTGTAGTTAAGTAGTGAGTCTTTCTGCATGCTATTCCACTTCAAAATAGACTAATAAACATACTAGAATCAATAAGTCAGATTAATAACCCAAAGTAATTGAAAAAAATGTACCTTTTACTATAAGATTTATTGCATACTAGCGAATACACGGCACGCGTTGCAATGCCACACCTATTGATTGATTTGTTTATTTATTGATTTGGAGAGGCATATGTTGGGTGTGATTGCTTTAATAACACGCGCTTAGATAGAAAGCTACGCGATGTATTGCTATGGGGCTGAGAGGTTAGGATGCGTGTGCTCTCCCTTACTTCGTATAGCGACTGGCGAGCCGCCGACATGGGACATTATTGATTTTTTCGCTTTTGATAAGGAAATTTCTGGAAGTTTTCTTTTCCTGCTGGATGGAATTACGAGCTTCATTGCGATCTTCAGAAAATATTTGCGGGCCCTTATATATAAATTCAACATAATATTTGTATCTACTGAATATTCTCAAAAAAAAATGTCTGTTTGAAAATGATAAGGAAGATGAAATCTTTCATTTTCTCATTATTCTTCCACCAGTCACACATAGAGCATTTCTTCCGTCATTTTCCATTTCTTCCATTTTTGGACGCCAAAGCGTCTGATTGGTGCATTTTTTCGAAATACGCGAACAAGAAAATAGTTAAAAAAATCACCAACAAAACCTTTATATTAAGGACAAATCTTGTTAAAAATTTAAGCTAATGCTCGATGTTAAAACAAGATAAAACTCAATAAGCAAGATGGTAGAAGGATTTCTTTCGCTCTCTAATCAGTCAACAAATATTTAAAGGATTTAAAATCGTAAATTGTTACTGATGAAGAAATATATTTTTTAAGAAACTTGCTCGACGTTTTTCTGCCAATCAAAATTGCAACAAAGAAATTAAGTGCTAACATTGCTACATTGATAACTGTAGAAGTTTATCAATTTTTATTTAACATAACTCAATAAATTCATAGGATTTTCGTGACTTTCACCGGTTGTTTTCCACTCAACTGATTACCAATTTGATTCTGGAGTGTAGTGATGAATCCGAGTTTCATCCATTTTCATATTTACGATCATTCAAAACTATTTTGTGACACACGTCTTACGAACTTATCGAGTGATGTGTTATTCAATTCAAGCATTAAGTTACATAATGTTTCGTGCCTCCAATATAGTCACGGTTTTTGACGCCCATCGTGCGCCATTCACGCCTTCTATGTTAAACACGAAGTATCAATGCATAGACGTAATTAAAAAAATAATATCAGATATGCATTTTAGCGTCATTAAATGCTATCTCGGGAGATTCCATTACATCAACATTGCCAAATTAAACTATGATTTCACGGTCGACTGTTAACAGTTAGTTGAGCGCGTTGACCGCGAAGTAACACAAATTAAGTCTTTTTCGTATTGTCGAAGTCACGTTATCAATAAAAAACGCTTCAACACTCCGTCTAAGTAAATCCACTGAATAACCGCAAATGCATTGAAGCCACGACGATAAAAAAAATGGAGAATCGTCCGCTTCGAAGAAGATCCACTCTTGGATCAAAAAAGAAGCACTTTGACAATGACCATAAAGCGTCTTCGAAGCCTGAATACTCAATGGCCATACATCCAAATTATATAATAAAATGCTTGAAGAAGAGCCTTTTTGTATTCAAAACTCGCAGAATGATCTTCATTGACGCGTATAAGCTTTGTTTGTTTTTATTTTTTAATAATACAAAACCAATATCATACGTTTCGTTCACAATTTGAATTTCTAGTTTTTTGTTGTTCCATGTTTGGCATTCTTGGATTTCTATTCAAACATTTGAATCGCATATAAGAGGATATCACAAATCGTATGCTTGTTTGTTTCAAAGATTTTGAATTAGCATGCAAATCTCGGATTTTTCCTCAAACTTTTTATATAAAGTTAGCTCATTCGGGCCGAGTATATTTGATCAGCTCCTGCATTCTCATTATAAATGCATGTAATCGATCATTCAGATCCAAATTTATCATGATCTGAAAAAAATATCACCTGTTTAATAACATACATGTCGCATTAAAAATAAGGAAAGGAGATCATTCAAAGGGGATAATATAAGTATTAATCCCTATTAAACGGGTTTGTTTAACGTTTGTACGGGTTTATGTCTAGTCCGCTAGTTGATATCTCCAAGAAAATTCTCCATACAAAACGACAAAAAACTGCGCATGTTATCGAAGCAAATTTGTAATACATAATACAAATGTTTCATAAACCGTCATTTATTTTATTAAATACAATGCGATAATATCTCGGAATTATAAGAATAATGCAACAATGGACACCAAATAATCAGCGACAACTCCAATGGGCGCTATCTGAGGGAATTGTCGCAACAACGTCGATTGATAATGCTTTGGAAACAATTCGAAAAAATCACAGAAACCTAATTCTCACAGACAAAATAGCAGTAAAAACGCCTCAACAATTTCACAGAGCCGACCTCAAGATATTCCGCACAATTAGCGCAATTAACTTGATTTTATATTTTCGATTTGGATCCGCTGCGTTTCTAAATTGTTTTGCTAGATATTAGTCTTAATCGTCCGCTCGAAATTATGGTGTATTAACGATTTTGAAAGGTTTATTGAAAACTTATTAAATCATCAATCAAAGTATTGCACTAGCAATCAAATTCTAATTCGCTATAATTATACAAATTCGATCCGTGCGGATTGGGCTTAATACTTGGATTTTTAAGAAAAATATTGCAACACAAAGTCACATCGCAATCTATGATATTAGTTTGGATTCAAAAATTTATTCATAAACAATATATTGAAATATTACTTTGGCAGTCCTTTGATCCCTTTTTTATAAAAACTTTCCGGCTTAGAGGCTCCATGGACCTGAAAAGATGGAAATCCGTCGGGAAGAATTCCGGTAAGACGGATGCGGTAACACTTCCCAGTTTAATTCCCGTATTTTATCCAGTATTAATTTTACTTTATGAGGGCGCGCATTATCAAGGAGCACTATTTTTTTTTGTTGCAAAATTAAATATTTAAATACTCCATTAGGGAAAGTATGAGTAATTTTTATTCATTGAGATTTACATACACATATACATGACTTGCTTGTCACTCGCATGATGAACCTTACCGATTCGGAACCAAGAAGCTTTAAGAACAGAACAAGGACAAGAAGAGCATCAAATAGACGACCTCGAGGAGAGGCACATGTAGAACTTAACTTTGCAACGATAACAGCACTGTCTTACCTTGCCTTATATATTGCTTTGAAATCGCTGAAATGAGAGGATCAACCAAAAAATGGAAACCAATCAGTCTCGAATTTGCTCGGGTAAGTTGCCCGTAGATGGGAAGATACCCTCAGTTGGTGTAGGAGCGAATCCGAGATGCACTTAAGCGTCCCGTATGTCCTCACCCTACTCCGGCAACGCCCTAGCGAGAAAAGGAAAGGACTGGACTCATTGCACTCCAGAAAGCCCTTTCCAGTAGAATCTAAAAGGTCTTCTAGAGTAATTTTCCACGGTCTCCTGAGTTTATAACAAGTCTCCAAAGCAATGTGTGGCCTGGCATTATCACGAAGCAGTATGATGTCCTTCCTATTGAATATTGCCTGTATCTTTTCTTGGAGTGCTGTTTTTAAACTATCCAATTGCTGACAGTATCTATTTAAATTTAGCTTTTCGTTCGATTTCAACAGCTCAAAATGTACTGGTCCTCAAACTCATTCTCTTGCTTAGACTCAACTTCGGCTTAGAGGTGGAAAGGGCAGATTTTTCGGATTCAAAAAATACCCTTTTCCATACCATGTTTTCATAGGTAATCCACTTTTCATCCCCAGTTATTATCCGGTCTAAGAAGGGTTCGATTTTGTTTCGTGCAAGCAGAGATGTACATATGATGACTCGATCATTCAAATTCTTCTCACTAACATCTCGAATATTTCCACACCAATCCTAGTTTTCGAATCAGCTGAATCAAGGCTTTACGCAATCTCCGATGTTGTCAAAAAAGGGTTTCGTTCTGATATGATCTTGACAGTGTCGTCGTTGATCAAAGATGGCCGCCCAGAGCGCGGCTTATCAGAAAGATCTAAATCATTCACCAAACACTTTCTTCACCAATCAATTTCTGCACGCTTCGGTAGCATTCCTTCCCTGTTGGAATTCGTACAAAATACAGTGGTGTAAATGAACTCTATCAGTAGCCATGGCTACACAATCGCGTCTCTCTTAATACTAACATAAATCATCGTCGTTTTAGTTCATTTGCTAGATCAGTATGTATAAATTCTGATATAAAAAGAGAGACATAACAATCTTGATAATGAACCAAGCTCAATAAATGAACCTTAACACTGTTGATAGCACACAATAGTCGTTCATTTCTTCGGAATATTTCTTAATGTTCAATTTGCATGGTATCTGCTTTTTGTTGTTCAACTATTTTTGCCTATTAACCTTTTCGTTAGTGAGCAAATTTAAAATCGATGAAGTCGTTGATGTCATAATTGCTTTACACCGATTACTTTCTGTCAGCTCCTAATCAGCGCAAGACAATCTTCAATTCGAGGCAGAGCCACTTGTCATGAACACTCATCATTTCTTTACATAAACAATGCACAAAAAATCGATTCAAGTGCTCCTCCTTTAGAAGGAAATGATAATTGAACAAAGACTCATTCAACACGCAGCGAAGAACGGCAAGCAGTTAAATAAACAAACACTCTCGATAACACACAATATTCGGTCGTTTCTTTGCGTAAACAAATAATACACTTGAAATCGAAATCATTTTAAGTGGATAAATTTGGACTTAACGATCTATACAATCATGCGATGCATATGAAGAAGCTCTCCGTCTCAGTCTCCCGAACTGCGCTAAGTTCTCTCTGTCTCTGTCCGCATCGGAGCTTCAATGCACAAGAGTGCTCTTTCTGAATAGTGAAGGTCAAAACGGATATTTCCGTAAGTACTCACAAAAAGGTTAATGTGTTACCATGCAAGTCTGCCAGTTTACTTCTAAAGGAGTAGATTTTGTTAAGGAGTGGTGATACTCGGCTAGTAACGCCACTCTAGGACAGTCAAGTGAGAATAATGAAATTGATTAATGATAAGAATGATACTCGTATCTTAATTATCAAAACAAATGCCTCTCTTCAAGACAACACGAACGAAAGTCGTCTTATCTTAGTTGAAAGAGCTTAATAACTTATCCGATGATAGCGATTTCAGTTAAATATAACTAAACTTTATGACGATTAAAAGATTCTTTAGATTTTTTTGCACGTAGTTTAGACGTGTAGCTTTACGGCACGACGTTGCCATTGATGCACGAGTATATGATGAGACGCAAGACACCCAAGCTTGGAGAGAAACAGAGACGGAGAGAGTATCTTGCGTACATTGTGCGATTGTATAGATCGTTAACCCAAATTTATCGACTAATAATGATATAATGTATCGATTTCAAATGTATTGTTTATGTTTACGCGAAAAAATGAACGAACATTGTGTGCTATCGACGGTGTTTATTTATTTATGTACAAGCTTCATACACGCTGCGACGGTCCTGACAGATAAGTAGATTTGTACGGATGATAAATGGCGGACATACAGATATAGCATCTAAGTTTATGATGATTTTAAATTAGCTCACTACTCAAAGGATTAAAATCTTATTTAAATATTTTATATATGAACAGTTGCCGACATCAATCGTTGATGGTGAATTGTAACTTTTAACGGGTTAATAAACTCCGATTGATCTTTGAGATTGACGTTTTTTATTTAGTAGTCATCACATGAACAATTTCAGAGCATTCGATTATTTATACGACCAATTGAAAAATGCTGCTGAAATAACTTTATACTTTGATTAGAAAATCGCCATAAAAATACCAATGCCTTAAGCAATCGTAATAGTATATGAACAAAAACAAATGGACTTGCGCATTTGGACCGAATTCAAATACGCCATTACTTTCTCCCCAGCCCGACATATTAGTAACTCTCAACTGGTATGTGACATCCATTCATAGACAGATGATACTCACGCTCCGAAGAGATAAGCGCAGTTTCCAAATGATTTTTTGTCAGCATCGGATTATACGAGTGCGCAATGATTTTTGATGTAATTGTGAAAATATCAAGTCATGCGTATTACATATCGCTAACGTATTTATATGAATTATTTACGCTCAAATGACGCAACCTAAACCGTGCGTAATTTCTTACGTTCCGAGCGCTATGACCGCCGGCGTGTATCTGCAACGCGCCTAATTAACCACAGGTGATCACGCGAGACGATTATTCGATTTGCAAAAAAAAAATGTATATCGCGCCGTCGAACAATGATTCTATTTGCAAACGGAATCAAATATTATGGCTATTTTGAGCGATGACCGAACTGATGACGCTGTTCAAATGTTGTGGGCTAGAAGGATGCTAGCCTTGCGCGAAGATGATTCAAAAGGAAAGTGAAATCGGGTAGATGGCCGTACATAGTATTGTTATGACTAAGGCGACTGTAAATCGGCGATTTAAATAATTCAAATCGTTACGGTAAACGAATGACTTCCCATCGCGTAAGACGATTATTATTCACGAGATACGTATTGATGGAATTCCGATGAGACAATTGCGGACGTTTTTAGACAGATGAAATTATTTCAAAATTATAAAAAACAAAATACGATTTAATTAAATTTAAATTATACACAGGGAAACATGGTGAATTACATACAATCGATTTTGTTGAAATTTGGTCATAATACCAAAATAACATAGCTATGATCTTTTAAATCAATTTTTTGTGCTTTTAAATGTCAAAACATGATTTCCTGATATCATTTTAAATGCTAGCTCATCATAAAAATATTAATGTACACTTAAACCTTTTTTTGTAAAGTGGATGCGTTCCGCAGAAAATCGCACAAAAAAAAGCTATTACTTACATAAGAAAAGTGAAGGATTTTAAAAACCGCATAACTTTGAAATAGCTGTACAAAAATATATCCAAAATCGCACAAAAAAGTTAATAAAAAGACAAGAAACCAATCAAGGATGTCTGACATCTAGCATCTCGGCAACCGGCCAAGTTGCCGCGTCACTAAAATAGCTAAAACTCCGTAAGTATTTGGAATTTTGGAAATTCCTTTAAAGAACGTATTTTTAAAAGTCGAAACATTGGAAAAATGCAAAAAAACGAAATCAATTTTTTCAAAAATCTAAATCATAATAAAGGGCGTGGTCGTAATTCAGCAATAGCAGATGCAATATGATCTACACAATCCCAAATTATTATTTTTCTCCAAATTTCGATTAGCGTTGATGATTTATTTCCTATATTTTATTTATTAAAAAAAAAATAAAAAAAACGGCATAACTTCGAAATCGCACATAAAAAGTCGCCCCGGATATCGAATGATTTTTCATATAATAATAATGTTTTAATCGTGTACTACATATTGATGAACTGACATATCACTCAATAAGTTTGTAGGATATTAATAACAATTTTCGAAAACTGCACATATCAGCATTAATTTAAATTCTACAAAGCTGCTTTTTTGTCTACAAGTCGTTTACATTAATTATTGTTTAATAAATATCGTAGGCTTTCAACACGAAGTGGCTTGGGTTTCGATAGACGTGGCTAATGTTGTAGCGCAGAAACTTGATTGAAATAATGCAATTTTCAAGCCATTGCAACATTAAGTACGTATAATATTTATTATGAGTAGCTATAACATGGTAAAAGACATTTATATATATATCAAATTTTTTTATACAATATCAAAACTGCAGAATGAGAAAGAATTTTTTAATGTGAAAAGTATTAAATATAGAATGTTCTGACTAGGCGATTTTTATTGAACATAAAAATATTTTTTAAAGTTTGACAAAGTATGGTAATGAGAGTGGAGCCTATGTATCTGGATGCGCGAGCAATGACATTCTTCATCATGGAAGTCTTAAGTCCTGAACAAGCGATTCACAGCAAAAAAATTAAACATATTTTTACATTGTATAATATTGTGTATAGCTTAGACTAAAGTTAAGAAAAAATATTGAGAAATAAAAAAATAGTGGGCGATCAAAGAAAAGTTTGTGTTTTTACCCAAATTTTTTGTACTTTTTTGTTCATTAAATGAACACTTTTGAATATTTTTGGAATAATTGTAGTCTATACGATGAGAACGTTTATTATACACGGGCTTGTCAAATTTCATAACGAATGCTCATCTAGGGTGTCTGGGAACACTTCCGTAAGCTTGGATAAAGTAGTTTAGGGAAAAACGCGTTTAAAGTTTCTTCTTTCTTGACTTGAAATTTACTGAACGTACGCAACAAAATGAAGGCATTTTAATCAATGGAATTCATTATAGCATTAGAAGGCATCAGATTACTGGGATTTTGAAGGACAGGATAATACTGGACTGCCCAAAATCTATTACGGATTCCGAAGATAACTTCATTGTATCCACAGTATACAGCTCTTGATGGAAATATGAATGAAATCAATAGATAATCTAATGTGTCGTTCTACATTGGACGTTATGTCTATGTTCTACATCAACAGACAGAGACGGAAAGTATTTTGTACGTTGAGCTTGGAGATAAACAGAGGCGGAGAGAGTATGTTACGTACATCATACTATCGACTAATAATGATATATTGAATCGATTTCAAGTGTATTGTTTATGTGTAAATGATCGAATATTGTGTGCTATCGACAGTATTTATTTATCTATATACAAGTTTTATACACGCTGCGACAGTCCTGACAGATAAGTAGATTTGTATGGATGATAAGTGGCGGAGATACAAATATAGCATCTAAGCTTATGATGATTTTAAATTAGCTCACTACTTAAAAAGTTAATAAACCCAACTTAAACAAATTAAGTAATCAGATAAGACTACCTTTTATTCGTTTGGGATCACTTTCTCTCAATTTTTTCAACAACAAAAAATCCTACAAACTTATTATACAAGGTTTTTCACGAAGTACCAAGTGTTTCCAAATTAATTATCAGTAGTGCATATATATAATACATTTATCTACATCCTATAGCGTCATAAATAGTTACTTGTGTGATATATATATACTAAAAAAAAGTAATCGACACATTTCGTCTATTAAATCGGACAAGGCATAACATCTCATCAAGATACCCGCAATTAACACCGCCTCTAAAATTATACTAATTCGTTTTTAAGCGCAAAATAAGCGTTTCCCAATAAGCTTTAGCGTTCATCGCCATCTGGGTCAGCCTTAATGTGAATTATTAACGACCCTGTTTTTGGACGGTCGAAATCAGTGTTTTCTCAAAAACACACACGTCAAAGTGGAAACGTTCATCAAAACACCATCGATTCTCAGCACATTTATTTTGCCATGCGTAAAAATTCAAATATGCGATACGTAGCTCATCTAGTTTCTTTTTAGATGATCTATAAAAAAAACCTGGCCGTTAGGATCCCCCATACACTCCAGGTGGCCTAAGGAGCCCTTGTAACCTTGCTTTCTGGATGACCCTCATATATCGATCGAAAATCTGCTAATCTATCGATGGATTTTAAAAAATAAATCATCGTAGCATATTCCTAGGCCAAGATACTCACTATTTAATAGCAGTAAATTGCGAGAGCATGTGTATAAATTCGGAGTCATGTACGCGATTTCGCAATGGCATATTTCGCAATAAGTGTACAGATCATGGATACGCTCGCGGATAAACACATTCAATCTCTCACAATGGGGTCGCTGCAACTCTTGATAGTCGACGCTTCAATGCAGGGTGGTTGCTTAAATTTGTTTTGAATTCAATGCCGGCTCCATTGTGTGTTATTTTCAAATAACCCTTATTTTGTTGCTCGAGTGGGTCTGGCTCTCGGCGCAATTGTGCAAGAGCGATCCGAAGGGGGAGATAAAAATTCGCCTTTGTGCGTTTTCCGGATATTGTTTCCTCCATCTTTTATTTGGCCGAATAATCGAGAGTTTGCACGCACACAATCCGAGAGATCGGCACACATGGATAGACGAACATTGATGCAAAATAAGTTGAGTGAATGGTATATGACCTACTTGTATAGTTTTACCGTTGGCGAGTTGCACGACTAAGCAATATGTGAGGCATATAAACTTTGGACGAAGAACGAATCTTGTGGTTTGGAAAAGAGTGCTTGCCGCCAGATGACGTAAATATGCGAACAGGCGGCCTTGTGCTTTTATTTATGAATGATCTTAATGCATTATGTCTATGTCATTTCAAATATATGGCTATTTCATCAGCGTGGCACAGCCACAAGCAGACTATTTATTCGATATCCTTTCAAGGATGAGGGGATCACATATAATATTTCATCGTGCATTTGTAGATTTGTCCAATCATACATGTTTTTTTGAAAAAGAGTACTTGTAATTTGAAGAACACAAGGTTTCATATTATAGAATTAACGTCATAAACACAATGGCCATAGCATTTACAAAAAATAAAAACCTGTTGTTACCGTCATGACGATTTTTGAAGCGCTCCAACTATCCCTTGCTAGCTACAAAGTCTTCTTTTTTGTTATCTCCTTGTAAAACAACTTTACTTTCATGGCCAAAATGGGCCCACAAATAGGTATATGCCTGTCTTCTGAAGAAGCCGCATATACAAAGTTTCCTCCACCTCGGAATGTTTAACTTTCTTGAGAGTTTGCCTCTTGCCTTGTCCACAATCAGTGGTGGAGACGAACTTTTGAACATTCTCGCGGTTCTTTATTATATTATAAATTGTGGATATTCCTACGCCGTGTTCACTTGTCAACTTATAAAAAGATTAATTGCATTTTTTACATTGACGAAGCTTGATTATATATATGTAATATACTTGTATTGACATGTCGGATTACAGGGGGCACCGGATTAGACTGGGAACGGATTACTGCGGGTTTTCTGTATTTAGTTTCAGCTTCTCTATTATATGGCTTTTCGCTTTACGGCCAAGTATCTAACTTGCGCCTCTCCTCTCCTCCGGAAATACATTTTTTTAAGTTGCGATTATACTTAAAAAAAACTTAAAACTAAAAAACTACCTGAGAAGATAACAGCATAAATAAGTAAGATTCATAGATAAATAATTTTTATGGGTAAAGAGGACGAATTGGCTACAAGGTCTGTGTGTCCATCCGGTCCATTTTTCGGACTACTGATATCACAAATGAGCGCTCCGCGATTGGACGCCAAACCCGAACATGTCTACAGAACGATTACCAAACGAAGTTGTCCGAAGAAAACTGATTGGATGGGTTGTCTTGTGTTGGGGGCTTATGCAATGTTTAAGCGATAACAAGAAAAAAAGGGATTAGATAGCTTAGTGTATATTATAAAACCGGACAGAGTCAATCAGTGTTGATTCATGTAAAGTAGAATTGTCATGTAAATTAAAAACCGTGTGCAACTCTCGACTGAGTCGGTATTCTGCGTTTTGCGCCCGAGTATCTAATTTAACGCCCCCCCCTCCACCCCCCGCTCGAAGAAATCCAATATATTAGTATATTTTACAATAATATACAAAGATAGTCCCAAAAATACCCGATGTAACGTATAGATGGCAAAAAGCCCTAAAAGAGGACGGAGTGGCCATATGGTTTGTATGTCCAATCGGTCCGCTTTTCGGACTGCTGATACGACGAATGAGCGCCTCGCGATCGGATGCTATACCTGAATATAACAATATCGAACAAAAGAAGGATTAGACAACTTAGTATAGATTATAAAAACACACAGAGTCAATCAGTGTTGGTCCATGTAAAGTAGAATGGTTAAGTAAAATAAAAACCACTTGCAAATTTCGACCGGGTCGATATTCTGCGTTTTGCGCCCCAAGCCCTTGTTACGGCCCTGGAATATCATATGTAATTTCAAAATTACACAGTTGGTATAGGGACAAACATTTAAGTATATAGGTCGTATCATTCCATAAATAATAGTAGTGGCTTTTGTAATTTTGCTCATGAAATTCAAATTTCGCCTAAACGATGTGTGCGGTAAACTTAGTTTTAATAAAAGGAACATCTCAACGTATTCATGTAGGATATATTAATACCGTGTTCCTTATCTCGAAACATAGAAAAATCACACATAGGGACTTGTTTATTACTCCTAAGCAATTATTTAACGTGTATTCCATCAGATTACGACAATATTTACGATGAGAGATTCTGTATAATCTTATCAGAGCTGGAAATATATATTCTCATGACTACATTTAGGGGTTCGGGGTTAAAGGCCGAATATTAGAATATACGCATTGATTAGTCTAGTCTCTGATTAGTTTGATTAGAAATTTATTATTTCGTTTCATCCTAATTTTTTTTCAAGAGTTGGCAATGATTGGTTTCAAAATGCCTTTTTACATCCCATGTTCTGCTTATTACCATTTTATTGCACAATCTGCACAATGATCTGTTGTTCTGTGTCGATAATAATATACATCTCGGTCTATCTTGACTGAACTCATTCTCTCATCTTGCATATTTCAGAAAGCCTTTTCAAATAAATTCAACATGATTGTCTCGAATAATGTTAAATAACTGCCTGGAAGAATTGTGCTTTCTCTATTAAAAACCACTAACATTTCCTATTGAGATGATCGCGAATTCGATACGTTCACCCAGGTGACCCCCTGTGATAAATATATTTTTGAAGTCATGCTCTCTTCAATATCGAGCACACGAGGAAGTGAATGTATGATATAAATTATATAGATGTGACCCTTTACATATGAATGGATATTGAAAGACAACAGTAGACTACCTTTAGCTGCACTATGAAGATTTAATTTCCTAGCATGATTGACTTTACAAATTACATCGATTATGTTAGTATCCTCATTTGAAGTTCGTCCGCAATCTCCAGACAAACAAATGCAGCAATGTCATTAATATTGGGGAGGCATTGAATCATGATTCTCTTTGAATTTTAATGTATCCGCTGTATGGCGAGTCGCTTTTGATAGATCTCATGAAGGAGGTCATCAACACCTCACGATGTCGATTATGAAACATTTCTTTTGTGCAATTGAACTTCTTCTGCTTGGCAGTGTTCAATAGTCAAGAGCTACCGACGCCATTGTGCATATTCATAATAATATAAGCGATTTTTAATGTATCGCTATTACAACAATTTTATACATTCTTCATTATTCAATCTGATTTGTAATCAGTGATGTGCTGCTATAATCGTATTAACCGGTTCTATAATTATTGTTTAAAAAAAAGTAATTGGCGAGAACTACAAAAACTTGAATTTAATACGTAATATTGATGTTAACGTATTTTAGTAACCAGCTCTAAGAAATAGAATTATTTTAACAGCCGGCTCGCAAGACCTGATGCAAATTTTTAGCTGTCTATCACTGCTTTTAAGGGATTATATGTAACCTTTAAGGTTTACAGCAGCAGTGATGAACCAGATTTTCAATTAAATATCATAGGAAGTAGTCCACTGTGGTAAGATGTTGCCAATCATGATGATTATAGTCTAAATATGCATTTTTCTGTTGTTTAGCCAAAAAATTAGACCACGAAATTTTAATAAATCAATTCAATTGATACATTATTAACATCAACGTGGCTTATAAATCAGATCATAGTTAGTCTAAATTTATTTCTTTTTTAACAATTGGTTTCTGAGATTCAAAGTAGATTAAATGAGAATTCGTTTCGACGGCTTGATTCGCAAAAGTGTAACGTCACCCCGATTTGAATACATATCGCAATTTGCTAATTAAAACACAGGAAATGCTACCTGACAGGGTTATGGTATCGTCTTGTTAACAATGGGTTACACCTGTGCTTTCCGAGGAAATCGCCTAATCAGATAATGCCATATTATAACAAACTTAATTCTCAAACGCCTTAATGTGAGAAAATATTAAATCAAAAACAATGGATCCAAAACGCCTGGACCTCATTAAATTTTGAGCAATACAACATGTCGTAAGAATACGCTAGATATATGTTATAATTATTTTTTTTATATTTGCAGAACCAATTCTTCCAACGCCCGCACCGAGCGATTCAGCATTGCGAAATGAAACGAAAGAAAATTCAGTCGAAAATGAAACGAGCACTCTGAGTCCCTCGGTCAAACCAGCGATCCTCGTCGTTAAGGAATCAACGGACAATGTGACCAGCTCCGCGAAGAACGACGACAATGACATCAAACAGGGCAGGGCGATGAACATCTCGTCGACTGACGCCCAATCCTTCTCCAATTCAATAAACAATTCGTCCAAAGGCGAATCCAAAGCCAAAGCCAGACACTTAGCTCTCAATCCGGATTTGAGCGATATTAGCATGGACGGAGATGATATGGATTTGGAATTTTCTGGAAATTCCCCAGGCAAAGAAAATTCCAGCAAAGGCAACATATTCGGCGAAACCAGAGTGGTCAACAAGCCTCACATTGACGCTTCAGACAAATCGTTCATGCCACTTCTGATGCCCTCAATTTCAAGCGAAAAGGATGTCATTGAAACCAGTTGTATAGATTCAGGGAAAATATACAAGGTAATTTCGATGATATTAATTTTAAAAAAAATCAATTCAAAAGCATTTAATCCATAATATATTCATATAGGTGGGCGAATCAATTCAACGAGGATGTGAAGAGACATGCACTTGTATGCCAGAAGGACGTTTGAGCTGTGAGGCAAGATGCAGAGGACCATATTTTCGTCGAGGCCGAAAGATTGACGACCCTCTCTGTGCCGAAAAAGAAGTTGAAGATCCCTGTTGTTCAATTCTTGTATGTGCAGCTGATACTGGTAAGATTTTCAAATCAACAAGCTCAAAGTTTAAATAAAGAACTATTTATTTTTGTTATACGATGGTCACCTAGAAAATAAGATTACAAGGGTTTCTGAGGTCGAGGGATTTTTTTTGTTTCGAAGACCTGACGTGTAGGAAGATCCTAACGGTAAATTTGTTTAATCCAGCGTGTTTGTCGGCCATTTTGTTCAGTCACAGTAAATTCTTCCGATGGAGAGATCGTCGCGCACTCTCGCCACCTCCCTTCCGTGCGAGATCCACGCATCATCTGTTTTTTGACTTTGCAAAACAATACCGCCGCAAATATTCATCGGGAGCTCGTATAAGGTTATGGTAGTGATGTGACGAGTCGACAACTTGTCACAAAGTGGGTTAGGTTGTTCACAGAAGGCCGTACTGATACAACAATGCAAGGAGTGGGAGAACATCAGTCATTTCTGGCGAACTTGTGCAAAAAATTGAAGAAAAAGTGCGAAATAACCGCCGTTTAACACCTAACGACCTCTACGAAGTATTTTCTGACACTTTTCGAAGTCTCTTTAGTCATAATTTGTCAGAAAAACTGGGTTTCGGCGAGTTGTGTGCTTCATGGATGCTCAGAATGCCCACATCGGATTTTTTTTGTTGATAATTTTGCATAGAAGGAAGAAGTTTTTCTGGACTGGATCGTGACAGAGGATGAGACGTGGATGTGTCACTACACCACAAAATCCAAAAGCGAAGCGCTCTTTCGTTATATTAGCGGTCCGAAAAACGGACCGATTGGATACACTGACATTGTAGCCACTCCATCCTATTTTATGACTTTTTGCGGCATTTTCTATGATGTGTAGGATCACGGAAGCTCTCTCAGAGGCTAACTTACGTAGGTGGCTCGCATTAAATGAGGTTGAAAACGAATCTAGACTTCCCTCCACGCATAAAAACTATCTTAACTTTTTAACTGCCAACGACGCACCGGCGCGTCGAATTTGTATGCGCTGATGAGTCATTGGCAGTTAAAAGGTTAATAATTTATGTTGCTATCTTAGCTAGTTTTTTAGTTTTAAGTTTCAAAATCTTGTCCAAAACCCATGTCCAAATGTTCAGTCAATATGCGATGTACAGCCCTTTTTTAAAGGCCTACCAGATAGATACTTGCTCCGGGCGCTTCATACCCTTGTTACGACTCTGTATAGAAATGTTATAATTAAAGATTAAAAGTTAAAAGATTATGTTAAAAAATATTATAATGTATTTGTGAAATATCCTGTGAATTTTAATTAAATACAAGCATTTTTCGATCCTGCATAAACGTTGTAACCTTACTTTCTGGATGACCCTCACTGAAAAACATTGATCATTAAAATACTCAAAAACATTTTAATATGCAGGAAATACAATGTGCGTATCAGGAAATAAAACATATATGGCAGGAGAAAATTTCAACGAGGGATGTGAAAGAACGTGCCGCTGTGAGTCGGGAGGAAATATTTCATGTGTACCCAGGTATCATCTTAAATTCATCTACGCTAAAGAGTTTATTGTATTTATGTATTACGGTTTTTTATAAATTTAAATTCTAAATTTTATAGATGTCCGGTTATCGAGCAAAGAGATGACTGTTTTAGCGTACCCAATTCAAACGATTCTTGCTGCATGCTGCAATTGTGTGATGTCTCACAGGACAATGAGGAAGATTCAAATCCAAGCAATAGAGATGCAAAACAAAAAAATGATTTGATGTCTACTGTTTTGGAGACAACGACGAACAAAATGTCGAAGGTATTTCAAATAATATTTATCAAATTTGTGTATTAAAATACCGTTGAAAACACAGTTAAAGATCATTCAATCATTTCAATATAGGAAAATGCAACTACAACTTTGCCTGTATTACCCGATGTTATAAATACTAGTAAAAAGCCAATAATTAACAGCAGTATGACGTCTGGCATGATATTTATTCCAATATCCAAAGACGTCGAACCAATTCTATCCACGTATCGTTTATCAAACGGTTCTGTTCAAGTCGTTCTGAGACAATCCGATCAGCCGATTCAATTGGAGATAAGCAACGATGAAGGCGCTACATACAAAGATATAAAATTGAACAACGGCATGCTGACGAACTTAGAAAGCGGTCACGATTATATCGTAAGATCGAAACAGACCAAGAAAGAATTTCATATTACCATTCCGAAAACGGATGACGCCATACAAGACGGTTGTATGCATCGAGGAAAGCATCGATCAATCGGTTTGTATTATTAAATATGAAAATTTACTTTTAATAGTATTTAAACAAATCAAATATTATTCCATTTATATTCATCAGACGAAGAGTTCCATATGGGGTGTGATGAATTATGCGTGTGCGGGACCAACGGGAAAGTAAAATGTGCAACGCTTCAATGTCCGTCGACTGTCGGTCTTGACGTATTGGATCCGCATTGTATAAAATGGTCACCGGATCCGCCTGATTTTGTACCGACCTATCCAATGTGCTGTCCTCCCGCAATGAAGTGCATCAGTAACGGATCATGCACGTATAAAGAGCATGTGTAAGATAGAATTTGATTGTTTATAATGTTTAATGTGAGAATGTTACTCATTTGATTGTTTTTTATAGCTTGCCAAATTGGTCAGAAGTCCCAAAAGAACTTTCTGGATGTGAACAACAGTGTTTCTGTGAACAAGGAATGATTGAATGCCAAAGCGTGTGCGCTCCGTTAACGGCAACACCTCCACCGTCATTAAATTGTCCTCCGTCTACTCACCCTGCGCCTCAGTTAATCCACGACGATTCATGCTGTAAAGAATGGGCGTGTGTAAATGCCGGTATAGTTTAAATATTTGATTATAATTTACATATTGTGTTGTTAAAGAATCAGATGTATTGCTTATATAAGTTTTTCAATTGATTTTATACTAATTATATTAGTAATAATTTAAATAATTTTCAGGCAAAGGATTATCACCATTTATTCAAAATAAAACTGACAGTGACATCGACAAATCACACAACTTTTATGGACAAAATGATACTGATAAAAATAATCTTGTACCGCCCCCAATATTTGTTACCCTTCCTCCAGATTTACACAAAGCCATACAAGAAACTTTCGGTTCGCCCATATTTAGCGATAGAAATAAAATAGACAAATTGAAAGAGGGTAAAAGTTCTGTTTCGGGCAGCAAAAAAGAAGTCAATTCACCATTTCATCCTTATCCATCAATGTCTGGAAAATCAGAAAAGGATGAAATCGGCAAGCATTATGACTATCCGGGTCCATTTGCTGATCCTAATCATCAGCCCCCGCCGCCGATAAATGGCTTAGATTCGTTCCCGTTCATTAAAAAACACAAAGAAAAACAAATTTATTCATACAATCCAGAAGTACCGACCGATTCTATTCATTACATAAATGACGTAGGCACCGCCACTAAAGACAATTCAAAGAAAAGTCCCAATCAAAATCATACGGAGAACACTTTGAATAAACATTATAAAACACCTTTGAATCAAGACGAATATCCCATTAACGATCCGTATTTATCAAGCAGCCCGTTGCACGTACCTTTTAATCAAAACGGCGTCGGCCCTGGATTTTTCAATCCGTCTACTTCTAAAAATCAACACGACTACTTGAACGTCTTACAATCACCGAATGGAAATTCAAACTCCATCAACCCTCTTCTCATACCACCCGGCAACGGGGTATACCACAACGGACACCCCATCGGAAACCAAGTCCCGCAGGGCCCGGAAACCATTCACGTTTACACCGATGGCTCCCCAATACACATTGAACATTTGCTTCAACACATTCAACAGGCAGACCCTAGTGTCGGATCTTATATTCCATTTGTGACTCAGCCCCATCAGACAAACATTCCCAATAATCATCAACTAAGTAACGAAAACAACACTTCAAATAACGCCCATCCAGGTCAGTGTATTTCGGTGTTGTGGTGAAAAATATTCACGCTAACATTCTACAAAATGACCTTTCATGTATTATTTGTTTACATTTTATGATATATCATTACACGACAATAATACGCCCCATTTTGTATTTTTACCCTCAATCGTTAAAAAGAACAATGATGTATAGATTAAATTGTGAACTTAATACATCCTACTCTTCTGGTTTGAATGAATATGGTCTGCTTTGGTATAAAATGTAATACGCTCGTATGAGTTTCCATTGGCTTTGATTTCTTTGTTGGTATCGGGAATGTAAATATTTACCTTCTTGACTCTTGACTGACTGACTCTTCACAAATATGAGGATCGCCTGTGCTTTCATTTTGAATACGCTTTTCTGTAGTTCTACATGTAATTTATTTTGAATAACTTTTATTTAGGTTCCGGGAAACAGCTTTCTTGAAAAATTTCCTGTGGAGACATCTTCATATTATTAGATATTTTTAAAAATATATAAAGATCAAATATTTTAGCTATAAGCAAACACTAAAAATATTTAACGTAGTGCGATTTGATCTATATATGTATATATATTTTTAAAATAATACCATATAGCTTTGTAGAGTTGATGCTGAAATAACAATATTTAAATGCATATAGTATATAATAATGGGATTCTAAATGTGAAATTTTCAATTATTAATATATTGCTAAAAAATCAATTCCACATCGTATGCTGTTTAAATAAAAACTATGTATAAAATATGTCTTCAAAATCAAAAAATGCTTACAACCAAGATAAATATACAACTTTCTGAAGTCACGATTTCTTAGAATTTGCTACGAAGCATAAAATATATACAGTAGAACCTCGATTATTCGGACTAATTGGAGATGAAAGTAGTCCAGATAATGAAAAATCTGGATATTCGAAAATAATCATAATTGACTGGGAAAGACAGGGAAAGTATGAATAATTTTTATTCATCTAGATTTACATATGACTTGCTTGTCACTCGCACGATGAACCTTATGTATCCGGGACCAGAGAGCTTTAGGAACAGAAAAAGGACAAGAAGAACACCAAATATATGGCCTTGAAGAGAGGCATATGAAGAACTTCACTTTGCAACATTAACAGCATTGTCTTCCGTTAACTTTTATATCGTTTAGGATTGTTTGTGGCTGCACTATGATGAAATATATTAACAACAGCGAATATTCTTAAGATATATAAGTTGTCCTGATGTACATTCTTCTTGCTTCCCAAGCCATTTAGTGGCGACATCTAAATGCTGAAAAGTTTCAGAATGTTTAGGACCAATATCTCCTCCCTCGCAAGTCTCTTCTTCGTCTTCTGGATCTTGTTTTTCCGAAGCAGATATTTCTTCAATTATTGCTGGGTAGTTTTTATCCAATTGAAACCGATCTCATCAGCATTGTATATAAATTCTTCATCGAATCCTTCCTTCTCCACAAATAGCTTCAATGTGTCAATGTCAGCAGAAAGCTTTTCCTCCTGATTTTCGAGTTCTTTGATACCATGGCGTCCGTTGAATTTTTCAAACCACCCTGAACTTGGCTGTCCAGTTGATGGTCTTTGTATGAACCACATAAAGCATCTGAGGATCTGACATCCACATCTGAGCTTCCGTCTTCTAATATTAAAGAATAAATAAACTTCGTAATATTTCCACTTTTCCTACAGATCCGGATAATAGAGATTCTACTGTATTTATACAAATATTTAATGAACTATAACAATTTGTAGAAGCTTCAGTGTTATCATACTATGTAAATGCATGTAATTTGGTGTTGGTCAATATTGAAAATATACATTTGTCCTGAAACTTTGTAAATATATACCATAATATTAACCGGGGCCAAGTTGAGCGACGATATTAATACGAAGAAAATCATTTATTTTGCTTAAATTTTAGGATTGGGATCGTTCCCCATAACGCAAAGCGGTCCGAGCTTTGGAAACGGTGGAAATGAAGAGCTGCAAGTGCTCGTATTAGAACCGGTATCTCCCACAGAAATACGACTCGTGTTCAGTCTTCCGGCTGTTATGGTCGGATTGCAGGGACGAGTTAAACTTCGATATACGGACTCCAAGTAAATATTTCTTCTACACTTTATATATATATAGTTTTTTATTATATATACAAAAACAAATGTAATATTTGCAGCGATCCCGATGAAAAATATTGGAAAGAACAAGAATTTGCCCCGAGGAATGATTTGTTAGCGTCTCAACAGCTCGAATTCCAATTAGGATCCCTTCAACCGAATACATTATATCACATTCAAGCCACCGTTGTTTTTATACAGTTCCATTATGAAAGAAAGAGTCGCATTTATAGCGTCAGAACATTACCGGCTCAGGTAAGCGCAATAAAAAATTGATTCTTATTAACGTTTAAATGAAACGCTCTATATTAATGATATATTATTCTCAGGAGCAAACAACGCTACCGTCTACGATTCCAATAGAACCAAATTTGGCAGTCGGTCAAGTCAATCCAACTTCAGTTCAAATAACATGGCGTCCTTTCACGCAAGATGAATTGCTTTACATAGACGGCATTCAATTGAGGTATCGCGAAATCGATGGAAAAGTATTTTCCGGAACGCCATTAATACACAGGGCAGTTACGTCATTCTTACTCGAATCACTCAAACCAAATACATCATACGAAGTCGGAATATATTTTATACCGTTCTTGGGACAACATACCGAGCTTCAGAGTACGAACATGTATCGATTTAATACTACACCGCAGACAGGTAAACGTGCCTTTTATCAAATCGAAAAATTTGTTGTATCGATCAGAATTGTTTAACGCTTTATACATTTTTCAGATATGTTCGATTGGAATGTATCGATTGAAGTTGATAATATAACACCGTGGAGTCTCACAATAAAATGGACGGGAGTACCGCGTCCCGCCGAGAGATACGTCCACGTTTATCGCACTATTTGGCGAGCCGAAGCGGCCCGAATCGACGCCAGTAGCTTTTCTTTACCGGCTCGAGACGCACTGTCGGAAACAAATATAACTGGACTCACGCCGGGAACAAAGTAAATATCACACGAATAAATTAAATTTAAATCCGGAAAATCGTTAAACACGTTTCAATTTTTAGATACGGGATTTGGCTTGAATTGTATTTAACGAACGGTCGGACTAAAACCAGTAACGTTAAGGATATAATGACAAAACCAGGTAAACCCATACCGGAAGATGTACAAAAATATGAAGGTAAATAGATTTTGTACGTTATAATATATTATTACGTATATATATTTTTATCGTATTATTTTATTTCAAGGTAAAGTTCTTGAAGCGTCTCCGCATCGTGGCGATTATTATAGTTCGTTGGTCGTCGTAGCAATATTAGCCGCACTCGGAGCAATGTGCTCGTTAGTCCTATTGCTAGTACTTGTAAGACGTCATAGAACGGCATCAGCACCCATATGCGGACCAACGTCTGCGAGTCGAACGTCACCTGCTCTTCCACCATACGATAGTCCTACATATAAACTCGATTTACACCAAGAGACTATGGGTATTTTTGATTGTATTTAAATTATTACAATATAATTTATAATAAATCTAATGAATCATAATAATTTACAGATCTTTGACAATCACTCAAGAAAGTTGACAATAAAGAGTACCAAGAAATGGCATTGTTTTCGGTGAAAAACAGTTAAGATTTAATAAGTTTATATGTGCGTTTAAATAAAACTAAATTTAAATCAAATTGTGACAAAATAAGTGCCTTTTTATAAGACAATATTGATAAAATTATTTATTGACTGAATGTTTAACTTTACGTTATTGTAAATATATTTTATAATTTTAGAGTATATCGTGTAATTTCTATTTATTAATTTGAATCATGAATGTGTATAGTTGATTTTAAAATGATTGACAGTTATATAGTTTTGTTGAACATCATATTTTTTAATTAAACACTATTTATTCTTACCATTTGATATTATAACATGCAAATTTAACATAATAATAATCAAAACATCACAAATTTAACATTGTATGCATGAAAACTATTTGATTATTTGATCAATTTGATGCGTCGATTAATGCGGGTACTTAATATAATAAGGCAAGACCTGGAACGAACAATATATTCACTATTTGTATATAAATCTCTTTAAACGTATGAATGTAAATATTATTCTCAATACATCGTCCCACGATGAAATGTATCGAAGTAAAATTTTGTTGTATAATCTTGTTAATACTTGTTATCATTTAACTAGCCGTAGGCCAAAAACTAATTATATTTAGGTATGATACATTGTTATATATATTATACTATTAAGCAGACTATAAAAATTCATTTTATAATGATGATCATCAATTGCATTATAAATATAATGTGGGATTAAAAATTGGTTCCTAATCAAACAGTTTTGAGCATTGTGTTTATATTTTTATTGTAATGTATATCATTTTATATCTGCATTTAATATAGGTTTATTGAATAGGGGTCGAACCTTGGCGAAGTTCAGCACAAAATTATCGGCGAATGTGTGAAAATTTATATTAAATTGATTGGGTAATAATTTTTGCAGTAGTGAAATATTCATATTGTACCAATATCTAATGATACCGATAAAAATGTTATTGTCATTTTATGGTTTTGTAAAAATATTTGAATACTTTTATAGCAATTTTTTTGTATCATCCAAAAATATATAATTTATAAGTACATATATAAGTTTTTTAATAAAAACAATTCATCTGAAACTTTAAAACTTTTGTTATATAAAAAATATCGAAGGCGAAAGAATTTTATTTATTTAAGAAAAGATAAAAAAATTCAAATATATTTTGAAAATATGCCCGAAGTAACATTAAAGCATTGAGTGTTTTGTCATTTAGTCTGGATTTGATTTTGGTAGCCAGGCAACTTGCTGCTGAAAATGCACGCTTAGCCTCCACACTCATTGGAAGTATCGTCATCAGATATTTAAATGCTAGTTTGAGTTGATGACCGCGTGAGCCCCCATTTTCGTATAACACCATCAATGTGACTGATAAAATTCCTTTCTGCCGAGACACGGACTAAAACTCGCAAAATTCCCGCCTTTAAGGAGGTAAAAAGAAGTCAGGGGAATACGGGAAGGTGGTTCAAAATATCCCAACCAAATGAATCCAAGAGCATCTTGGTGGCTGAGACTGTGAGGACGGACAGTGTCGTGCAACGAGCACACTTTTCTTGGGGAATTGCTATGACGACTGTCTTTTGACTCAGGCGTGTAATGAGCCACCCACGTTTCATCTTCAGACACAATAAAGCTCAGAAAATCCTCACCTTCCAATTCAAGTCAAGCGGATCCCAACAAGTGGCTTGCACTTGGCGGGATTTCTTACTAAGGTAAGGCCAAAATGGCCTCCTGGCGTGAATTTGCCAACAAACAAGCGGAGGCCCGGCCTATAGAGCAGTATCCCTGACTAAGAAACAGAGTAAACCCTACGGGAAAAATCGCGACTACCATCCGCAAGACGGTTCTTGGATCGGTCCTGTGGAACGTGCTACTGAACGACATCTTTGACCGGGAGCTGCCGGTGGGGTGCGAGTTATTCGCATACACGGACGATCTCACCCTGCTAGTAGAGGCCAGGTCGAGGGCCCAAATTGAATTGCTGGCCAGCGAAGCCCTGGAAATGATCATCGACTAGAGTCGCTTGAACAAATTTACGTTTTCGGTATCCAAGTCGCAGGGTCTTAAAAGGGCGTCTGGTGTACTATCCAAGAATCCGCATGGGTGGCGACAAGATCAAATTCGTGGAATCGGCCTCATATCTGAGAGTAACCTTGAACGAAAGACGCGGTTTCGCAATTCACGTCCACCAAGCGGTGGTAAAAAGCCGCAGTAGCCTTCGGTAGAATGACGAGGATCGCGACTGGGAGTAAGAGGCCGACCGCTTTTGACGACATACAGGGGCATTTTCGTCAGTATCGCCGCTTACGCGGTTGGCGCAAGAGCCCACAGGATTAGTATACAAATTATCTCCAGGATTCTGCTGAGGGGGCAACGGTCACCGCTCATACTAATCACCAAGGCATTCCGCACTGTGATCAGTGAAGTGTGATCCAACGCGCTCGGTGAGCTCCGTCGACGCATGAAAGAGGCCCCGACAGCTAGCTGGCAGGAGAGGGCAATTATGGATTGATCCTCACTAGTCATATATAGAACTCAACCAATAAAATGTCTTTTATAATTAAGTATTAAGATTTTCATTTTCTGTAAAAAAAAAAAAATTAAATAAGAAACTTATGTTGTGATCCATTTTATATTTAATTTATTTATATTACATTTAGCAATTTTGATATATCTATATTTTTGGCATGCTGTGTGAGAGATAGGTCGAATTGTAAAATTACAACTATAATAATAGTATAAAAAAATAATGGTACGACAAAAATATTGTATGAATACAATAATGCAACAATTATTATAATAAAATTTCTGTATTATTTATTATGGTATTGCTTAAAAGTAATGTCTGTGTAAGATGTATATTCTTCACAAACAAAAGTTTTACATATATATTTATTAAACATATTACATAAAAGAGAAATAATAATAAAAAAAAACATTTTTACGATACAAAATTTACAATCAACCACAAATAGTGAAGTTCATACAACAAAAAAACAAATAAGATTTAATGAATATCTTAAAATAAATTAAACAAATATACATTCACTTAAGTATTAAATTGTTAACGACGAGATTAAGAAACATAAATACAATCAGAACTGATCCCGTTGAAAGGACAGGGGCGAAAAAATGCACGTGTTTTAACGTAAAAATAATAAATAACTAATATTAATATTTAAATATATATATATATATATATATCAATTAAGATTACACTTGGTCAGCTGCAAGACTGCGCGTAGGCCAGTTAATATTACAAGACATTCGAAGCGAAAATGCTACATTTCAAAAACTTTATTTCACTACAATTTTCAACATGTATTTACATAGACAGCTTATTGTTATAGCCTCTAAATAAATAAATAGATGATTTGTCTGTGTGTCGGTAAACGATCTGTATTTATGCGATAAATGACTGTATTTAACTTTATAAAATACACATTGAATTTCTTCGTCAACGATTTATTAAGACTTTCAATCTACAAAGCAGATTTATGACTACAGATTATAATTGATAGAGAATTGTTTAATTGATAACGCGGAACGAGATTAATGTTCGTGAAATCAAAATTGACGAAACCTTCATTCGATTAGCTTTTTATTACTAGAAAACATTGTATTGTTTATTAATGTCTAGATTACATAACATCCTCAAGCCAAGAGACTATTATTATAAATAAGAGGCACTGAATTTAATAATATTTGTAAAAACCACTCCTACTACATTTGTTCTGATGTTGAAATAATTTATGTATATATAATACATATTTATATAAGAATTGGAAGCAAATTTTAATCAACGGAATACTTTCTATAGAATTTAACATCGGTGACAATCCATTCATAACACATTTGAAGCGGTTAATAAGTTATATATATATGTGAATTAAATCAGTTGATCAATCGGAGCATAATTATCTTTTCATTGGAATATATTTGAATTTGATTGTCACCTAACATTTAAAGAATGTTTTAATACGTATAGAATTGTTAATCAATTTGATTTACATTCATGCTCTCTGAAATACAGATAACCGCGTCTTAAAGAATTAATTTGTATTTATGCATGGTCGATGTAATTTTAAGCAGGTAGCAATAGTCGACAGTTCTTATACATCTTAGGCGGCTGATAAATTTCTAACGCTATCATTATCTACAAGAGTTCGAATTCCATCCACTCGTAAATAATCTACTTATTATTTAATTATATACTAACTTAGCCTTTTTATTGACAAAGCTAATAAACCCGTGTGAAACATTTGCAAACGCGTCACACTCTATTAGATTTGATATTTCTAAAGAAATAATATAAAAATACATATTTGCTTTAGATATGTTTCATTTAATGTGAAGATCTTATTAAATAGATGGAAAACGAACCCATTCCGTTTAAATAAATAAACCGTGATCATCTTATATTAAAATAGCAAATAGCTAGAAAATATATTTCGGTATTTACTGACGTAATATACAAATATTTTACTATCGTTAATAAAAGAATAATAATGCACAATAACAACAATAGGTACAAACCATCACAATATATCAACGGGGAAAAATGAGATTGTAATAGGATAAGAAATATTCATATTTAACATCCCTATCTATCGTTTGAACAAAAAAGCGCGGATAAAATTGTGTGTTAATAAAGTGCTTTGATTTTTACATAATTTACATGCATGTATCTCTCACACGAAGTTCAATGATTGGCAAACAGTATTAAAATAACACATTTCTCTAAACTTAATTATGTCATCAAATAAATAATTAACGATCTATCATTGCATAATGAAAATAAATAATGGTAGTTATTTTAATCTTCAGTATATATATATATATATATACAAATTGGCAGATATTGACTTTAAATTTCAACAGATATTGTAACAATGCCAAATTAAGTCTACAGCGCGTGAACAGGAATGAATACGGAACCTGAATTTATATAATAAAATCGACAATTTATTCACTTAGTATCAAACGTATACTTATAATTTTAAAGGAATATTCATAGAACGAATGGCTTGCTAATATAAAATTAGAAAACGTTGCTTTTTAAATATGCAACATTACCGCGTAAATTTTCATATTAGGGGAGGAAGAAAAATTAACTCTATAAGATCTTAAATAAAGTTAAAAGATAGCATATTATTTTCGGTATTATTGTTTAATTCTACTTTATCCGGGTTAATATGTTAGCAAGGCAGCTAAAATAATAACGTTTTCTGAGATATCCTGGAGGTTAACCCTATTGGACCGGAAATCGTGAGAAAACGATGGGTGTCTTGCACCTCATCATACGACCATTTTGTATTGTTTTGTTGCTAGAAGTTGAAGCTCGATTGTTCGTGTTGTCTTGAGAACAGGCGTTTGTTTTGATAATTAAGATACAAGCATCATTCTTATCGTTGATCAATTTTGTTATTCCCCTTTGACTGATCTGGAGTGACGTTATTAGCCGAGTATCCTTTGTCAAATCTACTCCTTCAGAAGTAAACTGGCAGGTTTGCACGGTAGCCCTTTTATTTTCGCAACACATTAATACGCAAAAATAGCCGAAACTATAAACATACGTATATCGTGTGCTATCAACAGTGTTAAGGTTCATTTATTGAGCTTGGTTCATTTATATTAAAGCATAGCATGTCTGCTTTCCGGTCCGAAAGGGTTAACAGTCGGGACGAAAGGGGTAACAGGGTGTCGACTTACCATATTAGCTTCAGGACCGAATGGCAGAAGACAAATCGAAAGACCTTTCGACTACGCTGGGAAAGACATTCCCCTCCTCGAGAAAAAAATAAAGCCATACGTTTGGGCCTGGACAATTGGAAGAAGGAGGCTCAGGATAGAAGAAAAAAGGCCGGCATGCATTGTCGGTGATCCGGGCTCACATTTAAGACTGTGTGAGCCACTTACGTATGTATATAATGGAACTTAATAAGACGATTTGCTGAAATAAGTGATTCTAGAATAATATGTAAAAACGAATTAAAATAATAAGATTTAATGCTTCTCAAAAAAAAGTAATGGTATTCTTTTCATCCCCCTTAATATATCAACCTTCGTGAGACAGATGGACCCAGTATCCTTAAGTACAATATTTACACATTAAAATGGTCTTGGAATCGTATTTTTGCTTGTAATAATAAAAGAAATAAAACCTGAGCTGATTCCTTTGAGGATTTTGTTTGTATGATACAAATTTACATTTATAAAGTATAGTTAGAAGACCATATTTAAAGTGTTGTAACATTTTATTACGCATAGAATTATTCCATCGGAATGCATTCAATCACTGTCTCAAGAAGGTTATCCTTAATAGCAAATTAATTTATTTTAAAGTGATAACATATTTTGTTGTCGATGAAATGAACAAAAGATGCTAATCAATAATTTCGAAAAAATAAAATAAAAATAACTTTTAGTTAATAAATTTTCTCCGCATACCATTTTAACAATCTTTGGTAGTTACAAATTATGTATAAATAAATTATTGAAGTACGTCAGAATAAACATACTTTGGAATCACATAGAAATTACTAGATTTGAGTTTAAATAAATAAAAAATATACATCGTTATTTTGGTGAGCCAATTTGAAATACGGCGTGAAATTAAAAGTAGTTTCATATTATCGCGTTAATAAAAACACGCAAAAAGAGAGCATAAATGTCAGCGATGATTCAAATATAAATCTTGTTGCTGTTTTTCAGAAAAAAAGAAAGAAAATAACAATAGTGACATGGCATAAAAATGACTAGCAATTATTCTATGATATATCATTTAGATTTTGTTAATTTGTGACTGAATGAATTTGAGCTTATAAAATAATGTATCGCTTCGGGATTATAATCGGAACATGATAATTAAACCATTTTCAACAAAACAAAAAAAATGGCACAGAAATCATTACTAAATATGCTTATACAATTAACATTCATCATATAAAAAATGGCTAAAAAAAAGTTAATATATCTATAAAATTTCAACAAAGCCGTGTTATTCATATTGCATTAACAGGAATGAAGAATTTGATTGTTAAAAATGAGCTTAATTCAGATCAATGCGAATATACATCTTTTAAATGCGAACCCATAAATAAACATTGCAAAAAAATGTTTACTGTGACCGATTCTTATTTTAAATTATATTAGAGACTCCTATTTGACGAGATTTTTATTAAGATTCAATTCAATAAAAATAAAGAAGATAAATAGGCAAATCATGAGCGAAAAAAGGTGGAAAATGATCCAAAGATCCTCGCAATAGTTTGTGATAAAATGTCGTAAAAATGAAGAATATGATTTGAGATTCATTGTCAATTTATAAACCTATACATATTAATAACAGCCCAATCTGTAAATTAAAATTATACACATCGTAAATAGTATCAAATCGGTCATATGTCGACTCGGGCAAACTTCATTTGGATTTAAAAGATCTTTAAGTGAAGTATTTTAATACTCCTATGATCACACATTGTAGCCGAAGATTGTTTCCCACCAACTCGGGCAGTTTTTATCAACTTCAAATAAGATTTTGGTATTTTTTTAAATGTAAGAATCAAGTGAATACTATAAAAATACCGTCTTATTGTCTGACCATTAATTTGTCATCTGGAATATGGAAAATAATTGGTTCAGAGGAATTTAATCGGTGCAGGTAAAGAGCATAAATCAATAGTCTGCGTCGAGTTGTGACGCAGTGAACATCTTGAAAATGATTTGTGTTCAGTCAATATTATTTTGATAGTACGTATATTTTTACGTTTTATCCGTTTTTCGTTCTACACCTTTTTAATAATCAACAACAGGCAAACTCAGACATAAAAGGCTATCATATATTTACGGATAAGTTTTAAGAGTCGGTGGGAACTTTTATAATAAAATCTTGGAGCCCAAAGGATTAACAACATAAAATCCAATAAAAACCTAATATAATCGTGGGATAGAAACCAAAGCATTAAATGCAACTATAAACCTGAATTTCAAGCTGCAAAAGCGTTGTTTATTTCTATAGTTTTGTGACATGGTTCCGCCTCAAAAAAGGTGAATGTTAAAATTGTAATAAATGCAAAATTCTGGAGTACAAAGTAAAAAAACATATACATATTTGAATTATCACCAATTGAGAGGTTTTTTTTACATAATAATATTATGATGAAAATTCGGCAATTTGAATGTAAGATTAAAAATAGAAAGTAATTTTTAATCACACTCCTTATTAGTCAGTTACAATACAAAAAGGGACGCGGCTAAAGATACAAAATAATGCAAATAAACTATAACTGGGACCGTTTTTATGACCTTACAGCCTAAAGGAATTCCTAAAAATTAAACCTATAGAAATAATGACAACTGGAATTGAGTTTGTTCATGTAATATGGCGGCATAAGTGCGTTCAAAATGAGTCGGATACAAAAGGATTATCGATTTCGTTGTTCGTTGCTGTTGCCATTTTATGCATTATCAAAAGTTTGAAAAAATACACAGCTTTTTAAATTTAAGTAATAGGGTTTAGGCGTATATGTAGGTTCTACGATATTTAAAATATGCAGCAAGCACAAGCGTAGCAAAATATATCTAGATAGTACTATAAAATGTTATTCTATTAGCTGTCATCGTAAATAAAATCTGGAATACTTCACTTTACAATGAAGAATATAATTTCAACCTACATTTTATATTTAATCAAAATAATCATTCAGTATATCGTATTATGCAGCAATCAAATTATAATTTGTTCGTTGAGAATTTAAAAAGTGAATTTCAACAGTCAATATTGAACAACACTATATATCTATTATATTTTCATTTTGGTATTTATTTCATAGAGAGCATTCAATTCACTCGGATGAATGTAATAATTAGAAAAAATGAGATTTTAAGAACCAATCACAGCATATCTCTGACTTGTTGGGTATCTAAGTTAAGTATGAGGCATCGCATAAACGTCATTTCTTTACGAGCATTGTCCAAAATGACGCGAGGATCTTGCGATGTACATCTCAAACAATTTGGAGCGAATACCATAGCTAAGTTCGCGGAGTCCATTTTCGTCTGAGTAACAACTTCTGGTATAGAAAATTGCTGAAGAAAGCCTATCAAATAAGTGAGTACCTGTAAAATTAATATAAAATGTAATGAAATCTATCAAAAATGTCGCAGGCATATTATAATCAATTTAAGTGAGCTTACCAATCTATTTATCCGCGGTAATCGTTGAATAATATCGAAAGCATTTTCTGTATTGTCAGGATCTGCTACACATTCAGCGTACAGAGTGTCCGGTATTAAAGGCTCATATAGCTCTCGATACCACAATTTCAATAAACTAGCAGGAGCGTGTGCATCTAAATTAATAAGCAGAAAGAGAAAATTTTATACATTAGATTTTACAGGAATTTTGTTAGTATATTAAAATATTCAAGGAATCTACATTTTATTAAGTTAACCCATCCCGTACTGAAAATTCAGAGATAGAAACAGGTGTCTTGCGTCTCATCATACACTCATACATCGGAAGCAAGGTTGTGCTGTATAGGAATTCATACTAGTTTGAATGCTCGTTGGGAATTCGGTGCAGAATGAGATGTCCATTTTTTTTTAAAATTATCGATTGTACTGTACAAGGTATACATTTTCATAAACGCATATTTCTCACACACATCAGAACAATATTATATTTTTTAAAAAGAACTTCTTTCTGCTCACAATTCATGTTAATTTGTTACGAACAAGGTTTAAGAACAGAATGAGTGTCTAGAAGTCGAGGCTCTATTGTTCGTGTTGTCTTGAGAACAGGCGTTTGTTTTGATAATTAAGATCTCTCATCATTCTTATAGTTAATCAATTGTATTATTCCGCCTTGACTGTTCTGGAGTGTCGTCATTAGCAGAGTATTAATACTCATTTGCAAAATCTACTCTAAATAAATTGACTGGCTTGCACAGTAACTCTGCCCTTTTATTTTTTCAACACATTAATAGGCAAAAATAGCTGAACAACAGAAAGCAGATGCCATGCAAATTGAACATTAAAAAATATTCCGAAGAAAATACCAATATTGTGTGCTATCAACAATTTTAAGGTTCATTTATTGAGCTTGGTTCTGTTGCGTGGGCACAACGGCGAGAATGTTTGTATTTGTTGGTGGACCTTTAAATTTAGATTCGCGTCAAATATTTTGTTGAAACTCATCATGCGTATTGCTAAATGCATAGCATCTGGTAATTGTAGTGTTTGAGTAACAGTAATTTTAGAACAATTGCACGCAGAGATAAGCAGTGGACCTTCAGCCCCCATTTTTCAGGTCAGGATGTTCTTCACCCTGGAGGGTTGGCTAAACTAGCGCCAGGATTAGCGCAATGGTTGGACAGACGCATTCGGAAGTAAGAGGCGCGTGAAATAATTACAATTTGACGTTGCTCGATGGTATAAAAAGGAGTTTATACACACATCGTTAGCTCGATTGCGACGTTTCAACGAAATTATACGAGTAATTTGGGAGGTAGGGAAACATGGGTTTCCATAGAAGTTATTGCAATGGCAGATGGGTAAATTTCCACTGGCCGGCTACCAATGACTCTGGAATACAAGGGTCCGCGCCATTACTAAGGCCTCTTTTTTTGATTTGAACTCTGAGCGAGAAAGATTTCCTCAGAGCAGCACTGGATTCTTGGGTTGCAAAATCCAGGACTCTTGAGATTGAATTCTGCGCTTAAGGTAATCGCCTAACGAGATACCACCGCTATCACTGTACCTGCCGGTCCCGCACGCTACCTGTCGCCCCTTGTTTTGCTTGCAGTTTGCCGCTGGTTCTCAATCCATGAGTAAATCTTGGAATTGGTAAACCGTTGTTGGTCATCAGCGATTTGTTGGTCAGGTGGATTGACACGGACACAAGAACGAAGAATGCTGACCTCTGCACGTCAGGCGGGGGTCAACGCAACAGTTCATTATTAAGCTTTTTACCACAGCAGAGCTGACAGAAAAGTGGGTTTTCATGGTGGACATTTTAGGCGTGTTCTCAGTACGGTAAGGGTCAACATATAAGACATTTGTACATTCAAACATATGTAGATGTTTGAGGATGAATGGGGCAGATTTATAACTTTTTAATAAAAACTCATCAGCATTCAGACTAATTTACCAGTAATATGTAGATGATCAGGCAGCTCCCAATTATCAAGTTTCGATTTTAAAGCATTAACTTCATCCACATCAGCCGATACCCGAAATATGCCTTCAGTCTGTTTACCTTGTAACAATAATACCTGCAATTTGAAAGTATATTGAATATAAAAAATTAATCTAAATAAAAAATATGATTTTTTGGATTTGTATAATATTTTACCTGTTGCGATAATGCAACTTGCACCCAGGGAAGTTGTCTGCTAGGGAATCGATCTTTTTGCAGTGCCATGACTTCCGTGAGAGTATTTCCGAACATTGAAACTCGAAATATTTGTATCTAAAATATATAAGATGGTCAATCATCCGAAGAAAAGGTAATATATCAAAATTTATAAATAATAATTTAATATTTAATTTACTCTCGCTTGATCAATATCTTCAGTGTTTGGTTTTCTTGGTTGTTTTTTACCGCATTGTCCAATTCTTTCCAGACGCCTGCATGCTACGCCGGCATAATGAGAAACTTGTACATGGATTGGCCATTTGCCCACCTGAAATTCATTGCAATAGGAACGTTCAAAAAGTTTATTGGTATTTTAAAAGGCACACATTTATAATTTTCAAATGGGCGATATAATTATAAGCATAAAGTCGACCATTTCAAATTTGTATAATGCACGTTTCACATTTACTACTGATAAAAAAGTATGTTGATTCAAAAAATGTAATGCAAAATAAAACACATCGAAAGAAAATATAAAGTGCCTCAGTTCCTTAACTTAATACAAAAGAGTTGTTCTTTCAATTTGAATTAATTGTATAAAATACTTTTAATCATGAACATAACAAACTACTATCAAGACATTTAATTTAAAACAGTATATAACATAGAATGTGACAATATCATAATGCAACAAAACAAATAAAATCATTGTCAAAATAAAATGAAAGTGCTGGTTGCATCGGATTGCCAACATAGAAGTAAAAAATATACAATTTTCATATTCCGTATAAAATAAACCATTTAGAAATGGGCGAGAAAATATCTATTAAAGACCATATCATTCTGTTGAATTCAAACATTAACAAATATAGGATTTTTCGCAAGGTGAGTGCTAGCAGAGTTGTTTTTATTTGGGATTACAATTTCGTACTGGATTTAACAGTTGCAATGGGATATGCACAATAATATAAATAGAAGTGCTAATTGAATTAAACAATTCAATATGGTTACTATAAATCACCTCATATCAACTAAGTCCTCTATTCCAAGAGACTGAAAAATAAAATCATGTATCACTTTGCCATAAGCTTAACTATGAAAAAAAGAAATACTGCCTTATAAATATAAAAAAGAAAAGAAATTTAAAACCTCTGGAAATGTATCAGCAAATGCTGGATCCCGATGCCGATTCATATAATTTAATAAAGGCGGTTGAAAAGCAGGAGACGGAGGAACAAACGCCAAACTGACAGCTAAAAGTTCCCATCCGCGCAGTAAGCTGTCTCTTTGCGGATTTTCCGTTGTTTGACGACATAATTGAACATAAAGCTCATCGCGTAACCTGTGCAAATAAAATATGAAAAATAAATTTATTATCAATTTAAGTTTAAACACAGTTTAAGTATAGAATATAATAGTTTTTACTACGTATAAAAAATCGCATTCCGTACATAAATCAAGTATATTTCTATTTAACCCTATTGGACCGGTAATCATAAGACAGAGATCGATCAGATACGTATTTAACTGTCATATAATTTAGGCATAATTAACTGAAATTGTTATCGTTGGATAAGCTATTAAGCTCTTTCAACAAAGATAAGACGACTTTTGTTCGTGTTGTCTTGAGAGCAGGCATTTGTTTTGATAATTAAGATACAAGCATCATTCCTATCGTTGGCCAATTTTGTTATTCCACTTTGACTATTCTGGAGTGTTGTCATTAGCCGATTGGTTTGGTAGTGCACAGATATCTCATTGTATTATATTTATGAAGTAATACTTACGCATGATTATTGAAAGCAGTGTGTAATATATCTATAGCGACAGAATTTAATGTCATTCCAGGTCGAGCTTTACGGTCACCCATGTATATTTGAACAAGCCTAAACATTTCTGCTGCAGCCTTTTTATGCGCTTTATCATGTCGAGCACCTAGCATTGGTCCACTTATGCCTGACGATGTCCAAGATAACATGTCTCGCACGGATGCCTGGTTAAAAATAAAAATTAATATAACCACAATAATGGTTGTTAATTTAAATACAAATTTATTTACTTACTTTTTTTCTGAAAATTCCTTTTGAGTGCAAGTTTAGATTGTCTTGAGCAAACTTTTCAATATCTGTTTCTTTCGGGGTATGGTGTAAAGCGGGATGTGATTTTACGGGACTGTAGAGAGCTTCACATACAGGAGGAGGTGGTGTAGGTTGACTATTAATATTGCTAGGAGGAAAACCAGCACCAGTACCACTAGCTGACTATAAATAAACAAACAATAAGGAATTAGTCGTAATAAATAAATTAATAATATAACTTTTCCATATAAAGATATTATAATTACTCTGTGCACGCCTATGGTTGGATGACTTTCTTTTTCAAAACCAACAAAAGTATTGTAATATGCAACACCATGATTCATGTATTCTGAAGAGAAAAAAAATTGTGCATGTTACTTTGTGTCATAAAGCAAGCATAATTTTAATAACAATTTTTCAAACAAGACACTTTAAATTTCATGAACTGTGGAAAGAAATGTTTATGAACGATATGTATAATTCAAGTTACCATCTTCTCTATGATGATGAGTAGTAATTGGAGCAGGGGGTGGTTGATGTTGAAGGTAACCATCGTTAGAACCAGAACGGTCCGAATCTTCATTATCTGGTTCATGTCCGGACAAAGATCGGACACTAGAACCAGACGCTGACGCCGATGAATGAAGAGAATCCGAGTCTCCCGAGCCTCCTAAAGGATCTCCCAATCGGTAGCCTAGGTTAATTTTAAAAAAATCAAATATTGTTCTCTATTATAGAACATTAGGAATTAACCAAGTTTTAAAATTTACCAGAAAGTTTAGCTTGCTCTAAAATATAATGTTGCAATGGTAGTAAATGCTGCATGTTGAGATCCCAGTTAGAATAGAGTGGAGAGGTATTGCCATTTTCACAACCGCTTCCGCTTTCAAGAGTATCCATATTAGTGGGAAGTTCTGAAAGTATGGTGAAATGTATTTATTATTTTAGAAAAATGTACTGTTAATAATAAAAATGTTTTAAAATTAATCTTACTGGGTTTTCTAGTTCCTTTAACCCTAGGTTCAGGTTCTACATTATCATTGTTGGAACGATCTCTATCGCGATCTCTATTTCTTTCACGTTCTTTATGTCTTTCTCTTTCTCGTTCCAATTCTAAATTATGTTTTTCTATATTCGGTTTTGTCAAATAGGGCTCTAAAGAAAGTGATTTGATTCCATATCCAGGTGTTACAGAATGAGATTCTTGATGGTATGAAGATTTTGAGGAATGGCTATCAGGTGTAGAACAAGGTTGCTTTCCGGTGGAATTCTGTTTTGGTTTCTCAGGTTCTGCTTGCTGTCTTCTGTAAGTTCAATGATATAGAAGTATAGAATTATATAATTTTTGTATTAATGTAAAGGCAATACTTAAAAAATAAAAATTAATCTTTGTTCGTATGTAATGCGCTGCCATACCGTTCAACACATTGCGATAAAACTTCGTCTACTTATTGTTTACATTTGTGAGAATAACATAGGCATAATAAAAATATTGTTTGTGTACGCAATTTGTTATGTGAGACGTTTAGCGTATGTACTATGTTGGTGCATATTAGATGCTCACAAGGAGCATCACCAAGGGGCCGGCAGCTATTCTGCGTCCACGAGTTCGATAAATAATTAAAATATATGAAAACACTTTAATAAATAGAATCAAAACATAAAAACTTTCTTTCTTTCAATGGAATTGCAACGCATGCCGGGTAATCACTAGTATATTATAAAAAAATGTAAAATACAAACCTAGTAATATCTTTTGGCGTGTGCCAATTAATGCTCGTTGGAGGGCCACCATGTTGTTGTTTAGATTGAACGGGGCCTTGTGCTGATGATGTATGTCTATAATCTAAGCTAGTCTGTCTAAAGCCTTTATCAACGTTATAAATTGCTTGTTTATCACTCGTAAATGCACGATCTAGGTTGCGTTCTAATATGCGTTCATCAATTCTTTCTTTGTCTAAATGTCTGAAAGTAAGAAATACAATTTTCGAGTTTAATTTATTTTACTAAAATAGTTAAAAAACAAAAATATGTAAATTTAAAGAGACCTGTCAGAAAATCTTTCTCTAGCTCCTCTTTCAAGATTATATTGATGTGCTTGTCTGTCTCTATGACGGTGACCAATTCGATCTAAGCTCTGTTGCTGTGTAGGATGTGAATGCTGCATGTGCGTAGAGGCCAGTGAAGGATGATCAGTTGCAAGTGATATAGAAGACACCAAGGAAGGTCTTGCGGAAGCCTTAAATGATGAAAAATTTCAATTAAAATTTTGAACGATCAAGTTTACAAAAATATGATTTCGGGAATTAATATTAATTTAAAAACAATAAAGACATATACATATTAGATACTTTTACTATTACAATCAATAAACAAGAGTGAAATTGAAATACTAATAGAGCGAAAACAATGCTGAAGAGTAAAAGAAAAAGTGTATTAAATATTAAGTTTTCTTCCGTACATTGAAAACGCTGTATGTTATTTTTATTGAGTTATTCGTACAAGTATGACATTTTACAGGAAGAGCTTTGGAATACATAGAACAAAGAAAATAAAAAGCCATGAACTGAAGAGAAGCACTTTGAACCTGAGAATGTTGTACGGCCGGATGTTGCTGAGCTTGTAATCTCTGCGATACGTACTGTTGTTGAGGACTGTCTGGACTCTGTGGTGAAGATTCACACGAGGAATTAGCAGTAGCTGCTGTGTTGTGCTGTGGTTTTACCTAACAAAAAGCAATGTGCAAAATGGAAGCATGCGCAGTGAAAAGGCAAAAGTATACATCATGAACAAAACATGAAGAAAAAAGTAAAAAGAAAATAAATCGAGTGTCAGAATGACTCCTCAAATTTATGAAGAACAATTAAAGACATATCTGATTCAGGACACATGTGCATGTCGAAATTATAATGTATAAATGTGTAAAATATAAAAAAGAAATTTGATAATTACAATGAATTTATGTTTGGTCTGAGATTATATGAATTATTTTCCATTTATGTCTTTTCAAAACACAATACATATTTTAAGTCATTCATATTTAAAATGTATTATACAGGTTACCTCCCAATACAATTGAGTCAATATTGATAACCTTCCCAAAGTAATAATTTCATATTTAAAACGAAAAAGGCTATAAAACAACAAGTCATATGTAGGAGGTCAGCTGTATACAAATGTCTCCACATTATTACATGTTTCAGATGCATTTTTATGAAATGAATCAAAGAAGTTACGGCATGCATAAACTCTCGAAATAAATAAATATTATTTATTACACCGAATAGCTTAACACAAATACATTATATACCTTTCGACGAGTTAACGGTGTGCTTTCTACAGACTTGAAGTATTTTTCATGCATTGAATCATCAGATGCATCCTTACGAGGCGACATAAAGCTACCACTCCTATTTAATCCTGCAATAATTATAAATATTAAATTATTTCATTAAGATATTATTTCAGCTATAACAGAATGAATTCATCATTGCAGTCCGAGAGAGAAAAATATAATGCAGTTTATTCATTTTTATCAGCACGTAATACAATGATACATTAAAATATTCATTTCAGGTCAATGCACATTTGTGTCATGAGCTTTACACATCACCGGATAGCGATTCAATAACAATTGCTTATATGCGAGGAGTTATCTAAAAGTTATCAATTTCAACTCGACATTGTTATTAAATGATGAAGAATCACAACGGCATTATTTTTATTGTTTACCTGTATTGGGCCATTTTTCTGATTGAGATTCCATAGATGTGGGTTGCGCATGTGGTGAAGGTTGTTGGGATTTTTTCTTCAATTGAGGAGTACTGCAACTAGCCGGAAGTGACTGAGCAACTGGTGGTCCTCTTGAAATACTTCCCGTATCGCTGCCCAATCTGGGATATTAAAATATATGATCAGAAATTAGTGAATAATATGTATACAAATAATCAAATTAATAAAAATAAGCAAACCTTGATTCTGAAGGTTTATGTTGCGGTATTGGTATAGCAAGTCCAGCTTCCTGCATTATAAAAAAAATAAATTAATGAATGATTGTTAGCGCAGACGAAGTTTCACATATTATTTATAGAAATATACCTGAAGTCTTCTATACGGTTGCGCTGCACTACTTATACTACTATCTGACGAACGACCAGAATCTGTATGTCGGCATACACCTACACCACTACCTACGCTCGGTGCGGTTCCTTGTCCTGTGCCTGTGCTTTGAGTCGATGTTCGTGACCTTCTACTGTCACCACTACATCTTTGAAAAAACAAAAAATACTTGAGTAACATGATTTTTTTTACATCCAACAAACAATCATAATTGAACTTACCTGTGATGATGAGAACGTCTGCTTTGCAGTGGACTAGTTTGTGTATGCGCAGCATGTTTACTATTCAAGGATGACATTTTACTGCTGCTTCCTAAGCCGATTCCATTTGACACACTGACATTTTCAGTTTTAGACGACACCTGTAATACAAAAATTAAACATTTAACCAAGGTAAAAATTTAATTTCAAAAGGATTTAAATATATTCAATAAATTTAATTCACCTGTGAACCAGCTTGATTTAAATTAGTTTGTGTAGAGCTTTCACGTCTCTGTTGAGGATCTGTATTTTGCTTGAGTGTTTGTAATTTAGCCAAAGGTATAATGTCACAGTCTGACGGTTTATGCCACACAGTAGTCTGTAAATATGAGAAACGTTTGTAATAAATTTTCTTACGTTATAAAAAAATTGCATGTGTTGGTTGGATAAGCATACCTGCGTCGTAGCATTGTAATAATAAAATCTATGCGTACTATTGTCGAACAATTCCCACCACTGGGTTGAATCTGTACGCTTGACATTGACACCCTGAAATTGGATAAGTGTAAGTTTAAAAACAGTCTAATTGTCATTGTATACAAGAATCAGAAAATATTTAGTAGATGTTTTAATATCAAAAATTGATTTGATTTGTAGTTTAATATACGATCCTGATGGAATTAAAATACTTTCTTAAAATGTGATAATCCAAGCAATGAGATAATTTAAAAACTCACTCGAGTTCTATTTACTATACTAAGTAAGCTCATTTTATCTCATAAATATTTATGAAGTTTTGATGTGAATTAAGTTTTGCCTTTATACTCATACATAATGCAAAGAATTTCTCAGATCAAATATGATTCATACTCTTGCGTATCAATATAATTTATGGATCTTAAATATTTCATATGCTAACCAAAAAAAGAATATCTGTAACAAAAATAAGATTATTATAATGTTTATGTGCATGTTTTTTATAGAATAGCTTAATAAACAGCACTAAGAATTAAGATAATTTGACAAAAATATTTGAATTTTTTTAAAATATCGTAATGCTCTAACACTTTGACGAGCACAGCCGTCAAATCCCGCCATGCAAGTTTTATGTGCTTATGTTAAAAAGTCGCACTCCACTACATTATATTCAATTTACACATCCATAAAACGATTCCGAGGTTTACAAATTATCATACAATATATTCTTACGTAATATCAGGTAGAAGATTTAAAAAAATATTGAGATGTTTGAATTGTAAAACGACCAATAATGACAGGATGTCAATAATAAGACCACTCGTTGACAACGTTGTTCCGAATTTTCGAAAGCTCGAAATCACCCCACATACACAAGTTGAATATAATACGATAAAAATTGAATAGGATCCTCTGCAACGATAAAAAGGCTGAGAACAATTGCTTCTCACTCCCATTACTCTGAGAATTGACACGAAGCAGATAACGCTACTGACAACAATCAATGTCATTGATTCAAAACAATATGAAGGAATAATAATTGTGTGTATTAGCGATGGTTTAACTCCAATTTTACGTTCATAAATTGCAAAAACAAGCCAACGTATTACAGTCGAATTTGAAATTTAGTTTTGTACAGGTGCGCTGATAAATCGGCGCTCTGAGGCTAAAAGGGTTAAATATAAAAAATACAAACAATTTATAAAATAGTATTTTCAGTTACAGTATGGTTTTTTTTTGTTATGAAAGCTTATACTTTGCCACTAGTGAACATTCATTTTTAATTAAAAAAAAATATATATTTAAAACAGCAAATGCATTTATATTTTATAATTTGAATCATCAAATGGAAAATGTCATACTTTTATCGGTCGTTTACTTGTTTACTTGAGGCAGATTGTAAGCACCAACTTATAGATATGCCTATTTCTCAATTGGCAAGGCATATAGGTTGCATGAATCATCGAGTGAGTTGAGAACCATGTCTATAAAGTAGTTTATTCCCTTGTATTATGCGTATCTTTCTAAATATATTTATTATTATTTTCATTAATTTAGATAAGGCATATTGCAGTATTTAAGTGTTCAAAATGCTTAAAATTAGAAAGTAGAAACTCAAAATCATGAGCTATTGAATCAACAATGACGGTTAGACTAGGATACATCATCTTTTCACCTCTTGTTCATAATATGGAATGATAAATCAGAATTTGTGGACGTATTAAATTTGAACATGGCTCTCGTATTGGTCAGAATTAATTCCCATTAAAAGAGCAGTGATACATAACATGCAAAATTATGACAAATAAATAAGATTTATCAATTCTTTATTGAACATTAGATGTATTTTTAGACAATAAAGTGTTTCAATAATATGTACGTGAGGAACCGAGGCCGATGGTCTTTCTGGTTTTGAAGACGCTCCTTCACAAAATTCACCTACAAGTTGTTCGACCAATTTTCAAACAAACAAAATGTGACATAGGCGTCCTGTTTTCTTTTCTGGGTGACATCTTATATAAGATGTAGCTATTTATTGCACAGATCTCTAATTCCCAGAACATATCTTTCTCCACCATTTGAAAGATTTTCTCATAAAACAATATGAACTTGCTAGGCAAATGACTCACCACAACGTTTTGTATGACGAGTGTGAAACGACCGCGTTCGTTTATATTGAGTTTTGTTATCTCTGATTTGTCAGGGTAATGTTTTGGTTTGTAACAAGGTCGCTTATAGACTTAAGAGCTTTCAGAGAAATTATGAACTGATACATGAATGAATAGAGATAAGATTGGTACGGTTCCTTGTTGTGGTGGCTGAGAGTAGATAAACGACCGCAAAGGGTTAAAAGCAGAATTAGCTTCTCAATATTAGTTCTCATTTATAATAAAAAATAAGATTATTACATTTTCAGAATACAGAGAGTCAAGAAAAAATTTTGTACATTGTAAATGAGTAATAGAAATGTTTAAATGTAAAACAAGAACTTTTAAATGCCTGGATTAATAGTAACGATTATTGTAAAAAGATAAATCAATTGAGAAACATATGGGTGTATTCAATAAGTATTGTGTCTAAGTTCAGATGTGATGATACACCGCAGTGCATTCTAACCAGCTGAGTTACGTTGAGGAAAGTGTTAGCTTTAAAATGCGCCATTTAAAAGTTTTCGAGCTGTGTTGAAGGCTGAGCCTTTGAATGGATAGCAGAAATTCTAAATATGATGAAAACAATCATTCATCGCATTGTAATCGAAGATTTGAACACAAAGACGCACGGAAACTTCATCAAAACAACGTGCTACATGTCTTCATTGTCAACGATTTCCTCGCTTAAAAGGAGTCCTGAAAGAGAAACATTAGGACACTGAAACCATCCAAGCTCATGTTATATCGGCTCTTAAAGACATCTCAGAGAAGGCCCTCCAGGAGGATCGAGGCCAGGAAACACCGCCTCCAGAAATGTATTAATATAAGAGGGTGCTATTTCGAAGATTTTTGACTAATTATTTTGAAGTGGCTTTTAGCAATCCCTTTTATGGGACCATTACCAACCATTTTGACATTGTTTTTCATGGCGTATACATGTTTTTAAAAATGCGGTCGCCAGCCACATTTTCCGTATGTTTCGAACCCAAGATGATTGAGTTACGAGTCCAACCGCTTAACTGTGGGACTACCTACAGGTATATTGACTAATTGTACGGATATATTCGATTTTATGAATTTGATCACATTATTCATTGAACGCACCATCTATGTTACAGGAACAGAAAAAATAATCAACTCAAATTATCAGGAAGAGTTTTAATAAAAATTGTATGTAATATTAAAAAATGAAGCCCAGATATAAAGCAAAATAGCCTTCTTTAAACTTCATATGTGTAGTTTCTAAAACAGACAGTGGATTATGATATTAAAGATGACGTAAACTTAATGTTAAATAATGAATTTGTTGATTCATTATTAACATTAATTATTAAGAACAGTTTCAGGATACCTAACCAAAAGACAGAAAATAGAAGTCTCGAGTTGAGTTGTAATAATGGGAATTTTTATAACGTTACTACTTTAAACTTCAATAAACCATCTATATCGATATATATACTATCTATATTTATATATATTTTATATGAAATATAATAAATACCGGGTTTTAAAATGTCATAAATGCGTAGCATTGTAAGGGAAAGGTTAAAAATGATAAAAACATGTAATGATTGAAAACGCATAAATACGCGAAGAAAAAGGCAATGCGATACAAAAAAATACTTCCAATAAGATATAAAATTAACCAATAATAGATTTAATTAACAGCAAAACATGCAAACCTAATCAGTCATTTAGTTTTATCGAAACCCAAATTATGCTAATATTATGGTCCTAATTAATCAATGCAAACCAAATGAGCACCTTATAGTTTAGGCGTATTATGTGGTTAAAACGGGAAGTGGTTAGGGGTTATCGACATTTTTAATAAGTCATTGAAAATTTACTTTAAATTAAGAATGGATTTATTAGTAACTGTTACGCTAAAAATGAATTTTATGATATCTACATATTTTACGCTGCTCTTATAAGATTGAAATTCTGAAGATCGACCCTGAATTTAATAAATAATATCCATATATACATTTGTATTCTTGAGTTTAATTCATACTAATGATCCGAAAACATTATTAATAATGAAGACGAGTACAATTAAGCCTACTTTAATTAATTGAAATGTGTGTATTCATTCGCATGTAAAATTGGGTTAAATTCCGACCGTCGTCCATGGAAATTTTTGATCAGTCATAAATGCTTTTGAATTTTCGATTCATACAAGTATTTACAAGTCAAAATGTCACTATTTGAACTAAGTTGCAAATGAATAAAAATGTGTATTAATTGAAGCGATTATGAATTAATTTTGTTCTATAAAATGTAGCTTGGCTATTGATTTTAAACAATATCAATTATCCCCTATGAAATTACAAAAGTTCTAACCACATGTTAATAGATATTAGTCATGTTCAAAATATAAAGTTTGATTATAAACGTTAATTATTTTAAATGCAAGGTTTGATTTGCTAAAAGATTTATATAGAATTAATTTATAATTCCACTGACATTTCATTAGGTCAACTATAAAAATGAATTAAAAATACATACGACCATAGGAGTAACCTCTATAAAGGATGATGATTTTAAAAATAATCATGGGAGAGGTTCGGCATGAATTATAAATTTGTTAATATGCCATTTTAATCATTTAAAACCGAATAACCTCTGATTCATTTATTGATTCGAGGTCTATAGTTTTTATTGGTGAAAGTTTAAAATGTAATTGCTCAGGTATATTTATTGAGAGATTAATATTGATTGAGAATAATAAACAAAAGGTTATAAAACAAATGGAGTGTGAAAAAATAAAAAGCTCTTTTCTAAATTTAAAAATGAGCATAGCAGAAGGGAAGTATGAGACGAGGAGTATGAGAAGAGGAGTATGAGGGGTGCGTACCTCCGGAGGATCCCAGACGCACTCGCCGGTGGTGAGGTTAGCGTACATATGCTCCTTAGTCTTGGGCTCGATGATCTCCACCCAGTCAACCCTGCAACAGACACGAGCGTTAGCGGTGCGGGGTGATGTGCCGCCCTCGTATTGACGCAATCAGACGGGGGCGCAGCGTCGAAGGGCGAGCGCTTACCTGTCGGCCGCCATGTCTGCGGTGGCCGCGGGGGCCGCGGGCGGGGGCGCGACTGTTTACGGCGCCTCCCCCAGCACCGCCGCCGCACTGCCCGCACTGCCCGCACTAACCGAGCTGCGGGCCAACGCGACCTACTCCCGATTAAAAATAATAAACGTCAAAGTCAACTCCCAATGCTATTCGTAAATCTAAATCATTCGAAAACATTTAAAATATTTTACACCCAAATCAGCTCAATAATGATACTATTTCATTTTATAGCACAATAACATTATTTAAAAAATATCATCAACTGTTTAAAAAAAAAAACATTCAATAAATAAAAAACGATATAAATTGATTTTTAAAAAAATCACTTCAATTATAACGTATAAAAATTAAGTATTTCAATTAAATTCATACGTTTTTTTATATGAATTTAATGGAGAAAAATTATTTTTGTTAGTATTAATGAAAACTATCAATTTATTAAATTTCGTTCTGATTTAGTGTTCAATATATTGTATATGATTTTAGATATCGTTCCAGGAAAATATTCGATTTTTAAAATTTATAATCCATCTTTAAATACGTTGATATAATAAAGAAGATTGATTATTTTTAAATGGTAAATAATATTCAGGAATAAATAAAAATCGCTTCTAAATCCAAGCATACGTAAATAAAATTATTTATGCAGATTAAGATATGATGAATCGTGTTATTTTGTTAAATTTTCGTTCTGTGTACATGATCGTAATAGAGTTTGTTAAGAGCATAAAAATAGTTGCCGATGACAGGTTAAACCGACAAACACACGTCGACGAGGTTGGGACCGGGTCGGTGTTGTGCATCGCGATCGACTGTAGGTCTGAGCGATATTTATTTATTCCTGTCATCGTGCTTTGTTTCATATCGAAGTTCAAACGACTCGTTAATGTCTTAATTGGCTCTTTTTATTTGTGCGGTGTACTTATATCTAGTTATGCAAATTCAATATGCTTTCGATTAGTAACGATGAGAATCCATTACAATAGAAATTACTTCGTCTCGAATTGGAGCTTAATCAATATTTATCAATAACGATTCATCTTTATTATCAAAACATTTAAGCCCTAAATCGTATTTATTGTATATTCCATAAAAAATACATTATCTTAAAATTATCTGTGGACGTACCATTAATGAAATTGCTTCATTAGATATATTTAGCATATGTTATTGTGAATATAATTTGTGGAAAAATGAATATCATTCAGTCAACGTTCAAATTTATAAATTGCACCAAGACGATTAATTATTTATATAAACGGAATTTAAATTGCTTATGCAGACAAAATATAAAATATCCTAGAAAAATTTATTCATCGAATTGGAGACGTTTCCATGGTTAGTTAACAGTTTTATTGTGCTGTGTTATGTTATCCAGAATCATTCTGGATCACATTTTTTTTGCGTGATTGTGAACATTTTTATTTCATTCAACTTGATGAATATTGTCATCGATTGGTCAATATATATAAAAATATGAATGCTAGATGTAAGCGTCTTCTACCATTACAGGCTCAGTGGTCAAATATGTTTAATATGACTTGAAAAACAAAGATCAATCTCACACTAAGACACAATAATGACTGTGGAAGAGTTCATATTAATTTAATACTCACTGTATTTTTCCTTATTTCATCTCGTAAAATAAATTAAATTGTACTCGTATCATTTGATTGTTAAACGTTATTTAACCTTTCTGTTAATGAATGTTTCTATTATCTCCCGTCAATGAAAGTGGTCTGGCTAGATCCTCATACATTTTGTATGGAAATGATAACGATACAAAACTTATCATTCATTTTCGCTTTCATGGCATGTTTAAAATGGCTGGTTATGCTGCTGACAAAGTGGCTCCTCGCATTTCTTAAACAAATCGAAGTTTTCTTTGAAGCTTGTCGTTCACCCGGTTAATTTTGCACTACCACTTCTAACATATTCATTTTTATGATCATCTTTTTTTTTTGCATTTTGTGTCACCAGCTGATCTCTTAGGATTTATTAATATTTTTGGCTTACATTGGTGGGTTGATTAGTTCTCTGGCTCTCTGGCTCTAATTCCTAAAAACTATGAGTGATGCCGATGCTGTAATATCCAGCATATTGTAGAAAAATGTTGAAATCTCTATGCTCGGTGCCCAAAAGAACATTTTTCAAGCAAGTAGAGCAAGTTGTGTGCCAACAAACCAGCAACTCTAGCTTTGTATAAAGAGAGCTAGCTTCGTTTTTAAGGTATTTTAGCTCAAAAACGGAACTAGAAATACTACCCTCCTAGCTTACCAGCACTTGCTTGTTCTACTAGCTTGAAAACTAGCCTCATGTGCACCGGGCATTAGTCTGCCATTTGTATATATATTCCCCAAGCGTCTGCTTCATAACGTCAACACTTCCCTTGTGCTTGTTGTAAAATAACATTACTTGTGGCTTTTGGGCTTCTCCAACAACTTCGGTATTATAATAGATAGTTGATTTCTTACCACAAAGATAAAAATACAAATCAATAACGCTGTGCTGTTGTCAAGCATTTTAATGTAGTTTTAACTATTTATTATTCTGTTTGTTATTATCTTATAATGACTTTATTTTAATTTATTGGCCATCAATCTATCACAAAAGATCTGAGTAATTTTACGTAACAACTAAATTAAAAAATATTATAAGCCATATTGTAAAATTCATGGAATGAAATAAGCCTTATCAATGTTTTTTTCTTTTTAATCAGTGTAAACACGGTATTTTCCTTATTTTTGATATTTATCGTTTATTTTAATATTAATTTGGATGAAAAAAACCTGTAGCGTATCCAAAACATTTGCGTTTTTGACTCGGCCGTAAAAACCAACAAATAGACTTAAATATTTACACTTTCAATATTTTAATAATTATTTTTTCGTATTTATACTTATGTTTTTTTCATATTTTAGCAGGAATCATGAGTGCCAATTCTGAATTTGTCTTGCCAAATGAGCAGCCTATCGTTGAATTAGATTGTACTGCTGCATTCAATGCTCTGACGGAGACTGAAAAGCGGTATGCTCATCATCTTAGTCGGGTATTGTTATTTTTTAATTATTCAATCGGTTCCTATTAGCTTATAATATTTTTACGTATGTATTTATATTATAATTATTTTCAGGCTTGCTGGACAGGTGGACTCATTGTTCTCCTACAGACGAGTCCCGAATCACCTCTCATATTTTCGATGCTTCATAGAGTAATTTCAGGCGAATCTCTTGAAAGTCTTAAAGCATCAGCTTTGCAGCAGAATATAACAGAAGAGGAATGGACTGTAAGATTTAATTATAAATATATTGGATTGCATATCAATATATAAATATATAAAATTAGTTTTTTATATTAATTTACTATTTATTTAGGCTTTCTTGGTGTATACTTGTGGAATCTTGGCAAACGGTGGAAACTATAAAGCCATGGGTGATACTAAATTCATTCCTAATATTTCCGAAGACAAATTGAAAACTATTATCATGGCTTCTAAACCGTATAAATCCAATTCGGAACACTTTGAAAACTTATGGAACTCTTGCCATAGGCAGATATATTTGCTTACAGATCGTTTTAAGAGTCTCGGATTAGGCGATAAGGTAAATCATCGGCGTTTATTTAAAATTGGGCGTCATTAATTTTTTTCAGCCAAATACATCATTGAAATAATTTTTTAGGGAATATCAACGTACTTTTCAAGCAATTGTACAATGGAAGATGCAGATATAGTATCAAAATGGATGCACACCAAAAAATTGGAGGCTTATATTTGCAGAACATTTAAGACTTTCGAAAACGGTATGTTGATTATTTAATTGTTTGACGGCGTTGTTTTGCGATTGTGCATTTCTGTGCTACCCTTTCGAACTGGAGAACAGACATGCTACGCTTTAATGTGTTGCGAAAATAAAAGAACAGGGTTACCGCGCAAGTCTGCTAATTTACTTTTGAAGGAGTAGATTTGGTAAAGGACTGATGATACTCGGCTAATGACGCCACTCCAGAACAATCAAGGGGGAATAACAAAATTGGTCAACGATAAGAATGATGCGAGTATCTTAATTATCAAAACAAACGCCTGCTTTCAAGACAACACAAATGAAAGTCGTCTTGTTAAATCACTCATTTAAAAAAAACTTTTATTAAATAAATATTTCATATAACGTTGTATGAAGTTGTTTTTAGACATAGTACTCTTGTCATGCATATAGTAAAGTGCCATTGTGTAAACGACAATGTATTAGCGTGCAGCACTAAGAGGGATATTTTATTTTAGACTTGGCATTGATATTTTGTTTTCCTTTGAAATCTTTCATATCACCTTGTGTACATTTGCAGTGTAATGCAAAGATAAACAAAAATACACGAGACTAGAAAATCAAAAAATTACTTTATATTTTGGTATCGTCAGAAATGTCTTGTTCAATTTCATCATACTTGGAATGTGTGAGAATTTTTTATTTATCTCGGTACAATTGAACTTGCATTGACATTTTTTTGAGACATTGGTCTAAAATCTTGTAGAAAAATCAATTATTCATGTTTTGACGTAAACTAATGTAATAATAATACATTGATCATATAAATTTCTCTAGAGTTATCATTGTCATATTGATGTTTGCATTTGATAAGAAACATTATCTTCTTTAGCAAGATAAAATATAACTTCAATAAAAGTATAATGTGAATGTACATTTTGAATGTTTCTATCGATTACTAGCCTGGCTGAAGGGCTAGGATCCATACTTTCGCCTCAAATATCGACTGATCTCTCTCCCGTAAAACAGAGCTCAACCGCCGTATTGCACGTGCATCTTTCTTCCCCCCGTCCCTGCAGTCCACGCTTTTCTTCAGCAGATCAATATGTGCCAACATGGTGCATATGCTAAATGTCTCGCCAAACAAATTTACGTACACAAAAAATACTTCTACTAATTCTATAATATTCACAATGATGCGCACAACAACTCTCCAAAGTTCCATCGCAATCGGATGAATGATATATGAGCGTATACAATACATACATACATACAAACAGACATTTTTATAAATATATGTGATAATGGATCTCAATCATTTTATAATTCTTATTATATTGCATATTTTCAGGCACACCTTTATATTCAATAGTGTTGGCAAGCGTAGATACTAGTCCATCACCTCCAATAACTATAGGAAAGGAATCTTTTAATGGTGCTCTATTCGAAGTGGTGCGAGGTGATTATTCACCTATTTTATCGCAAGTCATTGAACATTTAGAAGATGCTATTAAATACGTGGCTAACGATAATGAAAAGCATATGTTGAGGCATTACATCAACAGCTTCCAAAAGGGTGATCTCAATGAGCACAAGGATGGAAGTCGCTATTGGATTAAAGATAAAGGTCCCGTTATTGAAACGTACGGTATATCCACTTTATATATATATCTTATAGCGTTTGAACAGAATTGAAACGAAATTTGATTTCAGATATCAGGGCTTCATCGAAACGTATCGCGATCCGAGTGGTCAAAGGGGCGAATTCGAAGGCTTTGTAGCTATGGTCAATAAAAAAATGTCGGAAAAATTCCAATCGTTAGTAGGCAACGCCGAAAGCTTCCTCAAGTTGTTGCCATGGAGTAGTGAATTTGAAAAAGACAAATTTCTTCAGCCGGACTTCACGAGCTTAGACGTCATGACTTTTGCTGGCAGCGAAACGCCCGCAGGAATTAACATTCCAAATTGTAAGTGAACTTTTTTAGGCGTCGGTTAATCATACCGGGATACGTTTTTATGTAGCAATTTTTTATTATAGATGATGAGATTCGTCAATCGGAAGGTTTTAAAAATGTTTCACTCGGTAACGTGATTCCTGCGCATTATAAAGGTTCCGTAACACCGTTTTTGTCGGATGACGATTCTGCTCTTTTAAATAAATACCGAGTGCAAGCATTCGAGGTATGTATAACGGTTTTATTTATTTTAAATAAACGTTATCGTTATTTTAATGATGGTATATATATTTCTTTTGTACAGGTTCAAGTAGGTTTACATGAGCTTTTAGGCCATGGCAGTGGAAAGCTGTTTTATAAACACGCAGATGGGTCTTATAACTTTGATATTGATGCAGTGAAAAATCCCCTTACAGGTTTATTATTAATGACTTTATTATATTTTAATCGATTATCAATTTTGCACCAGCTGATGATGTTAATGTATAATATTTTTAAAGATGGACCTATTACTTCATGGTATTTGGAAGGTGAAACATATGATTCCAAATTCACTAGTTTGGGATCGACATTCGAAGAGTGTAGAGCAGAAGCCGTAGGTCTCTATTTATCTGTAAATAGAGACGTTCTAAAGTAAGTTTTTAAATCAATTATACTGTAATTGATAATATAAAAAATCCTTGGAAATTAAACAATATATGAATTATTGTTTATAGAATATTTGGTCATGAAGGAGAAGCAGCAGATGATATTATATATACAAATTGGTTGAGTTTAATGTGGAATGGTGCAGGCAAAGCAACTGAAATGTATCAACCTGCTACAGGAAAATGGCTTCAGGTATGATTGTGTTACTTCAAGTGCAACTCTGTAATTACATCCCACCCCATCCCAATGCTTACATTTTCAAATGGATGATCTACTTGAATCTGTTAATTATCGGTTAGTGAAAAAGGTCTACATAGAAAGAAGACAGCGCAGAAAATACTACTGTTGGCTCCAAGACTTTATTATTCCGCTAAGATAAAAACCTGTAGGTAGTCTTGTGATTATATGGTCGTACTATTAACTCGATTGTCATGGGTTCAAATCTATAGGAGGTGTGGCTGACAACCACATTGTTAAAACATGTATTTACTATGACATAAATCATTACATTGTAATTTATTTTTATTTTTATAATAGGCTCATGCCCAAGCAAGGTTTGTCTTAATGCGATTATTGGAATTAAAAGGAGAAGGTGTATTAACAATAACCGAAACAGAACCAGGCAAAAATCTTCTAATAAAGATGGATCGTTCAAGAATTGAAACTGTCGGAAAGAAAGTTGTCGGTATGAATTTGACGATTTATTAACTCTTAAATGGAACATCTACTAAATATTTTGCATTATTAACATTTTTTTCTTCAATCTAGGCGATTTTCTGTTACAACTTCAAATACTTAAGTCTACTGGCGATATAAAAGGAGCAACGGAGCTGTTTAATCATTACAGTGAATTGAGGGAGCCTTGGGGTCGCTGGAGAGATATAGTTTTAGCTCACAAACAACCACGCAAAATGCTAGTTCAGCCGAACTCTTTTGTAATAGGTAATCAATTTATATTTAATTATTTGATCTTAAATAGTATGGAACAATTAAAAAATACGTATTATTTTTTTCAGATGGCAAAGTTAAATTGCAAACTTACGAGTCCAATCACGCAGGCTTTATTAAATCATGGGTCGAAAGATTCCCCACCACGGAGATCGATCAGATTCTCGAAAAATTGGCAGAGGCCGATAAAAAGCATTTCATTGACCTATGATGAAATATAAAAACATTTGTAAGAATATCTAGGTGCTCTATTCAATGATGAATTATAATTTTTAATTGTAAAACAAGCATATGAACAAGTTCAAATATATTCGTATTGCAATACAAAATTGAATGAAACCAAATGAATTTTGCTAAATATTTTGTATTTTTTGTTGAATATATACTAATATACTAAATATTTATTTCATTCATCATTTTAATTTTCATCTTGCGAAAGTCCTTTGATTTTCCAATATTGTTAATATTTTTATGTCTTAATGAGAGGATCTTGTAGCAATATTAGGTCGATCCCGAGAACTTCCGTGAATTTTGAAAAAATATATTATTTGATATAAATATATTTACAGCCGACGATGAAAAATAAAATCCTGGCGATCGGATTATTCGGCTCGACTTAATTTGTGCTTATCTGTTAATTTAGGGTATTAACAAACGGTTCTAAGGATTATTTTTGTAAACATCTCGATAATACACAGAATATTTAACATTAGCTTTATTATAACAGGATTTTTCAGATGGATTGCATTTTTAAAATCTTGTGTTGTGAAGTTGTGAAATTATTATAAATAAAATCTTCTAATATATAAAAATTAATATTTGTTTGTTCGTATGTAATGCGCTGCCATACCGTTCATCAGATTGCGATAAAACTTTGTTCACTTATTGCTAAGGATTGTGCGAGTAACATAGGCATAATCTATATACGTATATATAAAAATCAATGTTTGTTTGTCCGTATTTAATGCGCTGCTATACTGTTCATCCGATTGTGATAACACTTTGTCCACTTATTGTTTACTCTTGTGGGAATAACATAGGCATAGTAAAAATATTTTTTGCATTGCAACGCATGCCGGGTAATCATTAGAAGTCAATACTTAGATAAGGTAAAAAAGGTTGGTCACATTTGTCTCAATGTATGTTCTGACAATCTCAAAAGGTAGTAATCTGATGACGCGAGATCTGGTGAATAGATCGAATAAGGTAGAATTTCCAATCCAGGCTTCTTTATTCTTTACTGTGTTATTTTTGCAGCATGCGGCTTCGCGTTATCTTGAAGAAGAATCCTTTTTTGATTATTGACCAAAATCGATCATTTTTTTAATCTTGTTTCATTAGTTCAAGTAATGGTCTGACTGACTTTGAGCAATTCATAATAACTCCAGAAAGATCCCACCACACACAATGAGGGACCTTCTTTATGGTTAGTGTTTGTTGAGGGATCTTTCTGATTATAATCCTTTGGTGCTAAAACTATTACAGAACTGTTTGAATCACAATGGGGATCAGTCACTAGATCTCCGTGTCCAATTGGTCCTGAAGCGGAATCCCTGACACTTCGCAGGAGAACTTCCTGATCGGCCTCCATCCATACAAACGCATCTGTGCAAGGACATTCCAAAAGACTTCCTATGCCAAAGCTATGAATCGTCCGAGTGCTGTGAGGAACTGGCAAGTCCAATAGCATGGAACAACCCAGCTACACGATAACCGATATTTAATAGAGCTAAAGAACTTGTATAAATGTCTCAATTCTTCCCATTCATCCATCTTTTCTGCCATGCGGTATGACATGCAACAAGTATCCTTCTTTTTAGTATTTTTACATTGTATTCTATACAAGATTCAAGGTCATCCAGAAGGGATGTGTCCAGTCTGTGAGCCCAGGCCCCCGCAGCGTAACAAGCGATATGAACAGGACATCATACATTATACTTATGGCCTTGCCTCCGATTTACCAATGCGAACCCAGTGTAACACATTCAATCTTCAATGATGATTCAACTAACAACGAGGATCTGATTCCACCATCGACTTCAGGATATTCTTTTTAGAGCGATGTCTTTGAGTTCCCTATTTTCATTTTTAAACTGTTTAAAACGCCGTTGACACTTGTCTAGTTTCAGAGTATTCCCGTAAGCGTCGATGATTTTTTCAGTGCTTCGTTTGCCTTCGGTCCTTGATTGAACAAAAACAGTACGTAATAGTGCGCTTCTTCTATTGTTGGTTTTGACATCTTTCTCTTGATTTTTTACAGGAATTAACGATACTTACAAGAAATTTTGATTACTTTTCGGTCCTTAGATATCTTAGGATGGACAAAAGGAAGATCTCAGGTTATATTATGGAAATGAGAGTAAATATAAACAAGTTAAAGTCATGAACTACAAATTTAATAACAAAAATGAATGATGGTAACAAAAAATCAATACATTATGAATTCTCTCTTTAATGTTAAACTATATTTTAATGTATTAAGTACAAAACCAATATATTTCTTATGAAAAGAATGGAAAGTAAATTTTCAGATTTGTAACATATTTAGAGAACAATAACACTATTTTCATATGAAAAGTTCATTTTATTTCACAATGAAAAAAGTTAGAAAATAATACACTTAGGCTGTTAGGCTTTTTAAAGGAATCAGTATCTTTATATATATATATATATATAAAAGAAATACAATTATTAAATAAACATGAGGAAAAAATATTACATTTGATATTTGGTATTTATAAGTTACTGAATAATTTAATCGAGATTCGCTAACATTAATTTAGTGGTAAATATTAAATTCCATGAAATAAAAATAATTGAAAAGTTCATTTATGAGATGTTAATTTTTTTTTCTGCAAAAGTGTTATTTTAATATAAAATTCATTAGATTTTTAGTTAAATCTTACTTATGGTGAATCTCTGTTAAAATTCTTTCTTGATATGGATCGTTTAAAACCTGTTTGATAAAAAAATTGAATAGAATTTTTCAGAGATTGTTGTTGGATAAATTTGTTTGAAAAAATTGCTTGTACCATAATTACAATACAATCGATATACATTTTAATATTACATTTATATGGTATGATTATAGTAATTTAATTTAACTCAATATAGTCCAAGAAAATAATAGAAAAAGCAAAATATCCAGAAAAGAGAGCGAGACCATTTTTAACATGGTATTGAGCGTAAAAAAGCTAAACTTAATCTGATTCAAAATCAGGTTATTACTTGAAAACAATGTGTAAACTGGTGTAAAATCATATCGCACAAGACTAAACTAAACATAAAAAAAACTGCTCTATACAAATTTCAACATGATACACATTAAAACTACATCAAATATATGCAGCATCATTAAATTCTTCTAAGAAAAAATTAACAACCTTTATTCCGTGAGAGAATTTTTAATTAATATAAACAATTGTTAATAAGCACAATATTTGCGAGTTACAATATTTTAATACAGTCTCTAATAAGAAATTATATTTACAAACTTCTTACAAATATAATCAATAATAACTAATTTAACTTTGATTTTCTAAACAGTAGGCTCAAATCTTAAAATTAAATTTCGGCACCAATGATATAATAGACTAGAATAAGATTTTATTAAAATTAGTAGACTTCTAATAAAAAAAAATGTTCTTATTTAATATGTATTTAAAAACTACTTATTTTGTGTCTGAGATAAAATTTTGATTAGAAAACAACATCTTTTTAAAAAGTATTTACACGTCTTGACGGAAATTTATTAATACGTCGGTGCTTAATTTATTACGGATAGGGGTTAGATAATCCGCTCGGATTAAGCGGTCTTAGGTTAACACTTCTGATACGTACAACTTCTATAATAAATAATATATATATAACACGGTACTGGCCAAAGGTTCAAGCGTAATATTAAGCAAAACAAGCGTATGCAGATTTTGTATAACGACGATATAACTCTTAGAAAAATACGATATTTAAATCGGTATATAATATCACGAGTTATCGTGTAATTTGGCTAAATAAGAGACATTCATTTCATAGTTTTAGTTTTTAATCAAATTATTTGAAAAGCTGCTTTATTTATAATCAATGGCCAGTAGTGTAAGTTTCGGGGGAAAAAAAGAATGTTTGAGACGTCTCTAATTTATTTATACAACATGCTAAAAATGGTGTCGATATAAAAACACTTTTTATAACAATGTATATAAAATGCGTTAGATTTAATTTTTAATCATTCGTTTTTATCTTTTTAAGAGTAAATTAAGATTTATTCTCATAATTTAAGCTATATTTTAAGCACATGATTTTTATCGTCGTATCGTAAATTGCATTTTTTTTTAAATACTATACTAAAATAGTACTGCAATCAAATAATTTAGGGAGTCGAGAAAACCATACAAATCATACATATTTATAATATTAAATAATCTTTCTTATTTTGATAATCTAAGCTGTTTACAATATTAAACCTTAGCTCAAAATCCTTATTCGTTAAAATATTAACTTTGAATTTTATTAGCAGGGAGATAAATTCTAACAAAAAATTCATAAAAAGTATACGCGAAGCAAATAAAATATATTCGCTTATACGCAATAATTGTTGAATTTACATCAACGCGGTTGTATGTAAATCAGGAAATTATTTAATGTACAATATGCACACGTATATATATATATATATATATAAATAAGCATGTTTTCATAAATACATATTAATATATATTTATATAAAGCACCATTTCTCACAAATGATAATATGATTCGTAAAATTACAAAAGGCTTCAAAAATATTTATCACAAATGTTTTCGAAATAATTTTAATAAGAGATTTTAATCCGACCAACTATCATAAAACGCGCTCTAAGGCCTCCAAAATTTTAGTCCTATAATTCAGATGTGAAAACCCTCGCGGTCGTCGAAATAATATATTGCAATCACAAAAACAGTTCTCCACGTCCGGATGAAACGGGTGTATTACTGCACTCTTCGAAATAAATTCGTCGATAGAAGATTTATCATCAAAAAATGTCTCCGCAAATATATCGCAAGTTCAATAAAAAATATTACGTATCGTATTCGGACAATCAACGCGAATTGAATCGAGTGCAAAACAAGTGTCCTTTGTATTGTTTTCATAGAAATATGAAATATTTTAATGTAAAATATCAACGTCAATTATTCGATAATTTATAGCTTCAATCTATAGACATAAAATATGATAGCGACTACATCAACTAGCAAGCGAAATACATGATCGTACATAGATGTTAAAATGGAAAGTTCATTAATTTAGAGCTTCATTTGTGATTTTTTTAGTTTATTCCACTTTATCGGCAGACAAGTCGTGTTCGCTGTCGTGCATATGATTGGATCTGAAAATGATAATAATGGCAATGTTATTTTAATGCGATACACTTTTTAGGCACGTCGATAAATGGGCCGTTTAAAACCAAATTTACTGTTTGTTTTGTTTGTTTTCGCTTTATACAAATCGACGACTAAATAAATGTTTATAATACGACTCTTATTAGTAGCGAACTAAATGATTGAAAAATGGATATGATCGAGTGAAAATTTATTAGAAAGTACATTCGCTACATTAAACATTTATGACATGAAAGAAAGCTTTATTGAGATTTTATATCGTAACAGTTTTTAGAGTAAAATTAATACTGCACTTTGCAAAAATATTTACACACCCGCAAGCGTTTGGCGTCATTCCATGATATTTTAAAAGTTGACGTATTAAAAAAAAAAATATGTTAAAAAAACGTGCAAAACTCTGCGAGTGCATAAATATTTATGTCAAATTTATGTAAAAAATATTGTTATAGAACACTTCTGCGTACGGATAAATTTAGCGTGCGATTGCCCCGTTGTTTTTGGTAATTTTGGGTATTGCGCTTATTTTTAAAAGAATAGTTTCAACAAATCCTCATGGCATAAAATGTGAAAAAACGCTAACATGGGACTTTCCGTGCGTTAACATGGGACATATTAATATGCTTCCCGTACGTGATGCGTTAAGCAATTTTATTGTCCCTTAAATCAATCCCAAATAGATAAAAATATTCTATTATCATTGCGTAACATTTGACTATAAATTTATAAATTTTCTATTGATTTATAAAAAAATTCATATTTGGAATCTGTGATATTATTCCTGATTTCATATATAGTAAGTTGTCTATAAAATAATTTTAATTAATATTAAAATAGAGCAATTTTTCAAATTTTTAAAGTCGTTACGATGAATTATATTTTGATAAAAATAAACATTTTATAAAAAAATCATTTAAAACCACGGGTTTTAAAAATATTCAATTAACAATTTTGATATGAATTCAATACGAAAAACTATAAATTAATTTTGAACGTATTTAATATTATATTTTATAGTACCTGAATTTAGTATCCAATGAATGATCATCGTCAACGTACGAATTTTGAGCAGCAGCCTTTTTCCTATTTCTTATCTTTGTCAGAATGTCTTCCGAGTTACTTTCGATTTCAGCCGAGTCCCTAAGCAAAATGGCAGGGTTTCTGGTGTGCGAGCGCGGGCTGTACGTCGCATAAATACCAGGCGACAGCAGCGAGAGCGTCCTCCCATAGCGAGCACTCGTACTTTTGGGCTCCGTTGATGCTGACGACTTCGAATCGAAATTGTCAAAGTATGAAATCGTCCGCGGATATCTCGGGATTGAATAAGACCCGCTGTCTATGCCGCTGGATGTTCCGAAATCGGGATATTTTTGATCGGCTCTTTCTGTGCTTTTGTGCACGCCGCTCAGGAAGGGATCGTTTCCGATCATGCTTCTCAGTCTGGGACTGGTTGGAGTTAGACAGTCCACTTTGTCCAACGAGTGCGACGGCCTGGCGTGGTCAAAATTCAATGCCGATGGAACATACTTAGTGGGCGATGCGGGAGATAAGTCATATTTACTAGCATAATGTAAATTATCATTTTCACACTGTGGATTAATTCTAGCAGAAGGAATGTATTCTTTAGCGCCCGGACCTACAAGCAGACTTTTTCTACGATTTTTCTTTTCGTTGAAACGAGAATAAAAGCTTTTTCTACGTATACGATCAATTATATTTTCCGGTTCAGGAGATCCTACATCATGGCTATGATGAGAGTTTTGAGTATATTCACTGCTTTTAGATTGCTGTTCGGATGACATTAATTTATTAGCATCGTAATCGGGCGACCAATTGGGATCTTGAGTCGAAATATCTCCGTTTGAAAAAGATTCTTCGATATCATGATTTACGGATTTGCTTTGACCAATCGAAGAATCGTTTGGCTTTAACGAATCAGATTGTTGAGCACCGTTGTTTAATAAAGTGTCTGATTTTTGATTGCCGTTCAAATCTTTAGTAACGCTACTTTCTCGACTCTTCGATAAATCCAACGAATTCCTTTTATTAAAGATATTTTGATTGATTTTTGGCAAACGAGAGAAATCCAGTCTGAGTCCCTTTTTCTGAGATTTTGTTTCGTCTGATTTGCACGCATTTCCATTATCAATATTATTATTGAACTTTTTATCCGATTTTGATATTACACTATCGCTTGTGGCTCCGTTATAACACGCTTGAACTCTTTTACCGATTCCATTTAAAAGCAAAGACGTAGGACGTTTGGGCTTATTTTCAATTACTTGTGATGAATTCGAATCATCATTTGATAGATCATTTTGAAGCAATATATCCAAATCAGGATTTGGTAACGGTTCACTACTTTCTTTATTTTTTTCTACATTTGGTATTAATCCTGATTTATTTGTTTTATCTTTGGGTTCGACTTTTTTGAAAAGCCCCAAAACTCTATTAACACTTTTTTTGCTGGATGATTCTTTATTATCTAGAGTTGGCAGATTTGTGATTGTAACGGCTCTCTTTATTAATCCCGATTCAGTTATCGGTTCGACTTGAACGACAGGAACAGACTGTTCTCTGAGTACTCGCATAGAATTTTCTACCCTGGTGACTTTAGGTTCGTCTTTAACTTCTGGAGCCTTTTGAGTTTTTTCAACGGTGCTTTCTTTTTCTTGCGAGTTGAGTTTATTGAAGCTGTCATTGCGAAGCTTTTCAAATTTCTGCCCAATCGATTGAAGAACCGATTTTTTCTTTACGGGAGAGGATTTGGAATCGTTTTCTTTTGGGATGGTTTTTGCACAATCTGTCTCTTTGTTTTCTATTGAATTTTCAATTTTGTTTGAATCATTGCTCGAATTTTTGGCGCTCGCGAGCTTCAAGCTGCTCGTTTTTTTCTTAACCACGACTTTCTTTTTGACGGGAGACACTTTTTTAATCTCTTCTTCGCAATTTCCTTGTGGAACTTTCTCTTCTGCTTTCAATGGTTTTGCATTTTTAGAGGGTAAATTTATATTGAAACTAACGGCGACGTTTCCATTATTATCACTAAGTATAGGTGTTTTTTCACGTAAAGAAGCAACAACTGTGGAATGGTCTTTGGTATTAAGATTCGTTTCATCTTTTTTTATATTCTTTGATATACCTATTTCGTTAACTGGAATGTTTATGGATTTCTTTTCTGGAGAAGGCGTGGTGGTAGGATAGCTCTTTGGTCGTGCTATTTTCGATTCTTTCACAGACGTTTTCTCAACTGCATTATTTGAGTTCAATTGATCCAAATTGTTTTTATCGTCAACGGTTTCACCAAAAATGCACAAATTTTCAGTCGGTTTGCTTGGAAAACTCTTAGGACGAGTCAACTTTGATTCCTTCAGTGTGAATTGGGCGCAGGTCTCATTTACTTTATTATTGGCATTTATATCCACTGGCGTAGGTACGGATATGCAGTTATCTATTTCAGTTTTGGAATTATTTGAACTGCTTTTTAATTTTTTATCCACGGAAATTAACGTCTCATGAATTTCTTTGTTTGCATTATAATCGTTCTGAGCTTCACTTATGTTATCAAGTATCGGATAGAAAGGCGTTACAGATCTGCTTCTGTTTGGTGTTGTGGGACTAACAGGCGAAAGGCAATTTCTTGAACTCGTTTTGGAAATGCTATCAAAAAATGGCACATCATTTGATATAGACGGGCTATTTGGGCTCGAGGCACTTCTGCTCCTCTTTTCTCTTATTTCTTTAAGAACTTTCTGGGTCTCAGTTTCTTTATCTTTTTTATCGCGGACATAAATACTTTCTTCTCGAGGAGTATCAAAGAAATCGGGTCTCAAAAATCTAGATATTTTTCTACGAGGTGTGGTTTCCACAGGAGGTGTACGCGTAGATCTTCTTCTCAATGATCCCGTTAAGTCGATATTGTTAAGAACCGTATTTTGTGAGGTCTGGCTTGTGTAATATGGTTCATTTGTTACGTTTTCAAGCTCATTTTTATTTCTATTTTGAGAGTAATCATCCATATAAACGTTTTTTTCAGGAGAAAAGTATTTGCTTAAAACAGATCTATCAGGCGTATCTCGCATACCCGATAGTAAGCGTGGTGTTATAGATTCGGTGACGGATAAGCCATCCATTTTGCTATTGTTAATATCTAATGAATTACCACTTTGATCTCGTTTTAGTATATTCGAGTCTGAATACTCACGAGAGTTTGATTTCGGTATGTTATTGTTATCTTTATCGGGTTTACTTAAAGTTGAACTGTACGATATTGAGCTTGTGTCTTCATCGTCAAACGAAGAAAGTTTGTATTTATTGCTAATCTTATGTAGAGAATTTTTATCTATTTGATTTTCATTCTTTATAAATTGATCGTTTTGATCGGATTTAATTGATGAAATATTTTCTTCTTCCAAGAGGGATACTTTTTTATCTGAGTATTTGCTTGCCGATAAACTTCTAGTGTATTTGTGTTGAGCCGATTTACCGTCTAGCATATTAGGACAGTTCATGGAGAGCGTTCTGCGCAATGATCTCGCCGCAGCTGGAGGTAAATGATCTAATAACTGTTTTTGTAATCTCCGAGACAGGGCCGGAGTAAGTCCGGAAAGGGTTTCCATATCTTTTTCTGATAGTTCCATTTTGCTAAAGTCCAAATCAGATAAATCTAGATTTTCGTTGCTATTTGTTTCGGATTCATTTGTGTTTTTTGTACTGTCGGATTCTAAATCACTGCTCATCTGTGGATGTGTTGATTTTTGGTTGCATTTATTTGATGCTGCCTTACGAGATTTCTTGGAGCCTGAAAAACAGTAAAACACACATATCATGCAGCCAGCCAATGATATTTACAGTGAATTTATTAAAGTGTTCGGCCATACAAATTTAATGAAATTTATCTTATTAGAAGGAAAAACTGTTTTTTATTCATCCTAAATTATTTGTAAGGTAAAACATCCAAATAAATTATTTACTTCATAAAAATATATATAAACTGAAATATTTCATCTATAATAGATTGAATTTTAGCATTAAAAATATCATTTCACTTATATTTATGTTACCATTACATTTTAATTTTCACAAAAGGCACACAACAGAATGTACACAAAACAAGCGTGTTAATTTTTTAAAAAGAACATCCAAAGCATTTCAAATACTAACATTCTCAGAGCATAATGGTAACGATTATATAATTAATATAAATCATTAGTTTGTGTAATGTATATGATAGTAATGAATGTACTCAATGTAAAATAAATTTATAAAAATAAAAAAGCAATCTTATTTAAAAAAAAAATACTAAAATATTAAAGTTTGGAAACCATTCATTGATATAAAATATTTTTGATATTACTAAAAATAAATTATTGGGGAAATTTAAGAGCAAACAAGAGAAATTTTCAAGCTTATAAATTTATTTATTAGGTGCAAATAACATACATTTATATAATCAAACACCTTGAAGACTTAACGGATGTAATTTCACTGACATACCATTAAGGTTCAAAATAAAAATAATTAATTATATAAACAGCGAAAAACTTTTAATAGGATTTATTAAAAAAATATCAAATATGCAAAGCCTTTCATTTTTAAACTTCAATAAGGAGCTATACTCGATAAAGATATAGAGCTGGCTAACTTAAATATAGAAAACATAAACCAAGCGGCCACCCTGGAGCCAAGCAGCTGATGTCGCAACACAAAATGGTGAGATAATAGTTGTGGTACCTATTGTTTTGTGGCATTTGACTGGGGCATGTGGTTAGTTGACCCGCTGGCATTCGGTGTTGCATTCGGTGCATGCAGAGTAACGCGCAACCCAACTGCAACCACATCACACATACACATACTCATTATACATATGTGTATTCATAAAAAAATTTATATTGTTTTTAAGACAACTACATTAAATTAACAAGAATGCTTGAATATAATTAGAGTACATATATTTCATATCAATTTTACGTCGGATTAGTATGTGTCTTTATCGATTACGATCGTGGAATACCGATTAAATACAATTTTTGGCCCCGACTAAATAAGAAAACATATCGACAATCAGACGAGAATATATATATAACATGTGAAGATTTTGTTAATTCATAATATCATCGAAATGATTACGATTACAACCATAATTTTTATAGTGAGTCAATAAGAAAAATTATCATTTATTACATGCCTCACATCAAATGGGTTGAAAATTCATGTTGAAATAATTGGAAATGGAAATGGAGAAAAATAATATTCTCGTTAATATGAACATCCAAATGTAATCAAATATACATTAAATATGAATGAACTATATAAGCAGCATTTTTATTTTATGGTTAAAAGAAAATGACGATAATAAGAAAAGTATTCTTCATCCCGTGTATCTAAAATTTGCTTAAATATCTATAAACGAACGTAAATAATTTCATAATAATAAAGATGTTTTTGGCATGAAAAACGCAACGTGTTCTATTCGAAATCAAAGTTAAAAAGGTTTAAATCAAATATATCAATAAAATTTAGTCCAAACAATGCAAGATCTCAAATTGGCACAATGCTTCTTTTTATAAATCAATTTAAAAACATGTATTTCAACGGGAATGAACAACATAACAAGATCAAAATCATAATGAAAACATGCGGCTATTACGTAGACATCTATCGTAATTTAAATATTTATCGCTAAATCAACTAGAAAAATAACTGAAGTATCATCGGAGAAAGATGGCAAATGGGTCACAAAAATGGATAAAACTGAAACGTGGCTTATTAGAATAATGAGGGATAAAAACATTTTTATAATATTTGGCTCGAATAGTAAAAAAAATTAAAGCTACAGTTACACAGTTATATTATATATACGTTATCACATAAATATTGATACATTTAATATACAAGAAAACAGTGAGTCAATTCAATAATTTGAACAATCATTTTCGATACGTATGCAAATATTAGGGGTATTAGAAAATCTGACAACGATTAAATAGTGTAAAGGAAAACATTTTCCATTTTATTATGGTGGCCGTTTAAATATGTATACTTTAGTCCCGCAATTAAGCAATCGGACTCGTAACTCAATCATCAACAAGATAAATGTGTAAATACAAAAAGAAGTCATAGAATCCTGACATCAAAACCATTTTATTTTTTGATATTTTATATATTTTTTGTGCAAATAAGATGACATATCATAATAATGCTATTTTTTTCCAGTACCCCTATTAATAATAATGGTTCCAGTTTATAAAAAAAACAAACATTTAAATGCTGTTAAAGGACTGAGATTTAATTTTCTTTACTAAAATTATTTACTCGAATAAAAGAGCCAATATATATAGAATAAGAAAGAATTTGTGAGTAAGATTAGATATATTATAAAAGAAAATAAAGTAATGCCGCATGAAAATGATATTCCATTAGATATTATTTATTGAAAGTAATAAAAGCAAAACTAATACAATAGTTACGTATGTTATTAATTTTTATGATTCAAGCTTTGCTTCAAATAATATCATAAATGTTACATGTAAGATCACTAACGATGTTCGTTTCTCAAATAGTGAATGTTATACAGAAAAATCTCGACTAAAAAATATGCACTCTAATTTCAAGCAACGACTAATAAATAAACAAATATAAAAATAAATCGTATTTGACATCTAAATTTAATAAAAATAATATTTGATAAATTTACATTTGAGAGAATCTGCACGATGAATACAATTTTGTTCGAAATATAGATTGCTATCGGAATGTAAAAATTGGGTCACACAACCGAATACGATCTACGGGGAAATATCAATTAAACGTGTAATTAAACATTATCATCTGAAGGGCACAACCACGAGTCGGTTATGCCCGTATAATTTTGAAGTTACTTTTTAATTAAGTCAGGAGGATATTTCACGATACTCGAGTTAAAAGAGGAAAAGCCAAATATTTGTATAAAGCCAATTATCACACAAAGTTATGATTTAAATTTCAAACGTGCAGTTTCTATGTAAAATAAAACAACAATAATGTTAAGGTCAAATCTATAAATCTAAATGGCATAACAATATAAATTCGAATACTGATACGCTTATTTGTGCATTATTTAATTTGGGAATTAAAACTTGTAAATTGAATTATTTTCTAAAATGATTTAATAATTTGATAAATATGAATGAATTGAGATTTGTAATGGATTTCGGACTTTTTTTATCGTCGACATTTTAATATAAATTTTGCACAAATAGAATATCTCTATAGTGTTATGCATGTCATGTCACACACAAGGAACTATTTTTGAAAATTTCTTACCTCTTGGAAATGTTGGGTGACTAGGGAAAATTGAATCAAAATCTGTACCAATATCGCGAGATGTGCTACGACGCCACGAGGGTCCTTCTCGCCTAAAATAATATAAACAAATTATTGATATTTAGAAGGAGTATTATTTATGCAAGATAAAAGCTTCCTATCCAAAGTGAAAATATTTTAAATGCTAAAGTAATAAGATTTTTTCTAATTATACCATTAAATTACATTCCAATTATTTTATTTAAATTTAGAAAAATCTTGTCAATTAACTAGTTAAATTAAATTCTTCACAGCAAAATATAGTAAGACGTTGAATGATAATTTTATTTTCACAATGCTACTTTGTTAAAAATTTAATATTATGTTTGCGATGCAAAAAAATGTTGTACTATTAGCGAACTTGATGACTTGTTTATATTAGATTGTCCTGTTAGGAATGCCATTTTTTCTCTATCCTCAACCATCCCTTTGACAACACATATTGTATATTGTTTTAGCCGATTAACATCTGGAGAACGTTAAGAAAATAAGGTTTGAAGCGAGAGAAAGGTTAAAGTGGATGACGATATCCTGCACGCTGAAATTGAATCAAATCAAAAATAGACTATACAAGAATTTACAGACAAGCTTTGATACTTCCAAAAAAGTATTCAAATACATTTGAAAAAAAATAGGAAACACTATAAAATAGAGGGTGTGAATACCGCATGATATTACTGATGAGATCAAGGCGATGCGCGAGTACATGTCATGATTTAATCGATAAAGAGAAAAAACAGCCGTTTTTACACTATCTTGTGACTGAAGACGAAAAGTGGCTGTTGTATTTAAATCAAAAAAGCAAAATAAAATGGCTTTCAAAGGGGCAGGTAAAGAAACCAACCCCTCGACTGGGTCGAACATTAAAAAATCTCTTTTAAATGTTTAGTGGAATTTTAAAGGGATAATCTACCATGATTCCACATCCACCTTATTTCCTTGACCTTGCTCCTTCCGACTATCATTTATTTAGATCGATGCAACATTATTGACGATAAAAACTATAAAACAATTTTAAAGCATTGTGAAATGAATAAAATTACCATTAATACAATTAAGATGTGCAAGAAAAGTATTATGAATTATGATAAGACAAAAAAGTGCAAATATTCAAATATCAAAACTCTTATCAAAAAAATTGACTATGGCAATGTAATGAATATAAATAAATGGAAAATAAGTTAACGATTGTGAAAAAAATAAAAATGATCCACTACATCATACCTACACTTACGTTTCAGAACTTGCTCGTTCAGTTTTTACTTTGTGTACGCTGCATTCCACAAAGAAAAGAAACATTTTAAAAATATACAGTCAACTTCCCATAAGTGATTAATAGATTATTTTAAAAATATATTTTGATTAAAGTTAATTTGAAAACTTACATGATATTATGCCTTTTATGTTTCCGGGGTAAGTGAGGGCTGTTGCAAAAAGCAAAATTAAAGCATTAATTCAAAGGGCAAGAAGTAAAGTAAGGAACAAAATCAAAATTGAATTAAAAAAGCAGCTTATCGCAAATAATATAAGCTACTTCAAAATACGATGTTATGTGGCTGATTGTAGTATAAAGCAAAAATTAAAACTTAAGGGACGTTTCTACCTTGTTGGGCGCGTGTGGGAGCACTTCCATAAGCTTGAAAAATGTGCGAATAAAATGAAAAGTTTAATAGTTACACCTAATCTGCTATGCCAGAAACATAGAGGATATCTTCCGTTTCTTCAAAAAAGTCTTTTTCAGCTGATCTCTTCAGTCTTCGAGCCAATATTAACTCTTTTGATGCTGCAGAATGTGCAGCGTTAATTTTGTTCACATATACCATATCCCTTTTATTAGCAATTATTGTTGCTTGCAGTCTAATTGTGATGCCCATCATTTCCATCATATGCAGCATGAAATCTTCATCGATAGATCTTTTATTGATCCAATTAATACAGACAATACAAATTCCTAAATTTTTTTTTAAATGGACGCGACCTAGCCCGCATTCGATGCGGCTTATAGCGTCACGCCAACCTAAGCAAGAGCTCTGAATTTCATACCTGCTTCAGCTTCTCTTCATCAGCCTATAACTTTGCGAATTTTATTTACATCAACTGAACGTATTCTTAAACATTGACTCTTTCTGACATACAAAGAATTTTTTTTTTAATCAACAAGGTAAAAACGTCCCTTAATACAATGTATATGTATTTGTTATAAAAACCCACTTATTCACATATTTTTGATTATTTATATATTTAATCTTTCTTCACATGTGTTAATATAATAATATACCAGTTAAGTTATGATAACATGCGAAATCGATTGTATTTAAAATCAATAATACTGCTGAATGATGAAACTCAAACACTTAAAATGCAATGAAAGATTAAAATTTCTTCAAATATTACCCATAATACAGTTCCAACGTGTGAGAAAAATTGAAATTAATATTGTTAAGAAATATCTAATTCACTGAAAAAAATAATACCTGTTGAAAAAAGGAGAGTGGAAATTGTTAAATAGAGATTGATGGTGTTGAGGAAAACCAGTTCCTTCTTCCCCGTTGAGTTTATTAGTTAAACTACGGACCTGGAAAAAAAATTTACAACAACTAAAACGTGAAAAAAGACTTATATTAGAAGCATATTTCATTTGAATGAGCATTGAGAGAAAGCATTAATGCAAAAATTTAATCAAAGCATACGATCTTACCCTATCCAAAAGTGTAGAAAATAAGTTTTCGGCCGTAAGAAGTTCAAATCCTTCATCGTCATCTTCCTCACCGGAGCTAACTGATTCTTTTTCTGCATCAGCCCGAACTCTTCTAGAGCTCCTTTATTTAAAAACATAATTTATCATTGCCGATATAATTGTAGAATAGCACCATTAAAAAATAGAGAGTAATTGTTAGAATTTGCTATTGTAATTTATGATGCGATACTTAAACAGTGCGTGTTTACCTTAAACGGTGCATGTGTAAATCATCCTCATCTTCAGATTCTCCACCAGCTCACTAAAGAACTAGGAGAAAGTACATTAAATTTATAAAATATTTTCTTTTAAAGCCAATGTCAATCAATCAAATGAGATATAAAGGTATAAGAACATACCTCAATCTTCTAGGCTTGGGGAATCTCGAAGCGAAACCAATATTAGTCGGAGTTAATTTAGATGGAGTTTCACTCGGTTCTAGACTTCCTTGTCTTGGAGTTACGTAGCCCTTTCCTTCAACTGCAATCGGTATAATAAATTCCCTAGGACTCTTTTTGATTGGCTCCGCTCTTGAAATTGAAGCTGGAGTGGATGGCGTAGCGGGTGTGACTGGTGTAGACGGTTGATGTGTACGTTCAGTTTCAAAATCTGGTGTGCATCCACGAGGGAGTGAACCAAGCCTAAATAGATTTATAGAGACGTGTTATAAATATCATATAAAATTAATGCTAATTTTGAATCGATGTAAATTACCTGAATGGCATTGAATTATTTCTTTGATATGGTAATTGCCCTGATGATGAAGTATGAGAATTTGGCACTTTTGTATTATCATCAGCAAAATGAATTGGTATTATACGTTCAACTGATCCTCCTCTGCAGAATTTAAATAAATTTGTGATATTAAATTAGTTATAACAGAATATAATACGATATTGAATCTGATATTTTATTTACCTTGAGTTAGGCAAATATCTATTTCTAACGTCGTCTACTCTATGCTGCACTTCCGTGCGGAAAGTCCTGGCAGGACTTTCACGAACGAGTGGTCTAGGATGCGGAGGACTCGTTGGAGGAGAGCCTGGGAGAGAATTAAGACTGTTTAGACTGATAGTTCCAGACGAACTTCGACCTCCACTACCATATGGAACAGGGGGCTTGGAACCTATAAAAATACAACATTTAAATTAGATAAGGAGCATTATGTCTTTGTAATATTATCTACAAAAAGAAAATTGAGATAAAATACATCACTATTATAAATGTTATTCAAAAACTATTGGACAAATGATGCATTAGGTTTCTATAAAATAGTTTAATTATAAAAAATGCAACATGGGGGTACAAACTTTAAAGACGATCACATTTTTATCAAACAGTTAAAATGAAAATACTGTAAGTGATTTATAAAAATATGAAGGATATGCATTACAAGAAATTCAACAATTGACAAACAAACTTAAGATCAATAATAATACGTTCTCAAAGGTAAAATGCAAATATTTTATAAGGGGTTTAGATCAATATTGGAAATGTGTGGATTAAGGATTATTAAGATGACACACCCATACAGATACGTTGAACTTTCTTTCCGTCCTCACCGATAGCATTAGATATAATTTCTCTAGCTGTTTTTAATTGCTTTTGTCTTTCATTCTGTAAATCATCAGTATTTTCAACTGGTTTTACATCGCTTTTAGCTTGATTCAAAAGAGCCATAGATTGTTGCAAATTTCTGAAAAAATTCAATGCGCATGTAAAATATATATTGTAAATATCAAATAAATACAAATTTATTATAATTACCGTCTGGCATCTTCTAATGATAAGTTGGTAGTTAATGCATCCTTTCTAGACGGCTCTTTTAGAGATTCACTCTTATGGAGAAGTTTGGAAACTTTATTTACTTCTACTATTGCTGGTTTTTTAGGTTCCTGAAGTGGTTTAGGTGGTTCCTCCTTGGGCTGATTTAAAGCAATATATAAATAATACATGTTAATTTTATTCGCTTATATTTATATAAACCGAATCATAATAAAATATCATTATACCTGAGGTAAAGGCGATGGTTCAATGCCGATGGTTTGTAGTTTTATATTGGTAGTGTCTTTATTTTCATTTACAAGCGTACTTGGCGGATGTTCAGAATCAACACTGTTGACTTTCTTACCTGCTAGCGTTTTGTTATTAGTTGTATTATTGGTAACTAAAAATATAAAAATAGTACATATTCAAAATATACAATTGATTAGATCGATACAATTATTTAAGATAAATTACCAGCAGGCGTCTTAATAGAATTCTTTCTTAGATCATTAGATGGTCCTGGAACATTACCGGATGTGAGCGAAGCTCTTCTTTCGAATTGTTCTTTAAAGCTTCCCACGCTTACGCCTAACAAAAAAGAAGTATTGTTAAAGATATGATGGCCAGGGCTCTCTTATAGGGCTGTAGGTGCCACCCTAAGTAAGTAAGTTATAAAAATGAATTACCGGGTATTATCACTTTTTTAGGTTTCGCTGGTGGTGGCGGACTCTGAGCATTTTCCGAGGATCCTGCTGTGGGTTGAATGCTAAGATTGTTTAGTTTAACTGCTGTGTCTAAAATTCTTGATCTTCGTCTCTCCGCTGGTTGTTTAGTAGATTGAGCATCATTAGGAACTGGCGCTTCGTCTGATTTTTTATCTTCAGTTTTTTTATCGCTTATTAATACCCGTCCAGCAATATCCTTTTCGATGGATTTCCGAGGTGGAGATTTTTCCTAAAATCCGATATATTTACAAATCACTTTTTTACAAAGTATAACTGTATTATTTAAATGAACGATTGAAGACATTGACAAATTAGATCATGATAAAAATTTGAATGTAAAACTGCAATTTTCATTCACATGCAAAAGCATATATTACATTATCCCCTATGTTTCTCTTCTTTTATGAAATTTGTATGTAGACATTTATAGCATCAAATTATCAAGTATAAATTGATTGTGAGAGCTTTTTAGCAAAAATTACCTTCACAGCCGTACTTTTAGATTTATCGTCTTTTTTAGATGGACTTAAAACAACTTTTTTCTTAACAGCAGTGGTAGTTTTTGAAGCATTATTTTTTTCTTTAAGCGCAGGATCTTTGGTTTTGAGTTCCGGTTTGGGTTCCTTATTTGTTTGAGCAGTCACCTATATTAGAATTAGTAACAAAATGGACAAATGAAGCTTGTGAGTAAGCAAAACACATTCAAATTGAAGAATTCAAACAAGCATTGAAAATGATTATAATAAAGGATTATTATTAAAATAACTTTTCACTAACAATCAAGAAAACTAATGCTACACTATCAAACTAAACATACAAAAACGATATTTTTTTTTTGGATATGAACAGGTATTCGACCATTCTTATGGTATGCTAAGTGAATTTATTGAACATAATTGCAACTATTCTAATAATGAATATGGCTTGAATGAAGTCTTTTTTAAAAATAGTTCTTTTTTGGAAATAAACACATAAACGCAAAAGAAGTTATTCTTACGATATGGATATACTTACGGGTGAAACTTCTTCTGGTGCTTGAGCAATAATAGGTTCATTTTGAATATCATTAGCTATTTCTAAAGTTAACTGACTCATGTTTGTGGTAACAGTTGAACTAGGGGGCTTTATTGGCGATGCTTGAGTTGGAGCAATATCATTTTGATTCAATTGTGATGCATTGTTTTGAACCTCATCGTTTACCTCTTTTTGACATTCCATGGGTACACTTTCTTCGACTTGTTTAGATCCAACATTATTTTCAACGTATGGCAAAACAGTAACTTCAGACTCATTTTGAGGAATATTTTGTCTGGAACCACTGCTCGATCTAAAAAACATACAGTATACATATTTTAAATATAATTTATGGATCAAGTTCTAGGAACAATAAAATATTTGGATATTTCACCTAACAGAACGTTCTTTTTTCCTTTGACTAGGTGCACTATCCATAGATACAGTGGTTTCTAATTTTCTTTTTGGTTGATCATTACTAACAATTGTCCTAGTTGGTGATGGTTTGATTGCATCAGTTCCACCCTCTACAATACAAATATTAATATTTTAAGCTGAATTAACATTAAATTGAAATACATAGTATTTAAACATTTACCTGCAACCATTTCTAATATTCTTCTTTCAGCAGAATTATCAATATTAGCTACAGACATTGAGCGAGCGGGTGATCCATCTGCACCAGCATTTGATACCTGAAATATAAAAGTAAGCATATTTTCTTTTATTTTTTTATATAAACAATCTATCCTCTGTAAGAGATATTTAGTTCTTCTTTTGACGTTTATGTTGCTGACTTATGTAGGTCTTCATTTAATAATAAGGATTCCCCGCGAATATGGTTTATTTGGCACAAAATTTGACATGTTTCTTGACACGAAAAAAAAAACGTTGTTAACACTTTAACAGAATGATTGATTGATTGATGAACACACGCAACTGTTATGGTTGATGATTAAACGGCGGTAACTTATTCACATACCCGATATAACAAAATTATGAATGAGCTGCTAGATATTTTATAATACAAACCTCATCAGTTACTACCAATTTATCACTTCCGATAGTAGGTGGTGGAGCTAATGATAAAAGTAAATCAAGTCGAACAGGGTGTTTCATTAGCTAATGCTTCAGCCAGCTCTAAACAGGAGACATCCGATCCTTTATTTACCCATCTATGAAAGAAATAAAATATTATGAGCAATTTTTTATGTCGCCTAATCGAACTATTGAATGTAGAAATACGACTTACGGATTATCACATATATGAGTTATATCAGCTCTTTGAATCGGATCAACGGTTAACATGTCTCTAATCAACGGAGATGCAGCTTTAAGCAAATCAAACAAATTCTTTAAAAATACATTTAGAAAAGGCTACATATGTTAATAAAACTTCATAAAACTTACATGATGGATTTTTTGGTTCAAAATAGTCCCCGGTACTAATTTGTTTTACTAATCGTTTAAAATTTGAGCCGTCGAAAGGCATTGCACCATATACAAGAGTATAAAGCAATACTCCCAATGACCAACAATCCACCTGTAAAAATATATCGTTAGAAATCGACGGTGTGAAATTATTACATTGATAATATTGAGAGGTTTATTACTTCTGGTCCAATATAAGGTGTTCCTTTGACAATTTCCGGTGAGGCATAAAGAGGTGACCCGCAAAAAGTTGATAAGAGTCGCCTTTCTTCAAAAACATTTGATAAACCAAAATCTGCAATCTAAAATATATATTGATTTGATTAATGGGTATTAATTTTACAGGAAAATGAATTGTAAATTCAAAATAATACATGATTTTACATAGATACCTTCGCACTCCCATGTTCGTCTAAGAGTACATTTTCTAATTTAAGATCTCTGTGACAAATTTTGTGCTTATGACAATAATATACAGCTGTTGCTATTTGACGAAATAACCTAAACAATACAAAATGTATACATTTTAAATATTACAATTAAATGTGTATTGAAGATCAAGATGAAGATGTAACGAACCTTCTCGCTTCATCTTCTTGCAAGACTTTTTGTTGGCTTAGATAGTCGTAAAGTTCACCGCCAGCGCAATATTCCATAACTAATATCATTTTTTCACTATTTTCAAAAACTGTAAAAAAAGCCACAACATTTATAACATTAAGATTGAAAAGAAATAGATTTAATTGTGGAGATTTCTATGTTAAAAGAATTTGATTTTCATAGTTCTTTTTGAATGCAAATACAGATGAAAATTACTCGAATCAAATCATACAAACCTTCATATATATGTACAATATTGGGATGTCTAACAGAAGACATAATTTGAACTTCTCTTCTTATCCTCACTAAATCTGCTTCTGTTTCTATTTTGCATTTTTTAATAGTCTTAATAGCAACTTCTTGTCCAGTTTTCTTATTTATTCCTAATTGAACCTTTCCATATGTTCCTTGGCCGAGTTTTCTTATAATATCGAACCTGAAAAGTTGAAATAAATTATAAATAATACTGTTGATATATCAGATATGAAATATAATTATAATTTAATAAGTCGTACCTTTGCTTAAGTCTAAGCCTGTGATCGTGCAGTCTAACATCTCCGGTATTTTCAATTCCTTCCATAATACTCCGTTTTGGTTCGCCCACCACCATCTTGCCGGCCCTGTAAGCACAAAAGAAAATTGTGATTGTTGAGAACAAATAATGATTTCAAAATTAGACTAAGGTGATAGATTTCTTGCAGAAATTATAAAACCGAGAATCAATGAGTCAACCGAAGCTATAATTTCAACGGTCCACCAGCTTCGTGTGGGCGGTTAGTGACACACGTATTGCACATATTTTTCATGGAATCGTAATCAGCCACCTGGTATAAAAGATATCTTTTATCCCGGGATGACATTTTGTCATTATTTTAAACAGGTAGAGATCGAGCCGTTAGCGGCACCGTGGTGTGAATCGGGCCTTACTCTTGCAAATATGTCGATCCGAAGATAGTCAGGACTCCAAATGCCAAATTCTTCACCTCACTATAGCAATCTGGAAGACTATTCCATGCGTCGAATATAAGTGCCTCAACTCGCGGCATTTCTTTTAAAGCTGTCCACTTTTATTGCGTTACGTACATACATTTCTGGACCTCCAACTCTTCCAACTTGCTTTTCAACTCTGTAAATTTTCCACTCCACAAAGCTTTACTTTTTAAATCGATCAATTGCGTTTCTAGAGATTCAGTATCAACTCCAAATGGCTCAATGTAGATTTCGTTACTATTTGTGTTGAGAGGACTTACTATGAATGCTAGAATAGCTTTGTTGGTTTTGAATTGCTGAAATCTGTCAGAAAATTCATCTTTAATTTTTTTTATAACTGTGCTGAAGTAATTTGTGTCAACAATCGCACTGGTTTTAGTGCGATATTGCTTTAGAAAATGAAACTGAAGTAATTAACCGCTCTGAATATCTTCTGCAAAAATAATTATTTTTTCATCAAAACAACTCAACTCTTCTATTAAAATATAGGTTGGGTTTTCCTTTCCTTGCAGTTTTAGATTCAGATCATTTAATTTCGCCGTGATATCTACTATAAAGAAAAAAAATTGCAACCATTTGTCGTTCTCTAATTCAGGGTGATTAATATATTTTTCTTTGAGGAATGTGTTTATTTCATCCAAGCACAATGTAAAACGTTTCAACACCTTACCTTTGGAAAGCCATCGCACTTTATTCTGAAGAAGGAGGTCGGAATACTGAGTATTCATTTCGTTCTAGAATTCTTTAAACTGACGATGGTAGAGTGCTTTTGACAAGATGCTGTTAACAATCTAGATTACCAAAGTCATGACCTGAACTATTTTGGCCGGAAATTTTTGGGCACAAAGCGCTTCTTGGTGTATTATGCAGTGAAACGTAAGTATTTCGTGGTTTATTTTGCTCTGAAGAATCGTTATTGTCCCTATATTTCCTGTCATACTTCTGGCTCCATCAGTTGCTATCGAAAAGATTTTATTTAAATTGATCTTATTATCTTCGAGCCATTTTTGCACGTTATTCTCTATATCTTCCCCTCTAGTTTGTCCCGAGAGCGGTAGCAATCCTAGAAGTTTTTCTTTTTACCTGACAAAAAGAGCCACGTTTGCTGCGTCTTTTATGTCGCAATACTCATTTATAGCAAGTGATAAAGCAGAAGCCAGTTGAATGTCTTCCACCTGCAAATATGTTACATTTGAAGACATTTTAGCTATTCTATCTTGTACTGTTTTAGCGGATATTGGCAAATCTTTGGGTTTTTTTTCAAGATTTCTGGTTTGTAGTGAAGTTTCTCTCTAAATTTGATTTCGTATTGTGTGCAAGTTTTTTGTGGCAAATGAGACAAGATGGGAGGCCATCTGAGTTGAATATAAAAGCGAACGACTTCGTCCAATCCCGATGAATGTCTAGTTTTCATGAATAAAAAATAGTAATTTATTCAAATACAGTACCAGCTAGACTTAATAGTATCAACATAATTTAACGTTAATTTTTAATTAAGCATTATTTGAAATGACATCCGAAGGTGGCTGATCACTCATGTATTTGGATCAAGATTTATTAGGTGATTGTAGTTTTTGAACTCATAAATTACGTGTATTTTTAAACTTAAAATATTGATATCGGAAAGACTTAGTTCGGCAGACTATAATATTAAAATACATCTCTTTCTGAATTATTCACTAGCGTTGTTGCGGTGATTGAGTAAAATAATTTCATTAACATAATAATTATAGTTATCATAATATTTTTGTCATCTATGAAATGTACAATGTACTAAAGGAATTGATTAATGGATGCCAATTTATCATCTGTAATCCATTTATGCATTATATGTGAATCCTGCCAAGGAATTAACAATCTTGTCAGTTGACAAGTAAATCTTCGAAGCTTCGCCAGAGTAATTTTTTATTTGATTTGACAAATTTGAACATTTTTTAATATGAAAGATGTTTCATGGATTAAAGAAATATATGTACTTTCTTTTCAAGTAAAGATTCTTTGATATATCCTAATAATATACAACAAATTCCAGATTAAAACTAGACTTCGTTTTTTCATTTTTGGAATAATTTTCGATATTTTTCACTGTTCTATTAGATGTTATTTTTACTATGAAAGCAAAGAAATGATGATGAAGAATATTATCTCTTAAGTTTTGAATGAAATATATATTATAGTTGGTTGCCAAGTTAATAGTAGTAATAGTGCCAAGTAGAAAATATATACTTGTTTAAGTGTTTAGCATTTTTTTAAATTATAGTTCAACTGTATGTTCAGTAGGTGGTAAAGTTCCAAGTGCACTAGTCTATTTTTATTGCATTAAGCCCAAATGACAAATGTCACCAAAAGGTTATTCAATGTCTACAAAATCAGCATAAAAATAATTTCTCATCGAATTCAATCCGATAAATGCTTATTTCTTAGTTGAAGAAATCCAATATACGGGAATTTTAATTTAAGCAAATCTTCTTCAGGTATAAACTAATTTTATAAGGGCGCAATTGAGCTTGGGGCGCAAAACGCAGAATACCGACTCTATTGAGAGTTGTACATGTTTTTTATTTACTTGAACTAATATTTTCGACCGATTGTAAAATTTAAACAACCCATCCGATCAATCATCTTCGGACAACTTCGTTTTGTAATAAGAGCTCGCAATAATTTTGTAGATATGTTCAGGTATGGCATCCGATTGCGAGGTATTCATACATCATATCAGCGATCTGAAAAGCGGACCAATTGGACACACAGACTTTGTGGTCACTCCGCTCTTTTAGGGCTTTTTGCGGCATTTCCTATGATCTGTACGATCACGAATGCTCCCTCAGAGGTTAATTTAAATAGGGGGCTCGCATCAAATAAGGTCGCGAATGAGTCTATACTTCACTCTATACTCATAAAACTATATATTTATTTATCGAAACTCATGTTCAGTTTAAGCATATACCAAGTGTATGAGAAAATTAATAATTACGCGTTGCGCAACACAGGATGCTACTTCTCGTCTTCTTTTTTCAGTGAAGGGATCAAGAAGCTTCCTACTCGATAATGAATGAAACTATAAGGAAAATTTCTATTTATATACATCATTAATTAATAAATCTGTACAGCAAAATTCCGGGTTGTATTTGAATCACCCTCGTACATTCAGTGGCTGATTTAGCACCTGAGAGGCCTTTGGCATAATTTAAGTATGAGGCCCTCCGGGTCCATTTGGATTTCGGCCTGAGACAAATTCTAACATTCAACTCCCTTTCGGCCCTCGATATGCGCGATTTCCTTATTACGCGGCATGTAGGCGGTAATAATGAAAGAAATGAAAATGTCCTTTGAATTGCGCTACTGTGCGGTCTGATTCAGGTTTCCCCGGATTAGCTACACAGAACTGTTTTCGCCCAGGCACAGCGTCCAGGTGCCCGCCCCTTTTACTCTGTGTCCTCCCGGGGAAGGCGAGGTTCCAACAGGAAGACCAGCCTCAGACCACATGCAAACAAGTTGCGTTGGAAGAGGAATGACGAAGGTTATACTAAGATTCAAGAGATGCTATCAAGCGGGTTCACTGCAAGTCCAACTTCAGTTTGAAGGGGGTTGCAACAGATGACCGACTGCAACCCCTTCCCCATATTACTTGTATCGGTTTGGTCATTTGTAGTACCTAGCCACGGAGACAAGTTGCTGTTCGATCAGCCTAAAGCCGGTCTCCCCTGTTTGCTTTAGACTGTTGAGGCTAGTGATGATGCCTTTGACACAGGCTCCACCAACTTCTGCAATCGGCAGTTCTACACACCCCTTTACGGGTACCCAGCACAGGGTGACCTGCGTACCCAATTCATGTTAGCTGCGCTTTGATAAGAAGTCCGACTAGTCTGCTTGCGCAGGATTTCTACTTCATATTATTAGCTGAGGGATTCCACCGTTGCCTATGGGGGTAGGGGGTTTTATTAGTGGATATCGTGGAGTCTCTCACCCGGAATTACGCAATGTGTCAAAAACTATTTAAGGTCCCCTAAAATTCTTCAGACCCTTCTGCGCCAATAGGGAAATCCGCCACTGTGTACATTTGGTTAATTAAAGAACATTTCTATTTTTCTTTATTGATACGCGAGCCCCAGTTTTATGTTCACTAATTTGATCAATATACATTTTTATAATCTATACAAAACTATGTTCTAAATTTGGTTTTAACCCTCTGGATGCTAAGCAACGATATATCGTCGATTGTGAAACCAACGAGGACTGCAACCCAATCAGGATATCAGTGTTTAACTTAGTAGTGCATATTGCTCACACGTTAGCGCGATCAAACAAAAGAGAGGAAGGTGGCAAACAAACTTACGTTCATCAAAAGACACCATAGCAGCCAAAGGGCTAATACTTAAGTTCGTTATGGCGGATTCCACGAGCGTGGTTTTTTGTGCATGGTTTACTAGCATGCCCATTACTGCAGTGAAGTGATCACACAGGCATATGAGATACTATACATTTTGGTTTTAATAGTTATGCTCATTGCCAATAAAAAAAGACCATATGCTATAAAATATGACTTTTATTTGAGAAACCAGGAGACTGGCACCTTAAATGCGGATGTTGTGTTACATCGCTCTGTGTAATAAAAAGAGCACATTCATGCATTAACAAACCATCGAGCTTGACATTCTATCCGAAGAAATATGTATATTAGGTGAATAATAAAATCAACAAGCTCATTGATAAGCATTGCGTGTATGCAAATAAAAAGGTCAAGGACGACATTTGATATTTGACCTACAAAAATATGGCAAACAATAAAAAAAAGGTTGGCGATACGCCCAAATAAAGGGGGCGACCTCAATTGCCGACTTCTGTTCTAATTTCAAGCCTCCTTCCACGAGCGGGACAAATTCACACTTTCATTGTGTAAAAGCACAAAGAAATTAGTTAGGGATATTTTGTTTGGCAGAAAGGCTAACGTAATAAACACATTTTTATGCACAATATGGCAGATGCCAAAAGAGCTGTAATATACAGCAAAAACGTGAGAACATTTTGATACAATGTCCCAAAAAAGGAAGTGGTCATAGCATAAATAATTCTAAATTGGAGTTTAGTACTCCAAATAAAGCCGCAACGAGTTGCTATTCTGATCGGAAGTGAAGAAACAGCTGTCGACTTTGAATATGTGACCGAATGAAAAGCATAAAGAAGAAAACGCACAATTGCCGGCGTAATGATAAAGATGGCAACCGAAATGACATAGAGCATCCACCATGCGGCAAAGTGATCAATTCTATCCAACGTTGAAATGTAAAAATTCAAGACGTGTAGGAAGCTTGTTATCATTGCCAAAAAGAAACGTGGGCGTTGACGCCAGTTTCTTAAAATGTCTGACGAATTTCTGATGGTTATAGATTAAAAATCTATCTACTTCGAGGAGACGCCGACAAAAAAAAGACGAGAAGAGATCGGATTGAACGTCAATCGAGCGAAATACACGTGTTGAAAAACAGCTTTCCCTGCTTATTCGATTGGTATAAATTTCTGGAAAGGGTAGTGAAAAATCTCTTTAGCAACCACCATAATGATTTTATTGAAATCGAAGAATTGAATCGATTTCTTTAAGCATGCGAACTCACTTTCTCATTGAAGACCAACTGTCAAATAATATGCGCCAACATGGTGCATCCGTCAAACGTCTCGCATAACAAATTGTGTACACAAACAATACTTGTACTAACTCTATAACGTTCACTAAGGTGCGCACAACAACTCCTCAAAGTTTCATCACAATCGGATGAACGGTATCGTAGCGCATAAAATATGAACAAACAATTATGATGATTATCATCATCAGCTATATGAAGAACAATACAAGACAAATCGTCATCGTCATCTTTCATTCATTATATTTTTCATATGTTTATGATTTCATCAATTCATCTATGTTAACATTGATTGCTTTTTGTCCTTATGTTTTATTCGTATGTTTATATGTCATTTAATCAATGCCTGTCCAAACAATGTAAGTAAAAAAGTATCAATTTTCGCATTTTATCGCACTGATTCACGCACCGCATATTGGAATCCACTAGTATAGTGATATATCCATATAAAGTCCAATTCAATGCCATTTTTGGAATTAAAAAAAATCATAAACACTCGCTTCCGGATGGATTCCGAACCCAGGAATCTTGTTTATTAGTTTTCGGAAAATTTAGCAGAAGAGTTTGAAGTCACAAGTATTCTAAAAATACTTAAGTACTTTTTCGTCTAATTTAAAATTTAATTCTGACAATACTTCATTTAAGGCGGGAAAACAATCAAAATTATTCCGTTGTAGTGAAGAAATCCAAAATCTCTCAAAAGATGCAATTTTATTCCTTGTGTTAAAAATAGATGCAATATTAATTTCTTGTAGTTTCGTCCTGAATTATTTCAAGCGCCAGCGACTCACCAGTGAGTCGCTATAGTATTTTACAGAAAAAATACTTTTAATGGATCTTGATGTTACTATAATATTTCATTGACAACAGAAGTCATCAGGACTGCCCATTGAATGATCTAATTTGGGGTTATATTGGTCAGAATGCCTTGTAAAAAAACTTTTCTTATTAGTATTATTAGTAAATTGAGACAACCCTAAATAAACAATACATTTTAATATGCTAGGATATACAAGTCGCTTTTAGACAATAAAATATATAAGTTCAAACTACTTTTTATGCAATTTCTAATGTTTCTAAATTCGCTGGCAGTTTAAAGTGTAAAGAAAACCAATAATTCAATGGTGATTTTCGTCTGAATCTAGCTTCAGTATGTGATCGGACAAAATAGCACCAGGAACATCATTAATGGGCGGATTCCACGAGCGTGGTTTTTTGTGCATGGTTTACTAGCATGCCGATTACTGCAGTGAAGACAGAGACCGAGAGTGTCTTGCATGTTGAATTGGGAAGAAACAGAGACGGAGAGAGTATATTGTGTACATCGTATGATTGTATAAATCGTTAACCCAAATTTATCGACTAATAATGATGTGTGAAAGATATAATGAATCTATTTCAAATGTATTATTTATGTTTACTTGGAGAAATTACCGAATATTGTGTGATATCAACAGTGCTTATTTATTTAAATACAAGCTTCATACACGCTGCGACGGTCCTGACAGATAAGCGGATTTGTACGGATGGTAAGTGGCCGACATGCAAATATAGCATCTATGCTTATGATGATTTAAAATTAACTTACTACTCAAAGGGTTATTTGAAAAAAATAATTCAAAAATATTTGAATAGCTTTTTAGCGTATTCAATGCTCGGAACGTGGATATCAAATAGATTTCCGGAATTCTAAATGGAGTGCGAGGACAACAAACGTATCATAGCGAATAGTGTGCAATTATCGCTTTGGCGATTATTTAAATTAATTTTTATTTTAGAGCGCGAAAAACCTATAATTATCATTGTTTATTGTTGTTTCGTGACGCCAACAGATTTATCGTATTGCCGGTTAAAACGAAGAATTTCATTCATAATTAATATGCTACGATGGCAGCACACCTACGAGTTGCATTGGGACTTTTGTATAATTTCATCAATTAGCAGCATTGGTACGGACAAACATCTTTTTTTAAGAAAACTGACGCCCAATCGTAAAGTATAAAAGCTTTTAGTGATATCATGTAGATGTCATGATCTTCGCCCACGGTCGATTTTTTATTTATTTTATTACAAGGTGGGCCAGAAGAAGTAACCATTGTTTGTGCGAATTTAAAGACTTTTGCACTTGGGAAAAGCGCATTAATGCTCGAGCATAAATGTCTTGGCAGCCTTGAAAATCACTTATCTAATCCGCAGATGCAATAAAAATTATGCAGACAAAATAATTTTTTATTAAGGAAATTGCATGACTGACGTAATTCATAGTAATCATAATGTATTACACTAAATATGTACGTATTTTTATAAAATAATGACACAAAACAGCAAATCTTCTTAGGAAAACGAACGTATTTTTACACGTGATGCGTGTCAAATAGCATATTTAACATTTCACTTAACATAAGCTATCAAAATCTTGTACGGCTTCTCTCATGGCACCAGTCGATATTTACAATGGAATATTAAAAAAAAAGTGTATTTATTCTAACTTTTAGACGTGATGCGATCTTTCGGTGTGCAATATTGATGAATCAAAGCCCGGATGAAAAGTATCCGTGAGGTTGTAAATATTTGAATGAGCCAATTTGATCCAACCAGTGAATTGCTAGTAGATGAGTGCGATCAACGAAGAGTCAACAGCATTAGCAAGCGGTGATGGAACGAAAGTGAAAGATGACTCAAACGGCGTGGTCATGAATTGAAGCAGGAGTACAAGCGAGGCCAAAGTAATTATAATCAAGGAAACGAGCTTTTATTTACAAAATATTATCAATTGTATCAAAGATTATGTGCCGAAACGACTCTCTTGATAAATATGATCAAGACGATCCTAACCGCAAGGGAAGCAGCGACATTATTTGTGACTGACACTGAATGTTTCATGAATGAAAAGATTTGATTTTCTTCTTCTTAACGCTAGAAATACACCAGTCAAAATAATTGCAATGATGTAATAATGACTTTTGCAGCGATAGCGAAAGGATAATGTAATGACGCTGTTAATTTGAGCAGATTTATTTCGCCAGATTAAGCCTTTCAAACCGGAGAACATACACGCTACGCTCTAATGTAAATCCACTTTTCTTTTAGCTCAGCTGCAGCGCTTAACAAGCTTGATAATGAATCAAGCTCAATAAACGAACCTTAACGCTGTTAAGAATATTTTTTAATGTTCAACTTGCATGGCATCTGGTTTTTGTTGTTCAGTTATCTTTGCCTATTAATGAGTTGCGAAATTAAAGGACAGGGTTAAGGAAGGAGTAGATTTTGCAATGGAGTGGTGATACTCGGCTAATGACGCCACTCCAGAACAGTTAAGGAGGAATAACAAAATTGTTCAACGATAAGAATTATGCGAGGATCTTAATTACAAAAACAAACGCCTGCTCTCAAGACAACACGAATGAAAGTCATCTTATCTTTGTTGAAATAGCTTAAAAGCTTGTCGAACCAAAGCGATTTCAGTTGATTGTACCTAAATTTTATGACAATTAAAAGATTCTTTATTAGAATACGATTTTTTGTTAAATAGAGTAAGTATAAAAATGTAAGAGTTTTATAGAAAAAAAAATTAAAAATATATTGAGAATGCTAAGACGTGTAGAGATATCTTTACGGCGCAACTTTGCTATCGATGCACGAGTGTGTGATGAGACGCAAAACACCGTCTCTGTCTCACGATTTTCGGTCCGATAGGGTTAACAGCGATATCTTCCGTCTCTCTTTAGGCGCAATTTGTTATTTTAACAGCGCCATCTTCTGTTGCGCTGCTGGGACATTGCGTTTGCAATACCGACCGATCGCTTCTTGCGCGTGCACTGTGGTTACACCTTGGCTGCGGGAGTACGTCCTTCCCGTAGCCAGATCTCTTTATCTCTCTCGTGTTATCTAGAGATGAAAGTCCCGAAAAAAGAACGTGTGCTAGCGCTGCCATCACAACGAGCACGTGAAAGCAGGGAGCCGCCCGTGGACTCTGCCCTGAGAGCGCCCCCGCTTCGACGCTTCTATACACTGGGAAAAAAAGGAGCATACTAAAACCAAATAAGGATAATATATAGGCTCGTTTTTCATCATTATTTAATACATTGAATGGGATTATTCCTACAATTTCCTTTAATTTGCATTCAGCCTGAAACGCTTGAATTTGCTATTGAGACTAAATTAGGTATTGATGTTGCACATCAGGATCAAAGCGATGATCACTTTAAGTGTTTTAGATTTAGTTGGCTTTAATGTCTGGATCTTATATAAGAAAATAGCAGCTGAAAAGATATCCAGAAAAGCTGTTATGTTTAACCGATAGCAGCAATAATAACGATGTATTTCAATATTCTATACATGTGGTAATCCTGATTTAGGAACATTCTCTTAGATGGGTTATCAATACCAAAGATGTACTATATTATTCGTATAGGAATTTTAGATATGTGATGATCTACGAATTGAATCGATTCCAAAGAACAAACATAGAAACGTCTTCTTGTCATCTTTCATTTTTTTGCGAATGCTAAAAAAAAACGCACGATTAACGTGACTGTTACGTATGACAACTTTTCAAATGTCATAACATCTTCGCAGAAGACACATTGTTTACAAAATTGTCCTTGCAAATAAATGTTAAATTTAAGCTATTTTTGAACAAACACGACGTCCCATATTCCATCATTATAATTTGATCGATTGTTTCAAATACAAAAACCAGCTTTTATAACAAATAGTATACTATTTATCAACATTCGCTGTCGATGACACCATTCATATAAATATTTTACAACCATGGCCTACTTATCTTAATCTGTTGATTGTTTTCAAATAAATTTAAAAAAATATATTGCAAACGATTTATATACAGTATATGGTTTGAGTTCTTCAATAAGTATTTCAATTCAGCATTGAAAGACGCACCATTATGGAAAAGTTGGAATGGAATAATATCAAACGGAGGGCGAGATTATAAATGGAGTTAGCGGCGTTATTTTTAGACTTTGTTGAGCCTTCATGGGGGAAAATCCCTGGAAGAAAATTCGCGAAAATATTTTCAGCAATTTCATCGAATGGATTTTGAATGAATCAAGAAAAGATTTGCGATGGAGGATAAAAGCCAAGATTGAAATTGTGATACGCTACATTGCCATAGGTTACGATATGATGGAAAACATTTTATATAACTGTTTGTCTGTAAATATTGAATTATTAATTATAAAATATTGTCAAAAAATCAGAGTTTATCGAATAAATTATTTGATCAAGGAGGCATGTAATGCATAAGGCAGGTAATATTCGTCCGTTCGCCTTGTTACATGATTCGTCCGATTTACAAACGCTGTGGTTAGGAGGTAACCACATTTTTGTGGTCGATCAAAATGTTAATTATTTAAATATACCGTTATAGGTCAGTTTGAGTTTAAAAAATATATATTTAACACACTATATTTAAAAACACTATACTTTGCTTCCAATTCAGCTTTATCTATGATTTATTTATTTATTTTTCGAGAGCTCGGAGACAGAGACGGAGAGTGTCTTGCAGATTGAGTTTGGAGGCCGAGGCATTACAAATTGAATGGGCCAGACTTAACATGGCCAGAGTCCAGAGAAGGAGCGCAATCAAGGTGGCTCTGCTGCATATCGCAGAGTGGAGCGGAGTACGACGATGCTGCACACACGACATTTGTCTGCCCAGCATGGAGCACCGAAAGGGACATCCTACGGGAGGAACTGGGAATCAGCTCGCTCTCCCCTAGCAGCATGGTACCTTCAATATTAACAGATGCTAGGGCATGAAATGCTTGGTGCAAATATATGGCGTGCGCTATGCGGCAGAAGGAGGATGCTGAACGTACGAGGACAAAGGACACGCAGGAGGACCTGGAAGGGAAGCATCGCTGCCACCTTCGCGCAATACTTAGTTCACATGGCTAAGAATTGCTCTAATGGCATGCTGCAGATGTAGCGAAACAGGACACAAGGCAGCTGCCTGCATAAAGGATCCCTGGTACCACACATGCAAAGAGAAGGGAACCAAAGCAGACCACTTCATGAATTCAAATAAGTGCCCTACACAACGAGAAGCATTGAAACGGCTAAGAAATGGCAACCGTTTTACAAATTAATTTTGTAGATCGATCTGTCCTACTTGAATGACATCCAGAAAGAGACAAACGGAGAGCCCGTGAGGGACACATCACTGCCATTCTTGTGCATTTCCTATTTAGTAGCCCCCCTTCGCAAAAAAACCCCTCAGAGACAGACAGAGACGGAGAGAGTATCTTGCGTATATTGTACGATTGTATATATCGTTAACCCAAATGTATCGACTAATAATGATATGTGAATGATATAATGATTCGATTTCAAGTGTTATTGTTTATGTTTACTCGAAAAAATGATCGAATATTGTGTGTTATCGATAGTGTTTATTTATTTATGTACAAGTTTCATACACGCTGCGACGGTCCCGACAGATAAGTGGATTTGTACCCATAGAAAACTTTATTCTTATCCGGCTATTCAAATAATATTTTTTGCATAATAACAACATTCGAGCTATGCGATCATATATATTTGGTTTTGACAATTTTAAGTTCAAACATATATTAATGGTATTCCGATATTTGAATGGACTACAAGTAATCTAAAGCATGTGGTATAAATTTAAACCAGTAACAAATGTTGAAGTTATTTTCCTTGTCCCATTAGTGGACGCCAAAAAGGATTTTCCTTTGACTAATACACATGGATGTTTCTATTTCTGTTCGATCGCCAATCGAAATTTCCACGTCACATTATTTCTCAATAATGAAGTCAGATAAAGAGCAAAATATGTCATTCAGGTGAATGGGCCAACATATACGGAATAGATTATCTGGCGCGAAGCGGGAAGTTTGTGGGTTTGAATATACCCACGTAAAGCACCTACATCTTTTATTTTTTCCCAGTCTGCTCCTTGAGCAAGGTAACGAACAGTAGATGGAGAATTAAGTGACAGTCGAACAAATGCGTCGTAAGAAATAATTAGAAAATGGACGTCCTTTTGAAGCCAAGCCAAGAGTCGACCTTCACCTTTGACCATCCTCGACACTATTTAAATTAGCAGAAAACGAATCATGTGCTTACAGTTGAAAAAGCATTGCAGATCGCCACACATTTAAAATAATAAACATCGAAGCATTTCTTTTCGATAAACAAACGTCGCTCACAATCTTGATATACTAGTATCGATTTTGGCACCGGCAAGATCTAAAATTCTATTTCTTTGTCTCTGCGTTATTGAGCGTGAACTAAAAAATATCCGTAGTTTAACGATTGAGGCTTATCAAGCACCAAAGCATATTTAATCCATCGCATTGCGGATTGTTTTTTTTTTTAACTATCCCGGATTTTATGTTTTTTTTTTCGTTCACCGAAAATCCATTAGCAATGCATGCACGTAGAAAATTTAACACGTATAAGTCCGGATTAACACCACGGGCTTAAGTCGATTTCGAGCTGCATGATAAGTCATGAGTTTATGGAAATTGTTCTATAAAATACATTGCGGATTATCGCATCCGGAATACCAAATGAGGCTGCTGAATAACGGACGAATTGAAATGCACACACAATAGGCATTGATTTTGGGTCATTGCGCAAATTCTCGCATGAGATATGCGAGAACACAAAAAAGCTTAATAAAAAAGGGAGTATAAAATGCGAATCGTCGAAGATGAGCAACATAATAGATTGTCCAGTCGAAAATGTCGTTTTTTTCATATTTACTTTTTGATCATCAATTGTGTCTCAGCCATCCCTTTGACAACACGTATTGTATATTTTGTTAGTCGACTAACATCTGAAGAACGTTATTTTATAAAAAAGATTTTGTGCCGAACAAACAATTAAAATGGATGGTTAAAGAAAGATTAAAGTGGATGACGATATCCTGCAAGCTAAAACTGAATCAAATCCAACACAGAATATACGAGAATTAACAGACGTTTTAACAGAACGTTTTAACAATATCTTGTGACTAGAGACGAAAAGTGGGTGTTGCACTCAAATGAAAAACGCGACAATGGCTTTCAAAAGGGCAGGTAAAGAAACCAACCTCTTAACTGGGTCTAACAAGATGACAGACATCAGACAGCAACTGACGGGATATGAGGTTTATTATTAATCGAACCCATTTTTTGCGCTGCTGTATCGTGTTTTCCGGGCTACCACGGACTAGCCACACAGAAAGTGTCTTCCAATGATCCTTTAGCTCCACGAGAAACGCTGCGCGCGGGCATCCAGGTGCCCACCCCTTTTGCTCCACGCCATCCAGAGGAGGCGAAGGTTTCCTGCGGGAAAGACCCCGAAGGTGCGATGGAGGAGGAACGACTAATGTTAAGCTAAATTCAAGGGATATACTCAGTCTAATATCAGTTTGAAGGGGGCTGCAGCAGATGACGGACTGCAGGGGCTACCCCTTCTCCAGTGGTACTCGTATCGGAACAGTATAAAACCGTTCTCCCCTGTTTGCCTGGGCTGTTGAAGATAGTGGTGAGCCTTTGAAACAGTCTCCACCAACTACTGTAATCGGCTGTTCTACACACCTCCTTTATGGGTACGCAGCACAGGGTGACCTGCGCAGCCCAACTCATGTTAGCTGAGCTACCCCAGCTGCGTTTGATGCACTCCGCATCATTACCCCGGGTGTTCAACCGTTGCCCACGGGCGTAGAGTTGGCTCCCCTTGGGGTTTTATGGGTGGACATCGTGGAGTCTAACACCCACAATCGGGTCTAATAGTAAAAAAAGCTCTTTTTAGTATATTGTGGGACTTCCAAAGAGATAATCTACTATGAAGTCGTTCTATATGGTGCCGCCAAATTATTTTGCAACATGATAATGCGCAACTCATAAATCAAAGATGACCGAAAAACAAATAAAAGCAACCAATCGGTAAACGATTCCATATCCACCTTATTCCATTGATCTTGCTTTTTCCGATAATCATTTATTTAGATCGATGCAGCATCACTTATCAGAGGGGAAGAAATCATAAATATAGAAGAGGTGAAAAAAGGAATCGAAAAATATTTTATATCAAAATCCGTTGAATTTTATTCTTCTGGAATAAAAAAAATAATTAAATAGATGGGAAAATGTTGTATCTACCGAAGGAGAGTACATTGTACCGATGAAATTAATTCATACATTTTTTGCTTGAATTTAACGCTTTCATTTAAAAAACGACATTTTCAACTGGACAATCTATTATTAGGAGACCCGAAAGTATTAGAAAATTTGGTTAGAAAATGTCATGAAAAATTATTTCCTTCATTATTCAACACATCTACCCTTCGCTTTGGCAGTCCTTTGATCCCTTTTTTGAAAAAGCTTTCTGATTTAGAAGTTAAAAACGATGCAAAACTTTTAATTGTCGATAATAAAAGTATATAGTTGTAGTTCTTCCCGGTTTACTTTATTTATGATGAATTATTCCCTGTATTGTGTGTGGGACGGGGAGACACCCTCAGTTGGTGTAGGAGCGAATCCGAGATGCACTTAAGCGTCACGTATGTCTTCACCCTACCCCGGCAACGCCCTAGCGAGGAAAGGGGGGACTGGACTCCTTGTACTCCAGAAAGCCCTTTCCAGTAGTGTCAAAAAGGTCGTCTAGAGTAGTTTTCCACCATCTCCCTATGAAAACTACTCAGTCTTTACAAACCCCCCAAACTCCTTATCGAGACGTTCGCGAAAGTGTCCGTCAATACGTTCACTCAGGATACCCGTTGGGTGAGCGTTCAAAATAAAACTCGGTGGTAATGCTACCTTCAATATCGAGCGAATGAGGAGGTGAATGTATGATACAGACGAAATGGATGTAACCCCTTCCTATGAATGGATATTGAAGAGGCCCATAGTTCTGTAGTGGACTGTCAATGGCTGCACTATGATGATGATGATTCCCTGTATATCTCACCATATGTACAAAATAACCTTTTGTATAGTCAATCCAGGCTTAGGAGTTCTTTTTGTTATCTTCGGTCAAGGCGTGCGGTACCCATCCTACCCCAAAACACTCATCCTATTCGTTTTGCCGATGTGTTTGCACAGTGCTTCATGGGGATCTTAGTCTTTGAGATAGTTCTACAAAAAATAAAATAGCTTACAAGAAAGTTTTCGTCATTGTGTCTGGACACAGACTGAACTCAAACATAACGTCTCAAAATTTACAAATACTTTCGGGTGCTCCCTAATTGATCACGCTCTAAGAAAACATTTTGAAGATTGAAGTGGATAAATACTTAAGAAAACACACAAATAGAATAATTAATTCATTGCAATTAAGATGAGTATACACTTCAGCAGCACTTATTTTTTGGCAACGATTTCAAATTAAAATCTGACAACAATCACAGTAACTCGATCGCCAATGAATAATGAGTAGCTAATGAGTTTCCATCGGAAAATGGGTCAAAATTATTTAATCACAACAATTTTTAGATCAATGACAGATATTAGGGTTTAAAATACATAGTTACTGTAAAAATCGTCGTTTAACACACTAATTGCGGGGGAACATCACGCGCGTTTGTCTCCTAACGCGGACATATTTAAATTTGTTTTTTAAGACCCTTCCAAAAAGGGGTTTTAATACGGCATTTTATTATATTTTTATGGAGCATTTCAATGGTGCCTATCCTTTTTTGCACTCTTCTGCTTCATAATTTATGACCCACAAATGTTTATTCGGTTTGGGGGTTATTTTCAGGACACCGCACTCGGGATATTTTGTAGTTTATAAATGCACACGTTGATGATTCACGTGAAATCATGAAGTTTTAGCATGAAAATAATTATATTAGAATAAATATATTTCCGAGGAAGAATGAAATGGGTATCGCGTATTTTTGGCGTTTAACCCCTGAAGGAGTACTATCCCAGGGCCTGCGACCCTCCCCCCTCTACTTATTTGAAAGAGCACTCTTGTACATTGAGGTTGGAGACAGACAGAAAAGAAGAAGGTTAACCTTTTGAGGAGTGAGCAAATTTAAAATCGATAAAGTCGTTGATGTCATAATCGCTTTACACCGATTACTTTCTGTCAGCTCCTATCAGCGTAAGACAATCTTCAATCCGAGGCAGTCAATTGTAAATAAATATTGTTGATAGCATACAAGACCATGTCATTTCTTTACATAAAAAAATAAGAGAGGCAAAATTAGAGTTAAATTTTGACCTCTATGCGATATTTCGAACCTCCTGTCAGGTTCATGTTCGCATATTGACTATATGGATAAATTATAGTTTTGTATGAGTTATCATATTTTTTATGCAGAATTCCTATTTAATAGCGTAAATTAAATTTAGATTTATTGATTGTATGCATTAATAATAAAATATCGTCGATGAAATATGTTCTTCGAACCGAACTATTAACTGAATCAATCTTTAATTTTTGATTTGCCCGAGCATTAAGCGGCTGTATTGAATCGTCCAAATGTATTTACAGTACTTAAGTTATAAAAATTGATGTCGAGGTCGCTCGATGTCGGCAGATTCGTTGATATGCTTTTGTAAGGGAGTTGATGGCGTCGATTAAAAATATATTACCGAGTGAAAGTGGAATTGATGCCAAAAAAGGGGCAAAGGTTATTTCGACAAAAGCTATAACATTTCAAAGCATATAGATATGGTATAAAAAGACGATTGATTCCTTGATACTGACAACTAAATAAATACATTGAACGCCAAGGGTTGATATGCCTTCATGCAAACGCATATTTTTAATCCTTACGACGACAAATATTAAAAACGAATCATCCGACCGTATAAAATCGAATTAATCTTGTCGCAGGCGGTCGTTTAATAACGAAAACCATCAAATACACATATAAAACCGATCTTTAGTGTGATCTACAAACGCTTTAATGTCCCATAATTGCTTATTATGGGTTATTATTATATCTATTCCCATAAATTCCGATTCTCGGAACGATCGTTTTATCTCGGCGCACAATGAGTATTTGTAAACAAGCAATTTCGGCAAGTACGTTTCGTGCGGGCGTTTAAATTTTACAACTGATTTATCCGACGATACAAATCTGTCATGTGTTGTAATACCTTCTGATGAGGAGTGCAAAACTCAGTGAGATTACCACGCAAGAAGTTAATGTGCTATTTAGATGAATATCTAATCAGGATTAATTAATGCCGGCTAGTGTTTTATGGGGAGCGAGGACGCTTTAACAATTCAAAGAGTGTTTCATTTAAAATTTAAGACATTGGACTCGTTTTAGGAGGGTCAAGTTGATGTTGGAATTCTAGATTAGTTGCTTTTAAATTATATCTTATTTTTATTAACCCCTCAAAGAGGTAAGACAGAATGTTGTGTCCGAATTCCAGTGATTTACTGAATATTGTGTGCTATCGACAGTGTTTATGTATTTAAATACAAACTTCATACATGCTGCGACGGTCCTGACAGATAAGTGGATTTGTATCACGATGAGTGATGGACAAGCAAATATAACATCTAAGATTATGAAAACATTAAATTAGCTCACTACTCAAAGGGTTAAGGTATCATATCCGTCATCTCATGTAAGCGAAGTCCATGGGAGATTACTCCTGGGATAAAAGATTTTCTTGTGGTGAAGTAATATTTCATTGGTCGCTTTTCTTTTAATAGATACCTTTCTTCAAATGAAACAGTCGCATGTAACACTATCTGAATCTGAATCCTATCTATTTTCTAAATCAGAAAATTAAATATTTTAATGGTACTTCCTAGCACAAGATAAGAGTTCTCAAAATACATGATGACTTTGTGTGACAGCTCGTCACAAGTCCTTGAATTTATTCTAGCTGAACATCAAAAAGAGAAAACAATTCTGGGAAACGAAGCATCGAAGGTGATGCTCCTTTTTGCTGCTGCATACCATTCTATATGTGCACGTCACTTGTTTTAGTTCACATCGTTGCAAAAAAATATATATTGAGCTTATTATGAGTAAATCAGATGTGACGTAAAATTTTGTATTGCAACTAAAAGGATATGTATAAAAATTTCAAGGTCCACAACTAAAAGAGCAAAATTTATGCAATATTGGGTCGCGATGCAAGAACTACGCACAAATCGTCTATATATATATCTGGGGGGGAAAACATCAAAATAAAATCAAATGATTCAATTTAATTTATGTTTAATGGATGCAAAATTTTGCACTCATTAAACAGGAAAAATTTATACAATGTAAATCGAGAAAAAATTATAAAGCTGCTTTTTTGTCTACAAGTAGTTTACGATAATGATTATCAAATAAACGTCGTCTACTTTTGATACAAAGTGACCAAGGCTTTGGTAGATGTGGTTAAAGTTATAGAGTGGGAAATTGATTAGAGTCATGCAACTTTCAAAGCATTGCAATATTAAGTACATATAATATTTAATATAAGCAGCTACAACGCAGTTTCGTTCTTGCAGGTCTAAAACATTTCAATAATATGTATTTACAGCTCTCAATAATTGTTATAAATGTCGGCAACAACATCATCGCGGTAGACTGCTATTTTTTTTACTTACAATATCAAAAGAACAAAATGATAAAGAATCAGCTTTATAGGAATAATTACACAAATAATGTCACTGCCCGCTAATTGACACTCGAAATAATTGGCTGACGAAAGAACATTTGAATGACTTTAAGAAGAAGTAGGTCGGTGATAAGGTTTACTCACGAAGAATTGAACATTTTTAAGAGAGACATTTATTAACCTTTCCCTTACGATGCTACGTATTTGGTACGCCATATGACATTTTAAAATACCGTGTTTATTATATTTCATGTCGATATTCGATAATACAATTTATTTTTAAAAGGTAACTAAAACTATTATAATGTATGTTTCAAGATAATATACTCCCAAAAGTACCCGACCTAACGTATAGATGGCGGTTACTTTTGTAAAAAAAGTACTACGATATAAGGTTCGTATGTTCAATCGGTCCGCTTTTCGGACCGCTGATATGACGAATGAGCGGCTCTCGATCAGATGCCATATCTGAACATAACGATAATCAGGCGCCCGCCACGGGTGCAATCGGACTTGGGGTGCAAAACGCAGAATATCGACCCAGTTGAGAGTCGCACATGGTTTTTATTTTACTTGACCAATCCACGTGAATCAACACCGATTGACTCTCCCTTTTTATAATACAAATACTCTTTTTTATTATCTCGTAAACATTAGGTGTTGGATTTTAAAATTTAAGCAACCCACTCGATCAGTGTTTATCGGATAACTTCGTTTTCTAATGAGAGTACGTAATCGTTATGTAGACATGTACAAGTATGGCGTCTAATCGCGAGACGCTTATTCGTCATGTCAGCAGTCCGAAAAGCGGACCGATTGGCACCCATCTTGCGAACAGCTTTCTAATGTCCAAATTTTCGTTCAATATGCGATGTACAGCATTTTTTAAAGGCTTATCATGTCTGCTAGCTCGCGCACTTACGGTCGACGATCATCCAATACCATTTTGTGGATTTTCTTCATTATTTCTGAGGTGGTGGGTTTATTGGAATAATGTAAGATATTAATTATTTATCTAATCATCTCTTGCTATCAAAATACATGACTGGAATAAAAGGAGCATGAAGGCATGTGGATTTTAATCAAGAAAAAATACTTATCCGTTGTTTGCTATATTATTAAACAAACATTAAATTTGAATTAATAAAATAAGAAACTTGGAAATATTAAGTCGATTAGTGGTATTAATATTGCAGAATCTTGAAATACTGAGAATTGAGCTTTGATTTTTGAGCAATTCGCTTGATTGTTTTTATTTTATTACATGACAGTCTATCCTCTGAGGGACATTTAGTCATTCTTTTGACATTTATGGTGGTGGCTTCATTCGTTAATGAGGGTCTATATTCATTCATTTAAATCTTTTTGCAAGTTCATGAATCATTTCTCATCATTTCAGCCTACGCGTCCTGAAGGTTTGATTCGTCAGCTTCTCAACTAGGCTGCTGGGATGTGTTTAGTCTTGTTGCAGGATGTCAATATTGGATGTCGATGCGGTACCAAAGAGCTGTATTCCGTAATTATTTGAGTTAATCCTGGTCGTGCTAATTATAATCAGGACATGCATCGATTGATGCGAGCATTGAAAGGATTAATTATCTAAGTATTTATTTTTATTCAGTAGCAGGAAAACAAAGCGATCTGGTTTTTGATGATCGATTGGATCGAAAACAAGAGTTCATAAAATGGCCTATTATGTCAGAATTTGAGATTCATAACATCAAAATGTTTGCACTTTTGAAGAGATGTTGGAAAATTAATAAGCGCAAAAATGATATTGATTTGGATTGTGATAAAATGCAATTGGGCTAATTGAGAAGTTCTTTGCCCTGATTTGTTCAGACGTGCCAAATAGCTTTGGACCGTCAACAAACTCAACTAGCTTATTTGCTGCCTTCGTGAACATGGTGTTTTACGATCCAACCTCATATTTGCTAACCCTACAAAAGCGCCCAAGACTGATAGCCGTCGTCCGATCAATCCATTTTTCTGCACCAGTCCGAAGAATATTCCCGTGGACGATGTTCCGAGTCGAGAGCGTACATTTTGGCGCGACATTCAGACGCTCTGAGCAGCCGACGTTATTTTTATCTCCTCCCCGAATCCCTCCTCACTCTTCCACGATCTTGTTCGGAGACGGTCCTCGAGGAGCTCGCGACGGCATCCAGGTTTTAAATATCTGTCCACTTTCGCGGTCACCACCTAACTCTTTCCGAGAGACTCGATAAATCCGAAATGTGGCAGCGTGCACATGTGACATTGCCTCCTCACCGAGATTAATATATGCCTATAAATAAACCTATTCATTTTATACATTCTTCGGGATTTTTTTGCGCCACACAATATGACGAATAAGCGCAAAAATAAAATCGCCGTAATGATTCAAAGCTTCCAGAAAATCGGACGACAAACGGGATGCAAAGTGATTAAAAATGCCACCCGATAAAAAATGTGTGGCAGCTTCTTTGTGATCCGACTATTTATTTACACACAGCTCTGATTTATTTAATTGAAACGAATTTTCTCGACCGACTTCAAATAAGACGTGTCGACAACCGTGTCGTCCATCATCAGTTCTTCAACGAGGTTTTGCTCCGAGACTGAAACGATCCAACGTGGAAAGCAATCGTATCCAAGAAGAAATTACATTTTAAGAAATAAGTAATTCACATCATCATCGCAATTGAATCAACCACGGAAAAAAAGCCTTTCCAACATTTTCCATTCATCTCTATTCCAAGCACGAGACAACTCACCCACTGCACCCCACACGTATTTATAAAAAGCTCTAAAGTCGTCACACACTAATCAGACAGAATGTCTTCTAACTTTATATTTTATTTTATGGAAAAAAATATTTGCACAGGTGAATTGAATAAAATATGATACAATAATAATATGCGATTTCGAAAATATTTCAAAATCAAATTATATTTTTTTATGCAATTCCAATTTATGCGTTTTGTATTGTAAGGATATCGAAGAATTATTTACCGATGACGTTATAAACGAAGAGGAATTAGTTGGCCTTATTTTAATACCTGAAACGGATCATTGTAAGTGAAGATGAATCTTCCGCATCGTCAATATTTACTGCAAAAAAATGAGATGATGCTCTCAACCTAGCAAGAAAATTGGAAAACATTGTGTTAAAAAAATCAATCTTTTTATGAAAGATGATCTTTTTTATCTAACGCGTACATCGGGGGATGAGGGTATTTTAATTACAAACTATCATCGCTGTATAATAATTTTCGTTGCGATTTTCGATATGGTTCATAATCGCTAAATCTTCTTCGGAAGAAATAGTATGCGCAGTTGTAGAATCAGTGTCAATCTCATCATTGCTCTAGATCTAGATTTTCTCTTTCTATGAATATAATTAGTGATCAAACTTTGTTCGGATTTTCTAGTTTCGATGATATTTTTTATGCAGTTCCTTATACCTATGTATGAAGAATAAAATGATTTTCCAATTTACTGCAAATTTGTAGATTTTCTCGGAATTATATTTGCTATAAGGGGAACTAGTATTTCTTCCACCTTGTCATCATTTGCTGGTTCAGCGATAACAGATGCAATATGATTTAAACGCTTAAAGAAGCGACGGAACATCCGCCTCTCAATCGACAGGGCTCCGCAGCCTCGAGACGGACTCGCAGCATACGCGACGGAAATCCGTATTTTATCTCCGTTGAGGGGCTCTTTATCTCCGACCGCTCATTCGACAACACCGAAGAGGGAAACAATTAAAATTAAATTAAATAGCTTTCTTCTCCATAAATATTTCTACTTTTAGTAAGAAAAATTGCAAAACCAAAAGAGGTTTGAGTGTTTGCATCGAATCCGGATTGTGTTCACCCCAAATGTGTCAAAAAAATCTCATTGAACATTCACCAGATATCACATGCGAGCCTGATGAGTTTGAAGAAATAAGTATCTTTTAATCCCAGAATACTAATAATGCTAGCGGATTCGATTGATACAGCCTGCATTTTTGCTATTTTATCAATAGCCACACCTATTAGGTCGACCCTTAGTCACCTTTGAGATCGATTTTATTTTTTGACCAACCAGAGATGTCATTAAAACGAGCAAGGTTTAAAAATACAGCTAAAAGAATTGAAATATTACAGGTACCCAGACAAAAGGGCGTATTTTTAATGAGTAGTTTGATGGTCAGATGTGTTTCACCTGTCGATCAGATTGCACGTCTTTCTTTCGTCAGTGTTTGGTCAACGGCTGAAACGTTTTCATTTAAGAAATGACGAAGAAAGAGAGAAGAAGAACGAACATTTATGGTTCAGCGTTCAAAGAAGTTTGCAAACACGCATGTGCGAAGTTTTCCTCGACGAAGAAACTAAAATACTGTTCTTAGAATACATGGTGACTGCAGACGAGAAATTAGTTAGGTGGTAATAAGTGACCCAAAATGAAATGGCTATCGGCACAGCAGGTACTAAAAACAACCCCTAAATCAGATCCTACTACGAAAAAGGCCCTATTGTCTGTTCAGTGGGATATTCATAGTATAATTTATTTTGAATTGCTGAAATCCGAAGAAATAATCATGGCTGAAAAATACTGCAGTCAATTGGACATAATAGAAAATGAATTGAAAAAAAGAGGCCTACTTTGATTAAAAATAACAGTCAACACTTTGATTAACAGTCAGCATCGGTAGGTTTAGTGTTAAATTAGTTTGTAAAACGTCAATTTGTTTGGGTACATCTGATATACAGCTTGCGGCTATAGACGTGCATGGCCTGTGAGGTTGACTTCTCAGTCGCGTCTATAGACGCTTATGGCACTTAAGTGGTTAATATGAAATAACTCAGCGTTTTTAATAATTAAATTTTAAAATATTTAATTCAAAGCCCTTAACGAATAAAAAATCTTTCTAAAAAACATCCTTTTATTAATTTTTTTGCTGAAATTTTTCAAATGAAAATCATATATTTTCAATCTAGTTTCCTCTGTGAAACGTATTTATCATCGAATTTCCACTACGAAAACTATTACAGAGTAAGTAGGAAAAATATAGTGGCAATTTATCAGATGTCGTTTAACTCTGGCAATAATTTGTAATTGGATACATGGAAGAAGATAGTGAAAAATAAATTGGATCAGAAAAGGCCGAAGAGAAAATATCGGTCGAAGTAATATCACCCCCCGAGATAAGCGTGCATACATCACTTAGCGGCGAACATATTGGGGCTCGTGAAATGTTACCATAGGTTATTTTCCGAAATTGAGATATGATAATCTGATAAATATTACAAAACGATATGTTTATATTCGAGGAGCTGTTTAAAACGAGATGTCATTTGGCTTGATGCCCACATTTCCGATTGCAATAAGTGAGCGAGTAAATAACAAGTGCCTCGTTTACAAAGGGTTGCTTTTAACCTCTGCTGCCATGATTGATGATGGACATTATTCACGAGTATATTAGACAATTTCAAACTTAAGGTCGCCGACGCATGCGAACGAACAACGGCGCGTTTCATGGGCGTCTTCTTTCGCATCAAGTTCGCGTGAATATGTTTGAATAAAAATGTATCAAATCACCGATGCTAATTCGCGCCGTTGCGAAAGAGAATGAATGAATCGATGGAGAGCTTTCTACCGGGTCTTCGAAGCAATTATTCGTTACAGATAAATGGAGATGAACGAATAGGAAGCTTATTACTTACAGGAAATGCCACAGTTCCGTAACACTCCATTAATCACAATCAAATGCCATTATTCTAAAGCCTAGACGACGAAGTGTCATTGACACCGAAACTCGCATAATGCATGACATTCAACAAAAACGAAATGAAAAATTTACATATAAACATTAGGCGAACGAGTGGAAAATTTCTAAAACGGTGATGCGAGAGTATGTCCGAAGTATTTGAAATTGTTTGGTTAACTTCAACACTATGTCGTTATCTTCTCAACTATTTGCCCCGAGAAAACCATTGTAGTTACATACGTAGGATACGTGAGGCATTAATTGTAAATATAACGCGCTCCGGAGGAAGGGCAAAAAACCCATAACAGTAAAAAGAATTGTAAAACAAGCAACGGATACAAACGAGACTATTGTCTAAGAATGATTTCTTCTGCGGTATACATTGCTTTATTGACGTCAATAAAGTGAAATAACGAATTTATATAGACCACTTAAATCAATTATGACAAAATGCAAGAACGCTTTCCACGATAGAAGAACAACTGTCATAAATAGGCCCAAAAACCTTAAAAGATAGCAATATAAGATCGTAATATTCCATTCCAATATTGGGAGAGATTTTATTCACCCGAATTCCAGTGATTTAGTCCCGAAAAAATCGAGATTGAAATTTTTATCTGACAGAAATCATATACCTCACCAGCACGATGAAGGCTACTAAATCGAGACATTGCCGCCGAAATCTAGACGCTTGGAAATAGTGATGTAACTACTAATTGGCGAGCTTAGGCGACACCTAGGGGTAGTAACTGTCTAATATAAGTATGTATACATATATGTTTTTCAAATTGTTATATTAACCTTTCCTTACCGGTGATGTATTCACTACACCTCGACTATAATAATGGGAATATCGATATGAAATATGATCGATACGGTGTTCAGAATTTTTGTATTCCTCCGTAATATAATTGCGAATCACATCAAATTATTATAGTATATAAGTATTCACCCGCAGCGACGGAAATAAATAATTTGTCGGGAAATCGGGAATTTTGCGAGTTTTAGTTCGTGTCTTAGCAGATAAGAATTTTTTCAGTCACATTGATGATGATGATGCGAATATGGGGGGCTCGTTTAAGTTTCCTGGCATCCAAAATCAAATCCTTCAAGTCATTTTTTATATTAAACAAATGGACTTATTAGTAATTTTTGATTTGATTTTTTTGATAAAATTTATCAATGTTATTTCTAAAAATATCAAAATCCCGTTCTCGGGATCCCGGAATCCATTCTTTGGACGCTGCCTAGAATAGATTAATCGTCATCTATGACAAAGAAACGCGTCCACCCAAAATGGGAATCTCCATCGTTTATCAGCACAGAGATAATTTTCGAGGTTAACAGTACGGAGATCCCGTACTTCAAGTGACCCCCCCGGTGCAATTTCTGCAGCTGAACAGTGCGACAATCGACAACTACCGCAACGACGACGGCAACGCAGGGCTGGAGAAGTCAAAAATTCAATTTTTTCTGATTCATTCACATGGGATCGTTTTTATCAAATATTTTAGATTTTTTAAAGAAATCCTACCTGGAAATCTTTGGATACAGGAATTCAAAATTAGTATTTACTTTGAAATGCATAGATTCCAAATATTCACAACATTTTATACCGGATCAATATACAAGGTGTTTTTTTACATGGACCGACAATTTTTTTTTTTTTTGGGGGTTTAAGGCTGTCATTTGATACGTTTCACACTTAGGCCCAATGTCGTAAGTTTCAAGGTTATAAAAATAGATTTTTTTTTCAACATTTTGAAAAAACACCCAAAATTTCATCTTTAAATCGTCATGAATTTTTAATCTATAGTCGTAATAGCACGAAATATTTTTGTATATTGCAATGTATTGTATAAGATCTGACACCACTGGATTTCTTTGTCTAGGAACGTGCAAAAGAATTAATTTACACAAAACAAGAAAGAACAATCGTCGCCTTTGCAAAAATGAAAGAGGAAATCCTACTTCAGACAACTACAGTTGAAATTTAAAAAAAAAGGTGTAGTGCGTAAATTCGGAGCAAACGGTTGCCAATTTGAAAAATTTTTGTAAATAAATGTAATAAAAACATCTTGAACATAAAAAAGTATTTTCTGGCAAACTGCTACCATTCAAGTTTAACGACTTGGAAAGGATAACATTGGAAAGGGTGTAATCTAGAGAGCTTTTTAAAACTAAATTAAGTTCAAAATAGTTGTTAGTTTTTTGTTTAAAGAATTTAGAAGTTGATATTTCTCATTCGTTTGCACATTGTATTTGATTCTGGAAGCTCAGAAGTAATTTTCTTTAAACAAATTGCATAAAATAATGGTTTATTTAGATAAAAAAAACATTGCACAAACTCACAATACACTACATTCAATACAATTGCGAAACGATAAAGTTAAATTCATTCAAGCCTTTTGAATTTGATCTGCAAGTTTGGATACAATTTTTCCAAAAAAAAAAACTAAAAATACATGCTACATTTTAAAATAGAATATTTTTCAAAGAAAGTGCAAGTAGCTCGTCAGCTTATTATGCAGTCCCGTTGGCAAAGAAAACTAATCATTTTTAAGTGATATGTTTCGAATATACTGTCATCGCCAAAAATCATAATATATTATGGAAATCATCTGGCGCACGTTGGCTTACAGAGCTGGGCCAACAACTTTGTACGAAAAAACTAATTAATTACCAACAACACTGCTTCTTTAGCACCATTCAAACATGCTTATGATACCAGGATGGAAATCGAGATTTCCATATTTAAAAAAACAGGTTTTAATTGAGATCCTCTCGTTTATTGATGGCGGTATTTTCTCAAAATGTCGACACATAAATGTTTTATGATAGAAATCATTATAACAAAGTAATCATAATTAAAATATTGTGCAAAGACAAACCATAAATTCTCGTCCAATTTATAAAATCGATCATTCTACGATGAAATTTGAATGTTTCTTGTTAATCGAGTCATGGCATTTTTGTCTAACAACAATGCGATTTTGCGTGGGGTTGTATTTTACATTCAATGGACAAAATGAGATGTACAATGTGTACAGGAAATCCTTGATCGTTTCCTATCAAACGTGTTGTTGTTTTTTTTATATTTATGTTCAGTATGGGAACAATCCACTACATGGTGTGATGGTCGTTATTTGTAGAATACTAAATAATTATTTCGTTTCATTTGCATCTATATCGTGACCAAAATGCAAACACCAACAAGACATAAAGAGCCCTATATAGTTGTATTTATTCGACACTTCTAGAAGTGGTTATATGCAGCAGAAAACTATGAATAGCAACATTTATTAAGGGATGAAATTAAATTTCTATGCATTTGATATTATCAGCGGATGATTGAACTGCATCTTGATGACCACACATGCATTCATTCTATGTTTAGATTGAATCTCGTATAAATAAACGACGATTTACATAAATGCTACCGTAGAACATACGTTACCAGTATGTCTACTGTGGATCTATTTAAAAATAACTAAGTTATTTGAATATAAAAAATATATATGTAGATTTAGGTATGAATATAAAAATAAGTTTAAATTTTAAGAATCTTTTTTATTACAGCATTTTTTTTAAATGCTAACATATCTAAATTTTTAGCCATCATTTTTTCGTCGTAGATTAATCATTATTTGACCTTTTTCTAACAAAAATGTATATATTTTTTAGCAATTCGGATTAAGAACATAAATTGACGATATATATTTATTTTTATACAATTTGAATTGTTTGCAAACAAAGGACATGTCGACAATAATTAAACATCATCCCTCAGGACCAAATGTTAAATTTGTTGACTGACATCACTTTTCAGGCGTGATAAAACTGGGAATTTAAAGATAATAGGAAAATTTGCAGACTATTTCATATCAGGTTTCAATGCAAAATGACCTGACAAAGTATATATGATTTAAAAACAGAAGAAAAATCTCCATTGGACCGTTTGATATATGCTGATGGGGCATTATCTGAATTCAATCCATCAACCCTAAATGCATGTCGAAGACCAATTTGGCTGATTCGACCGAAATGCATTCGAATATCATGACTTTTATCTAATGCAATTCGTTGAACAAGCTCTGAAGATTTATCGATTCAAGATACTGCAGAATTCACAGCTGCCAAAGTTCTTAACGAGAAAAATGTTATGGGTCTTATTTCAGAGCACGTTAGTTGAATGTATTATTATACATACATTTTGACTATCTTAAATAATTTTGCTCCATACATGTAAAGTTTTTAGGTTTATAGACGTTAGCTTCGTTGTGAATTTCGTAGCTTCGTTTTCATCGAATCGCATGAATTTTTAAAAAATCGTAAAAGTGTTCCGACACATAGAAAGCAGGTCACAATTTCGAATTCCATTGATATAAAATAGCTAAATAAATTGGTCGATAAACACCGAATGCATATTGCAAGGAAGGTGTATTTGTTAAATTATATAATAGTCATCACCTAATAGTAAAAAAAGGAATAGTTAATAGATAATCTAAAATTTTAGATGATTAACACAAGAATAAATAATACATGTTGTTTGATTGCGCTCAGTACAGTTAGTGTTAATAAATCTGATTTGATTTCAGGTAATGAATCATATTTCATCACGTTCATATTATTTTTTTGAAATTAAGCTTGAATTGGCGCGTTAGGGTAAATTGGCTGGGAACGTCACAAAAACTGAAACTTTAACCGGCAGTCGGTCGAAACGAGAGGGAGAATCGTTTGTAGTTTCTCCGTCTCTGTCGCATATGCCAGTGACGTTACGCGGGCTGAGAGGTTAGGAGGTCCGGGGTTACGGGGTCCAAAAGCATGCGCGTGAGTTTTCTCTCTCTCGCCTCGAAGACCCTCCCTCTCTTCGGGTCAGCGTTAGACTCCACGATACCTACCCATAAAACCCCGGGTGGGGGGGGGGGGGGAGCCAACTCTACGCCCGTGGGCAATGGTTGGACTCCTAGGGTAATGATGTGGAGGTGTGCGAAAGTAGCCTCGTCGGTTTGCTCATCAAATGCAGCTGGGGTAGCCCAGCTAACATGAGTTGGGTACGCAGGTCACCCTGTGCTGCGTACCCATAAAGGGGTGTGTGGAACAGCCGATTACAGTAGTTGGCGGAAACTGTGTTAAAGGCTAAAGTTTATGCTGTTCCGATACGAGTACCGTGGAGAAGGGGTAGCCCCTGCAGTCCCTCATCTGCTACAGCCCTCTTCAAACTGAGGTTGGACTCGTGGTGGCAGTGAACCCGCGGTAGTATATCCCTTGAATTTAGCTTAACCTTAGTCCTTCCTCCTCCATCGCGCCTTCGGGTGCACATGATCTGAAGCTGGTCTGGGTTTCCCGCGGAAACCTCGCCTCCTCTGGAGGGTGCAGAGCAAAAGGGGTGGGTACTTGGACGCTCTGCGCGTAGCGTTTCTCGTGGGGCTAAAAGATCAGTGGAAGACTCTCTCTTTGTGGCTAGTCCGGGGTAACCCAGAATATATCATACAGCAGCGCAGGAAATAGGGTCGATCTAAATGACTAGTCAGTCGCTGTTTGTCGTCTGTTATTGTCTCCCTCTCTCCACTGCATTTCTTCCTCCTCTCGCCGCGGACTCACTTTACTTCACCAGACCAATATGCGCCAACATGGTGCATCCGTTAAACGTCTCTCAAAACAAATTCCGCACATGAATAATGCTTGTGTTCACAAAGTTGTGCACAACCACTTCCCAAAGTTATATATATATAGATTACACAAGCACAGCTTCATCTTTATCATGAAAAATGGAAAAAAAGTAATGTATAAAATCAACTTTCTGGAAATCTTACGCATTTTTTAATGCAATGGCTCCTGGAACGTATCCACTGCCCGAGAAGAAAATCAGAAGCCTGAGAGTCCATATTATCGGATCTTCTACTCCAAAAGCGATAGCAACAACTTTCACTGGGCAGATAAAAGACAATGACAATCGCAAAGTCTAATAAGCGCTCACATAATGCAAATATCAATAGATGATCAGGTTAATACGTATGTGAGAAGTCAATAGCCGTCCCACGCGGATGCCAAAAAAGAGTTTGCAGACACAGACTCGAACTGGCATCCATCGGGCACTTAATTAGAAGCAGACGTCACACAGCGACACGGCGCTGACGCGTGTGCATATCGGAACGCAATCCTCATTTGCCAATATCGACTACACACAGACACATCCATTCGCCCATTGAAAAGTCGTTATTGCTGAAAATTAACTATCGGCTGTCAATGCCGCTCGAAATGTCGCAGTTGTGACATTCCGCAGCCGACGCCCGAAACAAGCACGGCGAACTTCTTCACGGGAAGTCTATTTAAATTCGACGTCACGTAAGGGTAGAGCCGGCTTTAAAGTTTCATGAAATGCAAATTTATCCGCGAGGCCGCGCTCGAAAGCACCGCCGGGAGGACAGACAGAAGGTGGTAATGTCGGGGTGGACAAAATTTGAAATTGGATTCGTCTAACGCCTCAATGAAAGATCACAAAGCAGTGGGCTGGATAAGTGGAGGAGTTATTACATACAGCCTTGACACGCATGGGCACGGCTCGATCAGGCGACGCTTTGAAATTTCAACAATTCAATCGATCCGATGTGCCGAATTTAACATTAATTCCTACATAAATAATGCACATAATACTACCCAAACAAAACTTACAAGTATTAAATGGGGCGCTGCGTTAATTTTGACGAGGGTCGACGCTTCGTTAAGCACCCAACCGCATTCAACAAGGCTCGACTTTGTTTTTAAGCGCCCATTTTTCATCATCACTAAACGATTCGATTTACAAAATGACTCTTTGAGTTTACAAGGATGCAACGCAGAACAATAATCTCCTTGTGCATTTTTATGGTAGTGTTTTTTCGTGCATACAACCATTTCATCCAAGCCCATTGAATAACTTCCGGATTACTTTCTTTGGAACAGACACTCTATGTTTACGAAACCGTCTTAAATTGAGCTCCACTTTTTTCAGACAACAACGGTCCTAATATATATAATATGATCACCATGACGAGTACTATTATAGGTGATGCAATATCAAGGCCACATCATTCGGTTTATTTAGCACAAGAGCAATATGATTACAACGGGAAAGAAAATGAGCAAAAAAAGGCGGAACATTTTAAATAGTATATGCTGAATAGTATCTGAACAATAAGCAATACAATATCAATGCATTAAACGCCTTGTTGAAATTTCCCATTTGATATTTGCACCAATATCACCTTAGTGGTTAGCACAAATTAGCAAATCTGGGAGATCGGAAGAATTAACTGGCTGACCGATTGATCGACTTGAACCAGTTTTATTTTGATTTTCTGATTCTGTAAAATTAAATACTGTGATGATGCATAATGCATAATTTTGATAAAATTGATTGGAAACTACTATTTGAAGACACATAATGAAGATCATTTTCGTCTACACTTTGAATATGTGAGACGTTTAACAGATACACCATGTTGGCGCATATTGATCGGGTGAAATGAAGCTTTGACAGCGGGGCCGGGGGGAGAAAGGATGCGCGCGCAATACGGTAGTTAAGCTCCGCTCGCTCCGTTACTGCGTTTCTTTTTAAATAATTGCTAAGCGCGTGTGGCATTGCAACGGATACCAGGTATTCGCTATTTAACATAATATTTTTAACATACATGTTAAAAATATTTGTATTTTATCCAGGATAACATAATATTTAGTGCGATCCTCTCTTAACACTTTGTTTTCAGGGATGTTTGGCTCGACCATGCATTAAACGCGGGAGAATCAAGGTCATCGTTAACCCGTTGATGAGTAATCGCGTATATGTGCGTTCGGACTCGAATGATAAAGAAAGAGCATTTTCGCACATTGAGTGCGGAGATTAGTGAATCAGAGACAGAGACGGTTGACTTGCTGTAAAGGTACTCCTACACGTCTAAATATTTTCAAAATTACGAAAAGCGATTCATTTTCAATGCGGTGATTTTATTTCTAATAAAATATTGTAGCGTGTATAGTAGAGCTGTTAATCTGAGCAGATTTGATTCGCCAGATTAACAGCGACATCTTCCGTCTCTCTTCGGGTGCAATGTGTTATTTTAGCAGCGCCATCTCTTGTGGCCCTACGGAGACATTTCACCTGCATACCGACGGATCGGACGGTTGGGAAGTAACGCGCAGGAGGCGGGAGTCGGGAGAGTCGTGGGAAGCCGCCCCAACGTTACAATATTATTATTTATTTAAATCATTAATTCAAACATTACATTTACGATCTCTTTTATTATTTAATCACGTTTCTATTAAATATCTGACTAAGTTTTATAAGCACAAATAACCATATTCTATGAAGGAATACAATATTTGAACGATTTCTTTTTTCATACAGTACAAAATAGAGAGTCATCACATCAATTATCAATGGATGATAAACATTAACATTATAATGGAATTTGTCCGTATCCGGTTGAAAACCATCAGGTATGTAGTCTTCTTAGAATCACAATGAATAGCAGAAAGCTACATAAATCAATTATATACTTAAACAAAACGTGCCAACAAAAATGATTTTATTTGTATCGATTGAGACAAATTTATCGATTTAAAGCTTCAACAAATGCATTATTTTGTTACTAAAACTGAAGACACACATGTGTATTGTTTATGTTTATGCGAAAAAATTAACGAATATTTTGCGCTATCAATAGTGTTAAGGTTCATTTATTGATATACAAGATTGTCTCGCGCTGCGCGGTTCTGAGTGAAAAGTGGAATTGTGTGGATAATAAGCGGTACACAAACGAATATAGCATCTACAATCAATTTGAAATTAATTCACTAATCAAAAAAGGTTAAAGCGAATTGACAAATCAAAATAATACATGTGTTTGAGGGTGAGGATGTTGGGAGGGTGGTATTCACGGTATGTTAAAGGTGGTTTATAGTGGGAGGCGCATGGAGGAAAGTCAAAATCTCAGACTTGCGCGCGTTAACATTCGTTGGAAGAGGAGGTAGGGGGTTCGATTCCTGATTTAAATGGATGTTTTGTGTCGAATTGTTCGATGTGCATAACGAATGTTTACGTGCGTAACGACGTAGTTGTAACGGCCTATGTATTCGAAACATTATATGTATTTTTATAGCTAAAAATGTAGATTAAGCCGAAATGTTTGATGTTGATTGAACGTGCATCCCTGTTGTGTCCTGAACATTACACATCCATTACGCTCGACGTCTTAAGACTCCATTCCATCACTGCCTTTATCCGCCCGCCATTCATCCATCTTATCTGAATGTATCCATATATTTCTACTGATATGTATCATATATGAAATTCAGCTTATTGTATTTTGCATCGTTGTGTAATTATTTTTTTAAATTAAAATGTATATCTGCTAATTAACGACGAATAATGCATAAGCGATGCAAAGTTTTGATCAGAATAAATCTGCATGAACATTTCACAATTGGGTAAGATGGCATAATTTATGAAAGTGATGTGAGCACGCTCCGATTTGCAAACATTTACGAATGCACCGTCATTGCATCTGAATCGTTTCAAAACAAATAAAATCCAAACACAGAACACAAACACTTGGAACACAATGAATTTATCCGCAATAAAAACACACTAAATAACATTCCAGACATTTTCTGAAGCTCCGAATGAATTTTGAGGAAATTCGAGAGCATCCTGCGACGTCGCGCCATTCGAGCACGTCCAATTAAAAAGCATGTATTATTACATCCTCGTCGCTCCTGAAGAGCTGTTTGTGCTATAATTTCGAATCCAAAAGTAAAATAAGCGCTTTAACATCCAGCACACAGCGTGTGTGCGGCGCACGCATGAAAAATAAATAAGGAAATTCGCAACGCCGACAAACGAACGCCGAAAACCGATTACGCAAAAAGACGCATTTCCAAGCATCTATGCGTGGATAAGTCAAAAAAATGTAAACAGTCCATGCAGATTTTTTAAATATATAAATAGCGAAAGATATTTTCGAAGAAATTCCTAGCCGCTTATATTTGGCATCAATATCATTGCGCCACCGAGAAAAAGTCCTAGGAGATACAGATGTGTGGTGTTTTTTTGCCGTGTCCAACGTATAACACCTATATGTATATTTAGCATTCTAAACGCGTTTTCAAGGAACTTCTCGAACAGACTTACACCTAAGGACGCTCATGAGAGGCTAAGTGGAAATAAATTTGAAACGCGTCAACCCTCGGACAACGCTATTCGTCAACTTTTAAATACAGTAGTAACGCGTTACAAATAGACGTTATGTATCAAATGTAATAATAAATACATGATGATGATTTTTAATCCTTGAATGTTGGGATATTTATGTGCATCCGGGAACAGAAGGAGTCATTCTAGTATTCCTATGATCTCTAATTTTAAGCTGATTATAACTCAATATTAATTAATAATCAATCTAACGACTGATCAGTTAATCAATATATATGACTAATTGAATATTTAAAATGATCAACATTTAAAAAAAATATATCATCATATACAGGGTGCGACAGGGAAACTTTCTTATTTGAATTAGGCGCCCTGAAGCAACTGTTATGTCGAGAAGAGATGGATCATGCAGTGCAATCTTCGTCGCGGCTGCCTCATGCAGCCCACCACAAGGGTCGTCTTGAGTCTTAACCTGAAGTACCTTAACGAGAAAGGCGGAGGCATCTGCCTCTCATTATCAATAAGGCTCCGCAGTCTCGACATAGACTCGCAGCATACGATTAAATTCTTTATTTTAACTCCGTAAAGGGGTTCTTTATCTCCGAATGCTCATCAAATTTTATTTACCATTGATACTGATACGGCGACGATCACGAGATAGTGGCTTCCAGATTCGAATGAAACTCGAAATTAAACATGATGGCGCCAAATGAAGTTTGTACGCCAACAACTAGGCACAACTAGTCGACAAGGCTCCCCAGAGAGAAAAGCCAGTATATTCGTCCTACAACTCTTAAGATCACACTACAACCCTCACCGCTTACGGGCAACATCCAGCAAGTACAAAGCCCGAACAACATAAAAATCAATAATTCAATAAATAAATAAATAAATTTAATTTTGAATTATTATACGCTACAGTAGTTTCCCTGACGCTCCCTGTAAAATAAATAATTAACTCACCAAAGAACTCATTCAATAATAGTATTTATTGAACAATTTATTTTATACATTTGATATTTAACCTTTTGAGGAGTAAAGTCGCGTATTTGGGATCAAATAGAGACTCAGAGAGAGATAGAGACGGAGAGGGTCTTGCGTACATCGTACGATTGTATAGATCGATAACCCAAATTTATCGACTAATTATGATATATGAACGATATAAAGAATCGATTTCAAGTATATTGCTAATGTTTACGCGTAGAAATTAACGAATATTGTGTGCTATCGACGGTGTTTATTTATAGAAATACAAGATTAATACACGTTGCGCGGTCCTGATAGATAAGTGGATTTTTACGGATGATAAGTGGCGGACATACGAATATAACATCTAAATTTATGATGATTTAAAATTAGCTCACTACTCAAAAGGTTAAGGTCTCGTCTAATTTGTACATATAATATAAAAAGCCTCGACTTACGAATATTGCGATAACTTAGTCCATGCGAATCAAAATAATATCATCCAATTCTATAGAGTATCAGCTATGGTTTTAGTATTATGAATATATTTACTTTGACATATTCACTGCTATTGGTATATGTTTACATTTGTAGTTTGTATATATAATGGACAGTTTTGAATTTGGAGGTAGAAGTTGCTATTAAAAACATATTTGTAGTATACCAGCGTGAATTCTGCGTAAAATAGAAGTGTTTACCTAATGCCAGAAGACTCCCAGAGAAAACATCCCTTCGGTGAGCGAAACAATGAGTGTTTATCCACAAGGAGGAGTAATTTTGTAAAGATAACATTTACGAAATTGCTGCTCGCTTTTTTAACATCCCCTAATAATATTTGAGATTAATAACATCCCGGGCCGAGGGAATAATTTTCTAAAAATAATATAAAATCGATGACCCACGTCATACTTTCTTCACGCACACCCAGGTCGATTTATTATTATAAAGCCATATACGTCATCGACGTAAAAGGGTTCTTATTATAGCGGAAGGGTTACGTTTATCCCGACTTATAAAATAAGGAAGAACCTTGACCCTTTGGCGTTATTTAGAATTCAGAGGAGCGACGTCCCGCGTGTGTAGTTCGACAATTTCCCACATTCCTACGAGCCGCGTTAATGCGTTTGATGGTGGGCGGAAAATGGCTATCGCAAAAAAATAAAGGTCCGAAGATTCTCTCCGGATCAATCTTCTCTCTCAGATTTTTTTCTAAATAACAAAGACATAAATCAAGAGGGTTTCTTATGCGAATGTTTGGCGAAAAAGAGACAAGATCCAAATATCCTAATACGTGGACGAGCTTTTTGCTTTTATGGTCGTCTCCAGGGAAATTAGTCACACGCCTTTTTTGTTTATTAGTTCGAATCCATTATTAAAAAAAAACGTATTGCGATACATGCTTTTAAAGTTTTATACATACTATATGCGAAATATGTCAAAAATATATTGCATACAAAATTTGTTTATCGATCGTTTTTACATATATAATATGCTAAATACAATTTACATTTCATAATACAATATTTTGCCGGTGTAACAATTCAATTTCAGTAAACATACGTCCTTCTTCAGGACATTAATTCGCTTTGAGCTGAATTATGGCGCAATAAGGGACTTAAACCTACCCTGGATTTGCCCTAAAAATAATAATATAACATGTGTACCACAAAGCAGGCATCTTTAACCCTTTCAGTAATTAAGCTAATTTAAAATCATTTTATATGCTATATTTGTATGCCCGTCGATCATCATTATGCGTACAAATCCGCTTATCTGTCAGGACCGTCGCAGCGTGTATGAAGTTTGTACATAGATAAATAAACACTGTCGATAGCACACAATATTCGGTAATTTCTTCAAGTAAACATTAAAAATTATTCTTAAGAAAAAATATTTCACATTTTGTAATATTGGTTTTGAATCTTCAGGAAAAAATTGTCTTCGGGAATATTTGGACTTTAATTATTTTTATTGGCAACATCTTCCCGTATTTATACGCAATTAGACGAGGCAATTTGATCGAAAATTTGGTTTATTATATAACTGTCATTTTTGCATATATATCGCCAAAAGTGCGATATGGCGATATATAGACGTTGAACTACAGCCAGTAATTATTACTTGATGCGATGGCACGTTTTTTTGTGTTTAACGTTAAAATTTGTGTTTAACCCTTAACTGGTATCGTGGGTCAAATTGGACTCAGGTGCATACAATTTCGGTTTTTATTATTTTAAAGTTTACGCTACAATAACGCGCTGATACGCATTCTCAGTACGTCGCAAGGTCGGGAAACGGACTTACAGAGTTGTGGCTCCCGTTTGTAGCCGGCTGGGTATATTTTGACCCACGATTCTAAGTATGTAACATTTTTCATTGAGTCTATTTGGAAAACCTCGAACTCTAAAAAACAGGAACGAACATATTGGAAAAGTAGGTTTGGACCTGGTAGCACCATTTATACTGCATCATAAAACAGAGAATGCAAATGTTTCTATAGATCTAAAGAAGAAAATTTATGTTTTGGAAGAAATACATGAACAAATACAGGAAAATCAGTCGTTGTTGCTTCAACCTTTAAGCGCCAACGACTCACCGGCGAGTCGCATTTGTACGCGCTCATGACGCTCTGGCAGTTAAAAGGTTAAGTTTGTTTTCGTTTTGATGAGTTTCGTCAATGTGAGATAAGATTTGAAGTGTCTACGAAGACGGTATGCATAGACTTATCTGGCACAAAAAGCACGTATTATATGCAGACGCATGACGGGATTTGACGGCTGTGTACGTCAAAGTGTTAAAATGTAAGGAATGTTCCAATTTTCTTTTTAATATACATGGCGTCTCAAATATCAAAAAATATAAATATTGAAACTTGCATTGAAACAATGTTTCTAAGAAGATATTTTGATCTTCGTTCTCATTTTTTTTAGTTGTAAGCTGAGATTTTTTTGTTTGTTATTTAGATGATATGAGAAGTATTATTGTTTATTTTTTGTTTGAGTTTTTTTAATAAAAACATATTTTTTTACTTATCAAATACACACTAACCAAAAAGTGTCAAAAACCTGTGTTAGTTACTATATTATGTAAAAATTGAAGACTCTAAAATTAAATTACGGTAGTTGTGTAAGAAATGTTTATTTTATTTTATCTCCATCTATATTTGTGCAAATAATACGAAAATATGCTTGAAACGACTAATTTTCTGGTGGGGGTCAAATAAGACCCAATAAGCTTGTAGTGTTGCCGAAAATTGCTATACCAGTCAAGGGTTAATATTAACATATCATGTTATTACAATAATTAATTTTTAAAAATACAATTATAAATATTACGAACCCCCTGATTACATATATGCAGACTCGACCAATTTCAAAAGATTTGTTGTAGTTTTTACCTGAAATTATACATAAAAAAACAATATTATTATACATAATAGTCAATGTAATAGATATTTTACCAAAATATTTTAGTTATTAATTGTTTCGTCTGTCACGTTGCATTCAATGATTCGATGACAATAATGTCGAATTGTTTTTCTTTCATGATTCATTTAAATTTGGACAAAGGCCAAGAGAGACAGATGGAAGCTGATAAAACAATACAATAGGGCAACCATCATTCAGACCCGAAGTAGGACTATCGGTGACCGAATCGAGCCGAATTGAAAATGTCAAACATTCAGCGTTCGAACAGTGGCACGTAATACGTATCGAATAAATAACAAATTAAGGCGCCATATTTCAAAAGCGTCGTAGATTAAATTCGCGCAAAATTTACAACGCAGAAGTTTCGACTTTAAAATTTGATATATAATGACACTTAAATTATATTTGCTTGCTTCCGATACCATAAATTTGCCTCGAGTATTTATCGCTACAGGAAGTGCGGTAATGAAATTAGTTTATACAGTAGTTTGAGCGTAGGTTCTTCACTATAGAGTGACTTTAATTTGCCAACACAGTCTTCTGTTGGCTTTTTGCGCACGTCGACGAGCGCTATTTCCGAATGAGACAATTTGTTATAATTAAATGGAAATGTCTGCAAGAGCATACGTATTCAAATATTGAGCAGTCTGCGTATATGCAGGAATCCGATTCATAGCCATCGGGGGCCGGTGTTATTATGCTATTTGAAGGATCAGGGACGAAGGAAAAGGAGTGCTCGGAATGTCTGATCCTTCTCTTCCTTTTGCGCCACCAGATCCGCATACCTCAATGATATTTTCGTTCGCATACCAAGAATTCTGTCATAAAAGCCATAAACCGCCTTGATGAACATATTTTGTTGTTATTTATTTGTTTATGCTTGCATTACAGTAATACTTTATTGTCTTCGTTTCATGGAATTGAATGAATCTGTTGACATTGGTTTTAGTTTGTTTTGTTACCTACGCCGTGGACAAATGAAAGGTAGATATAACAATACCGTAACATGATTTTATCCACGACTTCCGTCATTGATTTGTTACTATCAAGTGAATCGATAGACTAAATAAATCTTGCGATTGAATACAACATTAATAAGTGAATACCGCAAATAAATTTCAACTAAGTAACAATAGAAACGCGATAAGATAAGGATTGCACTACGAAAACTCAAATTCCTAGCTAAAATATGCTTTTATGGGATACTTTGTTTATTCTCAATAAATATAACGAAGGCAAACGGCAAAATCCCTATTTGATTTATCATTATTTTGCAGCGATGATCACTAAGATAATCATTCATCATAAATGTATTTCTGTATCTGTCTGTTCCCGGATAGGGAAGCGGGACATCGGAAAATGTCTCAGTAGGTCGACGCGTCTCAAATTATTTTTTTGCCAGGTTAATGCTCTATATCTTATAATGACAGCTTCAAAATCTCGATTATCCGGGGGACTGCCGGGGAGGACAAACACGAATAACTGGAAAACACTGATAATCCAAATCATTCAATTTCTACTTGGTTTTGATATTTACAATACAAATTTTATTTCATAATTTAAATACTCATTATTTATCCTGTATGGTAGGATGATCGCGTATTTGCGAGCGAATTCCAATGATTCAGGAAGAGCACTCTTGTACGTTGAGCTCAAAAATCTTGAATTGAGAAAAAAAAAAATTGAGAATCATCGCATATGTCGACACTCGACTATAAAATTGAGTCTAAAGAAATAAAAATCGGGCCGAATTTCTTCTCGAAATGGCCGATTGAAGGAGATTTTATTGGTCGTTTTTCGTAAATTGCAATGGATTATGGTGTAATGTGGATGTAAAGCAGACCGAAACAAATTGTTCATATCGTATTGGAATAAATTTCAAACGATTTTCTGACGCACATTCTATGAAGTAGCTAATACTATATACACACAATATTTTAGCCGTCTTCATCTTTACGAGCTTTTCATCCTTTTTATAAATAAATCGATCCTCGCCAATATTTATTTGTATATAGACCCTAAAAAAAACGGTTAAAAAGTTTGTTCGATAATTTGAAAGTCTAGTAACGTATTCAGAGGAACATAAAGAAGTTAGGCAAGATTCTAAAAGAATAACTCACAGGCTCAACATCAACAGATTATTGTAAGCAAAATAACTACAGTAGAACCTCGATTATCCGGGTGTAATTGGGGATGAAAGTAGTCCGGATAATAAAAATCCGGAATGATTGATTTTTGCTTAGAGCTAGCTTTTCTTTTAGAAGCTGTCAAATCGTGAGCACTCTTAAGATATTTAAGTTGTCCTACATTACATTCTTCTTGGTTCTCAAGCTATTTAATAGCGACATTTAAATTCTGAAAAGCTTTAGAATGCGTAAGACCAATATCACTCCCATCGCAAATCTCTTCTTCTTGATCATATTCTTCTTAGGCAGATATTTATTTAATTATTTCTTCATCGTTTAAAATTTGGAATCCAGGATCGTTTGCATCGCAATTTAACCATTCGGTTACATCTTCTTTGCATATGGAAATTTATGCTATTGCTTCCACGACGTCTTCTATATCAGGTTCTACCGCGTTACTGGAACTTACTAATGATTCTTTGATTTTCCAATGACAAGCAGTGGCAGTCTGTGTCTACCTGCTGCATTTGCACATATCGTTATAGTGATACATTCTTTACTAGTTTTGTACCCAGGTTTTTTCCAATTTAAACCGGTCTCATCAACATTGTATATAAACTCTTCGACGAATCCTTCTTTCTCCACAAATAGTTTCAATATGTCAATGAATGTGTTTGCTGAAGGTATGTCAGCAGAAAGCTTTTCCCCATGAATTTCAAGTTCCCTGATACCATATCGTCCTTTGATTTTTTCCTAACCAGCCCGATCTTGCTTTGAAGGTGAAATCTTCATTTAATTCTGTATTGAAAAATATAACTTTTTCACACAATAACAGACCAGATACTGGCTGTCCAGTTGATTGTCCTTCCTGTTTTTTCATAATTCTCTTCGCTCTGAAATTTCATCTTCTGATATTAAACAATTAATAAACTTAATAATATAGAATTCATCACATACGTGAGCAAAAGTGGACACAACAATCCGGATCTAGATAATCGAGGTTCTACTGTATTAAGCACATTTTTTCGTGATTTAGTGATTGATAATGAGAAATAAGCTATCTATTCAAATGTGATGGAAAAAAAACAATGCCGCGGACAAGAGTCTATATCAACCCCTAAACGATTGTTGCATTAAATACAGTTTTTAGTGCCTATGGTGGGATTCTAAAGGAATAATTTTGTTGAAAGTATTGACGTAAGGTGAGAGCATATCTGATTTTCACCTAATTCGTTATATGGAATTTTTTTTAAGATATCAGAATTTCAGTTCTATACAAGAGTTGAAAACCGATCTTTCAGACTATTTTCAGTCAAAACCTTCTTAAATTTTATGATAAAGACATAGGTAATTTAAAAGAAAGTTAGTGTAACGTTGAGGCGGGGGCGCTCTCGGGGGCAGAATCCCCGAGCCACATCCCGCCCCCACATACTCGTCGAGATGGCCGCGCTAATCGCACGGGTCCGTTGATGTTGCTGGACGGATGGATGGGAATAGATGGGTGTCGAATAGAAAGACTCTCTTCTCTAAATAATTATTCATTTCACACGAGAGAGAGAGATCTGGCTGCGGGAGGGACAACCCCGCCTCCTGCGCGTCACTACCCAACCGGCAACTGTGCACGCGCAAGAAGCGATCGGTCGGTATGCAGGTGCAATGTCTCCGTAGGGCCACAAGAGATGGCGCTGTTAAAATAACACATTGCACCCGAAGAGAGATGAAAGATGTCGCTACAATGTGGGGATGGTAAATCGCCCACGCTACAGTAGCAACAAGTGATAGATAATGTAGGAAATTATAGTGTATAAGAAAAGTTCAATCATGGTAAAAAAATATTATGAATTGCATTGAAAAACAACGACATTACTTATGGCTACACTAATATTTAATCATCGGAGGGTGAGATCTGCCACAAAACTGTTGCGCAACATCATTGCAATCAAACAACAGGTAAGAAGTCCGATTTCCAAGCATCAATGTGATTATTTTGTCGGTGAAGGTCGATAAAATTTTACGAGTTATGCATAGGTTTGAAAGTGAATGGCCAAGACCCAAATTGCTCATCCGGAATCTGCATGTCTTCGTGCAATCCAGCACGGAGTCCCCGCCGAGAGCAGATCTGGGAAGCGACGACCTCCCGTCTCATTATCCTAAGTAATTACCCCGGGTGTTTGAAACAATTGTGAATTAATAAGCGGCGCCCACGCCAACTGCGGCCTCTTGTTGACACCGCCGCTGCTTTATGTCGAATTATTTCGGACGATTTACTGCGGGTCTTCAAATTGAGCGACGACAAATGGCTGAAAGCGAACGGGGACAGTGTTCTTGCAAGAACGAATTGATTAGACGCGGCACTGGCCTCGCGGTCATTCTGCATTTCATAATTGGCAGCCGATGAATTAGACCCCTACACAAAGCGCCGCCAAATAGGATACACTGCGAAATATGCCAATCGCAACTCTGCTTCTCGATTTATTTACTGTAACGGAAAGCAATCGACCTTTCACGCACACCGACTCTACACATTACTGTGATACACATCGCCAATGACTGGCGACATGAAAAAATGCTTAAATTACGTCGTCTAATAACACGGATAATCTTCTTCAAGTAGCCCGTATACCTCCATACTTCATATGCGATGAACGATTATTTTGCCTCTTTGAAATTCAAACATGTCGAAGTGCAATGCTTTTCGTTTGAGATTTTAATGCGCAGCAGTTGCAAATAAATAAATATCCATATAAATCAATAATGATGTTTGAATACACTGAAAATTATTAGGTAGGTGGAATATGAAAACTAAAAAGGATTGCGATGTAATTCGGAGATTTTATTGCTCATTGTGCTTTTCTTATTCATATTACTTTCCATGCAAAATCTAGCAAATAATTTAAGCTTCGAAATCTGAATAATTGTATATATCGTCATTAAATTAGAATCTACAAAGCTGATTTTTTTGTCTACAAGTAGTTTATGCTAATTATTGTTAAATAAATGTCATCTACTTTCGATGCAAAGTGGCTAGGACTTCAGTAAATGTGGCTTAACCCTATGGGTGCTATAAAAGCACCCACACACATTTTCATAAACGTTTATTTATTGTATGGGTATAATATTTTGTGTCAGGCATTATTTAAAATCATTATATAAAATCAAAATAAAACTTATATGATAATAAAAATATATATGTAAATACACACAAGTTAAAAAATATATATTTTTCAAAAAGAACTTATTTCTGCTCACAACTCACTATGTCACTTTATTACGAACAAGGTTTAAGAACAGAGTGATTGTCTTAAGATTGAAGCTTTATTGTTCGTGTTGTCTTGAGAACAGGCGTTTGTTTTAATAATTAAGATATTCGCATAATTTTTATTGTTGATCAATTTTGTTATTAAGGAATAAGTTGTAGCGCGGAAACTTAATTGGAGTATTGCAACTTTCAAAGCATTGCAATATTAAGTAAATATAATATGTATTTACAGTTCTTAAAAATTGTAATAAATGTCGACAACAACATCATCGCAGTAGACTGCCGTTTTGTTCACTTAAAATACCAAAACAACAAGATGAGAAAGAATAATTACATAAATAATGTTACTGCCTTTCGTACTTTAAGGATTTACTATATTTTAAGCCGAGTAATTCTTTATCAAGCCAAAGTAAGATAAGTCGTTAGCTTGGTAGTTTATTCATAATTACTATGGTACAGTGTAATAAGATAAATATACTTAACATCTCTCATTCTTATGATGCCATAACTATTATCTGATGAAGGCGGCATTCATAGACTTTTCTTGGGATAAAATTGTTCATGTGATAATTTCCCATTATTTTCCACACATAATTAAATTATAATAAGAATATTTGTGCATAATGCATATTATGTCACTCATAAGTCCGATTTTAATCTCTAATGAACGAATGTCGCCATATTGGCGACAAAAATGCTGCTAGAAAATAGGTCTGAATATTGATCCGCAAATAATATCAGTAGAATTGCATTTTACTCGAATACATTCACAAGGGATCTTTTTAACCAAATATTCTGGATGCTGCATTTGAAAAATATCCCATCGATAGTTTCGAAAAATTATCCAGGAAATCAAGCTTAATATGGATCAAGACGATCGAAATAAAATGAAAAATCATTATAATACTACGCAATCGTCTTCACATTTTCCAGTAGAGCACCCCACCTGTATTATTTATTAGATGCTGCCCTAAACGACCCTATATTTCTCTCGAATTTTGCATTTCTCAAATGGATTCCACCCCAACTCTTGCATACCTAAAATTCCTTTTACGACACCATCTTTGAACAAAATTCCATCCCACTATCTGTAATCAACTGTGGTCAATCAATATGCTTAGCTCATCCTTCCCACACACTACTCTCTTAAATTCCATAATACTAACATCTTCCAGCGTGCTTTTGACCTCTTGGTCACTGACTCTAATCATCGTTCTTTCTGTTTCCTTTCCCAGGATTGTTATCGTTTATTGACTTGTTAACACGTAATCTATTTTTGTATTTCATAATCATCGTTACTTTTATTAATCATTTAATTCCTTCTCGTTCATTAGATTTATAGAAAAATGCAAATTGGGGTGCACATCTATTGATTTGGTAAATCATTTTGATTCATACACCCAGTATTGAGGGTTGTCATCAATCCGATAATCTGATGCTATTATCTTTCAGTCACTATCAACTATCAATCTTTCTCTTTTGATAACATGTCAGAAGAATTGCCAAACACGCTGAAGACATCGTTGACAGACTATATGTCTTATTGATTTGAACTTTATGAAGGATTCGTGTTTGAGCTTATGAACACACCGGGAACTTTTATCTTGGATGATAAGGGTTATGGGCATTTGTTAGGCAACTATTTCTGACCAACTTTCCACTGTTCTTATCGTTAGAAAGTCGACGGTGCGTTTATTTTCCACGCAGACTTCCTTATCTCGGAAGGAATGTTTGTCACGAGTAGGGAATCCAATCCCGGGATCCTGGACATTTTTAGGTGCTCATGAATCCCGGGATTAGTAAACGTAATTCCGAAAAGTTCAGGATTGAATTTTTTATTTAACAAAAATCGTACACCTCACCAGCACGGTGAAGGCTACTAAATCGAGACATTCCCGACGAAATATGGACGCATGGAAACAGTGGCTTAACTACTGATTGGCGAGCTTAGGCGACGCATAGGGGTAGTAACTGTCTAATCTATACATATATATATATACACTACATATATTTTTTTCAAATTGTTATATTAACCTTTCCCTACCGGTGATGTATTTACTACACCTCGACTCTAATAATGGGAATATCGATATGAAATATAATAGATACGGAGTTCAGATTTTTTATATTCCTCCGTAATATAATTACGAATCACATCAAAGTATTATAGTATACAAGTATTCATCTGCAGCGACGGAAATAAATAATTTGTCGGGAAATCAAATCAAGGGTTGTTTGCCACTTTGAAATTCATGAAATATCCATATCAGCTAAGAAAATTTCTAACTCCCTGGTGATCAGTTTCAATCTTGTAGAACTAATCGAACCCAATTATAATCACCCGAGACTACGAAATGAACTGAATTGGAAACAAATTAAATTTCCATTTTTCTTTACCTTGGAGAAAACGAGCTCCGCGTATAAGTAATGAAGCTCAAACAATGTTCACATATTATTTTCGTGTACAAGGATAAATCTTAAATGAAAGTTACTGTTCATGCCCTGTTCTGCAATTACGGCATTGTTGACAAACCGGCTGCTGGGCCCATTTATGCTGAATGTTCCTGATTAATAATGCAATCGTCTTTGATATTCTTCAGAAAGGCACTCTTTTCACGTTAAAGTATAAAGCATTACTAACTATACTCATTTGCATTTAAAATTATACTAGTTAATACATTGTGTGATGGGACAAAAAGGAAATATTATACTATTTATACATAGTATTCATATTCGAACATACTTGGACTACAGAATAATGCAATAGTCATTTGATATTTGTCGATAAATAGTTCATAGGTTACAATCGATTGTTTGGATGACGCTTGAATTCTAGATGGGCATTAAATAATTTCGGCATTTATTGACTGCCCAAAAAGTAGAAATTCACAATAAATTACCGTTTTTGAGCATTAATTTCACAGGAAGTATTCTGTAGGAATTACTGGGTAAACCAAGTGGGCAGCTGATACATAATAAATTATGAGACGTATTAGGTTACTGAACTTCTCACTTGGCGTGTCATGATTTTCAACGTCTTGTGCCACCGGATAATAAGTATCATAAATTAGGGCGATTAAAAGCTGATTTTTTCGGCTGTTGTCATATTATCTCCCATAAGATCTGGGTTAATGCGTTTTAGATGCAGTTTGGCATTTAGGGAAACAGCCTATCTGATTTAATTGATATTATTAATGATTTGCGCAGGCGCCTTTATACACAAGATGCCCACATTTAATACAGTGTATATAGTAGATTTATTTGAAGCCTAATCGAGGCCATGTTTTCCTTATACTAAATAGTAAAATTAACGCCCACACATGCTAGTGTAAAATTCTGAAATATTAACAAAAGAAGAAAGAGTTCGGATTCTTATATTCAGCACATTTTCCCATCGCTTAAGCTATCCTTTGATCGTTTTTCTTTCAGGTTGTGCTCATAGATCTGAAAAGGTGGAAATCCGTCGGGACGCGGTGAATAAGAATGCGGTAACACTTCCCAGTTTAATTCCGTATCTGTGGCGTGGGAATAATTCGCGATTATTTTTTATTAATTATAATAATATAAAAATATATAAATAAATTAAAATTATGATTTCGTCGTTAATTATCGTCGGAGATAAAGAATTGCCCCCACTGCGGAGGCTAAATACGAATTTCCGTCGCATATGCTGCGAGGTCGTTTCGGGGCTGCGGGGCCCTAACGCCATTGAGGGCGGTTCCCCTTCGCTTCTCGTCGAGGCCCTTCAAGCCAAGATCAGCCATCATGGTGGACTGCGTGAGGCAGCCACGGCGAAGATTATGGCCCCCTGGAGACGGCGAGGGGTTGAAACGCAACATATTCTTTATCAATTTTGCTTTATGAGGGCATGAACTATTGGGAAGACGTTTTTCTTTTAATTTTTATTGCAAAACATCTAATTATCGACAATAAACTTATGCAGTTATAGTTTTCGTGCATAGGGGTTGAAATTGGAGATTATATTCGATAAAACCATTGATCTTTTTGTCTGCATGCTATTCAAAAAGGGACTATTTTATTGTGTTATCAAGAAGGTGATTCGTCGTTCGTTTTTCTCGTGTGCAATTCAAGGTTTTTGTGATAGTCCTTCGATTGTTTGATTACTATTTTTATGACGACTTTATGATTCAAAAGGTTCACTACTCATGACCGTTGCAGCGTGTATGAAGCTTGTACATAAATAAATAAACACTGTCGATAGCACACAATATTCGGTCATTTCTTTGCGTAAAATACGCTTGAAATCGATTAATTATATCGTTCACATATCATTATTAGTCGATAAATTTGGGTTAACGATCTATTCAATCGTACGATGTACGCAAGATACTCTCTCGTAAGACACAACACTGTGTCTTACCTCTTTAAGGGGTTAATCAGTATAATATGAATTGTTTATCTATTTTATTTCATAAATGGCTTGATTTTTTAACGGGATAATTTAAAAGAAAATATCGATTCATAAAAGAAATCTAAGAAAAAATATGTATTTATTTGATTTGAAAGGTTCAAATGTTGTAGTTTGATTGGGTACAGAGAACACTAAGAGCAAAGAATGATTTCATCGCAGCATGAAGACATTATTTAGAGCAGACGTGGACAAGATTAAAATATCTATGATAATTGTTAGTCTCCAATAGAGAATGGAACTCTAAGAAACATTATTTTCATCTTGCTAAAAGAATGTGCATAAAATTCAGCCCTCAAGATTGAGTTTCCACAATCTTTAATCCATGTGTTTTATAAGAGTAGTAAAAATGATTTTTCGCACGTATTTTATTTCGCATCTAAATGATCGATTGAGACATTAAAAAAATATACTTAACAGAATACACCATCTGTCAGCAGCCAAGTAAGTAATATCGATAAATAATGCAAATTTCTTTCAATTAGACTTGGCTAAATCTAATGTAAATTTATATGAATTAATTAGAAAGAAGATCTTGAAATAATTCGCAGATGCGAATAAATCTTTGGCGGTTCGCGCATAATCATCAATCATTACATATTAAGACGAAAATAATCATCAATTTATTGTGCATGCCCACAATATCGCTCGTTGAGAATTTATCAGGCATATTTTAAAAATAAAATCGCACGAATCCAACATAAATATAGCGAAAAAAAATCGCAAATCCTTCGCATTGGTTCAATGCACCGAACGCCGGCGAAGACAAATTATGCGGATGGACCGAAATCCAGGAATAGAAAAGTGTCGAAATCTCGGGAAACCCGTCATAACTTACGAGGTTCAAAATACTTGATACACGCATGAACTAAAAATGAAAATACACTATCATCAAAAACAACGCGTGGCCGAAGCTTCTTTATTTTTAAAATAAAAGTCATGCACATTCGACGATCCGAAAATGTGCTGGCGTTTCTTCGAAGTCATAATTTATTTGTTGTTGTTCGTCGTCGCGTGGAAAACGGTCGTCGGACGTTTTGAAGAAATTCAATATCACAAGGTTGAAAACCCAGATAATATTTTTCTATCTTCGAGAGCAATCGCGATGCGATGAAATGCATCCGTGAGATTTGCGGGGATTTTCTCGGAATTGGGCCATGCAGCACTCGGAGATAAGCGAAATGTCTTCTGCAGAAATGCATATGCCCTCCGCTTTTATATCGCGACTTCATCGCTGCAAGGCTTTTAACCTCAGCTCTTGAATTTAAGCAGAAATGAGCTCGATTTGGACCACACAATGGATGGAAATTCTGAGATCAATCTAGGCAAAAGCATGAACAAATTTCACCTTAATAAATATATGCAATGGATTCGAGATGAAGATTCAGCAATGAAGAATTGCACGCAATGAAACATGATTGAAACTTAATGCAAATTTTATCCAAATTCAATAGAAAATAAATCATTAGATGTCTTATAAAATTTTCTATTCGAAATTAAAAATTGATCATTTTTATCTATCGCCCAGCTCTTAAATCTTCAACACCACCCATTAAATGCAAATCCTGCTAGACATTGACAAGGAACGTGATATTTTAAGCTCTTCTGATAGATCGCAAGCTATTTATGTCACAAGCAAGCTATCTCTGTACAACAATACCTCTATTCGTCCGTCTAATTCGTTCTTGTAATGCTGTAAAAGTTTGTCAACTAATAATTCTATAAGTGGCTGATTAAATCGATTTACACGGTTTCAATTACACGCCGTTAAGAAAAAAATACATATTTTTTAATAAATACTCCAATTGAAAGGCGAACCTGTCGGTAGCAATGCGGTTAAGCGGTTAGATTAGTAACTCAATCATCTTGGGCTCAAATTTACAGGAGGTGTGACTGGCCACCACATTTTAAAAAATCTATAAACAGGGTGTTTTATACATGGAGCGACAATTTTTTTGGGGGTTTCACATATAGGACTTATGTCCTAAGTGTCAGAGTCAGATTTTTTTTAAGTCATTAAACTTGAAGAGGTAACAGTTTTCAGGGTCACGCTTATGAAAATATTTTATTTAGGAATAGGGGACGTCCCCAGATAAAGAAATCCAGTGGTGTTAAGCAGGGCCGTAACTAACAGGGCGTGGCAAAGCAGGCGCCCGCCACGGGCGCAACTGGGCTTGGGGCGCAAAACGCAGAATACCGACCCGGTCGACAGTTGCGCATAGTTTTTATTTTACTCAGTTTACATGAACCAACACTGATTGACTCTGTTCATTTTTATAATATATGCTCAGTTGTCTGATCCCTCTTTTCTTCATTATGGTTATGTTCAAGCATGGCACCCGATCGCGAGCCGCTCATTCGTTATATCAGCGGTCCGAAAAGCGGACCGATTGAGCATACAAACCTTATGGCCACTCCGTCCTCTTTTAGGGCTTTTTGAGGCATTTTATATGATCTGTACGATTACGTAAGCAACCTAATATCTGGACACTTTCTTTCATAGTATTTTTTTACCACAGTAACCGCCATCTATACGTTAGGTCGGGTACTTTTGGAACTATCTTTGTATATCATTTTAAATCAAACATAATAATTTAATATATTGCATTTATTGGTTAACTTTAAAAAATAAATTGGATTCCAGGGGCAAGGGGGCCTTATGTTAGATACTTGCCAAGGGCGCTTCATACCCTAGTTACAGCTCTGGTGTCAAGTATGGCGACCGTGCGAGCCACAGAATAGGGGACGTTCCCGGGCAAAGAAATCCAGTGGTGTCAGGTCTGGAGACCGTGCAAAACCACGGATAGGGCTGCCAAACCAGAGGTGCCCGAAAAATAAATTCTAACTGAATGAACAAGTGCGCCTTTGCAAAAATGAAAAAGAAAATGCTACTTCAGACAACTACAGTTGTTGTCTGCATACGAAACAGAAGTGGCAAATTTGAACAAATTTTGTAAATAAATTTAATGAAAACATCTTAAGCAGAAAAATTATTTTCTTTACCCTGACGAAATTTAATAAAAGCATCGAGATTAAAGAGTTAATATTTTTAGCACAAATGTAATTAAATGTTAATTTCGCTACGCGTTCCCGTCTTTTAAATGAGCACTTCAATGATGTTCTTTCAGCCAAACATATTTTATACGGAATCGCATAGATGTTTTCAATATACGAAATTTAAATTTATGCAAATCTTCTTCAGGAGCAAACTAATTCCATTAACGAAACGTACGCATGTACGTTTAACGGAAAGCATTATTTAATTTAAGCTCATAACATTAGTATGTAAAAGCAATTAGAGATACGTCTTTCTCGAGTTTCAGCCCAGCTATGCTTCAACTTTGACGACATTTTATGAAATCCTTTGTTGAATCATTTTATAATTAAATTTAGCAACATTGACAAATTTGTTTACAATAAAATGTTGCAGAGATGTTCTGTGCCAAGTTGGCATTGTTTCGTCTCAATGCGCATGTGTTTACCTGCGCAACACAAAATTTCGAGCGTGCAAACATGATTTTAGCGCAATCTTCGTTTGGGCTGATCTCGAGATGGATTTGTGGAGAGTGGTGATTGTGTTTAGAAGCGAAATTTTCGCGGTTCAGCGTGTTTTTAGGGTGTCATCGAGTCGATGCTCGATCGCTAAGATGCGTTTCTATAGTCACTCGAAAGATAAAAAGCGGTTGTCCCGGATGAGTCGAGAGTGACGGTGGACTTGGATTTTCGATTCCAGAGTCGGGAGGGGCAGTCGCTCTTGTCCCGGGTTTATTTATATCAGGCGGCGCATTGGCATTTTGCCACCAGTGGCCCGGGACTTCCGTCGAACCCATCTTGCCGTCACTTCACATTGTAAAACATTCCACTAACCATGGGCTTCGTCAGCTGTTTCTCTAGTGGATCTCCGATCGCATGCCGCGATTTTCAACGGCTGAAGAAGAACAAAAAAAAGTGTCTCATCGAATTTAGCCAACGGCGCGCCCGGAGCGCCGCTTGACGTTTTATGCTTCGACCTTTCGCCGCTCGAATGAGAATTTAACAAGTTTATGGAGCATATGGTGCTTCGATGGAATTGCTTACTCTTGCAGAGATACAATTCCATACAAATGGCGAACACAGGCGTGGGATTCTCGCAAGATACAAAAAAGCCTTGAGAAGTGATATGAGCGGTTGTTGTGAATGTAACTCGGTCGATGTTCACAATAAGAAGCGTTTTCAATAATAAAAAGTATACCTATCTTCGAACATTTCTATCGTTTTGGCATCATAGCGCGTTTCTGCAAGGGACATTGAACAGGTCAATGATTGATGGATTAGTCATGTGCTTCGTAAACACGGGGGTGTTTTGGCTCCGGTGGGCAGTAAGAAATATTAACCTTTAAGCGTTTCATCGTGGGAATATCAAAGAAATATCAACGTTTTTTGCAGACTCGATTAACGGCTCGAGCAGATAATGAGAAACTAAATTCGCGCAATTAAAACCGATATCATAACATAAAAGAATTCGAACAATTAAAACATAAATTATTTACGATTGTGAATGTTTCATAAGCGCATAGTGATTCATTCGAGAGTTCAAATGAAGCCATCATAAATAATGATATTCATTTCACGTGACTATTGTCATTTATCACTTTTGCACTGCATATAAGAATATCGAGTACAATTTACCAAGAAATGCTATTAAAACAGGATCATTCGATGGCGTTCTGAATTTAGTTCTGCATTAGTCATTGATCATTTGAATGCTAATGTTTCAAAGGAATCGAGTAATACATCAGTTGTTTGGATACACCAACCGGCTAAAGACGCATTGTAATGCAATCAAATGACCTGAAGGGCCTCAACGAGAAGCGACTGGGATATCCGTCCCTCAATCGACAGGGCTCCGCAGCCCCGAGACGGACTCGCAGAATACGTGACAGAAATCCGCATTTCACCTCCGTAGAGGGGGCAAAACTAAACATGATGGCGACAAAGCGGGTTTTCCCTGAAAATAGTCTGAGAGGACGATTTTCAACCATTCTATCCAGCCAAGATACCTATGTTTTTTAATCTAAGCTAATATTTTCACACAAATTTTAGACTCTTCTATGCTTTCAAATATATAATATAAATTAACATAAATGCTTGTGGATAGTTTTACACATTAAAAAAATTTTAATATAGCATACAAATTAACATTTCCATATACTTTAGCAGCATTCATACATATCTCATTTATGGTATAAAATTTTAATTTATTTGAACGTGAGTATCAATTAATCATTCAGAGGGCGGTTCTTTGTTTGTACTTCCAAAGATATCCAAAAGCGAATTCGATATTTAAACGGTTGACAAAACATTAACACATTAGGTGCGGGGGAAATTCGCGCGCGTTTGTCCCCCTGATGCGGGCAATCTTTCAACGTCGCGCATAAAAAATGTATATTTACATAAAATATCATTGCTTTTAAAATAAACAACGTTTAAAAATAATACTTTCACGTTGGTATTCATCGAGCGTTCCGCCACCAGCATAGTTATCGAAGTTTTAAAAGTTCACATATTTATGTTATAAATTGCGTATAACACTTACAAATGCATATTTTATACAAAATGATGAAGGCTTTTATTCTTTTTATGAGACCATTGCCAAGCATTTTTGACATGATTTTTCATATTGAATATATGTTTTAACCCCTAAAGGAGTACTATCCCAGGGCCTGTGACCCCCCCTCCAATTATTCGAAAGAGCTTCCCTGCGCATTCATCGCACGATTGTATAAGGAGCAAATGTTTATATTTCACAAGTAGTCTAACACTTCATGAATTTATTTTACTGAAAAGATGTTTTTTTGTGTATTTTTGTGAAACATGTTTGGGAAGAAATGGGTTAATCGCGGGACTATCTACAGGTATTACCCAATATACCCTTCTGCTTAATAATTTATGCCCCACGAATGTTTATTTAGGCTAGGGTCGGGGATTGTTTCCGAGACAACACTGTCGGGATATTTTGTAGTTTATAAATAAGAGTACATTTTAAAGATTTGCATTAAATCATGAAATATGCTTTCTGTGCGTTATGTGTTCTATTAATTTAAGTATATTTTATATTAAAAAAAACTAAGAAAATCGAAACACCAATTGACCATCGCCTACGCGTTCACAGCACTACTGAAATACCTTGATTGTAGAGCCATAATAATATGCAAATGCATTCTAAGTGTTTTATATGTGAAGTATTAAGGACATTGCAACAACTGATGCATGGAAAAGATTTTACAAATCGCAAATTTAATCATATTAAACATATCAAAGTATCATCATAATCGAGATGTAAGTGAAAATTCAAGTGCCAGCACATCAACGACTTTTTGTCGTACGACAAAAAGTCGCATTTCCATATACTACGCTCTTGCTTCGTTTAAAATTGTATCGATATTTTCCAAAGTTTGATGCAAATGTTGAACAGAGTTCTAGATATCGAAGCGATTTATCGATAATTTGAATTGAAAGTAATCTGAGGATGCAAATAAAATTGAGCGATGAGCGCTTTCCATTATCTGGACGTGCTACAACGCTCAGAACTTTCCATTGTTCCCATCCAAATATGATCGAATAACACAACATAAACGCATTGTCGAATGTCATGAATGCAAATAAATATCATAGAACATTCTTTAAAATAATTGCTTTCGCATAACATCACATATTAAATAGGAGAGTGTGTAAAAACAATCCGAAGGCGAAACGCCGACCATAATAAATCTGTTTGGAATTTTTGCATATTCTAATGGTGCTGCTGGTTGTTCTTGATTTCTGCATTGCAGATCATAGTTTTATTACATCCAGTAGACTGCTAGCGCTTGTCTTGCTCTATAATAATGTGAATGAAATTTCAATAATAACATAGTTTTCAAACTACTATAACATATATAAATTGAGCATCTGGCGTTGATTGATTTTACTCTTACGACGAAGCATAGTATTTTAGATAGCTGCCAAGCCAAGAAAATTAACAACAATTCATAAATATACAGATTTCTTCACAGTAAATAATCTTACACATCTATTGCTATTAGAACCAATCAGAAATACATTATAAATGAAGCCAAATTTTAAAATGAAAAACGTCAATTGCATAGGACGACTTTCTGAAGTGATAACATGAGCACAAGGAGTTGGCTAGATATATGTTTGCAACACAGTGCTAAGGAGATACATTTTCATATGAACCAAAAACATTCTCGAAGACCTTGTACTGATTTTATAACGTTCACGAAGGTGCCCACAACAACTCCCCATAGTTTCATCGCAATCGGATGAACGGTATGATAGCACATAAAATATGAAAAAACAAACATTAATTTTCATATATAAGAGAATGATCTTTTTCCTTTTTCTTATGTCAATTTAACCTCGTGCTAAATTTATATATCCATTACTATAGACAATTTTTGGGAGGATAGTTTTTTTTAAGGAAAACGTACAAATAACGCTATGAAATTATGAATGGTTTCCATAGTGACCAAATGTTGAGTTCAGATCTAGATTGTAAATTAGATCGAAAGTATTGATATTTTATTTAGAATCGATCGATTCTATCTAGGTTTAAACTTATAACCCGGATCTGAGAAAGATAATATCACATGGATGGATCACTTATAGATCCTCCTACTATATAAAAACATATATTCAAATAATTTGATTCATTTACTTAACCATATTTGGTGAACGATGAGAATTTACTAAGAATACAAAAAAATATCTTATGAAGATCGCTGACGTCTTATGTTTAATGGGAAGAAGGAAGGAAAATTATAATATGTATTAAGACTTTTAGATTTTTAGAACGTCACAAAAAGTGAAACTCCAAGCGGCAGTTGGTCGAAAAGAGGGAAAATCGTTTATAGTGTTTCTGTATTCGTTGCATATATCAGTGCTCCGCAACCTTTTCTCACTCACGACGTATCAAAAGCTAAATAGATATTGATTTGATACACCAATTTTACAATAAATGTGTACATACGAGGGATGTTTAGAAAGTAAGTGTACTAGATAGAAAAAGTATATCTGAAAAAAAGTACCGGATATTATTGATACCCTTGTTGACTATTTTTCCACATAATCGTCATCCCGTTTTATACATGTGATAAGTCATGGTACAAGCTTCTTTATGCCCTCCTCAAAAAACTCTCTCGCCAGTTCCTTTCCGCACTTTAGAACCTCTTTCTGCACTTGCTCGTTGATTGAAAATTTAATTACGTCCGTGTTTGCCTTTAAGGAGGTAAAAATATAACAATCCGAAGTCAGGGAAATACAGGGTATGATTAAAAAGATCACAAACAAATGAGTTCATGAGCGCCTTGGTGGCTTGGTAGCATGCAACAAGCTCACTCCTCTTATCAGCATTCCCCTCTTTTTGTTTTGAATGCTCCTTTTGAGTTTTTTAGGGTCTCACAATATCATTATGCATTGATGGTCTTCTTCTGAGGCAGAAATTTGACCCAGTCATAATAGAGCTCAGAAAGTCCTTACTTTCCAATTCAAGTCGCTTAAGAAACTCGCACTTGGCGGGATTTCTTAGCGAAATCTTTCACACAACTAGATACTACAACGTGAGTTAAGAGATCTTCCTCTACCACTCAGTATGATCAACCCTTAAATAACAAAAAAACACAGCCGATTATGGTCACAGTACACTTACTTTATGAACTTGAACCTGAAAAAATCTAATGGAATTGTCTTGTTTAACCACGTAGCAACTGTATCGGCTCAAGGCACACTGGTTGCGGAGCATATATCATAGATGCTATGCGCATGCGCCGTGGCGCCTCTCCTGTGTGTATACGTAGTAAAAGGCAACCACTACACCAGTAGAAAGCCTATTTTATTATATATTGCACAACATACAGCCACATTTTTTTAAATAACAATTTCCTTTAACAAATGGATGAAAAGCAATGCATAAATTTAACTTTTCTTAGGAGCTAAGAAGTTTCACTTCAACTGCGCAAGATTCTTGCACATTGTCGATGTTTGAGATTAATGACGCAAAGACGGATAATTTCACATGAAATTATATATAAAATGGAGCGTATTCGCTGCAAGAGTTCAGATGAACGTTCAGAAATGATAGCGTACGCATTTTTAAAAATAACCCTACACGTAAAATTCGTGAAATTGCGTACGCCACCGAAAAAGAATATCCCGGAACATGAGAGCACATTCACAGAGCACGATTTCACTCCAGTCTTCGGTTTAATTTAATTATTTACAACGCGGGGACACGAACTTTCGCAAGGTCGAACAGTCGTTACTTTATTATGATATTCTATATTTAATTCTGGCAAAAAACAATGATATCATTAATTGCTTCATAAATTTAGCGCATTAACGTATTGCGAGCGGACCGACGTAAAAAGCTCCTAAATCTTATCTCTCAAAAAGTTGTGGAATAACCTAGCCAGTAATAAATAACGAGACTGCGAAAACGTAAACGCTACTTAAGCGAACAGGGAGAACATTATAATTATTTATGATTACTTTTCATAAAATTTGAAATATGTTCGTCTTCTAGCAAGAGGATATAGTCGCTGTATACGTACGTTGGAATCGTGCTAAGCTTGCGTTCCTGAGTCGTCATAAAAAACGTACTACGAAATTATTTTGGAGTATGCCATAACAACGTACATACGTAAGGTCGAGAGAATGCCTCGACACAACGTTACACATACCGTCAAAAACGTGAAAAATACATGCGAGTAACTGCTATGAGCGACAGGTGACATGACACAAACTGTCATTGTTGTGGGACATTAAAAATTAGCATTAATTAAGCAATCTGCAATTTATTTTTTGCACAAATTGCATATGCCATCCGTCAACACAAACGTACGGCAGATGCCCGATTAATGCAAAAAGTATCACACTTATATTAATCACCGGAAATATTTAAGATTGTGCATAATACAATTTAGTATTTATAATTGTAGCGGAGTATGAAATAATGGGGGATCAAATGACCCCCGTTTTATTCGAGCTGAGTTAAAGTGCACGATGATTTACTTGATGCTTATTAAATATGCGAAGATTCATCGTCGGAGGTTGGCAATCATCACAGTTATTTTAATCTTGTCTGCGGCTACTCTGAACAATATCTTAATGCTACAGTGGAACCATTCTCTCAAGGTCTATCACCAGGAGTTTATTTTTCTTCCTGCATTCTTCTTTTTCAAAAGATTCTCCTGTAAAATGATTTCAAATTTCATTTCATCAAATACCCCAATTATTTGAAAACATTCTAAATGTATTTTACGATGTCTTAATTGGATATTTTATCAATCCAGAATACATAAATGTAGATGATCCACATATCATTAATCCCCTGGAGCAACGATATATCGTTGATTGTGAAACAAACGAAACAAATCAAGAAGAACCGTAGTAATCAAAGGATTCCATTAATGATTTAAATGCGACTCACTGGTGAGTCGCTGTTTTTCATAGAAAAATACATATTTTTTAATATAAAAAAATGATATTGGTGAATCCAAAAATATCTTTAAATTTTAATGGATCTTGGTGATTCATGGGTGCCCATTGAATGACCTTTGCTCCTTAATTGAATCAATTATATTTTGGGATGTATTGGTCAAAACGCCTTGTAAAGAAACTGTTCTTATTAGTATTAGCCAACCCTACGCCCGTGTGCAATGGTTGAACACTTGGGGTAATGATGTGGAGCAGAGGTGTACAAAAGTAGCCTGGGGTACCGCAGCTGGGGTAGCCCAGTTAACATGAGTTGGGTGCGCAGGTCACCCAGTGCTGCGCATCCATAAAGGGGTGTGTGGAACATCTGATTACAGTAGTTGGTGGAAACTGTGTCAAAGGCTCACCACTATTCTCAACAGCCTAGGCATACAGGGGAGAACGGTCTTAGGCTGTTCGAAAGGCGACTCCGAACCGATACGAGTTTCATGGGGAAGGGGTAGCCCCTATAGTCCTTCATTTGCTGCAGCCCCCTTCAAGCTGATGTTGGACTCATGGTGACAGGGAGCCCGCTGTAGTATTCTTATGAATTTTAGCTTGAACCTTTGTCCTTCCTCCTCCGCCACAACCTCGGGGGCAATATTCTGAAGCTGGTTTTCCTGTAGAAACCTCGCCTTCTCTGGAGGGCGTGGAGCAAAATAGGCGGGCGCTTGGACACTCTACGCGTAGCGTTTCTTGCGGGGTTAAAATATCAGTGGAAGACACTCTCTGGGTGGCTAGTCCAGGGTAACCCAGAACAGGCCGTACAGCAGCGCAGGAATCCAGTTAGTCGCTGTCTGTCGTCTTTCAAATTCCAAGAAGCAGATAATGGGTTTCGTGTCAATTTTCTTGCAGCTAAGGGAAGAAACACTGAAGTTCATTTTCAAGAGATTCGAGATGTCCAATAATCTCCTTCAGACTTTAATTTATTTCACCTTCAGATTCATCTACAATACGGCAGAGTTTCTCAAACATGACAATGATTCCAAGATTTATTTTTCTTCGCCAGTTTTGCAGCTTGCATAAAAATGCCCTGAAATTATCGTGAAATGCGGTGATATTCGTTTCCTTTCCCTGAAGTTTCAATCATATCAAAATCCATATCTTTTTTCAGCGAATCAAGTACCTCTTGCAGAAGAATTGGAAAAGTCTTACTGGCAAGGACATACCGATGAATAATGCATTTTGCAGGAGCTAGTTCTTTTCCTTTTTTCTGAAAATGCGATTTTGACCCAAGCATAGTGCACCATTCGTACAAACCCCACAGACGTTTTTCCACTTTAATCTTCCATTCACAAAAAACGTATTTATCTTCTCCATAATATCTTCACTTTTTGCAGTAATTTCAAGTCCACTACAAAATGAACGCTGAATAGTATTATTATACAGAGAAATCCGTTGCATCTTTACTTCACTGGAATCCCCAAGAATCAATTTCACCATCTTTAACATACAGCATTTGATGAGCTTTTCTCAGATTGTGTGAGTTTATTTTGTTTGTTTGATCTTGAAAAACTTCCTGTTTGATCAAGTTATTATTGAGAACCCTTTGGGGTCGCAACCCATAGATTGGGGACCCGTGTTCTAGATGAACCTCGTATTAGAAATACAAGCACGGAATTGTAGATAAAGCGCTATGGATCGCTGCACGCAACATGTGCGGACATCCTCTCTCTGGATCACTTGAGTACGCCCTCAAGCAAGTCCGGATCTACTCATCAAATGGTTAAGATGTTTATTGTTAAATTTTGTATATAAACACATATCGGGAGAGATGAACGTCCCAAGAAAAATAATATTGTGCTTTTGAAATGCCTATTTGTAGAAGACAGCCAAGTTTCAGCTCTCAAGGTCTTACAATTTTGGGATTTATGAAGCATATATTTTGCATATTAGACAACTGAAAGCTTGAACAGCTCCAACAGAAATCAATCAGCGAGCACGAAACATTTATGGACGTATTTTTTATGGTTTGACTGCCATAATAAAATTAGAACGAAGTTTGTGGATCGCATTTTAAAAATTAGATCCAATGTTCGTATAACCTTTGAAAGAAAATTCAAGTCATAGAGCACATTTGATATACATTGATGTGGGGGTTTTTTTGTGGCTTTTAACTTCAACTTCACAGCGTGGTTGAACTTGTTATGCCTAATTCGGTGAAATGAGACAGCGACTCTATAAATCACGCAAAACTATAAAAAATATATATCAACACGAGGCATTATGCTAATAGCGGCAAGAAAAATTACAAAACGCAAGTAGTAAGTAATTTTTTCGTCATCTGGGACTGTTTTGTATGCGTTGTTGAACGACGTTTGTATTAAAGACGAATGAATAATATCTATCATCATTTTTCATTAGAAAATTCATATTTTAAAAAGAAACCGATTAGAATTCAGCAACGGTAACTCAGGTGACGCCAGCTAAAAAAATCCTGCCAAGTATTTCAGTTTTTTCTGCATATAATATCAAAATAAATTGTCAGCGTCAAAGTTTGCGATACGAAGAGAGCAACACATGGAACTCATAAAACTCTCCCACGGAAAAATTCGCAAAAGTCACGAAACCAAGATCAAATCTAATAAATATGTGAGATAATTTATGCACGAAGGCTGCACGATGATTGTCGATGATGGAGGCCAAGATCTAAAGCCTCGATAACATATCATCAAGAAGATCGGGAAGACGATATCGAATTTATTCAAATATACACAGCAGCATTGTGTGACGCAATCAAAGCATCCAGAGGGAGCAATTCAGGAAGATACACTGGTCGCAGATGTTGGCATCGTAACTCTCGTATAGTATCGAGCACAGTTTGGTGATGGAACATAAAAATAAGCAAATATGCCAATTCAAATCGTATATAACACTAATATTGATTTTATCAACGGCGTCAAGTAATAAAGATGGTCAAACAGAAGACAGGTTGCATAAGAAGGTTTACAATGTTGCAGAAAGGCAAAAGATGTAACAGCAAGGACATTTAAAAATATAGGCAATGTTTGCTGAATAACTTACGATAATGCCAATTTAATAGTAGATAATATAATACCTGATTTTCATTAGGAATACAATTCAATCGCCAAAAAGTTCCATAAATATTCGATAGCTTGAAATCAAATAATTGTATTAATTGAAATAGAGAATAAAAATACGAATTTTCTAACACTAACATGATTAAAAGCACACCGCAGTGCGCTTGCGCAAAGGAATAGAATTCGGGATCCGAAACCATCCCTTACCGATTATACCAGCTAAATTTCGTCAGTCGGCTGTAGCCGCTAGACAGAGAAGGATAGGGTTATGCAAATTTTTTGGAGCATTAGATTATAATTTACATATGAATATTCTTAGCATGAATTTTAAGGGATGCGCCGCATCCACAGCATCTATGGACCGCACCCCACTGGCATGCGATGAAATATTAATACAAATTGTTCGCACGGGGTTGCCCGTATGCAGTGGTGGTAGATCTTGGGGGTTTCTGCGTCCAACCGGTCCAAATTCAGGACCGCTGACACAACGAAATAGCGCCTCGCGATCGGACGCCATGCCCGGACATTTTCACAGAACATGGTCTGCGTCCATGAACGGATCTCCGCATGGACACTCCGAGGAAGGAGAAATCCCAAACCTGCAGAGAGAGGCCCTAAACCGCTCGGTTCCATGAAGAACATTAACCGCTGGGACGTCCAGTAATAAATATTACAATATGCATTAAAATTCATTTCAGATTTCATATTTATATATAACGGACCTGCGATAATCCGACAAACATTTTGCAAGGCGGTGTCGGATTGTCCAATTTGTCGGACTATAGAGTATTTTCCCGACCCCTTATAGTCCGAAGTCCAGAACTCTTTTGGAAGAGTACCTGTAATCCAAACCCATATGAAAATGATGAGATATACATAGACAGCACAAAGTGCCATATTATAGAATTAACGACAAAAACACAATGGCCATAGCAATTATAAAAAATAGAAACCTGTTATCGTATAATAATTACAATATCTAACTATTACATTTTTTTATCGTACATATGTTTTGTATTGGGTGTCGGATTATAGGGGGTGCCGGATTAGACTGGAGCCGGATTATCGTGGGTCTGCTGTGCTAATAAATATGATATCCTCGTTAATCGACTTAGCCAGATCGTGTTTGTACGAAATCAAGATCCATGATCTTTTTTCGAGCCTTGCTCATTCTTGATTCCATGCACTTATCGTTCTCCCCTCGCACAGTGGCGCATCTCCAGTTTCTATTATCATCGTAAACATCTCTATAAATAAATCATTTGATCATCGCGCGCTCAAAGGCAATCATCTCGATTACTATCCTGTTATCGCATTACACGACTACTGAAATCCATGGTCTGAAGACGGCCGGCATTGCATAAGAATGCGGCTGCACAGAATGCAACAACCGATATGATAAGGCGGAAATTGCAACGTCTGCATATTAATTGCCATGCAAAAACTGTTCTCCAGGCAAACAATGAACTCTAACGTGTAATTAGATCGCTGTTCGATGTTCTTGGACGCGGTGTGCGGATGTGCTATTGGCGTTGAATTGAAATTCAAACAAAACACTTCTTACAAGTTCACATCTTTCATCCTAACGGACGAGGAAATTCTCGCTTTGTGAATATTAAAAGAAGACCGGCGTATGCTTTTCATAAATAAGAAACGAGGAAGGAAGATTGGAAAACTCGCGAGTGCCCACATAGCCATATAAAGTATCACACAATAGAAGTTGTATGCATTATTTCATTCCGCTGAGAGCATGCCGATTATGAGATTCCAATGCAGCGTACGACGCATCGTGATGATGAATTTAACAACATGTTCCTAATTTTATCCAGAATGTGTGAGGTCAAGTTGAGTGGGCTCAATGCGAGGAGAATAAATAATAAACATTCCCATTAATAATATTAGACTATCGGTGTCTGATCGAGGCGCCATACGCACTCGGGGGGTGCTGTGAATATCAAATACAAATACATTAATATCATATCTGAATAATTCAACAATAAACATTCAATTTAAAATTAATAAAAGCACGGAGGACGAAGGACAACCGGCAGATGCTCATCTATTATTCTCCGACCTCTTTCCGTTCGTATTTATTCATCGTCCATATTTTCATCCCTTCGCATTAGTAGTACACTAGCTGTCTATTGTTTATTAAAAAAAACACATAATTTCACATATTTTCATACTATTTGATTAATATTTTGATATCTAAGGTGATGTAATTTTTTAAGCAAAATCGTATAACGTATCAATTAGATCGTATAATATCATCATTAGTGGGAGTCGAGCCTACATCCTACGCTGTCTAGGCATTTACTATACTAAATGAGTTGGGAAACGACATTGTTCATTATTCAAATAAATCTGTATTTTAAGAGGCAAGGTGTATTAATTGAAATAGAATAGAATTTGTTGATACCCAAAATGAACGATTTTTTGGCAGTGAAAAACAACATGTATTGATTTTTAATAAATTTGCAAAGGCATAGAGTTTTGTGCAAACAACACATCTTAACTACTGACAATACAAGACAAAATGAATAAAAAATACCGCTCAAATTAGCTTCCGTTCGCTTCCATGTTGAACATTTGAACCGGCTCCATCGAGCCGCTTATTAGAATATTTTTTCTAAAACATTACACAATATACTTTCATAAACTTTCGTCAACGATCTCACATGTTTATATCTTGTAGACTGATCGAATCAATCAGCACGATACTCCACGATGCGCTCCCATAAAACCCCAGGGGGAGGAGCCAAGCCTACGTCTGTGGGCAACGGTTGAATCCCTGGGGTAACGATGTGGAGTAGAGGTGCGAGAAAGTAACCTCGTCAATTTGCTCATCAAACGCAGCTAAGGTAACCCAGTTAACACGAGTTGGGTGCGCAGGTCACCCTGTGCTGCGTACCCATAAAGGGGTGTGTAGAACAGCCGATTACAGTAGTTGGTAGAGACTGTTTCAAAGGCTCACCACTATCTTCAACAGCCCAGGCAAACAGGGGAGAACGGTTTTATACTGTTCCGATGCGAGTACCACGGGGAAGGAGTAGACCCTGCAATCCGTCATCTGCTGCAGCCCCCTTCAAACAGAGGTTGGATTCGTGGTGGCAGTGAACCTGCGGTAGTATTCTCTTGAAACTATGGAAGGAGCTAAAGGATCAGTGGAAGAAACTCTGTGTGGCTAGTCCATGGTAACTGGCTGTGAAGCTTGGGCACCCCAGAGAAAACTGCTGAAACAAGCACTCGGGGTGGCCGAGCTCAACGTTGACAACATGGTCCACAGCATGATGGAAAGCAAGAAAAACTGGGACCTTTGGCGCGAATATGTAGAAGAGATACTCAGCGCTAAAGAGGGCAGTGAAAGAGAGAGACGCAGAGCGCAACAGCCTCTCCAACTATAGAATAGGGCCAATCACTTAAGGTCAGACTACCTGTCCTCCTGAAGCAATGTGGAAATCAATACCAGGAGGACAGAGAAGGACAAGGGGGGGTTTAGTGGGTAGGCACGATCGATCAATCGTGAATCCCACACTACCCAGTTTTACTGGGCGTCTTGTGAAGATTTTCTCGCCCACAGGAAAAAAAAAGTCCAGGGTAACCCGGAACAGACCATACAGCAGCGCAGGAAATGGGTTCGATCATAATAAATCCCCAATCTAGCCATCGTCTCTGATCGAATTAATCGATGCCGCCCGTAGTTCGGTTATATAGGATGTTTTACACACGGATAACGTACCTAGACATAGAAATCCAGCGGTGTCAGATCTTATACAATACATTAAGCAAAATACAAATACACTTATTTTGTGCTTTTAAGATTACAGATTAAAAAGTTATGATGATATAAAGACGAAATTTTGGGTATTTTTTCAAAATGTTGAATGTGTGAAACGTAGCAAAATACCCCCCTAACCCCCAAAAAAATCGATTCATGTGCAAAACATCCTGTATAAGTTTCGAATGTTTGATTTTTTTAATATTTATAATGCGTCGTTTGGTTCCTACTTAGACATTCATCAAATGTCCCCAGACAACATAAAGGCATATCATAATACGTATTTTTCATGTTGGAAAGTAGCGTTTTTCTAGAGTGTACGTCTTTTATTTTTAAATCAATACACTTATTACGAATCTGAATGCTTTTACTTTTCGGCATTGTGCTGTTTTTCATTACAATGATTGTTCGACAAAAAGTCGAACACAGATACAATTGAAAAAATATTTTATAGTACTGGAGGCAGCGACCGAATTTTTGCACTCAATTCTAAAAAGCTAATTATTTCAATCAGTTCAAATCGAGAAATTTACAATCTACCAAGCTTTCAACGTTGCGGACATTGATAACAATTTTGGAAATCTGAATAATTGTACATACTGATGCCAAATTAAAATCTACAAATCTGGTCGTTTGTCTACAAGTAGCTTACATTCTTTATTGTTGTATAAACGTCATCTACTTGCGATACAAAGTGGCTAGAACTTCGGTAGACGTGGCTAATGTTGCAGCGCGGGAATTCGAATATATAAAAAGAACCAATGACACAAATAGTTTCGCTGCCTCTCGCATTATATCATAGATAAAAATAAATCTAAGTAATTGATGCTGAAAGAATAAATCAAAGTAAAATTATCACAATCGACTAAGAAAAAAGGAATGTGAAAGACAATGCACCGAGCTCACGCTTCAGCTCATGCAATGATCGAATTTCACGATTAGAATTGTTGCCAAATCTACCTTATTTATCAGATTTAGCTTCGTGCGAATTTAATTTGTTCCCAAAGATGAAAAAATATCAGAAGTTAAAATGTTTTTTTGCATGACATCTCTCAAAATATTTGCATAAATGCAGCCTAGATTTTCTTTCGTGTATACATATAGGGTGCAGCAGGGAAATTTTTCTATTATCATTAGTAGTAAAATCTACTAATGATAATAGAAATATTGACAATTGGAGGAAATATATTTGACTGAAAATCTGATTCATCAATGCTGCTGTATACCCTGAAGGTTCATACTGCATTTATAGGAACCCAAATTTCATCAGCATAAGTATCAGATTTAATATGACGATAGGATTTGATGGTCCTCTGGAAATAGAGCTATATTTTGCTGTTTTATTGGTAACATAGGACTGCAAATAACATTGTTAAGAGTCGGATAAATCAATCATATTATGTTGTAATCGTGAAAAAGTGGTTGAAATACAATGAGCTCAAAATAAATACACATAATAGTGTTATAAATGAAAATATCCGCTGTAAATCTATCAAATGTTGTGCTATGATGAAACCTTAGATGTTGTAGGCCGCATGAATGCTAAGCCGACAACAGATAAACTTTCCTCGTAATCCATTCAGACGAAATAGCGTCTTTTATCAGAAGATTGCAGCAGAAAAAGACATCTAATGGAGGAGCTAAGGAGGATATCGTCAATGAGTCGATCATCGGATTTAATTCTTGCGTGGGCGGTTCAAGGTGCTGCAACCCACTCGATCTACTGAGTAGAAAATTAGCAGCCCAAGAACATACACCTGTAAGAGTAGACGACCACCGAACAAATGCCAACTATCCTCTCGATGAATACCTAATCGCCGTCTAAACTGCTCAAAATAATCTATCAACAGCCGATGTTCGGCATAATATCCTTGTCGCACATCTAAAATACACGAATACAACAGGGGCTCTGCGTGTTAATTTGACGTGGAATCGTCAACCTTCAGCGTCTCCGGGGATTAAGAATTGCGTGAGCAACCACACGACCTCAAAAGCCTCCATGCGTTTGATAAGCATCGCGACGTTATCGCGTCGATGTTTTCTTTCGGCCGTAAAAATTTGCATTCCAATCACGATCTTCGCGACGCGAGGCATTCATATTGCAACACACGACAAAAAGTGCACGAGAACTGAGAAGCCTGGTTTCCATGCATTCTCAAATTTAATGTCTCCTTATTGTGTGCAAATGTACCGCCGAATTGGCCACATTTAAATGCTAATACAATCGATTAATCGGCAGAACAATACACCCGAGGAAAAAGATAATGCCGTTGTCCTTATGTAGAATATTTTTGTGCGAATGACCGAATGCAAGAACCAATCGATACTAAAGTAATGAAGAATTGCAATCAAGAACGTGGATTAACCCTTTTAATACTGGACGCTGTTATTCCGCAAGACGTTATACTTGCGAAAAGCGCCAAAGTCGATATATCGTCGTGTCCGCGATAGGGTTCTGCTATTCGCATCGTGGAGTTTATGACCAAAAAAGGGGTTTAAAGGCAATTCATCATTCAGTGACTCAATTTTACTTTTGGCATTTACTAAAATAATATCTCGATTTGACATCAATTTACGAAAGAGAACCAAAATATAGATATAGATGACCTGGATGTGTTGATATTTTACTTTATACGACTGCATGTTTCACATATATCAAACTTTGATAGAGATTAAAAAAAAGGACAAGCAGCTACAAATGTATATTTGGTCAATGACACACAGTTATTTAAGAATAATAGTGTACTTCTGATAAATTCATAATTGAGGTACTGATTCATTTTCCGAATATATATATAGAAAATACCAGTTTAAAATGCCATAGTGTTATTGCATATAAATCTGTTGATGTTTGATCTGAGCACGTCCTAGCATTTTTATGGTCACTCGCTGCTCCAAAATGTTGGCAAATTTATATTTCGTCTTATATTACTGACCCATCGACTGGAAAATGAAAGGAATAGAAAAAGTACGAGAGGAACAGCAAGCAGACGTCCCGGAAGAGCGACAGAGGAAGAATTCCACTTGGCAACGATAAAATTATCTTCCGTTGTCTTCTACATCACTTTGTATTCGGCGAATTAGGAGGGTCAACCTGAAATAGGAAACCACTCAGAATTGAATTCGCGGGGATAAGTTGCAGGTGGACAGGAATACACCCTCAGTTAGTGTAGGGCTCAAACGAACCTACAAACCTAGTCACGACCATAACTGGTGCTCTCGGCCAGAAGACAGAAGTTTAACAACTGGTGCAGACTAAAATTCTTACGATCTTTGATATAGAGGAAGTAGTGGATGGAAGAGACATCGTTGCTGCCTTATGCAAGGCAAGCAATATACAGGAAGAGAACGTGGAAGTTCGATTCCAGAAATCTGGTCTATGGGGAACACAACTGGCCATTGTTTCTGTGCCAGCCCAAGTAGGAATCCAGCACCTAGAGGCTGGAAAAGTCAAGATAGGGTAGAACAATTGTCGAATTCGAAAGAAGTGCTATCAGGTGTTTCCGCTGCCAAGAAGCTGGTCACATGGCTAAGAATTGCTCTAATCCTGATCGCTCCACAGCATGCCGCAGATGTGGAGAAGCAGGATACAAGGCAGCTGGCTGCATAAAGGAACTCTTCTGCCAGATATGAAAATAGAAGGGAACTAAAGCAGACCACTTCGTGGGTTCAAAAGAGTGCTCTACACAAAGAGAAGCATTGAAACGGCTAAAAAATGGCAACCGTTCTACAAATTAATTTGTAGATCGATCTGTCCTACTCGAACGACATCCAGAAAGAGACAAACGGAGAGCCCGCGAGGGACACATCGCTGCCAATCAGAAGAAGAGGGTGTTTAGTGGGTAAAAATCCCACACTACCACCAGAATGGGGGTGTCTTTTGAAGATTCCCTCCTTCGCAAAAAAATGTGCAGGATTGAATCTGAGATGCATTTTTGCGTCAAGTAGGATTTCATCCTAGCCCCGTAGCACCCTCGACCTATTCGACAGTTAATCTAGATATATGCTGGCGTAATATTTAATCGGCAAAATAATACATCACTCAATAAGTTCGTAGGATGACTAATACAACAACTTTTTTTAATAAACAACAAAATAAAACTACGCTTTTATTCACCAACATAATCTCCTTCACAAGTGACATTCATTCCAATGCTTCTCTGACATTTCGATAACTTTTTTGTAGAACAATTTATCTTTGGCTTCAAATTAGAGCCAATATCTTTCTTTGGAGCATTTCTTTTTTAGGTATGCAAATAGATCGAAAGAATACAGTAGAAAGGGAAACAATTCAAAGTGCACTTCGTGCAATTTTAACATTGTTGCAATCGACTTGTGATACGGTGCATTGTCGTGGTGAAAGAGCACTTTTTCCTTCTTCGTTTGGAGTAATTTTTTCGCAATTTCTTCCGTCAAATTCACCAATAAACACCATATAATATTCGAAATTGATGGTATTTTCTTTATCAGCTGATATTTGCGTTGTTGTTACTTTCGCCAGTTGCTGTCCACTCAATTGACTGCCGATTTGTCACATTAAAAAAAATCCTTTTTATTGCACTGTAACGGCTCCAAACATTGCTCTGAATTGTTGACGCGTTGTTGATTTTGATCAAGTGTGAGCAAACGCGGTACCCTCTTCGGAAAGAGCTTTCTCATGGACAAATTTTGATGCAAAATGGTGAATAGATTCCCTTTCTGATATCTTAAAGGAAAATGTGTAGAATACTTTAAGATAAATAATAGAGCTCAGAAATCAGTAAAACTTGTCGCATTTTGAATATTTTCTATTGTTGATTCTTTATGCAATTTGTTTGATAAACTGTCAATTATTGTTCTTTGATATTTAGCAACAAGTAAAAAATGCATTAATGCGTCATCCGCAAAAAGTATGTTAAGGCAAACAGAAACTTTCAGATCTTATCAATCAAGACAGGTAATAAAATGTTATATATGTTACAATATACATCAAGAAAAGTGAATTTATTTTCATGAAAATTTATCATTTTATGATGCTGCGGATCAAGTCCTCTTCTGTCCTAAATCAATTTAATGCCATAAAAACAAATGGGGTCTAAATGCATGGCTTTTATCATTCGCAAAAGCATTAACCCCATTGATCGAGCAGTGTTGTTGATTTATTTTTTCAACGTCGGAAGAGAACGATCGTGAGTAGAATTTAAGAACCCGAAGGATAGAAAAGAAACGCATATTAGAGGCAGAATGCAAGATTGATTGCACACCATATAAGTGAAGCGAATAATACTGCGCTCAGCGTCGAGTCAATAAATTTTATTTATCTCCGCGCCAAAAAGATCTGCAAACTGTCAAACATCAGAAGGCAGACCAAAAGAAGAAAGAAAAAGCGACCGAACAATGCCATTTTTAACACGCCAAAAAACAATCTGACATCGCACCATCTGCTTATTAAGGAAAAATTCATTTTTACGACCGCCAAATCAATGAAATAAAACGCTTTTCTCGGAAACCAAAGAACAAGATCCACTGAATAATGCTTTCAGACATTTTTCATAAATATCTAAATAGATTGCGGTATAAAATCCGCAGTAAATTAGGCTCGTTTGCGCAAAATATGAATGTTATATAGGAGTGACGTCGATTGCAGGCGTAGTTTAAAATGCACCTAATAATATACGGAAATAACAATCGTCTGGATATACAGACAAACGTCATACATAAAAAAAAAACAGAATATAAGTATAGCTTTATGGGCTCTGCAATGCCTAATTTATGACCCACTTACAAGTTAAACAATTTAAAAATTCATTTGGTGTACTTAGACGAAGAAATCAGAAGCAATTTTATCAGCAAATGATCAGCAAATCAAAGAAAATGTGCGACTTTTTTGTGCGATTTCGAAGTTATGCGGTTTTTTTTCAAAGCGTTTTTTTTCGTAGAATAGTTTGTTTATCTATTTCATTAACGGGATGAAATTAAACCTGTCATGGACAAAAGGATTAGTAATTCGATGGTGTCAGATCTGGTGAATATGCAGGTCGCAATAGTGTCCCCAACCGAGGTCCTTAAATTTTTTTGTGTCAAATCAGCGACATGTTCGGTAATTGTCTTTTTGTAGAAATATGTTACGGTTTGTCACCAAATCTGGTCTCTTTTGATATAATCCCGTACTCAAACGGTTTAAAATAAATAAATTATATATTTAATCAAATATATAAAAATCAATGTTTGTTTGTTCTTATTTAATGCGCTTCCATGCCGTTCATCCGATTGCGATAAAACCTTGTCAACTTACTGTTTACACTTTCGGTAATAACATAGGCATGGTAAAAATATCGTATGGATGTACCATGTTGGCGCATATTGGTCTGTTGAAATGAAGTTTGGGTTGCGGCCATGTTTTCAGATTTTTACCACCAAAGTTGACATTTCTTGATATACAATATATCATCATAAATAACGAAAATATTTTTCATGGCTTCGCTGACATTATTTTTCACATGGAACTGCATCAGCATGCAACTGCGCAAATGTTGTTTCGACGGACACATCTCTTCCATTAACGCTAGACTTGTGAAAAGGAATATTTTTTAGCTCAAAACAATCTTTAAATAGTAAACAATTTATAAAAAAATATCAACATACGTTTTTACTGAGCGAGCGACAGAAAATTGCATTTGTGAAAATAATATTAACATCCAATAAAAGTAATTTTATATCGTTAATCATATGTGAGTTCAATGTCATTGCGATTGTGACAAATTTCCTAGTGTAATTGTATGACAAATAATGATTTGAACCCAAACATATTGTTAAATTTGACCCACATGAATAAGAGAGCAAGGACAGAGCGAACACCCGGACAATGAGAGGTCGTTGGTTCTTATCCAACAAGGTTTTGCTAGGCTTAGTTGAAATTAAAAATATAAAATCGCATTAAAGACACGAAGGCAATTTTTTACAAATATATTATTATAAAAAAAGTTCATTGTGATTTTTCAAAATTAAATATAGCCAGCAAAACAATTCAAAGGGTTTTTATTGTCAATTTTTTCAAATGTCCTACTGATTTTTGGACTATGATCATAATTATTGGTAGCATCTTTCTATAGTGGACTTTTATTGGCAATTGACATATTCGCTAAAAGTGCAGCCTGACGATATATAGACGTTCAACTGCATTAAGCAATTGTCACATTATACGATGCACATGAAATCGGTTTATATTTGGTGAAGTCTTTTAATATTTTATGATACTTGCCCAATTTACCAGATTATGGTTTGTCAGATTTTTGCTTAATCCTCCCTAATTATATGTTGTTTCTTCTGTTCAACACGGTAGAAAGTAAGAGTGCCTTATTAGGCAAAATAAACAGCCTTATCCAGTATCAGACGTAATCACTTCAACCCCATGTTTTTTTCTTTTGAAGAATCTCTTTTCTTTCCAATCTTATTATTTATTCGTTAAGAACAACTTCGCAGCATTATTGTGTTTTCATAATTATATAGCGATCCATGTTTGGGTTGCAACTCAAAGATTAAGAAACCTTGCATTAATATATGTTTTTATTAGATAAACACACGCAAAAGAATAAATATACACCATATGTTTTTTTTAGTGTAATAATTTTGCTTTTAGGGCGTTACACATGAACCTTCGGAATTCATACAAAAACGCCATGACTTTAAACATAAATATATATAATTTATGTCACATAAATATATGTGACATACATACAAATCCACTTATCTATCAGGACCGTCGCAGCGTGTATGAAGCTTTTACATAAATAAATACTGTCGATAGCACGCAATATTTGGTCATTTTTTGCATTAACATAAACAATACACTTTATATCATTCACATATCATTATTAATCGATAAATTTGGGTTAACGATCTATACAATCGTACTATGTACGCAAGATACTCTATCTGTCTCTGTCTATCTCCGAATCAATCTTTAACAATATTTGACTAATATAAATTCCGAAGCTTCATGTGTAACTATGTAATATATGCTTCTATTAGCTTTTAAATTTGTATTTAATTTAACAAGAGCGCAACTGGGCTTAGGGCGCAAAACGCAGAATATTTTTTTAAATTTTACTTAACCATTCTACTTATCATAAATCAACACTGATTGACTATACTAAGTTGTATAATCTCTCTTTTCTTCCCATAAGCCCGTTATAAAATAAATAAAATTTAAACAACCAATACGATCAATCTTTTTCAGACAACTTCGTTTTGTAATGAAAATTCGTCATCGTTCTGTAGACATGTTCAGATAAGGCGTCCGACCGCTAGGCGCTTGTTCGTCATATCAGCGCTCCGAAAAGCGGACCGGTTGAACACGCAGACGTTATGACTGCTCCGTCCTATTTTAGGGCTTTTTGCGACATTTACGGAAATAAATGCGCACCGTGTGATCTATTCAATTTATAATAGACATTTTCTATCATAAATTGAACCCATACTGGACTACATGATTGCCATATGTTTGATCCATTGAAAGATGTATTAGGAGGGCAAATAATATGAGCGCAACTGATTATCAGCCGTCTTATTTCTTCAGTGACGGAATCAATTTTTTTTTGATCTAATGATGATAGTAGATAAATAAATTCCAGGTGGAATCTAACAAGAATGAAATAATATATACTATCAATTTGTTTATTCTAATAAGATTTTCAATATCGATTTCTAAACGTATGCCCCTCGAGTGTTTGTTTCATTCATGAAAAAAAAACGTAGTAAATGAGGAAAAACTATGAAATTTAGTCACGAGTCGAAAATACAAATTTGTTTAATGATTTCGCAGAGCTGCCGGCGCGTAAGGCACTTTTCGCCAGTGGCCACCTTTGAATTATTAATAAAGTCCGATGGTGTTGAATGGTGAATGAATCATCAGCGAGCATATGCTGATGTCATGCCTGCCTTCGATCTGACTCTTGGAAAGTGCTCTCGGACGCTGTTGACCTCCGCTGATAAAACGCACAAAAATAATATCATCCCAAATAACGCGGGAAAATCGTTCGAATCGATCCAAAATCGATTAAAGAAATGCGTTCCAGACGATGGACTATATAAGTCCCGCAGGTTGAGGATGAACAACGGGACGAGTAATAATAGATAGTACGTGGGTACCGGAGCTATTTTTATAGGTACACACGAGCGTGCGTACGTGTGTGTGTATTCATCAGGAGATATAAATTAAAAGTCAATATTCGATACTTTCGAAAAATTCGACACGTCCACTGTGCCAAAGGGGGATTGTAAAAACGCGCAACGCTTGCCAGCCATTTATTGCGCACCATTTTTAATTAGTTTTCGTCGTTAAATAATTGTGTTTTTTTAAATTTATTTTATTTAAAAATCGTTGCGCAAAAGGGGAGTCGCGAGGGAGAAATGGTGCGTCGTCGCTCCGCGGATGCGGAAACTCTCGCATGACTTCCGTTTGAACGGATATTTACATGGCATTGTTTGAGAATCTGTCCGATTAAAAAATGTCGCATGTGTTTCGTTATTAATGCGAAAACGTCGCAACTGACATTAAACGTTATTGAAAAAACATATGTGCGGTACGCAATAAGTCCATAAATATTACCCCGGAGCAGTTGCATAATGACTTGTGTACATTTTCCGCCGCATCTGATAAAAAAACAATTTTCGGTGCAATATTTTTGTCAAATGGAAATGTTAAGAAACGCCGGTCGGATGGATTCCGATCGAATTAATAATAGCCGCATTCGAATACTATTTCTGTCAGGCCGAAGAGAGAAATACGAAAACATCTCGCTGCGTTTATTTTCTGCGCCCTGTCTCGCGAGAGGAGCGCCGCGGTTCGCGTTCGAATGCAAATTTCGGATATCATCTGTCAGAAACGGACATAGAAAAATTCACCCTACCTTCTTTTTCTCGGAGGGGTGGAAGACGGCCAAAATTGAAGTGGGAGGGATCACTTAAGCATGAAACGCAATGTCGGTGTCACAAAATAGCACTCGTGTTCACTGTCGATTATTTGGCGGCGCGGCCCGCCGGCTCTTTGCGAAGAAACATTGCGGGAGCGGAGCGCACTCACGCACGCAACAGACCGACATCACTCGACCGACTGCCCGCCGAGTGCCGTGCGCGCTGTGTTGCCACCGCTCAAAATATCACCCGCCTTGCCATAATCTAACCTTCGCCGCAACGTGCGTCTAAATTCAAATCGCGACCTCACCCCGCTGACGCATGCCGCGGAACGGTCCTCTTACGGCCAAATACACACACGCAAACATTCAGTGACGTTTATTGAAATTCAAATGTCGAGTGTTGCCACACGAAAAAAATAATCGATCATTGAGCGCATTCGAATAATTCAATCAAATGACAACCGTAACCATGGCGACGAATTTAAACAATAACGATAAAAGCGCAAAATATCAAAATAAATCAATTCCTGCCTTTAACCCTTTGATTAATGAGTTGTTTTTTTTAATTTATAAATTACACATAGAATAATTATTATTTGTATTTTAATTGTAAATATTACACTCAAACCTCTTTTTACGCGATTTCGAAGTTATGCGGGTTTTTTTAAAGCAATTTTTAATTTCATAAATAATACATATCCAAATATTTTGGATAATACAAGAAATAAATCATTAACGCCAACCGAAATTTAGAAAAACAAATTTATTTGAGACTGTACATCTCCTATTAGGGCCGCAATAAGGCCGTGGCAAAGCAGGCGCTCGCCACGGGCGCAAAACGCAAAGTACCGACCCGGTCGAGAATCGCACACGTTTTTTAATTTTATTTTACCAAGTTGTCTAATCATAATGTCTAATCAGGCATAAGCCCGCAATAAAATAAAGACAACAATATTTTCGACCGATTGTAAACAACCCCACCTGATCAATCTTCTCCGGACAACATCATTTCATAATGAGAGTTTGTAATCGTTCTGTAGACATGTTTAGGTATGTCATCCGATCACAAGACGCTCATTCGTCTGATTGGACCGGACCGATTGGAAAAGGGGACCGATTGGACATAAAAACCTTACGGCCACTTCGTCCTCTTTTAGGGCTTTTTGCGGCATTTTATATGATCTGTACGTTTTTTTTTACATTTTTCCAATGTTTCGACTTTTAAAAATACATTCTCCAAAGAAATTTCAAAAACTCTAACTACTTATGTAGTTATAGCTATTTTAATGACACGGATCGGTTCTACCATAGTAAAAAATCTTTTAACGCGTTTTTCTCGAAACTATTTTTTTAAATACGGTTAGCATAATTGCTTATTGGCTTATTTTTCTACAAAGTTCCCTTCATTATAAATAAATTTATTCCCTCAGGAAGGAAGATTCTTGATCCAATCACACAAACGCGTTTTCTCGTAGACAAATGCTAGAAATCAAGTGAAATTTTGAGGTTTTTGGTTTCAGTGAAATCAAAAGGATCAAAATTTTATTTACTTTTCAGCAATAAATATTTAAAAAAAGTGCATTGAACGTTTCTACTTTTAAGCTTGGCCGTAATTTCATTTTTATTGAGCCTGCTGTTGAAAAAACCCTCTCAGTTGTCGTTGAGTTCACGTAAAGAGAAGACGTCACGATATGACACGTATTGTCAATCATTATGTCATTATTCGTTATGTTCTAATTAACTCATTTAATTCTAATTGGTACGAACCATTTCTATATAATCTTTTATTGTTTCTATCAGATTTGTGTCAAAATTGCATTTTTAAAGTCGAAGACAAAATAAGGCCAAAAAATGACTTGACTGAATTTTTTTTAAACAGTCGCCATTTTGTGATTTTTTTTTAGTTAGGGACTATAGTGACAACTTCACTAATTATGAATTATATTTTTTATTTATGACAGTTTGTAATTAAAATAATTAGTATTTCTCTAATGGATGTCTGACATTTGAGATACCAGATGTCAGACATCCTTAAAATTTTACCAATGATGCAAGACGTCCTTTAAATGTTATTTTTTATTGCCTTATTGTTTTTTTAATTGACTTTTTTTTATGCGATTTTAGATATATTTTTTATAGCTGTTTCAAAGTTATGCGGTTTTTAAAACCCATGGAACGCATCTTCAATTTTTCTATGTAAATTGGGTTTTCTCTTTCGGTTTTGAATCTTTTCAATACAAAATAATAAAACAAGTCGTAAATTTAATGTTTTACATCCTAATTTGAATAAATAATGATATTATATTTGAAATTCGAACCGTGGCGTTGAAAATAAAGAATCAGCAGAGTGCGACCGTATAAAATCTTAACGAGCATTGAGGAATGATGAATGTACATGCGAAGGTCGATTAAAATAATGAATAATAAAAAATATAACAAATTTTAAGCTGCGATCTTGACTTGAAAACATTGTTTTTTGTGCAAGTTTTGATGCATTAAAATTAATCGATAATTATTGTTTTTATCTTTAATTAAAATCGGGTGATAAAACGCACAAATCTGTTCGAACGGTATTTATAGGGTTACAGATTAAAGATACAGGCAGCTCAAAATGTGTACGTTCTATGTTCTATGATATATGCAAGTGCTTATTAAATTTTTTCAGATTTAAAAAAAATGTACTAGCGCCGCCACTTATAAGCGATGAAACTTTAAAATAATTAAATATATTTAGATTTTTACAATGCCACACTAAAATAATTGTTAATAGAAAATATATGATTTTATTCATTCGTTTATTGATTTGTTTGAAATTTGAATTCTGATATTTTAAACTAAATAAAAACAAAATTACAAAAAAATATTGTACTGCCATCTATGAATAAAGTATATATTTTATTATATTTTCAAACCTTAATTCGTTGAAAATTAAAATTAATTAATTATTATAATTTATTAATAATTACACATTTGATTGATAGATGACTCTTCGCGCGCAAATACAAAAAATAAATTTGATTCTAATTTATGAAGTTAATTACGTTTAGTAAGTATATAATATTATATACTAGCTGATATATCGAGCTTAAAATATTGTTTGAAATTCGAAAGCGATATCTTGTTTAATTAGGAACGATAGAAAGATTGATATTTATTTTCATTCCGATAATGAATGTATTTATTGAAATTGAATGATATATAAGGGAAAACCATAAACGATATTGTAGCGTGGGAATAATTTGGGATTATTTCTATTTAATTTTATAATTAATTAAATTGTTTCGTCATTTAATATCGATTTTTGGTCGTCAAAGCGGGTCGTTTTAATGACGTTCGGACCTCAACCGTTCCTAAGGGTTGTAGGCCGAGCGAATTCTTTCAATCCATGAGAAAGCTCTGTTCGAAGTGGGTAGCGCGTTTGCTTGTATCAGATGGTAAGATTTTAGCCTTCGTACTTTGGGATGCGCAGATAGGCAAAACGATCATATTATATGACGTTATTGGTTTATTAGACTCAAGAAATTGCAAAAAAACGACCTCAAATGAAAAAGAAAGACGTGTAAAAAGACATATCAAATGCTTCATTGTGTTTTGTATTGTGTGTCAACCACATAAAAAAGATTTAAGGCTCTAAATTGGCTTAATGTTATCTTTCTCTTCAGCCGCCTAACCATACAAGAATCATTCGAGTTTTCTCCATAGAGTCGTAAGAATCATAAACAAAGTTTTGTTAAAGTGGCAGACTTTCTTAGCGTATTTCATTGGGCTTTCTTTAGCTTCAAGGCGATAAATGATCTTAACAACCTTACGTTAGTACTCACGTATAAGTCATTTCACTGTTGATGTCCTAGTTGTTACTTTCTAGCAAGATCTTGAAATCTGCTTCGATTCATGCAGTTATATGGTACCTTCTATTAAGTCGCACGCATTGAATGCTAATAGTTTGCGAATTTTTTGAAAGGAAGATATGCCAGACTAGATTCCATTTATCTTATGTTTGAACATGTAAATCATGATTAAAACCCACTGGTTGTTATTCAACAACGACGGTCGAATTAGCAATTTTGATAGTGCCCGGAAGGAAAAGTGAATGCCATTCAAATATTTTAAATAGTAATTATAATTTGCATTCTTTTACGACGGAAATATTTGCTTTGAAAGCCGTGCATTAAGAGTAAAATTAAATTGTTATTAGACATTGTGGATTAATTGATCAATCTGAAGGTTTCTATGAAATTCATATACAGATATAATTCGATCTATTGTATCATATTTATTTAGTTACTGATTCGTTTTTGTCGTAGTTTTATCCTTATAGCATGTCGTTCGATTAAAGATATTGGAAACTTTCATATTATAATGCTATGCATGCTTTTATTTCATGATCATGCATAGTTATTTTAAGCAATTATCCCAATGTAATAATTATAGCCGCAATTTATTGTCACTTTTGAACAATTTAGATCAAATTAAATAACACAAAAAATCACGTAAATAAAATTCCAAATATTTTGTATATTGCTTGTCGATTTTGATTCAGTGGGAACGTTTGGAAATTGTTTTTTTTTAGAAGACTGAAGTAACACGGAATACAATGTTCTAAAAGTGAACTATTCTGATAGTATTCTAAACTATATCTCAATGAGTTCATTTAAAAAGTACATCTTTTTGAACCAGAATTGATCAAGTAATATTAATATTAAGATGAAAAAAATCATTAGATAATCCATTTTTGATATCCTTTGCTATTCAGCCAGATTCTTCTTTGAATTTCATATCTCAATAGATCATTTAGCTTCGAAAATATTTTCCTTTTATTGAAATGTTTGCAATAAGAACCAAAATTTTACCAAAACGGCAATTCGACATTAATATGACAACAAATGCTGTACTTTAAGGTCTTTGAATATTAGAACAAAATTTCATATTCCAGATAATGACCTGAAATACACTTGAAAACGTTGTATTAATTTTTAATACAGAAACATAGTTTGGTGCTAAAAAAAATAATTAGGCCCCCAATCGAGCTATTTTGGGATGAATTTAATCGAAAACCATACATTATTTATCTATTTAAGTAAGCTAATATACTGTGGAATAACCTACAAGAATATTGGAGAGATTTATTGAGCGATTATATTATTAAAAATAATGTCAAAAATATGCATTATAGGAATATATGCCAAATATGGATATTTGGATGAAAGTGTCATTTAAAGTTTTTTTTAAAACTGATTTGTGTTATCATCTCAAAGCTTATATTGTGTGATTGTGTTAAAGAAGTTATGCTGAACGAAGTAAATATTTAAATTATTTTGTTCATGCAAATAAATGATAAGTTATAACAAGTTTTTCTACATGTACTTAGCGTTTCCAAACTTGTTGTCTTTTGACTTGCAGTGTATGAACAATGACATTCAAATGCTGGTGTCTGCTTTTGGTGTACAATATACAGGAAGACCTCGCTTAACGCTGCTTTAGTATAACGCGGATAGGTTATCTATTCTTTAGTTGCCACAACACATATTGATTTTTTTTACATTTTTTGTTAAAATTATTAGGAGTGCAAATTAGTTCGGTCCGTTTTCAAAAGATTACTCTGCTTGTTATGAATGTTTCATAGTGACAGCTGATTTCGATGATTTCAAAGAGATTAGACATCTGTCAATAATATTAAGTTCATATTGTTTTGAGTTTCATAAAAAACTCTGTTTTTTACTGTGTTGAATATATCAAATTTTGTGTCAACTGAGCAGCATTTGTGAGAGGTTTTAATTTTCTGCTTTAATTGGAAGAAAAGTGCAGCTGAAGCGCATCGAATGCTAGTGGAAGTTTATGGTGACAATGTTTCGACGTCGACAAGGAATTGGAGGTATTACTCGATGAAAATCCAAGTCAAATGCAAGAGAACCATGCAGAATATATTGGGGGAGACTCAAAAATCAGTTTCTGTGCGATTGCGAATCTATGGAAATGATTTAAAAGCAAAGCAATCGGGTGCCTCATGAACTGAAACCGACTTCTAAATCGAGACATTTTCGCCGAAACTTAGGCGACGCTTAGGCGCAGTAACAGTCTAATCTATGTATACATATATGTTTTTCAATTTATTATATTAACCTTTCCCTACCGGTGATGTATTTACTACACCTCGACTCTAATAATGGGAATATCGATATGAAATATAATAGATACGGGGTTCAGAATTTTTGTATTCCTCCGTAATATAATTTAGAATCACATCAAAGTATATAAGCATCTATCTGCAGCGACGGAAATAAATAATTTGTCGGGAAATCGGGAATTTGCGAAATCCCAGGATCGAAATTTATGATGCTATGAGCTGCTACAGCCTGGCAATTCCATTACGGACGATCGGTATACAATTGATTCGTTCGAACCGTGGACTACAAGAAAAATGGCAGGAATACGAGCAAAGTTAGCAGATGCAGAGCAGATGATAAATCCGAACGAACCGAACTAATTTGCACTCTATTAAATTGATTGTTTATTTAGAGTTATCTCAATTTTTTAATAATACTAATAAGAATTTTTAGACATTTTTAGATTCACCAATATGTGTCCTTAACATGATATTTTTTAGTCCAGATGTTTGCATCAGACTGAAGAGTTGCTGAAGCAATGTGTCGATGATGCAGAAACAAGATGATGGAAGGTTGTGGCGATGGTGTGCCGGAGTGGGGCATCGACTCTTTCACTTGCTGACTTCCTCGAGCTGCTTGTGCTGGCCAGTGACTAGCCACACGTCGGCAAAGCGGTTGCTCTTCGTCAACTTCTTCGTCCGATTTGACAACCAACTTATTCGTGATAGTCGTATTGCCGTGAGCTCTATCGATATCGCGTGTACGATTGTTTACAATCGTTTCTATTGCAAATCACAAGTTCGCATCCAATCAATAAGTGCTGTTCCTTCGCCGAATTGAAAAAAATCAATCGAAGATTGCAACGAACGAAACTCAAAAGAAGTAAGTATTTCGATCACACGATCAAACATTTCAATATAAAAAAATGCGTTATCAAAATCTCACAACACACAGCATACACAATTTTCTTAAATACACATGATTTTGTACAATTAACGATAGAATTTAGCAATAGCCATAAATGTATCGCATGTTTTTTGATCGTATTTTTTCTCCATCTTCGGAAACATTGCATGTATTTTTAAACCAGTTATTGGGCATTCACTTTATCGTCGTATCTTTGCTTTCGATCATGTTTTCATCAGCAGATTTTTTGCACATATACAAAAATATTCAAACTATTTAATAAAATTTAAAGTCAGCACAAAACATATCTAGTAACAAGAAGCTGTCAATATGATATGATGATGGATAGATTTAAGCTGCTGTGTTGTTATTATTTGACCAATTCATCGCTTTGGAACGATTTAATATACATTTGTGATCATGCAAATTGAAAAGCAATGGAAAAGGCGGATCTTTGCTTTGGTCAACATTGCAAATCGGCAACGGAAGCGGAGGGCGGATTCCGCAAGCAATAGAAATCTGTCCGACGCTTACAAACCTCCCTTGATATCCTGTTTCAATTTTGCACATTTTCCGGCTTCTTGCAATGCAACATGCAACTGCAATCCAGATGCAACCGATAAACAGTTTAACAAAGGATCGCTTTTAATTGGTATCACTCGTTTTCTCACGTCACGTTCTGCGACGACCACATCTGAGGCCTTTCTTCGTGCTCTCTCCATTGTGCTCTTGTAAATGTGAGACCAATCCACACAATGATTTTATTTTTTGAGGTACTACGAGTAATCGAGCAGAGGTCAAGGCTGCGAACTTTCTAATGAAATGTAGGCTAAACGCTTTGAAGTAATGTTATTATGAAGAATTGATTTATGTGTGCAAGCGTCCATCATGACAAAGACCAGGAAGACTAACCGGTACCATACATTGACCAAATGCACGATCTTATCTAAGCAACTTTGAATCGATCATTGATTTTGAGCTTTTGCAACCATCTGCCAAAATTAAGACCTATTCGCTGCAATCGGCGATAGAAATTAGGGATCAAATAAAGATTATCGAGTCTTTCATCATCAAGCATAGTTTTAATGTGGATCAATCAGTAAAAATGTATATCGTCATGTCAGATGGCAGTAATATTAAAAAAGTATTGATTGCTCCGAAGAATAGGGATCATTACAGTGGGAAATACTTGTCCAGCTATTTAATGTCGCTATACTAAATTTTATATAATAAATTCAGTAAATCCATATAAGCCAATTACTATGAAAAAATATTGTGTAATATCATTTTGGGCAACGTAAATCTAAATTCAGAAAAATATGCTTTCAACAGTTAATGTGTTAATACAAGGATTAAAACTAAGAAATGAGCCCTAAATGAAATTTAAATACAAAGATCTAATTGTATACTTTGAAGCAAATAAAAGATCATTGTTAATTAGGATGGTACGAGTGCACCAGAGAAAAAGCGAGAAGAATGCGTCTTTCCACGCCCAAGACTATCGGTCGACTCTTGTCTTCCTTTCAATGCGTTCACGCCTCTACTCGCGCATGCGCACACGCAGAAGGGCGAAAAGAGGTCCCGATTAATATCGCAATCTTTATTCAACAATTTTCAAAACATATATAACGGCATTAAATTCAAATCTACAAAGCTGCTTTTTTGCTTACAAGTAGTTTATGCTAATACCTATTAAATAGATTACATCTGCGTTCAATACAAGATGGCTGGGGTTTCGGTAGACGTGGTTATATTTGTAAAGCGGGAACTTGATTGAAGTATTGCAAATTTTAAAACATCATTGCGGTAGACTGCCGTTTTGTTTACATACAATATCAAAACAACAAAATGAGAAAGAATCAGCTTTGTAAAAATAATTACACAAATAATGTTACTGCCTTCCGTATTATTAGTGTAGGGACTTAACAGTATCAACTGTTTTTTATTTTAATAATTTGTAACCATTTCTCTTTTATGTGTTCTTTGGATGCATAATGTGCCTCCGTGATTTAGTCTTAAATTTCTATTGTTTAAAGTTCAGAGTGTAATAATAAAAGTATCAAAGAGTAAAGTAGCAGTTATGTCAAAGTGCAAGCGATGGTGATTTGCACGTGCTTGGTTTCATGTTACTTCGGATGTATTACGTCCTATATACAAATAACGAATCATTCACGTCAAGTTGCGATATTGACATGTTAATGACATAATGATGATGTATCTCTTCTCGAGCGAAATAGAATCGCAGACAGTGTACGAATTATCGAGATAGTTTAGACTGCTAGGCCATTTAGGGCCATCCTATGCAGTTTAGGACGACGTCGGGCAGATTGAATGGCGTGAAAGTGTCCGTCGGCGCTTTTGACTGCATCTCGGCGAAGAATTGGTCGTGTTGTTGGACCACTTTGCAGACAAAGATCATGGCTCTCATCCCAATGGCTCGGAAGTGGGTCAGCCGCTCTCCTCGGCCGAGGCCACAGTGAAAAGTGACGGCCGAGGCTGGCCAGAAGAAAGTGATATCTGAATATATCGAGCTTCATACAGTCACGCCTATCGTCTACCCAACTCTCGTTTTGTCCAAATGACGATCTTGCTCTTCGACATCGAGCAGATTCCACGCTAATGCGATCCACTCACGTGTCAGACCCTGTCAGACAAATTAGACATATCGTATCAATTCCGCGAGAGAAATCAATCACATATGCATTAGGCTGATTATAAATGATTGCACTTTTGGAGTCCAATAATGATCCATTCTTGTAAAACAAGATAATCATCATTTTACCTTAAAGCTTTTTATCAGGCCTTCGGACCGTAGTTTTTTTCATTTTAGTTCAGAATTTCTGGAGTTCCCACTAAGTACATAGCACTAAGAAACAAATTGAAATCTGGGAGTCCCAGTCTGGGTACATGGCCAATATATAGGAAAAGATAAGCTAAACAAAATACATAATAATTACTTGAGATTACAAGCTGGAATTTGGCTTGATAACAAAATTATTTGAAGTCTTGATTTTAACAGGCTGATCAAGGAGTAAAGATATAACGGTTTTACCGGTTTTCAGTTTTCGGTTCAGTTCTGATTCGAAATTCTGCTTATGATTGTCTATATACACGGTATTTGTCGAAGAACATTTTAAGAAAAAATACCGAGAATTTCCCCTTTAAATTGTCTTGTAAAACTTTTTAATCTAAGTAGTGTGAGGTTACTAAGATGCTACTCACTAAAACCCTTCCTTGTTTACTGCTGCCACTTGGCTACTGGCTAAGTATTGCGTGGCAGCGATGCTTCTTTTCTGAGTCCTCCTGTATGTCCTTTGTTCTCCTGGATGTCACCTGTGTTGCCAATTAGGAGGATGCTTCTATTGTTCGTCGTCTTGTACGTTCAGCATCCTCCTTCTGCTGCATAGCGCACGTCGTGTATTTATGCCCTAACCATAGCATCCGTTAACATTGATAGGGTACAGCGAGCTGACTCCCAGTTCCTTCCGTATGATATCCCTTTCGGTGCTCCATGCTGGGCAGACAAATGTCGTGTGTGCAGGATCGTCGTATTCCGCTCCGCAATGGTGGCACTCCAGATCTCTTTGCCTATTGTGTCCGATGAGGACCAGGGTCAAGTGGTAGCACAGTTGACCGTGCTTTCTAGCTATCCAGGTTCTCAGGTTCGGTATTGGAGACCATGCGAGCCATGGAATAGGGCAAGTCCTCTGGCAAAGAAATCCCGTGGCGTCAGGTCTGGAGACCGAGCGAGCCATGTAATAGGGGACGTCCCCAGGCAAAGAAATCCAGCGGTGTCAGGTCTGGAGACCGTCGTTCGCACGGTGTGGTTCCAATTTGTTAAGGGCGATATTATCATATATGCTTTAAAATGATAATGAATTTCATCCTAGACTAGACAATCTTGTGTAATCCAGATATTATTTTTTGGTAAAATCAAAAAGGTCATCTAGAGAAGCTTTTCAATGTCTTCCAAGAAAAATACACTCTTTATCCAGACGATCGCAAAAGCGCCCTTTTATACTTTCATCTTGGTGATCTGCTGGATGAGCAATCTAAATGAAATTCGGAGTTCATGCTACCTTCAATATCGAGCGCATGTGGAGGTGAATGTATGATACAGATGAGATCGATGTAACCCTTTCAATGATTGGATATTGAAGAGGCTCTAGTTTTGCAGTGAACACTAAATTGTTGATGTTATACTAACAGGCAACGCTTGCTGAAACTATTTGATGTAAGTTCTTCAAAAAATGTTTAAATGTCTATATTTTGTCATCCCTTTGGATGCCCAATTGCGATGAATATGTTTAATGATCCATAGATCTTAAATTAAACATATAATCTGTATTAAGGAGTGGTCAACATGATGACATGAATATTCATAGTTTCGCCAATTTGGCTCGTTGCTGATTATCAGAAATCTTGGCGAAATACTGTGCTTTGCTTCGAATTAAATCTGAATTTTCTCGCTTATTGCAGAGAAAGTATTCAATTATTAACATCGAAATATCGCAATTTAAGCCATTTTTTTCTTGTTATTATTAAAAAATATAAAGTAAGTTAATGTTGGTGTTAAAATGCTTTACGTTTCTTAGAGACGTCGCTCGAAGCAAAAATGTCTGTCACCGAGTGACACTTTCTCCGTGGTCTATGTACACATATGCTTGCCGGTGCCATCACGTTCATTGTTCACGTACTAGCATTTTAGTGTTGTTTTTCTACGGCTCAAAATTTAGCGTCACGTGATAAACCATTTTTAATTTTGACGTGGAAAAAATATGCGATTTTAATGGGATTTTCTTGGATTTTTTGATAGCGCACGGTAGCGACGTTTTGGCTGGATTTAAATCAAAATAAATAAGATAAAATATTTTTTAGTCTTTCGCTGAGCTCATGTGTAGCAGGCGAGTAAAGCAACCGCCGGTATGCGTATGCAAACGAGCTCGCGTGTTGAACGTATGCATTTAGAGCCATTATGCAATGGAAAATGTTAAAGAACCGGAAGATAACAGAGTCAAAAAGGCTTGGCCAATAAACGAACTTGAACTTATATACAATCTTGTGAGGCCATCGAGCCTTCCGTCGAACCATTGCCATCATTAAACCACAACAAGCAGACGAAATTGAAATTTTGTTGCAAACCGCCGTTGACAATGACTCCAGATGCCATCATTGAATCCATCAAGGATTTTCCTACAACGAAAATGTATGTGTACTTAATATGACATAAAACAGAAGCATTAGTTCGTCTTAATTAAATGCCGCGTGTTACGGAATGCTTGTAAATCAATGTCTTTTTAAAGCAAAACATGTTTATCTCACGTAAACTTTCGAATACGGTACATATTTAATTTTTAAGTAATACACCTCAATATCATATGAATAAATGCATTTCAATATCAGATCGTCGAACCGTTATTTTTTCATTTAGGTTTTCGTTCCTTATAATGGGACGCAAAAAAGGAAAGATTAAAGTATTATAAAATGCTAATAAAAAGCAATATTTTTCAAATCTGTTCAGTTCTCGGCCTCATTTGACGCGAACCACTGTGTAAGTTAGCCTCTTAGGAAGCTTCCGCGATCATACAGATCATAGAAAATGCCGTAAAAAGCCCTAAAAAAGAGAGGAGTGGCCGCAAGGTCTGTGTGTCCAATCGGTCCGCTTTTCGGACCGCTGATATGACGAATGAGTGCCTCGCGATCGGATATCAGAACATGTCTACAGAACGATTACAAACTCTCATTACAAAACTTTGGCCGAAGAAGACTGATCGAGTGGGTTGTCTAAATTTTACAATCGGTCGAAAATATTGTTGTTTTTATTTTATTGGTCGGGTTGGCCCAATATTTAAGCGATAACGAAGAAATGAGGGATTAGATAACATTGGATCATTCCAAAGATCACAATTAAATTTTGTGATCTGCAATTCAGCAGGCCTTTGGGGGTAATTGCTTGTCCATATTCTAAGATTTGAATACAAAGACGTATGGAAACTTCATCACGATAATGCGTCAATCCCACAACGTTTTCGTCGTCAACGATTTTCTGACCAGGATCCTCATCCCATTAGTTCTTCAGCCTCTCCACAGCCCTGAATTGGCTCCACCAGACTATTTTTGTTCACTTAAAAAGAGTTCTAAAAGGGAAACATTGGGATACGATTAAAACCATCCAAGAGCTCTAAATGACATCCCAAAAAAGATCCAGGGATGCCTTCCATGCCTGACAATATCGCCTCCAGAAGTATATATATGCAGGATGGTTTTATTTCGATGATGTTTAATTTTTTAATAGTGATGATGATTCATTTGCGGAGATATTGGCTAGGAATTGATACCCATAATATTGAAAGCGTTATGCCATAAATATATTAGAATTTAGATTGGATCAGATCAAATATAAAATAATAATGATATACATATCTTTTGAGGTGAATTTATGATTTTTTTAAATGGACAAAATTGAATGTATGTCTGTTTGTTTGTTGGTATCTATCAGCCGACGAATGAATCATAATAATCGAATGATTTCATTGAAGAGTCATCCACAAATAGCAGCAAAGTTTTGCATAATTCCATATATTTCTTAAATATCTCAAGCGATTTTCGACTTGGTAAGCTGTCTCTTATTAATTTTCTATCTATTGAAAATTCTGCGTTTAATCAACAAAATTGATAGTTATATCATTTTGATGTGATCATGTTAGCTTGAGTATATTTTTTCATGTAAATGTGTGGAAATCTGAAAGCCATAATATGGTCAAATTATTTGGTGTTTTAGTCAAAGTTAAGGGGGGAATTTACATTAGACGGTTGGAAAAATCGATTTTTTTATTTCATAAATTATTAGTAAAATTATTCAAGAATATAATTTGAAAGTTTCACAAAAAAATTCCGATTCGTTTCGATGTTATGAGCATTAAAATGAACGCCGCGTTTGTCTCAAAACCACTTTTTTTCAACTTCGGTACACTTTAGCTTTAAAATTTATTAATCGATTATTTTATAAATTTATATAAAGATTTTGTATTTAATTACAATGAAGAGTAACCAAATTTTGAAATAATATTATTATTTAAAATATATTTTTTGTCGCAATAAAGATGCAAAAAATAGTTTAAAAAAATAGTACATACTATTTTATTTAAACACTTTTCAAACATGTTTTTTTTTCTTTTTCAATCAAAACTTGGTTTATCCATTTAGAAATTATATTGATAATAAAATTGAAAATTGATTAATTTCAATTAAAAATTGTGATTTGCACGTTGCATCAAAGGATCGTGTCGGAGGGTCGTGTATGTCGACCAACGAGCAATGATATTCTTCACTATGGAAGTCCTAAGTCTTAGACAGGTGAATTGCAGCAAAAAAATTAAACATCTTTTTACTTTGTATAATATTGTGGATAGCATAGACTACAATTAAGAAGAAATATTAAAAAATAAAAAAAATGTGAGCGATTGAAGAAAAATGTGTGTTTTTACCAGCTTTTTTTGTAGTTTTTTGTTTGTTAAATAAAAACGGATTGAATATTTTTGGATAATTGTAGTCTATATGATGAAGACATTTATTATACATTTGTTTGCTAAATTTCATAAAGAATGCTCATCTAGGGCGTGTGGGAGCACTTCCATAAGCTTGGAAGCGGTAGTTTCGAGAAGAATCGTCTTTCAACTTTGCGAAGCGCAGCTTCTCCTCGTTGGGCTATAACTTTGCGAATTTCATTTATATCGACTTGAAATTTCCTGAACGTATTCTTAAACATTGATTCTTTCCGATATACGAAGAAAAACATCATTAAATGGTCGTTGTTAATTGACCGAGATAAATTAAAAAAAAAATTCGGACTGATTTTATTTCAAATATCTTGATTCAATTTTAATCATGCGTGTCTTCGTTTGGTTGCTCTTTCAACAGTATACAGTTTCATCAAAAATATCACCAATATTATAATCCTTTTTATCATAAAAAATTAGTATATATCCAATTGTAGTCGTTCGATTTTCACTAGCCGGTATAATTTTCTGTTTTTGTCTAGGTTGGCAAACTTTCAAACCAGATTTAAACAACCTTCTCGTTATCATAGTGGACACTTCAACATTGAAGACTTTCAACCGATGGCTTATATTTACGATTTTGTTTGTTGACATCCTCGAGAATGTCTTCATTATGCTACAAGATATACACGAAATGAAAGTGGACTTAAATTCTCGTCAGCGATTAAACACATCGAAATTAATTGGACTTTAAATCTTGGCCGGTGTGTGCATAAATTTACATCATTTGAGCTTCTATTGCCAAATTATAAAAAAAGCTTGAAGGTAAATCTACTAAGAATAATGCATAGCTTGTGGTTTTGAATGATAAATCATCTTAAAGTGATCGAATACCAGCTTCATTTCTTATGATCAAAGATAATATAACATTTGGTAAACCACTGACACATATTAGCACCATACGGATCGCACAAATAGTTGCAATTTCGTGTCAAGTTTTTATATTCGCCGTTACTTTTATTGATCATCGCGGTTAATTCAATTTGCCGACTCTGCAGTACTGTGGGCTTATCGAAATGCGGGCAGAATTCCATTGAATTGACCGCATAAAAAATAATTTTGATATCGAATGATCCAAAATCTTACACGTTGAAATTAGATATAAGCTGTTGTGCAATATAATACATATTTACGATATCTTAGCATAATATATTATTGCTGATGTTGTACTTTTTTGTCCTTGTTATTGAAGTATTTATCAGTCAAGTTCTATCTAATATGTAATGATATTCATCGATGAGATGATAGAAAATATATCAAAGCCTTAATAACTGATCGCTAATCGACTTTCTTACTAATCCGTGTCATAAAAACATGCATTCTGGATTGATTTTTTCTCAATGGAACCCACACTATTGACCCATTTATCTGATTATAATGATTAAATTCAACCATCGCTTAATGAATTCGTGTGGACAGATGGCTGGAGGAGACTGAAGAGATAAATATCGGTTGCAGCATCCATCATCAGGTCGATCGCGATTTGAATGAACATTAGGCCGACCAGCCGCTCGCGAGTTGTTATATATCTTGTCCATCAATAATAATGTTAATTTTACATTCAAGGCCAATAACTATAATATTATTATGGTGATTACAGCATATGTGGAATTATTACAAATAGCCTAGAAACGTAATTACTCCAGCACTTGTATACAAAACATCGTAAGCACGTCGATTATTCACGTTCATGTACCGATGTGATGTTGCATCTGACATCCTAATCTAAATTTCTGATCCAAAAATACAGATATTAGGGGGACCCGAAATATTCGCGTATTTAGCAAAAAGTGCTCAAATTTATTAATAACAAAAAAATTATATTCAACATTATAAAATATTATTCCCCTTCGACATTCAATACATCTTCCCATTCGCTTTAGCAGTCTTTCGATCCCTTTTTTTGTAAAAAAAAATTCGGTTTAGAAGCCAAAAAACGATTTCAGTTAATCTGAGCATAGCAACTCCTCGATAATTTGTTATGGATTTGTGTTCCTGAGAACATTTTGAGCAAAAATATCGTTATATTGCACTCATATATCTCTAACTGTAGCTATGCGAAATTAAAGTTGCTCGAAGTCAGCTCGAAGTTGCTCGAAGTCAAGTTTAGCTCGATATTTTGTCATGTGTGTTTGTATTTTCGAAGCAAACATGTCAAAATATCTTAATAAAGGAACGAAAAGTGGAGAAGTTTGAGGAATTTAAAAAAAGACATTATCATGGAAACCCGACTGGAGTCAAAAGCTGGTGCAAATGGCAGAAAACCATTGCTTTAAAAAATATCTATAGCTTGAAGATCTGACTTCATTTCTTGGCCAAGAGATAAAACAGCATCTCTTACCAATTTATAAAGATTTGTCTAGGGATGAATTACTTCAAAGATGCTTGGGTGGCCATACCCAAAACTTTAATGAATGTTTTAACTCGACGGTTTGGCGACTGGTTCCAAAACACCTGCATTCTGTTGTAAAAATCATTGAAATATTAAAGATACATTGCTGCTGGGATATTTAATAATGATTACAGCTTCATTTTGAAGATGATGAATATATTAAATATAATTATTGGCACCTACTGTAAAGTCTTTGCTGAATATACTGATGAAGCGCGATTAGCGCTGTAGAATCTTATAGTTTTTCTGAGACAAAAGCAGCTTGTATAGCCCGAAAACAACAGTTAGGTCGAAGATAATCAACTTTTTGAGATAGCTGAAGATCTATTATATGCACTTGGAATCATTGGTTGATCAGTAAGTCACTAAAATTGATAGTTTTATCGCATTGAAACTTTAAACGAGATTATCTCGAAACTGCATTTTCAAAATGTTCGCCAGTTGTAGCTTAAAAGGTTGTTGATCGATCTGATTGAAATTTTGAGATGTTTCTCACTATAATATTATCTAGTCAACTAAGCTAAAGTTTTAAGCTTGATATCTGTGCACTATTACCACTTCATTATAAGCATCTTTTTTTATGGTTTTACTGAATTTTTTTTTCAAAAAAATATTATACAATTGATGTGGACTTCATAACTTTGGGGTCTGGAAATTTTATCCTTAACAAATTTATGGCACAAAAATAATATTTTATAATAGTTCTACAAAAAAAAAAAAAACGTATAAAAAGATGTTTCCGTCACTGTGTTTGGATACAAATTGAGCTCAAACATAAGATCTCAAAATTATTTCGAATACTTTCGGGTCCCCCTGATATTTTACAAAGTCGAAAAGATAATAATTTATATGATCTATATCTAAATTTGCTATATTTTTGTAATTTAAATTAGTTCATGTCAATATGCATGACATAAATAAAACTTTAATCAATGAACTTATTCATATCCGCTTTAAAATGTCGTAATTAATACAAAAGTTTCCTTAAAATAATTTGATCTACTTTCACTGGCTACTTTCTCATATTGCCTTTTATGAAGATGCAACAAATTCAGTGGTTAGATCCTGATCGCCGCGAAAGATGAATGCGAAATCATCATTCGCGGTTATTGCAATATTTATCGTCAATAGTCATCGACAATTCTAATGTAGGTCAAAAATCAAAGCAAATTAGCTCGAGTTATTCAAATTATATTTAACTCATTTAGGTACGGATAACTTATAAGCCTCTCAAGTGCGACGTTCGTATTTATCCCACATCTCATATAAAACACGATTGTAAAATAATTCTGTGTACATCGCCTAATGCCATTGAATACATTAACTTATCAATATTTTTACTAACAAAAAATTTGAAACGATGTAAAAAACCGCGATTAAATATGTAAATGCTAGACAACTTTTTATGAAATCTTACTCAGCTCGTCAAGACTTAAAATCATCATTATCTTCAACCTAATTTAATTAAATTAACATGCCGATCCAAAAACTGGTTGTGTTCGATTAAATATACCGCCAATCTTAATCCTTCGTCGTTCGCCTTGCCACATATGCTGCTCGCATTCGATCCAAATTCAATATTATATCAACGCAAATACATTGATGTACCATGTTTTATTAGAACTAATCTTGAAATTGGCGTTTCCATTTTGTCCAAAAGAAAGCCAATGATTCATATATTGTATGGACGCATTGAGAAACGCAAATTACCCAAACTGAGATGACACAAAAATTACGAAACACTACATGAGGAAATGTTTCCATTGAAATCCTATTGATGGAGTGATTAGTAAAATAACGGATTGAAATCCGAATTTGCGTCGTTTTTGGGTTACATACATACGACACGTGATACTTTTGATTACTAAATTACGTTAAATCAATATGCCTTCGTATTACAGCACCAATCGCGGAATGCATAGTACTATGTGTCCCGATTAAAGTGTGTTAAGGCGTCTTCTCACTTTGCAAATTTAAAAAAATCGATTTTTTTTAATTTTGAAAGTACATATCTTCAAAAATGTTATATCGAAATTTCATAAAGATCGGAAGAGTCTAACTACATTTTTGGCCGACCGTTAGGTGACTACCTGAGAGCACCCGGCTGCATACATATTGTTCAGACTCATGGTGCAAGTACAAGAAAGTGGTGAAAAACAATCAGATAGAAACTTTTAAGCATCCTCCTGCTCTAGCTGAAGGTGTTCATGAGGTTTTGAAACCAATTTATGAAGATCTTCGGAGGAAATACCCAAAATAACAACGAGTGTTTCAACAGCTGTGTCTGGGCAATTTTTCTGCAACCAAAACTTTAAACGCGTTTATCTCAAAACAAGGTTTTTCGGTGGCTTGTTGATGAAATTTCGGAAACTATCCGGCCGATTGTCATGAAATTTGAATGACATATTTTTCATAGTTATGGCTATAGCGCATATCATCAGATTTTTGAAATTTTGATTTTAAGTAATTTTTTTTTACAAAAAACTGCCAAAAAAACGCATTTTTTTTTACTTTTTCGAAAAACGTGCGCCATTTTGTTATTTTCACGAATATCAAAAATCTGATGATATGCGCTATAGCCACTAATATACTGAATCTAAAACTGTTTTATTTTTTTGATTCAAATGACCCATCTCGGAGATACCATCAACAAGCCACGAACATAACATTTCTACACGGGTTTTTCGATGCTACTGTTTTATTATAATAATTGTTCAAAAAAATAAAAATATTTTTTTTTCATGTATTTGAAAGATGTGTTTATTACATAAGATCCATTTTATCTCATAATTTTTAGCAAAAATCCTCGAAAAAAAATCGCGAAAATAGCCTATTTTTGAGGCGCCTAAAGTGAGAAGACGCCTTAACTCATTCCCGTCGGGTTATGCGTATATGCGTATAGGAATTATTCAATTATATATACTTGTTCTTCAACGCTTTGGCGGACGCGTTTGCATTATGTAGTCAGTGTCCGAAGATATAAATTTATAGTTGATGTATTTATTATCAATGTAAAGTTGTAAGAAGTGTCGAAAATTGTCATTTATCACATCATTATCTCACTGTCTTACTCAATCAAAGTTTAATGCATTTTCTTAGTGTTAAATTCGATTAATAGGCAGGTTATTTTTTAAAACAACAGAGTTCATTGCATTAATTTCGAATAAATATGGAGACGTCCGCAATTACGAATCATAGATGGTAGTCACTATAATTATAGAGTGAGCAATTAACTGAAATCGAAATTCCTACGACAAATTTGGTATGGGTATACTAATTTTCAACACGGACAATTGCACAATGACAAATCGCGACATAGAGTCACATTCTGTTTTTAAATTATCTTTTTAAGCACAGATTGGTTGCAATTGAAAAATTGCTAAATATTTCATTGGGTGGGATTTGGGCGTAAGCTCTAAAATTTTGTTCATTATAATACAAGTATATCAATGAGAAATGTGACGATTAAAATATGATCGTTCTATAAACCATCTGCGTGATGGTTGTTTCGCAATACAGTCAAATGAAAAATCCGAAACTGAATCATTCGAGTCGATGATTTCATAATTTTGGCAGCTGTTTTCAAAATTTTGCGGTCTAAAAACTTTTGCCGCAATCCCGAGTAAAAATATTCGCACATTGTTAGCACAGAAAAAATATCGCATTGTTTGGTTGAGTATTTTTAGTTTTATTTTTATAGAAAACTTAAAAGGTAGCGATCTATGAAGGAAACGACCAATTTGATTGCGTTTCGAGGTGACATACATTTTTTAAAAAATCCCACAAGACAACGAGAGCTTTTCGCCAAAATTGCATCGATTGACATTCAAAGGACGACTTTCTTCCGAAGTTGTTTTAAATAAATTTGCTTTTGAGTTAAAAAGAAAGCCTTTGAAAATTCGCACTGTGGTAAGCAAGTACGACGCCTTAAGACAACTTTCCATACGTGATTCTTGTTTTTCTCTATGTTGATTATTACCGCGATAGAATGCAGTTTCGAAATAAAAATTACACATAATCGATTTAATTTAGACGATAATGCGTTATTCGAACGATATACTTAAAAAAATCTTCTTTTTTAAGGGATTTTAAAATAAAAAACCCATTTCAATAAAATTTAATAGTACAACATGTCAAGTATACTGTCGCATAATTTCAAATCAATTGGAATAAAACTCTAGGAAAGAGAGCCTTTAGAAATTCAGATGATTAGGCTCGACCGGTTGAAAATGTCGCATTTGAATCACTTTTTTCTCAAAACTCTATTATCGATTCAATTATTCAAAAACGAATTCAAGGATCTTATTGAAATTTTGCATAATTATTATAGATAGGATTGACTAATGTTTGAATCAAGCATTTTTTATTTTCTTTGGTCACAACACATGGTGTATATTTTACTAAAAATTGTACTTTTTTGCATAACATGTTAAAAATACATTTTTTTAATCCTACGTTTAATCGCATTTTAAACTCACCTACTTATTAAAATATTTAGATTTCTAATTTCATATAAAACTATCATGAGTTAACTTAAATTATATAAGAGATATAGTGAGATAGATAGTCCCAAAAGTACCCGATCTAACGCATAGATGACGGTTTTTGTTTTTAAAAAGTACTGTGATAGAAAGTGTCTACCTTATAAACCTTAAGTTTCAAGATTTTCAAAAAGAAGAAGGAAAAACTACCTAGATTTTGTAACTTAAAACTAAAAAAACTAGCTGAGATAGCAGCATAAATTAGTAAGATTCATAAATATTTAATTTTTATGGGTAAACTTCACCTAGATTCGTTCGCGACCTCATTTGGCGCGAGCCATCTATGTAAGTTAGCTTCTGAAGGGACTTCCATGATCGTACAGTTCAAAGAAGGCTCCAGATACGCATTTATCCCCGAAAATGCTGCAAAAATCCCTAAAAGAAGACGGAGTGGCCAAAAGGTCTGTGTGTTCATGCGGTCCGTTTTTCGGACCACTGACTTTCGCTACAATATATTAGCTGGTTTAAAAATTAAATCAATTTTACGAAAGACATAGAATTTCTTGCGAAATCGCCCGGACTGTAAAATGTTAAAAGTATATTAATTTAATATTTGTATTAAAAATTAAACACAAATCTATTGAATTGAGATTGAAAAAGCCTCTTTAAAGTATATCAGAATATTCTACCATCAATCATTCTTTTGAGTTTGTGTAAGAAAGCAATCATTTATGGCCAAATATGCAAATAAGCAAGAAATTCTATTGGATTCAAAAAATAAATATTTCAAGCTAATAGTAGTAGATATCAACGTTTTTGTAATCAGTGAACTGCACTGCAATCGACGCAAATTGGGCGCCAAATTTAAAATATTTTCACCATCGAAAGTCCGATGCAGATCATTTTTAATACTTTCATTCCGCAACAATACAGATTCGGAGATAGAAAAAAAATCATATTGCTCAAGATTTCCTGGTGGCTGTTACACCTCGTGAAATCTATTTTCACTCGCTATAATATAGTGCAACGAACTGTCATAATGCTCGAAAAAATTCTCATTATTACTAGATCTAAATTTGCTCAGTCCCATCAATTGCCATGACTCGTCGAAATCGACTTATAATTTCATTTCGGATGAATTCTTCTGCAGAAGAGACGTCCATGAATTCGGATCGAATCGGACGTCAAAATCACATCCGTGCGTACAAAGCGGACCCTCAATCACATATTGCTTGCATCAATGCTGCGCGCGCAGAGCTTGACGCTTTTGCAATCGCCATTGTTGAGAACGCAACCATGCTAATTTTGCATCCGACGGTTCCGCCATGTGGCGCTGATGAGCGCGAACGAAATTTGAATCGAGATAATTGTCGGGACTCGGTGTTGCCAGCGTGAAAAACTTGCGATTATTGCCAACAAGAAAAATGGTTGCACTCAGAATGCTTCCTTATTAAATAAAAACAATCGCGGAATAAAAACAATCGGATTTAAGCACGAAAAACCGATGTTGATAATGTTGTAGCACAATGCAGTCTTGTAGGATGTTGCATAATTTCATTAAAGTACGAACCGATTTTGTATAAGCACATGGTAGCTGGCATAATTAGTTTTGACACTTTCGCGGACACGTCTTCAATTGCAGTCATTTTGTGTATGTTGCATGGGATTATTCCCGCCGAAATCTGGACGTATGGAAACAGCGGCGTAACCATTAATTGGCAAGCTTAGGCGACGCCCAGAGGCTGTAATTGTCTAATCTATGTATACATATATACAGTACATACATATATGTTTTTCAAAGTGTTATATTAACCTTTCCCTACCGGTGATGTATTTACTATACCTCGACTCTAATAATGGGAATATCGATATGAAATATAATAGATACGGAGTTCAGAATTTTTGTATTCCTTCGTAATATAATTACAAATCACATTAAAATATTAAAGTATATAAGTATTCATCTGCAGCGACGGAAATAAATAATTTGTCGGGAAATCGGGAATTTTGCGAGTTTTGGTTCGTGTCTCAGCAGATGGTATTATACGAAAATGGGGGCTCACGCGGTCATCAACTCGAACTAGCATTTAAATATCTGATGACGATACCTACAACGAGTGTGGAGGCTGTGTATTTTCAGCAGAAATTTGCCTGGCTTCCAAAATCAGATCCAGACTAAATGACGAAACACTCGATGCTATTACTTCGGGTATATTTTCAAAATAATATTTGAATTTCTTAATGTTTTATTTATCTATTTTTGAATTGTATTTTTATCTTTTCTTAAACAAATAAAATTCTTTCGGCTTCAAGCTATTTTTTATATTAAAAAAATAGACTTATTAGTAATTTTTGATCAAATTCATCAATATAATTTCTTAATCTATTAAAAATTCCGATCTCGGGATCCCGGGACTGATCCCGGGATGGGCTAATGCAATCCCGGGATCGAAATTTCGGCTAGGGATGGATTCCCTACATGAGACGCGATTTCCTTATTCTTTGAATAATACCTACTTTCAAAATATATTTCATGATTTATATAAATAGTTATACAATTTTATTTATTTTAACTATTGGTTACCTGACTATTACTTATTTACAGATTTTTTTTTTTGACTATTTACAAGTTCTTTTAGCAACTAACTAGGAATCAGTTTTATCTACTATTCGTTGCTACTTTTACAAATCTTGGCTTACTTGTTCCTCCTTATTTCTTACATAGTTGATACTACCCAATAATTAAGAATTCCAGACGGTGATGATGATATTAATAGTAATTGTATGTTTTAGTGATGATTTAACTTTTGAATTCATTTTCATGAATTGCGTCGATAACTGATGTTCCAGCTGATATTGAGGTATCCGCGAAAGCGTTAAAAGAAATACGCAGTATTTCTTGGAATATAGTATAAAACTTAACTGATAATCTGGAGTGCTTGGAATCCAGTTCCTCGTTTATATCAGGCTTTCTCTTTGGGAGATCATCTTCTTTGTTTGACGACTTCAAAACGATTTAGAAGGCCACGGACACCAATTATATTATCATTGTGATGTGGGGTTTGCTGATTATCATTTATTATTGCTTTTATGCTGTTCTATTCTTCTTGATCTCGTTCTATTTCTTGAGCTATCCTAGATTTGAACTAGTAGAGTGTTATATAATAACTAGATATAGAATATCCTATGGCTATACATCGATGAGTATAATTAACTACGTAAGAAATAATAAATGAAATCAAGTTAGATAAACTGCAATAAATTGCTTGTATAACAGTTAGGATAGGATAGATAACAAATAGTATCTATGATTAATTAGCAAAATTATCACTTTTTCAAATATTTACTTTGCTGGATTTGATTTGATTCATATTTCATTATGAATCAAATGGATTGAAATATCAATTAGATACTAATTCCACTGCAATTCCTCTATTCCAAAGTAATCTCATTTGATGATTACAATCTTCAATAATGTCGAATGATCGTGATTTTGTGATAAAATTGAAAGTTTTTTTATCAACAAAAGAAGAATCTTGTTATGGCGACGAACAAAACATTATATGAACAACTTTCAAATGTCCAAAAGATTTTATCATGCATTCATCAGGAAGTAAATGTCACTGAAGATATCCGGAAATTATTAAGAATTAATTCATAACAAAACAAGATACAATATTGATGAACAATTTTCGAAATCTGAATAATTGTACATATCGGCATTAAATTCAAATTTACAAAGCTTATTTTTTGTCTACAAGTAGTTAATATTGATTATAATTAAATAAACGTCATCTGTCTTCGATACAACGTGGCTAGGACTTTGTTAGACGTGGCTAAAATTGTAGCGCGGGAACTTGATTGAAATATTAAAGCATTACATTAAGTACATATAATATTTATTTCATGCAGCTGCACATTGCCATTTTCTTTACTTAAAATATCGAAACAGCAAAATTATAAATAATCAGCTTTGTATGAATAATTAAACAAATAAGGTCGTTGCCTTCCGTATTAATATAACATGCTTTCAATTATTTAAGCATGAAATATACGACCCAGACATTGAAAAGAGCGCTTAAAATCGATTGTATTTATGCTGTGAAATTAGTCGAGGCTTTCATTGTAACATACTCGTTTGGTTCATTACCGGGCTTATTTGCATTATGAATTATTAATATTTTGCCGAAGTACATAGAAATGCTAAATGTAATATTATTAAATGCTGTTTCTCAACGGCGGGATTTGGCAAATTAAAAAAATATTTCCGAATCATGCTGGAAGCAATGGTTGCATTCGCTGGCGATTGTCATCGCATTTCCTTCCCGGATGCTTGCACGCGGAAAGAGTCGATAAAGTAGTTATCTTCTTCGCTGTAAAATACCGTCATGTGGACTTTTATGAAAGTGAAAGCGATCAAATTATCGAAATAATGCTTTTTACAGGCCAAGTTCCACTTACTTATGAGACAATATAATGTACCGACATCACGCTTCCGTTATTGAAAGATGAATCAGTTTCTGCAGAGCAAAAAAATCAATGCAATCTATTCGGCATTATGTAAATCGCCGATGGCATTTTTATAGCCTTCCTGTTATATCCGACTTCAATACACAGTTGCATAAGATATTGAGGAGCGATTCTCGAAAATTTTCTATTGACATCCAATATGTGAACTTTCTAGCGATGTTTTAGCATTACTCGGTTAGATCATCAATAATCCAATATTAGTGCGGATTGAACTTCAAAGAAGTGTTATTCTGCACGTTTATGCAACACGCAAGGATGATTTCTCATTTAACACCATAACTACCGAGAAGATCAATATCAAATCTTTTCTGAATATTTTCAGCTGTTTTTTCCTTATATATAATAATATCCAAGCATTCTACACATTCACATTACCTCTTTATTTTTTCATATTGGTTTTCGTTCAGTTCCTAACATTTATATCGGTTCGATCATCGTTTTTGTTCCGCCCGCCCTTAAGTATCAACGGGGCTCCGCAGCATCGATACGGACTCGCAGCATACGACGGAATCCTTTATTTAACCTCCAGGGGCTCCTTATCTCCGACCGTAAATGAGAGAAATAATTAAAACATTGTGATCTTTAATAATTAAATTTAGTTACCATTTGATTCTGATAATTATTATTTTAATTTATTAGGTTGGGGAATAAGTTCGTAGCGTTTTTATCAAAAACTTTTATTTAAACAAAAATCAATAGTTTTAACAATAAATAAATTAATTATGAATTCGCCGTTGCTGTATACTACCTCCTCTTACCTCTCGACCTATTTGTCGATGCCGTTCTGTCAAAAGTCGTCCGGTCTGGTATCGAAGAATTTGTTGAGCCAGTTTTTAAGGTCGTCTTCATTGTTGAAGGTAACGTCTCTCATATGGTTCAACAGGGAGCAGAAAATTTGACAATCCGTCGATGCAAGGTCTGGAGAATACGGCTCCCATTCGAGCTCTTGGAGTGCGGCTTTGACGACTTGTGCAACATGGGGCCTGTCGTTGTCGTGAAGGACTATGGTTAAGCCTTGTCGATGGGATCTTTTCAGTTGTATAGCCTCTTTCACGCGTTGTAGCTGAGCTTTGTAAAGCTCCTTATTGACCGTGGCATTCCTTTCGAGCATTTAGCCCAATGCACCATGTCCTCCCAACCCGACCAAATGCAGATCTTTGGATGGAAGTCAGACTCTCGGCTTTGGCGTATCTCCCGGAGCCACGCATTCCTTTCTTTGCTTCATGTTTATGCATAGGCACCATTTCTCATCTTCCGTGACGATTCGGTACAAAAAGCGCTGTTTATGACCGCATGTTGCTCGTTGGCTCAATTTGAATTGAAAGCGATTCAAAAGGTCTTCCGAAATGTTGCTTTTTACCTCCTGGTTATTCCAATTTTAAGACTCAAAATAAACAATTAAATTAATAAAAAAAATGATTAACACAGATTTGTAGAACAGAAAGAGCTCTATCGAATGAATATTGTACACTTTGTCAAAAAGCAAAAAATGTCATAAAACAATAAAACGCTACGAACTTATTCCCCAACCTAATATTTATTTAATTTTAAATTGTAATAAGTATGCAAAAATAACCGCGAAATATTCCCACGCTACAATATTTTTTTCGGTTTTCGGTTCAGTTCCGGTTCGAAGTGCTGGTTCTATCGGATTTATTTTCTTTCAGTTATTCTGACTATTTTGAATAAATATATCATAAACAACAAATATCAAAGCAAATTTATCACTGTGTAAACATTGATTTGAATACGTTTTTATTATAAAAGTGAATAAATTTCGATTATTTTAATACTCAAGTATCAGTCATTTCGACTGGTGTGGTACTTATAGTGTTAATTACAGTCCAAGATTGTATCGAATCTCACAATGAACATTTCACAATACATTTAACAGATTGTTATTCATTTGATAATGTGTAATTTTTATGAGCTGTTATGTAAATTATGTAATGATTTTTTTTTCCAGAGTCATCACTCCTACGGTGCGAAGTGAGATCGGGCGCGTCTTCAGAAGTGCTTGGCTGCAGCTTGTGTCAATAATTGATTTGGTGGAGAAAGTGCATGTTGAGGATTGATCGTCAACGTGCATTGCATCCATAGTGTTAAGTGTCAATCGTCAACAAACAGAGCTGCAGAGCAGCATAAGCGAAATGTACTAATGGAGAAAGGAAATGCACCTATTTCTGGAGACAATCGTTTGGCTAATCACTCTCCACAGCTTCGTCGGAGCTGGTAAGTCAACTATGCAATTTAGCTACAATGCGAAGAGAAAGTAGATTCCTCATAAGCATATTTGCAATTATGATAAAAGTGCATTCGTAAACAAACGCACACTGTGAGATGATCATTTGAACAATTGAACGCTTGCGCAATTGTCTGCTAAAAGACATCTTAAAAGGCCATTTATCACGTATATGCCAACAATGCATTTATAAATTATCATACATTTTTACATCGAAACGAAGACAATATGATCTTTCATATGAGCAAACGTCATGTCTTCTTCGCAATAGAATACATCGAATTAAATTCCGATTACAAATAATCATCGTTGATGATGGGGAATATGTTCTGGAGAAGGTCGCGATTAACGAGGGAATATTCGCTCCTAATGTCAGTCGTTTTTATCTAACAACTCGCATGGTTTATTTTATGAAAATTGTAGATGCTGGAAACTTAATAAATGGGGGTTAATTTTTTAAGTTCATCGGCCAAATGAACTGAATTTTTGACCACCTTTTGCTACGTTTCGACATCCCTACATTCTTGAATCGTATTGTAGTATTGAATATATAGTTTTAACCGAATTGATTGGAAAATCTTTGATTCCTTGATATGTCAATATCTTATTATGTATTTATCTTTATAAATAGAAAATATTCAAATTATAAGATTTCGAATTAAAGGAGTTTCACCGTACTATAAACCCAGTGGGCTTGCTAACTCCTACGTATTTGATTGGGAATTTATATTTAACCCAGATAAACCTACGAGATTCTGTTCTTCGATACATAAATATCGAATTTCAAGGATAATACGGTAAATGCATCAATATCCAGAATAAGATCATCAACACTTTGGTTTGTGCAAAATTGCTGATGACATATTAAAATTATCATCAATATAAACAGGGTGCCTGTATTAAGGTCAATAGGCATACCTGCGTCAATTGTAGTTGGGATTTATCCCAAGAATAATATGCTTTCAGAATCATTATTGGTTTTAAGAATAAATTCACTGATTTAACAAATTTGAATGATCGAAATTATGCAACTTTAGTCTTTGTTTGCATTGAATATGTAAATATTCCAATGGATGAAAATGCCTCATTCTTAGAAAAATCTATGTAGATTGGTGCCTACGTCCAATTTAAAGAAGATTTTGGATAGAAGTGATGATATATATGTTTTAGAAACATCATTATCATCAAGCAAATGATATCGCCTTTGTCATTAAAGCCCTTGGCTCGTTTAATTTTGTCCCAAGCAATGGCAGTTTTTAGACTTCCCAAATGCTATACTACCTTCGATTTCATTGACCGTGTTAGTCATGTGTACCATATATATGTCCTAGATAAATATAAATTGCATTGATGAACTAGGATAAAAACGAATTATGTAATAAAAATTTATTGCATTGTTGAGGCATCATTAGTTCAGTGACTTTCGACTGGGTCGAGATGTTTTGTGGAATATATTATGTTAAACGGTCATTTAATAGGCAGATTTCTGTCAAATCATCTTCTTAGAAGAAAATAGAACAGAATGAGTGTCTCTTTTATAGTCTGCACCGTTATGTACGAAAGCCACACAATTGCTCGATTTAAAGAGAACTCTACGCATACTTAGTAATCAGCAGTTAACTTCTTGAGAAATAAAACGGAATAATCATTCGAAATGTATTCACAATGCTGAATTGGCTATCTGTGTTAGTGTTGCCTTTCAATCGAAGAGTCTTCGCCTAAGAAAACATCAAGAATCTTAATGGAGCACATAATTATAATAGCTGATATATCCTGTCTGTGTATAAAGTGGGCTAGATTCTGGATTTTAATTATAATGATTCGGGTTCAAATGAATATTTGGGAGATTAGAATCCAAAATTCCTTTTTAAATAATCTTATGGTGATGGAAAATCATCACATGAAAAATCTTTCGTCTATCAGATCAGTCCAAAGATTCGTGCGCATTTATGGGATTTTTAAAAAATAGTGTTTATAAACACAGTTTAAATTGAAATAAATCTGTCCATTGTCTTTTTCTTATGACGCTATGATAAATAATCCGCTTTTATATAAACTGTCTAAAAATGGATTTCTTTCGAAGCGCGATAAAAGGGAAGTGTCGATGTTTATTCTTTGCTGGAAATTGGATTCGGATAGCTCATGCTGTACCCACTTTCTCAGCTTGGGTACTTTCCCAATCTCCTTTAAATGACGAATAACTGTTCCATGAGATGAATCCATTCTTTCTACGATCTGATCCACTGTTAATTGTGGTTCTGACTGCTGTAGATCAGGCAGATTCGTCACTTGTAAAATAAAAATAATATAATATAGCAAGTTTGTATTGGTTTTGTATCTATTTAAAAAAAATCCCAAACATGCGCACGAACTTTTGGACTGACTTGATATAATAGTCATATGTGGAAATCGCCTATCTTTCTTCGCCTAAGTTTTTAGTTGTGCTAATAGCATTAACGTATCTTGTGAATTTCCCATCATCATTGTATTGTATGCACAATAAAATGCTCGATGCATCGGATTTCGTATGCGAAAATGTATAATACATATTTCTTAATTAACAAATTTTCGAATATATTATATTAAATCGCTTTCCCAGACCACATGAAGCAAATTCGTATGTCGAAAATGTTAAATCAACGCATTTTATTCCGATGCAATCCAAAATTTTCTCTTTTAAAACACGTGACATTCGTCATTGCTCGAAAATATTGCAGAACAAAGAACGAATCGCGAATGCTAATAACTGTTATGTCGACTCGAATTTCGTCCACGTACTTGCGCTGGTCTTTTTCCAAGCTGACCGATTTGTTCAGGCAAAAAATGCATTATTGAAATTCGCCATTTCTTCCGTTTTGAAAGTATGCAAAAATGCATCCGCCTGAACGATCGACGGAATCCAGCGCAGATGTGTGGCCGATTTTGAGGTCAAAAATCGACGAGATCAATGGAATACCATGGATGTGTTCTTCTTCGGCCAACCTTAAAAAATTGATCTGTCACGACTTCGAGAACTGGTCGTCGCATTTTAGCGCTGATCGAAATTATCAGATCGTTTTTTGCATCGGCTCGTATCAGTTCCGATGTTAGAACACGTATATAGCCGGTGTGTCCTGATTTTTTCAAACGCAAATGTCACACATCGACGAGGACAACACCAGAAGGATCTTGGAGGGTTGCCAAACCGACTAACGAATTCCTAAACGAAAACGACCCTAATTTCCAAAGATACGCTCGACCTACTCACTTTGCATCTCGTCGTATAATAATTTATTAGATTAGTGTGTTTAGGATGTGGTCATATCGAAATCTAGCCGAAGAAAACCAGTCGAAATGCCATGGCATAGATATTATGGTTTGTTCATCTCTTGATTTGGCGTACACATAAAAGGTCGAAATGTTAATAAACAAATTGATTTCGAGTCGGTCAGTTGGATATTACGTGGAATTGAATTTAATATATACATAGATGACATAAATCAGAGTTTCCCAATCTGTGATACGCGACAAGCATTTGCTTAGGAAGCGTGATGATAAATATATTATAATATGTTTATATTACCAAATGTGATTATATTCAAATTGTTCATGTTGTTTGTATCATAAATCGTATGTAAAAAAAATTAAATTATGTATATTGTTAGCACCCCGAGTACATAAGGTTCATATACGAGCATATCCTGAAAATAAGTGTACTAAGTTTTTATATATTTTTTAGATTTGAAAATAAACACAGGATATTGTTGATACGTTTATTAACTATTTTTCCACATAATCGCCATCATGTATATCTGATGAGCCGTGGCATAAGTTTCTTTATGCCCTCTTCGAAGAACTCTCTGCCAGCTCCTTCGCCCACTTCAGAAGCTCTTTTTACACCTGCTCGTCGGTTGAAAATTGAATGTGTTCTTTCAAAGAGGGCAAAATATAATAATCTGAAGGCGCAAAGTCAGGGGAATACGGGAGGAAGTTAAAAACATCCCAATCAAATAAGTCCAAGAGCGCCTTGGTGGTTAACCTTTTGAGGAGTGAGCAAATTTAAAATCGATGAAGTCGTTGATGCCATAATCGCTTTACACCGCTTAGTTTCTCTCAGCGTAAGATAATCTTCGATTCGAGGCAGTCAATTGTAAATAAACACTGTTGATAGCATACAAGACCACATAATTTTTTTTACATAAACAATACACAAAAAATCGTTTCATTTGCTCCTGCTTTAAAAGGAAATGATAATCGGACAAAGACTCATTCAACAAGCAGCACACAATATTCGGTCATTTCTTTGCGTAAACAAATAACAAACTTGAAATCGAAATCATTATTAGTCGATAAATTTGGGTTAACGATCTATATAATCGTGCGATGTATGCGGGAAAGCTCTCCGTCTCTATCGTCTGTCTCCGAGCTCAATGTACAAGAGTGCTCTTTCTGAATAGTGGAAGGGCCCAGGCCCTGGAATAGTACTTCTTTAGGGGTTAAGGCTGTGTGAGGATGGCGTTGTCATGCAACAAGCACACTCCTCTCATCAGCATATCCCTCCTTTTGTTTTGAATGCTTCTTTTCAATTTTTTAGGGTCTCACAATATCGTTGTGCATTGATCTCTCCTTGAGGCAGACATTTGACCAAAATTATGCCTTTTCGGTCCCGCTATGCTCAATTTGTCAGGAGATCCCCCTCTACCACTCAGTATGGCCAACCCTTAAAAAACACAGTCTGTTATTGTCACAGTACACTTACTTTCCGGATATGCCTCATATGATATACATTGAAAACGATCCAAATCTTCTGATGAAAATCTTCATTTCATCAATTTTTTTGAAATATATAAGATCTACAACATGAAAATTATTTACGCAAGCATTAAATGCCTTTCGACTGTGTATACATTATATTTATCTTCGAATCCTAATCCGAGCGATTTTTAACAACCATTGCTGCTCAAATTATGATCTGAATAGTTCTCAACCCTTTGATTAGTGAGTTAATTTTAAATTGACATAAACGTAGATACTATATTCGTATGTGAACAGCTCAACGTCCATAAAAATTCATTACTCTTTCAGGACCGCGCAGCTTAAGTCAATCTTGTATTTCAATAAATGAACCTTAACACTACTGATAGCACATAGTATTTGTTCATTTATTCACGTGGACATAAACAATACATATATGTGTCTTCAGTTTTAGTAACAAATAATGCATTTATATCCGTCTCTATTTCTGATTCACAATCAACGTGCGAGAATGCTCTTTCTGTATCACTCGAATCCGCAGCATATGCGGGATTACTCATCAACGGGATAACCAAAGCTTCGAACCATTATATTTTCATTGCAATTTTCGTTTCGGTTTAATTTCGAACATTTATATCGGTTATGATTCGAAGCCCCGGCCTTAACTACTTCATGGTCAGTTGCTGTTTTAAATTATCGCGATCTCACATTAGTGTTCACAGTTTTCGATCATATCGTATAAGTATTACAGATCTTTTATCTCTTTCAATTATTTTTTGACACTTGTAGGGCTTCAGATGAAGGTCTTTTCTTTAAGGTATGCGGTGAATGGATCTGGTGACGTTTTGAATCATTTCATGGAAAGTTGCTATTCATTTCATACTGCCATGAGGTTACTTTGATTGTATGCATAAATGAAATAATTAATTTTACAATTCGATCATATCTTTCATTATTTTTCTATTTTTAAGGGGCACTTTGTATCAATTTTATAAATTGTCGCATAGCGAGGAAAACAGTAGTAACACATGAGGGATTGTCTTCAATTTATCTCAAATAACCGATTGTTTCTTCAAAACTGTTGTTCCATAATAAAAACCTGTTATTAAGTGCTGTATTTCGGCTAATTAAAGCTGGGGTCTTAATATGCCACGATTCGGAGCGCTTGGGTCAATACGAGCTCGACAAAACAAGTTCAAATGGATTCCCACAATTGCAAGCTAAAAAGAAAACTCTTTCTTGGCTTTAAAAACACGTTTCTTGCATTCTGTAAAACGATTTACTGTACATTCTCGAATAAAGTAAAGGTTAAATGATTGTAGGTCTATTACGCTGCTGTCACGAAACCGTTATTTCGCCTTCGTCGAGTTCAACAATGCTTCCACAAAACCGCAAATATTATAACATTTTTGCATAATGTATTATGTAAAATTACTGTAGCGATTCTATTTATGCGTCCACAACTTTAACGATGATTTTATAAGCCGAGTGTTTTTATAAATCCAAAAGTAGCACCCGAGCACTATGTCATTTATTGGGTTCAACCGAAACAATGAACCTCTGTAACGGTATGCAACGCAATGTATTCGTTCTTGTTGCTGTTCATACTACGAAATTATGCATTTAAAATATTATAGATTTGCATCGCAAAAAATCTTGGTTTTCATACACTGAATGTCAAATTTCGACACATTTTGAATGCGAAATAAGAATCATTTTCATGATTAATATTGCACGCGTATCTGATGCGAGTGAAATAAGAAGGCGCTAGTACAAAGCAATTATGCTATTAAATTGCGACATGATTTTCCAACGCAGCGGCGATACGTGATATTATCATGCTAATTTAAAAATTGCTTCATTTTCCCAACATTGAATTAAATTTAATTGGGGGGGAAATTCTAAAAAATCGAAACGTTTTCGATACCGGTTTTAAATCTTGACGAAACCTCGACTTGCGACAAACTTAATGCATCAGACTGGTAGACCTCTCGTTTATTGCAGTGTACTACATAATGTATTTTTATACGATCAAGATCATACAAAGGTTTTGTCCTCGATTAATTTACATGGTTATAGTCCCATAAATTATCCTGATATGACATAAAAAAACCGTTAACATTATGTATTATATACCTGATTTTTATTCAAAAAACCACAACGATATCCAATAACCGATTTATTTGATAGACCTAAATTCGGTTTATTATGCACATATTTATACAAGGCATTTCATTGAGATTTTTTTTTATTATGGAGTTTTTGCAATGAGGTTTATGTATCAGGTCAGTCCAAAAGTTCGTGCGCATTTTTAGGACTTTTTTTTAAATAGATACAAAATTAATACAAACGTGCTGTGTTATATTTTCGGGTGGTGAATCTGCCAGATCTGCAGCGAAAAAAAATAATGGTGTACATGTTGAACATACTATCAGTGTAAGGACTGCCCAGAAATGGTTTAAACATATCAAAGTTGAAGAAAGCGGTGTCATTTAAAGTTAGAATTGATCAAGAAAATATTGTTTCATCATGATAACTTTAGACCATAAAACTGTGAATTTAATTGGGAGCTTTTGACGCATCCTGATTGCTCCCTGGATATTACCCCAAGTGATTTTCACTTATTTCGTGCCTTATATTTTTTTTTACTAGGGAAAAAGTTAAATTTTAAACTGGATGCACAAAATGGACTTTCAAGTTTTTTAAGACTTAAAACCAATATGTTTCTACCGCAATGGAATTAGAAAGCTACCTGTAAGATGGCGAGAAACTGTAGATAGTGGAGGAAAATATATCATTGTTTGAAATGTTAAATTGTGTTTTATTTACACTATTTAAAAAAATGCGCACGAACTTTTGGACTGACCTGATATATTTTGTCGATCATCGAGGCTAGAAAAGTTATAATGATTTTAATAAATTAATCTTCTTAATAATATTGGAAGGTTTGCATGAAAATATTGATATTTTTCCTCATTTGTCAAACATTTTTAAGTGACCATATGGTCACATTCACTCCCACTGTTGATTAAAGATACAGTATGTTGTGACTTATAGTTAGATTTCAAACAAACAGAAAACATAATTTGATTCATACTGAGTAAAGGTCATCCAAATGAAACGCCTATATGTTTTTTATAACGTTTTCTAGAGTCATGTGACATGTAGAGCCGTTTTTCTGAAAATAGACATCAGACTCATCAATATGATTCTATTGTGGCCATAAAAAGTCACTCAAAATTAATTGTTATCATATGTACATATAGTTCTGATGTAATAAATCAACCGATATCCAATCAAATGGATACGGCGGTAGTCACAGAAAAAAACTGAATTTAGTATCCATGTCCGCGGGGAAGAAATTAGCTAGAGATAAATAAATAAATATATAGGTTTTATGGGTGGGGAAAAATCTAGTCGCGTTCGCGACCTCATTTGACGCGAGCTACCTATGTAAATTAGCCTTTAGGAGATGAGGGAGGTGGCCACAAGGTCTATGTGTTCAACCGGTCCGTTTTTTCGGACCGCTGATACGACGAATGAGTGCCTCGCAATCAGACTCCATGCTTAAACGTGTTCACAGAACATGATCTGCGTCCATGAACGGATCTCCACATGGACACTCCGAGGTCGGGGAATGTTCAAACCTGAAAAACGAAACTCTTAACAGCCCGTACCCTGTGAGGAATTGGGACATTCAGAGGGCGACTTCCATTAAAATTAAATGGCTTATATTATTTGAAAAGACGTCACGTATGAACATTATACAGTACTGATTCGTTTTTTACTTAAATCCAGGTTATAGACCCAATAGAATCAGGATATTTAAAAAAATCTATATGTTTATATAATAATTTTATATAAGTATGGATATTTATCGAGGGAAAAATTATATTATTCAGAATCAAATAGCAGTGGGTCAAATTTTGCATTATCTTTTTAATCGAGGGAATATAACACATTGCAAAATGCATTTAATATTCAATGCATTTTGCAACGAATATGATGAATAAATATTGATCTATTCAATCGTATTGCCCAACTCGTGCTCATTAAAAATATCTTATTTAAGATGTTTTTCTAAAATATCGGCTTGAATATTAATTAGAAAGCTCAGAGCTATTGTGCATTACTTCTATTGAATTTATGGTCAGAACAAAATTGCTCAACTTTGTCGTATTTAAAGTGGATTTCTTCGTGCATTTTGAGCAAAACATACAGGAAAGTGACATTTCAGTACCGTTCACTTTATTTGTTTAAGCATAAAAAGTATTTAATTTTACGTAATTTCGTTATATATACAAAGAGTTGTGTAAAGTATAGGAATTTTGTTAGAGATTGCGTAAATTCAACTTGTGGTTATTTAGCTGAAACGCATCATTCACGTAACTTCATAGCGCGTGCTACAATTAAAGACGATTAACTTGCGTTTTGATGTATCACCTATTAGTCGTTATGGTAGTTATATCATCATGTTTGAAATAGAGCCTTTCTTTTGGCACATCTTTTGCATAATCATCATTGCGAATGGCCATTGATTGTGCATGCAAGAGTTAAAGGTGAAATGCAAATAACAGCAGCAATTAATCGGATTCGTTCGTTCTTCGAACTATAAACTTTCATGTGGGCAATCAAATGGAAGATCTTCTTCTTGAAATTGGCCATCTTCTTTGAACGCCGAGACGATCGCGCATTCAAAATAAGGACACCGCGAGCCAAATGTGCCTTCAACAATACACGTTTCTTTATCTTGCCCCATTCTTTGTGCGTCGGCACACTTCAAGAACAAATAATTGTTAAAAGCTTCATGGGAAACGAAGAGTCAATAAATCTTAACGGAATCGTTCCGGCCGTTGCTAATTTGTACGAAATTCAGCCTGTTCAAAAAGTAGATCCGTTCATGGTTTTTTCTTCGGGCCATTGAAATTGAAATTCATACAAAGTGTGCTATGGCACAATTACCATCAGGCTATCAAAGAACGACAACGCCCAAAATTGAGTGATTTATGATAGACTTGTGCAGTGCAATTATTTGATGAGTTCAATCTTAACGGGATCGTATAGTCGGCTGATCGAGTTTTGGGTTTGTAAGCCGATACAGATCGATAGTAAAACTCGTTTTTTTAATGTCGAAAAGTAAACCGAATTATCAAAATACATGCAATAAACCATGTAACATTGAAATGGATACAATAATCTTTAACACGTTTGTCGCCCCAACCAGATGTGCGCGACGGGCGTTCTTCTGCGGAGATAATCGTCGCGTAGTTTTGGTGGACGTTTTCTTCTTCTGCTTAAATACGATTTTACAAGTTATTTCATTTCTATTTAATGGAATAAGCACATGCAAATATAAAATAAATATAATATAAAAAATATATATATAATATTATATTATGTAGCATGGTATTCATTAAAATCACCTTATATGTGATTTTGAACATTTAGGACAATATGTTGAGACCATTTTCATTGTGGGGCCTAACATTTTCTTACTAAATGTTCCCAGAATTTTCTGATTTGAGGATAAAAAAATAACTGATATGCTTGTCAGAAAAGTATGATTTTCAACCGAATGAACCTTGAAACTTGCATTCATTCTTGAGAACAAAACCTGAAAAAAGATGTGTCATATTCTAGTCGTCCGTGTTTATCCCGTGCGTTATATCGCATCGCTATTCCTACTGTTTAAGAAACAACACCGATTCACGCTGGGCGACGAGAGTGTTAACGTGAGCAAGTATTGTGTTCAGATTTTATACCATCCTGATGGATATTTTATATATGTACTTTCGCCACATTTGCACAAAAAGGCATATTTAATAGACGATAACATGTCAATGATAGATTGATGACTGTATTTACATCTGGATAGTCAACTTCAAATTTGCAACTCAATGTCTATTAAAGCAAACTTGGCATTCACGATGTTTAGTATAATTCATTGAAAGCGTTGAGAATTGCAGAATTATACATGTAAATGCAAATCGACGCATAACTTGAAAGTCGAGCTTGATGAGTTTTGAAACATAATTTGTTAGAATCGCTTTGCAAATTTTTCAAACGAATTTATCCTGTACTTCATCGAAAATTATGGCTGTTTTCAGGATGCAACCATTACCACGCCATGTTTTAAGATAGGGTGCTAATTTACTTTTTTAAATATTGGTCTAGTTTTATATTACTTAATACCAAATAAAGAAGTTTAAACAAAACGTTTGTATCACTCAATAAGTTTGTAGGATGTTTTTTCTTCAAAGATTGCGAAAATACGATCCAATATGATGACGTTGATTTTCATTGACGTATCAAATCATTTGATTTGTCACTTTTTTAATCAATATTTGAGAATCCAAGTAATATGATGAAAATCAGATGTTGATTTTCCAAATCATTATAACCAAATTAAGTTGTTTCGCTTGAATATTATCACAAATCATTTTCCTATTGGTATTCATATGTATAAACATTCATTATCATCATCATCATCATTAAAAAATAACAACAGATAGATCGATCCAGGGTTAAAATCTATTTAAACTATAGCGCATCTCATATAGGATGGGCCATAAATTTTTGCTTTTTTAAAATAATCATAAAAAATAAAATATAATTTTTATTTAAATATATTGTAATTTATAATAATAAAAATATTTTGGAAAATTATATTATTAAAATAATATTATTCAAATAGTTGCCATTTTGCCACTGGCATTCCTCAAATCTGGCGCTTAGATTTTAGAAAAATCGACACAAACTTCGGACTTTAGTGACCATTTCTTGATGGATGTTCTCTTTTAATTGGAGTAACCCCATAAAACAAAAACAGTTGGGGTTAGATCCGGGTTGCGGGGTAGCCATGGAATATCTCCTCTAAAGTATTCTTTGCAACATGTCTCTGTGCAACTATGGGTAAATCTCGTTGGATGTTACACCATAATGCTGCATCTAAGTCCTATTGTTGTAACCAACGGATTGCAGTAACTGTGGTTTTCTCATAAGCCTATTCTCTTAACATTTTCACATATTCTGCAGAATTAACTGTTACAGAATTGCCTCATGCATTTTCAAAGACGTACGCGTCGATAGCGTCCTTTTAAGAGATCGCTGTCCAAATTGTCATCTTTAGAAAATACAAAATAAATAGACAATGTATATGATTGTATTGATTGATAACCCATATTTATCAACTAATAATGAACGCTTGTATTTATTGATATACAATATTTATACACGCTGCGCGGTCATGAGAGATAGTTGGATTTGTATGTTTAAGTAATTTTAACCTTTTGAGGAGTGAGCAAATTTAAAATCGATGAATTCGTTGATGCCATAATCGCTTTACACCGATTACTTTCTGTCAGATCCTATCAGCGTAAGACAATCTCCAATTCGAGGCAGAATCAATTGTAAATAAACCACATTCAATCATTATTAGTCGATAATTTTGGGTTAACGATCTATAAAATCATGCGATGTATACGGGGAAGCTCTCTGTCTCTGTCTGTCTTCGAGTTCATTGTACAAGAGTGCTTTTTTCTGAATAGTGGAGGGGGATCCCAGGCCCTGGGATAGTACTCCTTTAGGGGTTAAAATTAGCTTATTACACAAAGCGTTAATAGTAAATGGCTTGGTGACTGTTTAATATTACTTTAATCTCCCATTTGTATATTTATTATACCTTAAACAATTGGCATGATTACAATAACACTCTAAAGACTATCAAAAGTTACGCCAATTTAAGTCTGTTTTTCGTATTCTATCACATCAAAACGATATTATAGAAACAAGTAGCTGCTTTAAAAAAAATACAATCCATCTCAATTCAAACGTACGTCCAAACTTATTACTGTTGATACATTGATCATCATCATTGGAAAAACCTGTTTTTATTAATAAATTGATACAGTAGTCGTGAGCATTTTTTCATTTTCGGTCTGGGTCATTAACCGAACTTGTTTTTGACACAATTTTTTAACTGCTTCTCATAACGGATGTAAATTCTAACCGGTGTTTCCATACATTAACTGACTTTTTAATAAGGCTTTACTGCACACCACAGGAAATTTTATTGAATGAAAAAATATTGAGGTTGCTCAATGGATACATTGACATTGGCGTGTCTATTGAGCATATATTTTCAGCACGAAATATGATATATTCTTAATCGATTCGCTTAGAATCGAGGAAGATAAATATTTTTGCACGTTAATATACATGTATAATATATAAATATTTGCTCAAGGCAGACGCTTTTTGCCAGCTAAAGAAAGTTGCGTTCATTAACACTCAATGTTGACTTACTGTAGTGAAATTTTCTTTATTCGTTTAGCAATATTTTTTTTAAAATCCGATGGAATTTGTCCTTTTGTTTTAATGTCTGTCTGTATATTTGCAAATTGGAATGTTCACCACTTGTATGATCACTATGGAAACATATTACTACAGAGAAACTACATATATGTTGTACATACTTAGCTTCCGTACTGTAGGAGAAATTACGTGAGATTTAATCGTATGCTTATTCGCCAACTTTTCAAATAGTAAAAATCGAACCGATATACTTATGGAATAATTATAGAAAGCAGATAAATAATGTATGTATATTCAAACTAATCATCTAGATGGGTATTTATAATACCTAAAGTTGTTTGTCCATTGAAGCCCAGGAACATATAGCGGTTATGAAGCTAGAAAAAAATATAATTATAGCAAAATAAATTGAATCAATTCACCGTTCAATATTTTAATTTTTAGGATCCTTTTGCGCGAAGTTTTCGATTAACGCGTAAATATAAATTGCACTTCCTGCTTCGTTTGTAATGGAAACGCAGTCTTTTATATCGATTCTTCGAATTCTTGAGCGATTATCGTCGGTTCATTAATAATGTGGTTAAATGATCATCAACTGGAACGAAGGTAATTCTCTTTCAAGATTGCGTAGCTAATTTGTTCATCATTATAAATGTCATGTGATATTTTATTCCCGACACGGTGAAAATATATTTCAATCAAATTATAAACACTAACATAATAGACATTAAACTACAGGTTATAAAAGAATAAAGGACTTCAATTGGAAGGAAATTCTATTGATTGTTTGTATTAAGAATTTAATTGTGTTGATGTCAATGGATCAGAGAGTGGCAAGAATATCTAAAGATAATGAAACTGGTCGTCAAACTTGTAATGTTGAGGCGGGGTGCTCTCCAGGGCAGAGTCCCCGGGTGGCTCCCCGCCCCCACGTGCTCGTCGGGATGGCCGCACTATCGCACGAGTCTGTTCTTCTATCGGGCCGTGATGTTGCTGGATGAATGGATGGGAATAGACAGACGCCGAATAAAAAGACTCTCTTCTCTAAATAACTATTTATTCCACAAGAGAGAGAGAGAGTGATCTGGCTGCGGGAGGGACGACTTCCCGCAGCCAAGGCTAACCGACGACTCCCCCGACTCCCGCCTCCTGCGCGTCACTACCCAACCGAGTTTTGTTATGGTTAATAACAATTCCAAACCATCACATTTCCACCTCTAAGTTTAAATGTTTAGTGAACGAAAACTCTTCTCTTTAGTCAGTTAATATAATTAGTTAATTAAGTTATCGACATCTATAATAAATTTTGGGTGGTTCGGTTTTTTCCTGTCCTTCAAAGTCACATACCCCTAAAGCCTTCTAGTAGAATATAAAATAAAATGCACCAAATATAAGATAAAACATGGTCTTTTGAACTTTAAAGGGTGATTGCAACTAGCAAAATAAATTATTTTTGATGCAATTTGGAATTTAAAAACAAGAATTTAAAATAGCACCACTTAATAAGTGTTAAATCTTAATACAAATATTAACAGAAATGAAGAAATAAAGCCAGCATTTGATTAGGCTAGAACTTAAAAGGTCATAAATGTAAATGAATTGAAGAATAATTTGAAATAAGTTTGTAAATAATCCATTGAAATAGACATAAAAATGATAGTTTATGACATTGGTTTTGACAGAAAACTATTAACCTTATTGCTGCTTAGGACTTTTGTAACTTAAATAACGCAATTTGTCGCATGACCTAATCACGACATTTCAAAAAAAAATGAAAATGGTTCATGCATATTAAGAAAAAGTTACCGTTGTAATTTTTTAACAGTTAATCCGTGTATTCAAAAGGTCAACGTGGTTCTTTACAATGAACTCGTACTGGCATTCTTCGATGTTGAAGTCGTCGTGCTTGGGTTTCAAAAATGTTTATTTTGCTATATATTATATATACTGGTGGATTCGATTAATTCGATGTTTATAGATTGAAATTGGTCATTTTTATAGCTCAACTATTAGATGATTGGTTGATTGTCACATTGGGACTGTCTGCATTGTCAGGTATGGTGACATTCGTCAGCGGTCAGCGGTTCTCTCACCCACTGACACACTCGTAGAAGTCATGGTCAACAGCTCCTGGGCATGGTCTCCGGCCTGTAGCATACACGTTAAAGGCAATTAAAAATCTAGGTATAAAAATAGGTGCTCTCGACAGTATGGAATGGGTCTTGAAGCGTTTTTTAGAACGGATTTCAAAATTTAGCATTGGTCTTAAAATCTCATCGCAAGTGATTTCAACATTTTTTGTCGGTACCACTTGTTTATTATTGGTGGGTTTTAATTTTAGAAAGTGTGCAAATGCCTGATGCACTTTTTGCTTGATTGATTTATCTGATGGAGCTGCCATAATGGTTGATCTGATTTGCCTGAAGAAGTTGGGGCCGCAACAAAGCAGCATTGAGTTGTTTTTTCTGCAACGTTTCGGCCATAATAAATTATCGTTGTTATTGAAAATAATACAAAAAAAAATCTCTCATGATACCTGATAGATTTGCTAAATCCATTAGAGTCAATTGAAATTCTAAATTAATTATTTATATTATAAAATCACCCTTTAATTCATGTTACAAGGTATATCCCGAAAGTAAGTGTACTATTTTTTTAATATTTTATTAGATTGAGTTAAGTGTATTTGAAAAAGAAAAAGGATATTGTTAATACACTTATTGAATATTTTTCAACATAATTGCCATCAAGTTCAATGCATCTGGTGAGCCATGACACAAGTTTCTTTATGCCATTTTGTTTTGAATGTTTCTTTTAATTTTTTAAAGGGTGACACCAATGTAACGACTGTCTTTTTGACTCAAAAGTGTAATGAGCCACCCACTTTTTATTTCCAATTACAATAGAGCTCAGAAAATCCTCACCTTGCAATTCAAGTCGCGTAAGAAACTCGCGGACGCTATTAATCCGCTCGCACTTGGGGGGGATTTCTTACCAACATCTTTCACGCAATTGAACACTACAACGTGAATTTACGTACTACCGTATTCCTGTTATGCTCACTTTGTCAGGAGATCCTCTTCTATCACTTAGTATGGCTAACCCTTAAAAAAACACAGCCCATTATTGTCACAGTACACTTACTTTCAGGATATATCTCGTATATGTCTAACACCAAAGCAAAGGCGAATTCAAGTTCAAATGCATTAAAAACATCTAAATAGAACCACATGACTCACACAATTGGATATTGCGGAAAAGTATTAAGATTTTGCCCTTTTGTACCTTCATCCGAGTTTTTGCTTCTAAAAAAATATCACAGATTAATTTTTATAAGCTTGATATCTAGATTCAAATGACTAGACCATACTGAAAACTACCTTATTTTAAAAAGTGGTCTGCGTTCTGGTCAATTCATTGATCTAAGTTCGCCAAATACAACAGATCTTCAATCGTAAATATAATTACTATTCTTATCCATGGATTTCCATTATTACTCTGAACATCCCTCGCCACTGGGACAATTTGGGGTATTCTGTACTCAGTTTTCAGTCAATCTTCATTCTTGAGACAGTTTAGAAGGCGAGTTCTTAACATAATTTTTCGTTCAATCTCATTTATAATACTTCTAGTCTATTAACCACTTGGCCTATATAAATCTATTGTTTAACTTCTTTATATTTATCACATGTTATAATGCATTTGATTGCACAGTGCATATTATTTATAACCATTTACTATAATTAAAGAAATGTCTTTTGTAAAACGTACGATTAATGTTTATCAGCGAGAAGAAACAATACCAAGCATCGATAATAACACCATAAACGAAAGATATTTTTATGAAATGAAATCAATACTTTATAATTACGTTAAGACCCGCATTGGCACTTTTCGCAAGTACTGATAACGTCGATATATCAACGTATAAAGGATTAATAATTTCTAAATAATCCCCTTCATCATTTGATCTCTCTGATTTTTATTATATAGTATTTTTGATGTTGTTTATCTTATATTTTCTTACGTTATGCTCCTAATTTTGGATTGTTATTTAAATCAATAATTATTATAAGATATTCAATTTGTAAAGCAATCTGTATATGCATAGGTCTTCAAAGTTTTTCGATCGACTCTAAATTTGTTATTATATGATGCATTTCTGTGCCAAATGCATAAATTAACATCTCGAAAATGGATCATAGAATAAATTAGTTAGAGAAGAAAGTTTTTCCTGGGTTTTTTATCGTTTTTTAATGGAAATCCCGATATGAATTTACGGATACCGACGTCTCTGAATTGACACTTTCATATGGACAAAACGTCAGTGAAAGTTATATGATATCAGAGTTCGTCATCTTCCATCGAACTGACGTGACTAATTGAAGTTCGTGTCGTGAAAATTGACTAAAGCATCATTTTTGGGCTATGTTTCGGAGCCTTAAAATTAGACGATAATGTGTTAAATGGATTCGAAATCTGCAATAGTCCTCTCTGATTGATGCTGCTGCGTGCTTCGTTACATCGTCCCGTTTCGCGTGTCTTCATGGATTGAGGAAATCATATTTGTTGACCGTATGTGATTTAATTGTCTGCTTCTTCGTATGTTGTGACATGAGTTTCGCACATTAAAATTTTCTTATATGGACACTGTCAATTGGCAATCAGAACAATGGAACTGCAACTCCAACCGTCGATGTTATTCCATTGAAGCATGTCCCCAAAAAGAGTACAAACAGTGAGTTTCACTTTCGTCGTTCTTCCGAGGTGGTCAGATACCATTTATCGTCACGCCTCTCCATTACATCGTTATTAATTATATGTTGTGATAAAAAAAACGATGTCAGCTTGTAGCAAACGGCCTTGGGTATTATTTTGAGAAAGTTGGAGTGCATCATAAGGTGGATTGTGACTAGTCACTCATTATGCATCAGTGAAATTACACCCACACTCGAGCTACCATTGCATTTCTCCAGGATTATATTAGAGCATTATATGAGTTGCCGTAGTTTCTGGAACAATTATGAAAATATGGTAATTTATGCTTTTTGAAGAGTACTAGTTGTAATTCAAGTGAAAAAGGAATAGAATTAGGCTAGAAAGAAAGGGGTTTCTTTAAAGGAAAAGGACAGTAAGTAGTTGAGGTGACATATTGATACTGGAAATTAGGCTGTTTATTTTGTCCAACAAGCCATTAACATGTTATTAAACGGAAGAAGCGACATACAATTGGACAGTATATAGTAAAATCAGCAGCAGCAAATACCATTTTCATATTATAATTTACTGGACGTTCCAATTTTTCACGGGCTTCTCTCCACAGGTTCAGGCTTTCTCAATTCTCGGAATGCCCATGTGGAGATACGTTCATGGATGCAGACAATTTTCTATGGATATGTCCGGGAATGGCGTCCGATCACGAGGTGCTATTTGGTTGTGTCAGCGGTCCAGAATTTGGACCGGTTGGACACGGAAACCTTGTGGTCGCTCTCTCCAACTTTAGGACTTTCAGAAATTTTTGTAATAAATTTGGAAAAAAATGCATTCCTGGGGCCTTCTAAGACCTCGATAGGGTCGCCAGTAGACTCAGCAGATTTGCACCCTCTCGGGGTCGCGATCGAAGCTCAAATAATCTTTTATTTTTTATATGTGTACATTTATGTATATCATATAATTATTTATTGTTATTATTATATTACGTTTATATTTATATATACGCACAGGATATGGTTTTTAATTTTTTCGGTTTTTGCATCCTAGCGTGCACTTTTGTTGTGCGGGGAGGTATGGCCCTGAATAGGGAATCCAATCCCTAAATCCCGGACAGTTTTAGGTGCTCATGAATCCTGGGATTAGTAAACTTAATCCCGAATAATTCGGGATTGAAATTTTTATCTAACAGAAATCTTACACCTCACCAGCACGATGAAGGTTACTAAATCGAGACATTCCCGCCGAAATTTGGACGCTTGGAAACAGTAGGTTACTACTAATTGGCAAACTTAGGCCACGCCCAGGGGCAGTAACTGTCTAATTTATGTATACACATATAGAGTACATATATGTCTTTCAAATTGTTATGTTAACCTTTCCCTACCGGTGATGTATTTACTACACCTCGACTCTAATAATAGGAATATCGATATGAAATATAATAGATACGGCGTTCAAAATTTTTGTGTTCCTCTGTAATATAATTACGAATCGCATCAAAGTATTATAGTATATAAATATTCATCTGCAGCGACGGAAATAAATAATTTGTCGGGATATTTGGTGGATTCCTTTTCTAAATAAAAAGATTCAACTTGGAAAAAATATCACAGCATCTATACTAATGATGCACCATCAATACTTGGATAAATAAAGGGCTTTTGCGCAAGACTAATAGAAGTTAATAAGAAAATCTTGCTTCTAAAAGGTTGTTAGAAGATTTGTATATTGTTATGAAAGAGGCTGATCAGGTAATACATTTGCTTATTAAGCTGAAAATCTTCATGTAATGCTACGATTACACTGTGTTTGGTCTGGCAGAATAATTTCTAGCGACTGTGTAAAAAGAAAAAAGATAAGATTGCTTCCTTTCCGACACTAAAATTGTTTCAGGAAGATGAAAACATCAAGGTAACAGAAATTAAAAATGCAATAATTGAGTGCTTGCAGAAACTAAATCTTGAGCTTGATTGCTAAATTCCATTTTGCATCACCGTTTTCAAAAACACAACGAATTACTTATTTGCAAGTTGCACTTTCTGTTGCAAAAACCAAAATTAGTAGCCGATTATAACCAGATAATGTCTTTCAAAGACGGTTTGAAGAGCTTTCAGCAAAGAAAGGGATCACACTGATCTAATGATCGATGTCTTTATTTTATAAAAGCTCCTCATACAAATAATAATATGTGATTCCTTTGTTTGTTAGCTTAAAGAAATATATCCATTGATTGCACAAATCTTACTTAAAAGCTTTTGGGTCGCTGTATTAGAGCGACTCAAAAGCAATGTCGTTTATTGTATTCGTTCAATTTCCGATCTATGCTAGCCGATGCTTGACTTGGGGTCATCTTAAATTTAAAAAAATCATAATCGTGCATTTTAAATATTAACAATTTGCGTCAGAACCGGAACGACGTCCGTTGCAAAATTAGCGTAATCCAATTTCGAAGATAATGGACATTTGCCTCAAGAATGGTACAATTGTAATGCTAACATATATGGAGCGTTGCAATGGCATGTGTGAAAATGTTAATGGCTACAGATGAGGAGAACAAAAAGCCATATAATAGGCTTTCAATGCTGATTTTTTGCCATATAATTCGTAAAATCGCATCTGGCTCATTTTGGCGAGACGATTCTTAGAATAGCCGCTTTTAAACACTGAGCGCTTAAATCATTTTTACGACATGATTTCTGGTACGACTTCAGTATGCTAATGCGGATCTAATGATTTTTTTTATTTCCACAAGGGGTTAATTTAAATGCTATACATTCCATTGTTAGGCTGAAATTAACATCTTCAAACGCTAATTGGTTGGTCGGATGATGAAATTTTTGCGTGCATTTGGACGTGGCTGTTGAATATGATGGATAATTTTTGCACAAATTTAACAAAACAATTTAATGTATAATTAATCTGATTTTAATCACACACAGTAACCGATCATTATCACTTTTGCTATCACTAAATAATATTTTTTTTCAAGTTTCACTACACAGAAACTATTCAAATATCGAATTAATATATTTGCAAACTAAATAAATTGTTTCTTATGGAATAAAACCGTATTTATTTTACAAAGCTTAGTTCTGTTACAGTACAAAAATAAATTAAGATCTGCTCTTAATTACAAAATTTTAACGGTCAATTATTCAGCATTGCATGAAAAAGATTTGGAAGAAGAATATTTTGGTTACAAACGACCTGTTCAATGGAAACAAAACCGTATGAGATACCATGTGGAAACATATTTTAGAAAAGCAGTTAATCGACCTTTTTTAACAACAGTTAGTGATAGACAAAACTTGTATAATTTTCCTAGAAAATGGAAACAAGTAGCTACGGTCTCTGCTTATGTCAATGCTCCAGCTGAATAATTGTTATGTTATTTTAATACGTTTAAATGGCACATAATTACGGAATGGACTTTTGAGGATCATCATTTAATTTCGTAATATTTATTAGCATTTATAAAACTTATTAATATAAATTAGATATGTGCTTCAAAATCCACTGATCATTTTGATTGCCTAAACGTTCCTATTAAACATATTAATGGTCAATTATTATGAAATTCTAAATTACTTTCCAAAACAACAAGTCATTTCCTTGTGTAAAATGAAGATGACCCTCTAATTTTAATAAACAGCTTATTTTATTTAAATTAAAATAAATAAAAATGTAATTAATTTTAAATGTATTAACACTATAAATACCGCCCGCACTCAAACGTATTTATTTAACATGTTGTATGGAGATGTCCGCGGCATACATTTGAAAAACATTATATTTTATACTTAATGCTATTTTTTTAAAACATAAATATAAAATTGGATTACATTTAAAAATCCAGCCTAAAGAGCCTGGGGAGCCTGAGAAGTATGGGGGCGTCCGCCCCTAAGTATCAACGAGGCTCCGCAGCCTCGACACGGACTCGCAGCATACGACAGACCCCTTTATTTTACCTCCGTAGAGGGGGCAATTCTTTATCTCCGACCGCTCATCGCAACACAGAAAAGGATGAGTCCTCATAAAGAGAGGGAAACAATTAAAACATTGTGATATTTAATAATAGAGTTTCAAATATAAATAAAATTGAGTACTTATCTTATCAAATTATTTTATTGAGAAAACAAATCATCATCATTTTTTTTAAATGAGAGATTATATAGCATTATTATAATAGTTCTCACGGGAAAGACTTCTAGAAACTCTCTTTACTTCTCTCCAAAAGGGCCAAAATTATTTTTCACTCAAAATACAACATAACAACGCATTTCCTTTTGTTTGGCCGGGAATTTGACACATCGTGTACATATAGTCCAATTATATGATAAATTTCATATAATAATCGCGGAAGACTTTTTTTTTTAAATTCCGCCAAAATAGATATTACATTATAAACGTAATAAGAAGACACATCTTCGTACGAGTGTCGAACTCGTTTATAAATGCGCTTTTCGACGGCTAATCATTGCATTGCGTGATTAGAGATGGAGACTCTTCGCCAGTGAAAGTATTTCATCAACGGTAGTCGTTTTATTCCGGTAGAATTTGGCTGGGTAGAATCAATGCTCGATCGTTGCAATCATCATCATCATCATTATGCCAACGCACCCGGAAATTGTTCAATATCACAACAATGGAATATCAAGTTCAAACGTCTGATTTGGCGTTATTGTTTTTTGATTCCGTGATTTTTTCGGTTTTTGTATGAGCGATTCAGTGCAATTTTGTTTTTGTTTTGCAGAAATATCGCGAGGATGGGCACCACGAGCTCAGGATTTGGACGAGGCGGCTGATGAGGTTCATGATGCGGAAATTCTTCAGTCGGTCATCGCTTCCATGGAAAAATGGAATCGAAAACACACTCATTCCAGGTGATTATCTTTAATATATCATTATAACAATTGATTTAACAATCATGTGATTTAAAATAAAAGAATATGGATGCTTAATACTTAAATTTAAAAAAACATCGCGTAATACAAATTCATGTTATACGAGGTTTGAAGTATGTATTTTTTTTTCGTTTTATTCTTTTTCAAGATTTGTTGTGGGTTTCCATCATCAGAGAACTCTGGAATATTTCTGGTTTTAGTCTTCAAAATATTTCTTCGATGTCAAGAATATCCTTGTCTTCAAAACTTTCCAACCACCAATATCACGACAAATGTTTATTGTCTTTTGGTATTCATCTTCTATCGATGGTAAAACATTTTCTCAAGAGACTACTTCTGGCCACAGCTTTATTCAGCAAGAATTTAAAGTGGATTGTTTTATTTTTTAACGGATGCAGAAACAATATCGACACATTTTCGAATAGTAATTACTATAATATGCTTCATATATTGAAATTATACCCCAGTCTAAGGGTTGGATTATATATGTAGTTTATAATTCAACCATGTTATATAAACATGTCACAATTTATACAAACGTGTTGTATAAAAACGTGTTAAAAGAGGTCCTACTGTATGTTATAGATCAAACATATTTGAGTTGATCTTGGATAATTAGGACAATATATTGATTTCTTTTTTGCATTTATTCTCGCTTCCTAAAGTTTGAGAATTTGACTCTTCTTCTGTTAACATAGAAAACCAATTTCTTCTATTATTATAATAGGTTTGCCCTATGGATTATTATAAACTTCTAAATGGTGAGATAACTTTTTTGATTCCTTTCCACTGATCATTTCTGCGATAATTTTCATCAACTTTTCATCCATAAATAATGGAAGGACTTCATCCAGGTTAATATCAAAAGATAATTCCATTGGAAACCCATTTTTCCTTGTGGATGTAAATCATTATTGTTTGTTGGTAAACTGATCTAATAAACCACCAGCACTGCAAAACTCACCATTTCACCATCATTACTCTTCTCATTTTCAATTATATTTTTACACCGTCCAATAAACACTATGAAGATACAAAATCACTGATTTGTTTGTTAGAAAAAGGAAACTTCTCGACTGAATTAAGGTTTTTTGTTAAGTGTAGTGAAATATTACAGTCCTCTTGCCACAAAATTGAGTCGAGCAACCCATTGTTACATTTTACTTCCAAGTATACACTACATACAAAAATTAATAACACAAACAGTATAGGAGATATCAGTTTAATTATTTTTTCCACATTATGGGGACATTTAAAGACAGTCCACTGCATTATCCATACTAAACCTATTATTTTATGCTTTCCGCGGAAAATCGCCCAAAAAATGCTATGATTTACATAGAAAAAGTGAAGATGTGTTCTATGGGTTTTTAAAAACCGCATAACTTTGAAACAGCTTTATAAAATATATCCAAAATCGCATAAAAAAAATTAATATAAAAACAGGAAAACAATAAGGCAATTAAAAAATAACATTTTTGGTAACATTTAAAGGACATCTTGCATCATTGGTAAAACTTTAAGGATGTCTGACTTCTGACATCTCAAATGTCAGACATCCATTAGAGAAATACTAATTATTTTTATTACAAACTATCATCGCTGTATGATAATTTTCGTTGCGATTTTCGATATGACACAAAATCGCTCTCTTCTTCCAAAGAAATATTATACCCAGTGTCAATGTCATCATTTTTATGTGTAGATTTTTCTTTTCAACAAATAATTCATAATTAGTAAAGATCTCACTATGGTCTCTAACTCAAAAAATAAATAAATCACACAATGGCGATTAGAGGATCGGCCAAGTTGCCGCATCACTAAAATATCTATAATTCCGTAAGTAATTGGAATTTTGGAAATTCCTTTGATGAATGTATTTTTAAAAGTCGAAACATTGGAAAAATGCAAAAAAACGAAATCATTTTTTTTCAAAATTCTAAACTATTGTAGAATAAAGGGCATGGTTGTATATTCAGCGATAGCAGATACCATAAGATTTATACAGTCCCAAATTTCGGTTAGAGTTGATGATTTATTTCCTATTTCATCCAAAATATCTCGATACGTATTCTTCATGGGATTTTTAAAAAACGAAAAAATTGCTTTCAAAAAACCGCATAACTTCGAAATCGCACAAAAAAAAGTCGCCCTAAAAGAGGTTTGAGTGTACATCAATTGTTTGCTCACAAGGGCCCTACTCTATAATTTGGCTACCATCTTGCCTATCATCTTTTTGTTTCTGTTAGCTTGGTCAATCCAGAGTATCGGATTTAATGAAAGGGGAAGTGTACACTTTAATAATAAAAAAAAAATTACATTTTCAATCGACACATCTCCAGCTAATATGGCATAGTTAACTTTCACCAAATCGCTGTATTTTCGTAGGACTGCATTGAATGCCCAGAGAGTTCTTTATCGATATCACCAGACCGAAATCTCTCAAACCAGTTGTGGTAGGTTCTTTCGATAAACAAACAGGCTTCTTCATACACACTCGTGACAGCTCTCTAAAAGCCTGCAATTTCTCCCTCGTTTATGACACATTGAAATGTGTGTTTTTTTCATTCATTGTCTTATTTTTTCTTCCCATATAACACAAAATTGATATGGCTCACGGCTGTAATTAGAGTGAGAAACTTCGCCTCAATGGCACAAGACAAAAAATGTTAATACGACCAGTTTCAAAATTAAACATTAACGACCTTCGTATAGCGGCCAGCAGCTACTACAAATTAATAATGTGGCCGATTTTATGAGGTGAAATGGATTGCAGTTCTCAACGCATTAACCTTTATATTTCGAATTGCATCCATGGGCATTTCAACGGAAATAGCGCTCTTCTGATTTTCTCTTTTCGTAAAACCAGTTTTTTATTATTCCTAAAATCTCATCAATGCACCTACAATGAAAGGCTAAAATATCGACATGAAGATCCGCTTCTAGGTTTTAACGTCGCGTCGAAATGATTTCTAAAGTCGAACGTTTGAGTTTAATTCGCCGCCGAACTCTGGTGCTTGTAAATATTTATTGTAACGATGATGTGTATGATTAATAATTGGATTACATATATGGACCGATTGCATATAAAATAGACACGTTTGATGATCGATAGGTACTTTCGTTCGTATGATATGAGAGAAAGTTACAGGAAACAATGACATTGTAGTGTGAATACCAATTCGCTTATAATTCGTATATGAATGAATAATAATCTAAATTATAGCAATAATTATTAACTGATTTGAGGCTCAATAAAAAATTGTTAATGTTTTATTATAATCTGTATTAGGGTGTACCATATGAACGTTCGGAATTCGTAGTTGATAATTAAAACGCCACAACTTTCACCAAATAAAATTTATTCAATCGAAACAATTCTCCAATAGCTTCAATAGTCTTTAATCAATAAGAAACTAAATTAATATACTTATTCTATTTTTATTAATAATCGCACTTTTAAAATTGCGGAGCGTTGTTTTGGAGCAGTATGGGCTCATGTATGTATATTATCTACAATTGGCTATTTAATTTTTAGTTTTTAAAGCATATTTTAGATATTATGACAGTATGTACAATATTTGATATTTAACTCTTTGCACTCGAGAGGTGAGTCTCGCTCACCACTCGGTTTGATGCAGAAACTCGACGCACAGCAGTAGCTGTTTACGTTTAGTTCATTTGAAGCAGGTCTCTACGCTCTTCTGTATAATCTTATGAAGTATAACACGACACCCATTCAAATAGTTAAAATTTTCTTATCTGAATTTATTTCAAAAAATGCTGTGCATCGCATATTGACTGAAAATTTAGACATGAGAAAGCTGTACGCAAGATGGGTGCCGCATTTGCTCATGATGTAACAATAACAGCGTCGTGGTGATGCTTCAGTCGGGCATTTGACGATGTTTCATAGCAATAAGGTCGAGTTTTTACATCAATTCAGGATGGAACATGGGTCCACCACTTCACATCTGAAACAAAGAAACATTGAGGGTCATAAATTAGTAAGATATTATGGGTGAGGGGGAAGTCTGGGCTCGTTTGCAACCTTATTTGGCACGAATCACCTATGTAAGTTAACATCTCAGGGGGGTTTTGTGACCGGAGATTCGTGTGTCCAACCGGTCCACTTTTCGGACCACTGATATGACAAATGAGCGCCTTGAAATCAGACGCCATACCTGAAAATTTCTACGGAATGATTACAAACTCTCATCATAAAACGAAGTTGTCCGAAGAAGACTGAACGAATGGGTTGTTTAGTCCAGTCCAGTTGCGCCCGTGGCGGGCGACTGCTTTGTCACCCCCTTGTTACGGACCAGTATTATTGTAATACTTGCCACACAGCAAAATCACAGACACTAATTTTTAAGAAATCATATTCATAAAGGTGTAAAAATATATAAAATGTTAAGATATAAAAGTTTTATACATTCATTTGTGTGTGTAATGATTTTAAGTTAAGATTTATAAGGGTTAATAGTAACAATTATTCCGTTTTTAAAGACCCATACCTTTATCGATTTCAAACAATAAAACCTGTAAAATATTGCGCAGATCTTTCTCAATCGCGGTCGATTTTTGACAAAATGAAATTCCGAATTTTCATGTGTAACAATGCAATATACGTGTGTTTTTACAAACGATCTAATCTATTGATTATCATAGGCAATGAAGCGTTGAATCAATTAAGAAACGCAAAATTATTTTTTCAGAATCAAACGCTCCCAGCCCAACAGTGTCTGCTACGACCAAATAGGATGCTTCGAAGATTCAGGTCCATTTGGTTATTTGGAGATGCTACCAAGTTCACCTCAAGAAATCAACACACGATTTCTCATGTACTCCACCAGAAGCAGGTAAATCTTGATGTATTTTTTTCACGCGTTTAAACACAATACGTAATTCAAGAACGAATAAAAATCGAAACCGGTTCGAATATTACACACTTTGCTTGCGTTTAAAATCGCAAAACAACCACAACGCTACCGCACCATTAAATTTTTCTGCGGTTTCGGCGCTCACGTTGCAGAAATATTATAGCAGAAGAAAGTGAAAAGTGTTTGAATATCGTATTACCATTAATATTCCTATTTCGGCTCTCGATAATTACATGATAAGTAGAATGCTAAACAAGCGTGTTTGTGATTCAAAAAATAAACGAAATGCATTGGAATCTGTTCTTGTCGAATATTATACGACCGCAGTGTGTGATTTAAATCACGACCATATTTGTGAAATATAATACGCATTGAATTTCAAAAGTATACGTGAAAAATCGAATATTAGGGGTACCGGATTAAAATTTCGTTTTTTGACATCATCGTATTCAACGGTCGGTTGCTGATATGTTAACATGTATTTCATTTGTAATTGATTGGTGGGCATCTAAAACACAACTTTAAACATAATTTACATTTTGCACTATATTCCATAATATAATAAGCAAATTTTAAATAAAAAAGTAAATCTATACCGGTTCAAATGTGTCAAGAATTATTTAAATTAGAGGAATATTCAATATCTAGCGATAGGCGATGATAAGTGGATTATGTATTCTAAACAATGTCACAAAACAATGGCTTTCTAAAGGGCAAATACCATTGGCAATGCCAAAATCAAACCTAACAGCCAAAAATGTAATTTTGGTTATATTGTGGGATTGTAAAGGAACCATTTATTGTGAAATTCTTGAATATGGCCAAACGATAACGGCATAATTCCAATGTAATCAGCCGGTATGAATAAAAGAAGCAATTCGTATAAAAATACTTTAATATGAGACTATTCAATGGAGGAAGCATATTTTTCAACGCGATAATGCGAGACCTCATGCAGTTAAAATTGCTCTGCTTAAATTAAGGGCATTTGAATGAAATGTAATTATTCATCCACCATATTCACTTGATCTTGTTTCTGAAAGATGTAGCTATCGATGGAATATACATATATTGTAACGTGGAAGGAAATCCTTGGAAAATTGCAAGCCTATCAGTCTCCGATTTTCAATGGATTTCTGCAAAGGAGTAATGATACTCGAATGATGGTGCCACTCCCGATCTCGCATGAGGTATCATCACATTAGCGGCGAATCATCAAAACAGCAGCAGACTCTCAAAATATCGTCAAATTGTCAAAAGAGCAACGAGTTTTCAAAAAGGGACTCGGTGGTAATCAAAGCAAGACCAAAGCAAACGCCAGGGAATGACGTGTTCCGTCGTTCATCGTAGCCGACTCGTGGGCCGGGACCATTGTCACGGATTGTGCCGCGATTGATCTTGATAGACCACGCATCGCCAGCGATTTTGTTACAATATAATTAATAATTGATATTTAAATAAAAAAACGAAATTTTCATTCAGTACCCCTAATATAGGGTCTCTCAATAAGGACGCTCGAAATTTATTAGGTTATAGCGGCCGTATTGTTGAAGCAAAATCTCTCAAATTTATTGTAAATTATTTAGTAATATATGGCAAATTATCATGGAAGGTTATAGCGTTGAATAACATGTGAAAATTATCAAATTTTACTTTCAAAATTAATTCGTTCAGTTCGAGAAACGTTACGCCAAAAACATAATTTTTAGCGACGAGCCCCATTTTTAGATAAATTAATATGTGAACCAGCAAAATTGTCAAATTTGGAAGGATACCAATCTAATAGGACGGTGCTACATGTCAGACAGCGCATGCCACGATGGACATTCTGCACATACGATTTAATGCCTATAGATTTATAAGAGTCCTTTAGATTTTAGCCTATAAACCGCAAACAATTGATACCCTCAAAATCAACATAACGAACACCATCCAGCAAATTCAGCCAGATTTATGAGACAGTCATCGAAAATTTTGCCTCCTGAATACGCGCCATCAAGCAAAACCGCAGCGGACATGTGAACGACGCTCTTGACAGATCTTAACATCGGAAATAAAATTAAAACATTCATTTTTATTCAAATTAGGATATTATTAACGCTATATTAATTTTGTATTCAAATGCATCTTGATTTAATGCTTAAAAATGTTTCATACGGGGAAATCGCCTTTATGAATTATGCATATTTTAAATGGAATAGCAAGAAATAATTTTTTTTTTATGTTAATGCGAAATTCCTTGCTGTACAATCACTCAAGTCAAATAAACATCAATTATAACAAAGGAAATAATTGCATTGCATGTTTTTACAGGGGAGACATTCCGTTGCTGGATGTACCATTTGGTAACATGTCGACGACATGGCGATGGGCAGATAGAGCTTTCAACTCTTCGATTCCGACCAAAGTAATAGTCCATGGCTTTGGATCCAATTGTGATCACGTCTGGGTTTATGAAATGAGATCAGCGTTAATGGCAGTGGTAAAATATTTTCACACATATTTAAATTCTTAATTAAATAATGCACTTTAAATATACTTGTTTTTACTACCTTTAACAGGAAGAATGTAACGTTATTTGTGTCGACTGGGAAGCTGGAGCCGTAATACCAAATTATGTAAGAGCCGCTGCAAACACTCGCCTCGTGGGCAAACAATTAGCTATGCTGTTAGAAGGCAATTATACACATATTTAAATTTTAAATATTATTTTTATTCCTAAATACTAATATGATAATATTATTCACAGGCTTGGCAAGTAATATAGACTTAAAATTTGAAAACGTGCATTTAATTGGATTCAGCTTGGGAGCGCACGTTGCTGGATTTGCAGGATCTCAGCTTAAAAATATCTCCAGGATTACAGGTCAATATAACAAGAACATGTTGTTTTAATATTAAGGCATACAATAGCTTTTACAGTAAAAAAAATGAATACGACGAGCATAAAATAATGTATGGAGATTTAAGTGGCCGTTAGTCACGCCATATTATCTGCCTACCTATGACCTCTTTAAGGCAGGATGTACTCACAATGTGGATATACATTCCATGACACTGAAATCACTTTTGTTTTATCATTACTCTTCAAGAAGATTTAATAGCAGGCAATCAATTGTTAAATTCAATCGTAATATGTAAATAAATTGCAGGTCTTGATCCCGCTGGTCCATTGTTTGAAGCTCAAGATCCACGAGCGAGGCTCGACAGCACCTGATGCAAAATTTGTCGACGTTATTCATTCAAATGGGGAGAATTTAATTTTGGGCGGGCTAGGATCTTGGCAACCGATGGGACATGTAGATTTTTATCCGAACGGAGGACGCATGCAGACGGGTTGCTCGAATTTATTCGTGGGTGCCGTGACGGATATAATTTGGTCTTCGGCAATCGAAGGAAGATCTCTTTGCAATCATAGAAGAGCTTATAAATTTTTTACTGATTCTGTATCACCCAAATGCCATTTTCCTTCATTCCCGTGCACGTCTTATGATGAATTTTTAGCCGTGAGTATAAAAAAATGTATGAATTACCTCAAATATTGCTAATATTCATATGGTACTGAGACTTTATTACGTTGCAGGGTAATTGTTTTGGGTGTAACGGTGAAAGGAGATGTGGTAATATGGGTTATTATGCTGATCGTTCTAGCGGACGAGGACAATTATATTTGTTAACGCGAGACGAAGAGCCCTTCTGCGGTACAATTTACCTTTATTGATTACTTTAGAAAATAGTAAGCATTGTATTGTATTTGCAATAAAAGATTTTTGTATTTTAGCTCACCAATATCATGTTAAGATTGAAAGCTCTAGGAATAACAATCAATCCCTTGTAAGTTATGGACGTATAATGTTAGCGCTAGTTGGTGATTCGGGACTGAATGAAACATTTCCAATGACTAGGTAAAGTCGTTTATTATTACATTTTAAATGCTCATTGATATTCATTGAAATGAAAAACTAATTCATATTTATATTGCCTATTTCAGAAAAGATGATGCAGAACTTATTTTAGGCAGTACAATATCCCGTATGTTAGTTCCGCATCCAGCTCTTGGAGTTCCAATTAAAGTGCAGCTTCAATATCAAGCATATTCTGGATGGATAAGTTCAGGATTAAATCAATGGACAATAGATAAAGTTGTTCTCAGTGATAGTTTTGGAAAAACGTAAATGAAATAATACATTTTTTAAATTTGAGTTATAATTTTTTACATTATGTGATTTGTAAACATACTTAAATTATAATTTTAAGGTCATCTATTTGCAAAAAAGGTTTAATGTTGAATTCTGGAACACCTGTTGTATTACCACTCTATCCTGGAAACTGTAATCATCCATCTGAGGTTTGCCGCTGTTTGATTTTATTAATTATTTTGACGTTAAAATTCATGATATGCTAATATTATTATATGTATTTTTAGATATCTGATGAAATTGGAAAAAATAAGACTATTGATAGAATCGACAGTGATAATAAAGTTGGCAGCGAAACACCATTCATTATAAAACCGCCTTTCATTCCTACTCAAGTTGTTCAAATAGGAGACGAACTTATTGGAAATCCTCAACACACTGTTGATAATCTTGCAAGCTCATCTAATAAGAGAGAAGATGTTTTAATTCCAAATGAAAAGATACTTTTACATAAAAATATTCACATAAAACCCGATCATAAAGTAAAAACATACTTGAAAAACGAGTCAAGTAAAGAAGAAAAATCAAAGCCTAATATAATCCCAATGGGAAAACATTTTAGAATCGATAATGAAAATAAAACATCAGATCCCTTATTTACAATCTTGGATGCAACCGATATATTAAATTTACCTTGGCAACCTTTACTAGCTAATTCGTTGGATAATTCAGCAAACGAACGAGAAAACGGTCGAGCATTCGGAAGTATTAATACCAAATTTAGCAGCTTCCCATTTTTAGATAATAATACAAGTGAGATATTTTCAGAGATCGTTGAACCGATATTGAAAGCTCCCTCCACAAAGAACGCTAGATCGCACGATATCAACAGAGTTAAAACTGAAATAACTGAGCCCATATTAGGTTCAACGACAGTCAAAGTTGAACTGAACAAGCCCATTGATAAACCGCAAATAAGAAACAACAGAACCCCAAAGATATTCGATGATCCGAGCTATAAAGAGACGCAAATAATTGAAAGGAGTATCGGTATTAGTCAAAATGAATCAAATTGGATACCGTCATTTAATCTTTTGCCACCGGAATCCAAGGCAGCCAATGTTTGGGATCAGATCAACAATTCAAGCAAGTCTTCCAATAATGATATCAATAAGGACAATTCATATAATGAGAAAAAAGAGAAAACAACTACCTGAAAAGAGTGAAACATTTAGCTTGTTTCAGTGGCAGAAGAAAAATAAAAAGGAGTCGACTGAAGAGCCAAATAACTCAATCAGTAGTTTTACGGTGCAATTTTTACCTACGAGATTAGTATCGTTTTTGGAAAAAGCTGAACGATATGCTAGAAACTACATTGTTGCCTTTAGTTTCAGGCATATACACCAAGGTTTTTATTTTTTGGACAGGATTCTGAGTCAAAAGCAAAAAAAGCTGAACATAAATATGTTCCACTTGAAGAAAAATTGATCGATTTAAGTGATCCGATACCCAAGCAAACACACCAAGAAAAAATAGAGCTCGTTAAAAATATTCAACCTCCTAACGAAACAGAAAATTTACTCTTGCAGAACACTAAAAGTTCAGAAAATGATAATGAAACTCAATCACCAGCGCCTGAATATATTTCTAGTACATCAATAAATATTTTAAACGACTTTCAAAATTCACCAAATGACCCTATTAAAATCGTCAAGGCTCCAGATATAACAACGAGTACTCTCGCTCCAATCACTTTGAAATCATCACTCAATTCCTCTGAAAAGCTCATCATTGTCTATCCGAGTAATATAAGGGAGGATAGAAAAATTGAATCACATACGTATCCCGAGATTATGCAATTCGAATCATTATATCAACAGTCCATCAATCAAAATCCAATTGCAGAAGAGTCGAGAATCAACGTACGCGTGGACACCTCGAGACAGTACGCCACAAAAAATATAGATCGTAGGATACACATAGATCTTCCGACGTACGAGCCTCCAATGGCGAGAACACCATACCCATACCAAAAAGTTTATTCCACGACTCCCATGTTTATTCCTGTGTCATATGAACCAACATCTGAGTAATTGAATTCTTAATGTGATATGTAAAGTTTATTATCAATTACTAGTAATATATGGAAATATTTTATTCCGGAAGGAATTAAGCATTCGGTGATTGATAATATACTTGATAGTATATTTTTTACAGTTAATATTTATTGTCGTCGAGTAATTAAGTATAAACATTAAAAATGTATAACTGTATGAATATAAGAACATGAAATTTAGAGACATTTTAGTTAAAAATCAAATATTTTGTAATTTGTACGCAAATGAAGTCATTGTAAATAATAGATTTATATTTCAACTGAAAACTTAGGATAAGTGTTACGGTATTTGTAAAATTATTTATAGAATCGTGTTGACGAAACATGTTTTGCCATCCCCAATATGATTTAAAATAGCTTAAATATAGGAAGAAATTTGCATTTTTTCAGTTGCATCGTTACAATTTTCGTATTGAATCGCATGATCGTATGAAATCATTCCTCGGCGTGTGCTTCCAATGCACGTTGCCGATTTCGATATGTAAATAGAATGTAATTGCTTAGTTCTAGTGATGTAATTAATGTATGTTTAATTGCGTTAAATTATTTTATTAACATTTCTTATTTGTAAAATGTTAAGACTATATTTATTAGTGTTGTAATAAAATATTTAAAAACAAGGATCGTTTTCATTTTAAAATACAGTAAGTTCTCGGCTTATAGCGGGGTTCCGTTGCACCAACCTGGACGAATGGTGGGGTTTATTTTTCTTACAAATATGTGTTTAAGCACAATTTTTTTAGGAAGTGTTTATCGAGTTCTTTTAACTTTTAATTTGGGAGCTCTTTAACATAATTTTCTAAAAGTTGAATTACACTACGTTTGACTATTCTTCAGAGATATTTTTAATTGTTCGAAAGATGTTATAGTTCTTCCAGAATTCTTTCAAAGTCTGATCTTTTTTTATTCTATTCAAGTTAGCAATTCCTTGATCCATCAGGCTATAGAATGCTTGTAGTGTTGCGAGGTAAATAGAATGCTTTTACGCTTGAATGGGATTCGATTAAATGTGAAAGATCACCCGAAACATTATTCTGAAATAAAACATTTATCAAATCATGTCTTGAAAAAGACATTGTATCATCCATGCCTTTGTGCTCTAACGATAATATAGCTGGCAAAGTAGTTTTATCGATTCCTTTGAAGCCTCTAAGTAACTTCAATTTAAATTCTGTTACATTTCAACATATAATTAAAATATTTAATTAATTCTTAAATACATAATATTTATCTAAAATATAAGTATCTTGCGGCTAGAAAATGGAAATTAAATTTAATCTATTTCGGCTGGACAAATAAAACGAGATTAATTATTGCAAAATATAGGCATTCATTTGATATATTTAATTCTACAAATAATATAAATTAACAGCCGTTGATACGTTCGGTATATTTATTATTTATTCAAATCATTAATAAATATATATTTCAAAATTAATACATATTTTAAATATATTATTTTTTTAAATCGTTCAATTGTTTTAACTCATTTTACAAAACGCTTTTTTTATATACTGTTTACATTTTAAATATCTCACAATATGAGAAATAATAATGCATTAACTGATGATCGTTTGAAGGACAACGACGACAAGATTAAGTCGTCTAATAGCAATCATTCCGTAAGTGTTATTAATATTAATAAAATGAATAAAACATAAAATGTGGTTAATTTAGTCCCTTCGATATGATTATATTTTTTTAGATTTGCCAATGTGAATCTGAAAATCCACCCAGCGCTAGTGCAGTATCTAATACCACGGATTCTATTGACTCGGCGAAGATAAAATCGGGAGCTTTAGATATTATTTTTAAAATCAAACTCAATGAATTAAATTCTATAAAGGAAGTTCAAATGAGGTGTTTTAAAGACAGTATCAAAACAATGGATATTGTTAACAAAATTTCAGACGTAGAACCCAATACACCAGAAAAACACAATACTAAAAGCGAACAGAAAGATCCCATACACTTAAATGCAATAAACGATGATCAGAAACATGAAAGGATTACAACTCTTTTAAAAGATAACACGGCTCCAAATAATATAACACCCGTTAGTGTATAATAAACAAGCAAAACATTATATTGGCATTAATAACATAATTTATATGTATATTTCTATTTCAGAAAAAAATACCAGGAACTCTTAAATGGGAAAAAGTTACCAAAATTTATTCTCAGGTATAGTTTATTATTTATTTCTTAATGTGAATCCAAATCATTTATTGTGCATAGTTATTTACAAATTTATAGGAGGTTGAAAATTTGAAAAAAGTTCACAACGAAGACATGCAAAAATATTTAAATAAACACAAAGGAACGGATGAATATTTGTATTTATCGAAGAGTTTCAGCGATAAATTGAATCAAATGGATGGCATTTATAAAAGCAGCATCAGGTGAACGATTTAAATTCGATTCTAAATTACAACGCTTTATTAGCATCATCAATGTGTGGATTTATTCTTGCAGTAAATTAATACATCAACATGAAAACATCGTTGCAAAAATGATCATCGACAATGAAAAATCAATGCAAGAATATCACGAAATAGCGAACGACATCTTCAAAGACAAGGATTACAAAAACAACATATTGCAGCAGACTATCGATCAACAGAATTCAATGTAAATATAAAATATTTATTATTAAATATTTTGAGCTTGAATATTAATATTTTTTTAAATTTTAGAATCGCATCCGAAGATAATACGTCAAAGAAAAAATGCACAAATAATGAATGCTTGGACATTCGTCGCAAATTGAAGGAAAGATTAGCGAAATACGAGCAAGAAAAATATTCTCATATACAAAAACTACAATCGTGCTTAAGTCATTTCGATCAAGTTATAGACTCATATAAATCAAAAGCAAAAATTCCGACGCATTAAATAATATTATATAGTAAATAAGATTTTGGCTTGTATTGCAGTAAAAATTTTAATATCAATGTAATTTAATTAATATTTTATAAATTATATTTTTATAAATGCGTTTTATTAACATTATCGATCGATGTGGAAAATTATGAAATATTTTATTTAAGATATTTGTATTTTTTACAAGCATATTAAAATCATCGCAATTTTAAATTATTAATTTGACGTTCCGTTTGGGGAGAATTGGAATGGTCGGATTTTTGTTAGTTAAGGCCAAATACGTCAAATGGCCGCAAGTATCGGTGAGCGCGCGAGGACTAACTATCGATATATTCCTTTGATCAGTCATAACTTGTGAGTACATTTTGATGACACAATAATGGATGGAAATATTATCGGCTATTCTCGTATTGCGAAATTTCAATCTGTTGTACTTTCGACGCCGGATAAACGCGAGACTTTCTATAATAAATACATGGCATAGCTGTAAATATCAAATTTATGTTTGTAAATTTTGTTTTGGTTGTGGTTTTGTTTGGTTGTATTGTCGCTTTATGGATTTGATGGAAGGAAGTAGCAGTGCGAATAAATTAAACGAGGTCACGAAATCACATGTCGTACCAGTGTTTGCGGTTCGGTACGTTAATGTTATGTTCTGATTTTTAATAAACGTCAAAAATTTCAATGATTGTTTCATTTTAAAGCCTTTTCATTTTATTATTTATTTGAATTTGAACGATATTTTTATGATTTTGTATGCTATTTTTTAAATAAAAAAGTTTTTGAATTATTTAGATAGCACATAATAATATTGAAAATATATTTATTCATTGATTTCATACAGAATTTCACATGAATCTGCATGATTTCCATTTTGATATAATCATTAAGTTCGACTTTCACTTTTCACTTATAAATTGTCACCTTATGTTGGATTTTGTTTCGAAATTCTATACGTAGATTAAGTAGATTTATCACCTCAACACGTCAATATTTTATTTGTAAACATTGAAGAACAACTTATTGAGCTGCTAATGCGTTGTTCCCACGGCACGATTTGCGCAAACGTAATGAAGCACATTGTACCCAACACCACCCAAAAAACCAGTGACGTAGAACGAATAAACGATGATAATTCATATTAATTATTTTTCGATATTAATAATATATCATGAAATGTATGCAAAAATGCGATTAAATCACATTTGAAGACAATTACGACATTATATTTTTGTTGAAGATATTTATCTCGCAAACCAAACTGGGCGAGTAAATAAGTTATGTTGAACAATCTTCGTTTGTAAATATACAAAATGTTTTGCTAGGTCGCTTAAACTAGTTCATAGTGGTTTTCATACTTAGCTGATACGACCTTATTAACCATCTTAGTGCCGCACGCTAATATATCGTCGTTGTTGACATTTGCGAAAAGTGCCAACGCCGGTTATAGCGAGAGATCTTTATCTCAAAATAATTGCATGTAATGTTATATGAAACTCTTATTTAATAGATAAGTTTATTTAGAAGGAGTCGAGTTTGAGGGTATCAATTGTTTGCGGTTTATACGCATAGACTTGCGATTTAAGATAGCCCCAAAGGAAGAAGTAAATGCGAGATAACCATGCTCTCAAATCGCTCGTGTAGAATATCCATGGTGACATGCGTTGTGTGGCACGTAGCGCCGTTCTATTGAAACCGCATGTTGGTATCCATATCATCTAATTTAGGCCACAAGGAGTTGTTCCAAAACCCAATTATGGCGTTGGCGAGGGGGAACAAAATAAGGATTTGAGTGGCCTGGAAGAATGAATATGTGGCTGCAATATGATCAGGATAATGATAATTATCATCATAGTGCAGTTACAAATAGTCCTTTTCAATATTCATCCATATGAAAGGATTATATTCATCCTGTCTGTATCATATATTCATCTCCTCCTTCGCTCGATATTATAGGTAGCATGATCTCCGAGTTCCATTTAGAATATTCAACCTGCAGGCCACCTGGATGAACGTATCGAAGAGCGCTTTCGCGACCGTCTCGATAAGGTGTGTGGGAGTTTGTAAAGATTGAACAATTTTCCTCAGAAGGCAGTGAAAAATTATTCAAGGAAGTTTCTCCAATGATTTTCAACAAATATCTGTACAGTTTTTTCGATCGGTACTAAAGGGGTTAATATGAAAGAGTAGTGATAAATATAGAAAATCTGCAACTTGTTAACTGAAATGCAGAATGAAGTACGCGTTATCGATGCATTTCTTATTGCTGCAACTTTCGAATTGTTTATTCAGCAGGAAAATAAGCTCATTTGGTGCTATCAAAAGTATGTTTATACATATTATATCTTCTTATTCTACCCTTCTACTCGAATTGAGCTTCTCTCAAGATCGAGTAAGATGAATAACAAGTAGAACAAATCAAAGCGGATTCTGGGCACCCCAGGAATAAAAGATGACAGTATTGAAATCTTAGCACTCCGAGAATAATTCTCTGCTTTAATATTAAAGAGAACAGATTGCAATAAATGATTTTATTGTTTACATTAAATTTGTTCCTCATCTTCTCAAGGTTCTGTATGTCATTCCGAGATTTTTTCAAAAGATAAATGATTTTCTCTGTGATTTCCATGCTAAATTTTGAACGAGACATGAAATACAGGCACTAGGATGTTAGTTTTTCAAGCTAGGATAGCAAACCAGTGCAAGTAAGCTAACTAGCAAGTGACTCATTTTTAAACAAGGACAGGCTCTGAAAAGATATATATGATAAATCTCACTTCGCAACGATAACTCCTCTGTTTTCTGTATGCTGATCTTAATCCTTGCGAAGAAAAAAGGAACAACCATGTTTTTTAGAAAGCCTTTTTCGTTAAATACCCGCTGCCTGGTGGCTTTTCGCTGTCTTCTGAGAAAAACTTCTCAGTGTTTAAAAGCCGCCCACACTCCCTATTAAGTGGGAATCACTCGACACGTTCATCTGGGTGACCCGCTGGGTGAGCGTGAAAAGTGGAGTGTACTTTCCACCCGATTTATAGGCTAAAATTCAACTGTATGGTGGTATTTGAAACACGCGTTTCGCTATAACACGGTATGTCATCGGGCAAGCCTGGTGGGCACAATTAAAATCTAATTGTCCCTAGGAGGTCTCGAGACTTACACGACGCATGGGTCAATTCTAGTGCTAATTCCACCTTCATTTTATGAGATCTGAGGCACGCAGTTCTGCTCGTCGATTTTTTTGTCTCATAGTTAGTTTTAGATTTTGTTCCGTTTTGTCTTCTATATTTTTGCCATATGCTCCTGTCCTTCCCCTCCTAATAGGTCTCGATCGTGCTGCCTTCAATATCGAGCGCGTAAGGGGGTGAATGTATGATATAGACGAGATAGTCGTGAGCCTTTACAACGATATTAAAGAGGCCTTGCGTGCAGTGGCGGATTTACCTATGGGCGCAGGAAATGCGCGCCTCGGGCTTCAAAAATTCAGAGGGCTTAAAATGTATGCGCTTTTTTGAAATACATGTTTTCACTTTTACGTGGCATTTACATTGAAATCGTAGTAGAAATACCAATTTTTAATTGAAAAACTAAGTCGTTATCTACTCTGATGCCGCGAAATTTAAACATTTTTCAATTTAAAAGGTCAAACATTCGAAAAATAAGATAACCATAATTGAACTCACCAAAATTCTTAACACAACAAAACTTGTGAAAAATTGAACAATTTAAATCTTGAACATCATCAAAAATAAAGATACAGCATAAGTAATTAGTTTATAAGTGCCTTCAAAGCTAAAATACAGTTTTGGGTAAATACATTTTCGAAAAAATCTCTTGCACATTTTCCAAGGATGGAAACATTATTTATTACTCTTCTAAAGACACTTTTAGAGCAATTTGAAAATAGATTCCAGCAATTTTTTATAATCAAAATTATTTTTTTTAAACCATTTCACATTACTAAAATTGCTAATTTCAAACTAAAAATTCTTCAAATTCTACAAGAAGATATATCAAAAATTTAAGAAGAAATTTTAGATATACAAAATGATACAATCTTAAAATTGAATGGACTGATTGAAAACATTTGGAATTTAGCTGACCATAAAAAGCATACATAAATATACACTTAAACCTTTTTTTGTGTGGTAGGTGTGTTTCGCGGGAAATCGCACAAAAAAGCTATGATTTACGTTTGAAAAAAGTGAAAATGCGTTCCATGGATTTTAAAAACCGCATAACTCTGAAACAGCTATATAAAATATATTAAAAATCGCATAAAAAAGTTGATAAAAAACAGGAAAACAATCAAGCAATCAAAATATACATTTTGGTAACATTTAAAGGACGTCTTGCATCATTAGTAAAAATTTAAGGATGTCTGACATTTGGCATCTCAAATGCCAGATCGCTGTATGATAATTTTCGTTGAGATTTTCTATATGATTCAATAGTATATCCAGTGTCAATGTCATCATTGTTCTGTGTAGATTTTCTCTTTCCAATAAAATAATTCATAATTAATAAAGATGTCACTATAGTCACTAACTAAAAAAAAATAAAAAAATCACAAAATGGCGACTAGAGGACCGGCCGAGTTACCGCGTCACTAAAATAGTTATAACTCCGTAAGTAATTGAAATTTTAGAAATTCTTTTGGAGAATGTATTTTTTTTTTTTTGGAGAAACATTGGAAAATTACAAAAAAAAACGAAATCATTTTTTTCAAAAATCTAAACCACAATAAAGGGCGTGGTCTTAATTTAGCGAAAGCAGATGCAATATGATTTACACAGTCCCAAATTATATTTTTTTTTCCCAAATTTCGGTTATTGTTGATGATTTACTTCCTATTTTATCCAAAATATTTCGATACGTTCTCTTTATGAAAATAAAAAAAAAGCTTTAAAAAAACCGCATAACTTCGAATTCGCACAAAAAGAGATTTGAGTGTATACTATTTTTTAATGTGTTAAAATGTGTGCAATTTTTTTTTATATCCGGCCTGTGCCCGTCATCACAATACGGTTAAAAACCCCTGGTATATAAGAATTCCAAATGTTATTTAAATTATTTTTACTGGATTTGGTCTATTATTTGAGGTGAATTGTCATATTTTTTAAAGCATAAATACTATAATTATTTTTGCGTTCATGTCCTGATTTAAAAAAATGAATGGATGAGTTCGGGATGATTTAAGAAAAGTTGACCCTTGTGATGTGGGTCGCGCGCCAGAAGATTCGAGATACGGAATGTCGCCGCCACAGCAATGTTGTTGTTTCCGTATATACGTTAGTCAACCTGTTGAATCGATTCAGTTTGATAGTCGGCTTCGTGAGAGACGGGTCTCTGTCAGTCGCGGGGCCCAACATGTAGTGTTGCGATTTCTACACTCATTTCTACCGACGACCCCATTAACACTTTTCATTCAGGCCGGGTGTAATTCTCGCATTTGAAAAATCGCCGCACACATTGCCATATGCCGCCGGCCCCGCAGCAAATGTTTGCATTTTAATCACAAAAATCGGCTCGGACGAAAGAGGTTAGAAAATACCTTTCGTCGGTCAGCGCTTTTTTGTTTATTTCGCGAATTAACGGTGTGTCAGTGATTTTGTCTCATAGCATATGGACGCTTTTCACCGCACAATATGCCGCTGAGTTACAGTTAAAAACGCCGCACAGACGCTAGTTCATAAAACGTGCAAATATTTAAATTCGACGATCGACCATGGAAGATTCAGGAGACCAAATCTCCCGAGAGATAAAGAACCAGGCGGCTATCAATTACAGCGCCACAGAGAAAGGAAATTTCGACGTGAGGTATGTTGATGACCCGATGCATTGTTTCGTAGCGCCTTTATTTTTTCTCCAATAAAATGTAATATCCCACATGTATTCCGTCGTCGAAAATTCGAATTATTCAAATTGATCGATATTCTATTGTTTTCAATGTCAGAAAAACAATGCTCGATATTACAAGTGTTAAGATCGCGAAATTTGAATATTTTCATTCACCGTTTCACCCTAACGAATAACGTCGATCGATCGAGCGAACGATTGTTGGTCGATAATTGAGCTTTTATGATGGAATCGTTCAAACGTCAAAAGCAGCAAGTTTTGACAGATCGATATTCAAATGAAACGTTGCCGCATTTTACAACGATCGGGCTCGAAAAATCCGCAATCATATTTGTGCAAATAATGAATAATGCATGCCGTATGCAATATTGTATTTACGCCATCACGCTCAATGTGATTTTTTTGATCGCGCCCATTATTAATATGGCGATTTGTTGAGAAGTTATCGAGGATTTGAAAAATGGGCGCCTTTGTAAAAATGTACCATATGGATCAGACTGAACTGGAAATATGTTTATTTCCCACTCCCCTTCCCCTCATTTTTTTAATATCATCAGAATCTTTAAATTTGCTTATCTCATTTTAAGCGGGGCAGTAAGGGTTATATAGAAATAATTGATAGATTCAATAGGCATCCTTTCATCGCAAATATTGAGAAGGCTGATACAATTTATCAAGGAGAACTGTTAGAAATTAGGCTTGATGGAGAAAGTAAACCTTATTTTGATAATGGTGGATATGAAACCCTATGTCAAAATAAAATAATAAAATAAAAACCCTCAATTACATTCGAATATGTGGAAAATTATTATTTTTATTAATAAACCTTTATTCAAAAAAATAAAAATGTTACAAGGTAAAATGAATTTATGTTAATATTAATTAATTTTATATATATATATACAGGAAACCCTTTACGACATTCCTTAAAAACTATCTTACAAACTAAAAATAAATAATTCAGTCAAACATATATCATTTATACATCGCACACTCATGACTAGGGAATCCAATTACAGGTGCTCATGAATTCCGGACAGTTACAGGTGCTCATGAATCCCGGGATTAGTAAACGTAATCCCGGAAAATCCGGGATTGAAATTTTTATCTGACATAAATCGTACACCTCACCAACACGATGAAGGCTACTAAATCGAGACATTCCCGCCGAAATCTGGACGCATGGAAACAGTGACGTAACTACTAATTGGCGAGCTTAGGTGACGCCTAAGGGCAGTATGTAACTGTTTAATCTATGTATACATATATACAGTACATATAAGTACATAAAGTGTTGTAATAACCTTTCCCTACCGATGATGTATTTACTACACCTCGACTATAATAATGGGAATATCGATATGAAATATAATAGATACGGCGTTCAAAATTTTTGTATTCCTCCGTAATATAATTACGAATCACATCAAAGTATTATAGTATATAAGTATTCATCTGCAGCGACGAAAATAAATAATTTGTCGGGAAATCGGGAATTTTGCGAGTTTTAGTCCGTGTCTCCGCTTTAGGAGGATTGACTGTATACTTTTTTTATTCCATCTATGCTTTCCTCGACCAGATAAGATATCCAGCAGCGGTTCTTATATAATATTAATTGTTTTAATCTCATCTCGAACATGCATCGTTATCTAGTTTGATCGTTTGAAATAAATTAGTGATTCATCTATTTGACTTTCTTATCGAATTTATATCTCATTGCATTGGGAGAATTTCTAAGGATGTAATCGTCGCTTGGGTAAATTTTAACCTAATCAATGTTATTGTATTTACAGCGCATAATGCATTTCAGTGCACGTTACAAAATGTAGGAAGTCATTTCTTCTGACACCGTTACATTGGCGAATTGCTCTATGATTCGATATAATCTGTTCCCATTATCAATGAGAATGCCTAAATAACTTTAGGTATGGTGAGGCTTGGTCAATTCGAACAATATCTACTAAAACCCAAAAAGTATATTGCGTTTAATTAACAGTTTTATCCAAGCAAACACGTATTTTTAACACTCGCAGGACCGATGATGGATTATTAATATTATTCATGTCAGAAATATTGATGGCATTTGAATTCCGGTTTATTATGTCGCATATATAGCTGGTTGATTTGTGATATCGCGAATGTTTGGCAATAGAATTTATATATGACGAATTGAACACTCAGAAATAAACAACACGCTAGACTAATTTCTCAGAAATGGGAATCAAATGGTAAAAAAATACCAAAACCGGTATTACTGAGAACTAAAGAATATGCATAATTGAAAAACAGCTGAGATTTTCGTGATCTTACAACGTTGATTAACATGAATTTAACCACTTAAGTGCTAGCGACTCATCGGTGAGCAAGTGAAAAAAATTATTATGCTAGGGACACATGTTGATAAATCCAAAAATGTCATGTATGTCATGTCAATGTATGCATCAGGGATGCATATTGAATGATCTTTGCTACGCAATTGAATCTATTTTGGGATGTATCGTTCAATATGCCTTGTATAAAATAAATTTTATGGGAAGTATATAATATTAACAAAAAATGTGTTGTTACAACCCTGAATAAGAAATACTCAAAAGCTGTAAATGATCCCGCAGGACAGCATATGGACATGTATATTCTTGGAGAGGGGCGTCAAATTCAAAGACTAACATGGGACAAAATAAAAAAAAGTTTAAGCTTAGATGGACCACAGCTTTAAAATGTTCATCGAAACGTAGGTTTATTCCGAAATGAACAGAAATTAAAAAAGGATGATGATCATTTAATGTTTTCTTCCTGAAACTTGGCATTTCTTTTCTGCTTCTATCTTCGGGGGCAATATTGCTAACAGTATTTACTTTTAAAACTCGCCCAAGGTGAACCTCATTAATTCTGGATCTGAAAGGATACTTATAACCTGTCTGCGACAGTATTTCAAAACAAAGATATTGCTTGAAAAGGCTTCATATTTCCTGTAGTGAAACCATTCTTAGCTTGTTTAAAATTGAAGGCTATATAGATTTAGCAGAAATTGGCTATTGACATTGCGTTTGGACTACACGATGTGGAATTTTTTTCCATGGCTCTTCGCGTAGTAAACATTTTATGATTTCAACGACCGCAGAACAGTGTACAATCAAAGCATATAGCCGTGCAGTTTTCACAATCGCACAAGGTGAAACTTAAACCATCCAGCGACTATTTGCAGAGGATCGGCGCCTGCGAAATGTCATTACTATGACCGGATCTGCGTACTTTGAGTACCGGTTTTACGAATTTTAAGCTGAGAGAATGCGTAATCCGTGGGTGCAAATAACTCGCTGCATTCTTATTGCACGTCAAAAGATTCTGTAAAGTAAAAGAGTAAAAGATTTACTCTTGTTTAAATGCTACAAAATTATGTATTTATAACGAATTTGCAATGTTATGTCGGGGATATACCATTGCGCTCATTTAGCTATAGGACTGATGAATAAGCATCTGATGATATTCTATGAGATAGTTCCATCTATGATCTACATATTTTCAACGAACATGTACAAATTTTGTATAAATGGTTAATTTTCTATAGCGTTTTCTTTCTATAGCATGTTCCCTTTCTCGGTACTATAAAAGGGTTAGACGAAAGACATCAGACAGCGACTGACTGGATTGGGGGTTCACTATCAATCGAACCCATTTCCTGCGCTTCTGTTCTGGGTTACCCCAGACTAACTACACAAAGAGTGTCCACAATTAATCCTTTCGCCCCACGAGAAACCCTACGCGCAGAGCGTCCAGGTACTCACCCCTTTTGCTCCACGCCCTCTAGAGGAGGCGAGGTTTCCGCTGGAAAGACCAGCTTCAGATCATGTGCAACCGAAGGTGCGATGGAGGAGGAAGGACTAAGGTTAAGCTAGATTCAAGGAATTCACTTCCGTGGGTTCACTGCCATCACGAGTCCTACCTCAGTTTGAATGGGGCTGCAGCAGTTGACGGACTGCAGGGGCTACCCCTTTCCATGGTACTCGTATCGGTTCGGTCATTCTTAGTCCCTAGCCACGGAGACGAGTCGCCGTTCGAACAGCCTAAAACCGTTCTCCCCTGTATGCCTGGGCTTCGTTCTCCCCTGGGAGTCTAACACCCACCCGGGCTATAGAAGGGTTAACTGTAGTTCAATATATTATTGGGAATATGAACTATAAATAAAATATCCTTAAATAAAACAATATATTGTTGCGTTTGGCCCTTCGCCGTCTCCAGGGGCCTGCAATTTTCGTCGCAACTGCCTTACGCAGTCCACCACGAGGGGCGTCTCGAGTCGCGGGGTAGTTTGAGGACCGTATGCGCCCGTGCGCCTTTCATCTTAGCCTGATGGACTTCAACTAGAAGGACGGGGACGTTTGTCCCTCAGTAGCGATGGGGCTCCGCAGCCCCGAGACAGACTCGCAGCATACGCGACGGAAATCCGTATTTTACCTCTGTAGAGGGGGCGATTCTTTATCGTCGACAGATCATTTTATAACACCGAAAAGGAGGAATACTCAATAAGAGAGGGATTTGTTTATCATAGACGATCACGAGGCAGAGGCTTCCAGATGATGTGAATGTAACGCGAGAATTAACACATGGCGGAAAATGAATACTGCATGTCAACAATTAACGCGACTAGTTTGCAAGGCTCCCCAGAAAGAGTAGAATGATCGTTCGTCCCGCAACCCTTAGGATCTACCCCCAGCGAATGCAAATCCCGAACAGCATTAAAAACGACTTAACAACAAAAAATCGATAATTAAGGCATCGCGAATTATTCCCATGCTACTTTATCAAAAGTCAAGGACTCATAAGATTCCATAGGATTTTTTTCATGTGGTGGTTTTTCATTTTTTCCACATATGATTAAATTATGATTTTAATAAGAATTTTATATAAAAAAGGATCTATGATCGAGTGGCAAATTTATCATTATTTTAAAATAATATTTTAACTATCATAATAACTTGATAATCAGGCTAATCTTGGTTCTTGATGATGGATTATAAATATTTTTGATTTCCCAAATATATTGGCACACATAGCTTAGATTTGAATTCGATTTTTTACAATAGGAGCTCACAAACTAATCCAATATGTCAAAACTTGTTTATGATACAATCTACGATCCACTTATAGATTGCGATATTTTGTAATGTACATAAGCGAGATTGAATAAAATTAAACGACTTTTCTAAAGTCTTATGTCGCTTGCGTTTCTTTGGGAACATTCCGAAGATAAAGAATTATTCAAACTCCATTGTCGATAGAATACCCATATATTTAACGGATTTAATATTTATATCAGCGTTCTAAATGCGTTTGGAATTCCCAAATTCAATATTTTCCTGCTATTACATACATCGTATTTCCATATAAACGATATTATGTATCTATAAGATTAGCTACTGATTTTTTGTTAAGTACCATATCACGCTTATAATTTGAACGCACTAAGAGGAAGATCGAGCATGTCCTTGTATACATTTTACATTGTGTATTAATATTACACTAATTGAAAAAATACAGGAAGAATTATACTAATCGAACCGACAGGGAAGAGGCCTAATTGGCATTCGGGTCGTATCGAGGAAGGAATAATTTAATACTTCTATTAATTTCGACAGTCAATTTTGCAATGTAAATACGTATTCGGAGACGACGACTTCGTTTTGGTTATTCAATTTTCTGAGACGTCTTTCGACGAAGATTTCGTCGAGCACAAAAGGATTTGAGAATTTCTTCGACGTTCATTTACATTTTTGGCTATATTCAAAGTGGCGGTGAATTCTGGATAATACAAAAGGCCTTTATATAGAGACTGAAAGCATCCTGAAATTATTCATACGTATGATGATTTTGCATTTGAATTGAAACAATGACGTCTTCCTTCCATTTTTACAAATATTCAGAGTCTCGATCGAATCATAATATTGTCTTAAGAAGCAATGCCATCGCTTTATTAATGAAATATTTTAAATGTCAAGTATATTAGCAATCTGTGCGAGTAATCTTTTTCAGACATTGCAAGAAAGTTTATCCTGAAATTGCTTAAATGTGGAATAGAATATCATCATATTCTATGTACTTATGTAAGCTATCGTAATAACAATGATTAATTATATCATCGCAAACAATGAAAGCAAATATCAACGGCGCTTTGGTATTTTTAATAGACCTTGGCCTTCAAAATACCCTCATGAATCTTTTGAAAGTATATTTTTGTATTTTTACATTGATTACGTTCCATGACCTAAGCAAATCCTGCGTTACATTTGTCACTCATTGCTTCGAATAATTGATGCATTTCCACTTCAATCAGTCATGGTCGATTTATTTGATAAAATACAAATGGTGTATCTTATTGTTTGTAATCTGGACGCAAAGTATTAACATACGCCATGGCAGCCACCAGTGTCTGCCAACCTAAATAAACAACAAAATTTGTATGATGACATAATGGATCACTTAAAAAAATATATGCTCGGCACGAGATATGTTAAAAATGTCTTTCAACATCGATGCTTTGTTTGCTGTATTTTATTGAGATGATCGATTGTCGGAAAATTTGAAAAAAAAAAGGCAATTACCGCCAATTGCACCATGAGATTAAGACAGAATAATGCAGTAGGTTTATTAGCATCATCAAACTCAATTGTATCTAATCCTCAATAGACAATGCGTTCAACAATGATATAATTACGCTTGCTCTATAAAATATATTTTGGGGTTTTGACTCATGCGATATATTCAGATTTAAGAAATCTTATCTTGCGATTATTGATGCTGTTGAACAACAAAGAAGATCACGTGCAAGAATTTTCTAACTGACCTCCATTCTTTGGAAGATCATAAATAGCACAAAATTATGATTCAATCGATTATGATGTTAATAAAAAATATTGCCATATTGGATCCCCTAAAAACTTAAGTTGTTCATTGCCTTATTGTAGTAGTAATATAGATAGGGTTTTTTGAAATGCTTTATTAGTGTTTTAGATTCGTGGAATAAAAAAGCTGATTTATTCACGGATGTAACTTCGATTAAGGATAATAAATGCTAAATTATCCTTGCAAAATAGCATTAATATTGTGTATTATTTGTAAATTGGATGTGATTTTCATAATTTAGTATTACATTTGTTGTTAAATATATACAGCAGGCCCGCGGTACTCCGACAAACGTTTTGCAAGGCGATGTCGGATTATAGAGTACTGCCCCCGAATCCTTGTAGTTCGGATTTTTTTTTAGAAAGGAATGCTTATATATACATAGACAATACAAGGTTTCATATTATAGAATTAACGTCATAAACACAATGGCCATAGCAGTTATAAAAAATAAAAATCTGCTACCGTCATGACGATTTTTAAAGCATTTTAACTATCTCTTGATGGGCCCAGAAATAATATGCCTATTTCTTTCCTGAATAAACCACATATACAAAGCTATCTTGAGCGTTTGTCTCTTGCCTGACGCACAATCAATCGTGAAGACGAAGCATTTCAAGGATGTCGGACTACAGGGGTTGCCGGATTAGACTGGGGCCGGATTACCGCGGGTCTGCTTTATGTATATAGTTTTGAGCGATCATATTCAACATGCTCACTCTAATCACTGGCCCGTTGCAAGAAAAATGCTTGAAATTAATGAACGACGATTTTTTATCCTTAAATGAATATTATTGAATAAACCCTAGTTATTTAATGGATTGTCCATGGCTTTTATGTGATGATGTATTATTAAGGAAATATAATACGTTAGATTAGCTGATACAAATGACTTCATAATTAGTTCGGATGGGTGTAAAGAGGAAAATATTGTATTCGATGCCTGATTAAGGATAAAATTGTCAATGAGGATTTAAAGTGTTGGGAATTTTGTTAAACCCAAATTTCGCTAAACAAAATTTGCTCGAAAACAATATATCTCTCATTCGTTGTTCAATGATCCAACTAGCGAAATTACAACGATATGAACGGTTTCTTTCTTTCCATAGTTGAAACCAGAGCCATAACGAGGGCATGAAGCGCCCGTGGCAAGTATCCAACTTGCACCCACTTCCCCGTAATCCATTTTTTTAGTTTAATAATATTATAATATAAATATTTATCCCTGAAAATGCTGCAAAAAGCCATAAAAGTGGAAGACGTGGCCACAAGTAAGTCTGTGTGTCCATCCGGTCCGCTTTTCGGATCGCTGACATTACGAATTAATGCCTCGCGATTGGATGCCATATCAGACAACAGACGACAGACAGCGACTAACTGAATTGGAAACAGAGCGTCCAGGCGCTCACCCCTTTTGCTCCGCGGCTTATTTTTGAAGCAGATTTTTTTACAGATACGTTTGCATCGTTGAAAAGGCAAACAAGACCAATTGTGTGGTTCAGATTTATGTTCACATCCATGCACAATGTGTTTTTATATGATGATTGTGATTGTTGGATGGAGCGTTTGATTTCATTCTTCTGGATCTTTTGCTTTCATTCGGACAACAAATTGGTTTCAAATGTTTTTTTATTCATTTTGGTTGGAATAGGACGGCATCGGAATCCAATCGTTGTTAAAAATGTATACGAAATATTAATACATCAATAAAAGCACAAGAGCGTTGTCTTTATTCTATCATCTGTGTTTCCGTGGAAACGCTAGTAAAATTAAATGATTTTTTATAAGCGTCCTTTTACCACCTGAAAAATAACAATATATATATATATATTTATTATTAATTAATCAATAATTTCTCCTTCGTTTATTGCTTGAGCAATATTCAATCCGTCAATTCGATCATCAGAATAATTGTAATTTTCTGAGCATTTTCTTTGGCGTAATATACTAGAGAAGTATAGTGTCTTTGACCTTAGTTGCAATCGATTTTTTCATCCTATTCGTTGTTAGTACGTTCTGAATTTATATATGACTTAAGTCGGCGTGTTGTACAAAAACTGTACAGTTAATTGCAAAGACCGTAGCCCACACATAGCAGGTTCAAGATTCTCATTAATTTCATATTCAGACTTTCCAGATCATTCCAGAAAAATTATGGGAACTATGTAAAATTGCATTATTACATGATGAAGCCAATGAATTCCATTTGCACTGGGAAAAGACCATCATTTTTAATGCAGATCGGTCACGTTCTGCTGGCTCTGCCACCAGATGAAAGTATTGTTTAGAGCATAAAAGAGAATAAATCGTATGTTCCATTCAGAATTATTCTTTTATTACAAAATTACTTAATGTACTTCGTGAAAAAATGCCAGCATATCGGAGCAGTTTATCGACATGCACGAATGATGAAAATGCACATATTCTTCGCATTTAGTGACGTTTTGGATCGAAGCACGTCCAAGGTGGGTGTCGTCTTTGAATAAAGGTCGTTACTTGACCGCAAAAAAACATATTAATTGCCAACAATAACCATTTGAATCCGTAAACAATTTGACTGTCGGATAAGTTCTGTCCCTAGCGTGATATAACGCATGTAGTCCAACCTTTAACGATGTCTTCTATTTATAGCCTTTTTGTCGAACTTGTAATTCGATATTCGAGCAAAATATTTACCCGTAGGTAGTCGGACTGGTAACTCAATCGTCATGGGTTCAAATCTATAGGAGGCGTGGCTGGCGACCGTATCGAAATGATTGGAAATTGTCCCATAAAATTTTAGTACATATGTTGTTCAAGATGTTCAATAATCTGAAGCAAAGATGAATACGTGAAGTATTAGTGGGATCTCCAGCTTCATAACAAAAGTCATCAATGCTTATAATTTCTGTCGGATGCTGATTTAAAACGGACTGACCACTATTTTATTATCATAAATTCGAATTGAAATATGAAATCTGCTCGTTTCTTGTTTCGTCTACACAAGCAACCAATGTAGCGAAATTGCCCAGAGCGCATTCTTACAAAAAGAAGTCCCAATTTTTTATGGCAATAAATAGATTCGATATCGATTCCATGAGGAAAATCCATCTCAAATGGTACAAATTAATTGTGATTTTTTGCTTGTAGAGATAGAATCATGCAACTTGACGCGCTAACATAAAACAACTTCAATATTCAAGTTAAATGATTGTACATATAACTATTTAAAATTATTTATATTGCCGAATGAGTCATTAAAACCATTGAATCAGATAGATGATTCGATTGATGATTTATCGTTATGTGAAGCCATGATAGACTCTCGATCATCCGGGGCAGAAGACACGAAAACTACCCGGATGATCTTGCAAAAAAATATAATAGGGTAAAATCTTCAATATTTGATTATCGAAGCCTTTAAGCTATGAATCGAAGGATGCAATCATTTGTTATATGTGCACTGTATCTAATGCTCGGTGATAAATCTGGCTTTGCTGCATAGATGAAAAAGGAGATTCCAGACATGCTATTTACTCGTGTTTTTCTTCATCGACTCCAAATTTGAAGAAAGGCCTTGATACTCATCGTAAAAACGAATACGCGGGCGTGCTTTGGATCGACGTATCTTTAAATCATTTTGTTAACGTCAAATGTGTAAAAATTTTAACCCTTTGTGAGCTAGTTTTAAATCATAAAATTAGATGCTATATTCGTACGTGTACCACTTATTGTCTGTACAAATCCACTTATTTCTTACGATGTACGCAAGATACTCTGTCCGTATCTGTCTCTTTCCGAGCTCAGCGTGTAAAGATACTCTTTCTGAATCATTTGGAATTCGATCGCAAATACGCGGCTGTACTACTCAAAAGGTTAAGAATACCCTTTAATTTGCTTCTTGAAGTAGTCGAATAAATGAATCATCATATTCAAGCACTCCTCCTTATTCACTGCTGCCACTCGACTACTAGCTAAGTATTGCGCGAGGGTGGCAGCGATGCTTTCCTCCCGGGTCCTTCTTCATGTTCTTTGTTCTCCTGGATGTCGTCTGTGTATCTGTTATGAGGATGCTGCTATTTTTCGTTCAGCATTCCTCCTTCTGTTGCCCTAGAATCCGTTAACATCGAAGGTACCATGTTGCTAAGGAGAGCGAGCTGACTCTCAGCTCCTCCCGTAGGATGTCCCTTTCGGTGCTCCATGCTGGGCAGACAAATGTCGTGTGTGCAGCATCGTTGTACTTCGCTCCACAGTGGTGGCACTCCGAACCGATCTCTTTGCCTATTTTGTGTAGGTAGCTACCAAAACAGCCGTGCCCGGTGAGGATCTAGGTCAAGTAGTAGCACAGCTGACCGTGCTTTCTGGCTACCCAAGTTCTTAGGTTCGGTAATTAGCTCGTGCGTCTACCGACCTTTAGCGGAGTTTTCCCATCGGGGACTGTCGCGCCGCCATGGTGCTTTTCTTAGCGTTATTCTTGTATTTACCTTTCTGTATTGTCCTGTCTCTTGTTAGCTAGCAGGTCGATTGGCGGTATGGCAGTCAGTGCCAGGATGGCGTCTTCCGACACTGTGCGATATGCAGCAGCCACTATGATTGCTCTCCTTCTCTGGACTCTGGTCATGTTGAACCTGTCCCTTTCAATTTGTACTACCTCGTTAAAAAGAGGGTCTCAGTTTTTTGGATAGCGAGCTCCAGACCAGCTCCTGTCAGCCACTTCTTGATCTTCCTCAGAGCGTCCTCGCAGGTCGTTCGCAGGATCTCCGTGAATATTGAAGTAGCTGTAAAACTACTAAAAACTACTAGTACTAAAACTACTAAAAACTACTAGTGCTGAAGGGTCAAAATGCAATTAATCAAGTTTTCTTTTGTCCAATGGGATAATTGATGATCTTGAGATCATAACTTGAAGTTAATGATTTGCAGACGAATTGAGCTATTGAAATGCAATTTAAAAGCAAAATTTTTAGAGCCATTCCATTTTCAATATACAATTTGTTTCATCAATCAAAACCTTTTAGAAACTCCTAAAATGGAACTACATAAAATTCCAAGTATTGTTGAAATAGTAGAATGAGCATAACAAAGAAGTTGTTATACAATTTTGGATGTATGAAATGCTGGGAACAGAGAATTGTGGAAATTCTTTGTATCTGTAAATGATTGTCACAACGAAATTCTATCCATTCGCCGTAGCCAAGAACATGACTCTTTGATTGCTTCATATATTAGGTAACTCTATTTTGATTGTCGTTTTTAAACGATTAAAACAAAGAGTGAACAATGCATACGAAATTGCTTATTATATAAGTCTCGCGGAAAAAAATCAGGCAACCAGTCACTAAAACATTTACAAAGTATTAGATAACATTGCCGCAAATGTCAAAGATAGTTTGCAAAATTCCGAACAGGAAATGATAATAGCATTAATGGCCTTAGATGTGGGAGAAGATTGAAGCAAATCTCACTTCAACTATTCATCAAATACCTGACACAAAATATTGCACATCAATAAAACTTATCGAAGCCCAGATTAACCCGCAAAAATATTTTGTTGCTATTCTTAAGAAATTGTATAATAGCTTAAATTCGGATGTAAATATTCATCAGCTGAAAGATTTGCATGTTTAAATTAGCATCTTCAGTTCGTCATTCAGAAAAGATGTATGTTGACATTGTTATAAATAATATTTATATTAAATGCAATTTCATTTTTAAAAAAAGGCATTTTGCTTTTTACGGTGACATATTGGATGTGGAAAAAATTGAATCTGGAAGCAGTCCAGCAAAATCCGACATTAATATTGGGTTTTCCCAATATTAATGTTTTTGTGTATTGAATACAAAATGTGTTTATGAACATGATATCTATATAGCAGATAAATATGTATCTTTATGATGCATAAATATAGCCTGTGTGAAAATGCAATACAGCAAACACTTCTGTTCCTTTTTTTCCTTTCTTTTTTCAAGATCCTTTTTATGAATCGTCGTGCAATATAAATATGTTTAATCTCTGCGTTTATTCTTATAGGACGATTGTTTAATAATTTAACAGAGACATGACCCAATTTGTTATTGTGCATACCTAATATTCCCATTGCTATTTTGAGCACGTTTCCAACATTTTTATTTTCACTTTCCATTGAAAAGATCTCAACATCGTGTTCCAAGAATAACAATTCTTCAATGCGATTACTTGATGATTTTTAAAGTTGGAATTTTCAACCATTTATGGCATTTAAAGTTGATCTCCTTTAACAAAGACTTCGAATCAATCATTTCCACGTTAATGTAACACACAAAGGGTTTAATCCTTTCGATAACATTTCAATAAGTTCTCTCGGATAATTCCGATAATGAATGCTGTAGATAATTTAACGAGACTAGTCTACATTTGCGGAAATTCGCCAGGCTAAGACGGCATATTTTAAATTTTTACCTTGAATAAAAAATGTGTACACACTGTGGTGTACTGAGCAACCGTAGAACCTGTTTACATTTCAAGGATTTATGATATGGAAGCACTTTCATTTTGTCAAATATTCGATTCTGCAGCAGGCACTTCGCACTCTTTGGCCCATTCAAGATCAATCCAATTCCGCATTATATAATCAGTCCGTCGCAATCTAAATTCTGATCTTTATGGTGGTTGTTCATTTTACAGCACCCTCATTAGCCCGAGATGTGATGGGCATCCATGAAAATAATCTTAAATTAACAGCGCAGCCGTAAAGATGAAATTTATGTACATAATAAAGATATTCTCTAAGTATTTAATCCTTTTTTAAATTCCTCCTGCGGAAAAATCTTCAGATTCCCCCCATATAAAGTTTGCCTCGAAACGGAATTTATTTCAGAATAATCGCATAATTTAATTCATGCAAATATACCCAAACGTTTTATTATATAATTGATTACGCAAAAAAAATATTCATTGGCTTTACAATCGATCTATAATGACAAAGAATACAAAGTTCAAGATTATAACAAATACATTGTACACATTCAAAGTACAAAACGTTTTACACTTACGCATGGTCCAATTGACGTTTGTGCTTCCATGGGAACGCTCAGATAATAAAATTTCATTAAGATCGGATCCTATGTAAGATACAATTGATCAAACGAATTTCAATATTATTTTATTACGATTTAACAAAATATTTATAATATGTAACGTGGATAGATCAGGATTTCCGTGATTTTTTTTTATTTTTCCGATTTTTCCGACTTCAAAAATTGACTACACTCGGCTATCTACGCTATTGGACACCCCACACGTGCCACCGAGCGGATGACGATTCTCGAAAAATCGAAACTTCTTGCAGCGGATGTAAAGTTCCATGAAATATCCAAACAAATAGTAGGGAGGTTGGATTAGAGTATAAAAGAGCTACGGAGAGCTAAATTATTCAATTCAGGTTGAAATTTCATGCCGGGAATTCGGTCAGAATTCAATTCGAGATGGGGTTCGATCTGGAGTCCCTCGAAAGCGCCGTCTACGCCTCGTAACCGCCGCCGATCCAAAGTGGATAGAATAAACGTAGTCACGAATAGGAAATTCAATCCGAGCCAAAATTTCGATCCCAAGATCAGTCCCGGGATCCCGAGACCGGGATTTTCAATAGGTTAAGAAATTACAGTGATAAATTCGATTAAAAATTACTAATAAGTCCATTTGTTTAATATAAAAAATAATTTGAAGGCGGAAGAATTTTATTTATTTAAGAAAATATAAAAATACAATTCAAAAATAGATAAATAAAACACTAAAAAATTCAAATATTATTTTGAAAATATGCCCGAAGTAACACTAAACATCGAGTGTTTCGTCATTTAGTCTGGATCTGATTTTAGCAGCCAGGCAACCTGCTGCTGAAAATGCACACTCAGCCTCCACAATCGTTGGAGGTATCGTCATCAGATATTTAAATGCTAGTTCGAGTTGATGACCGCGTGAGCCCCCATTTTCGTATAACACCATCAATGTGACTGATAAAATTCCTTTCTGCTGAGACACGGACTAAAACTCGCAAATTCCCGATTTGCCGACAAATTATTTATTTCCGTCGCTGCAGATGAATACTTATATACTTTAATACTTTGATGTGATTCGTAATTATATTACGGAGGAATACAAAAATTCTGAACCCCGTATCTATTATATTTCATATCGATATTCCCATTATTAGGGTAGGAGGTGTAGTAAATACATCATCGGTGGTGAAAGGTTAATATAATACTTTGAAAAACAAATATGTATACATAGATTAGATAGTTACGCCCCTAGGCGTCGCCTAAGCTCGCCTAGGGCCTTGGTTATGTGGAGGAAGAGTTTTGGAAAAACCACTTCCACATCGTAAGATACCTGAAACTCATCGACACAGCATGTCAGGGTGTCTCAAGAAGAACATAGAACTCTGCATAGAGAAAGTTGTGACCTGAGGTGGTTTTGGAACGAAACTTCGAGGGGTTTGCGAGTGAAAAGGAGCATGTCGAAGAAATTGTGTCCCTGGGCAATTGAATAAGTTGCATGAACAACAACATTATCAACTAAAGGAGGCTTTGTAGGGAGCGGAGGAAGAGGAGAGGGAGAAAAATAAACCGTCGACAGCAGAGATTAAAGAACATACTCATACATGGTTAAGGTTACAAATATTTGTGGAAGAAAATCATCCAGATAAAGCAGCAGCTATTAGGGTTATTCATTTATTTAATGATGTTTCTTTTGGCGCATTTCAGCAGCGTATTGAAAAGTCGCCAAAAACAAGTGTCATTTTAAAAATTATTTAAGAGAAAAGTTAAAGATACTGAAGAAAGTGAGTCAAAATCATCTAAAAAAAGTAAAATTCAGTGATTGCAAGAGTGAATCTGGTGACAGTTCTCCCGAGATACCTTCCACCACCTCCTCCATCCACAACCACTCGTATCGTGCTACAAGTTCTTTGACTTACGAATTGTCTTCCGGAACGAATTCTAATCATTCTAACATGATTTTTCATGGCATATATATATTTTTAAAAATGTGGTCGCCAGCCAAACCTTCTGTGAGATAATTAAGTTGCGAGTCCAACCGCTTAACGCGGTACATTACGTAATTTTTACCGAAACTTCTGATCTGATCGATCAGAAAGATCATAGAAAACCAAGATAGATTATTATTAGCACTTATTTGCTATTCTGGTAGTAATTTTATCGTATTTTTCAACGCAATCGCCGTCGAGATCGAGACATTTCTGTAGGCAGGGCATCAGTTTTTGTATGCTAGTGACATAGACCTCCACCGCCAGGTGTAATAACACACCCACGTCTTATTCATCGTCATTTCGTGACTTGTTGTCAACTCATCACATCACTGATTAGTATTGTTTTACAAAGTTGGCGGAAGCGCGCGACGACCTCTCCATCGGAAGAATTTACTGTGACTGAACAAAATGGCCGATAAACGCGCAACAAAACAAACTGACCGCTAGGATCCCCTTAAATGCCAGATGTGCTAACTTCGAAACAACCAAAAATCCCTTGACCTCAGAAGCCCTTTTAACCTTGCTTTCTAGATGACCCTCATAGATCACCGGGATGAAAATTTTGAATTTTTCATTTGGATACTTATAAGCAAAGGGCTCTTTAAATGCAGATAAAACAGTCTAGTGGATAATCAAAGCGTATCGGAGAAATGTATAAAAATTTGGTTCTCTTAAAATACAAACATGTTTGGGCTACTTTCTCCAGTGCGCTTAAATAGTGGCACATTACAGCTTTTTCTCACATTTTTTACCTAGAAAATTTGTTCTAAGTATTATTTTTTATTAGGTGAAGATCGTTTTATTGCATGCTTACAATTCAGATCATTGCCGCTTTAATATGTTTACATTAAAATGCAAAACATGATGCTAATTGCACAACTTTCAATTTTCACACCTCTAGTTATGGTTTGTTTAAAATAAACACAGAGAATCAATTGAGTTTTTTTTTAAAAATAATGCAAATTTATCGACTAACATCGACGTTGTTTATAAACAATATAATTGAAATAAACTTAAATGTTCTATTTATTTTTTAATGGTGGTGAAAGTCTACCGTATGATTTTTCCTTGCGTAGTCGTTTATTATTTATTTTGTATTCTGAAGGCACCTTTCAAATTTTCTTTGTGGGTAATTTGAATGCCCTTGTGAAGAATGAGGCTGTCGATCGTGTTTTACAAAAAAGGGTCCAATCTCACAATTTAAACTGCAATAAGTGTTTGACGCTGACGTATAAGTACCGTAGAAAATCTTGCAAATTGAAATATAATTGCTCGAAAATTAGATGAGATTGATTATTAATTACTGCGGCTTAAACTGAGAATAGAAACTGCTTAATCGTGTACCGATTCAAGGCCAATCGCATATGGTTTCCTCGGTTAATTTATAATTACACACATGTGAACAAAAGTAAGAGTCATATTACTTTTACAATGTGTACATTACAAATGCCATAATTCAGTTTTATAAAATGATTTAGCTTTTATTATATCTAATTCTAAAATTAAAGCTTGATGTATCCATATGCAAACTATTTCGTTAATATGCAGAAAAATTAATAATGGATTGTTTTACTTAACAATTATATGTGTTCTTATTGTATAAAGGAAATACGTCATTCCATTCCGCTGAACTAATTAATAGTCTTCGTTCCTATTTGTTTAACATAATATCTGATGACATGATCAAATCTCACAAGTATTCTCACAGAATTCTCTCACGAAGAAAAACAGTAATGGCTATTAAAAATCTGCCGGTTTTTTTAACGTATTATTAAATAAATGCTTTGAACGCTATGATGCATTAATAATTTTCAAATGTTTTCACTGCTAAAGACTAATTGCAGTATTCTCAAAGGCATTGAATATACATCAAACCTGTTCAATTTTTTATACCATGTTCATTGACTTATGAATCATGTTTTCATCAGTCGTACGTCGGAAATGAGAAAAACAAGAATTGACGGTTAATAATTTATTCAGCGTGTCATAAATATTAGCGTTTATCTTAATGAAAAAATGTATCAATACGGATGGAATTTATCATTGAATTATGCATAGATACAGTGAAATTCATCTATACGTTATGAAAATTTGATCGAAACCTCTCGGATCAGAGGTCATTTTTTGCTCGCTAAATTGCTCTTAGTTTTTCATCGTAGATTGCCCAAGAGCAATGAAATGAATTTATAAAAAACCACAAGGAATGTGCATTGTAAATTTGCTGAAAAATTATATTTAACAATACATATTGAATTGCATGATGAAATTATTAATTCATGCCTTATCATTCAGTTAGTATGAAACAAATCCATAATAAAGTGTTTTATTGACACCAGAAGTGCTTGAATTCATCCTTCGTTATATAATAATACTAGTTGTAGATAATAAGTTAATGATATTTTGCACATGTGAGAATTTTTATCTCACCTCGCGGGCTTAAAATAAAACAATTGTGTCATGTGAATTGTCTTAAAGATCATAGCAATCAAGGTTTGTGAGATCTTATGCCAAATCATAATTAACGACTCTAAAAGACTTACATAAACGACATCCGATTGAATAAATTCTTTTTTATATTTCAGCGAGGATATAGCCGACCAAGAGATATCGACATGGAAGTTTTGGAAGCGGAGACGCTATGTCGTTGCCGTGTTAGCATTTTTCGGATTTTTCAACGTTTATTCGCTCAGGGTGAATCTTTCAATTGCCGTGGTGGCCATGACAGAAAACAAAACATTAGTCTTGCCCAATGGGACCATTACTTATGTAAGTACATTTAATTATTATATGGTACGATGAAGACGCGTCGTTGATGAATGTTTTAATTGCAGGGTCCAGAATTTGATTGGGATAATCAAATGAAGGGTCTCGTTTTGAGCTCATTCTTTTATGGTTATATTGTGACGCAACTTCCCGGAGGCTGGTTGGCCGTAAGATACGGAGGAAACAAGTATGTTTTTCTACATTGTGTGCTTTTGATATTTTTGTATGAATAAAATTAATGTTTAATTTGTGTTGTAGGGTTTTCGGAATCGGTATTGGCGTTACAGCGTTGCTCACGTTAATAACTCCGTTGTTGACGCACATGAGCACATCACTTTTGATAGCTCTTAGAGTATTAGAAGGCTTATTCGAAGGTGTAACGTATCCGTGCATTCATGCCGTATGGGCACGATGGGCTCCACCGTTGGAACGTTCGCGTTTAGCCACGATTGCCTTCAGCGGGAGCTTTGTCGGCACCGTCGTATCTATGCCCGTGAGTGGAGTTATAGCGACGTCTTTAGGATGGCCTAGCATATTTTACATATTCGGTAAGAATTCTTCTTAATAAATTATTTTTTATTAAAGCTTAAATCATTATATTAAATATTTGATTACAGGAACTGTAGGATTGATTTGGTTCGCTATTTGGTGGGTTATCGTTAAAGAGGGTCCCGAATGCGATCCTAAAATATCACCATCTGAATTAAAATATATTCAGGTATAATATTGAACAAATACCGTATTTTTGATCTCAAAATAGCATTTATTATAATTTCCGTCTATTAATTATAGGACTCGTTAGGTAATAGTGCCGATATTTGCGGTAAACATATAAAACATCCGTGGAAAGATATTTTAAAATCGGCACCCGTTTGGGCTATCGTTGCGGCTCATTTCAGTGAAAATTGGGGTTTTTATACGCTTTTGACGCTGCTTCCGACGTTTATGAAAGGTAATTATCTTTACAAGACTGTTATTAATATAATTTTTGAATATCATTAATGATTTTTTAAACATTAGACAAATATGGGTTTAATTTAAATTCCACTGGAATATTGTCGGCTCTTCCTTATTTGGCGATGGCCATTGTGATACAATTAGCCGGTCATCTTGCCGATTGGCTTCAACGTCGAAGAATTTTGACCACGACACAAGTTCGCAAATCTTTAAATTGCTCCGCTTTTCTTGCCCAAGTAAGTCTTATTAATACATTATATTTAATACATATATTTAATACATACAATATTCTATTTATATATATTTTTTAGACAATATTCATGCTTGGCCGCTAGTTTTGCACCCAATTCGACGAGTTGCGTAATTTTCTTAGTGATTGCTGTAGGTTTAGGTGGTTTTGCATGGTCTGGATTCAGGTAACTATCGGAATAAAAATATAAATAACGATTTTAATCGACGATTTAATTAAATGTTTAAAATAAATATTTATAGCGTTAATCATCTCGATATTGCTCCACAACACGCCAGTATACTCATGGGTCTATCGAACACGGTAGCTACGATACCTGGAATTGTTAGTCCGTTGATTGCCGGTGCTATAGTTTCGAACGGGGTAATTGCCGATTACATATTAATAATTTAATAATGCAGCGAATACAATATTTTATTGGTCTTATTTTTACAGTCGGTCGAGGAATGGCGCATAGTATTTTTCATATCCAGCGGAGTTTATTTGATAGGTTGTGTTATTTATGGAATTTGGTGCTCGGGAGTGCGGCAACCTTGGGCCATGGAGCAGTCGTTAGATTCGCCGCACACTCAAACTGACTCGCCCGGAACCGACAAAGATTCTCACTGTTATACCAACAGCGGGATCGATTTGACTGAGAATGATGAAAATTAAGATTTGTTAGAATAATACTTTATTTAAATTTTATGAAAATCTCTTTTTATAAAATTAGTACTTGTTCATGAAGATATAAATGTTTATATGCTGTTCATCGTCTCGTTGAATTTTGATATTTATTAGACATAATTCTTCGAACAATGTAAATTATTAGCCTACGGGAAATATAGATGCAATTATTTTTATTTTTAATATTATTAATCGGTAAGACTGTGTCCTGTATTTTTATGGATTAATATTGATACAACTCTAATTCTTCATATTTATAAGCGGATTTTCATCATCCCGGATATGACAATTTTGCTAATTGACGAATCCATCCATTGTGAAATGAGCACAAACAAAATTTTGCTCAAAAACAATGATTCGTTAAGCGTATCTAAACATCGCATTTGGATGATGATAATATGTGTACATTAATGCAAATACGTCCTAAATTTGCTCACAATTAATCTGATAAATATGTTTCATTTGAAAACTTAAGCACTATTGAGATTCGATGGAAAGATATAGTTTATTTTAATATATAAAATCAAAGTAGTGACATTTGAATTATGCGTCTGCGTCATACATATCTAAATGCTTATCTCCTGATCAACGGTTACAATCAATTTTTGTACGTAAGCGTATATAAAAATTAAAATAAAGCTTTATTCGGTGCGTGTGCTTTTAAAAATTACAAGAACGCGTGTATGAACTTTAGAATAATTTTATATAAATTCATGATTAATGCTTAATTCAAATATTAATCAGTATTATTTGTATTTGTTGTATTTACCTATTTATGACATGGATTATGCATTAAAATTTTGATTAATAGTTAAAAAATTAAATAAAGTGGTCATCTCACATTAACAATTTTTTTCACAGTAAATACGCCGTATAATGAAATGAAGTTTTGGAAAAAAAACACCTTTTTTGGGGGTATTTTATAATATAAAACGTAAGATAAAATAAACATACAGTTATACTAACGTGAGATGATTCCTTAATTAATTTAACGCTTTAAAAAAAGAGAGATATTTATATTTTAGAAGAATATTTTAATCATCATTTAATGAATACCTCGACACATATCACGATTCTATAATAAATATTAAATTCAATTTTAATAAAATCGTCAGCGTCAATTATTGAAATGAATTTATGCCAATTCAAAATATAATTATCATAATTTTTTAAAAGAACTTTTGGATTCAAAATACGTTTTCAATAATATCTTCCGACTATGTGAAAATATATGTAAATTTATATTAGAAGAATATCAATGATCTCCACAAGAAAGACATCTCTGTGATAATGTAGGTAAAGAATTAATTAACGATCACTGATATTTTTACTATTTTAATCTATCTAATTTTCATGTATTATATTTATATGTAAGTCTTTTTAGGTGATAGTTTTGAAGAATATCAGAAAGCCACGTTTATTAAATTGGACTACCGACCACCTCTTAAAATTGGTAGTCGACGAAAAACAGCAGCTATAGACTGACGTTTATTAAATCAATCATTTATGATCGGTTTACTTAATGTTAGATAATTATATATGGCTAAATTTTATATATAAATATTACAAGGGTGCAATTTTATATATTTCAGATATAATATTTATCATGTCAATTTCTGAAAAGAATCAGAGTTCAAATGCACTTATTATTATATATTTGAGTGCAATGAAGAATTTATTATAATCTTGACAGGTTAAAATTACACTATTACTTGTTACCTTCCAAATTTATTATGAGTCTTGATGGCTTTTGTTGTGATTTTATGTAAAATATTGAATATAAATATATTACTGCTTATTGATCGCTTTATTTTATTTTCAACTGTCCGTTATAAAATAGGAATTCCCGGAAATCACACGTGTTATTGGTATTCCCCTAAATAACAAACAATTTTGTTGCTTTGATACTCAGTGCGTTTGATATCATTATAGTACGAAGGATCCTGGAACTTATCCCCCATGCATTATTAATTAATAACAGTAATTATCCTCTTAATTAATTGAGAAGAGGAAGTGTTAAGAAATATGGGAGTTCCAGAACACCTCGTTTCAGCCATATATGGCCTCAACTCTAAAAATTCTAGCAGAGCACTGAATGTCTGGAACATAGGAATAGCAATGTTGTTGATACAATATTGATATGTAAAAACACGGAAGAGCCGAATTCTTTCATCGTGTAGAGATTGAAAGCAACACATTAGGTCTGGAAATAAACAAGCCTTAGACAAAGGTAATGATAGTTGACAGACACAGAATCTCCAATTATGGAGAAATAAGAAGATAAATCTCAATGACCAAATCAGCAATGATTCAGATGACTAAGATCTGGAGATATAAGTGCATCTTGACCAAATCCAAAACATGCCTATAAACACGACTAGCAGGAAAACATTAATACAATTCAGTCTGTCGTAGAATTTATCATAAGCACATGGAATGGATCAGCGAAGCGAAGCAAAAAGGCAGTTTTTCGTCACCTTAGATGTAAAGAATACTTATTAAAAGCCATGGAGGAAAGAAACGTTCCAAGATATATCCTTCGATTAATAAGCGACTACTTCAAGAACCGAATATTAGTACTCCCTATAAATGATACGAACCGAGATAGGCCAGAATGCAAAATGTACATGAGGGTCCCTCAGGACCAGTACTTGGACCAACTCTATGGAACATGATGTATGATGACCGTGCCGACGACGTGGGTGTCCTAGTTAATCCAAAACGACAGAGGAAATGGGTATCCTACTATCTCTCCCACACTATCATGGTGTCTTTTTGAAAATTTCCCCCTCCCAAGAGAAAAATAAGCAGGTTTTTAAGATGCAGTACTGGAGGTAGGTTTTAAAAATCTCATGGACCGAAAATCAGATGAACTGATCAATTTTGAGGAAATTAAGGTCAAGGATTGTCTGTCCTGCAATTTGTTTACAGTCACATTCTCAATTCTTTGAAGAAGAGACGAGCACAGTTTAGAGAAACTGATTGTGATCGACATCGTTGAAGGGAAAAGAGGAAGATCCCCTACTCACTGAACCGATCAAATCAAAAAACGCTACAAGCTGTACAGTGAGTCCTTCGAAAGCCGAAATCAGAGAATGGAGAGGAGTCATATCGCTGGCAGTAAACACATCCTTGGCTTTAAGAATCGATTTAAGAAAACTGGAACTTGTTGAAACATATCCCCTGCATTAAGTGTGATCTTACTATATACTTCTCTTCATTTAAATGTTTACATTTTTTTTGTAATGGATTTGATATTAAAAATTTTACTGTGTAAAATAATTAAATTTTATCGGTGCTAACTATGTAATATGTGATGCCATAAAATGGTAATAAAAACGCAATGTTTCGACAGATTTTTTTTAATTTACAAAAGAATAAAATAGTCTTCAGATCACATGGTCAGAATGATTACGAGTACACAGGATTAAATACGCGGGCATGATATCATAAACATCGACGATAAAAGTTGAAGCATGGAATGAATTCGTGGCGCTTTGAATATATATTGTTTTTACATCATAAATTTGTCTTTGTTTTGTGTTAAAATCTTGGCGGATGATTTGGCGTCTAAGAATAATTGAGAGATTTCTTCTATGTCCGATGCTTGAACGGAGGATCGTCCCTCAACTTTTGCAGTGAGGGAAGCCGGAGTGAGTAATTGAGCTGCGTATCTCAAGGTTGTTTTAACACCGACTTCGCTAAGAGAAGCAAAGGCACTTTCATCGACCGATACGCCTTCAGTCGCCGCTCGTAGCTTGAGAATCTACAAAATTATGTTACGATATTAGAAAAAATCTTCAAATATATATATATATATATTTATAAACAAAAATAACCTGTAAAATTTCGCTTTTGCTATATGGTAGCGTACGGATAATGAGAAGTCGGTCTAATAAGTCTAACGGTATTCCGTGAGATGAAAAAATGTCTTCAGTTCCCCTAAGAATAAATTTTAAGTTAATAAAACATATATTTAATGTTAATAAATTTAAAATATTAAAACAATACCTGATTATGCATCGTCCTCTATTGGTTGCAAATATGACGATTGGGGCGATTGCCGATTCAAGAGCCCTATGTAAATAGGTAAATGTTTCTATATCTAGCATATGAACCTATAAACAATTTTTTATTATTAGTATTTCGATCAATTGATTTCAACTAAACAAATAATATTAAGATAAATACTAACTTCGTCGATGAAAAGCACACCAGGTACGAGTTCAGCGATTCCTTGATCTATATATCTATTGACTACTTTATTGATTTCCTTACGTAATTTATCTGAATGTAATAAAAATATGTTGTTAATTTTGTTCTCTGTTAAATTTATATCGTAAATTTAATCGATTGATTACCAGTAATTTCAGTTTTTTTTGGTTTCATCAGCTGTCCCATCATAGACATGATATCTTGGCCGCCTTGAGGTCGAGCGTTAGCACAATCCAAATCATGCAATGTCACATCTTGTACCACTTCTTTCTTCTTGTGTACGTCGCCTTTCGGTAAAGGAACATATTCTTCAGCCTATAATAATTATACATCTATATTTGCGCTTCGACGGTATAAATACATTGATTAATCAAATTATACCTCTAAATCAAATTCAGCTGCGAATGAGTCGCTCCTGCCTTGTCTTTTAACGGCACCGGAGTTTGCTTCAATGTAAATAATATCACCGACTTCGACCTTTTCTTTTTGCAATGCTTCAGTATATTGTAGGATCTAATTTGAGCTGTTTTACACCTTTGGCCGTTTTAAGCCCAATTATAACGTGTGACACTGTTTTAGCATATCCTAAAAACGCGCACGGTATTTAGCATGAATTATGTAAACTAGTTCTGCAAATTATTATATTGTAATTTTACAAACCTCCCATGGGATTTTCTGTTTCGACCATTGTGAGTTCTGTCACTTCGCCTTCGTATACCTCTTTAGTTTCTCTAATTCTTAATCCGATAGCACGACGGAAATTCTCCATGAGAACCTCAGTCTTTTTGATTTCTGAACTATAAACTTCACTACCGACCATAGGACAAAATGGCACTTTGTTTCCGAGCTCTTGAGCGATCGCGAGTGCAATTGCAGTTTTTCCGGTTCCTGGAGGACCAGCAAGTAAAAGAGCTCTACCAGCCATCTTCTTGCTTTTGATCATATCGACTACATATCCGGCAGCCTAAAATTATATATAAAAAAATTCAATATGTTTCATATGTGATCATATTATTTATATTAATAAAATTAGTAACAAAAACATCTGAATACGATAAATCATTAATTCAAATCCATATGACAGAAGAAAATTTGGCGGACAAATGAAACATAACCTCAAAATGATAACTAGAGAAATAAGTCATTTTAAATGGAAAAACATGATTAAAATCATATATTATGAACATTCAACATCAGATAAATCGATTGTTGCATATTTAATCTTCGGAAACAGACCTCACGGGCTTTTTCCTGTCCGACAAGTCCCTGTGCAATGGGAAGCGGGACTCCGCCTTCGCCGAGGCCGAGTCCTCGCACGTGGCTGTGAGCCGATATACGAGCAGTCCTCGCCGTACTTTTCACTTCTTCAATCTTCATCGTGTTGGTTTCCAGCTTTCAAATATCGAACAAACAACGCGCTTATTTACGACAGCGGCGCCGGCAAAAATATGAACTTAACACCGCAAATTTGGACCATATTGAATCGAGCACGCGTCCTGCGAAAATAAATTTAAATAAAGGTTTTTTTAACAATTAAACCAACATACTTATTTTAATAATGTAATATAATGTTTTTAAATGTATTAGATACATTACATTAGGTATTAAACGACAATAAAAATCCTATTTTTTTAAAATATTTTTAATGTCAATTAATTCTTTGATAGTTTTAATTGGGGATTTTATTTATCTGATTACAAAAAATATTCCTCAAATACTGTAACAATTTGTACGTATTTTATTAGAATATAGTTTAAATATTTTTTATTTGAAATATTAAAATACAATTTATGCATAGTGAGTGCTGCCATCTCTGTACATCAGCGCGAACTATATAAATTTAAATAAATTCAAATAGAGGTGAGATTTAAAAAAAATGTGTATTATACGTCAAACCTAAGGCGTCGTTTAACGCCCATCATCTTGTAAAGTGTCCCGATGTCACGTGACGTGTGATTTATGATTATTATGTTTTGAATTGAAAGCGCACAATAACAAGAAAACAAGTTTACGCGCCGTTTGCGTAAAAAATATATATTTGCTCGTAATAGTGAGATCGGCAACTTTGGTGAATCAAAAAATATTACAAATGGCGTGCTAATGTCTTCGATGAATAAACGCTCGGCATTAACAGTTGACATTGGTTCCGCCGGCTTAGAAATGTCGTCTCCGAATCGCAGTGAATTTATGGCTATGTACGATTAATATGTAACACGAAAATAAAGATGTTTTTAATCTCAACATTCTTAACCCAAATACTCAAATATTAATAACGTCGAACAGCGATTGTCGAACGTTTTTTTTTTGGGACTTGCTTGCTTCTATTCTATATGCTTGAGAAAATATCATTTGATACGGTGTGAGGCAGGGAAACTACCTTATTTAAAAAATGAATAACACTAACATTAGAGTATATTTTCCATGTTAAAGACAGTCCCCTGCATGATCGTTACTTCCCCCACTATCGAATGAGTGCCACCTCATCCTTCTCGGAATAACTGTCATTTCAGGGCGCGCATTTTAAATAAGGAAGTCTCCCTGCCGACTATTACCAGCTTGTTAAGATACTATCAAACTGGTTCAAATTTACTAAAACTAACCAGAAAATGATGTCCATCTTAAAAAGTTGAAATAAATTATTTTTAACACCTTATAGTACATTTTTTACGTTTATAAGACGCTAGATTAAATATATATTATTAACGCGTTGTCTTAACAAAGAAATTTAAAAAAAAATACTTATATAGTATTACTTAAGTTATGTTGAATTTTCACTAGATTTCAACTCCCTTTCCTTCCAAAACCAACCCTTTGAGTAGTGACCCCATTAACCCTTTGAGTAGAGAGCTAATTTTTAAATCATCCGCCACTTATTATCCGTACAAATCCACTTGTCTTTCAGGACCGTCGCAGCGTGTATGAAGATTGTACATGAATAAAAAAAACACTGTCGATGGCACACAATATTCGGTCATTTCTCTGCGTAGTAACAATACACTTGAAATCGATTCATTATATTATTAATATATCATTACATATTAGTCGAATAATTTGGGTTAACGACCAATACAATCGTACGATGTACGCAAGATACTCTCTCCGACTTTGTCTCGCATTCACAATCTTCGACCTACAAGATCTCCGTCTCTTTCTGTCTCCGAGCTCAACGTGTAAATATGCTCTGTATGAATCACTGGAATTCAATCACAACTCTGCGTCTTACCTAATTAAGGGGTTAAGTTACCAAGTTAAGGTCCTGGACAGCAGCACATATATTTATTTATTACCTCTAGAAGTTAAGGCAGTTCACTAATGAACAATTCTATTCCATTTTTTAAGTTGATATATTCGTTATTTCATGTGACACAATCTTAACCTTTATAATAAGTGTCCACTGTATCAAGATTTTCTTCTATTTAAGGTGTTACAGTGTAGAGGAAACAACACTCCGCTATTAATATATATATATAAGTGCAATTCGTTCCTGTAGGTAGTCCCGCGTTAAGCGGTTGGACTCATAACTCGATCATCTAGGGTTCGAATCCCACAGGAGATGTGGCTGGCAACCACATTTTTAAAAACATATATATGCCATGAAAAACCATGTCAAAATGGTTGGTAATGATTCCATAAAAGGGATCGCTAAAAGCCACCGCAAAAAAAAAAAAAAAAAAAAAAAAAAAAAAAAAAATTCGTTAAATTAACAGCGACATCTCTCTATCTTGCGCGTGGTGGCAAGCTTGTCGCGGGAAGATGTGTTCTTCCCACCAGCTACTCTGTAGTCTCATAGTTGATCGCTGGCCAAGCTAAATAAAGATCCTGATTAAGAATGTGGTGGTTTTCCCCATTGTAGTCCGACAAATGTTTTGCAAGGCGGTGTCGGATTGTCCAATCTGTCGGACTATTGAGTACTGCCCCCGACCCCTTGTAGTCCGGATTTTTTTTTAGAAAAAAGTAATTGTAATAAAAAATTATGAAAATGGTGATATATATAATATATAGACATTTTTATCTATGTATTTTTGAAGCGTTTTAACTATATTTTTCCAGCTACAAAGTCTTCTTATTTGTTATATCCTTGTACAACAACTGCTTTTATGACTAATATATGCTTAGAAATAGATGTATGCCTCACTTGCCAACTTACAAAAAGAGCAATTACATTGACGAAGCTTTATCGTATATTTGTATCATACTTATATTGGAATGTCGGATTACAGGGGGCGCCGGATTAGACTGAGGCCGGATTATTGCGTATCTACTGTTATGATAATAATTATTCTTATCGTTATTTTCAGATGATATATTAATGATTGATGCAAATTCAGTCACTCATAACACTAACTCAATAAGTTCGTAGGATTTTTCACTTTAAACTGTTTTCTCCTTCGTTTGGGGCTATTTAATCGCAATTTTCCAAACAAAAAATCTTACGAACTTATTGAGTGACGTGTTAGATGCACGACTTGATAAGTCGCTACAGTATTTACTCTTTCAGATCCAGGAAATCAGGATATACTTGAATTGAGACGATCGATCAGAAATATGAATATTTCCGTCCAGAGTCCAAGATATGAACCACTATACACTAACACTTTTGGAGCATTCTTATGGATGCACAGATTACACACTCAAGTTTTGACTATCATATTTTTTGCACAAAATACAAAAAAGCACCACACAAAAGAAATGTTTGAGGATTGCTCCGTCTTAAAAAGCAAATTCGCAGAATCGCATATTTAAACTCTCCTTTACGATGCGTGACGTACGTATCGAGATTAGAGTATCGAAATAAATGTATTTTCTATCCAGTCTTGAGTTATCGCTGTGTTTATAGGAAAGCCATTTCTTCTTTTAATTGGGTCAAGGATGTATTTTTCAGACGCATTTTTCAATACATCAAAATTTTTCGTCGCAGAATTCCTGCTCGTCCATTATATTTAGTTCAAACGGGATTCTTCGCATTCCGCTCGTTCGAATTATCGCATGCAATTTATCTCGCCAGATTGATGTCTGAGCGGGATTTATTGTCCCTTATTATGTCATAAATATCCAGTTAGATCTGCGTAATTATGTGAAATGTTAATAAAACCTGCGATAATAGCCGGGAGCGCGGGTAACAGCAATATAGGCGATCGCGAGAAGATTTAATGGTCCACAACTGCACTGAGCGTTGAACATAAAAGAGATTAAATGAAAATATTTACGATGTCTTTATTGCAAACAAAGACTAAATCGTATAGTTTGTTTTTATTTTTTCATGCTCGCAGGAATAAATTTATAGGGATACTTTCAGCCCCCTCAAGCGCTCGAGGAAAACGAAGCATGCGCCTCGGGCTTGAATCGTCGGGATTTGGGGCGCGAAAATATAAATATATATTTAATTATTTATAAATTCGCAGCAGTCCGTTGGGTATATACAGAATATAATAAATTCACGTTTTTTGGGCCTGAAACGCGAACTGAAAGCAATGTCTCACATGTGTCGGGATGGCCTCGGTCAAATTGGGAGCAAGGCGTTATATAATAATTTATGGATTAGGGAGAATAGCTGGATTGACCTCCATTTAAAAGCATGGGGTGCAGTACATTTAGCGTGAGTCATTCGGTTCTGTCATCGTCATCGGTGGCGCCAATTGCAGAGTCTCAGCTAAAATAATGTTGACATGGCAAATGCTTTCAGGACCACTGAATGATATATGCTTTTATTTTTGCTTGACTCTTTAACATTCTGCTCTTTGAAAAATACTGGTTTTTTTTTGCCAGTACCCATTACATTGATATTTTTCCACACGTTACTAAACGACAGTGACAATAGAAATAGGCAATTGGTTATGTGGAGCCTATTGTTATTGCTCTTAAAGCGCTGAACAACGAAAAATCAGGGTATCAGTGCTTAATTTTATACTGTATCTTGATTATTTATCAAAATATACCATAGCAGTCGAAGGGTTAAGAAGCACTCTTGTAGACGTTGTCTGTGGGTTTCAAAGTTGTAACATGATTTATTTGTATAGTTAAACTAATAAACAGTTGAAATATGCAAATAGTAATTCGTTTCGAATGTAATGCTCTTGTTTCATGAGCTCATGTATGAAAGGATTGGTGAGTGAGGAAAAGAATGACGCAGGGTCGTAAATCATATACTGCATTCACGGAATTCTTAAATTTCAAGTCAATGTAAAAGAAATTCGCAAAGTTATAGACCGACGAAGAGAAGCTGTCAGGAGAGGAGAGACTTTAAACGCGTTTTTCTTGAAAGTACTTTTTTCAAGCTCACGGAAGTGCTCCCTTACGCCTTAGATGAGCATTCTTTTTTAAATTTGGCAGACACGTGTATAATAAACTTTTTCGTCGTATAAACTAGAATTATCTAAAAATATTCAAAAGTTTATATTTAATGAACAAAAAACTATAAAAAATGTTGATAAAAACACAAACTTTTCTTTGATTGCTCACTATTTTTTAATTTTTTAATATTTCTTCTTAATTATAGTCTAAGCTATAGATAATATTATACAAAGTAAAAATATGTTTAATTTTTTTGCTGTAAATTACTTGTCTAGGACTTAGGACATCCGTGGTGAAGAATGTCATTGTTCGCGCACCGACATATGTGGCTTTCCCCACTCCTATTACTAAACTTTATCAAACCTTAAAAAATATTTTTATGTTCAATAAAGCCTAGTCACCTAGTCAACACAATAAATATTAACATTTTATGTTTAAAACTTTTCGCATTAAAAATAGTGTTAAAAAGTTGATCACTTTTAGAAGCTATGAAAAACATCTGCAAGATTTATGGTGACATATTAGATGTCAGGAAATTCCAACGATGCTTTAAAGTACTTAAATCTGGTTGTTTTAATCCTAAAGAAGTTGATCAAGATTCTAAACGAAGGTTTTTGGGCCCCACACGCATTGACCTACCGCAATATGACCCAACAGCTCAACATCAGCAAATTCTTACAAGAAATTCAGGTTACAAGAAGGTCACACATGGGACCCTCCACTGACCCGAGCTGCCGAAGTGCACACTAGGGTACAAAAATCGATGAATTTAAAAACCATGTCCTGCGAGGACCCGCTATTTCTCCATTGCTTATGGCCACTTGCGCACTGAGCGCGGGGAGATGAATTAGCTAGGAATAGCCCCCGGGAGGGTACACACCCACTGAGTTTACTAGCCGCCGGAGGGAGGGGGGACCTCTACGATCCTATCGAAGTCGTAAAAGGCCCCAGGAATGCATTTTCTCCCAAATTTGTGGCACAAAGCCCTGAACGCCCTAAAATTAGAGGGAGTGGCCATAAGGTTTCCGTGTCCAACCGGTCCGAATTTCTGGATCGCTGACACAACGAAATAGCGTCTCGCGATTGGAAGCCATGATTGGACATGTTCACAGAACATGGTCTGCGTCCACGAACGGATCTCCGCTATGGGCACTCCGAGGAAGGAGAAATCCTAAACCTGCGAATAGAACCCCTGGAGGGCCCGTGTCCCGTGAGGAACTGGGGCGTCCAGTATCCAGAGACACCGCATGCGGTACTTAATATTTTGAAAGAACAGGAAGAGGTGGCGGCCGTACAAGAAGGTCAGAATATCTGTTCTATAGAAGGGTTGAAAAATGTTCCTCTGTACTTTCAGAAATGTGCCATTTCAGACTATTTTCAGTCAATACCTCCTGAATTTTACGGAGAATAGGTGAGTGATTGATATGAAAATATTTTGTATAAGAAAATTGTAATGGAGTTTAAGAATATATATTTTGAATTGCATTAACAAAAAACGATATTATTTATGGGCATCCCTAATATATATTGATATCATATTATCAAAAATTAGCTAGCATTTTCGACGTAATGCTTCCGTCAGATTCAATGCAGTTATTATCATTATTGGCATCTTATTTATTCCTAAACTGTTTTTCTAGGCTGATCATTTTAGATTGAAGAGCCATCCGTAATGTTAAGGATCAAACTGAATTTCTATATTTGTCTCATTGCACTTTTGAACTTCAAAATATATCCATGAGTCGCGCAAATCGATTTCTTAGTTGATTTTGGATCGAGATCGAAAATTGTTAAGAATCGTGGTTCTGAGAGTGTCTCCCTATTTACATGCATCTTTGGCAATATCAATATAGCATCAGCTGAACCAGTATAGTAGAATGATAGGGATAGGGAGGGAGAATATAGTATAACTAAGTGATCTTTCATGAATAACTATGAATATTAAGTAAAACTTCATTCATGGATGTCATTTTTATAAGCAAGTAGCTTTTCGTAGTTGTTATGGCAAACCACTGAGCAATTAATTCATTTGGAAACTAAGAGTGAGCAACATTTAGTAGATGTGTTAAATATGAGTATACTATATCTTTTCAAAGTTAGGACAGTCCGTAGTAACAACAATCAAAACAAGTATCATCACGTAAATGTACCAGCCAGGAATAATCAAATAGTATTTAAGTAGTCAAACCTTAAGTTTATACGATTAACTCATTAAAAAAATTTAAATGCCTATTTGACAGTTGGTGATTTTTCTTTGAATGACGATGACGTAGCATGAGTGACAGACGATTCAAGTCACAAGCTTACAATTTTCAAATTCCTGATTTTTCCGAATCGCGCCAAATTGCAAATGAAGCATTTCCTGCGATGAAGATGAATTTTGGGATTTCTCTGTAAACATATATTTTTCTCATCTCGAATAATGTCGCAAAATTAATGATACTGTCAGCAAATATCCCCAAAAATAATATTTGCGCGCTATTAACTAATATTTTTGTCCCTGCTGAATGATATGCAAGCCTATTTTTGGATGGAGTAAATGAAAAAATGGATATTCCTCAGTTATCATATATCATTGCGTGTCACTCGTCATGCTTTTGAGTGCTATTGAAAGATCTGTAAAAAAATGATGGAAAGCGAGAGAAAATTTTACAAAGACATTTTTTACGGCTGCGAACGGATATAAAAAGTGACTAGTATTTTAATTTTGTATTACGATAAATACCCGAAATGTCGATTTAAATAACACTTAGTAATAATTTGATTAAAAAAAACGCAGTACATGGTTTTAAGTCTCCCGCTTAATCGCCAGATCAATATGCGCCAACATGGTACATCCGCTAAGCGTCTCGCATAATAAATTGCGTACATAAACAATATTTTTACTCATTCTATAACGTTCACTAAGATACGCAAAACAAATCCCCAAAGTTTCATTGCAATCGAATGAGCGGTATGGCAGCGTATAAAATATGGACAAACAAACATTGATTTCTATATATAAGAAAATTACACAGCTGATATAGGATATTAAACTTGAATCGACGTCCATTCAATATGCTCACATTCTTATTCACTTGAGAGCGTTATTTATCACCAGCGCGTTTCCTTAGAGAAATATTTTCTGGAGTGTGTGGAGTTCAGCTATCCCTTTTTTAAAAAGTAATTTAATCACTAAACAGTTTTGCCCGAGCGCGACTCGAGCTATTCGTATAATGACGAGCCCAAATGAGTGTTGTTTGGATTGTTTCCACCGAACGGTATATTTATTTAACAGTGAAGTGAAGTGGAGTAAAAGTGAGAGGAAACAGTGACGTAACTACTAATGGGTGAGCTTAGGCGACGCCTAGGGGCAGTAACTGTCTAATCTATGTATATATATATACAGTACATATATGTTTTTCAAAATGCTATATTAACCTCTCCCTACCGGTGATGTGTTTACTACACATCGACTCTAATCATTGGAACATCGATATGAAATACAATAGATACGGGGTTCATTTTTTTTATATTCCTCCGTAATATAATTATAAAGCACATCAAAGTATTATAGTATATAAGTATTCATCTGCAGCGATGGAAATAAATAATTTGTCGGGAAATCGGGAATTTTGCGAATTTAGTTCGTGTCTCAGCAAAAAGGAAATTTATGTTTTTTTTTCTTGGTAGCCAGGAAAGGCTGCCATTATTTATCTATATTTAAATTGTATTTTTATCTTTCTTTTTATTTTTTATATTAAAAAAATGGACTTATTAGTAATTTTTGATTAAATTTCAGTGTAATTTCTTTAAATATTGAACATAATCAATCCCAGAACTGATCCTGGGATCGTCTAATGCAATCCCGATATCCCGGGATCGTAATTTTGGCTCCGGATCCGATTCCCTAATCGCATTCGGGTATAATTTACTTGATGCTACAGCTGTAAAACACAAGTTCCATCTCTAGAGAAAAATAACAGGATGTTTTTTTTCTTAAGGAAAATTCTGAAGAAAATATTAGTATACACAGGAATTCTATCATCACCTCGAAAAACTGAATGAAGATCGTCATTACAAATTAATCATACAGTAGATCCCAGATTTTCTAGAATTCCAGATCGCCAAAAATACAAGCCTTTGCTGATGCGGCGACTTCCGTTGCGCAGCATATGCAAGAAGCCCAGATGTTAAGACAACTTGATATCAGCTAAAAATATTTTTTAGTAAACATTAGAGTTGATCATTTTGGAAAACATTCATATGTCAAAACGTCGACCATGGCTACTGTTAACGATCTTTAAGCAAACCGTAATTAGCTGTCATCGTAAAGTGTCAGCAACAAATCGGCGGTTAAAACGTCTCATAATAGAAGAGAAGGTCGTTCCCTCAGGCGATTTAATTTATTCGAGCATTCCCGAAAATAACGCCAAGCACAAGGAGTATGACTCAAGTGCAGAAATTACACGCCGAAGATGCATTTGCCCCATAGGGATGCGTTAAAGACAGTACGGTTTATATTGTGAGCGTGACTCATGACCGCGAGCCATTTAAATAACTCGGCTCCGTTTAAGCTTTTACGATGCCCAGTGCGTGGGTCAGACCTTTGCGCAACATAAGGATGCTCATATCGATGCCAACTTCTGAGGAGATGATTAATCAGTCGACCTGCTTCAGGTAAATCACTAAAACTGTGATCAGGTGTTTCTTCTGGGCGACACAATGCAGCTCGTTGCCGACAGCTCCGATGACTTTTGTCATACAAGTGCATGACTAGAAATAAGTGTATGCCTTACTTGCCAACTTACAAAAGGAGTAATTACATTATTAAATTGACGAAGCTTTATCGTACATTTGTACCATACTTGTATTGGAATGTCGGATTACAGTGGGCGCCGGATTAGACTGAGGCCGGATTATTGCGTATCTACTGTTATGATAATAATTATTCTTATCGTTATTTTCAGATGATATCTTAATGATTTATGCAAATTCAGTCACTCATAACACATCACTCAATAAGTTCGTAGGATTTTTCACTTTAAACTGTTTTCTTCTTCGTTTGGGGTTATTTAATCGCAATTTCTGCCGAAAAAATCCTACGAACTTATTGAGTGACGTGTTAGATGCACGTATTTATTAATCGCTTCAGTATTTACTCTTTCAGATCCGGGAAATCAGGATAAACTTGAATTGAGACGATCGATCAGAAATATGAATATTTCCGTCCAGAGTCCAGGATTTGAACCACAACACATATTATAGTTTTAACTATCCTTTGCTAGGTGCAAAATCTTCTTTTTTGTTATCTCCTTGTAAAAAAACTTTACCTTCATGACCAATATAGGCCCATAAATAGATGTACGCCTGTTTTTTTCCTGAAGATAGCACATATACAAAGCTTACTTGTTTTCTTTTTGCCTGACCCACAATCAATGTTGAGACAAACTTTTGAATGTTCTCGTGGTTCTTTTTTGTATCGTAAATTGTGGATCTCCCTACGCCGTACTCACTTGCCAACTTACAAAAAGATTAATTACGAATCACACTTTTTTATTTTTTACATTGACGAAGCTTCACCGCTCAAATGTACTATACTTGTATTGGGATGCCGGACTACGGGGGGCGCCGGATGGACTGGGTCCGGATTACCGCAGATCGGCTGTAATGTCCAATGCATACGAAGCAAGTTTTTAAGGTAAGACAGCAAGCTAGTGCCAGCAAAGCAGCAACTTCAACAACTAGCTTCTTTTTTAAGCCAGTTTTAGCTGAAAAACTAAGTTACCTAAAAACCAGCTTGCGAGCATTTATGTACTGGACATCCAGAAAATCGTTATATATTTGACACCATCAATACAGTCGTATAACTTCGAGGGTTTTAGTTAAGTTTTTTTGGCGGCCCCATCCCAACCCTTTAGTTCATCCCAAAACCCCAAAATACGTCGTTCTTGATACTCAATTTTTCAAATAAACAAGCATTTATTTTATAAAATATTTTTTTAAATAAATCTTCTTATAATATTTCCTGTAAATAATTCCATAAAAATATCTTGTTCAAGTTGTATAAATATTTTTTTAAATAAGCTTTGTTTGAAGCTGATACTGTGTTTGCTCACAATCGTTTAAAAACAACAACGCGTCCACAATTCAGAGCGCTGTTTGGAGCTGTTTTTGTATAATAAAAGGGTTTTTTTCATGCGATACGCGACAATGTATGAAACAAAGATCTATCAATAGACTCTAGAGTTAAATCGGCAGTCAGGTGAATAGACAGCAATCGGCAAAATTCGTCTAAAGTAACCAAAAACTAAAATGCAGCTGGGAATGTTTTGTTCTCTATATTTTGGTATTTTATTGGACCCCAAATAAAGAAGAAAATGGTGTAAAGTAAAAAAATCCTTCGAACTTATTGAGTGATAAAGTTGATGAATTAGCCATTCAGATGATAGCTCTGCACTAAAAATCTAGCTGTTGCGATTCTTCTCTCTTGTTTTCCCCAAGTCCTTCCGTAAATCCATCAAATCCCATTTGAACTGCCACAGTGACACTTTTCTTTTGAAGTACCAAAATGTAGCTGACAATGTTTTTCGCTTACAAATCGCAAGACGAAATGTTTTTTTAATTAGTACATAAATTACAATCAAATGACGAGGGACACAATCCGAGCGTTTCGAATGCATTCACCAGCAATATATTCGTATTTTTCGTTTTATTTTCGTCGCTTTCGCGCGGTGAATCATCGGCGACCACATTTTCAGGTGGTCATCTTTGTGGTGTGTGTGGTGTTTTTTTTTTTTTCGATTACGCGCATTGCACACGGGAAAGTTGCCACGTAATTACATATCACCCTCGACTTTTACGATTCCCGCGCAGAATGGAGCGACGTCTTGCCAAAACAAAAATGAAGAAATGCCTCGGGAATATTTTTAATACCCGTGAAAAATAAAAATACTATAATTCATTTCTGGTGACGCACAAGGCCGCATGTTTAATTTTGCCTCATATACTTACAGGGGACTTAATTACGCCGCCGTAAACATGCGAATTTACATCTAAAAGCGTCCCTTCAAGTCCAAGTCGTTTTTTTTCCCCATTCATAAATGTCTTGCGAGCCCCAAAATACCTTTACATAATATATATTTAGATGAGCGCATATTCGTTTATTAATAGTTCAGTACTGTCGATATTTTTAAGCATCAACATGTTTCAGAGAGCTTGCATTGTCTTATATTCTTAGGGTACTATATTCATTATTAGATATAGACCACTTATATATGAGACTTTTCCTTTGTGTAATGGTTTTTCATTGCCTTTCACATATGACTAACCCGTTGACTAATTGGATTCCGGTTTAACCCGTTGACGAGTAATCGCGCATATATGCGTTCGGATTCAAGAGATACAGAAAAAGCTTTATCGCACATTGAGTGCGAAGATTAGTGAATCGGAGACAGAGGCGCGTGTATTGCGCCTCATTATAAACTCGTACATTGACGACAAAGTCGTACTGTAAGGCAGAGAATACAACACTAAAAAAAGTACGAACTTCTGAATTATATATAACAATGTCTTCCAGTATTTTTTCCAGATCGAGAATTTATCAAAAAGAGAAAATCACTTCGATTTTTATAATAAATATAGAAGCAGTGCCTAAACATATGCAAATAGAGGTGCCCAATAGTGCAGTTAGTCTGAGCAGATTTAATTCTCCAGATTAACAGCGACATCTTCCCTCTCTCTCCATGTGCAATGTGTTGTTTTAATAGCGCCATCTCTTGTGGCCCTACAGAGACATTACACCTGCATACCGACCGATCGCTTCTTGCGCTTGCACCGTTGCTGTTTGGGTAGTGACGCGCAGGAGGCGGGACTCAAGAGAGTCGTCGGTTAGCCTTGACTGCGGGAGGTCGTCCCTCCTGCAGCCAGATCTCTCTTGTGTGGAATAAGGCCTGATCCACACTATGGTGCCGGTAACGGTTCGATCTCGCTCTCGGTCTCGGTCCGGTCAAATATTCTCATACAAAAAACGGGACTGGAACGATCCGATAGTGTGAACACTCTGATTGTTTCTTGTGTAAGAATATTTGATCGGACCGAGACCGGAGCGAGATCGAACCGTTACTGGCACCATAGTGTGGATCAGGCCTAAATAGTTATTTAGAGAAGAGCATCTTTCTGTTCGGCGCCCGTCTATTCCCACCCATTCGGGGATCCGGGGATTCTGCCCCCGCCTCAATGTTACAATATCCTTTTATGTGGCTGGTAGAAACCATGGTTGAAATAAAATTGAAATTTTGTTGAAATTTTCTGTGGCCGGATGCAGCGTAATAGTGAAATCGCAATAGGAAATCGCGCTTATCGAGAATCTCTGTGAGAGAAAATCTCATGGGCCCAGAAGATCTCAAATTTATATACAAAAATAAACCTATATTTCCATGAAAATTTGCAGTTTTTTTGCGGTCCATCTAAACTTTAATCTTTTTACTATCTTTTTTTAAATTTAGTCCATATTAGCCTTTGAGTTGGGCTCAATAATATCAACAGTATTTAGGGTTCATTTATTGATATACAAGCTTAATTCACACTGCGCGTATCTGAGAGAAATTGGATTTGTGTGGACAACAAGTGGTGGACATACGAGTATAGCATCTATGTTTGACTCAATTAACTCACTAATCAAAGGGTTAAAAAGCCAATTTAATTTTATCTCATTATATTATAAAAGCTCTAATTATAGTACGTAACAATAATCAAAAAGCATAGAGATTGTGGTTTTTTTTTAAAGAAAATCTTATGAATTATCTGGTAGTTAAATTTTATATTATTATATTTTCTGTTTGTTTATTAATACATTTCCTGTTCATACAAGCCAGCCATTTGTTCTCTTCTCAGAAGCTATCAAATTTATATTTACACTGCTATTCTATGAATTTAATTGCACTATGAGATTAGTCGTAGTTGGTGTTCTACCCAAGAATGCAAACTACGAATTATCTCGTAGTTGACTGTCAACGTATTAAGACAGGATTATTTGAAAATTCAGTCTCTCATAAGCGTCCCTGCAGGACTTCATTAATCAGTATAATTCAGTCTCTCAAATTTGCTAATACTGTTAAAAAAAATCCGCCATCTAGAATTGAACCTCAACCTTTATAAAAAAAAGTCTAGGATTCAAACCACTATAGTAAAACTTTTTAGAAATCATGCTAATTTATTTGAATAAAATTGATAAGATTATCATAGCTTCATTTACATTAGAAAAGCTCAAAGTTATTAAATTCAAATAAATAATATTGTAAACAAAGTGTTAACAAGTTAAATTAGTTCTCAGATAGCGAATAAAAGATCTGAATTAGTTGAAACTAAAAAATACGTTTTTATACTTTTCGGCCGTGTTTATCGACATAGAAAAAGCCTTTGATCAATGCTATCACATAGGGCTTCTATCATCCATTAATTGCCGCTTGAAGTTTCACTTTTCGTGACGTTCAAGTCAATTTGTCCTACTGCGCCGTTAAAAGTTTATCTTATGCATATATCTATCTATATATATAAAAATCAATGTCTCGCGTCCGGCGGCGTCCAGCGGCGTCCGAATGTCTCGCGTCCAATTCGCTTTGCTAAGGTAAACAATGCCGAGAGGCGGTAATGGCATGCCCTATTTGGTAAGGTAAAATAAGCCTTTAGTCAACTATGCCGACAGGCAGTAATAGCATGCCCGATATGGAGCATTTAGTCAAGTTTGTTCTGGTGAAGTGAGGCGCGGCCGCGAGGCGGTTAAGGCATGCCAGGTTTGGTAAGGTAAAATAAGCCTTTAGTCAACTGTGCCGACAGACAGAAATAGCATGCCCGGTATGGAGCATTTAGTCAAGTTTGATATGGTGAAGTGAGGCGCGGCCGCGTGTCACTGTTCTAAGCGCGTGTGGCTAAGCAACCACATACAAAATATGCCTCTCCAAATCAATCATTAAACATTTCAATCGTTCATGCTTTTTAAAAGCGAAGCAAAGTAATGCCCGACCTTGGATGCATCTTCACACACAACAAATCAATCAATTGCGAAATAAACTCCAGGATTCAACACAATATGAGGTGCTATCATTGCCTCACAAATATATTAACACTTTACCGACCGCATGATTTCGCCTGAAACCGCATGTTTTTTGAAAGATTTGATTGAAACAATAAATTTCGTAAATTTAGTATAACATTTGAAACTTTTAACCGACTTGAATAAAAATTAGAATTTAGGTTCCTATTGATTTTTAGAACCTTAAATAATTAATTCGCTGTTTTTGGACACGGGTTGCCACATTTTTTACATTTGAAAAGGGAAAATATTCCCATAGCCTTTGGGCTATGTACGGTTGTAAACCTCGAAATATAGAATTTTTTTGGACAGAGTTTGCAAACCTTTTTTTCACATAACCAACTTTTAGACGGAGATAAAATTCTCAAAATATTACCATCGTCTCTAGATTGTGTATAATTGTAAATCTGGAAATATGGTTTTTTCTAAACAGTGATTGCCAACTTTTTTTACAAAATAATTTTTTTAGAAAGATAAAATTCTGAAAATCAGTTTTAATAAATGCGGTCCGATATTTACTTTACAGTCTATGCCAGTGGCGTATAATATTTAACGCATGATTTAACCCTATGTTGCATTGACTTTTCGGACAAAATATTGATAATAATTTAGTATTTGATTAAAAAAATACTGCGAAGGGCCTCTACGACCCGTTGGAGATCGTAGAAAGTCCCAGGGATGCGTTTACCCCCAAAACTTTTACAAAATCCCTAAATGTCCTAAAATTAGAGGGAGAGACCACAAATTTTGGGTGTCCAACCGGATTGAATTTCGGACCACTGACACAACGAAGAAACGTCTCGCGATCGGATGCCATCCCGAAAATGTCCACAGAACATGGTCGGCGTTCATGAACGGATCTCCGCATGTACACTCCGAAGTTGTTGAAAGCCCAAACATAACCAACGAGGCCCTAAATTACCCGTGTCCTTTGAGAAATTGAGACGTCCAGTGATCCGTGACGACCCAGCGACATCTCAGGCGGTGCCTAACCGAGAGGAAGAAAATTAGAGGTGGCGGCCGACGACCGACGCAGACCACCTTTCCTGCCATCTAAATAAAGCCGCTTCCTTGACATGACGACGGAGATCACCGAGGGCGTCTGAGGCATCCGCCTCTATCTGGATTTTTCTGAATCTTTGGGACGGGAGAAAATATAGGAAGTCTTCTGTTCAACAAAAAGAACAAAGTGAAAAAATAAATTCATGGAGCTTACGAGATCGAATGCTCAGCCTGCATCATATCGTACATTGAACAAACCAATAGATACATCACACACGGGATGACAGTGCATCAGAACGCAGTCTTTGAATTGAATTACAAATCCGCAGTACACGAACATGGTATGAAGAACGATCATCACATCTATTTTGATGGTACAAAAACCATAGTAATGAATTGCGAGAGAGTGATGGAAATCGAAAAACAAAAAACTCCACATTCAATGGACGAGACGACGGCACTAGCATACCCAGAACTTGGCTACCAATTTTATCGAAAATTAAGGCATCAATAACCAAGCAAAAAAAATCTGAAAGTGCAAGCAATCTACCACGAAGCGACGGCAATGCATAGCCCAATATAGCACTGGACGGAGGATACTTACAAGGAGCATCATCAAGGCGCCGTCAGCTATTCCGCGTCCACGAGTCCGTCAGGAGACTCGAAGTATCGGAAAGATATATATTTGACCGTACCTTTCAAATAATTACTAAGCGCGATCGTATACCCGTTTTTCAGTGTAATTAAAAATATCTAAATTCATTCCAATAAACTGAATTAAAATACATACACTTTATATCTTTAAGTGTGGCATTGCAACGCATGCCGGGTATTCGCTAGTGTTTATATAAAATTTGGGCGTCTAAAAATTAATCTTAAATTTTAAAGAAAACGAAAAGATGGCTGTGCTTCAAGCAAAAAAATGAAAAATTCTCAATTACACATTATTTTTTACACTGTACATATGTAGAATATTATCATAGAGCCCATTCCTGATTTTAAGTATGCTTCATATCTTTTTCATACGATCGTACGATGAACATATATGATGACGAAGGAAGAAACGCCAGTCAAAGATCTGTAAGTTGACGTCATAAAGAGATTTTAGAAGAAGAGCTGAGACACAGGAAGTTTCAAATGGACAAGTTTGAAACAGTATCCCGAACGAGAGCAGGCATGTCATAGAGATGTAGCAACACTCTAGTGAGTGTTTTTAGGCCTTTCGACGAGTAGGCCATTTGAAGCTAATGGATCCGTGCAATATTTGCAGCATGAGTCAAGGAATGGGATCCATTTGCATAGGATGCCAGTTGGCTATATTTGTATCCCGAATGCAATTCGGCTGACCTAACGAACCGGGTGAGCAGATTTAGACCGGGCGGAATCCTTTGTTCTCCCCACCGACTCAATAGAACGAACGTTAAAATTAACAAGAATGTTGCTGGCATTAAGGAGGTCTTAATTAGTCCCCTTACAATCTTGTACGGCATCAATATTTCACAGATCAAATGCGTGACATTTCAGGTAATGTATGCCCCGTGCCTGGACCACTAATGATGCAGATTAATCAATTCATTAAAAGCGTGCCTCTGCCGGTTAAACTGGAGGGACGTGCTCCAGAATGATGCAAGATATGAATCTATTTATATCGACGACTGGCATGTCAGATCTAATCTAGATATTTCCGAGCAGAGATGAAAAACGTTTAAATTCCTGTATAAAATTATTCATTATGATCTGTCTTATGGTATGCCAGTCAATAATTTGATGTGGGTTTACATTTAGCATTGTGGAAAACAGTCAATCACGCATTAACATTCCTTGGGATTCCTCAGCCGAACAGAGATGAAGTATTTGCATCCGGTCAATTATGATTTTTATTAATAGAGGAACTCTTCAATATTAAGCACCCCTAAGATGCCTTTACCAAGTGCTCAGAAATATTAATATTTCCAACTGATCGTTTTAATCTATGTAGGGACACCTATGAATGTAAATACTTTAAGATCAAAATAAAAAAAAACAATGGGGTTGCAACAAATACGAGACATATCCCGAAAGTAAGTGTACTGTGACAATAACGAGCTGTGGTTTTTTTGTTTTTTAAAGGTTGGCCATACTGAATAGTATATGGGGATCTCCTGATAGAGCAAGCATAGCAGAAACACAGTAATACGTAAATTCCCGTTGTAGTGTCCAGTTGCGTGAACGATGTCGGTGAGAAATCTTGCCAAGTGCGAGCAGATCAATAGTGCCCGCGAATTTCTTGCGCGACTTCAATTGGAAGAAGCATTCAAAACAAAAGGAGGGGTATGCTGATAAGAAGAACTTGGATTTTTTTGTTTGGGATGATTTGAACCACCTGTATTCCCCTGACTTGCCTTCAGATTATCATCTTTTCCCCTTCCTGAAAGGGAGAGGAATGTTCTATGGGTGGGATCACTCATTGGGTGGGATGTTTTAAATCATACCTCGTATTCTCCTGACTTGCCACCTTAAGATTATTATCTTTTTCCCTCCCCGAAAGAACATATGGGCGGAATTAAATTTTCAACCGACCAGCAGGTGCAGAAAGAGGTTCTGAAATGAGGGAAGGAACAAACAGGAGAATTCTTCGAGGAGAGCATAAAGAAGCCTGTGCCACGGTTCAACAGACTTCTAAAAATTTATAGTACACTTACTTTCGGGATATGTCTTGTATTATCCGGAAAATATTCGCGCATGTATTTGACAATAATGAACTATATCAGGAGCTCAAACGTTATTTAACCCTTTGAGGTGCGAGATTTGAAACAAAAAAATGCACGTGTTGCACAGAAAATATTTTTTTTTTACAAATTGGTATTTTTTGTTGAAAGGAACATAACATTGTGAAAAACGATTAAAATTTTTTTTAAAAATCTATAATTACTTAATTAATAGGTGGGACACTTACAGTCCCACTGTGCTGTATGGGACTATGAATGATAAACATTTTTTCACCAAGGCACAGTGGGACTTTTCATACAGAACATAACCACGATGTGCGAACCTCTTGTTTTTTATGCTACAGAGTGCACAATGTCTTCGTGCAATAGTAAAAAGAAGGGCCATTTTTGATACCACTATGCTTCAAGAGGTTAATTGATTGTGTGGCTCACACGGCTCTATAAGAGAACCCTGCCCACCGATAACATATTTCGCTATTTCTTTCTGTCTTTAACCTCCTCCCTTTAATTGTCCAGATCCCTTAATATACCTAAACAAATCAGCTTATATAAGGTCTTCTGGCGGGTCTGTTGTCACTCGGTCGAAAGACGACGCTTTGCTTATATGTCCATGACCTCCCAAAATAAGCATCATGTCTTTGGTGTCAGATGTTTATACTAGATAAATACTCGATCTGACTATCTGACCATTTAAGCATAGAAGCGATTTTCTGCCATTTGAACCCGAATCAAAGACGGCTCAACAGACTTTGTGTGGTTTATGACTGCACGATGCTTTACCGTGCATGTCCATGACTTCCCCTGCCTTAATAAATTAGGCTTTTACGATTAAAATTGATGGTTGATTACCATTATATTCATATTAACCCCATTTTAATGTGAATTTTCTGTGCATATTTCATGTTAAGACATGGAATAAAATATTTAAATACCAAATCAAAACCTTTGGTCATGGCTGTTGGTCGGTAGTGCATTGATTGTAGCAGTATTTAAACGCGAATGAAAGATTGTATATGCATTTAAAATTAATTTATATAAATTTACTATGTTAGTTTTCTTAGTAGCCACGTGCTACTGATTAATATGTACATCTCCAAAGATTCTATTTCGCACTGCAGGTAGTTTGGAGTGCATTTATGACTCATTATAGCGGTTATAACATAAGTAGGTTAGCAATAAAACAGCCATAAATAATGCTACTATAATAATTCGTTTGTGAGCACCTATTCCTAGGATCGTATAACGAATGACATCGTAAAGTACACTGTCCCCGTTTTCACGGTGGGCAAATTTGAACGCTAGTTGGCTATAACTCTAGCTAGTGGAAGTTTACGTTCTTGCAATGCTTTTATGCAGCAGTACGTCACTTTAATTTTGGCTTATGAAAAAACGCGAATGATTATAGAGTTCATTCATGATGTTGATGCTTTGGTCGAAAGCACGCAGCGGGTTCTAATTGTGTTCCATGGAGGCGTATTACTCATGTATTGTTTTCGGTTCCTGGATAGGAGAATGTATGACGCTGGGCCGGTGACGCGCTGAGGCTGACACAAACAGGCCACTGATGAATGATATTCAAGATGTTATCTTCTGTCGGGCTTCCGGTATGTATTTTTTTGGTTGCTCTCATTCGCACCTTCGGTTCCTGTCGATCCGGAAAATAGTCCAAAACAATCCGAGACTACATTCCGTCGATTTGCAGAAAATAGAGAGGTGGCGCAGAAGGCGGTTTGATCAGGATGATGTCGAGTTCAAACAAATCGATAATCATAACAAATAGTCGTTTGATGATTGAGAATTATTTTCAGCCAAATGATTCATTGTCAAAATGATGATATTTTCTGCTAATGAAGAACAGTGGCGAAAGAAATGGACGAATTAGACAATATGAACTGTGATGAAATCGAAAGCATAATCAATGCTCGATCTAACAAACGTATTCCACATCTGTGCTCTTTGATCATCTTGTGCTATCAATCCAACAATAATGCTGAAATATATACGAGTTAAATTTAAATCAACATGTAGATTTTTCAATTATTTATGTGTATTTTGTAACGAGGAACCAAATTTTCATAGATGGTTGGTTGATGGCCGTATCGATTATGTTGTCATGGTTTTGTTCGGAAGTCCGAGTACTTGCTCGACGCGTTGGCATCATCTGGGTGAGCAGAAGCGGGAGTTTTTATATCGTGAGGCTGTGTAGTTTGAAGCTCATGGCAATGCTTCACTTAAGATTCGGATTTTTATTAGCTACTCTTATTTGAACGTGAAAAGTAGATATATGCTTTGAGAGGGACGAACTGTTAGATTCATTCATCCTGCGGATTTAATGAACAATGTTCTTGCTTTAGAAATAAGTGCATCCAAAATAAAAGTAAGGATGATTGATCACTCCCAGCAGTTGAAAAACAACATTGCATGGAAGTTGCCAAGAATTTTATTTATCTGAGCTCACTTCTTGATAAAAACAATGATAGCGAACAGGACGATGGAAGAAGAATTGCTATAGCGAAAACGTCGACGTTTTACGGACAATTAACCCCTCAAAGAGGTAATGCACAATGTTGTGTCCGAATTCCAGTGACTCATAAAGAGCATTCTTACACGTTGAGCTCGAAGACAGACAGAGACGGAGAGTGTCTTGCGCGTTGGGCTTGGAAAAGATATCTTACAGGTCTGAGATTGTGAATGTGAGACGGAAACGGAGAGAGTATTTGCGTACATCGTACAATTGTATAGATCGTTAACTCAAATTTATCGACTAATAATGATATATGGATGATATAATTAATCGATTTTAAGTGTATTGTTTATGTTTACTTGAAGAAATTATCGAATATCGAATGCTATCAATAGTGTTTATTTATTTATGTACTAGCTTCATACACGCTGCGACTATCCCGAGAGATAAGTGGATTTGTACGGATGATAAGTGACGGGCGTGCAAATATTGCATCTAAATGTATGATGATATAAAATTAGCACACTACTCCAAAGGATTAAGGATAATTTGGATTGAGAAGTAACTCAAACATTTTTTTTCCTGTGGGAGGGGAATCTTACATAAGACAACCTGGTTTTGATCCCAGGATAGTGTCGGATTCTTACTGACTAAATCCCTCCCTTGCCCTTCTCTGCCCCAATACCAGGTTTATCACTCTGCTTCGGTAACTGATGTTCAATGTCTTTGACATCATCAAACTCAAACATAAACACTTAATAAACGTTAAGGAAATGCTTTTATAACGTTGAGGCCGTGATGTTGCCCGAATGTTGGACGAATAGATGGGAATAGACGGGTGTCGAATAGAAAGACTCTCTTCTTTAAATAATTATTGATTCCACACGAGAGAGAGAGATTTGGCTGCAGGAGGGACAACCTCCCGCAGCCAAGGCTAACCGATGATTCTCCCGACTCCCGCTTACTACGCATCACTACCCTACCGGCAACGGTGCACGCGCAAGAAGCGATCGGTCGGTAAGCAGGTGCAATGTCTCCGCAGGGCCACAAGAGATGGCGCTGTTAAAATAACACATTGCATCTGAAAAGAGATGGAAGATGTCGCTGTGAACAACGCTACTACGTGGGGATGGTAATTCAGCCACGCTACACTTTCAATAATAGATGCATTTGGTAATTATTCAATCATGTTACAAGTCCCAATCTAAAATCCTATCCCTACATTTCCACTGCTAATTGATTAATATTTCAAACGCTTGCGAGAAAGAAAATTTCATTATATTCGGAATTGAAAAAATAGGAATATAAAGGAATAAAACGCCTTATTGTCGTAATATATTTTTGGCTTCTATAGGCACGGTAGGGCAAATTGGGCTGAACGAAACGAAAAGTGAAACTCCAAGCAACAATTGATTGGAATGAGATGAATAATCGTTTCTCCGCGTTTCTATTGCACATACGGGTGCATACACGCTACGCGCATGCGCCGCATGTGTATACGTAGCACAAAGCAATCAGTAGCACTTTTTATATATTACACAAATGCTATATGAATATTTGTATTGACCATTAGTATGACAATGATAATTATTTATAATATTTCATCCACATAAATCTCTATAGTGTGGGCGAACTAACTAAACGAACTGGCTCCTACAAATTGTGACGTTTCAAATGATGAATGCCATCAGCGACAATTTTATTATTATTTTGTCGCACACAGCCGTCCATGATTTATCCCACATTGCGTACCCGATGTAAGTGGGCTTCGGCTTCCGAAGTATTTCGAATGCGCCGAAAATCCCGGTCGATAAGTTAATATTTTCGACATTTTTATGCGTAATATTTTCATTCCCGGAGGGTCATTAAACTGATGTGTTTACAGTCGAAGTGCAGATTTTATTCGCGACGTTCGACCGCCGAAACGAACGTACGCTCGCCGTATAAATCTTCGGCGGCCATAATCCCGCGATTTTTCTTTGTGTCGCGGGATAATGGCCAAAGACGACATAACAAAGTGGGATGTCATGACGGAGATGTGGTCGCCTCTGTCAAACATTTCGGGCCTAATTAGAGCCCACTTTGTGAGCGTCATCCGCGCAAACCCGCGCAAACTCAAAAACGCTTATTTTCGAGCCAAACTATGCGAAAAAAGCGCGATCAATATGTTTACATTCGTTCGAGTTGAATAACACGTTTTCGAGTGCCTTCGAAAATACAAGCATAATATGGCGGTCGATTAATTGACCCTCCCGCAGAGCGTTTTTGACAGCTGTCAACATATAATGATAACGCTCTCCTCCTGTTTATGCATGATTTATAATGGCACGGTGAGATATTTGCATAATATGCGATCGTAACAGGATTACGATCGAATTTTTTGGCATGCAGAACAAAGAGCGATTTTATAGTTGTATTTTTGCGTCATTTGCGAATAATTTTGATTTCGCTCCGTTCGAATGTTGCATTTTGATGTCAATGTCAATGCGAATTGGCACTCATCTGGCGATTCATTAAACTATGCTAAATGTGTGATGATGGAAGGCTTACATAAGCGACTCTATCTCTCTATTGACTAAAAGGCTGACCAGCATTCTGTTCGTTTTCATTATTTGACAAATTAATTAGCACTTTTGTCTTGGACAGGCTGAATAGTATTTTAGCTTGATGTCTTTCTCTGACATTGTGTATTTGTGCATCTCAAGTACACTGTGGAAGAAATAGTGGTGTGCTTAAATTTGACAGCGGGATAAAGCTATAAGAGAATCAAGGCAAGGCAACAGATATACTGAGTACTAAAAATATCGAACATTTTATATTAGTTCAAACATTTTTATATTAGAAGAACTAGAAATAAATTGCGCTTTGTGTAAAAATTCTGTTTGAGGGCAGTTTGTGTCCAGATAAGGGTGAAGTAAGCATTTTATTAGAATTATATTTTAACATAATAATAATAAAAAATCAAAAAAAGTGGCAAAACTCGGATAACTACGCCACTGGAAACCTTACACGTACCACCGACCGGATGATGATCATCGAAAAATTGAAACATCCTGCAACGAATGCAATGATGGAAACAACAATGGAACATTCCTTAGGGCGGATGTAAAGCTTCAATAAACGTCCAAAAATTAGTAAAGAGGATGGATTCGGTCTGAAGTCCCTTGTAAACATCGTCTACGCCTCGTAACCGCCGCTGAACTAAAATGAATAGAATAAACGTAGTCATAAAGTGAATTTCAAGGACCCAGTGGCGTAGCTACCAAGGGGCTAGGCGGGGCAGTGCCCCGGGGCCCTCAAGCTCAGGGGGCCCTCGAATCCTTACCAGAAATCTCGGTCGAACTGAACTTTTGGAAATTTCTCCCATTTTCAAAATAAATTTGACAGGTTGCAACCCCACTTTAATCATGACAACTCAGTTGAGAGAAATTCATAAGTTATGCCTAGGGAATTCCCCTAAATTCTTTCTGTAGGTTGGCAGTGTTGTCAATCACAAAAAAGAGCTTAAGTAGCTTAGCATTTATAAAGTATTTGTATATTTCATATTTTTATTTGATAAAATCTAATCAGTTTACATAGCAGTGGGGCCCCATTTTTTAATTTGCCCCAGGGCCCTTGGTTACCTAGCTACGCCACTGCAAGGACCATCTTAGAAATCCCCCCCCCCCCATTAAAGCTATTCTTACCGACATCAAGAATGACATTGCAGCCGTGTATCTGAGAAATTTCACCCTGAGGATACCGTTGCACACGGGAGGGGCTGTGAGAGTGCAGCCTGTGATAAGGGTAACTAGTCCCTGAAAATTTGGCATGTTCTACGTTATAGTAGAATTCAGAGAACTAGACCAATTCCAGATTTTTTTTTTTTCCAGAATTTAAGCCAGAAAATGACAATTGACAGAAAATTGTGCGCTAAATTTATTCGACTAGGGCTTCAATGCCAGTAAGATCTTAAATAAAGTGCTAACAGTACATAGATATCAATTTTGGTTTCAAAAATTCAAATTGCTAAATATAAATTAAAAGATGCAAAAAAAAAATCTGGAAGACAAAATTTGATGATGATGTTTTGAAATCCCTGATCAAGCTATATACTTGATTAACCGTTAAAGAATACTTGCAAAGGCTCAAATCTTCATCTTCTACTATACAGTTAGCTTTACAACGCAATGGTAAAACGAATAAAATGGGAATTTGGACACCACACAAACTATCCGAAGTTATAAAAGAAAGAGCAGAGAAACCTTGCATTTGTTTGGTGTCGACATAAATGATTAGTTTTATTATACAGGCGTGGTAGAGTAAATTGGCTTGAACGTCACGAAAAGTGAAACTCCAAGCGGCAGATGGACGGAAAGAGAGAGAGAGAGAGAGAGAATTGTTTGAAGCCGCTCCGTCTTTGTCACATCCATCGTAGATACGTTACGCAGTAGACGCTTACTTATTTTCTAGTATCTTAGTCGCATAAGCCATAAGTATACGTAGTATAAAGCAACTACTAGACCAGTAGGAAGCCTATTTTATTAAAAAAACACTCAAACCTCTTTTTGTGCGACTTTATTATGTGCAATTTCGAAGTTATGCGGTTTTTTTAAAGCATGTTTTTTAATTACTAAAAAGTACATATCGAAATATTTCGGATAAAATAAAAAAATAAATCATCCACACAAACCGAAGTTGGGGAAAAAGTTAATAATTGTAGACTGTTTAAATCATTTCACATCTCCTATCCCTGAATTACGACCACACCCTATATATATACTATATATGTATATTCTAGTCTAGAACTTTGAAAAAAAAATATTAACTTTTTTTGTGCGATTTTGGGTATATTTTATATAGCTGTTTTAGAGTTATGCGGTTTTTAAAATCCATAGAACGCATCTTCATTTTTTCTATGTAAGTCATAGCTTTTTTTGTGCGATTTTTTAAATTTTTTTAATGGAAGAAAAGCAATGTATAACATCAATTTTTCTTGGGAAATAAGACAGTTTCAATTCTTCCACGCGAAAGTACTCACATGATTTTTATCAGCACTAAATTGTAACTGGTGATGTAAAGTAGGTATTTTATGACAACACACGTCAAAAAAGGTAATGACTTTCTTCGAATCAAACCTCCTTTCCAATCCCTATGTTTGGTTTAATACTTCATTATGAATCGTTAAAACCAGGTGAAACAATTACTGCAGATGTTAACCGTCGACAATTGGACTGTTTTATCAACAAAATAAAGGTTATTTTTTTAAGCGATTTTTTCTGGTTTCCTATCTATTATATATATGAATGCTGCACAAATTGATCACAGCATCTTGATTAGGGAACGACAGTCCAAATTGATTTTTCCAATATAAATTAGGGAACCCATATTATTGAAATTTAAGTTTTCAACCGACACCGGGTGATTAAAAATATTCTACGGAGTGAATTTCATTGATTGCTGAATACTTGCAATTCATAAAAGTCGCTTATTACCGCTTAATATTCGAGTGTGGCCCCTTGCCAAAATTCCAGTCAAGAAAAATAAAAATAAATTAATTGAGCGGAACGTCTCCGCTTATCAGATCTTCCGACAATCATTTGTTTCTTCTCCACAAAGAGGCAGAATTAATTGTGCTGCGTAGAAGATCCTGCTTTAATATATTTGCATCATTTTTAATGTTCTTCGTCCACTTTCATCTTAACCAGCTTCGCTGAACGTCTGCGGCTGCTCGCGATGATTTTAGAGCTTGGAGGCCCGGTGGAAGTTGAGCGGAATTCAGCATTCTTTCCCGCAATAAAATGTACCATTTGTTATAGCGAAATGTGCTTTTATCGTTTTATAATAGCCGTTGATCAAGTGGATTATTCATAGCGTAAGATTTTATGATAAACTGTACACGTGTACCGATTAAATCAAGTAAACTGCGCTATTTCGAATGTCAAAGTGCTGTGGTATACTGAGAGATAGGTGAAATTAAAGCTTCTTCTGAACTTCATACTTTTATTTGTCTATCCCTGAGAAAATGCTATTTATTCCTAACCACTGACAATGCATTTTGCCATTTTCATTTGTCTTGAGCCTCTTCACTTCAATTATGCTGATCCTTTGTCTATTTGATTATCCTAGCGGAGATGAGGTCTTCCGACAGGTCTGTTGATACTTTGTCGTGCATGTCCATGACCTCCCGATTGGATATCATGGCTTCGATATCGGAGGTTTAATACAGCAAATACCCGGTCAGTGAGAGGTTGTTGCTTCGAATATCAATTCATTTCACCATTTCCGTTTGTCTTGAGCCTCTTCTTCCAAATTTTCCAGATCATTTGTCTGCTTGTCATCCCTGCGCAGATGATTTATCCCGACAAGTCGGCTCGAGGGACTAAATGTGCTGACTCCGAGCTACATGGCCTGCCCAACAGAAAATTTCTGAGGAAATTATTTTTTTTAGTATTAAAAATAAAAACACTGATATAGCTTTAATAGTGTATACCTTTATATATATTTGAACCCAAAATTATTGAGTTACCAGCTCAAACTCTAAATAATATGACTGTGACCTGTGTTGAAACTCCTGATGAATTCTGCATTGGATTTTAAGAATATTTACAAAGAGAATTATGATGAGACTTGAGGCACACTTCGATGACGCTACTCTAAGACCCAAGGATTTAATTTGGCCCAAAAGTTTCATGAAGGTCTAAAAGTCGAAAAACAGTCTGCTGAAGTTATGACTACGGTATTTTTGGACTCGAAAGGTATTTCATTGATTGATTTTCTACATGATAGACAGACAGCGAATGAGGCCTACTGATGCCAGCTGCTAGATGACATTAAGAGTGTTTAACGTGGGCGATTTACTACCCCCACGTAGTAGCGCTGTTAACAGCGACATCTTCCATCTCTCTTCAGGTGCAATATGTTACTTTAACAGCGCCATCTCTTGTGGCCCTGCGGAGACATTGCACCTGCATACCGACCGATCGCTTCTTGCACGTGCACCGGTGTCGGTTGGGTAGTGACGCGCGGGAAGCGGGAGTCGGAGGAGTCGTCGGTTAACCTTGACTGCGGGAAGTAGTCCCTCCTGCAGCCAAATCTCTTTCTCTCTGCCGTGTGGAATCAATAGTTATTTAGAAAAGAGAATCTTTCTATTCGACGCCCGTCTATTCCATTCGTCCAGCAACATCACGGCCCGATAGAAGAATAAATTTGTACAACAAAATTCTTACAGTTACATTTGAATCCTATCGTATGAGTATTAAAATTATGAAACAAAAATTTATAATATAAATATGATATTACAATCGAAACTAAATAAACATTTGATGATTTGGACTATTCGCGTTTTTCAATTATATACATATTTCCATAGATCGCGTGAGTTGATGTTGATATTACAATATGATCATATAATTTTTCAATGCCTTGTTGCTTGATTTATTTCCACTGTTCATTGAAAATATTCAACGTTTCAATCATCGATTTTAATATATACAGTATGTCGATGCTTTATTCGCAAAGTCATTTATTTAAGATAGAACTTGAAGAACGGACACTAAAAAGTACTTTGTTGAATGATAATGAATTAACTTTGTTAAGACATCAGATAGAGATTAACTATGAGGTCTTCATTTTATATATTAAAAGCAAAATTCGATAATTATCATTATAATAATAAATGTGCAACGTGCTGACAGCTGTCTGAGCTTCATGTTGATATAAATTTATTAGCAAAAACATTATTTTGCTGAAAATGCTTAATTTTTTCACAAAATTCTAATAGTATAACATTTATTTCAAGAAAAAACTTAATAGCTGTATACCATTTTTCCCGTTTTTTTTATAGCAATTCGCTTTTTCAAGCTCCGTGCAAACTATTACAATTTTAAATTCTATTACAAATATGTTGCAAAATTCTGATTTAAAAAAAATATTCTCACAAATAATATATTTTAAGTGCGTCTGTCGTTCATCGGCGCCGGGATCGTCAAAAAGGATAATGGTAAGCTCAGCGCTTCTAATGAACTCCCAGTGCGGTGTCTTCGGCCTAATAAGGCGACGGTCGGAGACTGCCGCAGCGGCGAAAGCATTGTTAATGTCATTATTAACCATAATACAGCAAAAATGATCTGGAAATAAATTCAAATCATCAATCATAGATAAGATTTGTTCTAGTTTTCTGCCCATCAATGAATTAGAGATTGTCCGCCGGACAAATCTATCCGTTCGATTGTGCCAAATTAATTAACAATCATAAAACAATCAGGACGATTTGCCAAATTTTCAAATTCGTTCGTATTTAATGAATGAAAACTTATTTAAAGAAGCGGGCGAGCTGCTGCTCTTTGATGAATCAGGATTTGCGTAATATGTCAATATATAAATGTCTGATGCGAGGTCGGAATGAATCTTCCTGTCAAACGAAGCTTCGGCGGAATTTTTATATTTTCGTAATATGAATTTTCATTTCGTCATAGGAATGCGCGAAATGAATCATTCAATGCAATAGAAAGCAGTTGGCTTTGAGTGCAGATCTATTTTTGTGCAAGGTTTCGCCTCAAAGGCGTAGCACATTATATTAATGAGATGTGTCTGAATGCGGCCTAGGATTTTTTTTGTCTTTTGTAACTGGTATATTTTCGTTTTGTAATAGACGAAAAGGTCGCAGTGGGCTGTGGCATGTGGTCTCCAACGAATGATTTTTCGTGTGATTGATTTACAGCCGGGAAAACATGCTTTTCCGTGACTGATAGGAATCGAGAAGCTTCTCGCAGTTTTCTTGGCCACTTTAACGAAATCTTAACGAAGTAGGCGAAATAATCCATAAAGACGATAACGCGTGGAAATGTTGGTTTTTATGAATTTTCAATTTATGCTCGATTACCACCTGACATTTTTGAGATTAGAAAATGTCATTGAATACGCCAAGGTAAACATATTGTTGTGGGAGAAGTGCTTCGGTTGCAATATGGCGTGGCATTCCTTGGCGACTCGTGTTAATTTACGAAAACTACCCTATTTTCGGAATATAGACGTTTCTTGTATGACAGACGTCTTTGGTTTGCTTCGAGCTTATTTTACAAGTCATTGAATACGTCCAATGACCGTAGAAAATGCTGAAACTCTTCCAAAATCATTCAGCTGCCACGGTCTAAAATAGTCATCGAAACACATGTGCTTCATTGTCTATTAGGTATAAATGTCCACTTCTGCAATTACGTCGTACTTTTGTGAACAGATTTCAAAATTATCATTAAGAAAAAAGTTCAATTTAACGATTGAGATAAATCTATTAAACAACCTAAAGAAATAAGACAGCTTGTTGGAATGTTTTTGACAATCTATACCAGATATAACGTTTTCAATTGAAATTATATCATAAATAGGACCATAAAAATAAGAGCAATACATACATATAGATATAGGGCCCCAAGATAAAAGTTGGCTTGAAAACTAACTACCAAAAATATATATATAAAGCCTAAATTGGTCGATTGTTCGTTGTTTATTTTCGTGGGAACGCTCAGAATCGAACAATCTGTTTTAATTAACACATTTTAATCAGGACACGTAGTACTGCATTTTCTCAAGATTAGTACTGCAATGTACAATAAGATAAGTAGTACTATGTGGCATATTGGTTTAACATAGTGTAGTTAATGTCTCTTCGTAAGAACATCATTGTTAGAACACAATATCAACTTAAAAAATGATGATAAAATAAGTTTATCCTAAAACTATATCGTATATGTAAAATACTAGGACGAGGAATGTTGTATGTAAAGAACTAGGACGAGGAATTTTGTATGTAAAGAACTAGGACGAGGAATGTTGTATGTAAAGAACTAGGACGAGGAATGTTGTATGTAAAGAACTAGGACGAGGAATGTTGTATGTAAAGAGCTAGGATGAGGAATGTTGTATCTAAGAAACTAGGACGAGGAATGTTGTATGTAAGGAACTAGGACGAGGAATGTAGTATGTAAAGAACTAGGACGAGGAATGTTGTATGTAAAGAACTGGGGCGAGGAATGTTGTATGTAAAGAACTCGGACGAGGAATGTTGTATGTAAGGAATTAGGATGAGAATGCCTCTCCTGTCTGGGGATACTAGCAGAACGGCAACCCCAAGCTTCTAACATTCCAAAACATTGCGATTCGCAGAGCATTTGGAGTTCCCTGGTATCTCCAAAACTCCCAACTCCAATTTGAATCCGATGTTCTATCCATCAATGACCACACTGTGCACCTTTCCAAAAACTTTTTCAAGTCTAACTCCAGGGTGCAAAACCCTATTATAAACTCCCTTTCCTCATATTCGGACAGCTGACGCTTCCGATATCTGAAAAAGGAGATCGGCTAATAAATATTTTTTTTATTAAGATCGGAACATCGACGGTCCATCTTTCTTCTTCTTCTTCTTATCTTCTTTCTTCGTTGCTAACTATATCAAATAACCCCCTTGCTTATTTTTGTTCTACTCTTTGCTCTTTCTTGTATTTATGTTGTATTAATATATATATATATATATATGCGTTTATGTCGTTGTATTTAATATTTATAAGTCTTTTTTATGATAACACAGTTACAATTTTCTTATAATTAAAATTTTAGTACAAAAGTTTAAACATCTCTAGGTTAGGTTAATTCTCTTTTTCACTCACCTGTTATTACATGTCATGTTATAAAGATAAAGAAAAAAACATGCAAAAAAAGAAGAAAAAATATGCAAAACAATAGTTTAAAAAATAGATTAAAAAATATAAGTGTTATTAAAACTCATTCAATGTAAAAAATACTCAAATTGCTCATCACACAAGGTCCATAATCAAGAAGGCGTTGGTCTCAGTTAAGATGAGGAAAGTTGTATGTAAGAAAATAGGACAAGGAATGTTATGTGTAAGGAACTAGAACAAGGAATGTTATATGAAAGGAAGTAGGACGAGGATACTTGTATGTAAGGAACTAAGAAATAAGAGGACTAAGGTATAATGCAATTGTTTGGTTGACGCCAGAATATATATGGTTTTTTTTTTTAAATTAAGTAATATGAAAATAAAATCGATACAATACTTAAATAAATAACTAAAACATAAACCCTCTCAGTTGTCGTTGAGGTTGGTTTTTATCGACAATAGAGAATCGTAAAGAATATCTAAAATACCACAGCTTTTTTTGGCGTGAAAGGCGTCCAAAAGACACATCCAGATACGAAATGTGCTCTAAACTCTGTCAAAAATCTAAGCGTTCTATTGAAAGACATATTTTTTATTGTACCTTTCGAGTCAAGGATGACGTCGGTGTTATTGTCTACTTTAATATTATTTGCGTTCGTGCCTAAAATACTTTTGTAAAATGTTTTTCACAAAAGATAAACATTTAGCGTGATTTATCATAAATGTATGAATTCAGAAAAATATGCTGCGAAAATATAATTTTAATTGTGTTTTATGATTAAAGGCAAGCGCATATATTGCTGGCAAATGACGCACGTGTTACTGTCGGCTGACCGTAGGCTGATGATTTAAATTATTGACTAAACATCGATTATCTTGAGCTTTTTACGCAAATGCGTATAATAACAAGTGCTCAGTTTTAATATTGGGATAAATAACATCCCTACATGAAACCGATAGTAAATAAGAGAGTCGACCTTTGGCCGTGGAAAGACGCGTTATTCCCGACGGCTCCCCAGTTGTCTCGCAACTGAGGTGATCCTGATGATCAGAAACCACCTCCATTTTCCTTCTTTATCCTTTACATTATATGAGTATATCTGAAATGAATACCCTCGCATCTTTCAAAGAGTTGAGGTGCGCCTGGACAAGAACAGTTCAACATGTATATAGAGATGGAAGACTTTATAAGTATTTGGCTATAATATCATCATGGCTTCCAGAGATCTATAGTAATATCTTCAAGAAAAATTAATATAAACCATCTGCGACGCAAAAATTGATTTGGATGATGGACAACGCGACACATAAGCGCCATGGCGATTAAAGCACGATTGCATCACCCGTGATATATGCCATTCAATTAACGGGCCAAGATTATATAAATCAATTTGCACATTAATATCCCGAGCAGATAAATTCTTGCCGAATAGACCGAATGCGTTGTTAAAAAGACGCAATAAAATGTTCAGGTAGAGCTCCGAGTCGCGGGCTTTGGCAGCCGATCAACTATTTCATATCATATGGCGCAAGTTCGGTACATACCCCAAATTTTCGTCCACCTTTGTGTGTAAATTAATTTACGTGACCAAAACACCGAGACGTTTTTAGTAGAATGCTTTATGAGCCTTTGCGAAATCGCTGCTTCGCCCTCAGGAGCCGGTGGCTTGGCAGAAAAAGTGATTGGGCAATTAAAATGGGCGCTCTGTTGAACGCTTTTTTTCGGGTGAGATTTAATCGAGGATGGTTTCAGCATCGGGGATAATTAAATTTAGTGATAGGCTACCATCTGTTTTTAATCATTTTTATATACATACATAGTTTTTGACAACGAGTCCGCGGACGCGATCTGACACCGTTGGTTTGTTATGCGAATTTAACAACTTAACAACATGCGAAACAATGATAATATAAATGAATACAAAGTGACATCATAAATTTTGTAATAAAAATACCACGGACAAATGATAATAAACATCCAGTGCAAAGATGCAATTTTTAGCAAATTGCAAGCAAAACAAAATGGTGGCGTTCTAAGGTATTTCATGTTTAATGAAATACGATATGAGAGTGAGAAACTTCCCAAAGTTTCGAAATAATTTCATTTCAATCTCGATTAATTTTAGTGACTTACTGATAGCCTTGATTGCGGGAGGACGTCCTTCCCGCAGCCAGATCCCTCTATCGTGTACAATAAAGTGTTTATCAAAGCAGTCTTTGATAAACACTTTATTATACACGATAATAAAAAAAGTAAAGTCAAATAATGATATATGAATGATATAATTAAACAATTTCAAGTGTATTGTTTATGTTGAAGAAATTACCGAATACTGTGTGCAATCGACAGTGTTTATTTATTTATATACAAGCTTCATACACGCTGCGACGGTCCCGACAGATAAGTGGATTTGTACGGATGTTAGGTGGCGGACATGCAAATATAGCATCTAAGTTTATGATGATTTTAAATTAGCTCACTACTCAAAGGGTTAATGCGCATTATCCATATTGCTATAAAGATATTTCATATTATTATCATCTGGGAGCTTAAAATCAAGCGTATTACCGATCAAAAATATAAACTAGGACGATGAACATATCATGGGCTAAAATCAGCTGCTCGAGTTTCTAAGCTTTATGCACATCAGACTGAGCTTCCGGTTTCAGAATTTAACTCCGAATTCCATATAAATATAAAGCAATCTGGATTCATCAGCGATCTTCCCCATTAAAAAGCGTCATCTAAATAAATCCCCACTTTTCACCACGAAAACCAGGATTGAATGGCGTAGATGTGAATCACTAAATTTCGGTCCGTTCTAGAAGTTTTAGATTTTTTTCGACCAATTAATTGCATGATAATCCCATGGAGTCTTCAATTCCGACAAGAAAATTTGAGAGACATTTTAATTAAAATCAATCAAAGGGGGAATGCGTGTTAGGTCATTTTAAAGTGGTGACAATGTTGCCAGGGTCATAATAAAGTGCAGTCGTGAATCAACTCAAAGGTTAGCAATAAAAGCATAGGCCACTTTATCATGTCGTTAAGTAATGGAACCACAGAGCCGCAATAAAACGCCTCAAATCTAATGGATAGCGAATATTTTGCAAATACATCAATGCAAAAAATATATTGTCAGGGTTTTGTGGGTTATGTTTTAACCCGAATAGTATTCGGGATCGTTTGAAGTATCAACCTGGCTCGACGCCTATAGCATATCAGGTGAGAGCTTATTTTGGCGCCGGTGTCTGCATTCCTTATGAATCGACTTTGCACAAAGGATTTTTGTTGTTTGTTTTTTTATTCGTATAATTAGTTAGAATATCCGACATTTCGGAGTGACTAATAATAGCGACTATTTCCGGAGCATTCCTGGACTCTTATGCTTTTTGCACAATCCGAAGAATGCAGCGCCACGATGGATAATTAGCGGATGAGCTTTTGGCGAAAGATCCTGGCGTACATGGCGTCGGGAATTAAGAATGAAATCTTAATCCATAAATTGAAATTCTTCGGCAGCGTGGACGTTTTTCTGGCAGACTTCTTCCGTCGCGTAATTTATTGCTGATTTCTTTATTTGTAATTCTTAACATCCACATTATTTTAATGCACAGTTATTTTGGAATGTTTATTTATGATACTGAGCGTGTGCGAAGCGCTAATATTGTCAATATACGAGCACAGAATCATTGTATAAAGATAATATTGCATTTTAGTCCCATGCCGTCTCCTGGGACCTGGGGACGCGCCTGTGTGCCTCTCATATTAGCCTGAAGTGCCTTGATGAGAAGGACGGGGGAATCCGCACCTCAGTGTCAATAGGACTCCGCAGCTTTGACACGGACTCGCAGCATACGACAGAAATCCTAATTTTACCTTGGTAGAGGGGGCAGTTCTTTATCTCCGGCCGCTCATCCAACAACGCCCACCCTACACTACCACCATTCTGGTGATAGTGTGGGATTTTTATCCACTTAAATCCCCTTCCTCTTCAATTACCACCCGGCTATTGGTTAAATATTGCACTAGGGTGGCAGTCATATATGCCCACTGGGTTCATGGGTTACATTGGCCCTTTGCATTTTTCACGCTCGATCTTCTCCTTTTTATACATAGCCTACGTTGTATACTTGCTTCACGCATTCCATGCCCTAACATCTTCGAGCATTGAAGGGATCATATTATCAGGCGAGAACGTATTTACTGACACGTAGCACATCCCTTTCAGCGTTCCATGCTGGTTGCTCCACAATTATAGCATATCGGGTTTGTTTCTTTGGCTATTTTGTGGAGATATGATTCAAAGCAGCCATGCCCAGTAAGGATAAGGTGGTAACACAGCTGACCGTGTATTCTTCTATTCCATTCTTCCAGGTCTGTGATCAGTCGGTGTATCCACTGACTTTTTTTTGGGAGCATTTCCATCAGGACTGCCACACCGCCAAGGTGCTTTTTCTGCAGCCTTTTTTGTTATTCCTTTTTGGATAGCCAATAGGCGGTATGGCAGTCAATACTATAATGGTATCTTTTGACACTGTGCGGTATGCAGCAGCCATCCTAATCGCACTTCTGCGCTGTACCCTCGTCGTGTTGAGGTTAACCCTTTGGATTTATAATTGGGTACCGTACAATAGAACAGGGTGCACTACTTTGTTGTATTATGGGTGTAGTGGTTGCTTTATGCTACGTATAGATACATATAGTAAAGGCGGCGCGGCGCATGCGCGTAGCGTCTCTATGATGTATGCGACAAACATACTACAAACGATTTTTTTTCCGACCAACTACCGGTTGAAGTCGGCAAAAAGAAACAATTCTCCCCCATTTTTCTCTCATCAGTTGCAGTAAATTGAACCTGAAATACAAAGAAATAAGGAAAAAATTGAGAAAATATGAATGAATACATTATTTTTAGACACAGTTTTTTGAATTCAGCGAAAACCATGCGCAGTCGTGTAAATATTTTCATATGATTTTTTTGGCAGTGTATTTAATGTTGTGGGTGAAGCGATTTAGCAAATATAAATTTAGTAATAATGTTTTAAAGGTCATCCTTTGGCCAGAATACTATTTAGAGTTTGTTAATAATCCTACAGAAATCACAGAGTTAATTATGTTTCCATAGTCAACATCTATAAAACATTGACAAGATGAATCTAAAAAGCATTTGGGTGCTGCACAAACTATATCTTTACAGACATATTAGAAAAGAGTCGACCGATAGTCTTGGCCGCGGGAGGATGTATTCTTCTCGCTGGAAAAATAAAGCGCTTGGGTTCTATGTTCCAAGCTTCCGCTTCTAATGTCACATTATCTATTTATAGAGCTGTAGGTATAAACTATTAGTATATTTGTAATATTTTATAAAAAGGGAATTGAAAAAAGATCTCAACATCTTTCATATATGAACACTTACATCCAAAGAGAACTTCAGATTTCAAATCATATTTTTTTTACAGTAACATCTGAATAATATTATTCAGAAGGCAGAGAGCAAAATAAGTCTCTCCAGTTGATTGATAGCCAAAGTGGCCCAAGTCATATTTCAACTCCTTACGTCCGAAGCAGCTGACGTAACCTTAATATAATAAATAATACGAGCGTAATTTTTGACGTTGATTCATCAAATTTATTTAAAAGACTGAGATGAACACGACGACCTTGCCCATACGGGGGCGGGATATCTCGTAATATTTATAAAACACGCCGTTCAATCACTTCTCAAATGCGAAAAATATGAAATTCCTACATTTGCGCCTCAGAAAAAAACCGCGATTAGTACTTTTGCTCGTAAATTACGCGTTTTTTTCCCGACCGAAAGAATTCGGGGAAATTATAAATAAGCCCGTGTGCATCTTCCACCCACCCGTTTGATTATTTTCAATAGCTCGCGGTGCAGCCCTCCGATAAACAATTGCCGATGGGATTTGCCAAACATTTTAATCTGTTCGCCAGCATCTTGAGCAACAATTGAGATATAATTTGCAAGAAGCTTCTTCTCCAATAAATCATGCTTCTTCCGCGTCTTCGGCTAAATAGTCCATCATGTGGACGTTTCAGCATTTGGGGCGCAAGTGCGTGTGTATTTAGCATCCGATTTTAAACGAGTATTTTTGATGTGAACCAAATTTTCAAAATAAGTTCGTCAAAGAGATGGAATGTTAAAGTAGGTTTTTCCGGGTTCAGGTTGGAAAACAAACGCCCTAATTATGACTTGGCTAACTGACGATATTTTTTTTTTTACGAAAAATTCCAATGATACATTTTCGTGTCCACCTAAACCGTGGCATTTAAGGTAAACGGAGCAGTCAACTCGGACACATATAACCGAACTTACAGCCAACTCTTTGTAAAATAATCTTTTATTATATAAGTGAAAGCGTGTGTCGGTATAATGAGTTGGTTCCTGGACTCTTATTATAAAAGCTCGAGTTGAAATCCAGGCATTGAGTGGAAAATTCTTCAACATATTGGGGAGATTAAGTAGGAAGTATTGATATTACCGATCGATCGTGTCGATTTAAGTTTATCTTGATTACTTGGAATTGAAAAAGAAAATGCTGTGACGCACATTGAATCATTATACTGACACACAACATTTGTTTTTGCACAACATTCGTTAAAGAATTCGTTGGAACTTGTCTATAAAAAGGTTATGCGTTACAGTAATCATTCTGTTACGGCTTAAAAATATTCCCTATAGACACGTTTATAACACTCTATTAAAAATGTATCAGGTTCAAATCTAAATTAATATTTTCGATCGATTGTCTAAATCCTAATTTCTTCGTTCTGAAAGATTAAACGCTGGATATAAAACTGGTCATATAATTTATTATCGTAAGGCTTTGTATCGGACAGACGAATGAGCCAAGAATGGGAAGTCCAGTTGAGGTTTGAATGTCGAAAGTAGATAATTCAATATTTCAATTGTTTCTCTTTTTCGTATTTTGAGTCCTCCCTGTGGGCGTAGAAGAGACGAATCACCGTCAAAGATAAAAAACTGCGCCCCCTTCATTCCGTCGTTTATTGGCACCGAAATCAAAATCAAGGCTAATGATACCGAGCATCCCGTGCTGCAAGTGACCCCCCAGTGCGAATTTCTGCAGCTGAACAACGCGACAATCGTCAACCGCCGCAGCGACGAGGAAACGCAAAGCACAAGAAATCAGCTGAGAGCTCCAATATGTTTCAAAACATATGGCATGTCTTAACCCTCCCGTCAATGAAAGTGGTCTGGTTGAACTGGATGAAAAAAAAAATGGATGAAAAAAAAATGGATGAAAAAAAAAAAATATGCAGTTTTGCATATACAATATGCAAGTTCAAATTCTTACGATATAAACTATGCCAATGCTGCAGTATTCAGCGTATTGAAGAAAAAAACAGCCATGTTTTAAGTCCGGTGCAAAAAAAATAACAGTTTTCAAGCAATTAGAGTAAGCCGTGTGCCAACAAACCAGCAATTCTAGCATTGTATAAACAGAGCTAGCTTTGTTTTTAAGCTGTTTTTTAGATCAAAAACGAAACTAGGAGTATCACCCTCCCAGCTTACCAGCACTTGCTTGCTCTACTAGCTCAAAAACCAGCCTAGTGTGCATTAGTCTGCCGTTTGTATATATACTCCCCAAGCATTTGGTCCATAGCATCAATATCAGCTTGTTGAAATATAGCATTACCCATGGCTTTTGGGCTTCTTCAACAACTTCGGTATTACTAATTAGTGACTAATAAACGTGGAGGGCCTTTAATATACGACCCTATTGGCGGCGCTGCTGTGTGGTCTGTTCCGGGTTTCGGAGTTCCGCAGTAAGACCAGCTTCAGACTATGTGCACCTGAAGGTGCGTTGGAGGAGGAAAGACAAAGGTTATGCTAATTTCAAAGGAACTACTAACGCGGGTTCACTGCCACCACAAGTCCAACCTCAGTTTAAAGGGGACTATAGCAGATGACGAACTGCAGGGACTACCCTTTCTCCATGGTACTCGTATCGGTTTGGTCATTACCTAGCCACGGAGACGAGTCGCCGTTTGAACAGCCTAAATCCGTTATCCCCTGTATGCACTAGGCTGTTGAGAATAGTGGTGATGCCTTTGGTATAGTCTCCATCAACTAATGTAATCGACTGTTCCACATACCCTTTTATGGATGCACAGCATAGGGTGACCTGCGCACCCAACTCATGTTAGCTGGGCTCCCTCAGCTGCGTTTGATGATCAAACCGACGTGGCTGCTTTCGCGCACCGCTACTCCACTTCATTATTCCAGAGGTTCAACCGTTGCCCGCTGGGTTAGGGTTGGCCTCTCCTCCTGGAGTTTTATGAGTGGGCATCGTGGAGTTTAACACCTACCCAAAAATATTATAATGTCGAGATAGTCCCAACAAAAGCAAGCCTTGCCTGCTGTAGTTCGTCCACGTCCGTCCGTCCTTCCACTTCCTTCGTACTTTTCAATTAATTCCAGTAGTACTTTTTCACCTAAGTTGACTGTTCTCTGGCCTCCTTCTTCTTTTACAGTATACAGGATAGCTTTACATGTATGAAAAAAATCAGGGTCTGGCCAGACATTGACTCTAGGTGTATAAATAGAAATAAAAACACAAGGATCCCGAATTTTCTTTTTAACTCTAAATTCTGTAAAACCCTTCAATGAATTATAATACAAATAAGGATACCCTTTGAATGTTAAAATATTCAGGATACAAGCGTTGATTTTTTTTGTATCAGGATATTTCTTTCTGTAAGCTTTTGCTAACAAAAGCAAATATTGCTTTTGCTCTTCATCGATTGTCATCAATTTATTATGTTCCTTCATTAAGGCAACTCTCAGCAATAGCATTCACTACCCGCATAGAATGGACCATTTTCATTGCAAAACATTGAATGATGAACTATGCACGCTGGAAATTCCTTGCATTAATTTCTGCATTCAAACAATCAACTTTCCAAGAATCGATTGATTGCTTTTGGCTTTCGACAAGGAATCAATTGAAAATACTCGTCCTGAAATAAACATCTATCTACGCGACTAAAAATAAACACGAATTGAGACCAGATATACAGTACCGGACGCTGCTACATTCTTTGGACTGTTTTAGAGAGCAACTCTTTATTGTTTCAATACATGTTTCTCCAACAGATATCATAGCTAAGAAGTTGAGTGCCACATCCGCCATATTTCAGTTTCTCCCGAGTGATTGATTTAAAATGACAGCGATTCATTTAGCTTACAATGTAACCGGCCTGAAAAAAATAGCATGTTTTCATCCAAGCATTGTAATCCCGTTTTTCATATTTTCGTTTTGAAAACAGCTGTCAACTTATCTCGCACGTGGAAAAGACTTGGAAACGAAAAGCAGATAAAAAATACAGCATCTTTGTGTTTCGCTTGAAATATTCACATAATAGACGGATCGCGGTAATCAACGGATTGTCACAAGATAAATTCTCACGTATGATGAATAATATAAAGACGTCTGCGTGAAAGTATCGTCTGAATGAAGCATCCTCATGCTGAAATGCATCCGCTGCTTGAAGCACGTTCTTGCAGAATGTGTTTGCTCTTCGTCTTATATTTAGTATGGTGGCTAAAGCTGTCTGTAAGGTTGTCTGAAGCTGCATGTCGATCAAATGCGATTATCTTACACTACTAAATTTAAATCAACCAAAAGTGAATTCCTCAGTGATGCCAGACGCGATGACGAAATCGATAGGCGAATTAGAGCATGTACTGGAGTGTTGCGAATAGTGTAATGGGCCATTGTCATCGGCGTCATTCCTAGCCTCAATAGCGAAATGATTATGCAATAAAATATTTATATCATTCTCTCGTTTAAAATAAAGGATAATGTCGCATCAGAACCATGACGTAATGGAAATATGTGTTATTTAAGGTTTTTATTATGGCCGAGATAAAAAAGCACAGTAACGAGATCGGAGAAGCCGAAGGGAAGAGCATGTTTTTCCGCGGCCAAGACTACTGGACGACCCATTGTCTTCTTTTTTGCGCGTCCGCAATCCTATTCACGCATGCGCAGAAGGGAGGACCGATACATTTTATGTGCATTTTATATAAAAGCGTAAGATAAATCATGAATGAGGGTCAAGTATATTATTAGTCGATGCGTTCAAGATTAATTAAAATTGACTTTGAGGAATTATGCATAAATTTAACATTAATTGAGTTTCACTACAAATGCATGGCATTTTCTTGTTTGCATGATGTCATGCCGTATCGGACGCGATCCTTTCCAATTGCATCATCATTCAAAGAATTCCCATTAAATCTAAACTAGTCGTCACGTTTAGAGAAAATAAAAAAAAATTGGCAAAAATAAGTGTTCTTGGTCAGCATAATGGTCCAATGCGCGCCCATACAATCGATCGTTAAATATTTACGTCAAAACACTATGATTCATTTCTAAATATTTAATCAAGAATCTATCCAAAAAAATGATCATATAAACGCGCGTTTTTTCATGTTTTCCCGTTGTAAATATTTACAAAATAATAAAATGCGACTAAAATGAGCAGTTTCGGCGGTGCAGTTGAAAATGGTGATGCAAAAATCGCACAACGTTTGGATGCTGAGCTTAAAATTAGATTTTCAGCGATTTCATTTCAATGTTATCAACAACAGGTACCACAGGAATGTTTTAAATAGCTTTCGCCACCTTTATGAAGCGTTTTCTATAATAAAATCGGCATCAACATATGACGAAAGCATATTTTTGTTGTGCACTCAGATTCTTTCGCGCTTATTTGTTTTCAGTTTTCAATTTTCTCAGATTATTCCACACACTTTTCTTAATCATGGTCGATCTTTGACCAATTGGAAATCGCAGCACACTTTTTTACGAGAAAATCACAAATAAAGAAATCCACTGGTGTCAGGTCTGGAGACCGTGCAAGCCACGGAATAGGGCCACCAAAAGAATTAATTTACATGACAGAGGTGCCCACAAATAAATCCTAATTGATGGAATAAACTTTTCTTTGCCTAGGATTTGCAGCAAAAATTTGTTTAAATTTGCAAATTTAAACAAATTTTGTAAATAATCTTAATAAAAACATCTTTAGCATAAAAATTATCTTCTCCCCCTAACCCTGACAAACTGGTACCTCTTCAAGTTTAACGACTTATTGAATGATTTGTATGACATGTAGCATATTGTTTTGAATATTTAAAATTGAAATCTTAATTAAGTTCAAAATAGTTGTTAGTTTTTTGAACCCACCCTTCACATGGAGTTCAAATTTAATAATTATTATATATTTTTAATTTTCTTCTAAAAATATTTTCATCTAAAAAAATTAAATTTCACTTAAAAATTGGCAAAACTCGAATATCTACGACACTGGAGATCTTAATGTGCCAACTACCGGATGATGGTTCCAGAAGAAACGTAGCGGTGTAAGATGGATGCAATGGCTGGAAACAGATGAATCAAACATTTTTCTGAGCGGATAAAAAGCTTCAAGAACAGTCCACAAAATTGTAGAAGTTGAGTATAAAAGAGATTCGGAGAGCAAATTTAGTCAATTTGAGACTATCGTCAATAACAATCAGAACCAATAAAGTCTTGAGATCCGACCACTCGTCTTGGCCGCAGGAAGATCTGATTTTTCCTTTGGTCTGAAAGATACGACGTTTATAATCATTCATTCTGTTTATTAATACAAGTTTTTCCAAGCATGTAATCAAATATTGATTCATATTTCTTAGCGTTCCGACAGATAAACAGACTAAATTATGCACTGCATACAATTCCTATGACATTTATCAATACAAGTGCTTCAATAAAGTAAATTTTCCAAATAGCTCAAGTAAAAAAAATAATAGTATTATGGAGTAAATATTTTTGGCACGCATTTGCACTCACAAATGAGACAACATTTAGTAAAAGATTGAGAGCGAGAGATGTCAAATGATGAGCGTTTTATTGCCGGCAGATTCGACCTGTTATACAACGCGGAGGTTGGTGGTCTCTTCGAGAAAAAAAAATGTTAATTGCCGCTCGAAAAGCATATAAAACAGGCCATTCTCTTCCTCCTTCCGAAGCCCAATTTGCGATTTTCCGGGTGGCGTTTTTTTGATTGACGTCGGTGCTTGGCATGAGTTTTCCTTTTCGACCGCTTACAATTTTCTTCGGGAAATTAAATCGCTGGATATTTTTCACTGGGAAAGCTTCTGAAATAAATATGTTCTTAAAAATGAATTTATTTTTGCGCAGACATTGGCAATGCCCGGAGCAAGTCTATAGCAGTGAAAATGTTTATTGACCCGTCATTTCACAGAGAGGAGCTTCGTGTAATATTTTGTCTTTGGTGCAGACAATTGACTTTTTCTTTCGCCGAAATATATCTCATTATGTAAATACAATTCGTCATTGTCTCTGCGGGTTTATGTTTTCATTGTATCTGCTAAGCATCACATAAATCGATGATAATTTCTCAATTGTGCTGTTTGGATACTAACATAATGAATTGGGACGAGGAAAACATTATCAGTCCGAATGGTATTGCCAAAATATTCGGCTTTGTCTAGACTTGCTGACAATTGTCTCAACAACCATCAAAATGATTTCATCAGCCTTCCATAAATAGAACAAACAAAGAGCAAATTGCATTGAAACGCCAAAAAACGTAAATCAATTCAGAATGTTCTGGATCGCGTTGAAGGACTGTTTTTATTGCATGTTTATTCAGTTAATGCTGCATCATCCTTTCAAAGAAATTTGATGTCGTGTCAACATCCAAGCTCACAAATGTATCTTCAAATGAATAAATTCAAATGACTACACACAAGGAAGCTTATTCATGCTTTAAAATGTTTTTGAATCATATAGGGTTATATCAAAATATAAGTTGTAATAGTGATTAATACCTATGGATGAATCAAATATTTCCCCTGAATAGAAATGAAACTAAATACATATTGAGGTGGCTTTTAGCAGTTCCATTTATGAGACAATTGCCAACCATTTTGATATGGTTTTTCATGGCGTACATATGTTTTTAAAAATGTGATCGCCAGCCACACCTCCTGTAGGATACGAACCCAAGATGATTGAGTTAAGAGGCCAACAGCTTAACCACAAGACTACCCACAGGGAGTTGTAATGAAAAACCCCACCATACCGACCGACATTTTTTTTTGCTACGTTTCACACATAAGTCCTAAATGTCCTAAGTGTCAGGGTTGTCCAAAATATCCAAAATTTCACCTTTAAATCGTCATAATATTTTAAGTCATTGGTCGTAATAGCAGGAAATGATGTATTTTGCAATATATTTTTGATCTAAATAAATCATTATTTTGTGCAATTGTTTGAACTTAGTTTAGTTTTAAAAAGCTCTCTAGATTATACCCTTCCCAACGATATGCTACATGTCATACAAATCATTCAATAAGCCGTTTAACTTGAAGAGATACAGTTTGGAAGGATTAGGGTTAGAAAATACTTTTTATGTTTAAGATGTTTTTATTAATTTTTTTTACAAAATTTGTTAATTTTAAATTTGCCCACCTCTGCTTCATATGCACGAACGATACCCTTTCCTTAATTCAATTGTAGTTGTCTAAAGTGGCATTTCTTCTTTTATTTTTGCAAATGCGACGATTATTATTTCAATTAGGATTTCTTTTATGAGCACCTCTGTCATGTAAATTGCACGTCCCTAGACAAATAAATCCAGTGGTGTCAGGTCTGGAGATCTTGCGAGCTACGAAATAGGGCATGTCCCTAGACAACAACAAAAAACCTTGGTGTCAGATCTGAAGACCGTGCGAGCCACGGAATAGGGGACGTGCCTAAGCAAATAAATCGTGCGAGCCAAATGGAAGACCTCGTTTACACTGAGACAACGGAATTGGGCAATTGGAAACTCAGGATAGATGGACATGGCGGAATGCGTTTTCGGTTGCCGGGAAGACCTGATATACTGTTTGGAGAACAGGGCCGTAACAAGACCGTGGCAAAACAGGCGCCCGAGTTTATACTATGTTGTCTAATCCCACTTTTCTTCGTTATCGCCTAAACATTGAGCCGACCCAACCGGCATAAGTCCGTAAAAAATTAAGACAACAATATTTTCGACCGATTGTAAGCTTTAAACAATCCATCCAATCAGTTTTCTTCGGACAGCTTCGTTTTATAATGAGAATTCGTAATCGTTCTGTAGACATATTTGTATGTGGCGTCCATTCGTCGTGTCAGCGGTTCGAAAAGCGGACCGGTTGGATACACAGACGTTGTGGCCACTCCGTCCTATTATGTCTGCCAGATCGTGCATTAACAATCGACGGTCATCCGATAAAATTTTGTGAATTCTCTTCATCATTTCTGGGATGGTTACCTCATTTTGTCGACTACTGCGCTGTTCGTCTTGGCAGCTAGTACGGCTTCGTTTAAACTCTGCCGCCCAACCTCTTACTTACAAGGAGCAGACTCTCCGAGAGCAATATTTGCCACGAGCGCTTCATACTCTTGTTACGGCTCTGTTCGAGACACTTGAGTAAGTACATGTATTGAACTTTAGTTTTGGGATGGATTTTCGTAAATTATAATAAACAGTACTTTCTGAATTAAATTTGTAGCTTTTTGTATTGTGATCAAATGTAGGATCTTCGGCGGGCAAATTAATAAAGTAATAGTACAAGTTCATTGTTATAGAGCTCGGAAATTAGTCCACGAATTGATTTCCACTTTTGAAACACTGAAGGTAAAGAACCACGTCCCTTTAAGGGGGGACTGAGATCACCATCGCAGCTAATAGCACGGAGAGCGCCGTACTCCAAATAACCTCCCGGTGCGATTTCTGTAGATGAACGACGCAATACCACCGCAGCGACGAAGGCAACGCAAAACTCAAGAAATTAGCCATGAGCTCCAAATTCAGCTGCGTTATCGATATTTCGATCAATTATCTTCATAGCCATTCTTGGTATGAATATTTATAAATTGAGTCACTATATCTACATTTGATGTATCTATCATATGACAATTTGATGAATTGAGGGGAAATTATGCACATTCCCGACATACGATCCGATTGTGGTTCGACCGGAAAGCATAAGATGTTAATTGGATCGTATTGGTTGCACACAGAGATCATATAAAAATATTCTTAGACGAGTCCTTCATATTATGTGCGCTGTTGCATATTTTTAAAAATAACACATTAAAAAGCTGCCGGTATCAGAGTCGTTTTCGTTTTATCGCCTCGCCCGTTGGATCGCAGCATTTCTCGAAAAATTCAGCAGGCCTGTAAAGAAAGCCGTTCACATTCCTAAACGTTTTTATTGCAGTTTCGAAAGCTTGTTACTTACATATTTATTTTGATTAATTAAAGAGCATATTTATACTCGAAGGTGGCTCCGAGACGAAAATAATGAGACGAGGACACGCGAGCGAAGAAATATGCACATCGGGGATTGTACACGTGTAATTGCATGCTTGTCACTTCTTTGTGTGATTTAAGTCACCTGCTTTGCTCGCAGCAGGTGCAGTCAAAATCTGCAGCGAGTCTCCTGTAACCGGCCAAATTTACGAATGCACATATCTTCCATCCGATGGAGATGAGCGCGTATTTGACGGGATGCTCTCCGAGTGCTTCGTTATAAATAACGGACAATTGGGTAAAATTTGCGAAAGGGTCACCTCTGCCTGCTTTCTAAAATATGCGAATTTGCCTGCCTGGCTCTCTAATTTGATGCAAAGTATAATTTAAATGTATTAATAGCGCATATGTGTCATCGAGTACAAGTCATACACTTTTTTTAAGTTGTATTTATTCGAAATTATACATAAATTCCTTCGCCAATTCCGTTTATTTGTGTCGTTGAAAATATTCGAAGCTTTCAGGCATTACGTGCGAGCTTTTTGCTTAAATTAAGCACGAGGTATGCCAAGCCAGAGATTGGTAACCCGCACGTTAAAAGCTTTAGCACATGGAAAACATGATATAGACCTTCGTATATATAAAAAAAATATTATATTTATTGCCAAAAAATATCATAAATAAATAAAATAAATTTTAAATCTATACTGGAAAGCCGAAATATAAGAATATTCTATGAATTATTTTTATGCATTACAATCAAAACTATGATCTATTAATATTATACGAATAATTCGCATCTATTGTCAAAATATTTAATATAAATAAATGTAAAATGATTCTAATGCTAGAGTTTGCGTCCACTGTTTTAGATCAGTGTACTGTTTAGCCTGAAGTGTTTTCAAGTTGCGTAACAATCGTCAGGGACAGTTGTACGAAAACTCACCAATGAAATCTAATTATTGCATACTTATGACATTGTAAATATTTAAAAGTATAAATAAATACATTTTTGATACCAAAACAAGATAATTTATCACGTGGAAACGCTAAGAATTTCCAAAAAGAAAAACAATTTCCACGCATCGTAGACCTTCGACTCGCGTATTGAATTGTACGCAGTTTTAATTATAAGTCCATTGTGAAACTAAGATACAGATTGACTCATCGCAAAATTTTACTTGCCGAAAACAAGGCCGCTGGATTCGACTCGTCGATAATGAGGTTACAATATATCGCATTGCAATGACGAAATAAGCGAATTGAGCTCAGCCAGTAAATCTGTAGGCAAAAGCTCCGCGTGTGCATAATGATGCAAACGCCAATTTAAATCATATTAGTACGAAAGTTGCAATACAACTTTAGCCACGTCTACCGAAGCTCTGGCCATCTTGTATCGAAAGTAGACTATGTTTATTTAATAATAATTAACGTTAACTACTTGTGGACGAAAAAGCAGCTTTGTAGATTTTAATTCAATGCCGTTATGTGCAATTGTACAGGTTTCGAAAATTGTTATTAATGTTCGCAATATACAATATTGAAATATATAAAAAAAAGATGAGAAAAAATGGGAAAATAAGCCAATATTTTTACAATAGTACAAATTTACAATTTTTTAGAATTCACACAAAAAAACGAGAAATTTTCCATTGCACTTCAAGAAAAATTGCTCAGTCTTTAAAAATCACCCACATTTACGGTACAGAGGTAGGTTTAAGATACTCCCCAGACATTCCAGCGGTGTCAGGTCCGGTGACTTTGTCTGCACATGTGCCTAACAACCTGTATACACTTGGGTCTGTTTTTATGCGATTTTGAAGTTATGCGGTTTTCAAAAATAATGCAACCTATTGCGTTTTCAAAAATAATAAGTGGGTGTGAATAGGGCGAAAAAAATTCAATTAAACCATCATAAACATAGATGCTATATTTGCATGTCTGCCACTTATCATCCGTACAAATCCACTTATCCGCCAGGATCATTGCAGCGTGTATGAAACTTGTATTTGAATAAATATGTTTTTAATTAATAAACACTGTCCGATTTTATAATATACAGTAAGTTGTCTAAACCCTCTTTTCTTAATCTAAACGCGAGTCGCTCATTCAGCGGTCCGAAAAGCGGACCGATTGAGCATACAAACCTTATGGCCACTCCGTCTTCTTTCAGGGCATTTTGCGACATTCTCTATGATCCTTTACGATCGCGGAAGCGACGTAGCCCCTAGACACCATCATACATTCTATCAACAGTAGCCGCCATCTATACGTTAGGTCGGGTACTTTTGGGACTATCTTTGTGTATTATTTTAAAACATACATTATAATAGTATTTAATGTATTGCATTTATAATAGTATTGATTAACTTTAAAAAATAAATTGGATTTCCAGAGGCAGGGGGGGGGGCGTTAAGTTAGATATTTGCCACGGGCGCTTCGTAACCTAGTTACGGTTCTGCTGTCGATAGCACACAATATTCGGTCATTTCTTTGCGTACACATAAATAATAGACATGAAATGCACTCAAAATCGATTCATTATATCATTCACATATTATTAGGCGATAAATTTGGGTTAACAATCTGTACGATGTACGCAAGATACTCTCCCCGTCTCTGTCTCACATTCACAATCTCCGAACTGCAAGATATTCTTTCCGTCTCTGTTTCTCTACAAACTCAACGCGAAAGATACTCTCCGTTTCTGTAAATCAGCGATTACATTTTAAAAAAGATCATTTCAACACAGAGGGATGACGAATAAATGTATACTGACGATAACGATAATTTGTACGATTATCGATTAAAATAGACTTTAATAAAGCAATTCTAAGATTAATATGTATTGTTTTTATTTATATGATTATTTTATAAACTTTTTTTATGCGATTTTTGGTACTTTCTATCACGATGATTTGAAGTTATGCGGTTTTTAAAAATACATAATGGAATCTAGTTTTCTATGTAGTTCAAGTCTTTTTTTATGCGATTTTTTTTATATGCGACTCCCCATTGAACGTATCTATCGCATAAAAACAGACCTAAGTGTACATATATATTTAGGTGGCTTTTTTTTCTTTTATGGAATGATTGCCAACCATTTTGATATGGTATTTTCATAGCGAATATATGTCCTTCCTACATATTTCAACCTTATAGCTATTTTATATCTATTGAATTCGAAATAGGAACCACGTTTTTATAAGCAGGTATACCTTTAGAGAATTTTCAACATTTCTCCGATACATATATATTCGATTAATAAAAAAAAAACGAAAAAATTCAGCGCCAAGTCCTATTAATGGTTTTTTTCAATATCCTTAATTTCCACAGATATTAAGACGATTTTGTTAAGATAATACAACAATTAATTCTTGTATGATTTGTAAAATATATGCCGAATTATGCATTAATCTTACAGCCCTGTCCAAAAATCATAATGGAGAATAATAATCGACAATCATTGCTGTCCAAATCATGACCTGACTAGATCTCCGCTTTTTCATGATCACTCGCCGCTTTATATTGTTGTTGAACTTTTCTGTCTATCAAATATAATTCATCCAATAAAATAATATTCGGCTTTCAGCGACTTTACTCATTGAAGCTGTACGTTCATTGCTTATTGGATCGATGGAAATAAATTGTGAATTAAGGCTGTTTTATGCCATGTTTACTTTGGGCGCGCATTTTACGACGAGGGGGCGAAGAGGCGTGATGGTAGTAAAAAATATTTAGCAAAGGTGTTTCACTCAGCGCTTCGGTATTTGGGATAATAGTAGGAACGGTATTCGTCTGACGCATGTGCGGGAGTCTCCTGGAAGATATGTGGGGAGGGATTCGAACTGAGAACGGACTCACTCAGTGACTCACAAGTCATTCGGACATCGCGTCGTGCGCGTCGTGCCTGTCGTGCACAACACATCCAGACTCACCTGTAACGATCCTCCGATCAGACCCTGTGTTTTCAACAATGACCTGTGAATAAAATCAATAGTGGGGAAGTCGGGCAGCGCTGTCGATACGGGAGCAATCGTTTCATCGCGAGCGTCGGGATTTTCGCATATGTAGACAAAACGCCTGAATATTTCAAACATTAGCGAATAAATCCGACTGGGACTATTTTTAAAAGGGGAACGACTATATAAGTGATACAAGGAAGTACATTTATAAGCATAGTTCGGGTAAAATATTTATAATCGAAGCATCCGGACAGCTGCGTCCGTATCGCTCGCAAATCGATAAATTTTTGCGAGAACAACAATGTAATTCGCATACCAGGACCAAATTTAGATAATCGAGACCCATAGATCCTGCCACGATTCGATCGAAGCGTTCGATTGTCATCCAGAAAATGAAAGTGATAAGCCAGGACGCCCTCAGTGTTGACATCAGGCCGCAGAGGGACGACGATGCCAAGAGCAGGACGGACGTCCAAGATATATTAGCCGACAATGAAGAATCAAGGTAAGAATGTTTTGGCAGCCCTCTCCATCAGATGCCCGATTATTTCACACATTCTGTCATTGTCACTCAAGCATCCCACATTCTACATATGACACCATCCAAGGGCGAAACGCAAGGATTACGAAGTCTGTTATAAATCCTCTCATAACAAACACATCAGATTTACAGAAGGCATTTCCCTTATCTTTTTCAAAGCGATGACCCCCACAACAGAAATAAATCCAAGGCAAAACGATGCCCTTAACGTTAAAACCAACATCCTCAGCCAACAATCTCACAACGCGGAAAAGTCCCAAAGGATTATTTTTACACGAAATCCAAGCTCCAAACGCCGAATACTTCTGCCAATTTATATTTTTTTATTGCTCAAAACGCGATTTAAACCGCGAGTTTTTCTCTATTGCACAGATCAAATTATCGCTGTTTACATGCGAGATAAGGCCGCATAAATTCTCATAGTGTAAACACACCGGCGCTTAATGTGTTTTTGAGTATTCAAATGATGAACTTTTAAAGTGTGGTTCTTTATGGACGCCATCATAAACACGCATTCGTTCTCAAACGATTCACATGCTTTAATCTAGCAATCGGCTAAAAACGTCTTTTGAATGGACAAAAAGACAGCCTTTTCAAAAAAAAAAAATAACGAACAAAATTTTAATTTTTTTTTTAAAATTGATTCAATCAAGGGGATGTAAAAATACTTTTTTTTTTTGGTTTGTATCCCAATTTGAAAAGCCTATTTATTATTTTCCATGACATAATCCTGTATGAATTTAGAATATGATTTAAAATGTGTATTTATAGATTCCAGCATACCATTCCATATAAGGGAAGGTATTCATAGCTCAAAAATAGATAGCATTGGACATGAATACATTCATCAACTTTATTCATCATTAGTTTTTATCTTTCTTTAGCAGTATTCTACAGAAAAAAAGGGGGAAAAACTACTATTTTACACATTGTAACGACTCCACGAGCCCCCGTTTCGTTGTCTTCGTCGCTGTCAAAGTATCCGACTGACACTCTATTCGGCCGCGAGGAATACTTCTCGGGGTCATTAGCTAAAAAACTAACTAATATATTGGTTTAAACTAGTAAAATGACGGTTACAGAGTCTGTGTGTCCAATCGGTCCACTTTTCGGATCGCTGATATGACAATCGAGCACCCCGCAATTGGATGCAATACCTGAATTTGTCTACAGAATGATTACGAACTCCCATTACAAAATCATATTAAGTAAAATGGTCAAGTAAAATAAAAATCATTAAAAAATCAAATCATGATTCTACAGGCTACCAGTTCATCCGTCTCTCGTAGAATTTATATTTCAAAATTTTATGCGATCATTCCACCGCAAGCATCCCTCGCCTTGGATTGGGAGATTTTGTAAATATTTGGTCGCCAGTTCGGCCGTAAACGTTTCCCACGGATTAATTGTTGTTCGCCTTTCATCTTGAGCTATTAAATCCGATTAAAGTCTTAAAGAAGTGAACTTTGGAGCCATTTTATGGCTTGCGTCCTACATAGGCCTGCGATAAATACGGGTTTTCAGCTGAAAAATGCACACGTGTCGCCACAATGCCGGATATATGCGTCTTCTGGTTTTAGTTGCGGCATCGACGACGCCGAACATTCCCCAGGATTTTCTAGCATGGCCGAGAAATATAGGAAGAAAAATGCTCGAAGCGAAAATAAGCGAACTGAAGCTCGGAATGTCACGCAGAATATATGATTTGACGCGAATACAAAATTCCGATGAAATTAGCTAAATTAATTTAAGAAAGAGATCCGACTAATGAAACTGGTATCGAGCGAAAATAATTCGGATGGGCAAATTCTTCCTCGCGCTTTCGCTGCTGCTTCAAGGATGCGATCGATCGTTGCTTAGAATTCGAGGGGTGGAGTAGGCTTTTTTCCGGCTTGGCCGAGAGTTGGCTAGCTTTTCCGCAACGATGAAATAACTTGCCGTTGTGAATGACCGTGTTTGTGTCACCAGTCGGTCATCGCCATTAATTAAAGATGATCCAAGGTCGTCGTCTCTCTCTCATCAGGATGGATTATAAAAGATTTCATGACCGGCCAAGAGCATGACGCAGTAGAATTCTATTGTCTTGGGCGGATTGCTGAAAAATCGCTTGTTTACATAATCAGCTTTCACTGATAATGGTGGGAGCTTACAGCTACTTATAAACACATGCAGAGCACGTTTAAAGATCTTGCATATAAACTATGTTCTATTAATAAAGATTTTCACCGCAACTTATTATAGCATCTGGTGGAAGAAAAAAAAACGATTTATTACAACATAAACAATGGATGGAAGACGATTTGGTTATTAGTAAACAAGTTTTGGAATATGTTTTTCTCAGGCACGTGCTTGATGATTGGAATGGTACACGTTATGCTTTAAATGTGGTTGCGCGCGCATTTGATTATGTTCAGAGACACAGGGCTGTAACAAGGGGGTGGCAAAGCAGGTGCCCGCCATGGGCGCAAAACGCAGAATACCGATCCAGTCGAGAGTTGAACATGGTTTTTATTTTACTTGATCATTCTATATTGATTGACTCTGTTCGTTTTTATAATAAATACTAAAGCGTCCAATCGCGAAGCGCTCATTCGTAATATCAACGGTCCGAAAAGCGGACCGAATGGACACACAGACCTTGTGGCCACTCGGTCCTCTTTTATTTTCGGGGATAAATGCGTATCCGGGGCTTTTTTGATCTGCACGATCACGGAAGCTCCCTCAAAAGCTTAATTACATAGGTGTCTCGTGCCAAATGAGGTCGCGAACGAGCCTAGGAGAAGTATACTTTTCATTTCCATTACTATTACTGTAGTGAGAAGTACCCTAATGCAAAAATTCGTTTCAAAAGCGCAGAAATAAAAGTAAAGAGATTCTGGATTGTAGTTTTTCTTCTTGGTAGGGAATAAATCCCTTCAAGAAAGGGGGAGCAAACAGGAAAACAAATAAAAAAAAAAGAATTAGATGCAGGATGTTTTTAATGAAATATTTTTAATGGGAAAATTATCAAAGAGCATTTCGCGAGCCGTCATTGAGGGTCTCGCGTATCAATGGTTTCATAATACTATTCACATACTTTAGTGAATTAAATTACTCTAATATAATTGACTAGCGTTATTCGAGGCAATTTACATCTTCGTGTCGGATCTACGATGCGATAGTTTGTAAATAGTAACAAACACTCACAAAAAAAGAGTGAATTGGAACATGTGGGTTTGATTCTAAGCCTTTGGATGTGCATTATTTTTAGAGCATCACAAGCAATGCAAAGATCAAAGATTTGGGCGCTCATAAATACAATCAAAGACTCGTTTCAATAACACTAACATTGTATTGTCATGAAACTATTGTTATCTAACTATTTTTAATTTGTTCTACTTGGCTCCGGATCAATATTCTAGTACGTAATACACAAACCAAAACACCTATGCTTATCAGGCATGATTGATTGAAAAAATCTAAATGGATTTCATGGTTTGTCTTCGAGGAAACGGCAGCATTTCAAAGAAGATGCTTAAATTTGTCAATAGTGCAATTTAATATCGAGAATCGTCTGTCGATTTGATCGTCGATCCGTATTTTTAGACGATGGAAATAGATTAGGCGTTCCAATGAAAACGTGCGATTATATGGGCCGACTGCACGAAAAGCATGAGCAATTCGCCCCAAGCATGCCAACAAGAAGTCCCAGGACTCCGGCATATTTTTGCGATGATATTATAACGTCGGGATGCTTGCAGTATATCATTCTGATCTTGACCCGTTGATTTTTATTGCTTTCATTGCTCGTAAAATTGTAGAACGCGCTTGAATGACGCCAGCTCGGAGACTTTATGAAATGTAACAATAATTCAGCCACATTTTCCGACGTCCTGGACCAATTTCCTGAGGCGATCCGCAGATCTCGGTGTGTAATCGCTGATGGATAGAATGTTCCGCGAGGACATATTTATATTTTGCGACATTAATAAACTGAAACGTCCGCATAACTCTAAAGCATTTATGAGGCCATCGATTGATGAGAATGTTGTGTTCGCGCTGAGGAAGAAACACACCCTCTTCTATTTCGAGAAGGGTGTGTCAAATATTAGATTTGGACTTGGATATCAGAATGCTTATATTCTTCATCTGCGGAGTAACGTTAATACATCATCATGCAAGATTAGCTCATCGAACAGTACCTAAAACAAATAAGAGACCCACAAAGAATATTTTTGTGGCTCAATCAACAAAACATAAAAAAACAAAAAAAGTTGCAACACTTTAGCCACGTCTAACTAAACCCTAGCCACTTTGTATCGAAAGTAGATGACGTTTATTTAACAATAATTAATGTAAACTATTTGTAGACAATACAACAGCTTTGTAGATTTTAATGTGACGCCACTATTTATATTCAAGTTTTGAATTTTTTTATTAAAGTCTTTAAAAGTTTGGTAGGCTGTAACTTTCCTGATTTGCATTGTATAAATATGAAAATTGGGGGCGTATTATTGATGTAAGTAGCCATTTACATTTATGAAAAGGCAAACAAAATGTAAGAGTAATCCATGGCTGTGAAAATATATCGAGCACCTAGTCGTCCATTATTTTGTACGATCGCTGCCTCCATGATACAGTTTTAATAGACACTATAACAGACTAACATAAAAGTAAAACTGAAGCTCATGCTTGAATATGAGCTACGATAAGAATATGTGGCTAAGAAAAAAGGAAGAAATCCGAAGAACAGAGCCGTAACAAGAAGGTGGCAAAGCAGGCGCCTGCCACGGGCGCAACTGAGCTTGGGGTGCAAAACGCAGAATACCGACCCAGTCGAGAGTTGCCAATATTTATTTTACTTGACCATTCTGCTTTACATGAATCAACACTGACTCTGTCCGTTTTTATAATATATACTAAGCTGTTTAATCCCTCTTTTTCTGTAAAATATAAACAACCCAACTGATCAGTCTTTTTATCGGACAACTTCGTTTTGTAATGATATGCATATGGCTTCCAATCGCAAAGCGCTCATTCGTAATGTCAGCGGTCCGAAAAGCGGACCAGATGGACATACAGATCTTGTGGCCACTAAGTCCACTTCGCAAGGATTTTCGCAGCATTTTCGGGGATAAATGCGTATCCGGAGCCTTCTTTGATGTGCACGATCACGGAAGCTCCCTCTGAAGCTAACTTACATAGGTTGCCCGCCCCAAATGAGGTTGCAAACGAATCTACAGAACAAATCTACCCATATTTATGAATCTAAATTTCTGAATTTTAAAACAACAACCGCCATCTATAAGTTAGGTCGGATACTTTTGGGACTATCTTTGTATATTATTTAAAAATGTGATAATATTAAATGTTTTTACTTGTAATAAAATCTTATTTTCCTTATTTTATAACAAGCATTCTACATGAATAATATTTTGGGGTTACTGTATTATCAATTGTAACTTATATAACTCAAAATTAAAACAAGTATTTAAATAAATAAATAATTTATTAGCAAATTAAATTAAGTAAGAAATAATACTTATGATGGAGATAAATTAGGTAACATGCGTAGGTCTTATATGGAAAGTGATAGGAAATCAAATACAAGATATTAACTTTTTCAGTTTGGGAGTCCCAGCTTAGAATATATAATGATTACTTAAGATTACAATCTGGAATTGGGGTTAATAACAATATTATCTGAAGTATTGGTTTACAAGATTAACATATTTTTATAGAAACTGTTTATCATTAGACCACAACGCGATAATCAACTCCAATTTATTAACGCATATGTTCGATTTGATTTACAGTTGTCGATCCGAAGAATCAGCAGTTGGAAGTCCCGTCAGCTCTGGCATATCGGCTATTCTTCCCGGTCTGATGTTATGCGGAGCCGGTGCTTGCAGACCGGCCGACCTTCGCGCCTGCCAAGTCACTTGTGTGGTCAGCGCGGCCCAAGAGCTTCCGGACACTCCTCTTCCTCATGCGGACACCATCTTCCTGAGGGTGCCCGTCCTGGACACCGTCGACGACGACCTCATGCCGTACTTCGACATGGTCGCGGATATTATCGAGCAAGTGAGTTTTTATCTCCTTCCGCGAGCGGCCTGCGACGAAAATAACGACCATAGGCATGCGATCGTTGCGAAAGCTTTGTATGCCGAAATTCTTGCGGTGGCTCGTACATTCCTTTATGGTGGCGATAAACAACGCTTTCTATTTGTACGCACGAAAATAGCTTTACGCATATTTCATCGCGTATAAAAGCGCGAACGCGAGATACAAGTCTACTTCAAACAATAATAAGGCTATAAATACATTTTAGTGAATGAGATCAATTTCTCATACGATATGCCGATACGAAAAATATGCATCTGTCACATTTGAATCGGATAATGTTGCCAGTTATAAAAATATTAATTTTCACGATTTAAATTCGGGTAACTTTGCTTTTTATTTAAAATAAATGCGTTTTAATTTTGTACATTATTAATATAGTTCAGGCTTTAATTAAAGTAAATTCCTCATTTAGAGATGGTTTCGCGTAATCGGCTGGAATTTAATTTAAATTAATAGTGTCGTCTGCGACCTTCCGCTCGGTAATCTTCCGACGGTGGTTGTCTTTAGCGGTTGATGGCGGTTCAGACCGGATACCGCATTACAGCATACTGAATGACCATCCTCCCACTCGAATGCCTGATTATTTTTGTTTACGAAATCTCACTTTCGCGTCATGTGATCTCTGCGTTCGGGATATTTCACTTTCCTAACGAGCATCTTTATATTTAGAATATATACAAAACGGCCTAAGCGCGCGTCTCTAACGTGACGCAGCGTCGACTTGACCTACAGTGCATAGCATTTATTGACCGACTGCAAGCGGAACGAGGGCATCAGCTCGAGGGATGCATTCTTCTTTTCGTTACATCACTTTTGGCGCCACTCTACGTTTTTTTCTTATTTTTAACGTGCCACACAAAATGTAGAACGTCACTCTTTGCTAATATTTAAAACATACATAAACACATTGAAGAAAATAAAATTTTTGGACATGGACGAAAAATTATGACTCACGGCCTTTTTATTAAAATTTGAATTTTGACATACCAATAATTCAAATAAATTTCACCCAATATTTTATAAGCCGAAAATAATGTTTTACAAGTTGAAAATTCAATTAAAAAATTGTAGAAATTAATTCAATTCACAAATAAATAAATTTATTAAATATTTCAATATTAATTTATTGGATTTAATTCACTTTTCAGGTTAAAGTATCCGGAGGATGTACTTTAGTACATTGCGTTGCAGGAGTAAGCCGATCGGCATCACTGTGTCTAGCATATCTTATGAGGGAACAGCGTCTTTCTTTGAGCGACGCTTTCTTATATCTGCGTTCTAAAAGGTATACAATAATCGGATAACTCGTATGAGATGATTGCATCGAGCTAAATGCTAATATTTCTATTCATATTTACAGACCACAGGTGCGACCGAATACGGGATTCTTCAAGCAACTAATCAAATACGAAGAGCAATTGTTTGGAAAAACTTCAGTCAATATAGTTTTTAATGAAGTCGTGGGAAAAGACATACCGGACGTTTACGAACCCGACTATAGAGAAATGTCGTGGTACAGGCAGCGACATTGTGTAGCAGGACGTTACTAAAGTGATCATAATATTTAACCGCTTATGTGAATTTCAAAAATGAACAGTTTGATCTTCATGCCAAATATCTTAACGTTATTTTTGTATTATATTAATACAAGTGTATTTAGATAAGCCTTACGAGGGATTTAGGACATAATTTTTTTATCGCTTAATGCTAAGGGACCAAATTTGTAGTGTATGGCTAAATTTTGTTACAATTAATGTTTTGTATTGAGTTTTTAAAATATATATTTTATTAAACATTATTGTGCTATGTAACGTGTCATAAGAAAAAAAATGTATTTTGAACATTTAAATAAATCTATGAAATTACTCATATTGTTTATTTATGTTTGTTAAGAAACATGATTCAAAATCATCATTACATATATGTTCAAAGTAGACACTGTGCTAAAACAGAGAGCGTTAACAAAGACAACATCTCCATCAATATTAAAATTCTATAAAAAAAATATTTATTATAATATAAAAATACAAATGAGTATCTTGTTTTTCTACATAGTTCCCCTCATTATAAAAAAAGTCCATTGGATAAGAAGCTTCTTGATCCCGTCACTGAAGTCGAGATGTCCCGGGACTTTAGACATTGTGATTTAAAATGTGCCTAATATATTGTACATTTTAATTATGAAAACACATTTTTATGCCCCCGAAACTCAAGTATAACAGGGTACAAGGCATAAAAAAATGCAACACGTCTGCGCCCAACTGATATTGTATGAGATTCCAGAATTCCATCAAAAGAATTCCAAGAAAAATAGAACAGAAGCTTGCTTCAAGTGTTTCTAAGCAATAGCAACAGCTGGGACACCACCATTCTGGTCGTAGTGTGGGGTTTTTACCCATTAAACCCCCCTCGAGTGAGCTGATTCCCAGCTTCTCCTGTAAGATGTCCCCTTCGGTGTTCCATGCTGGACAGAAAAAAGTGTGTGTAGCATCGCCGTACTCCACTCTGCAGTGGCGGCACTCCGGGCCGGTTTCTTTGCCTATTTTGTGTAGATGACTACCAAAACCGCCATGCCCGGTGAGGACCTGGGTCAAGTGGTAGCACAGTTGACCGTGTTTTCTGGCTACCCAGGTTCGGTATTAGCTTGTGCGTCCAACCTTTAGCGGAGTTGTCCCATCGAGACTGCCATGCCGTCTTCCGACACTGTGCGATATGCAGCAGTCACTCTGATTGCGCTCCTTCTCTGGACTCTGGCCATGTTGAGCCTGGCCCTTTCAATTTGTTGGCTTTCCTTAACGCGTCCTCGCAGGTCGTTTGCAGGATCTCCGTGGATTCGGCGGTGACTAGGATGGCAACATCATCAGCGAAGGCAACCATTTTGGCTCCATCCATTAGCGGCGTCCTCAGTAGTTTGTCGTACATTACATCCCATAGTACATCCACACAATTTCCTTCAAGGCGCTAAGGATCAGGTGTCATCTCACCGAGTTGAAGACATTCTTGACGTCTAGCGCAATTATTATCGTGCGTCTACTGGCTATACATCGAGCTGTAATTGAAACATTGCACCAGAAAACTTATCACAGAAACAGAAGATTTAGGTTATTTCAATGAAGATGAACTGAAGAAAGATGCTCCGAAAATAATAATTTTAGAAAGATAGAACAAGATGATTATTTTTTTACTTACACATACATACATATGTAACACATATAAATATTTACTTTAAAAAATCTGTATATAATTGAAGAGAATATAAAAGTCCCGGGACTTCAGAATCACATGACAAAGCTGTGGTTTAAACAATATGTGTGCAACTGGTTTTTGGAGTAGCCACCTTCTTTCTTCAGTGACCTGGATCAAGAACCTTCCGATCCGATAAAGGGAACTATGTAGAAAAATATTTGTATTTTTATATATCAAAATAATAAATTTGTACAGTAAAATTCCGCATTATATTTGAATCCCCTTCGTAAATATAAATGGGAGCGAGTTTATTAAAGCTTTTGTATACCATGCTGAGGATATGATATTGATTTAATTGTGAAGGATTCTTAGGAGCATTTAAAACGATTTTTTTCTAATTCAATTTTATTTGCAATCAAATAAAACGAAAAAAATAACTGGAGGGTGAAAACATATCACCAATATTAACATAATTAAGTTACAATCAAATTGCCATCCATTCTTCCCTCTTTAAAAATTGTTCATTAGTTATTGTTGCGTTCGTCACATGCAAAATAAGTCGCATCGGGATGTCCCTTGTATTTCAAACTCTGATATGTTATAATAAAATCGAGACAATTTTGGGCAGCAATTACTCACATGCATTGGGTACACAAGATCTTATTTAAATACTGAATATTAGCGTTGATATTTGTTAGAAAGAATACATCACTCTCGCAGTTCCGCGCGTATGGAACGTAATTTGATCTTTAGCCGAATTAGAAACCCTCCCCCCTTACAAAAATTAAGCTCGGTAAAAGGAAAGGCGCCTTTACCGGTTGTTTCGGGAATTTAAAAAAAAACATTGAACTAAGACAAAATTAAATGTATTCAGAGATATATTATTATTATATTAAACGAAAAAAATATTGGAATTTATTCATATGCTTGATAAAATAAGATTTTTGATAAGATCTAAATTTTCATCATTTATGTTACAAATATCAATCGAAACTTAGTGTTGAGATTTTCATCGTCATCCAAATTATCTATCTCAATATAAAGTCGAAATGACCGTTTACAATTTTTGCTATTCAGTCAAAGAAATTGAACATAAAATAATATCAACTTATAAAAAAAAAATATGAATTTCAAAATGGCCACAAAAGCTGTAAAATTGCTTAAGACAATTAATATATATATATTCAATACAATACTATGATAGAGAAAAATATTTTCTTCTATGTACAAGAGGCTAAGTATTTCTACGTACGCCATAAAGAGACTTTCAAGATAAAGCTAAGAAAATATAATCAACATGTTTTAAAATTTACTTAACAATTACACTTTGTGAAGCACTCATGAAAGTTAAATTATGTTAATCTATAATTTTAGATAAGATGTTTAAATATTTGAGTGTCATAATTTCCTATATAATGTGCCATATCGAAATAACATCTCGGTAATACTTTTTCAAATAATGTACATACCTATCTAATATAAATTAATAATTCTACGCCTATCACAAGCACAAAGTGTTAAAATACTTTAATGCCAATACACAATTTACTTTACAAAAATTAAAACAGTAAAAACACAAAGAATTGGATTGCATCAAATATTAACAACAAAGCCAATTAAATAGGTAACAAGAAGAAATATATTCTTTTCACTAAACTAAAATAAATAATATTATCACTGATAACTACTTACATTAAATGCGAGGCGAAAATGAAATAAATATTCTTTTGATGTGGCGAAAACTAAATTAACAACTATTGAGATAGTTTCACAAAAAATATGATACATATAAAATAAATATTAACAGCCGATAAGATGGAGGGTGCCATTTTTATGAAAAACACATTTTTATAAATTTGCTATGTGGCTTACGAGCATTGTAAGGTGACCGAGCTAAAACATTGGAGCTATATCTGAATTTACAATGCTGTTGTTTCGTCTAGTAAGTTGTGGAGCTCTTTCAAGTGGGCCGCCTTGGAACCGGTGGCGGGAGATGCGGCAACTGCGCGTCCCAAGTAGCTAAAAGTTCAAACAAACACATCGATTAATAAATTAAGTACATATATATACATATTTATATGGGACAATCACATGCATGCAAATTTACGATATCTAATTCTAAACTATTAAATATCTCGCGTATATTTGAATTTATTAATGTGCTAATACGCTGGCTTTACTGGTGAAATATTAGGTGAAGGACTGCATACCAAACACGAAGCTACAATTGTTAATCCCTTATTGCATATTAATAATTGTGAAGAATAATATTTTAAGCTTATAGCACTAAGGGATTAACATCAAGTATGCGAAATGCCAACATAAATACGGTAAAGCATACTTGAAGCACAATTGTCCCTCACCTAATTTCTCTAACTGGTGTTTTAGCATTTTCATCACTAAGCGTTGGTTTTGGTAGCGGTTCACTTTGAGACTTTTTTTTTCCAAATATGGATGAAAACCAACTACCTCCATCATCACTAGCGGTATTACTGAAAAATATACCTCAATTAACTGACTTAACTGCATAAATAGATCATACGAAGATAGACAAAGAAATGTTATCTATTTAAGACGCTATTCTTTAGCGAGATAATAAAACTTTAAGCCAGTTGTATCGCGTATAAATAATTTTGCAATGATTTTCATGAATTAAACAAATTTCAAATTATACCTAATATCACGTTGTCCGTTCAAGCAAGTCTTGAATCTGGGTTGAACGTATGACCAGGCTCCTTGGTTTTTATGCTCTTCCTGTCCCCATTGCAATTTGGCATTAGGGTATTTTTCGCACTCTTTCTTCACTAAATCATACGGGAACGGACTGATTTGTTCCATTCGTACGATGGCAATCTTATCTTCTAGTTTCTTTTCGTTACGGGCTTTGCGCATATCATAGAACACTTTTCCAGTGCAGAAGATGAGTTTCTGGCAGCCGCTTGGATTTTCAGACACGGGCCCATCATCGGGAATAATTCTAAAGGAACAAATACAACATTAAAAATAATTTGCCAAAGCACAAATTTGATTCATTTATATAACGCGAACGATGTTTAAAATACCTCAAGAAATTGGTGCCTTCCTTCATAAGATCGAACGAAGATTTTGCTTCGGGATGTCTCAATAAAGATTTTGGAGTCATAATTACAAGAGGCTTGCGGAACGGCAATGCAATCTGTCTGCGGAGAATATGGAAATAGTTGGCAGGTGTCGTACAATTTGCAACAATCCAATTTGCGTCATGAAGTTGTCTCACTAAAATTACAACCATAATATTAAATGATATATTTTATACGCGCCATAAAATGCTAAATGATCACTAAATTAGGATGACGAAAAGAAATTAAATAAAATCATAAACACCCGTGCTGCAAATGAAAATTATAAAATAATATATATAAAGGTTTAAATGGATAAAGAAAAGATATACACACGATACTATGTCATAATTTAATAACCTAATGACTGTTTAATTATATAGATATCGATTTATGTCATAAATAAATAATACATTCTTATATTTAAATGATATATATACTTTCATTAAAATCACATAAAAATCAAAAAGATATGCTTATTTTTGGATTACCTTCAAACTCCTCTTTACGAACGCAATGGGTGCGAATTAATTTAGAACTTTATTAGAAAAATAATTATGTACAAATATGTCATTAACAGTATTTTAACATTTTTGAAAAGAATTTTGTGTAATGTAGTCTGTTCATTCATGCTTTAAATAATTACAGATACTGCTCAATTTATTTATGATAATATACGATGCAAAAATCAATCAACCCAATGGAACAGCATCGTGATGATGTTTCAATTGATTGTTAAGTGATGTTTCACAGCAATAAGGCCTAGTTTTTGTATCAATTCAGGATGAGACCTAAGCTAATTTTTTTAAACTTAAAACCAAAAAACCACCTATGTAAGTTAGCCTATTAGGGAGTTACTGTGATCGTACTGATCATAGAAATGCCGCAAAAAGCCCTAAAAGAGAACAGAATGGCCACAAGGTCTGCGTGTCCAACCGGTCCGCTTTTCAGACCGCTGACATGACGATTGATCGATTACGAACTCTCATTACAAAACGATGTTGTCTGAAGATGACTGATAACGAAGAAAAGAGGAATTAGACAACATAGTGTATATTATAAAAACGGACAGAGTCAAACAGTGTTGATTCATGTAAAGTAGAAAGGTCAAGTAAAATAAAAACTATGAGCATCTTTCGGTCGGTATTTTGCGTTGCGCCCGTGACGAGCACTTGTTTTGCTAGCCCCTTGTTATGGCCCTGCCGACATTTATGCCTTTGCCTTATTTGTTTGAGTGTATCACATGTTGTATTTTTTTTATAAATAAAAATGATTATTTAAGAATTTATTAATAAAATTAATTATTTTCAATTGACAAGCCCACATATTTTTTTAATAAAAAAATAGGGGACCGTCCATATGACGTTCAAGATAACTTGGATATGGAAATAAATTTGAAATCAAAGAATATAAAACAAACCTTCAAATTCTTCACTTTCTGGTGGATAATAATCAGGGTCGTCGGCGGACATTTGGAGGAATCTTTCAAGACGAGCAGAAGAATGTTCTGGTCCCTGAAATATTTTATAAGCGACATGAAATTAGGCTTTCTTCAGCGTTTATTAATTAGCATTAATATAAGAAATATTTTCTGACCATTCCTTCCAAGCCGTGGGGTTGGAGCATAACTAAGCCGGATTGACGCACCCATTTAGCTTGACCGCTGGAAATGAACTGATCAATGATACATTGAGCAGTGTTGTTGAAGTCACCGAATTGAGCTTCCCAGAGAACCAGAGCATTAGGATTTGTCATTGAATAACCAAGTTCAAATCCAAGCACACCTATTTACGAATGATAAAATTGAATATAATTATATTCCATCTTAATATAATATGTTCCAAGTGAAAATTTTATTTATATTTACCATATTCTGAGAGAGAGCTGTTGCAAACGGTGTACGGGGCTTGATCGGGGTATAAATGGCAGAGCGGGCGATAAGTGGCCTTATCAACGTTTTGATGATGAAGTACATGATGCCTGAATTAAAAATGTAGGTTCATACAAAGAAAAAAATAAGCATATAGAATTTTACATAGATATTCTAAGTATTAAACCTGTGAGAGAAAGTTCCACGTTCAACATCTTGACCGGACAAACGAACATGAACGCCCTCTTTGAGTAACGATCCAAAGGCCATGGCTTCACCCAATGCCCAATCGGCCGTACGTGTCTCTACCATATCCATGCGAGCTTTCAAAATACGGCCTATACCCTTGTGAATTTCAAATTCGGCAGCGTTTGGTGGAGGTGAGCTAAATCTCTTACCGATATGGATAAGAGTTTCCTCAAGCACGCCGGTAGAAGATGACTATAATAATCGAAATTAAATCATACAATAGAAATAAAATTTCAAAATAGCTGAATAAAAATAAACAAGCAAACAAACCTTCAATGGATCTTTTCCTTCGAAGAAACCAGACCATGGTGAATCAAGCCAATCTTTGTACTTGATGTGCGTTTCCTGTTTAGCTTGATTGTAAGCATCTTCACAGATCTTTTCATATTTATCGCGGACATCTTTGACCTCTTCTGCATTTACAGTTCCTTCTTTAATCAATTGGTCAGCATATATGTCCAACACTAAAATAAAATATAGCATTCCAAATTAGTACCAAATATATCGTTAATACACTGACGGAGAAAAGTCGCATCTTAAAGATATCAATTATTTAAATCACCTGGTTTGGTATTCTTAATTTTGCGGTACATCAAAGGTTGTGTAAACATCGGCTCATCAATTTCATTGTGTCCATTTCGTCTGTATGAAACAATGTCGATGACAACGTCTTTATGGAAAGTGGCGCGCCATTCGGCGGCAATATTGCAAACGTGCATTACGGCTTCTGGGTTATCTCCGTTTACGTGGAAAATTGGAGCGTTGACCACACGAGCCACATCTGAGGATGACATTTTTATGTTATAATACAAATCGTTATATTTAGTATTTCAAAATAAATAATCAATGACGTCACATTACCTGTGCAATAAGCAGACGATCTTGAATGCCTGGGATCGGTTGTGAATCCAATTTGATTGTTGGCGACAATATGGATTGTGCCGTGTGTAGTATAATCTGGGAGATCAGACAAATGCATGGTCTCAAATACGACTCCTTGTCCGGCGAATGCAGCATCACCGTGAAGCAATATGGACATGACCTAATATAAAATTATAATTAAGGCCAATAACCATCAAGTATAATATAATAAGTTTTATAATTTAATCGCGTCTTACTTTTTTGCCTTCTCCGTCACCTCTGTAAAATTGTTCCGCTCTAGTTTTGCCCTGTACAATAGGATCGACAGCTTCTAAATGAGATGGATTAGCACAGACCGCAAGACGGATGTTCTTGTTCGTAACGCGGTTGAGACGTTCAATGTATGTACCCAAATGATATTTTACATCACCAGATCCCTAATGGTTAAAAAATTAAAACAATATTATTATTAAAAATATTTATACGCAAAATACGATAAAATGGATATTTACATCATCGGCAGCTTCAAGGCCAGCAAATTGGGTGAATAGTTGATGAAGAGGTTTGCGGCAGACATTAGCCAAAACATTCAATCTACCTGCGGGGAAAGATTAAAGTAAATATGTGATCTTAAAAAAAATATATCTTTAAATTGATATTTAAAAAATTACGGAACAAACCTCTATGAGGCATTCCCATTACGATGGATTCGACGCCTAATTTTGTTGACACATCAATAACTTGTTTCATTGCGGGAATGAGGATTTCGCAACCTTCAAGACCAAAACGTTTCTCCGACGACCATTTCTTAGCCAAGAAGCCTTCAAATCTGCAACGAAACATTAATGTCCCGTTAGGAATATCATTTTTTAAACGAAAGAGTTAAATTCAAACATTAAAAAGAAAAAAAATCATTAAATCATTTCATCAATACAATGTATTCTCCTTCAGTAGATACAATATTTTCCCGTCTATTGAATATGTCTTTTAATTCGGGAAGATTAAAATTCAACGGATTTTGATATAAAATATGTTTCAATTGCTTTTACACCTCTTCTACGTTTATAAAATGTTTTCCCAATACATAATGTTGCATCGATCGAAATAAATGATGGTAAGAAAGAGCAAGGTGAGAGGAATAAAGTAGATGTGGAATCGTTTGCCAACTGAGTTCTTTTAATTTGTTTTCGGTCATCTTTGATTAATGACGTCGCGCATTATCATGTTGCTAAAGAATTTGGCAGCGGTTGACTACACCTGACCTCTTCGTACTCAACGCCACTTTTAGACTTTCTAATATTGAACAATAAATTTCCCTCGTTATGGTTTGATCATATGGAAGGATTTCATGGTGGTTATCCCTATTTTTACTGTTAAATCCAGGGTTGAAGGGTTGGTTTCAAATGTATTTGAATACTTTTCTGGAAGTATTCGAATTTGTCTGTTAATTCTCATATAGTCTATATTGGATTTGATTCAATTTCAGCACACAGGATATCATCATCCACTTTAACCTTTCTCTCACTTTTAAATTATTTAAGCCGTCTCCGGCATTGACAAACAGTTGAAGATTCTCAGAGTATATAACAATTTATTTATTTTAAAAAGAATTACCCTGTAGCGCGAGTGAGACGTGCTAAAATAAGTCTCTTTTGGTCTGCGTTCATAGCTGTAACGCCCGGCGCTTCAAGACGTTGTCTGATCCAATTGCACTGTTCCAGTGAATTTATGAACATAAATTCAACTCCAATGTTATTACAGTATGCATTTTCGAGCCGGCTAAGAATTTCTCTGTAATTAAAAAATATACATTACAATAAAATGAATATAACTGCGTAAAATAAGGAATGTAATATAAAGATATTATTATACCTCAAAGGTAATGCTTTTTCTTTATCTCCTCCAATAAATGTCGTTGAAGGTAATTTAAACACTCTATCCATATCGGCCTCCTCTGATGGTTTAAAAAAAATACAATCAATGGCGATTTGTGGCATCGTTAGTCGTTCAAAAATATTATACGCGTAAAAAGCAGTCTCAAATCAATTAATGGTATGATTATAAGAATAAAGCTAGCTCAATAGATTGTGTTGCCGATTAAAAAGCATATTGGAACTTTTAGATTTATGGTATTAGAGAAAATAAACTAAATATTATAGGTGGTTGTGAATGTTTTACGTATCTGTATTAAGGTCGGAAAATGAAGAAGCTATTGTTTTCATTTATTTTTTCATTAATCGTACACTTACTTGAAAATACAGCATCAAGATCCAAGATACATTGTGCAAATTATATGTCTAAATTTAAAAAAAAATAATAAAACTACGACTACAAGAGTTTAATGTTAAGTAAGCAAAAAAGATCTAACAGTACAGAAGATACAAACTGAAGAAGAAAAGCAAATAAATATGTAAAAGTACTTACTGCTTAAAAGCTTTATGATATTTAAAATGTTGATGATTCGTAAGCTACGTGAAAACACATTATCGGCAGGTGATGCGTAAAGTAATACGTGGGCGATACAAATATAACCAGGAATTTTACTGTATAAATGTATTGGTGTTATATAAAAATACAAATGGAGTAGCTTATTTTTATACATAGTTCCCTTCATTGGAAAAGAAAATTTCCAACAGATAGGAAGCTTCTTGATCCCGCCATCCGCGACACGATGCACTTAAATTTTCAGACCCGACTCCTAATTCGTGAGGGTCATGGACATGTACGGCGAAGCGTCGATAACGAGCTCACTTCATCAGGTCAAAAAAGACGTCGCAAGTCTGCGCGGGGGAAATTGGAGGGTCCAGAACAGGTGGCGACAAGCATTGTCAGTGGTCGGGGCTCTCTTATAGGGCTGAAGGAGCCATCCAAAGTAAATAAATAAAGTAATTATACTCGGAACACTACCATATGTTTGATCCATTGAAAGAGGCATTAGGAGGGCAACGATTTCTAGACAATGCGGTGTGCAATTGGTTTTCGGATCATTTTTAATTCATTCATTCATTAAGAAAACTACATAGAGAAATAATATACTATATTTGTATTTATCACTAATTAATTTGTACAGCATAATTCCGGGTCACATTTGAATCTCCCTTGTATATTCAATTGTATCTCATAAAATACATTACTTAGGATTTATCACCGTAAAATCATTTTGACTGAGTTTAAATAGGTGAATTCAAGATAAACACCATTTTTAAAATAATCTGCTATTTGCGCACGGATCTGATTTTTGTCCATTACAAAAACCAGTCAACGCACAGCGAATCCGGCCGAAAATGTGTTATTTATAATGATTGTATGAATATAATTAGTTTATGTAGAAGAAAGTAAATAAGGGTCTTAAGAAAAAGGAAGTAGGCACGTTGAGAAGGAGCGGAACCAACTACCCGTCACCATATAATTATATAAGGAATAAGATGTTAAAAAAATTATTTATAATTCACTTTAAATGTAATTTTACATAAATTATTAGTACGCTCAAGTTTTAAGCAAGGCTTTTCCAAAATATAATAAATCAACTCTCAAACGCACAAGGTTTTTTGGAGATGAATGTCTGTTTTTGAAAACGTCGACTTATGATGGATAATCGCGCATAATGCATTTTATAAACTCCGGTGCTAATCTAGTCTTTGTATAAAGATAGCAGCGTTTATTTTTAACTTACCAAGTGAATTCATTCAAAGCTATACATTTTAAAGTAATTATGTGTGAAAGGTTCTTATATTTCAATTAAAAAACTAATAAAACCAGAGAAAATAATTCTATATTTTAATTACTCAAGCTAAAGCCAAATCAACTAATAACTACATTGTTTCGATTCAACGGGATATTAACACATGAGATATGAATTCAGCGACTCAAATAGATTTTAAATACTTAGGATAAGGTTGTTTTAAAATCAAATTTTAAAAAGACTAGGATATACAGTGGAATTGTGAAGGGATACTGTGTTTCAATTTATATTTTAATTCGTCAACACAAACAAAATGAGGCATTATTACAAAATTAATTTTTTTTCGGATGGATAAAGTTTATATCCCACGATACAAATAGATCGACATTCATTTCCGAATAACCTAACACCGTGTAATTTATTAAAAATCATATTTTAAGAAAATAAATTAAACTACGCAATAGTTATTAATTTCAGATTTTTACAGTATATACAAGTATTAAATGAGTGGCATTAAAAATACCCCAATTACGTTCATCCAAAATTGAATTGTTTCATTTGGAACAATTTATTTGCGATGACTATTATAGCAGCATGAGCGTATCTAAACATTAATGCACAACCCGTGCGAATAAATATTCCCCTTTTTTGTATAAGTGATTACCGAGTTCCCACATTCGATAAAATTATTTTAGTTATCTTACTGAAAGATTCGAGCCGTCGTAGGTGGAGCTCCATCTTATCTCCTTTAGTGGCTCGGTCTCCAAAACAAATAATAAGGTTACTCAAATGAAATTGTAGAAAATTATAAAATTCAAGGATTTTATTAAACAATGTATGCATCATCTACACATTTAATTAAATAAATGGGCTACTAACATGCATAAAAAAATATTTTGAAATAAAATGAGGTGTTTTTTAGATAATGCCACAAAATAATTAAAATATATTAATGTATAAAATGTGAATTTATAGATTAAGTAGAGGATAAAGTAATATCAAAATAATTCATATAGTATATACTTAACCCTTCCTGATTATCGATGCCTATGTATAAGTACTGAGTGTGCGAATTTAAACACTGCATCGTTAGATGACAATTATAGGATGACAGTTTTTTGTTTGTAAACAATCAACTGATATTGATGGGGGTTAAGGAAACTATCACACAGTCGAGGGAATTTGAGATGAATTTATTTTATGACGTATGGTTGGGGGGTCGGGTTTGTTATTCTTACCGAAGCGGTAGCTCGAGTAAAGCAGCTCTTGAGGAGGTTTTTCATCCAGATCTGCGGCCGAAATATCCAACGGGTCTAGCTTGGCTATGTGATGGCCACGAATCTGTTTTTATGTTTCCTTATATTATTATATGTTAATATAAATGACAAATAAGCAAACAAGTACATAAGAAAATATGTGAGGAATATTTTTCTTATTGCAATGGTTAGTTGTGTACAAATCGTTAATAAATAAACCATCAGACACAAAAATTTGGAAGAAGATGTATAGTTCGAAGAAAGTATCATAATTTGTATTTAAAAGATAGGAAAAAGAAGATACGCTGAAAGAAAACAACATAAAAAAAATGTAAAAAATACAATACAATTTTAATTAGTAAAAGCAACTAATTTTTTTTTATTGTCACTACTTTTAGTTGAACACAAAAAAAACAGTTTTATATATCCGTATATGTATTATAAGTATATCTAAGAAAATTAATTTCTTTTCAAATACTGTACATATTTATATATAATTAGGGGCACCTCAAAGAATATCGTTTTTCCATAATCAATTTTAAAAGCTATTTGAACTTCTTCCGTCTATTTTAAGCAATGTGTTTTAATGTGATCTCGGAATTTAATTAACCCTTACAACTCCTATGGCCACACGTTGTGGCCGAAGATTTTTTCCCACCAACTCCTATGGTCATTACGTGTGTCCGGTTTTTTCTCGGGTAGTCTAGGAATTGAATCGGTGCAGGTAAAGAGCATAAAACAATAGTCTGCGTCGAATTGTGGCGCAGTGAACATCTTGAAAATTATTTGTGCCCATTGATTCAATATTATTTTGATAGTACGTATACTTTTTACTGTTTTATTCGTATTGCACCTTTTTAATAATCTACAACAGGCAAACTAAGACATAAAAGGCTATCATATATTTACAGATAGGTTTTACACCAATCTAACCCTTGCTGGAGAACTCTTGAAAAGGAAATGTTTTCTCACTGGCGCGACAATGACCTACAGAAAGGGTTTACCTAATCATATAAAAAAGAACCAAGATTAGCTGTGGGACGAAAGATGGCATACAGAAAACAAGATACTTTAGTATTAGCTTGGAGAGACAAAATAATAGTCACAATGCTCAGTACAATGCATACGTCAACTTCTCAATCAATGAGAAGAATAGCAAGGACTACCCTATACCAATCTAATCAAGATAAGCTAATAAACAAGCCAGTAGTCATTTTAGGTTACATTAAAAATATGGGCGGGGTGGACACGGCAGATCAATACGCAACATCATATTGATTCATGCGAAAGACTGAAGTGGTGGAAGAAGTTATTTTTTTGGGGTTTTGAAACATCGATTGTTCGATCGAAATTAATACCATTTGAACTAATTTAAAAAAAAATGTATATTAGGGAAATAGTTCCCGTTGAAAAAATAAATTAGCAAAATCAAAACATAAAACGATACTATGAAATAATAAAGTTAGGAGTATGCTAAAATTTCGCTTCCAACTCCTTTTCATATTTTTATACGAAGACGAAAAAATCATATTTTCATAATGTATATTCATTGCATTTAAAAAAAACGATAAGTCTTTTTAGTACCATTCAATAAAGATGTTAAATAGTTGAATGCTGAATATAGTAAATGTTTACTATATTCAGCAGAGATCAACTGTAAATATAAATTATTATAAAAATCATTTTACGATGGTCTAATAAAGGATGCATATCCTACACAAATCCTTGTTTCGTTATTACATACAGTTGTGTATTAACGTATAAGATATGCATATTATTCGTATCTGTAAGGTGCAGTAATAAGGTGAGCCAACATTTTAATTGGAAATTTATTTGTGAAATACTATACTTTTGCACATCTCCGTGCTATATATACGATCTTATAATATAGTAATTAGCTAATAAAATACATATATATGTTAATAGTATTATCTAATTTTATTGCTATGTAACATAGGTTATTTCAACATACCACACAAATGTACAACACTATATTATTACTAAACACAACTATTATATTAACCAAGCTAAAACCAATATTTTAGCAAGACTATTGGAATATATGCAAACTATGATAAAATTTGTATCGCAACTTTAATCTAATTTAATTAATTTCTTCGACGCGAATACGGCAATACAATTTTTATCATACTATTTCTAAGCGTATTTATTATGTATTCTATCTTACCGTTTCATCCTGATATATAAATATTTCTCAAGCCCAAATTTTTGTGATAATTTTGCATGCATGTGGTGTTCATTTCATTAATAAAATACCAATAACTATTTTGAATAAAATATACTTTAATATTTAAATTGATAATTAATGCGACATGTCACATTAATTTTATTTGTAAGAATAACCTTTTACAGACTTAATTTTCATATTTTCATAACAGCAAATTAGTATTGAATCTGGCATAGCCCGAAATAATCAATTCACTAGATGATCATAATACTCGGTACTCTTCCAACAGGGGTGAATTGCTTTTTTCTTATTGTATAGGGATTAATACTAAATTATTATTAGAAAATCGTGAAAATATATCAGATAGCGTGAATTTCAAATGCAGATAGGTAAACATTCACAACAAAACATTAATTCATTTTCGATTTATGTGAATTAAGAAATTGATGATATTGATATACGATAGCATGATTATGAATAATATGATTATATTAGTGAAGGAACTAGCTGTTTTTCCCATTGATATATATTGATTTTTATGAATGATATGTGACGTCTTTGAATATTTTTGAGATTACATCTGGATATCTGAAAAGTTTCTGTATTTTAAAGCAATAAGATTTCATCTCTTATTTTTATCATACGTATCAAATTAAATTTAATATTTTTAACATTTTTTAAAATATAATACCACAAGAGTATAAATCTTTATATGAAAAATCATCAGCGCAGAAGAAGGCGCACTTCTCTTTATTTATTTATAATAATAAATCCATTTATTGTTGGACAGTGAATCTGAATTTACGTGATGCGGCAGGGAAACTTCCTTATTTGAAATGCGCACCCTGAAGCAACGGAAAGCAGGGTATTAAAGAATTAACAGACAAACTCGGATATTTCCAGGAAAAGTATTCAAACACACTTGAAAAAAATAGGACCGACCATAAAACAGGGGGTGTGGATACCACATGACATTACTGATGAGATCAAGGCGGCGCACACGTAGTACGTGTCATGATTCAATCGATAAAGTGAAGAAATAAACATTTTTACACTATTTTTGACTGGAGATGAAAAGTGAGTGCTGTACTCAAATCAAAAACGCAAAAAAACAATGGTTTTCAAAGGGCAGGTAAAGAAATCAACCCTTCGACTGGGTCTAACAGTAAAAATAGCTCTTTTAAATGTATAGTGGGACTCCAAAGGTATAATCTACTATGAAGTCCTTCTATATGATAAAAGCATTACAAGGGAGATTCTAAACGAAAGTCTAAACGCGGCGTTAAGTACAAAGAGGCCAGGTGTAATCAACTGCCGACAAATGATTTAGCAACATGATAATTCACGACGCCATAAATCAAAGATGACTGATATCTCCTATACTTTTTGTGTTATTCATTTTTAAAACAAGATAGTCTCGCTGCCGCATACTGTATACATTTACTATATTGAATTTAATTGGAATTCATACAACATAAAATTTAGAAATTGCAGATTGATTTTAGGTAATAGAATTTATTTCCCATGTCCATTAATAGTGATCTTTGAAAGCTAACATATGTAAAGAGAATAAGGTGCGGTTATTCTCAACCTTGATTCTACTACTACTAAGGTAATATCTACTTTTATCTAAAGATTCTTTGTATGTAAATATATTCATGTAAAAATAGGTGAACTTTTCAGACAATCTCATTATTTACAACATCTGCGTTGTTCATTTTAGTTTATTAAGTGTATTTTTAAAAAAATCTAATGGTCGTGGATGATAAACTGATGAAATTCTAGCATTTTTTAAAATGATATGTAATGTGTGTAAAGTGCATACCAAATTGCATATATTGTCGGACAACAGCTTCGGATGCATACGCCTGCCCACCCACACTCACGTTCCTGTCGGCTGTAGTGATGCCCAGAGGATCGAGATCAGCTGCTAGATGTCCTCGTGACTATTCCGTCACACATACACATCATTTATTCAAAGTTTTTATTTCAGTTCCCAAAAGTTATTCGCGAAGAATATAAATAGGGATTTTAAATTTGAATAAACGAGTGTACATTTGATGGTGATTCATTGAATTTGAATAATGATAATATACGTTTTAGCCCAATTAGTGATCAATCTGATCTCTCCCCCAATTTAAAATAGTTATAAAACATGACATTAGTTTTCCCTCATAACAAAATTTAAAGCACAAATACGCTCGATTAAATTTAAACATACATATACCCAAATTTTGATCAATGTGATTAGATGTTGATGATTAATTTAATGCGATGAATGAAATTTAAAGACGCAGTAGACCTCCGTTAAAATGCTTTTTTAGCGTTAATAATTGCATTGTGTGTTATTTATGGTATTTTAATTGGTACACACACATTCATTCAACTAAAATTTGATTAAGGTAAAGAAATGTGCAATAAGGAAGGTCTACTACGATTATTTAAATATATCTCTATGTGTAATTAGTACAAGTTTTGTTACGAAGAACAGATATTAACGTCCATGTTTATTTTGTTTCTACACATTACCAATGAAAAATTAATAATATAGTAGTAAACAATGTGTAGAATTATTTAAAAAAATGTTCTTTGTAACAGTGATGGTTAATTAAATATTCATCAAATGAAATAACGAACTAAATATAGTCGATATATTTAATAAAGCGACAACAATGGATGAATATTTATTATCATATTGAATTTTAAAAAAAATAATTAAATAACGCAGTCTCAAATTTTACAGAAAGGTATAAAAATCTTATAGATCATGAACGGAATATTCGTACTATACTAAAAAATTATTCTACCGATTCACTTAATAGATAAGCATGTATCTAAACTCAGAAACACCAACGTTATATCTTTGTTTACATATATCCTTTTCTTTTAAAATGACTCATTTTTTGTTTGAACCAATATAAATAACAACACTGTAATAAACTAGAAATATTTATGTAATATCAAGAAAGTATAAGAACAATATGCTTGCAAAGGGAAAGGATGCACTACGCATATTGACTTAACAAAATAATTATGCTTAAATGCATTCAATTCAACGTAATTAATAAATTGAAAGGTAATTCTTAAATTTAATTGAATGCATTTAAATTAATAAAACCTATATAAGTGTACTAGTATTAAATATAAGCAAAATACTAGCCTCAAACATTCCAAGAATTCATTGTATGAATAATTTATTCAATAATAAAAGTGGGTAATCGTTAGATGTTTCCATAAGTTAAGATTTTTTCAATACATCTTCAAAAATTGAAGTTTCTCGTGTGAATCTGTTTAACGACAATGGGAGACATGCCTGTCGGAACATCTGCGAAGCCGTATGCTTTTTCAATACCATATGGAAAAGAAAGCACCAGAGGCTACATAGAACATCTGCGAAATTTATGGTGACATATTGAATATCAGTATATACCAACAATGGTTTAAAAATATTAAATCTGGTGATTTAAGTATGTAAGACAAGCAGAGCCGTAACGAGGGTATGAAGCGCTTGTGGTAAGTATCTAACTTGCACCCCCCTCCTCCAGGAAATCCATTTAAAAAAAATGCAATAACGTGGTTTATAGAAGTTAAAGAATTTGGTTAATTCAGTTCTATAGGATTGAAAACCACCCTTTCAGGCTATTTTCAATCAAAACCCACTGAATTTTACAAAAAGATGATATAAAATGGTTCAGTTTAAGAAAAATGATTTTGATTTACATAACTTATGGGAACATCTAATAAATAGGCATAAAATAATTAATTTGAAAGAATGTTTGATATCTATTTTACCTATTTTTAATCAGTTATAAAAAATTTAAAATATTTACACAAACATATACTATTATAATTATGAGGCAATATGGGGATCTACTTATTGGTATTATAAAAATTAATACTAGCATAAATTACTTATAAAAATACAATTCTCTGGAAAATCCAAGATAAGTTCCATTGATAAGCCGATGTGCATTTAATCCAAAAGATATATATACGTGACACGCGTGTCACCGCATTATTTGATTGTGTGTTTACAGTCCAAATATAGCCTCGTCACGCAATTGACATGATGAGAACGAATAGTATTTTTAAGAAGTGGAGGGGTTATATTAAAATTATCAAGAGAAAATGGATCCAATATTTTACATCGATATCGATCATCACATGCTTCACTAACAACGCAATAAATTGTAAAACTGAAATAAAAAAGCAATTATATTATGGAAATGCTCTAAAACTAAAAAAACAAATAAAAGATAAGTCTTTATTTGATTCGATAACTAAATGATATAAAAACATCATAGGGTAAGAAAAATTTAATTAAACACCTAAATTACCTGCTTACTGTAGTGTAAACATAATGCGTAAATAGGATTGTTAACATAAACTATGTAAGAATATTGAACAGTTTAAAGGATTCACCTGATAGCTTCTGATGATAGCTTGAACGGCCAAATGGTCGTCAATAATTTTTTCATTCACGGGTGAGCCTAAAATATAATTTAAAACATAATAGTACAATGAGAATCGGCACAAATGTATTACGATAGATTGAAAAAATTACTCGATAAAGAGGGTGCTCCCATTCCCATTGCCGGTACAATTGCTGAAAGCGGCACAGTATTACGAGGAGGTGGAGCAAGTCCGGGGGGAGATTGGTATGCTGCACCCGGAGGCGACCCTCCCGCGGTATTTCGGAAAAATGCATCCCATGACTGTAAAATATAATAAAATGTACACACTCACAAGACTATAACTTATGAAATAAAATCTGGCGACATAATAAATATTTACCGCATGAACCGTTTTAGGATCTGCTAACCAGGCGTTGTACATATCCTCCACATATGCTCCGCTTGATCCATTTAAGAATGGTTCAGTCGCGGCTGCAGATTGATATCTTAAAGTGTTATAACATGTAGAGATGCATGGGATCTATAAAAAAAATGTTCAAAAATCAATAAACGCTTTTAATGCATTGATATAAATTTATAAATCCACAAACTTAATTTTAGAGAAAATAAATACTGCAATAAGTTCAAACATATTTACTTCACATTTACACGTGTTCCGTTAAAATTTCAGAATTTACGAAGCGTCCCATCATAGGACGTAGGATCATAATCATCATATTGCAAAAACAAACGATCCACTGCAGAACTATGGGCCTCTTCAATATCTATTCACAAGAAGGTGTTACATCCATCTCGTCCGTATCAAGCATTCACCTCCTCTTCTTTTTGTTTCCTCATGACTGAGAATCGTGACAATGACATGGTCATCATGCAGATTTTGTTTGTTTCCGAACCATGTCCTTCCAGCCAACCCTGCCTTCCGCAGGGCTATAGTAAGGGTTGAATCGGTTGCCTCCTTCACTTGGTCGCTCCATCTTTGTGGTGACCGTCCTCTTCCCTGACACACTGTCCACCATCATTAGTTTTTCTAAATTTTCCCCATCCCGATGAGCAATGTGCCGAAAAACTTAAGTATTCGCCCCAGGCAGGCGGATGAGTCTATTTTTTATTTTTAGTTCCGTTAGGATGGACTGGATAGATTTTTCTGGCAGTCCACAGAATCTTCAACATGCGACGCAAACACCATATTTCCCTTTCTTTTTTGTGCAGTGTCCATGTTTCCACTCAGTATAAAAACACGGAGAATACAAGCGTTTGGACTAGGCGGAGTTTAGTGGTTTTTGAGATTTCGCAGTTCCTTCAGATAGGAGTGAGTCTGGTTATTATTTCTTTACTTCAACCTCCATCTTCACATATTTGTGACCCAAGGTAAATGAACTTGTGCACCATGTCGTTTTCACCTCAATTTAGGGTAGTTTTTGAAGTTCCTGTTCTCTCAATTTTCATTACTTTCCACTTTGACACGATGCAGTAAATGTTTGAGTTCTTCCTCGTGGGCCACTATGAGTGTGGTGTCATCCGCAAATCTCAAGTTACTAATTTTTTCCCTCCAATGGAGATCCCTCCTTCCCAGCCATCTGATACACGTCTCATTATATATTCCCCGTATATATTAAAAAGCAGTAGAGACAGAACGCAACCCTGTCTTAACCCTTTCTCTGTTTTAAAGCACTCTGATAGGGTATCATCGATTTTTATTTGTGACGATCCGTCTGTATAGTGCTCTGATACTTTTTATAAGGTGATTAGGGACTCCCATTTCTACAAGCACATTCCACAGAATATCCCATTTTACACAGTCGAAGGTCTTTGTGTAATCCAAGAAACAGAGCATCATGGGAACATTGAACTCTTGGGATTTTTCGATAAGCATTCTGATATTCATAATCTGTTCCCGGGTTCCTCGTCCTTTCACAAATCCTAATGCTAAATGGAAGGTAGCATAATCTCAAGAGTTTCATTTAGTACGCTCACCCAGCAGGTCTCCTGAATAAACATATTGACGGGTGATTTCGTGTTCCTGGGGTGACAGTGAAAAACGACTCTAGACGACGTGGTTAGACATAGGGAAATAACCACCGTTCAGTGGTTATTTCGGGTTGATCCCCTCAGTTCGGCGATTTCTAAACTATATAGAAGGCAACGGAAGACAAAGCTGTTATTGTTGCAAAGTGAAAAATCTTCATTTGTCTCTCCTCAAGGCCGTCTGTTTGATGTTCTTCTTGTCCATGTTCTGTTCCTAATGCTTCTTGGCTCCAAATTGGCATTCATCGTGCAAAATATACAACTTTACAAAAACACAACACAAACTAATCAATCACTCAAGTGTTCACACAGGGTTTAAACACGTTATCATAATAATTTATTTCACGACTTAATTTCGTAATTCTCATAATTCATGTTATTGATAAAACGTCATCGAATTTTACCTCCATGCTAGAAAATTTAATATACAGTCTTACCATTCAATAAAACATTACGAGTATTACAACACTTGGGATTTAAAATTATATCTGCGATATACGAGTACAAATAAAATAAGAATTAAACACTCGTAGGTTATCAGGAGCGATTCTCAAGTTACGTTATGAAATTGTGGAAATAGCGACTCACCTGAGATGAACTTTTTTTTATGAGCCATGATCCGAAGGCTCTGTCTCCTGCACCAAATTTTGGCGCAAGATGCGTTAATACTGTACGTGCCCGATGCATTTTAGCCTAGTTTCCTAATATTTCTTTAAAAATCCAACTGAAACAAAATAAAAAAAACATCTTGAATCACACATGAAATATTCCAACAAAATTTAAAATATGCATTCTGTTAAAACACCTGTGAATAGACAGCGTTTTTTTGATAATTAGACACGGACTTAAGTAACCAGCGTCCAATGGTCGCAGTATACATATTTGTGTTTATCATGAATATTAACCAAAAAGCAAGTGATACTTTAGAATGTGACTAATCTGACAAATCACAAATGAAATATGTGTAATTTGTTAAACACACTTAAGATATCGCAGCTATTAAATGTACATATGATAAACTCATTACAAATATTATTCACTTTTCGGGGATAATAGCGCGTAATTAACTACTCAAAATATTACTTCATACGAAATATTGCGTCGCCAATCATTCAATCGTGTTTTTCTTCTACAATTAAAACTGAATTTAATACAATTAACAAGGCAAATAAATGCACATCCAAATTCATTTCCTTCTAGTCTATGAGCTATTTTTAAGCTGACCAAAGAAATGCGATTCCGATTCTCGAGAACAATGCCTAGACGTCAATTTATGCTAATTCTTCAATTCATACAATGCGGCCTCTCAGTGTTTCTTTAACAATTTGGGATTTAGCAACATAAATGTAATGCTATATGATAGAAATATATTACATTTTATGTAAATATTTATTTCATAGCTTTAGATATCCATAGAGTTAAATATAGGGTCGTTATTGCTTAAACATTGAGTCGTTTCCTGGCCGGCTTATGCGAGCTGGGAACAGTCGATCGCGTTCGAATATTGATAATAGATTATGATTCAGGGTGACTGGACGTCCCAGTTCCTTACAAAGCACGTGGTTGAGGGCTTCGTTTTTCAGTTTTGAACTTTCTCTGTTTATAATTATTGACTGTATTCTGTGGACACATTCGGGCATGGAGTCATGTCAGCTATCTGAAAAGCGGACCAGTTGGACACACAGACTATATGACCACTCCTCCGTCCTCTTTTAGGACTTTTTGGGGTATTTTCGGTGATAAATGCATATTTTGGACCTCTATGGCCTGTACAATCACGCAAGCACCCCCGCACTCAAAACGCAAGTGGACATTAAATTCAGGTTTTGCAACTTGCTGTGCATTTTTGTTGAGCGGGCTGGCATGCTCCCGAATAGCGGGACCAATAAATAGCTCTTGACAGTGGAGGGTATTTCTATGTCTCAGGTGTGAAACAGGTGCCAAACACTCGATTGAGACATCAACACGACGCTGTTTTAGTTCGATTGTGAGCAAACGTGGCACTCATCTTGCGCACGGCTTTCTTGTGTCCAAAATTTCAGTCAATATGTGATGTACAGCGCTTTTTGAAAGGCCTACCGTGTCTGCTAGCTCATTTATAGTCGATGGTCATCCAATACCATTTTTTGAGTTTTCTTCATCATTTCTGCCGTGGTTACCTCATTTGTTCGACCACTGCGCTGTTCGTCTTGGCAGATTACATCTTACTGACAAATTTGACAGACATTGCTTCAACAACATAACTTAACAAATTTCTAGCGTCCCTATTGAATGATCCCGTATATATGAAACATCCGTAAAACTGATGTTGATAATGCATTTAAGATTAGCTGATGTCACTGAGCATTTAACATTTTACATGTATTCTTAAAAAGAGATAAAAATAGAAATCATACCAGACGAAGGTTAGATTGATAGATAGGGTTATATTTATACTAAAAATAAGATAAACGATATCAAAACGCAATTAACTGCTGGTTTCCTAACACATGACTAATCTATAATATAATGATTCATCTCAATCGGTGAGTGATTGAACTTTATAGTCTAGACAAGACTGTAAAATAAATATTCATGATTCATGGACTTTATAACTGATTAGGTAACCATATTCATATTTGTTATTATTATGATCGATCATTAAGTTAACCGCTTCTCTGGCGAAATTACATTTAAGAATGAAGAAAATTACATAATTTCAAGCGAATAAAAATGATCTATCCAAAGAAGAAATACATTCAAAGACATGATTTTGTGATGTTTTTAACGCTTCATATTTCATTATATAATTGAAAATCATGGCATTATTAATTTTTAATCCGTTAAACGGAATAAATTTGCTCGGGAAGCGGTTAAGAAACAGTCGGTAGTTTTATATTTTGGCACCATTCCCAACTATTCTTTTTATAAGCAACTGAAGTCTTTATAGCACCGTTAAAAGGTCCGATAAATCGTTGACATTTTAGAGTCAACTATAAAGTTACCAATCTTTTCAGGTCAAGATGATATAATAAGATTTTTGCACAAATCGACTTCGGCAAATACGTACGTGAATATCCTCAATCATTTTACATCTATAATTTCAGACTTGGAAAACTTCAAATATTGAAATATTACTTAATAGTCTAAATATAATCAAAAATAGGTGAAGCCAAGTTACGGTCGATACGCTAACTGATCGTTGATAGAAAATGCAGCACTGGGCCGTGACAATTGGAGGTCGTAACAGTTAAAGCCTGATGTATAACCACGCTATTAATAGAATTCAAAGGTTAATTATAAGCATGAATCATATTATCTTTTTTTATCGTCAATTTTTTTTATTACCGGTATAACATCTTATTTATTTTGAAACATCAAATTTGATAAAAGGTCAATTAAAGTAAGATCCTCAATTAACTTTCGCTCAAACATAAGCTAGCGATACGGCGAGAGTATGCCCGTTTGTTACAAAATTCTCATTCATAACATCGGCAAAACTTGAGGATCACATTAGCATATTTCAGACGCTAATATTTTTCATATCGGCGTATAGTCTTCAAGCAAAAAGTGACAGCTAGAACATTCTATCCACAAATAGATCACCGATTACTGGCGTCAGCAAGGAAGCTTTATAAAAACCGTTGTTAGGTAGTTGGCAACTCCCCAAATGCAAAGAAACTAATAATATCTTACTAAGGAAACATTAAATAAAAAAATATTAGATAACACCCATGATGAGGAGAAAATTTGCATTACATAATATCAATTTGGCATTAGACGCATAATATAAATCAAAGTACTTGTTATACGAATTTAATTAAATACAACAATGTCAGTATAATTAAAGTACGTAAAAATGCGGTTTGATTTGGCAATAAAGAGAAAGTGTAGCAATTTTCCGGTTTTATAATTATCTTGTTTCAAGGTACATCGTATTGTAATTTAGAAATCATAATGATGGTATTGATTACGTCAAAAAATCAGCAGAACGACAGAAAACCGTTTTAACATTTAATATATGCGGTTCGAGCTACGATAGCTAAATTATCATTGTTGTAATATCATTCATTCCTTTCCGTTTACAAGATTTAAATATATTTCCATCGTATGAATACAAGCCAATAGCATACTATATATATATGATGTTCGTTCGTTTTCTTATATAACGTGACATAAAAATTACGTTAATAAAAAAGGTGAAAATCAAAGATATTGGCAATTATATTCGGACGCAAACACTCGCCGCTGTGACGACGCACATAATGATCATGTGATAATAATTTGAATACGGAATGAATCTAACAATGAGATTTGGTATGTCACATGATAAACAAAACCGTCCATCGAAAGATTTATTTGGACAACAATCAGCCTTATGACGTCTCTTTGTGTAAATTTTGCGCTCAAATCGAATTGAGTAATTAGGATTAATGAAGAGAATCAATGTCGATTCGTATTATATTGTCAAACAACCAATTAGAGTGCGGGTGATTATTGAATTTGTAATGTACGCAATGGACTTCAGTTTGTAAATTTTATTGATAGTTTCGATACTTAGAAAAAGGAAAAGATCATAGTCCAAACGAAGCAGGGAATAAGTCAGTGACAGGAAATGATTGTTTTGGAGCGTATCTAAAACGGATGGATAGATACGCTCCGAAAGACAACCGCATCATGCCACCACTGTCAAGCGGAGGTTAATGACATGAAGCACATCATCAATGGTTGTAAGGCTTGGATGCCCTTGGATGGGACCTTTGGCGGGAATTTGTGGAGGAAGTAATGAGTGCCAGAGGGCAATGAAAAAGAGAGCCGCAGAGCGTTTCTAATCAATACTAGAATGGGTCTTATGGCTAAATTACACGCACCCCTGAAACAATTTGATAAATGATACCAGGGAAGACAAAGATGAACCAAGGGAGGGGTTGTCAGTAAGAATCTGATACTATCCTGACGCCTACTAAGCCCAGAGTGTCTTATGGATTAAAATGGGGTCAGTGACGGATCTCCCTATAGGTGCAGGTGTGCACCTCAGGCTTCATGAATTCAAGGGACATTTTCATCCCTTTCACTTTTACGCGGCATGTAGAAAACGTGGTTGAAATTAGGGCCATAACAAGGGGTTGGCAAAGCAGGCATCCACCTAGGGCATAACCGGGCTTGTCTAATGTCTAATCCTTCTTTATTCTTCATCGCTTAAATATTGAGCGAATCCAGCCGTCATAAGTCCTGCTTATTCGTCATTTCAGCGGTCCGAAAAGCGGACCAGCTGGACACACGCAGGCTTTATGGCCACTCCGTCTTCTTTTAAAGCTTTTTATTGCATTTTTGAGGATAAATGCATACCCGGGGCCTTCTTTGATCTGCACAATCATAAAAAGCTCCGTCAGAGGCTAATTTACATAGGTGACTCGCCGCAAATAAGGTCGTAAACGAGTCTAGAATTCCCCACTAATATATTTTAAAACTATATATTTATCAATTTTATTTCAGACGCAAATTAGATACGTAATAGGAAAATGTACACATCGTATAAATTTTAAACATTCATACGCTGTATGTCATTCGTCAACAACGATTGAAGGAATACTAATGTAAATCAATGCAATCTAATTAAACAATATGTTTTGCTCCGCCGGAAGCCGACTGTTTAAATCCATCTTTGAATACAGATTTAAGAAGGCCAATTGCTCGAGTATTCATTTTGTTCAGAGTCAAGAAATCAGAGTAAGCCTCGTTCCGAGATAAACGATCAAAAATATTAATACTTCCATCGAATTTATTACACTATAAAAAGAGCGCAGAAACAATGCATTACTTCTGTTTATTGCGTTTGTCAATATTTAAGACATAAAAAAATCAATACATCTACGAAATGTTGATACGAAACAATATTAAATTTTCCTCGGAATCTAATGAAGAATTTCGATTAACTTCGTAATGGAATAGTTGTAAAGTAACGTTGCATTTACATTAAATGGGCAGTTGAAATGAAATTGAATAGTTTGTACTTGTACCGCACCCCCTATATTGTATATGTGCGCCTGTACGTAGCATATAACGACCACTAAATCAATAGCTTGTCTATTTTATTATATAATACACAAACACTGTTTGTTCATTTCTATCGTACGAAAATCTCACGCTTTTTGCATTATTAAGCCATTTTTTACATTTTTTATACATACATTTTTTAATGACACTGTCCACGATACGCCAACGAATCACATATCTACTTTTATATTACGACAATTTAATAATAAAATAAAGATTAGGAGCGCTTATATAAAATTAATTATCATTTATTTCCAATCGTTTCACTCGCTGCATTAAAATTGAGCAATCTCTTCGTCGACGATTCGCATCATGTATACATTGAATACTTGCGATTTGATACGGCCAAATCTATAATGGTAAAATTTAAGAGCTCTGACTTTGAATGCTTTTCAGCGATATAAACGTGCATTTCACACGCTCTATAATTGACATAAGAATTGAATGTACATGAATATTATCTACGAACAATGTACTTATCAATAAGAATTGACATTTTGAATGAATGAAATCTATTTTAATAACAAACTTATCAATCATATTTTAATTTAATAATTGTAGTATTTTCAATGTCAACGATAAAAAGATTACCTCGTGAAATTCTAAAACTCTTGCAAGAATCGGCTTTGATTAAAACCGGTGTCGGACTTCCAAGAATTTCGCGGTTACAGATGTAATCATTAAAAGGCGTGAGTGGATTCTAGGAAAAATATATATTACAACTCGGGTACAACGCCTTAAAAAGCACGTGTCAGATTATCCTGCTGATACGTTAAAGTTTTGATATCTTAAAAAAACGTCTGATACAGTGGTCGATTTGAATTTAAAACGTATAAAATACTTCATACGGAATAATATGAGACGATTGCGACACTATACCTATATGAACGTCACCTCTTTGAAACGACCAACGTCCTTGTGACGATAAAATGCGATAAACTGATCATTATAAGAATAAGGACATACATTTAAATATATAACACAGGGTTAGGTATTTGTAGAATGTCTGGGGGAGGAGAAGAAAAATGCCAAGTTACATAACGTATCGACGAAATTTATCCATTAGCAAAAAGACCAACCTTCAGAACGATATAGTGCACATTCGAATGCTCAGTCGCGATTATAATATATCGAACGAATGAATTAAAAAGCGCAACGACTTACCCGCGGGAGACAAATGGCAGCAGAAGGCGGGGTGGGGGGGGAGAGCTGCTGCCACTCTATCACGCATTTGGCCATAATCCACATAAAATAGTCCAACTCAATTACAATTCATTATATAAAATCATACTTATAACCATATAAAAAGCATTGAATATATTTTTTTGTATGCGTTAGTGCTTAAAAAATATCAAAATGATTTAATTGGAATTTATTTTATAATGTTGAAAAATATGTTTTTATATTTAATTATAAAAATGATCTTTCATTGTTCATAATACAAACAAATTTAAGATATCCGATTTGTCTGCCGCATAAAAAATGAATGCATCTTAAGCGTCATTTATTTGTATTTAAAAATTAAATTAAATTTAAAAAATGTGTATAATAATTAAGAATTTAATTTTTTACACAATGGAAAATATCAGTAAAAAAAGCAAAATAACTTCGAATTAATTTTGAATTTGGTGTTTATAAATTGCTGATGCAATACCAAATTATAGATCAGATGCCCCAGTCATGTGATTAGAATACAAGACAAAAAAGGCGCAGCGTTGAAGATGACATCATAATTGGGTTTAGAATTTGTTAATTGTTATACGACGCTGAATGAAACAACATACAAGATTCAAAAGCTGTTATTATTTTTAAATGTATCGTATATCACATGGTAAAAAACAAAAAAAAAATTACACTTCAAACTTAATATTTAAATAAAGGCAAAATGCTTCTATTTTCTCGTATATTATATAGAAATAGAATATATAAACAAGCCAACCAATCTTCAAATTAATAATTTACATTCGCATCTTATAATTGCACCAAACAAACAAAATTTAGAACAGTAGATTCAAAAATATCCAAAGGCCGATTAAAATTAAACTGTCCAGCGTGACCTGTAAAATTACATAAAAGCTCATAAATATAGTAAATTATAGTAATTGTTAGTTCAAAATGTTCAGTTAATCCTCCCTCGGATACTTGAAAATACACTGTATTAGGAATTAGTGGCTGGGTAAAAAATAAAAACATCTTAGTTTTAAAAAATATTTTGAAATACAATAAAATTACGTAAAAAAATATATAATATAAAATAATTAATTGAAATGCACGTTGTAAAGAATGAAAATAAATATTAACGTTATTGGATAAAGATATGTTTTATATACATTAAAAAAATAAAATAAAATCTACTACAAAAATGGGATTATCTAAAGGTAAATTGAATTAAATATTACATTAGAACGGGTGGAGATTCAACAATTAAATATTACAGTTAATAGAATTTTATGCTTCAATAGTGATAAGTATTGAATTTTTAAATTTTAGTACTGAAAATGGAGTAACATTTCGCAAAGATTAATAAAGAATAAACAAACTTAGATCAAAATACTTTTACAATTCATAGTAAAATTTGTTCATAGATAAAATGTACAATATATAATGAACAATGGTTAAATATTACATTAAATTTTATACAATGAATAACTCGCTGTTATTGCTATTAATATAATTAATAAAACAACACGCACAGTACTTAAAACTATGAATATCGATTAAAAATCTAACAAAGCGGGCTTTGTGTCTTTTGCACATTTCAGGACTGAATGAATAAGCTTGACGAATCCCGTGTCTTTCGGCTTTTCCAATCCTCTCAATAGACGATTCTTCATCACGGCAACAAATTCACGGTTACTCAATTGACCATCCACTAAAATTGCAACAATTAATTGTTATTGAAGATATGTAATTATGCTGTAATCGTTTTTATTTTTAAATAAACTTACTGTTTTCATCGAAAATAGTAAAAACTACGTTTATAACATGCGGGCTCAAATCAACGTGAGCGACGGTTTTCGCAACGTGTTTTAGAGTCGGTTGGTCGATAGATGCTCCAGCAATGTGGTAAAACGTAAGGGCTGTATCCACATCATTGATGTTATTCAAGAAATGGAAAAATTTCAAATAATCATCTCTTGAGATGCCTATGCCGTGATCTCGGAAGCTGTAATCATGTAAACATTTGACTTAAAAATATTAATAGGTGTGTGAACAAGTTCCTGCCAGTTTTATCACCAGATGGCGGTATAATAATTGTGTGCATCATTCTGTTAAAGTATTGTAATGTGAACAAGCCCTAGCCAAATATTGACGCCCGGTTATTTTCGTTGTGGGTCGGTCGCTGTCTCTTCTTCTACAACAGGCTGCGGCTTATTAGCTACCGCAGGCTGCGACTGCGAGGCGTAGAAGACCGAATCGAGACTCGAAGCTAGGCTCGGAGGTCGAAACTCAAAGCTTGGGGCGCGAAAGATCGGTTCGGAATAGAGGCTAACAATGCTTTTTTATTACTAAATAAAGGATTTATTTTCACTTAAAACGGCGAGAACTTATTCACACACCCAATATCAAAATAAATTTAAAACTAGCTTACGCTTTTTTAACTCTTTTGAGCATACGAGCTTTCTTCTTCTGGGGATACCCAGCATAGGCAAGAAGTAATTCGGCAAAATCAGCTTCACTAATACGACCATTTTCATCTAATAAAAATCTTTGCATTAATAAATAATAAAAACTAAATTTATAAAGCATGAATAATTTAATAAAAATTATTTACCAGGAGATTTTCTCATAAATTCAAGTGAAAGAATTTCTCTCTGTAGCTGTTGTTGAAAATCTAAGAATTTCTCAATAGTCAATTTTTCATTCATATTCGGTCCAAAAAAGTACGTAGTCAACGCAGAATTAACTCCCTAAACAAGTTTACAATAATATATAATTAGAAATAATTTCATTCGATTCAATAATTTGAATACACTAAAATTCAATCAATCAAATAAAAATTCCACCTTAAACGTATTTCCAGTATTAGCATGATCACGATGTCGGGAACCGATGCTGGTTTGTTGGCGAATGAGAGTTGCGACTTTTTCAAACTCCTCAGAATCTACATCGCCGTCTCCGTTTAAATCAAACATGCGAAATGCAATTTCAAAATGACGCCTAGATGCTGGGAACAAATAATTTTATAAAATGCATTAAATATAAATTAATAAATATATTTATATACTCTAAATTTAAAATAACTAGGCATATTGAGCGATTTTCGGTCCTCTCCGGAATGAGACCTCAGGCTTCAAAGTCATGAGGTTCAATCGAGAGATCATGTCGACTCACAGAGTCCCTCGTGCCATATTAGATTCGGGACTGAATGAAATAGATCTGTAGAAAGACATTGTCTATGCTGAGATAGACAAGTACGTCTGGATCTGGGCAATTGGAGGGAAGAGGCTCGGGACAAACGGAAATGGTAGCATGTGTGCCGGGGATCTCATTTAGGAATGTGTGAGCCACTTATGTATGTATGTATGTACATATATTATTTTCATTCAAAAACACTAAAAAATTTGAAGGGCCTCAAATTTTCTCCGAAAGGCCCTGACATAATGTCAATAAAAAAGATAAAGTATACAGCATCTATCGATCCAGTCACCGGAAATCATAACAAAATGAGCAACAGTATTTAAATGAATGAAGAATCCATTAATTATTTAAAGCAGCGAGTGAACATAAAAAAGCGAAGATCTGCCCAGGTCATGATCAAGTGATGCCCAGGTCATGATCACATTGTTAGGTTTGGTAATAGTCCTTATTTGAATTGTAGCTGGTAATTTTAAGCCAATATTATATATTTTGGCAAAGGACATTCTTGTCCCTGTAAAAAATAGCAGTTCAAAGTCCCAGAATTTTCCCCGAAAGGTCCTGATTCTAGGCAATATTATATATTTAAATATGTTTGAATAGATTGGCTAAACTGCAAGTATAAATCATAAAATAATTTTGTTTGTATAATTAGAAATTAGAGATTGGAGGAGAATAATTAGAAATTCCTCCCTTGGCCTGCTCGGTCTCAGGAATAGAACAACGTCACTATGGAACAATATCAGAAGCTCATTTCCACGATGCCTAGTCGATTGTAAGCCGTAATTGACGCAAGAGGTGACCCGACAACATACTGAACAAAAGTATTCAAATGCGTTTTTCTATTTTTTGCCTTATTTTTTTTCAATGATATCCATATTTATGCAAACATCAAAATGCATTAAAATATGAAGACATCTTTGGATTCACTAATATTTTTCCGCAGCATAGTAATTTTTTGATAATAACATCATTTTTTTCACGATAAAACATAGTGTCTCGTGGGCGAGTCGATGACATTTAAATCGTTAGAATATGAAAGACTCGACAATTATTTAAATTCCAATAATAAATTCAACTAAAAAAGCAAAGCAACAATTTCTTCCCTTTCATCCAACGGACTAAACACACATCTATCCGTCTCTCTTTTCAGCGTCTGGAAAATCAATAATCCTGGACTTGCTCAGTTTGGATCATACGGCCGTGAAACCAAGCATGGCTTTAAAATAAGGATACACATTGTGAACATCAGATGAATTGAACCAAATAAATTTAAATTTATTTACAACGCTGCCGTTTTAAGTATTTGGATACAAGATGAAATGTTTCAAATTTAAATACAATATATACGTCGATATTCTAACGATCCAATTTTGAATTTAACATTATGATTTTGAAGGCTTTTTAAACTACTATTGTTACTATTCTATATCTATATCTAATTTAAATTATGTATATATTTATAATGATATAAGAACTATTGAACAATGTATCGTAATTTTAAACATATAAATTACATCTGTAAACGTGGTAGATTTAATTAAACGTAAGGATGGATTTTAAAACCATTCCATGGTGTTTCGAAAGTAGACTGATTGACAGTAGGTTCATACTCTAAGCAAGAAGATATTTTTATACAGAGCGAAAAATGTAGAATTATCTGCATTTTGATTGAATATTTGGTTTTATTTTTACATATGTGCCAAAATACAAGCATATAGATCGAATCAGTATTAAAAATTAAGAGAAATAAAGTCTGTGATTAACTATTTTACCGAATTATGTATAAAATACGAGAACTATGATTTTATTGGGGATATTTTACATCTATTTATCTTACGTATGAATATTTTACTTGGATGAAAATGGCAAACATTACGTGTGCATTGATTTATTGTAAAGTAAGAATAAAGCACTTCAGCAATAAGTACATTCACTGTGTTGCGAAAACAGGCACATTTTTTATTTGGGTGTTGGTGTACATGCTTATTATGAGACTGACTATCTTTAAGAACCATAAGCCTGAAGAAATCGACGATGAGCACCTCTATCTAAGCAATGAAACGGAACTATGGCAGGTATATTTAACATATCCAATTTTAATATAGGGTTTGCCTTGTTGTTTATATTACGATATGCAATGATTTAGCAAACATTATTATTAGCGAGACAAAATAATAACAATATTGAATAGCTCATATTTAAATATCAACCTTGAATACCTAATTCATAACAATAATAATTGTCGTTATAATTTTATGCGTAATAAGAAAATGTATGTTATATTTTTGAAGCATAAATGGGCTGAGCATTTTGAGGAATACCAAATTAATTCCGCAAAAAACTATGAAGATTACACGGACGCTGAAATAATTCAGCTTGAAAAAGAGTACGAGGAACGAAGAAAACGAGTGTGGGAAACTTGTGTTAAATATAATTTACATTCCATGGGAGAACCTAATCACTGGGAGTTTTTCATAGCGCCTCAGCACAATGTAGTGTGGTGTAACATTTTTAAAGCGGCGAGTTCAAGCTGGATGTACAAGTTCAACATCTTAGGTATGTTATTACAATTATGCATGTATTCGCTTTTTAAACATCATTACAATAAATCGACTCATACGAATATTATCTTTCCGAATAAGGTGGTTATACGGAAGACTTTCTTAGACGTACAAAGGAAACACCGTTAACGCTCGCACGTAAAAAGTTTCCAAGACCGTCTCTCGATTTCCTCGAAGCAAGTTTACCAGGTGCGATATCATTTATAACCGTAAGAGAGCCGTTCCAGCGGTTATTATCGGCGTACAGAAATAAATTAGAACGATACCGACAAAAGTTTTATCGTAAAATGGGACACGATATGATCAAACGATACCGAAACGAATCGGAATTCTTGTTTGGCAAAATAAAAAATTACGGCCCAACCTTTTTCGAATTCGTAAAGTACATCACCGACAATCATAAAATGAACGGGGAAAAAATGTATTTTGACGAGCATTGGGCGCCGTATTATAAATTCTGCACGCCGTGCAGCATAAATTTTACAATAGTGACCAAAGTCGAGACGCTCAAGAGAGACACCGAATACATAATCTATCAAGCCGGCCTCGAAAGCATACTGCTGAAGCCGATCAAAGAAAAGAAGCTTCGGGTGAAAACAATAATGAACAAAGCGAAGGACGGCAAAGATACGAAGGTGCTGATCAAGAAATATTTCAAGCAATTAGACAGAAAAAATTTAGACGACCTTTTAAAAATATACGGGATCGACTTCGAAATGTTTGGATACGATCCAAGCGGATATTACGACATAGTAAGGACGGGTGACATAATGCAATACGTTCCAAAGCCAAATATGAAATTCGGCAATAGCATGAAGATATCGAAAGATATTAAATCTTCGTATTTGTGAAGATTGAAAGCGCGATAATCGTCAATTGAGAAAGAGTATTAAACGACTTTTGTGCGGTACTTCTTTCGTTCAGACGTAATTTTAAATCGAAGATACTTCGTATATCGACCTAAGCAATTTTCTCATTCAAAAACAAGTATTATTGATGTTTTATTGCTAGTTTGCACAAATATCTTTGATAATGCAATATTTTTAAAATAGTTAAATTAGGGTCAAATTATTGTGTTGAAAATATGTGTCAAAATTGATGTCATTACACGTATAAATTTTAATAATCTATATATATCATTGTCTAGAACGCTTTCATGTCCGTCAATGTTTGCACAATTGTTATAAAAAACATTTTAAATGCATTTTAAAAGGTTTAATCTACTGTGTTAGCTTGACTATAGATTGATTCTAAAGTACAGTAAGAGTCCGCTTAATATCAGGGATACGCCCCAATAATTTTCAGCGTTAAACGCTACAGATCAAATGCGATGCAGTGAACACGACGATATCAAATGCACTGCGAGACTACAACATAATCGTGTACAATATCGAGGGATTCTAATACTGCTTGCGATCTCAGACAATCACAATATATTCGTGTAAATACGGACACAGTGTTAAATGGGGTCTTTCTGTAGCTCATTTTTTAATCTGCTTTTGGAAAAAATACATTGTATTGCACATCAAATGTAATAGATAATCACGTGTTTTCCTACATTGATAAAATATGTATTATAATGTTTTTGAGGCTCAAACGTAAGGCGACTCCCATATATTCATGTTTTTTTTTTTTAAACGATTCTATTAACTATAATAGATCTATCTAACTATTCTTATAACCAATATGATATTTATACAAAGAACAAATATTTTGCAATATTAATGATTGTTCGATTATGCCTTTAAAAGGTACATCTTTAATATATACATGTCTTATCTTAAAATTGTATAACTTTAAAAAATAATAGAAATTTGAGCGAAGAATGTTCATATATATTTAAAAAATATTTTATAGAAATGAATATCCATCTAAAAAATCTGTTTTTAGAACTTATGCAAATCCTTAAATACGACGTGTTTGCGACACTTAATTTTGGCCGATCGATTGACAATTAGTGTTGTTAATTATTGGTAAAATGCGTCAATACTTTTATCGTGTATTTAAGGGTTAAAAAATATTTATATTTTTATTAAAAACCTATATGTGAGGATTTTTTAAAGCCCAACTATATAAATCCTAAGTTATAATACTGCAAGGCAGGGTGCGCGAAATTAATATGCTTTTTATATTTAAATCGCAGAAATTATTCACTGTTTTATTTAGCAATGTCCTAAGATGTAAAAAATGTCTGTTTCTACTATTTTTTACTGTTAATTTTTGTCCAAAATGTGGTTAAAAAGACGATGTATGAAAACCTATCTAGAGCTATAAACATGATGTAAAATACTATATTAATGTATTATTATACTATTTTGTAATTCTGATTTTTATATGTATCTATATAAATTAACTGATTATAAATCAATGTTTCGAAAATTCTATATCGAAAGAAATTTAAGACTTGAGATTATTTTTTGGGAGTCTGATTAATTTTAATCAAAAATATGTCTATTTTACAGGAGATTTTTTATAATATTAAATTTTCATTTACAAAAAAAATCTACCAAGACTAAATCTAAATTAATGCAAAAAGTGAAAATTCTTGGCTTTGTGAGTAGATAATGTTACAATCATTTTAATTTTCTATGATATGATGTAAATTATATTTGTCTAAAGATTGTATTTCGTGTATAAATAAAATGTTAAAAAGCACAAGTTTTTTAATACTAAGGGAGGTATGCACTCAGAAACAGTACAATATTTACAACAGTAAAATGTTGGGTGGAAGAGTTTAAATGAGGCTGTACGAGCTGCCAAGACGAACATCACAGCAGTCAACCAAAAGAGGTGACCACATCAGAAATGGTTTAGATAATCCACAAATGGTATAGAATTGGATGTATAGGCATTTAAAAAAAGACTGTACATCGCAAATTGACTGAAAATTTGGACATGAGAAAGCTGTGCGCGAGATGGGTGCCGCGTTGGCTTACAATGAAAAGAGCATTGTGAGGCATTAAAGCCGAGATTTTGCGTCAACTCATAACCATGGATGAAACATGGGTCCATCACTTCACACCTGCGACAAAGGAACATGGGGGTTTATTGATCCCGCTATTTGGGAACATACCAGCCCGCTCAACAAAAGTGCACAGCAAGGTGCAAAGCCTGCTTCAAAGGGCTTCTTTATGCTGGGCTGATCAGGTAGACAAAGATGCCACATAACCTGGACAATTAGAAGGAGAAGGTGTTGGTTGTTGAGTGTGTTAAACCAATATAAACCTGTACATTTTCTTGGCGTACGATTTCAAAACCAAGTGTAATGACAAAACATGTTATTTCATTGTCATTTTATCTAAATTCTATTATTGCTGATGACGATCAAAGTGTGTAATGTGTTTGTTAATTGTGAAATATTTAAGTCGTGTGTACTTACTTGATAGCACAGTCAGAAGAAAAATGTAATCTGAAAATGTTATCAGTCCAGCGGATCCAAGTTTGTAAAATATCGAATCACCATCCAGTGATAAATCCAAGCGTGTGTGGACATTCTAAAACCCCACCAAAAACATGACCAAATTACTGAATAGAACAATTGAAATCATAAACTACAGAACTATGTTAGACAAACTCAAACCAAATGAATGATTATGTGATAAATGAATTTAGAAAAAATGAAGTGATACTAAAACCTATATTTATTAAAGCTAGCTTGCAGTTTGCTGAAAATAATGACGAACCAAAAAATGATCCTTGTATTTATATATAAAGTTCATAAAAGCATGAAGCACATATATACTGCGTGTTCCCGTAAGACACCCCTAACATAATAGGAATCAAAGTAAAATTCCAGATTATTTTAAGTAAGGTGTAATACTGAAATCATCACTATATGCATATATATGTTTACAGATAGTGCCAAATGCGAATTTCAATAGCAGCATAAGAGAAGAATCTACAAAAACTACCGAAAACGACCACCTTCGAACTGGCCACGTTTGACTGAAGTATTGTTAAATCTCATCTAGCTTTAATCATTAAAAGGTCTGCACGCATAAATACTCAACTTACTTCAAAATATGCAAATATTGAAATGCAAACTGTATAGGTTACATAAAATTTGATGATCAATTACAACTTTTCGTATATATCCCGATACTATGAAATTGAATATCGACATAATGAGAACATAAAAAACTGGAATGGACAATAAACATTATGATCACATGAATTACAACAACATATGCTTTGTATAATTTACAATTATTAAATGTATTTTCAGAAGGTTTTATTACTTCTTATACTCGTTGAAAGCGTAAACATTTTAAATTCAAGCGGGTATTTGGAAATAATATCCTCTATCACTGTTTTCAAAAAAATAAGCACACACTTATTATATACACTCAGTTCATCTATTCTATTTAGAATCATAAAATTTCTCATTTTCAGTAATGCCTAATCTATACATAAAAATTTTTAGCTCAAAAAATCATGCAATACTTGTGCAGAATCATCTTTTTCCAATGTCGTTATTTAAAATAACACATTTCATCCGCAGGCATGGTCCAGCAGAATCACGTCCACAGGGTGAAAAAGTATCATTATCAAACGGAGAAGCTGCAAAGATGCAGCCGGCCCCAAAGATACTGAGGCCTCGAAAATTCAAGCGAGAAGCTTTTCTAGACTTTATCATGACGGGGGATAAAACATGGGCGTGTCAGTACAACCCAGTATCCAAAAAAAGTTGGCAGTGGAAGTCTATGACACTGGCATACAAAAGCTGGTGTCCCGACTACAGAAATGTCTCGATTACGTTGAAAAATTGTTTGATATATTTGTGAAGTATCCTGTGAGTTTCAATTAAATACAAGCATTTTTCGATCCTACATAAGTGTTGTAACCTTACTTTCTGGATGACCCTCGTATTATGATAATTAACCACACAGATTCAAATTTGATGCTTTCATCCTTAAATCCTTCGAGGTCACAATAAATATTCCCTGCAGGCGCACTAGCTCTTCTGACATGCAACAACTGCCAATGTACAATATAAATATTAGCATTTTGATAGATTTAATAGTCGTCGTCTATTATAGTTCATCGTTTTTGAACAGTTTTTTGTTTAAAATACGATACCCAACCATATTTCCTGCAGATTTGAACCCAAAATATAATACAAAGTCGAAAACCTATAAACCACATTACTACCTACATGTTATTTTAAGATAATTTTAAAATTAAGAGTAAAATTTATATCTAAGTAATTAACATTCCTGAATAATTAGCATATTACAATAAGAATGTTTTAATAATTAGTGAAAATAGGTAAACATTTTATTGTGCAATGGAAGAATAGTAAAACAATACAAACAAATAAATAAGAACGTAATGCAAGACACATTTAGACTGATTTTCCTTTAATATATTCGGTTTTTCATTCAAATACATCGCCGTTAATCTGAACCGATTGCGATAACTGTAAATTATGACACAAGTAATTAAGCTAATGTAAGCGGAAGCTGTAAAATTTGATTGTGTTATGGTTCTTGTATATCTAAATATAGCTACAGTAGACCCATGGTAATCCGGCATCAGTCCTAATTCGGCGCTCCCTGTAGTCCAACATCCCATATTTATGTTCGCCTAAATCGCAATGAGTCTTTTTGTAAGTTGGCACGTACGGCATAGGACGATCTACAATTTATGATACAAAAAAGAACCGCGAGAATATTCAAAAGCTCTTCTCCACTATTGATTATGGGCCAGGCAAGAGACAAACTTTGAAGAAAGCTAAACATCCAGAGGCGGAGGAAGCTTTGTATATTTGGTTTATTTAGGAGAGAAACAAGACATATGCCTATTTCTGAGCCGGAGCGTGAGCAGTCCACATACAGCTATCCATGTGAGAAGTATGCACGCATACCCTGCGTGTTCCTGTGCTTTGTTAGTGGTCGCACTGGAAACTGAACACATTTCAATTCAAATAGCATATCAGTAGGAATCATTGGGTCACAACATCGTTTCCTTGAATTGAGAATTTAAAAGTAACTCGAATACGTTGTCAATGTGTTGTTGTTGTCGCCAAATGAATTGATCCAGTTATGTATTGAAATGATGACGTTTGTGTGTTACCGCCTCACGGTATAGTCCACCAAACACTTTGCAAATATATAACAAATCGACGGTTGTAGTGCTTTATTTACCATAGAAACTACCAGACCAATATGCGCTAACATAGTGCATACGCTAAACGTCTCGCATAACAAATTGCGCACACAAACAATATTTTTACTATGCCTATGTTATTCTCGCAAGTATAAGCAATACATTGACAAAGTTTTATTGCGGTTAAATGAACGGTATGGGAGCGTATTAAATACAAACAAACAAAGATTATTTTTTATATATAAAAGAAGATAACTGCTATGATCATGTTTATTACGTTAATTCTATAATATGATACCTTGTGCTGTCTATGTATATTTTACCATTTTCATATTATTTCGGATTATAAGTACTCCTCTCCAAAATGTTGAGGACTACAAGGGGTCGGAGGCAGTGTTCTATAGTCTGACAAATTGGACAATCTGACACTGCATTGCTAAACATTTGTAGGATTACCGTGGGTCTACTGTACTTTACATTGTTCAGATTAACGGATTTGGACAGTAAATATTACAGCCAATGTTACATTTTAAAAGTAAACTTATGTTTAATATTACTAATAATACATTTACATAAAATAAGAAAACAAAAACCAGTCTAACAACTACTTTAAGTCAAAAAATTTTAATAATGGATACGAGTTAATTCTGTAAGTAAAAAATTTAATGAAGCAAAAATAAACACCACAATTTAGTGCAGATTAGATGAAGTGTGAGAAAGCACAGAGTAGTGGCAAGAAACTTTAAGCCCAAATAAAAAAAGGATAAAAATAGTTTAGTACCTCGTTGAAGTTCTGTAAAGAGATAAAGAGACAGAGAGTTGTAGTTGCCATCATACACTTACAGTGATAATAGGTATGTGCCTGTGGCAATGTCGGTTAAAACTGACAAGTTATAATGTTATTGACATATTTACAAAAAACTCAATAATGTTAAGTATTAATCAAATTATGGGGGGGACAATGCGACTGGCATCATTATTACAGACACCTACAGGCAAAACATATCAGTAAAATTTTAATTCCAATGATACAAATAGAAGTGGTGCTATATAACTTTAGTGTTGTCAAAAATAACAATATTTATACAACAAATATCTAAGGAAAATATAAAATGATACTCACCTTTGGATCGTAGCGTTTGTATTGATCGAGACCCAAACCTGCACAATAAAGAATATCGTTATGGCAATATGATAGCAAAAGAAACTTTCAAATATAATCCGATATTGATCAAATGTATTTTTTTTTAATATTAATTACTGAAAATCTTTATTTTACCGTTAAAAGTATGTATCATTATTATCATTGTCGAGGATGAAGCTTTCGGAGTATTCATTAATTGAAATAAATGTGTATACGAACAACACTGATCATAAGTAAACAACGTAACAAAACAAAATTTACCATCAGGTTGTTTAACTCCAGGGGTCATGGATCTCAGAAAATCATCCGGTGTCATAAATACTTCATGTTGATCATGATGCTGAGCTTGCAAAGTCGCAAAATACCGAAACACTTTATCCGGAGTCGAGTAATGTCTCATTCTATTTTCATATTCGATTATCTATTGATTATCGAATATTTTATTTCGTTCAAATTTTCCAGGGGAAGCATGTTAGGACAACGTTCATATTTTATTATAATAATATGCAAGGTTATATCAAAAGAAATGATTGAAATCAAAACAATGATAAGAAAAGAAATAGAGATTGTAAAAATATTAACGGAGTATTAAAAAATCTACTAATGTTTATTCCTTGGAAATATTAAATGCGGTGAGAGAAGCAAATATTCTATTTCCTTATTATGGGGTATACCAATGCTCGGCGTGAGACACGGAAAAAAAAATAATGTTAAATATTATATAGGGTCATATAAGGTCTTTAAATAAGGACGCTCAATTTTTAAATGTAAAAAAAATGGCATTAAGTATGGGATATAATGTTGTTCAAATGTCTGCCGAGGCATTGCTCGGTGGCATGTATTTGGGTGGTCCAATTTTCGATGATTTTGTCGCATAAATCTGGCTGCATTTGCTGGATATGATGATTTTGAGGCCATCAATTCTTTGCAGTTTATACGCATAAACTTGCAATTTAAAATAGCCTCAAAGAAATACGTCTAAAGGCGTTAAGGGGGGAAAACCCTTTATAACATTAAAAAATATCGTTTTTTTTAATTATGTGTTTCGGAGAATAGTATAAAAGAGAAAAGACATTTTCATGGGAACTCAACTAGAGTCAAAAGCTGGTGCAAATGGCAGAAAGCTATCGCTTTAAAATAAATCCAAAGCTGGAAGCCTTTCTTAGCCATGAGATGAAACAGCATCTCTTACCAATTTATAAAGATTTGTCCAGGGACAAATATACTTCAAGTATACTTGGGTGGCCATACCCAAAATGCTAATGAAAGTTTTAACTCAACAGTTTGGCGATTGGCTCCAAAGCACCTGCATTCTGGTGTAAAAATCGTTGAAATCTCAACAAGCATTGCTGCTGGGATATTTAACAAACGCTACAGCTTCATTTTGAAGATGATGAATACATTCAATATAATTATTGGCACCTAAAAGTCTTTGCTGAAAACACCGATGAAGCGTAGATAGCGAAGCAGAACTGTAAGAGTCTTTCTGAGACAAAATTAGCTCGCATAGCCCAAAAACAATAGCTACTCGAAGATAGTCAGCTTTTTAAGGAAACTGTAGATCTATTATATGCACCTGGAAGTCAATAAAATTGATAGTTTTATCGTATTGAGACTTAAAAGGAAAAACAACTCATTTTCGGGCATCTAAAGAGATTGCCACTCTTAAATCGCACAATCTTGGTGGTCAGTTCACGTCGCCACCGCACAAAATAACCATGCGCTCAAATTGCTTGTGCAGATTGTTAATCCAGTTTCGTTTTGGAAGAAGTATAGACTGATGATTCTGCCAGACCAAAATCCGCACCGAACAGTGACTTTCTCGGGATGCATTTGATGCTGGTGTATCTCGTGTGGATTGGTATCGTCCCAAATCAGACAATTTTGCTTGTTCACACATCCATTCAACCAAAAATGGGTCTCGTCACTAGGATGATTTTATTGGCGAAATGTTTATCGAATGGAGCACTGATTTTTAAAATAAAGTTTGATGATTTGCACACGTTGTTCAATAGTATAACTTTCCATGTTGATTTGCCATATACTACTGAACAATTCACAATAAATTTGGTGGATGTTGCTTTAACAACATGGCCGCTATAACCTAACAAATTTTGAGCGTCCCTATTGAAAGACCCGATAGAATAGCATAGATTATATTTATGCATTGTTTTTGTTAGCGTTTGTTATTGATTTTAATCACATTGAATTTTTATAGTTATATTTTTATGATTGACTTGTTTTGCACAACAATAATGCAAAATATGTTTAGAAATATACAATAAATGAGAAGTATGTTTTTATAAAGTGCTGATAACTATCAGTGAAAGTAACATGACGTAATTTAAGATTTAAGTATGAGATCATGTTACTAAAATAATATTACATGTGGAGAACATGTTTAAGAAAATATATTTAAACTATTCAATTTAGAAAAAATAACCATTTCGAAAAACATGTTCTAGATAAATTTAAAATAATGCATCAACACATACATCCGCATCCAGAGCAGCTCACACAGCGCATATGAAACATTTTGTCATTTTTATCTGTCCATCGATGCCATTTTTCACTCTCAGGTCTAGATATTCAACATCCTTATACTCACCGATCATTCACATCAATAAATGCCAATTATCAAATTTACCGTCAGGTTGTTTCATGCCAGGGGTGATTGCACGAAGGAAATCGTCTGGTGTCATATAAACCTCATTAGCATCACTGTATGATAGCTTGACTGTGGCAAAATATCGAAAGATCTTATCTGGAGTCGAATATGAGCGCATTCTATTTTCATATTCCATAATCTGGAGCACCAAATGAATTCCGAGCAAAGTAGTGATGTGGTGTAAAAAAAAGGAAATAAAGAAAAATAATTCAAACATAAAAAATTGAAATCACTAAATAAGAATATATTCAACCTTTCGATCTCTAAAGCCGATTTTTTCCCGGCGGTGTTTTTTCTTTTTTGCATCTTGCTCTTCCAAATCAGTTTCATCGTCCGTTTCAGTAATTTGTTCTGCAGCTCCTACTTTTGGGAGAATTTTTTCTTTTATTCTGCAAATAAACGTATATTTTTGATGTGTTAAATACTATTGTACTAGATTTAAAGTATACAAAGAATTATTACTCACTTTTCAAAATTAGTCGCTACACCTATAAATGAAACAGCAAATACAGTGCAACATGTTTTCGAAAAAAAGGAAAATCTTTCAAAAGCATCTGCTGCATGAGCATGAAATTGTCTTTTTGAGTTTCTATTATAGTTGTTGTTTCCTTGTTGTAGAGAATATAGTAAGGGTCTCGCTGTTTGAGACCATTGTAAGTGAGGATGTACTTGACGAGATAAACATGTGAAAATCTTCACATTTGACCACATTTCTTAAAACACAACAATGAAAATATATAAGATTAGAATATATTTATTTTGCAATGAAACTGAAGATTAATCATAATGTATTTTAAGGTGAATAAAAAATGAATGCTATTAGAATAAAATGGCAATTTTAGAATATTATACGCCTACGTAACAATACTTATTGTTCATACAATGCTTATTTTTAATCGAAAAAAACAAATACCAACACTAAAATACCTTAAAACTCATATAAATAAAGCACAAATAGGGAAATACGCAAGGCAACGTTTGAGGAAGCGATTGAGCGTAGATGTTTAGTGACGGTATTTAGAGAAGGTTATGTAAAACGAGGTCAAGGAATTTACTTCATCGCGAACACCAACAACACCTCATTAGATAATTGCAGCCGCACTGACCGAAGGCTGTCACAACTGTGCATGGAAGGCCTGCACCACACTAAATATGACCATAAGCAAATGTCCATATATGGAGCGGTTCAAATATAAAAGTATTAATATATTTTAATACAATGTCTATGAAATACACATATGCATGTAATTCAACTATTCAATTATTTAATAAACAATTAATGGTCTATTAAATTTAACAAAATCTAAAAATATATATATTAAAATAATTTAAATATTAATTTACAAAAATAAACGATCTATATCTCATCAAAACAGCATATTATTTATCTTATAAATATTTTGTCTTCATATTCATTTTAAAAATGCTAATTTATATTCAATGGAAAATTTGACGTTTGTATAATGGCTCGCATTTAGGGCCAAAAATAAATTTATGAAACTAACTGTCATCAAACACTACAGCTTGAGTCTGTACATATAACATGTCAGTGCTCAATAAGGTATATTTATATAACATTTTTAAAACTAACAAGCGTGTTGAAATATTTCATTTGCATAATATAATCTGTGAACATTATTTTCTTTACGCATTGTGTTTTTTAATTCAAAAGATATATTTAACCTTAAATTCATGTCATAACATTCAATCTGACTAGTTAGAATCATCTATATAAAAGATTCCCATTACTATTATTATTATTATTCTATATTACATGAATATTTATTTTTGCTGACAGCAGGGTTGGATTAAGGTGTTGCGAAATAACATATTACCCAAAAATTCAAATATTATTGTCCGACAACATAAAAACTTTGGACATGCTCGTGAAAAAGAAAATTGGGTCACTGTAGTTTGGGCTGGATTTCTCGTATCATTTTTCATAGGACATTTTATCAGCTATAAAGGGTATGTAAACATTTAACTCTCTTCTGCTTAGCGTAGAACTTATTCAAATCTGTTAATTATTGACTTGTTTTAAAATGAAAACAGATTAGTTTATTACTATCTAAAGGTATTGACATATTTCTGATGTTATTTTATTAATTATGCCAAATTTCCTTTAAATTTTAGTGGTTTAAAAAGATTTTATTCTGCCGAGCCTTGGACTGACGATTATAAACCAAAATTTAATTATGACGAAGATGAAGAAATTAAAAATGAAGAAGTCAAAATTTAGAATTATGAATGATGTTGATTTTAAGGCAATATAATATATATTCCTATTTTTAATATAATAAAATATAATTTAATATAGTACTGATTCAATCAAGTTTTTTTATTAAAAAAATAGTTTTATAAAATGATTACACTTATTTTAAGCTGGAATGGAAAGTACTTTTTTGAAAAACATAATGATGCTTTAAATTCAGCCAGATTTATGGGACAAAGTCATCGAAAATTGGGCGACCCGAATACATCAACAACCAATGTATCAACATACCAAATAAAGTCACAGCAGAAATTTGAACGACATCGTATTCCATATGTATTCGTAATTGAGAGGCATTGCATATATCTGAGAATTATTAATTTAATTATTTGCCAAACATGACTTTGGAGTCAATAGAAGAATGCTTTTTCAAAAGAAGGAAATCTTAAATGTGTGATGATTTAGCTGTGATCTGAATGCTCTAACTATTGCATAATTTCGAGGCCATTATCGAAATATGTGTTGAATAGTCACTGTATAAAACGGATAAATTGAATTTTTGTATCACCACCTAACTATCCTTTATCTGTCTATCCTGAAGCATCAGCGGAGCCAGGGGAGCCTTGAGCTTTGCCCATGATCCCACCCTGATTATGTAATAAAAAAAAATCATTGTTTGAGTCTCATTTGCTATTGGTACTGTGTTGAAATTATTCCCTGATGTCTAGATGGATCTATGCATTTTGGACCTCAAAATCAGTAGAAAACCGTTATCCACCCATAAAAAACATAAAAGAGGTGAAAATACGAAATTCTGAAAGTGTCTCAGATCAGGGCTGTGAGTGAGGTGGTTGATGATATCCCAACCAAATTAACCTTTTTTTCCGAAAGGGAGATATCTTTAAAAGACACCACAAAATAGTGGTCTACTCCCGGAGTTTTATTGGACTTCAGGCACTTGATAGCCATGGCGAATTCTCCTGTTGTGAAAGCGGGTCCTGGGTCGACGTCGGCAGTATGCATACCTTGCATTCCTATCTGCTGGACACGGGAACAGTGTACCAATCGCAGACTCCAGGTTGTCTGCCCTGCTCAGGAATAGATCCATGTCTGTGGTCCGTAGTTTCCGTCTTACAACTCGGTAAGGTTTGCCCCATGGGTCAGCGTTGACAGAGTCACACAACTCATCCCAGCATTGCACCTTGCTTTTCTTGATTGTGTTGCGCAATGCTTTAAATCAATTGATTTTAGTGTTTCAAAGTATTTATTGTTTCTCCCTGTGGTAAAAATCCAATTAGAAGAATCTCTACAGTCCCAAAAGACAAAGGCCATCATTTTTCAGACCGGAACAACGGTTTTCAATTTTTTCGCCGTTGGTAAGGAGGGACTGACTGCATTGATTGTCTTTTCATCTCAGGAGTGTAGTGGGTCACCCACTTTTTATCGCCAGTCACAAGAGTCAAGAAATTGTCTGAAAATCTGAAACAGCGCATTTTCTTTTGCAAGAAACTAGATTACGCTACTCATCTTGCAGCTGGTGGGAATCTCGTTCAACACGGCACTATAACAATAATTTATAAGCGATTGCGTGTTCTCCTCCCTAAACATTAGCCTTGAATGCTATTTTGCCGACTTTTTGAAGATAAAAATTACAGAGCATTACAGCGTCAGTATTCTTACTTTGTTAATTGGCCTTGTATTTTAGGACTTGGAATAGGTTTTAATTAGGGGCGATCATTATGTTTTAAAATAATCAGATACTCGTGGTTTTGTGGTTTTTATTGATAAAGCAGAAATCTACATGATTCAATTCCATCACTATGTTCATATATCAATTATATATATATTGCCAACATTTAATTCTTTATAGGAATTATTCTTCTGTTAAAAAATCTTAATACTAAAATGTGTTACAGCACCTATATTTTATTACATAGCTTCAATTGCATTTTCTTTTGCAAGTTACCATGTGTTAATCTTTGATTTTAAAAATAATGCGTACATAAATAAATATATATTTTTTTCTTCATAAGGTTAAATACATTTTTGTTTTCTGAAAACATTTTATAAGGCAAACAATAAATATTTTTAAAAATAGTAATAAAATATAACATTTCTGAGAGCTAAAAGTTATTAATGATTGTAAGATTATAGGAGTATAATTTATGTTACAAATAAATGTTAAATGTATTATTAATATAATAATATAATGTTTAAAGATCGATATGAAACCATACCTTGTTGTTTTATCTACAGCAAAATTTGTGTTTCCCATTGCATTCTAATATCTTACAATATATTATTAAAATATAATAATTGACTTAACTTAAATAATGGTAATTTTAAGGCAAATTTTGATGATAAAATTTATAATGACTAGTTTAAACATCATCGATCAAAGAATCAAAAATAACTTTTTCATTCGTAAAACTAGTTTACAGCTTTGAAGATACTTATCATAAGACCCCGTTAACATTGAATTTGTGCATATTCGTCATCTTTAATCTCAGTTTTTCATAAAAAAAATTTTTGCTCTGTGTAATTTTCCATCTTATAAAATAGCGGTCTTATAATAAGCTAACCGAGGCAAATAAAATCAAACTCAAAAATTATTATTGCAGTACAAAAAAATAATTACTCAATCTATTCATTATGTTACTTAAATCATAATTATTTTTTAAGAGGATTTATTACGCACATTAATATGTATATATAAATGAAATATGTTCGTGTGTGTGCCGGTTAGTAAAATTATCGAATGAAACTCTTTTGCCGGTGGTCTGCGGCGTTTTCATCTTGATAAATTAACAATCGGTTTCATGATTTTAATTGGTTTGAATCATTTTGATAACATTGTTTGTATATATTCATTATAACATTATATGCAACTAAGAAAAAACAAATAATGATAGCGTGATAATGAACAGGTATGTTAGATACGAAGGAATATAGCTTGTTTTCTTTAATTCGGGATGATTTCAATTTTTCTTTTTTACATAGTTTATCATCAGAAGAATAACCTTTTTCAACTTTTGTTTCATTTGCATGTAAATTAGGCGACTCTGATTTAGCATAAGTTAAAAGATTGTCAATTTCAGTTTTTTTATCCAACGTAAGACTGCCTTCGAGTACTTCTTTTTTATCGTTTTTTATGTAATTTTCTGAACTTTCCATCACTGTAGTTAAAATTTTGATATCGTTTGGTTCATTCGCATACAATTGTGGCAAAAAAGAGCTCTCCTCTAGCATTCTATTAAGACTACCGTTGGATGCTTCTTTATTAATGTTTTTTATAGTATTTGTTGAGCTTTCCATCATTGTAGTTAAAATTTTGATATCTTTCGGTTCATTTGCATAAAATTGTGGCAAAAAAGAGCTCTCTTCTACCACTCTATTAAGACTACCGTTGGGTACTTCTTTATTAATGTTTTTTATAGTGTTTGTTGAGTTTTCCATCATTGTAGTTAAAATTTTGAACTCTTTTGGCTCGTTCATGTAAAATTGTGGCAAAGAAGAGCTCTCTTCTACCACTACATCGCTTTTATATATGATCCCTTCCGAATGATTTTCATTGTAATCGTAAAAGAATTCCGGCGTATTTCTATAAACATCGTGTGAAACTATTTCCGTATAATAATTTGGCTTAAGAGAGTCTTCTTCAGTCGGTGTCATTTGTCCTCGTACATAATCATCAAATTCCATTAGTGTTGGTGTTAGTTTGATTCGTAGGATATCTTCATTCGTATATGTTTCAGTACGAAGAGTACCTTTTATGGATTTTGGTATGATACCATCTGAATAAAAGTCATCCTTTTCGTTCGCAGTCATTTCTTCTATTATAGGACTATCGGTGATATCGCAAACTGTTGAGCTGTGAATGGTATCGACGGACACGGTGCTTAAAACTTTGCCTGTGGTGCTTAATATGTCGGAAAAGATTCCTGTGTCGTATTGAAATGGAGATGAATTTACTGATTCTATTATGTTAAAAGTATCTTCTGAAGTTACAGTCGGTTTACAAGATGCACAGCATGATGGTGGCATATCGATGTTGGCGTTGCAAAACCTAACGTGCGTGGTTTTTACAGAATGGGCGTCCTCCTTTGGCGTAGAAGCTCTGTCCTTCGAGATTCTTTTTACACATCTGCGGAAAGATAGAAACCATTTTAATACTGCACGTATGATATGATAAAATGATATTAAAACTACCCTCCAACAAATTAGTTAGCGCATATTGCCGCATATTCCAAAACTATTTTCAATTATACTTTAATTTTTCAATAGTTTTAAACCTATACAGTGTAAAAACTTGCATTCTACGATTAATTCTTTGAATTTGGGATCTTTAAATCCTTCTTAAACTACGCAACATTAGTAAACTCAAATATAAAAACAGTTTATAGAATATTTGAAGACTTAAATTTATATTATAAAAGAAAATTAACACAAACCAGCTACTTATCTTTTGTAAATACATATATACTTTAATTTTTAAGCAATTAGTAAATCACACTCTAAATGTTTTTCTACTTAAAAATCACAAAATCATGTGTCTTTATACTGCAAAGACACATTCATCTTTAATGTGCAGTCAGGATATGAATTTTTTCAGATTAAATAGACATCAAAAACATAAAACTATATATTTTTGTTAAACAAAACAAAAACAGGATCGCATGTTTATTTTAAGCAAGGACTGTAAAAGTGAAGTGAGTGTTTGATGAAGAAAAAAATAGTGAAATGAAAGGCTATATACTTTTTTTTATAAGCCATCTCAAGCTGAAAAATGAACGAAATCAACCAAATTTCTCGTATAAACCAGTCTTTCATGATAAAAAAATTGCAATGCCTTATCCATTTTTCTTTGGCGCTTTCCTTTATTCAATTTTACTTAAAATTGTTGTTTCCAAATTTGGTCTGTCGATGAAGAAATAATACAAATTTCAATGTGTATTGAAAATGTCGGGTTACATAATAAGTAAAGGGTAAAACTTAATCCTTATAACCAAAGATCAAATATTTAAATTAATTAGTATAACTTTTATAAAGTAAATATTTAAATGTATTTGAAATAATATTAGACTGAGAGCGGGCAACATAAATTGAAGTTCATATAACATATGTGAATAATCCAACACACCGGAACACAACTATTAAATTATTCACATGTATTAGATGATCTTTAATTTATGCTGCCAGCTCTTGGTATATATCAATCTAGTGTTGAGATTATTGTTTGGGTGCCATATAGTCTGTTACAGAGACAATAAGTCAAAGCTTCAGACACGTTGCACTTTCATTTATTTTTAAAAAAGTTTAACGTAAAAGTTTGGAGCGCATAGTTAAACAAGAATTTCAATAGTTTAAAAATTTTGAGTCAAGCTTTCAGCGTAAGCTTACAAGCATTTTACCATTTAATTGAAAAAACTCATTTTTAAATCCTTTTTTTTTGAAATTATGCGTTGATTTTAATGCGATGATGTTTAATTACACTGAAATTGAAAATGATATTGTGATAGCCTATGACTGCTTTTTACTCTGTGAAAATAAAATAAGACATTATTTCAAGTATGTATGTAGATTTGGAAACAACTCCACAAAGTAATTTCAATGATTACTAATGTTTGCAACTGAATGCCGCTTGAAGCTTTGATGATCAGATGACATCGAGACGGGTATAAAGATGTAAAGTGTAAGTTTAGCATACGCACCGTGCAGTTGAAGCACTGACTGTGGTAGTTATTGTTGAGGGCCTCCACCCACCTGTCTCCGGCCTCTACTGGGAATCCGCAGGCAAAGCACTTGGTCGTGAACAGCTCATTCCAGTCTGTTGTGAGAAAATAATATCATATAAATTACATCATTTTAATATCTAACGTAATTGTATATTCATACGAGGTTCATTCAGAAAGTGTTGGTTACAAGAGCACTTAGTGTTTCATAATGGTCAGTTTGTTTGGTCCCGCGTGTTTGTTGACCTTTTTGTTCAGTCACATCCGATGGAAAAATTGATGAACAAGTGTGAAATTATCGTTATGCTATGCTTGACGGTCTTCACGAAGAATTTCCTGACATTTATCAAAATCTCCTTGATGATATTGTGTCGTAAAAACTTGGTTATAAGAAGTTGTGTACGAGATGGATGCCCAGAATGCTCACACCAGATTACAGTCAATCAAAAACAAGCACTTCAGTGGCATCATTCATCTTCCCCAGTCACAAAAAAGTCCAATATTCTACTTAAAAAGTCATGGCATCTGTTTCATGGGACCGTAGGTGCCCCTTTGGTGGATTTAATGCCTAAAGAGACTAATATTAAGTATCCTGTGTATTACTAAAACGTAGAATACTGACCCGGTCACACTCTGTCTGCCCCTGTGGCATGTTAGATACTTGCCACAGGCACTTCATACCCTTATTACGTCTCTGACTATTCATTTTGAATGTTGTAATCTTATTTTCTAGATGATCCTCGTATATAAAATATAACATACCGGCTTCACAGTATGGCAATCCCTCCTCCAAGAAGAATGGATTATTGCCAAAGAGTTTTCCGCAGTAAGCGCAGTTGAAGCATTCCGGGTGGAAATGTTTTCCAATAGCATTCAAGCAGTCCTGAAAATAAAATCATGCAAAATTTAGAGGTATGCTATAAACGTCTAGAATTCGTCGTCTATCATTTAATTATACGTACTCCTTTAATTTTTCCATGACACTTATCGCAGGCTGGTGCGATGAACTGCTCGAAGCAATATTCACAATAAAGCTGGCCATTTTCTTCGACGAATCCAATATCTTGTAATTGACGTCTGCAGGTGTTGTTAACGCATATGAAATGTTCCGGGCACCAAATACGTCCCAGAGCAGTTATGAACGGACCCCTATTTGTGAAACACATTTTGTATTATTAATAAGCTCGCATTGAAAAAGTAATAGATTGACTAACATATTTCGCTAATAAAACACAATAATCATGCAAATACAAACAAATATACCAAGAGCCGGCAGCATAAATCGACGATCATATAACTCATGTGAATAATTTAATAGTTATGTTCTGGCATGTTTTCAGACTATGCTTATGATAGTCTGGCAACTGAGTGCCGTTGGGTTTGAGTTGCCAAACTATTACCAGCTTGTTAAGATAGTAACAAACTGGTATAATGATAGTCCACAAAACATGCCAAAACACAACTATTAAATTATTCACATGTGTTAGATGATCTTCAATATATGGAGCCCGTTCTCAGTCTGAAACTAATGCAAAAAATATCTATTAGATTTGGTTGCTATGTATTACTTGGGATGTAAATTTACAAAGGTGTAATTTAAAGAGGTTTTTAGGATAAATAAACACTAAAAAAAACAAATATTAGTTTTGATATTTAGATTTGTGAATATGTTTTGCCTTCTGTTGTAAAAAAGTTATTTTAAAATTACCTTGTTATTTCCTTATTACATTGATTGCATACAGGATATGTTCCGTCGACCAAGTCGACCGAAGCTATGGTGCTCATAGGTCTAGAAATCAATTGTGAATCGCGTTTGCCACAATTTTTATCGTCGTTAGTATTGCGTTTTTTCTCTCTTAATTTTACCGGGCTGGAGTTGCTAATGTCTTTCTCTTCGTTCTTTTTGTTACTGTTTATATCACCGTTTAAATATGCAGTGATGTTGTTGTTTTTTACATTTTCAATGTCACTTTTCAGTTTATTTTTTTCTAGTGTGTGACCGTTGAGAGGTTTGTTATTTATCGTGTTGGTTCCGTTATTGGGGCTTTGATTGAGTTTGGGCGGCTTCGTTTCGAGCTCTGTTTTTTCTTTATTAATAAAATCTTTTATCAGCATTTTGTTCAATAGTGCTGAAGTCAGCTGTCTTGCTGGAATATTTGACATGTTATCGTTGCTCACTTGCTTATCGTAAGCAGGCGACAAGGATCCGCTGCCGGAAAGACTTGTCAACGGAGATGAACTTTGACTAAGCGAGGGTGAATGTGAAATATTTCCATTTGTCTTATTTTGATTTGGAGAATGAGAACCTAATTTGAATATAGGAGGCGGAGGCGGCGGAGGTATTGATCCTCCATAATTCATTACAACCTGTGGTGAGATTGTCTCTTGCTTTCGATTAAATTCATTCTTAGGACTTGAATTTCCATTCAAAGTATTCACTTGACTTTGAATAATATTATCTGAATTTCCCTTGGGATATTTACTCGCTTCTATGATTGTATTCGTCATCGGCGAACTATTGAGAGGATGTTTCATAACTACAGTGTCTTTTATTTTACTAGCCATATTGGCCACGAGATCTCCAGGTTTGCTCTTTCTTTGTATTCCAATTTCATAATTTCCATCGAATGTATTCTTCATAAGCTGTCGTAAGAGAGTGTTCCTTGACATTCCGTTGAGATCTTTAAACGATGGCATTTCATTAACAGGCTTTGTGTTTGATTGAGGTGATTTGTTAGTTTCATCTATACGAAAAAAAAGTTAGTGTGATTACTAAGGCAAAAACATCAAGCAGTTATTCAAAAATAAACATGCTGAATTATTATATCAGGCAGAACCTAAACAACAAAACAATGATTAAGGGCATAAATCTTTTCAAACATGGTTTAAACTCATACAAGACAAATCATTTACATTAACATGCTTTGCATAGCATGTACCTAACATGTCCATTACAGGAACCACACAGTGGTATGCGCGTTCCTGGCAAGGCAGCTTTATTTAAAACACCTCTACCGCGCTTGGGTGCCGATGAGACTCCAAATGTTTTTCCTCGTCCTCCAGCAGCACCGCTACCAGCTCCACCTGTGGAGGGGGTGGGGTCACATACCGGGCCACTGGTTTTATTGTTAGCACCGCTATAGGTAAGGGGAGGCTGACCACTGATGGTTAGTGGTTTAGGCGCCGTATTAACATGACTTGGTACATTTGTTAAGGAACATGGTTGAAAATATGCATTGGATGATGTAAAAGGCTTGATTGATTCAGTTTGCATATTGCTCATTTGGGAACTTTGCTGTGAAAAACTTTGATATGGTATGGAAGGTTGAGAAACAACAGTGGGAGCCTGAGTAATAGTCTTAGTTATTACACCTCCGGCGCCCTTTTGTATTTCTATTACTTTGGAAGATTTTGTCCTTTCAAATTCTTCGAATACCCTTTTGGTTCTCTGTACGGAATTTAATCCGGTTTCGTACGTAGACTGTGTTTCACTAGCATGTTGCATGCTTTGTTGGTTTACCATTGAGGCTTCGCTGACTTTGGTTTGAGTTCTCGTATCGATTGTTTCCTGTGATTGAAAGCCTACTTGTTGTTGAGTCTTAGTGGCAGATTTAGACCAATTTTTAGCTCCAGATGCGTTATAAACTTCAACTCCGCTTTGGAAATTTGTTTTAACAGTTTCATTTTCTTTTTGAAGATTTGAAGTTGCTTGAGACAAAAGAGAACTTGTTTTGTGATGTTGCGCAGCATCATTCTTGATTCTTGGTGCCTTCATGGGATTAGATGGTGGTCCAGCAGCAGGAGAACGAGAACGCAATTTTGGTGTCGGTGAACGACTCACCTCAGGACTAGAAGGTTCAAACAAATTACTTTCAGGTGCCGAATGTTCTGTTGTTATTAAATTCATTTGATAAAAAGGTATCAATGGAGCAGGTTTATTTATTAAGCTGGGTGTAGTTGGGCGGCTTCCAAATGTCGGCGTTGAGCGAACATTCAAATTTTCCGTAACGGGTTGGAAAGTCATGGATATTGGCATATCCTTATGGAAGTCAACTATCTTTTCTTCTTGTTTTTGGTAACCTGTAGTAATTGAAGTCTTAACTTTTTCTGATTGAACGTTTACTATTGACTCGGTTTGAATCGGTTTTAAGATCTTTTTCACATGTGGATCAGTATTTTCCTGAGCTAAAGTTGGAGTTACTGGTCTTTGAAGAATAGCCGGTTCGTTGATTATTTCGGGAGTTTTTCCTCTTTGTGAAGGCAACTGTTCCAAATTTTGTTGATAACATGGCAAATGTGCTGGTTTATGCAAGCCCGACGATGAGCGCTTGGCTTCCGAAGTTAATCTTTCATCTTTGTAGCGTTGTTCAAATAGAAGTTGACTCTCATGAGATTTCGTCATCGAGGATTGTTGCTGAACTTCCATCTTTCTCACTTCTTCCACATTATAAGACTGCTGACACTTGGTATATGATTCTTTACTGGCGACCGATTGGGTATTTTTTGAGCATACATAGTTTGTTTTTAATTCATCGCTCACAGGAGGAAAAGCAGATGGGAAATTTTCAGCAAATTGTTCAGGTATAGGTGGTGGAAATGTTTGAACACTCTTTGTTACAGGTTTAAAAGCACTCGATTGCATGGAAGATTGTAATTGGCATACAGTTTGAATGGGGGCTTTTGAGGTCTGGATACTTGACGTTTGATTGGGTTGAGTTGCGACCGGTCTTATGCATTCCTGCGATGACATTGATGTTTGTGTGACTGAGCAGGATTCAGACTGAGACGTAGAAAATGAAGAACTCATGGTGGTCTGCACCAAATTGACGGGAGTGAATGGACGTTCCGGGGCGACAGTCAATGCTTCAACCATTGATCCTCGTTCAACAAGCTGAGATCCTATTTCATTTAGATGAGATCCTAATGGAGTGTATGGACGATCTGGTGCAATGGTGAGAGCTGATACAAAAGGGGAAGTAGCTCCTGCTCTAGGCGCCATAGGCTCAATTTTAAATGGGATTTCAGGTGGAAAGTATGGTACTGTTTGTTCTGGCATTGGTATCGGCTCCGACGATGGCTTCGATGCTACATGCGGCTTAATAGGAGCAACAGATGTGAATTTTTTAGACATACTCTGACTTTCTTCAGTAGCACAGATAGTTTCTGCTTGAGTTGTATTGGAAACAATTTGTTTGGTTTCTATTTTAGTTTCAGCAGCGGGAGTATTTATTATGTTTTGACTCTTTTGCACAAACGATTGTTCAGTTTCAGCAAACGAGCAAATGTTGGATGCTTGAGTGGTGGCAGGTAAAGGTGAATATGGTCTGTCTGGAGCGGTAGTTAAGGCAACTACTAAAGGCGTTCCAGATGATATATTGGTGGAAGGTAGAGACGATATATCACCGTTCGTTTTTAACTCGTTCTGTGAAGAATAGTCAGCGACGAGTACTTTTGTTTCAATTTGTTTAGTTTCTGCAATTTCAGATGATTTTACTGCACTGGAACTCACGTTTGGGCACTCTTCCGAGAATGATTTTCTTTCAGCCATTGGACTGCAGACATCTTCGGGCGTTGGAGAAGCAGGCCGAGGTGTTTCATTGTCCCTTGTCAATGATAAAACTAAATTTTGGGAATCTATAGCTTCGCCGATTGTTTCTACACACTCCATTGGTGATTTTCGGTCAGTTATATTAGAAACCTCCGCTGAACAAATTGATTGTTGGTGTGAGAAATCATATTCAGACTTTTTAGATTCTTGAAATTCACTTACTGATGATGAAATCTCAGATTTTGTCTCATTAGTGGTGATCTTGTTACAACTCTCTGAAAGCGGTGTTTCATATGTTTTTTGAATTGGTTCAGCAGTTTCTGATTTGTAAATGGTTTTAGGGCCTGTAATATTTCCCATCTCACACACTTGTTGTTCTTGAAAGCTTTCTTGTGATTTATGAGATATTGATTTCTCACCTGATGACTGGAATTGCATGCTCTGTTGGGATGTTTTCATAATGCTGGATGATACTGCGCTTGTAGCAGATGTAGATATTTGGACAGATGAAGCCACAGATGTACTGTTTAGTTGTTTGTTTGAAGATTCAAAGCTTTCCAGTATTTTTTCTTCGGCTATTTGATCCGAGAATCTTACATGATGGCTATCTGGATCCGAACGAGCTTGTTTTTCCAACCAGGGAGCAGGGATTTGTGGAGCGGGATCAGTGCGATAGGGCTTGGGAGAGACGGTCTCGGAAGCAGATTTGGGAGGATCGGCGGACTCAATTTCTGATTCTTCCTCTTCGAGGGGATTTTTAGGAGGCCAAACTACACTTTTCACACCTTTGGCTTATATTATTGTTTAATAAATTTTATAATAGTAGTGCATTTTGTTATTTGAAAAAAATATTTTAATGCACAATAAAACATGAAATTATAAATGTTAGGCGTGGATGTGGAGGAACAAACAAAAATAAGGATAGGGACAGAGAATTTTAAAAAACAATAATATCAGTCAGGTGAACAATAAAAGCGTTTCGAAAGCACTATAGTTGCTTTACAGGCTAAATTTGTTATTTTTATCTTTTTCAAAATGTTTTAAGAAAAGTCAAGTTATGTATGATCTGATATGAAGTGATAATTTTAGCCAAAACTAAACAAAAAAATTCAAGCAACGAAGCATTTCTTCTTACCCTCAATATCAATGTAACAAGTGTATGCGATATTAAGGTCTAAGAATGTAAGTATAGAGCTGCAAAATTGTTTTAGGTGTAAGCTTACAACTAACAAAATAAATTAAATATAATTTTTTACATACTTTTAAATTTATCTATTAGTCATATTTACAAACTATTACCATTTGATCATTTCATTCAAAGCAAAATTATTTAATATGACTAATAACAATTTAAAATATATAAAACATATTCCTAAGTAAAGATTTGTTATCTGCAGTTATGCCAAATACATAATTGTGTATTTTGTCCTTTATACATAATAAAAAGAGAGTGTTGAAAATTACTACTATATCAATCCATATCTGAAATTGTTTATCTCATGCTATGATCGCTGTATTATACAATGTATTTAAATTATGCACAACAATATTTTATCTATCAAATATTCGAGAGAAAAAATGTTAAACATTGATTTTTATTAAGATTGTTAAAAATGCATGTAAATAAATTACAGATATGAAACAGCAGGGTCTCTAATTTATTTGCTACTCCTCATTTACCTTTGAAAGGGGCAGCTACTTTCAGCATAGAGAATTGACCTAAAATTACCCATTTTATTAATGATACGCATTAAACATTTTCTAATCATAATCACGGCTGCCATATCTCAATAAGAAAGCTATTTGTTCTTCAGAATGAATTTATTGTGTTTAATGTTTGTATGTATCTTACATAAGATTGTAATTTGTGATTTTTAATATCAGCAGTGGAATCCTTATTTATTATAAATACCTTTTTTATGATCATATGCTAAAATTTTCACCCGTTAAAAAATATTAATTAATCCTTTTAATGCCCTTTAAATTACTAAAAATACACTGAGCCGATATATCGGCTTTTCTTAATATTTAATTTTTATAAATTAAACGAGTTTCAAATATTTTTATCTATATCCAGTATTTTTGGTATATGCCTAAAAAATCAAGGGATATTAAAAGGGTTAAATAACGCAGTAAATGCAGATATTACATGAAGATTCCACTGTATATATGTAAAAGCTGCACATCACACATTTTCATTGGGCAGAACAAACAAACAAAAAATAATAGACGTGACAAAAATTCTCAATGGTTTATTAAAAGTTACTATTTGAAACTGATACTGTAAATTGGATCGCTTAAAAAATATATCCTATGATATTATGTACGAATTCAGAAAGTAAGATTACAACAGAGAGGTCTTAAAAAACAATCATTACAGTGGCTCATTCATCATATCAGCGGTCCGAAAAGCAAACCAATGGGACACAAAGCCTCTCCGTCCTCTTTAAAGGCTATTTGCGGCATTTCTATGATCTGTACGATCACAGACGCTTCCTCAGGGGTTAAATTATATAGAACTAAAGAAGTTTTAAGGTGGGAATTTTTTTTCCAACGATCAGGAGGTCGAAGAAGGTTGGCAACGGAGGTTTATGATACTGGCATACAAAAGCTGGTTCCCCGACTACAAAAATATCTCAATCTCGACGGTGGTTACGTCGAAAAATAGTTTAATATACGTGTGAAGTATACTGTTTATTTCTACTATCTACGTACATGTTGTAACCTTACTTTCTGGATGATGATCGTTTGACTATTCTTGACGTTTTTGATTGTTCAAACATTAACTTTTAACACATTGATCGTAACATTATAAAAAAAACGACATACAATGGTTGAAATGAAAACAAAAATCACAAGTTGATAAACATACGATACAAAATAGAAAAGCATCGAACTTTCGTTGATAAAAATACAATCAACATGGTCTTTAATAGAAAGAAAACCATTAATGTAATTTAGTAAAGCGTCATATTGCTTTTTTGGGTATTAATTTTTTATGAAAAAATCGAATTCATCCCTCGCCGGGCTTATTAATTTGATTCATACTCAATTTAATGTTAAGTCGAACCCAAGACCACATGTGAGAAAAAATGTACATGCAAACATTTAGCAATAAGAGATATCTGTCTTTAGCGAATATCTATAGAATGAATATATTTATAATCTTCAGAATGTAAACACAAATAGGAGAGTTTTCATATGTTTTCTTTCAAAATTCAAATTTGGAATCGGGATAGAGATTGAGAAATGTATGAGGAACGGTAAATCCGTTTCGATCTATCATGGGATCAGGGCACAGATATCTTTGTTGTGTTAATGGTCAAATGGGAAACACTATTTCAGATAATCATCATATTCTACATCATTTAAAATTTAAAAACGACTTCCAAGTGATGCGATAAAATTCATCTATATAGTAATTTAATTTGTGTATCTATGCAAGCACACTTTTTCTTGAAATAATCGTCTAATTTAAAGAATGCATGTAGAGTGCTTACCTGGTAAAGGTTGGGCGGCTTGTGCTTGTTGAATTGGTCTTTGCAGAGTGGAAGCGGGTGAAATGGGAGCCGATGGAATAGATGGAATTGAAGGCACCGAACGTGGCGAAAGAGAGCAAGCCGATGGTGCCGCTGGAGAAATTGGAGCCCCAAATGGCTTAGGTCCAGAGATATTGCTGGATGGCTGAAGAAAAAAATGTTATATTATTGCAAAAATAATACATTTTATTTATAAAATAGCATGTTCATTGATTTTATCGTTTTATTGCTTATTTTTGTATTAGAATATTTATCCACATCCAAATGCGACGCTTAGATGTAATGTTTTCTTGAGTTGTGTGACGTTTCTTGCTGGAAATAGACATCAGACACGTCAATATGATTCCAATATTGTGGCCATTTCTGGAAAGAAGCAATGCTGACCGAGAGCGTGGTAAGATTGTGGCTGTTCTTAGCAAATAAAGGACGTAGATGGAAGTACAGTCGATGGGTCGATCATCGACGTCACTTTCTGCGGCGAGACAGTGATCGGGGGGTTGAGAGACTGGGAAGTGTCGGAGAAATAAACAAAGAGGACTTCCTTGCTGGAGAAGCAAAGATAACAGAAAGCATTGCTGGTCGGAAAAGGACGGATGAAACTTTATACAGTGCTGATATCTAGGCGTCACACTTGGATGATCTTTAAATTCAATAGCATTAAATATTTAAAAATAAGCAATTTGATAAATTTAAGAATAATATTTAAAAAATTGATAAAACTAACTTTTTTCTCCCATACCTTATAGTTCCCTCCTAAGTGGGGCGGAATAACTCTTTTATACACACTGTTAGTAGTGGTATTTATGATATTATTAAAGCTCGTCGGAGAATTAATATTATTTGTAGTAATAACTGAATCTTCATTCGTTGATTTTGCATCGCTTGCATTAAAATGAGACGCACTGCCAATCGATTTGAAAGAATTCTCATTTTTTTCGAGGGTGTTATTGTTAATATTGGATAATTGGCTCGTGTTCGTGCAGGTGTTAGGAATTGGTGATGGAACGTTACTATTATTATCCTTTTTGTTTTCTCCATTGCTCAAAATGGATACGAAAGCTTCCAAGTTTTCAGATTTTAATGTAAGCGAGTTATCGTTTTGCTCTCCCGTCAAACAGCTAGAAGGCTGAAAATTATTTAATTGGAAATACAACATCAATGTTAGTCATGCTTACTTTAAGGAACATGTTAAAAATATTATTGCATTCGTCAAATGTATATTTCAATTATAACATTAAAATGCACATTCAACGGTCATCATGAATAGGAAACAAATTAAATATACATCCAGGATTCTTTTATATTTAGCGGACAACAATGTTAACTTGTCTCAATAAAGAATATGGATATTGATTCCTGGACATATCAGTTTTTATATATCCGACATATAATAACGATTTATCTTATATTATTATATGTCGATATACAATCAAATAGACAAAGATTTTTATGTTATCAATACTATACGACACAAATTTTTATTTGAACTCTAGCGAGAAATGAAAAGTTGCTAGTGAATTATATTGGGTCTATCAAATTTAAAAAACATACTGTAATTGGATCAGTGAATTGGTCAAATATGGACTTAATAAAGTGTATCATATGATTGTTTCATCCAAATACCGTACATTATAACATTCATTAAACATGATATTATAAGGTGTAAGAAAGTGCCAAGCACATTCATTCAACACAAGGGATAGTCTAAAAAGAAAAGCTATATTTAAAAATATTTATCTTACCAAAAATGGTGCTAAACCGTTTCCAGTGAATTGAGGAATCGGATTAGATAGAGGAGCCATTGGCACCGTGTGCGATGAAAGAGCAGATGAAATTGTATTGGCCGGAAGCTTACTGTAAATAAATATATTTCATATAAGCATTTCAATTGAGTTATTTTCCTTATTGCTTAATTAAATTAAATAATTATAAATATACTTACGCCGGTACAGTCACAGGTTCTAGATTTGGTGCAGGTGGATTTTGGCGAGCGACCATCTTGGCGTGGATATCGCAGTAGAGCTTACCGTTCAAGTTGTAATATCCTTGATTTTTAAGGGATGATCCACAGGTGGCACATTTGAAACACTCAACGTGAAGATTTTTATCCTTGATGCGCACAAAGACTCCACTGTTAAAAGAAATATAATATTCATTAAAACTAGCCGAGTTATATCAATAAATTATACTTCATCAAAAAATATATTGTAATTTAACACATTATATTTAAATTATAAGGGCAATGAATGCAATAAATACATACTCATAATCAAACATATGAGGGTATAACCAGAAGTATCGGACCGAACAAAGAAAACACTAAAAAATATCTATATTTCTTAACATAGTCTCCTTTAAGCTCGATATACTTGCGATGTTCAATAGCTTCGATTCCCTGTTTATAGTGAGAACAGTTGAGCTCTTCAAAATAGCCATCAACCGTCGATTCCACCTTTTTATTGTTGGCAAATCTTTTATCAACGAGCCATTTTTTTCAGGTTTGAACTATGTTTGGTCTACGTCAGGTCGGGTATTTCTGGGACTACCCTCATATAACAAAGTTAAATCATGTAAAAATGTTCATAAATATCCAATTGATTACTGTACTTGATGAATGAAAGTCTAATAAAATATACTAGTGCATGAAACAATGAAAGTTGCATAAAAATCGGTATAATTTTTTTGCAATCTCGTTATAAATATGGGCATAGAATATCATCAATCATGCAAATTTTGTGGTGTAAAATTAACATAAACATAAATATAATATATTCATTCATTATATACAAAAAATTGCTTGAAATGTAAATAATTTAGACATTAAATAGCTTATATTATATAGTATAAGAGGTTGTTAAACGTCGTCTGTATTAATATAAGTAGTTAATGACGATGTAAAACTTATTACCAATAAATTACATAGACATATTTTCTTCCATTTTAAATAAAACCAGTATCTTAATAAACTGTAAACAAAGACATTACTTTAAACAAAACCAATGGAACTACATTCTAATATAATAAATACCTATTGAGATGTATTCTAAGTTTGTTAATAAATAGGGACGTTTATCGTAAAAATCTATTTGCTACTATGATCCAATTGCAAAAATACAATCTTGTTATTTTATGGTCTGCTTTTATAGAAAATTCATTTCGATCATGCATCTCAAACTTGTAGAGTGATTCTCCGGCTTGCCAGCTGCCGGTTTGAAATAGTATTTGATATTAAATAGGTGTAAAATAAGTGTATAACTGCTCTAAATAATTCCATGTATCCAAATAATTTATAATTTTACTTCAAATATGCTTCGTTAAGATCTTAAAGCAGTCAGCGTCAATCTTTCAATGGATTTAAATGAACCATCTAAATGAGTTTGATATGTTTGATCTAGAATTTGTATGATGTTCATGCTATTAAAACAATTGTATACTACTAAATATGTATACATAATAAAGCCAAAATATATAATAAAATATAACAAAAGTAATGTTTGTATTAGTGATTTTAATTTAAATGCGAATTTGTACGGATAAAAAATAACACATACTGTATATTTCAATTGTATGTGCATTCGGTGGTACATATTTTTCACAATTTCAAATTAATATATACTTCCATAAGCTTTGTATAAGACCAAATTGAAAATAATGTTTAGACGTTGTTAAATTGCATTCGAAATATGTTTTAATATTTAAATTATAACTTATGTAGAAGTTCATACATAGAGTAAGTGCATTCTAATGGCATTCATAAATTAATACAGATCTAAATAGTATAATTATTACCATTTAAAATGGATTTATTAAAGGAGATCCCTATTTGCGGTAAGTTTTGTATTGATTTATAAGAGTGATTTTTGAATGTAGATGATTTTAATACGAAAGATACTTCATGCCTCAAATCAATCCTACGTGATCATCACACTATGACCTATTAACACCGCAGCAACAAACTAGAAGCAACAGGACGAGCAAACTGTACCATGTGAATTTATTTATGTGAGTCTTACACAATATATTCATTACAATCAGAGCAAATTGGCGTATCGGCCACGGGTCCCAGAGGCTCTGTGGTATCGGGCGACGGTGAGGGTGCTCCAAGTTGAATTTCTCCACTCGCTAACACTTGATGGCACCCGACAGGTAAGCTGGGACGGTGAAGAGGCTCTGGTGTCAAATAAATCGGCACAGAGATTTCCTCTGGGATGGGTGTTTGTGTCCCGTGAGTGGCTTTCGGAACTGGGGATGGCTGAGTATACCTTGTACGCTGACTCAAGGGAAGTGGACTTGCCGTACGGACGTGACTCGCAGTCGAATAAAAGTGTGATGTTTCTATATTATCAAAAAGTATGAAAAATAAGAAAGGATTCTTTCTAAGTTACATTTTCTTCTCTAACAATATCCGCCAATCAGCTCTCCATTCTGCGCTGCAAAGAAAACATTGAGTGTTATTGTGCTTAATAATAAACTTACATAATGAGCCTTTCACATTCTTCACAAATATTCTGCCCTGGTGGTAATCCGCCCGTGTTATTTGTAGCCGGCTCGGGACGCGTGACTGGAGCAGTTACGTGCCTTAGACCTGTTAGTGCAGCTCCAGCCGTTGGAGAAATTGCTGGTGCATCTACGTGACATAAAACATGGAGGAAACATGCAGTGAAGACAAATGCATTGTGAAAATGATGCAATTTTAAAAAATGAATATGACGAAACAATATTTAGACGATGAAATGAAGGCAAATAATATATCTTAGAGGTGCAGTAGCGGCTCGCTATAAATTTATTTTCTAATTGAAATTGATATGTTTACTACTAAGATGTATTCATCAATATATAAAAGACATCCAATAAATTATCATACTATAATATGATTCATACCTGGTTCGGGCTCATTATCGGCTTCCTGCAACATCTTGAAGACTTCGCTTTTTTCAGCATCATAGATTTTTTCGTTTTTCTTGAAGTTGACTCTGTGTATTGTAAAATAAAAACGTTATAACAACGTAAGATAAAATCTATATTCAAACAAATTTATAAAACATTACCCCAAAACTCCGCCGGCTAAAACTTCAGCCTGAGCGGATAGAGTTTCGGCAATTGTTTCTTCGCTGTAGATACCGACTGGTGTATTATATTGTTTATTAACAATGCTTTTGACGGTATCCCCATTTCCATTCATCTGGAAGCAATCGTTTAATAAGGCGGTTGTTTTCTTGACGTTGATAAATGTTAATCGTATCAGTTAAAAACATTTTTATAAGCTCTGGATCATGCACAGACCATGAGAAGTTTTTGTAAATCATGTATCGTATTTACAATACATCAATTTTTGTTTTCTGCATGCATGTAATGATGAATGATTTGTGAATGAATTATTTTGCAATACGTCGATTTAAATGATTTATAGCCGATGTAAAATATTATTCCTGAGCATAAAAACTTCTTTACGGTATATTCAAGGTCTCTTTATCCATCAGCTGAATTCCAATATTTGCTTTTAATATTATATAACATATATATATGCCATACACAATAAATATTAATGCTTATGTAAAGTGATGCATTCAAAATATAAATTGGGAATAAGTGCTTTGTAGTGCGGATAGAAAGCGAGTGCGATTGAAAAGATGCAATGAGGATTTAAGAATATTGATCATATGTACAGCGATTAAAACTATTGGTTCAATATAGTTTTTGTAGTATATAAACCAAACTTTAAAGATTGAAGGCATGCGTGCGATGAATAAGAAGTAAAAAAAGTAAAATGAGATATTTGGAAATGAACGCAAGAAAATGTGCAGGAAATTTATGCATGCTCATACGTAAGGTGTTTGCTTTAAGTGCTTGGAGAGGGTTCATCAACAGAGTGCAATGCTTTTGCAGCTGGAAGAGTAGGATTTGAAGAAAAGTTGCGTGGATATCACAATATCGAAATGGTGATTCGTGTATGAAATGAAAATGTCTTACGAAGTTGAATGGCTTGGCTGCGTTATTATATCCAGAGCCAATGTGTTGGACAGGCTGTTGATTTGCCTTCAAAGATGTTTGTGTAACAGGACTTACAGAGTTGAAAGATTTTCCCGTTGGAGTTGGAAGAGTTCCCGTTGGAGTTACGCTCGGCTTCCACGCGCTTCCACCTCTGAAATAAGAACACGATCAGTACAATAATTTCAAACACATTTGAATACCAAAACAATTCATATATTCTAATAAAATTGTATGTTCTGAGTGGAATAATTTCATTTTTGATTTAAAACAATTTAATAAGTGTACACACAAAAATTATAATATTGTTAACCCTTTGGCTGCTATAATGTTTTTCAAAGTAATGTCGAGAAATGCTACCCAATATTTTGCTATATTTATCTTTCTTATTTGATCTTATTAGCGTGCGAGTAAGACGCACAGTGGCGGATTTTCATGAATGTGCAAGCAGTGGACGCCTTGGGCCTCATATAATTAGGGCGCCTGCTAAATACAGGGGTGCTCAACAACTACATCCACTACTTAATGCACTGAAAGGTCCTATAGTTTTTGTTTTTAGCAGGAATAGATAACATTTCTAGTCATACATATTTTTCGTGGATTTTTTCAATTATTTTTGTAAAATTAAATACTTATAAAATACTTAAAGTAATGGATAGAAGTAAAAGAAAAACCGTGTATTTCAAAGGAAGAGCATACATTTATTGGATTCCTTGAATTTCGTGTTGGATCAAAAATCTTTTAGGCCCTCAATTAATTTATGAGTCCTTTATGATTTGATTCGCCACTGGATTTGTGTAATAATATATCGATTTGAAATCCCTTTCTACTCATTCAAGAGCGAATAAATGACGCAAGACAACAGTGGGAGAAATCATAGCTTTCGTCACTATAATCATGGAAATAAGACCAAATATTTTAGCATACTGGTATACAAATTCAAGATATATCCAATGATTTGGAAAAATTATGACAAAAGATAGAGTTTGGAGTTAATGTTTACTAAACAAAAATCATAATAGGTGGAGTATAAAGTTTTGTCCACTATCAAGAAATTGTAACACATCACTCAATAAGTTGGTAGGATTTTTTTATTGGTAGGCAGATCCGTTAATAGGGTATGAAGCGCCCGTGGCAAGAATCTTTTTAAAGTTAACTGATACTATTACAAATGCAATATATTAAATACTATTATAATGTATGTTTTAAAATAATACACAAAAATAGTCCCAAAAGTACCCGAAATAATATATAGATGGCAGTTATTGTTGTAACTATGATAGAAAGTGTCTAGACGCTACGTTGCTTGATCGTACAGATCATAAAAAATGCGGCGAAAAGCCCTAAGATAAGACGAAGTAGCCATAAGGTTTGCATGCTCAATCGGTCCGCTTTTCGGACCGCTGATATGACGAATGAGCGCCTCTCGATCAGATGCCATACCTGAACATAACGATTACGAATAAAAGAGGGATTAGACGACTTGTATTTTATAAAAACGGGTAGAGTCAATCAGTGTTAGTCCAAGCAAAGTAGAATGGTCGAGTAAAATAAAAAGCATGTGCAACTCTCAACCGGGTCGTTATTCTGCGTTTTGCGCCCCAAGCCCAGTTGCGCCCGTGGCGGGCGCCTGCTTTGCCACGCATTTTGCATATTCTCAAAGTGTACACCTTTAAGAATATATCCTCCAAAAGAATTTCCACAATTCCAATTGTTTACAAAGTTATAGCCATTTTAGTGACGCACGCGGCAATTAATACGGTCCCCAAACAGAATGGAATCTTTAAACGCGTTTTTCTCTAAACTTCTTTTTTTTTAACACGGTTGACATGATATCTCAAATTCTAATCAACCGATTTACTTCAAATTTGGTACGAACATTCGCTATATAATCATTTTGCAAAAAAATGCATAAAAAAGGGCCTACAACAAGATTTTTTTTTACCAACCTATAATTTTTTTTTGTATATTTCTTAAGCAAACTACAATTGAATTTGTTCTACTCGTCCTAATGTGCCTTCCCTTATATTTTTTAATTATGAGTTGAGCTAAGTTGAAGCCCCTAAATTTTATGAGGCTCGAAGAAACAGCCCCTCCTGCCCTCCGTTCTGACAGGCTCTGGTTGTGGTATTTATTTTAATACAGAAATTGACGTCATCAACGACGCTGTTAGTAATCCTCATCCGTGTCGCAAGCGTCGATATATCGCTCTTTAGCAGTTTAAGGCCCGATCCACACTATGATGCCAGTAACGGTTCGATCTCGCTCCGGTCTCGGTCCAATCAAATATTCTTACACGAGAAACAATGAGCACTCTAACAAACACTCTGGAACGATACGATATTGTGAATATGCTCATTGTTTCTCGTGTAAGAATATTTGATTGGACCGAGACCGGAGCGAGATCGAACCGTTACTGGCACCATAGTGTGGATCTGGCCTAAGGGTATATAGGGATTTTGTTTGCATATTTTATACTGTTTCCAAAACAAAAATGTAGATCATCTGTTTGTTTTACTAATGCTAATGAATTAGACTCCTGATGTTTTTCTAGTATAATTTTCATAATAATACAGTGGGTTTTTTCGTACGAAGCAAAACTAAATGACTGCGCAAGAGCATCCATTAGTTTACGAAGACATTGTTATTGACATTAATCAGCATCATCAGTGAGAAATTCCCATGACCGTGACCGTGTTCTTCGATCCCATTGTTTATACAGCCAAGTCACGAATCATAGTCAAACAATTTGTCCGCTGATTGCCAAGAGAAATTAGACTTTTGTATGCAAATTTGTATATTTTTAATAATCATACGGGAGTGTAATATCAAAAGAAATTTTAAAAAGTATTTTACAAAACGATAAAATTCGAAAAAACCATAATTCGATTACATGTGATAAGCATTTGAAACGAGACCATTACATTTTTGATTCCTGACATTTAAACATAATTTATGTTCGTGTCTTTGAAAAGATTAAAACCCGTTTCTTTTGCGCCTTAAAACTTGGTCACGACCTTGAAAATCATAGTCATCTTTTGCATTTGAATTATTGCAAGCAAGATAACAAAAGCTCGTAAGAAGGCAATAAATATTAATTTTATTATAGCTGGATACACTTGAACCTTGGCATTGCGGCCAATATTTCTATACAGCAATAACCCTATTAGTGCCGGGCGCCAATGCATCATCGTTATCAATATTTGCGAAAAGTGCCAACGTCGATATATCGTCGTGTACGCGACGACGAATCAAACCGAATCAAACTATCATTTTTCTTACTTGCAAATACGTTTTAAAAAATAAATTTGGTTTTTTTTTCAACAAATATTGGAATACTATCGGCATTCATTTATCCTCTTTTTTATTCAGTCAGCACCAAAAGAGTTAAATAACGATGAACTTAGTAATGCCATAAAGCTGTCATGCAATTTGGTGGTCTTTTTTTACATAAATAAATCTGGCATTATTTCATAATGGCATCATTTTAATGTCAAGCTCATTATTTTGACACTGAAAAAATGCATCCGAATTCGCATCAAACGATTTTAAACGCCAACAACTCGTCGTAGATCATCTTCAAATTCAAAATGATGCGCGATTCAACAATTTAATTGTAATATTCAAATGGCATTGAATTGCATAATTTAGATAAATTCCCTCATTGACCCAATAATTTCTGCCAAGAATTAGAGAATTTGGACGAAAACCTTGTATTTTCTAAAATATCACAACTCTTCAACAAGTCAAAGAATTAAAAGTAATTTTTGAATTTAGTTTCGTATACACTCGAACTTCTTTTTGTGCGATTTCAAAGTTATGCGGTTTTTTAAAGCAATTTTATATTTTTTTAATTTCATAAAGAGTACGTATCGAGTAATTTTGGATATAATAGGAAATAAACCATCAACACTGACCGAAGTTTGAACATAATATTTTATTTGGGACTGTGTAAATCATATTGCTGCAATTAAAACTATGACTTTTTTTGAGTTAGGGACTATAATGACATCTTTACTAATTATGAATTATATTGTTGGAAAGAGAAAATCTACACAGAACAATGATGACATTGACACTGAGGTATACTATTTCTTCCGAAGAAAGAGAGCGATTATAAGTCATATCGAAACTTTTTTTTTTGTGCGATTTCGGGTATATTTTATAAAGCTATTTCAAAGTTATGCGGTTTTTAAAATCCATGGAAAGCATCTTTACTTTTTCTATGTAAGTCATAGCTTTTTTTGTGCGATTTTCCGCGGAGCGCATCTACCGCACAAAAAAGTTTTAAGTGTAGTTTTTTTGAAAAAATTAAAAGATTTGTGATCAAAATTTGTTTTAGGTTAAAAACCCAAATGGGCCCAAGGTTCTTCAAAATTCAGGATACTGTCTATATATTATTTCCACTTTTTAGCTACTTTAGTAGCTACTAGCAGACTTTTAAACTACCATTTTGACTCGATTTTTTTTCATGTTCAATCCGTTAGAACTTGTCGATAATTATTGTTTTTTAGAAATATTTTAGTTAAATATAATATTGGTGACGTCTTTATGCAGCATGTTAAATAAACAAAAAGTCAACCCTTTTATAGCGACTAGATAGGGACCACGCTATAGAAAATTAAGCACCCAAACAAAATTTGTACGTGTTTAGTTTGTTTATAAGTTCAAGTGACTAACACGCGCGATTGGCTTGGGTAAAAGACGTTATAGGAGGGTTGACTGTAAATTTGAATATGTTCTTTATGTGTATAAAGTTCAAATGATGAACCTCATAGATCTGTGCGGACGGTATTCATAAGGTTGACATAATTTAACCGCTAGGCAGTCAATAGAATTTCAATAGAAAAAATGCAAATATTTGCGTCAGAGAATGATGTAAATATGCGCCAAGGTCGCGCAAGTATTTTAGACGATATATATTAAGAAAAAATCATCTTGCAGAATATTTGATTGACAATAGGCTAATTTTGAAGTCAGCACTTGTATTGGCAAGGGGCCTAAATATTTTACAAGTAAAAACAGAATGAATAGCAACCTCTGTACGGTCAAATCGAAGTTTTGACCAGCGTTCACGATGACGTCCTGGGCTTCCTTGTGCTTCAGGCTGAAGACATCGGTGGTGTTGACTTTGATGACCGAATCCCCAGCTAATAGTCCAGCTTTTTCTGCTGGGCTGCCGCCGTTCACCTGATGAACAAAAAACATAAACTATGAAGCGTCACAATAAATTTCATCGCAATTCCCATACAAAAAATTAGTAGACGTGAAATTTAATAGCATCACACGAGTGGTTAATATATTGTATTAGAAGTGGTGTTGTTTCGATAAGAAACTTTCATGGCATTGTGTTCGCTTCAATTCCCATACTACTGAAAATTACGCTCAAAAACTATGGATACAAAGAATCGAGAACGAATCTCATCCGTTAAATAAATGATCGTTCACAGCTAATTGTAAAAAAGCGAACAAACTCGCCCAACAATCGAATCAGATAAGTTTTGTACGCTCTTGCTTTAATTTATGTATGCGATTTGTCGAATTTAAATACGAGGGCTTGAAGCTAATTTTGACCGCCCCTGATGTTGTTTCGCAAACAGGACGATTAATCTTGTTTTCGTCAGACGTTCCAAATTAATTTTGGCTAGTTTGTTTTCAAAATTGTCAATATTGATGGCCAACTAGTAAATTAGTTCATGGAAGAAAAAAACTTATGATACCAATTCCATTTGGGAGACGTCCAAATCTGTCAGGTGTGTGTGTGTGTGTACAAATGTTAAGTAATCGTCGTTGAAGCAATTTCGACCATCGAAGCCAATCTTTTTAAGCTCGAGGATAGTCCACTAGAGCTGCATATAGTAAGAAGAGCGTCATAATTCTCGACGAGAAATGGTTCATTGTCAGCATTTCGTAACAAAAAGAAGAGAACGAGCCATAAACATAAATCGTAGTGCAACAATTCAAATCTCCATATTTTAGATTCGAAGAGCGCTCTGACTGTCCACTTTTTGAACAGCATTCCTGGAATGATAAGTAGGTGAAAGTGGTTCTCGGATTAGGCTTTTCTTACGATTCCAAAGCACTATTTTAAGCGATGAAAGTCAAAGTTCGACTAACAACAACGGCATACAATACCCGAAGATTTTACTACCAAAACATCTAAAATAATTCCAACAAGATGTGTATATTTTTACTATAACATGTTCAATATTTGCACCTGGAAAGTCTTAGAAGATATTGGCAAGCATTGGGTTTATATTAGTCCATAGATTACTAAAAAATCGTATCAAAAAATTAATGCTTGTTGACTGTGTGTGAAAATACAGTTTAGTTAAATTGACCATAAAATATACAAAAACTCTCAACTGACTCAGTGAATGAATGAGACAAAGGGTTGTTGGCTGGGCCGCATAAATATCCATTGATGATTGTTAAATTCTAGACATTTTCTGAATGAATATAAATAAATTTTAACACTTTGACGTACACAGCCGTCAAATCCCGTCACGCGTCAGATTGAAACAAGGCAAACAACGCTACTATCAACAATCAATGTCATTGATTCAAAACAATATAGTAATTGTATGTTTTAGCGACGGTTTAACTCCAATTTTACGTTCGTAAATCGCGAAAATCGTTATTCCAGACGTGTGCATCAACCGGGTAAATTTATAACCCCTACGTAGAAGTTGAAATTGAAAATTAAAGCGAATTAATTCGAAAATATTATTAATGAAGAATGCTTATCATAAAAGAAGGAATAAAATGTTCTAAATTAAGCAAAAAAAAAGTTATTCATCGCTCAACTGCCAGCGACTCACCGGTGAGTCGATGTGTATTTTTTGGAGAAAAATATATAATTTTAAATACATAAAAATCATTATGCTAGGGACGCATATTGACGAATCCATAAATGTCTACACATTTATTTGATCTTGGTGTTTCCGTTTAATTTTTAAATAAATTCAACACGGATCATAAGGACTGCCCATTGAATGATCTTTGCTACGTAATTGAACCTATATTGGGATGTATTGGTCAGAATGCCTTGTAAAAAGCTGTTCTTATTAGTATTAAATTAAAAATATTGATTGTGTTGTGACAGCCCTGAACAATAAGTGCTCAAAATTCACATATAATGTCATCCTTTTGCGTATTTTGATTTTAAAGTGGCTAATTATTATGGAACAGGGGCTTTAAAAATTATAGGACAGCTAAGAAATAATTATGCATAATTAGTGTAATTACATTTTAAATGAATAATCATGAGGAATTGATAAAATACATTTTAATCCCTTAAATAGGTAAGACACAGTGTTTTGTTCGAGTTCCAGTGATTCAGAAAGAGTATTCTTACACGTTAAGTTTGAGTTGATTGTATAAATCTTTAACCCAAATTAATCGACTAATAATGATATGTGAATGATATAATGAATCAATTTCAAGTGTAATGTTTATGTTGATTTGGAGAAATAACCGAATATTGTGTGCTATCGACAGTGTTTATATATTTATGTACAAGCTTCATACACGCTGCGATGGTCCTGACAGATAAATGGATTTGTACGGGTGATAAGTGGCCGATATACAAATAAAATGTTAATGTTGTTTGAATTATACTCGCATCTATCGATAGGGGAGCTCTCGTCTATGCGTTTTTTGAGTCCAAATTCAAATTTGCGATCAAATGCGTCATAATTTTAGGCTCAAGTCGTTTTTCGTACGCTTCCGAACTAAAAATCGGATCCGACAGCATAAATACCAGCTCAGTCACGATTATCGATAAGCTCCGGTGCTCCAATTCGTATCCAATTATGAAGATATCTGCATCTGGAGCGCGGAAACGAAACCTCATGACAATAGAGCCAGATTAAATATTCCTATTACGAAACCGGCAACACGAAAAAGGCCATAAAACCAGCTTTATATTTTATAATCTAAACGGAAATGCGTTTTCGTATCTGTCCGCTGTATCTGACCAACAAAAGGTTGTACGTTGGCCATATGACGCAAGCCTACAAAATAACACACAAAAGCAGCGAAGATTGTAAATTATTACCAAATAAATACGATTCTTACCTTCGTATATCAATCGGATAGGTAAATATTTGCGGCCTCCTACGGCTATGGTATTTATGACTTGTAAAACAATAAAACTTTGCATATATATAGCGCGGTAGTTGCAACGTGCCTCAGATAACGTTATCGCTGCATGTTTATACTTCTTCGACAAAGAAGAACTCATTTTTGCAGACTGCAGAAAATATTTCTATACCTGAGATATCCGCGGAATGCGTCCAAAACGAGGACAAGGCGCCTCCGACGTTATCGTCAGAGAAACGAATCGGATTACCCAAACTGGTGTGCTGCAGGATTTGAGAAGCACTCGATATTTTTGTTGGGACCATTTATCATGGCAGATCGAGATCTGATAATGGCAACTGGTATATAGGGCAGTAATAACTTATGTGAGGTATTGAGGCCACTTTTTAACTGGCTGGTCAGAGAAAGCTTCCAATACGATCTCCTTTATTCATTGTCATCATCTCTGACCTTTATTGCGATATATGCAGTTTGACCTGAAGACTATTTAAGCAGCAACAAGTCCATTATTCGCCGTCGATTGGCTTCTAGGCATCAAAACTAAATCATTTTAATCCGTGTCAAACCTTTAACGATGAACAGGCAGACTTCAAAGAATTTGTAGAGAGGACAAACATCACATAAACGAACTGATGCTTATAGACCACGAAAGAGCCTTCAAGAAAATGAGTATAGTGACGATAATTACAATCTTAAAATGATGAAGAAACGTCTGTAAATATGACAAGACAAGGTAATTCATATTAACCCTATTAATGCCGCGCAACGATAAATCAACATCGGCAACGCTTGCGCAAAAGGCCAACGACGATATATCGTTACGAATGAGATGGCGCTCTATCTCAAAATAACTTCCTCAATCGATAAATATATTATGAAGGAGTAATTAAATGTCGTATTCTAAAGATCTTAACTAGTATCATGACATTAATTTGCAAGATTGACAATATGATTAGGATGATAATATTGGTTATAAATATAAAAACGATAGAATATTGACGTTATAATAAGTACACGAATCACTTATTTTGTAGCAGGTAATGCTTAAATTAGATACTATATTTGCTTGTCCGCCACTTATCTGTCAGGACCGTCGCAGCGCGTATGAAGCTTGTATTTAAATATACAAACAATACACTTAAAATACACTTGAAGTCGATTCATTTTATCATTCACATATGAGTCTAAATAAATTTGGGTTAACGATCTATACAATCGTACGATGTGCGCAAGATACTCTCAACGTCTTTGTCTGTGTCCTAGCTCAACGTGTAAGAATGCTCTTTCTGAATCACTGGAATTCGGACATAACATTGTGTCTTAATCTTTAAAGGGTTAATGGGAATAGCATTTAATTTTGCCTTACTAGTTCGGCGGGGGACTGTTTGTGGCTGCACTATGATGATGATTTTATTTCAATATCTATTTGTATGATTTTCAACAATAAAAAAAACGTTGAAAAACCATAAAACAACTAAAATTCTTCTTTTAACTGTATCAAATGTGTTAATAGACATAAGACATCATTTAAATGGGATTTTATATATAAGAATAAGTGATGAAATTATCATTATAATTTTTCACTATTCCAGGAAATCAATCATCATATTAATATTTTAAATCTTCCTGGAACTAGCACACATAATCTAATATATAAAAATGATGTGGGTTTTGTTCGTATGAAATGCGCTTCCATACCGTACTTTGGATTGCAATAAGAGTTCGTCCACTTATTGCTAAGGATTCCGCGAAGTAATATAGGCTTAGTCTAATATATAAAAATCAATGTTTGTTTGTCTATATTTAATGCGCTGCCATACTGTTCATTCGATTGCGATAAAACTTTGCCAACTTATTGTTTGCACTTTCTCAAATAATATAGGTATAGTACAATTAACTTACAGTAGATCTTATATATAAAAATCAATATTTGTAATAAAATAAAATAAATTTCATTATTTCTATCATTCCTAATTAAACAAGATAACACTTTCAATTTTTTATTTCAAATTATCTTTTGTGTTTCCAAATGAACGCCCAGAAAATAGTGTTGTTCATCTTGCTTTAAGATGATCTTTGATCAATATATTTTGGAAGTTAAGTATGTGATTAGCTTATTTCGTCATCCATAAATCTTGCTCCAACTGGTTTCAAATATTTTTTAGATCTTTGCTGAACAACTTGTCGATCTGAAGAAATCAAAGATTTGCGCTTCAATTGATGATCTTAGTTTCCAGTGCGTCCGGGTTCAACCGTTTGCTTTCAATCTCCTCAATCCCCATAGAGATCAACCGTAAACCCACTTTATGGTTTCATGGAAGCTCAAGCCACAATCGCCCATTTAACAAACCGTGGTTTATATGGATTTGAGCCCTGGGGCTATGTATCGCGACTGGATGTGGAATCGAACGGGAAATACCGGAGAAACCAGAAATAAATAGGATATTCGTCATAAAATAATGCATCGAGCCGATTTCACTGCTAAACGGATTCCACTACACAACGCAGTGTGGTTGTGGCGAGGCAATAAATTGCAGCTCAAACGATCCTCTGATCTCAACATTTTTACGATACATGGATGTTAACAGCCCAGAACATCTATTAATAATATTCCGGGCACTAATTAAAGCGTGACGCACGGGTGTGTCGCGATGAATTTTCCATCAGGCGACTGAATCACCGGTGAAATGAGGCGCAATCCCACATCTATGCGCATTTACACGTTGATTCATTCATACTGTCCCGCAGGTACACCAAATCATAGTCACTCACGTCCAATTATGTCATAGCAAATAAATTTTGCAATCGTACACGTGCGTCAATATACAATAATTACTCATTCATGCATTGTGTCATGCATACAATCAAACAATGCTCAATTGCCAATGAATACATATATTAAAATAAAAATGCAATATTTAGATCGGAGCGCCGAGATATTCACGTTTGTACACCGGTGTCTTCGTGGCGTTTGACCGTCTGTAAATGCACGTAAAGATGCAAAATTGGATGCGATTTTTTCGCATAAATTCGCCCGAAATGCATGCGCAAAATTAGATGCAATCCGATTTGCAATTTAGAAGCCATCCTCAATTGTCTGCGAAATTATTTTATGGCACTTTAGAATGTAGGACGGCATTCGCAGACGTTAATGGCGTATAAACAAGATTAAGAATAATGGAAACGGTACGGAATGGTCTCATCAAAATAAAACGCATTCACTTGGTCGTAAATTTGTCTTATGATATATAAACAGCTTGCACGTTGCAGATTGCATAAATATTTGAGAAACGTGCATCTCGCGTATTGCAAGCAGATAAGGAAATCTCACATCCTACAGCAATTATTTCTGCAAATGGATAATTAAATTGGACGGCGTAATGGAAATATTTGATGCTTTTTAAATCTCCATTGGAGTCACATTCGTCATTCGATTATTCCTACAAAGCTGATTATTTCTCATTTTATATTTTTGATAAAACTAAACGAAAACTATCGCGATGATGTTGTTGCAAGTATCTAACTTGCCACGGGCGCAAACAAATCACAGAAGGTCCCGGGTACGCATTTATCCCTGAAAATGCCACAAAAATCCCTAAAAGAGAACGCAGTGGCCAAGCGGTCCGCTTTTCCGACCGCCGATATGACGAATGACACGCCTCCTGATCGGACGCCATACCGAACGATTACGAGCTTTGAAAACGAAGTTGCCCGAAGAAGACTGATCAGATGGATTGTTTAAATTTTACAATCAGTAAATGTATATTTCACCATTTTCATATTTATCGGATTACAAGTACTCCTTTCAAAAATTCCGAACTACAAGGGATCGAAACTAGTACTTTATAGTCCGACAAATTTGATAATTCAACAAGATTTTAGCGTTTAACTTTGATTATATTTCCCAGATTTCTAGCAATATTTGCAACAATTTGTCTGGAATCAATTATGTTTCTATCGATTGCGACAAAATCTTGATTGGGAACCAATAACAAATAAGTCATTGAATTTTATGTTCACAATTGCTATGATTGCTTTTACTATGAATCATTTTTACATGTATATTTGCATTCTATGCACTGATCGATATGTGATTTGGATATGAAACATTTTTTATCAAAATGTATCGATTGTTCATCGTCATTTGCTTTCATTGTGGCTGATTTGACTTCATAAAACACCATTTTGCATTCTCATACATTCTCATTGAGCCAATTGTGTGCTGAATTAATTATTTTAAACGTAGGCTCGATAATTTTATACTTTGCTCAACAAAGTATGTCCGAGATGAGGATCGGAATGAATGGACCGAAGAGCGCCCATAAACATTCTGGTGAATGATGCGAAATTGCTCAGCTGTTAAGACGAGGGTTGATGTGTGTTTTTTTATATTGTTATTAATAAAAGAAAGGTTTTACATTCCTCAACAGGTAACCTACCTGTCCTCGGAGATTCCATACCGAATGCGTCATCGAGTCCAGACTATGTTGCTGGAAGGAATTTCGGCACTGAGCCATTAATAATGTACGACAAGTATGCACCACTTTAATGGGATGCCTGACGACTTATGAGCCTTAGGTCAAATAGCAAAAAAATCCCAATATATCCTCGGGTTATTTATGTGTGAACCGTTTCGGATTTGTCGAAGTTGCTTGGCAAGTATCGATCAGCCTTGAGATAGATCTCATCGCAAAATCATAGCAATGATTTGAATCATCAGACTGGCAGATGAATTAACATGAATGAATAATCACTTCGTAATAAATGGATAGTTGGTTTTTTTTTTTAGAAGAGTGGTTAGCAATTGACAAGCAGGAGCGTCGACAATAAACGAGGACAACCGTTTCTTTGTGGATTTTTTGCTTTCATCCCGTTTGTGCAAAATTCATTCATCTTCAGGGGTTACTTACAGCATCAGCAATATAGTATTTATAATATGATGAAATTCCATTTGCTATAACTGAAGAATATTATGTTTAAATCAATTATCGACTGCTCAATGGTTTTTTCTATTTGAATTCGTTACGTTTTTCTGGATATCGAAGAATGTCATTGCTGAGATTTTTTTTTGGGAAAAAAATCGTGACTAAATCATTCAAGATTCTTCACCAAAGCGTCTCGATAAATCTGCAATAATTAATCATTGGAGCATTAGATCTCGATCTGATTTTTGCCGTCTATGGCAATAGATAAGAATCACTGGACAAAGGTTTAGAAAATAGCGCGATTGTTAGTCAGTAAAATTGTTAAGCTCAGTGCTATTCAATATTACAACGAAATGTTATTTATTATTTGAAATTAATATACAAATATGATTATTTTCACCCCTGATATAAGACACAGTTGTATCCGAATTCCAGTGACTCATAAAGAGCATTCTTACACGTTGAGTTTGGAGAGAAACAAAGACGGAGAGAGTATCTTGCGTACATTGTACGATTGTATAGATCGTTAATCCAAATTTATCGACTAATAATATGTCAATATAGTGTATTGTTTATGTTTACTTGAAGAAATGACCAAATATTGTATGCTATCCACAATGTTTATTTATTTATATACAAGCTTCATACACGCTGCGACGATCCTGACAGATAAATGGCGGGCAAGCAAATATAACATCCAAGTTTATGATTATTTTTAACTAGCTCACTACTTACACTAGGGCTTCGAACCGTTATGTTTTGCATTTAGGTATTTGTTCCGGTTCAGTTTCAAGTATTTATATCGGTTTAATTGCTGTTTTCGTTCCGGGGATTTCTTTCCATTCAGAAAAATTTATTCCCTCTTTTATAATAAGCAATATTATTATATTATTGAATCAAGTAGAGTCAACCCTGTTAAGAGTTATCTTGTTTAATTAGGAATGATATTTTTTTGGTTTTATTATAAATATGAACAAACATACGAACATCGATTTTTATATATAAGATCTACTTAAAGTTAATCGCACTTTATCTATATTATTTGAAAAACTGCAAACAATAAGTTGGCAAAGTTTTATCGCAATTGAATAAATGGTATGAAAGCGCATTAAATACAGACAAACAAACATTGATTTTTATATATTAGACTATGCCTATGTTACTTGCGGAATTTTTAGCAATAAGTGGACGAACTCTTATTCCAATTCGATGAACGGTATGGAAGCGCATTTCATACGAACAAAACCCACATTCATTTTTATATATTAGATATATAGGAAGAGATAAGCTTAACGAAATGCATAATAATTACTTAAGATTACAAGCTGGAATTTTGGATATTAATTTAACAGGACGAACAAGGAATAAATATTAAAGTATTCATTAAGTAATACAATCAAAATCATTCTGCATAAATATGATGAAGATCACGTATATTCAAATATAACCCGGAATTTTTCTTTTGTGAATCACAGATCGATATGAATAAGCGCAGCTTGTGAAATAATCAGTAGTTAAGCCTTAACATATACGTTCAGTAAAACCATGAATGAGCGAGATGTAACATCCTCTGTTGCGCAACGCGTAATTATTCATTTTCTCGTACGAAGGCGTGCAATCAAGTAAATTTTTGGGAAGATTTAAAGCACAGTTCTCCAAGTAAGACCCAAACAATAAAAAAAAGATGGATTTTATTTAAAAGGGAAGTTTATTAATCATATGGAACAGCGATTGACCATAAAAGAGCAAGAACTTGCTCGGATCATATTAGATAAATATTTATATCGTGGATCAAACCTTGGATACTTCGTTGTAAAACTCGATCATTTCATTGTAACAATGACATAAATATCCATCAGAGCTGAATCTCATGGCGTTTTTCATCTGAAATACTTTAAAGGTCGGTATGATTATCAAGCCATGATATTTTATAATTTATTAACTCGTCCCTATCTTGCGTTTTCAGCCCGAAGAAAAATGACGTTGTCAGTTTGTCCATCTAACTTAGCACGATTAAATTCGGCGTGATTTATTCGACAACTGCGATCAAAATCCACCGCGAAAAGTCGATGGAATGTCTGCAAAAATACAAGCTGAAGATCGCAGCTCTGTTCGTCGTGGCCACACTTCGAGCCACGATCCGATCTCGTTTTCAACGCCACCAACAAAAGGTTAACTTTCAATTATTCGGTCGCTGAGCTGATTTGCCATCTAACGATTCCATTAACAATTACTTCTTGTGCGGTATCAATCACGGGATCAATACCATCTTGAGACGCCTTGAAAAACTGGTTAACGCCAAGGTTGCAAATGCCTAAAAAATACCTGGAAGATCCCAGATCGGTCTCGTATAATTCACGTTTGTGCATTTGTCGACGTCTTGATATAGAAATTGACAGGTTTCGTGGCAATAGTAGTAGAATAGCAGTACTGGATACTGTGGGACATTTCTTTCGACAATTGACATTTGTGACCGCAGAACCAATAATGGAAATTCTGCGACGGATTTATGTTCCGATTTCCAACCGAGTAGATTTAATTCAATTATATTTCCAAGGATATTTATCTGTTTTTTAGCAAATAATTCGCATTGTCCTCTAGCCTACATCAAATCAGACGGTATGAAATCATTAAACCAATTTAAAAACGTTATGCAATACAAATGCCTTTTTATATTACTAATTTACATTGGCCTTAACACTTTACAGTCCGGGTGTTCCACGCTAGAATTTGCCCAAATTACGAGACATTCGCTAGGAATTCATGATGTAAATAGAGGCTTACTAAATCTACGACTTGCATGTATTTTTTATTTGGCCGACGAATGACATTTATATATATATTTTTATACGATCAAAATATTGACATAAGTATGTATTATCATACCTAAAAATAGATTTAAATCTATATCAAATTCGTACGACATTTTTTTCAAGCTAAAGTTACGTCATTCTCATCACGCATAAATGCGGGAATGGATTGTGAAGCGTTAATAAATTTTCAATTCAATTCAATTCGTTTTTCAATATTTTGATACAAATTTTATCATGAATTAGGCATTAATTATCAGGCTTAAATATTATTACTGACCAAGAATTTAATCTTTTTAAGTTATTTGTTAAGAAACGTATAAAGAACCAGGGGGCAAAATAGCACCGATTGATAAACGAAAACATATTTAAATCTACATATATCCTCAAAAACATAAGATCTTTTTCAACAAAATACCATCGAGAAGATCTCATCATTGAACACACAAAATATTTTCGCGATGAAAGCAATTTTGCAGCAGTTCTGCGTAAACTAACGCGTTTATTATCAGAAAACCGTTGGAATATTTTCATTTAATCGATCCATTTACATGTAGTGTATAAAAATGTATTTATGTTAAAAAATCGCATCAGTTTTATTTATGAACATCATAAATGGAGATTTTAATCTTCCATTTCCCCAATTATTACTATGCTTTTTTCGGCGATATTTTCTGGAATAAGTCCGCTGTGCAAAAATAAAATTAATGCTATTAACATTTTCGAATCAATTAATATAATATATTATGAACATGATTATATGATCAGCTAAGGATGTGTTGTATAATATATAATAAAATAGGCTTGCTACTGGTCTAGTGGTTGCTTTATGCCTCTTATAGACACACACGCATACACTATAAACGATTCCTCTACAATTTCCAGCCTATAGATGTTTCACTTTTAAAACATCCATACATTTTCTTGACAATGTTATTTCAAAAACATGCAAAAAGAGATTCCGATGTAATTGGATGCCAATAGGGCTGTAACATCAGATCAATTTTTATTAAAATCAAGAAGAATTTGTAGAAATTTCGCGTTGAAAATATTCCGAAACGAATTTATGATTTTACCATCGCACGTTTGCAGTCGAACAATATTTTCGTTTGGACAGGTGTTTTTCGTTAATCTTTTTGGGTTAACCGAATTCGAATGTATACTAAACACCGCGAATGATGTAACACCCATGTGTGCATTTGGATAACTTTTATGAGCCCAGAAAAGTAGAACACATATTCGATTTGTTGCCATAACTTTTAGTATCAACAAACGATGCAATCCGTCGAAGAAAGGTTTCCAACGATCCGGGAAATTAAAAGCACTGTCGCGATGGTGCTATGGAAAGTTCTTGGAACAACAGGTGTATACAATTCAAATTATCGTCCATCCAATAATAGACTACATTCAGGTCATCTTCAGAGCTCGTCCGATGCGTCGATAGCATGATTTTTATAGTTCCGCAGGTCAAAGTGCTTGGGAAATTCCATGAAAATATTCGCTTGGCAATAGCGGACGATTCGGTCGTTTGAAATTGGATAATTCCGGAAATCTTAAAGTGGATCTTGCTTATTGGTATTGGATCTGTTATGAAGGTTATTACCAGACGATTACGCGTGTCGTGTGACGGTAACTTTCTTCTGACGTCATACAGGTGGGTGCAAGTAGCTGACGTCAGCGAGAAAGCTGGTGTAGCCAAGGTGTGATGTGGCATACCTGGGCCAGTGCATCATCATCATCGAACGATGGCCTCGGGCCAAGATGAAAGCTGAAGATCAGACCGGTCCAGCCGAAACGTTTTATGGGTCACAGATGCACCAGCAGACCCTCGAAACGATCTGCAGCAACGACTTCGATGCTGGCGAACCGATATTTTCCATGGAGAAAGACAATCAACCAAGCAAAAATATCGTGAATATCGAAATAAGATAATTTTTTGTCAAATATCACCTTAGATCAATCAAGATCAACCTTTGAGCGATCCACCAGATCATGTGTTATCAATTTCTTTCTATTATAGCTATGAAGTCGTTGACAACAAAGCGCTCATCTTTGTTCAAACATCTGTTTATTACATTATTTACGAACCGTAAGAAAGTACTTTGTACCTTAAAAATAAAAACAGATATTTGCATAAGGTAATAATGAACTTCAACTGAAGGTCTAGACGAGCCAAAAAGCATTAAACTGTACAGACAAACAGAAAAATACGCCAGCAATGAAACACTCATACATAATGCTGCGGAAGATATTAATCAGTTTGAAAATTAGCTTCATCAATAATTTGGATCAAAGAGTGACCATAAGGATTCGCTGCGGTCGTAATTTTGGTCGTATTATAACATTATTTAGACTATTTGAATATGCTCAAGCTAAAAATGTTCGCATTTTATAAAGATGTGCTTATTAGAGCATGCAACATGTTTATCACTAGACTCAACGCCATCATTAGGTCCAAGGGTGGTCGGCAATAAACTCAAATTTATATAATTTACGGCCTAATTGGCAACACTTGGATTGGAGATTGCTACTTTTGGATAATTGGGTACTTGTTAATTCAGTCCCTAATAAAAAAAATACACAATAATGACATCAATTTGCAATCACGCAATTTGAACTTTAATCAATAAAATTATGATGTGCATATTTCTTAATAAGGATGAATTTATTATATGACCACTTTTTATCAAATTAAATGAATGATTCATTGCAATTGTGGTAAATCTGATATTTTCCACTCAGAATTTTCCAGAAGATCTTTGATCTGAAGATAACGCTAAAAAATGTATTCGTCCATTGCGGAATGATCTCCAAGGGTTTAAAGACGATCGTTTTGAATTCTTCAAAGCAGTCCCGGCGAGGAATTTTAAAATATTTATGTTGGATGCATTTTCTTCGTCGGGCGATCTTCATGCGCCCGGGCAGATGCAGTGATGCAACGCAGCTCCGTAAATAGACGCCGACTACAATTCCACTGACATGTATGCAAAACTGCATTTAATTGGAGCACAACCGGTCGGTGGTTCTGTACTATCTTCGAATTGATGCAATTTATTATCCGTGTCGATAAACAACGAGGCGAGCTTCGTGCCAACCGCGCCGATAATAACCGATTAACCGGCGAGAGAATTATCTGCGGCCATTTCCTTTTTGCCGTGGAAAATGAATGAACTGGATGAGTTTTCTGAAGCTAAAACCATCGAACAGACATGGAAGATCTATAAAGATTGGCGTCGTTCCAGATGGAGTGCCGCGGGTGCTTTTTTTGGTGAACTAGAACTAGAAAACGTTCGGAAATCGGATGTCAAAGTGAAAAACTCAACATTGACGATATTCATAGATTTGTTCTGACCCATTTCAATCAACTCTAGACGACTTTTTTTAAATATGGAAAACGGAGACATTAATAAAATCGATGATGCTTAATACGAGGGGGAATTCAAATACAAGCCGGAATTTTGCCGTACCAATTTATTATGATATGAAAATCAGTTGCGCACGTATTGCGCAACTGATGCAAGCCCTCCAAATGCATCTTTCAATGAAACAAACATATGTTAGTCACATGGAACCAAATCTGGACTGTAAAGTGGTTGTCTTGCAGAAAGACAGCTCGAATCTCCTCGAAGTCTCCTCAAAATTTTACTTGATTTTATGCCTTCGTTTACGAGAAAACGAATAATTACGCGTTGCGCAACAGAGGATGCTATTTAACGCCTTCTTTCTTCAGTGGCGGGATCAAGAGGCTTCTTATTCGATGCAATTATTTTTTTCTGATGAAGGGAACTATGTAGAAAAATACGACACTCCATTTGTATTTTTATATATCACTAATAAATTTGTACAGCAAAATTCCGGTTTATATTTGAATACCTCTCGTATATTAAAATCATCATCGTAGTACTTTTCCGAGATTGATTTTTTTTTCAAGCTTGTTTAATATTGAAGATAATCTCCGTGATTTGTTTGGAAATATTCACTCAGTGGACCATCAGGGTGAATGTGTCAAAGGTAGAATTGCGATCGTTCTATAGATATGTTCACGGCATCCAATCGCGAGGCGCCCATTCTTCATATCAACGGTCCGAAAAGCGGACCGATTGGACATACACACTTTGCGGCCACTTCGTCCTCTTTTTGGGTCTTTTGTGGCATTTTCTATGATCTGTACGATCACGGAAGCAACTTAGCGTCTATATGCTTTCTATCGTGGTATTTTTTTAAACAGTAACCGCCATCTATACGTTAGGTCGGGTACTTTTAGAACTATATCCTTGTTACGACTATTAGAATAGGTAGGGCCTATCGAAGAAGGTATGGCAAGAGGGGCTGCTACTCTGGGATCTCGCCATAACAGGTGCCTCAATTTGCCCTCTCGATACGTTAGACAGAAATATAAAGAAATTTATAGAGAAATTATACAGAAAATAACGCCTGCCGCTATTTTCGTCTAGTCTCAACCTCCTTACTTCAATTTTCCTGTCTATACCAGCATAGACGAAGTCTTCCAACGGGTCTACTGCCACTCGGTCCCGAATCTAATATGATACGAGGGACTCTGTGAGTCAGCATTCGCACTACATAACCTGCCCAATGTAGACGATGGGTTCAAACGAAGCTTGTAATCGACGCTTCGCCGCACATGTCCATGACCTCTCGATATGTCCTTTATGATTTAGAAGCCTGAGGTCTCATCTCGGAAAAGTTCGATTTTTTTTCACAAAATTCTAATTTCGAATCTCATTCATACTATTTTTTATATATTTTTAGAGTTAATTTTATTGCACACAATTTTATTTAAAATTTTGTCTCTTGTGATTATTAATTGGATAGCAACTTTAATTCTGGGACAATCCAGGTTAAATAAATTCATTTTCAGAGCGCATTCATATTTTATATACATTTCTAAAAATATTTCATCCTGCAATTGCAGATAGTTCAACGTCTATATATCGCTGCGGCGCACTTTTGGCGAGCCAATGCTTAAATCAAGTGATCGTTTATTATTATTATTTTTTCAACTGTCTGTCTTTTAAAAATAACAAGGGATAAGAGGGTGTTGACCAAATTTACTTCAAATTCCAAGATCATATACTGGATTTTTCAATATTTTTTTTGATGCCCGCCAAGGGTTAATGTATGCGTAAATGTCATCATAATAGACATATTATCACAGGAGCACGCATCGAGGATCACTATTTATCTACATAAGTATCGAATATCCGAACAATAATGGCGAGGGGGGGTTGATGAGGCTATTGTGGACCATTTTTTTTTCTGGAAAATGAATAGAAACTCGATCGCCGGCAGCCGGATGTCTTTTGAAGCATTCAGCCGTCGGAGAAGACGTGCCAAGAATAGGAGCGATCAATCTCGTGTCGTCAACTTTGTGACTACTTTTTAAAAACGCAATTCTTTCTACGGTGGGAATCGAAGAATGTGGACGGTTCTCTTTTTATGGAGCCGTCATGCTGCAGTCTGCTGAAGTAATAACGAGCTTCCTCTGGAACGTACCGGTCTGCATTCTTAGATAATTAGTACGTGGCAATTTTTATCTACAACACTCCGAGCGATGTGGGAACGGCGATCGGAAGACGCGATCGAGACGAGGGGTCTTTGCTCGTTGGTGGATTTGGAAAAACGAGGAAAAATGGCCATTTTTATTTCGCGGAATTTTCATTATCATTTAAGTCGAAATTTGCGTTAAAAGGTCGCTTGATCTTTCTAAGCATGTGTAAACATAATTATAACAAGGAAGTCAAATTAAAATATTAGCTCGTGTGGAGTGAGATCATTTTTCGTTTGGGAATATCGAATATGTTAATAAAAACATGCATTGCTTGCTGACTTTTTGGCGTCGTTATTCGCATGACAAAGAAACGGAAAAGGTGTGGTCATTTCAAAGGATGATGGCGCCCAAAAAGGATGTTTCCCATTAGACAATGAGTTCTGAAGAATTCCTCAAATTTCATTTATAATCAGACATCTGCCATTTATTTACATTATTTCAGCCCTTCAACATTATCAAAGCCAATTTGAACGCATCTCCGAAGAATGCATTGCTTGCATCTATGACTAATATAGCCATGTTCTTATATCTACATTAGTCATCAATTAATGCATACTAAATCTGATAGTTGCACCACGTAAAAGATGAACGCTTCGTCACGTATTTCTTGCGGTAATTTGAGAAACTGCGATTGCTATGATTAATTTTATTCAACATTTGCAGGATCTTATTTCGCTGATTTATCAAAAGCAGAGATGATGCGCATGAATGCACCACAGTCATGCTTTTTGATATGCAATTACGATCGTACATGGCTAATTATGATCATAAAGAGGCAATCATTGAATAAATCCGAGAAGGATCCGCGATCAATGACGTCTGAAGACTGTCTTTCAATCTCACATGCGACTTTCGATTCAAATCGCTGAAATTTCAACGTCGATTATTAATGTCGAAACTGGTTTTACAAAAGAAGAAATGTTGCCCTTCAGACCGTTTTAAAATCTATATAATGCTTCGTCTGCAAGTGACAATAACCCGCAAACGAACAACCTTCCAGCCGTCTGAGGATCGTTTATTTTCGGTACATTCGCAAGAGACAGGCTGCTAATTAACATATTAAATCCCCTAATTTAAATTCAATCCGTAAAAAAAGCTCCTCAAAAGTTCACGCCTTGGACCAACATTCGTGAAAGTGAAAGTCTTTATAAAAAGCGAGAAGATTTACGAGCGATGCATTTATCATCATGCATTACACGCAGACCGTAAAATGCACAAAAAGGAAATTTGAGATGATGTCATGAACGTTATCAAACCTACAGCAAAATTAACGAGCGTCCATTATCCGTATATTATCGAATTCGATACACTCTTGCATCATATGGAGATAGTGTTAAATAAATCACCATTTATTTGGGGACTCATCTTGGGTCCTCACGAAGCCCGAGGGCTTGAAGTGTCTAGAATTTGCAATCATGAAGACTCCATCCTGCCATTTAAATATGCATCTGACTCATCCAATTCAATCATTCTATCCGGCTGAGATCCAGAGCTTTGATGAATTAATGTATACGTGCATCCCTCAAATGAATGCTTCAATTGAGTCTTTGATTTGAAGAAAAATAACAGAAAAACGACAGCAACAATTAGCTGAAGAAGCGGATGTCCATGGACAAGATCTATGCTTGCATATTACATAGCAAAGTTTTGTTCAAGCAGTATGAAATTATTATGGGGTTTCGAAGCGGAACGAAAGCGATAAAACCGGATTTTTTTAGTTGATATAATATGTGACCTTCACCAGAGCCATAACGAGGGTGTGAAGAAATGCTGTACATCGCATATTGACTGTACATTTGGACACGAGAAAGCTGTACGCAAGATGAGTGCCGTCTTTGCTTGGCATCTGTTATTGTACAGATAATGGAAGACCCCAGGTATGCATTAATCCCCGAAAATGCCGCCCTAAAAGAGGACGGAGTGACCACAAGGTCTGCGTATCCAACCGGTCCGCTTTTCAGACCGTTGATATGACGCCTCGCGATCGGACGCCATACTTGAACGTATCTGCAGAACGATTACAAACTTTTATTACAAAACGAAGTTATCCGAAGAAGACTGATCGTGTGGGTTGTTTAAATTTTACAATTGATCAAAAATATTGTTGTCTTTGTTTTATTGCTGTTGTCGGACCAATGTTTAAGCGATAAGAAAGAAAATATGGATTAGACAACTTAGTATATATTATAAACACGGACAGACTTGATTAATTTAAAGTAGAATGATCAAGTAAAATAAAAACCACTGTGCAACTCTCAACTGGGTCGGTATACTGTATTTTGCGCCCCAAGCCCAGTTGCGCCCGTGGCAGGCGCTTGCTTTGCTACCCTCTTTTTACGGCCCTCATCTTCATCATTCTTATGCTGAATTGTATTGTATTCATCTAATAATACTATAATATTTACTCTATGTTCATTCTACGAACTGTCTTATTAAAACCAATACTTCAAATAAATCAAACCAAATCCCAACACCTAGTTTTCATTATGTATTTTGCAAGAACCGATATAAATATTTGGAACTTATCCGGAACGAAAACCGAAATGAATATTAATTGCATCTAATGGCAAAGTGATGAAAATTTCGGTAAACCCGTTGATGAGGAATCCCGCATATGCTGCGAACGATAACCCAAATTCAATAAATGCAAAATTTTGCTACTAAAGCTGATGACACACATGTGTTCTGTTTATGTTTATGCGAATAAATTAACAAATGTTGTGTGCTATCAACAGTGTTGATGGTCATGTATTGATATACAAGTATGATTCACGCTGCGTGGTCCTGAGAAAAATATAGATTTACGTGGGCGTTAACGTATGCATCGCTTTAAGATAACTATTTTCACCGTATAAATACATCTTATCTCGGAGCGATAAGTGCCGGAAATTAAATCCTCATTTTCCGATGGAAATCTCGTACGCAATCGACGCAATTGACCACAAGAGTTCGATATCGTTCTGCGAATTGTTGCTCAACAATGACTCATTTAGGTGATGTCGAGGCATAATATATATTTTGTCAACTAAAATATATGTTCCTAGAATATATTGCAAGCAACGGCGACGATAAATCACAAGCGGTTATTGCCATAATCGGTTAATGATGCTTAAAGACTGGAAAATGCGATTGAAATTGTCAACAGAATCGATATGGCGATTCGAGGCGAAAATGATTTCCCAAAGACTTCAATGAGAAGCACAACGAATTTAGTCGATGCTCACACCGACAATAATTCGATCATTCATCAACGTGATGCAATATCAGCTTTGATTCTCAGAGTCTTAAGATTTAATAATCGTTTTAGGGCTATCATTGGATCAAAGATTTGTCACGGATTTATCAACGGATATATTTAATATTATGAAATAAACGCATTGAATACCTTTGCTCAATCTTGGGCGACGAAAATTTGAACATACCTGCAACAAAAAGAAGGCAATTATTAATACAGAGCGTCATAGGAAGAATAATTATTATCTATAATATACATATTCATCGTAGATTATGAATATTATATATATACTATATATTAACAAAAGCAATCATCAGCGTAGATCATTTTAATACGCACATGCAAATCCAAAAGATTCCACTAAAGAATAACGTCTCGACTGCGACACTTGCAATCCAACACTGATAATTGTCCAATGCAGAGTCGTTTAAATATCATTTTTTTAACACATGTGACACCACTTTTATATGAATCAGATCATTGCGATAACAGAAGCTCATAAATTTGCTTATACATACAATATAACTCCTTCGCCAGAATGTGTGCCATTTGTGTATGAATTTTGTTCATTAACGTATACATTGAGTTTTAAAAATACCTCTACAAATACTTTGAGCGTTCTTACGGAAACACAAATTAAATACGACAGTAAATAATTGGCAATAATAATATATCATTCATTAATTTTCATGGATCATTTCGACGGTAATATTTAATAAAAGCATTTTAAATCATACCTTAACGATAATCGACAATTATTTTGAGAAAGTTTTGTGTCGCAATTTACGTAAAAGTGAAGCCTCAGGCGAATTTTTTAACAGGCTGCAAGATTTCGCAAATAGAATAATCAATGTTAAGCTTCAAAATCTCTCTCAGTGCCGGATGTTGATATATCGACGTTGGAAACACTTGCGAAAAGGGCCAACGTCGATATATCGTCGCGCATTAATTGGCGCTTTACTATTCACATAGTGAGCATAACTCAAAATCACTTCATAGAGCCGTAATTAGAGTAGGAAGTGCCCATGGCGAGTATCTAACAGATATATTGTTTTTATGGATGGGCGAAGTCTAGACTTGAAGGGGTTTCCGTGATCGGAGATTAGTGTATCCAACCGGTCCGCTTTTCGAACCGCTTACATGACGAATGAAGCGCCTCGCAGTCGGACGCCATTCCTGAACATGTCTATAGACCATTATTACAAACTCTCATTATAAAACGAAGTTGTCCGAAAAAGACTGATCGGATAGGTTGTTTAAATTTTACAATCACATAAATTTTACAAAGAAAAAGAGAGATTAGATAACTTAGTGTATATTATAAAAACGGACAGAATCAATCAGTGTTGATTCATGTAAATTAGAATAGTCATATAAATTAAAAACCGCGTGCAATTTTCGACTGAGTCGGTATTCTGCGTTTTGTGTCCCAAGACCAATTGCGCCCGCGGTGAGCACCTGCTTTGCCAACCCTTTGTTACGGCCTATATTAAAATCTTATGTAATGGATTCATCTTAAATTATTACCCAACATCATCCTTGATGCATTTTCGAAATGAAACTTGTATAGGCGCTGTGGAGCAAATTTGCTTGAACGTCACGAAAAGTGAAACTTCAAACGGCATTTGATCGGAAAGAGAGGTAGAATCGTTTGTAGTGTGTCCGTTTCGGTTGCAGTATCAGGACACTGAAAACACCTAATTTTTCAATTGATGGTATTTCAATCACGATTTGCGCATGCGCCACGCTACCTCTATTGTGTGTGTGTGTATAAGTAGCATAAAACAAGCACTAGACGTAGCAAGCCTATTTTATTACATATTATACAAACACAGCTTCATCTTTTAGTCAATAATTTTCGTTAATAAATGGGAAAAAAGTAATACACAAAATATCTCAAAAGAGTTTCACGCATTTTTTCCTAATGATTTGATCAAATTATGCCAAATTGACTTGGTGTTCTTCGCTTAGGTACTGTTTTTCGTTCGGCACTAAAAGGTATATATCGGCGTTTCGCTTGGCATTTGTGGGTATACAGGTATTGACATGTTGGAGTAGAGTCCCTAAAAATAGCTTGGATCGGGTTTTATTGAAATTGGAATATTGTTAGTCATTTTCGCCCGGCAAGAACCGGTTGGCGAGGTATGTTCACGGTTTGAAGAAAACAAAATCCAGCGCCAGCTGAAAACGAAAGTGAATGAGACGTTGGAAAACCGGATCAGTAGAGACTCACTTTCTGCAGTGCTCGCGAATGCACCTAGGGATTTGTGACACCATTAGTTGCTCGACCATTCGTTATGCAACCTTGAATGAATGTCACGGAGATGGACAAAGAAAACTGTGATGCAAGGCGAAGAAGCCGGCGATACAAAGAAGCGGAGTCGCTATCAGGTTGCGGCCGATGGCGATGCAGATTGAAGTGCAACATGTGTGCAAATAGGGCAGAGTGCAATGACTAAAGCACCAAACCGCATACGAAGGCTCCCCTCATGACATACTTAAGCGTATGCAACCAGCGAGATGCATATTTTTAGCACGGGTTGTTGAACAGGCGCCATGGAGCTTTATATTCCTCGTACCATGGCTTATATGGACAAAATAATAATCGCCGAAGCGTGGAGAATGCATCATATCCGTCTGGAACGTTTTTTTACTAATATTTTTTGCTACAAACAATATTACTAATGCGAGTAAAACAAACAGTCATTGTCTTCGATGACGCGCCAAATTGAATCGCAAGACACGAAGAAAATGATGAGATGACCGCAGTTCAATGCCAAAATGAAAAACTATCCAAAGCGCGTTTTTTGCAGCGAGAAGAAGCCATTAGCGGCAGCGATGACTACATAACCGTTGTATAAGATCAGAACAACAATATAAATTTAGGATATTGTAAAATATCGAAGGCTTTCGGCGAATCGAAGACTTATTGCGTTGCCTTCGTCGCTACGATAATCTCTGATTGTCGCGTTGTTCGACTGCGGATACCGCACCGAGGGGATCACTCGCAGCGCGGAGCGCTTCATACTACTATAAATTACTTTTGTTTATGCAGAATGCGGCAAGGAAACTACCTTTTTTTAACCATTTGAGCAGTGAGCCAATTTAAAATCATCATAAATTTGTATCTCCGCCACTTATCATCCGTACAAATCCATTTATCTATCAGGACCGTCGTAGCGTGTATGAAGCTTGTATATAAATAAATAAACACTGTCGATAAAGTAAACAATACACTTTAAATCAATGCATTATATCATTATTAGTCGATAAATTTGGGTTAAGGATTTACACTATCATACGATGTACGCAAGATACTCTTTATAAAATACTGTGTTTAATCTCTTTAAAGGTTTTTTTTGGGATTTTTGATGCTTCTATGCATATTTATAATTAAAGTTCCGATTTTGCACGCATACAATTAGTCCTGTCCCAAAACGTTGCCCTGAGTGTAAGGTCCTCATTTGCAATTTTAGGAGTGCGGTCATGGACCCACCGGGCGCATAAAATTGGTAACCCAAACCCGATGCCTTTTCGTAAAGGCAGATGACCTCTCCGGCTACATTTTAATTAATTTAGCGCCAATTTAATCGCGCTTTTGATTCACATTCGTAAGCGACGAGAGCAACTTGGACTTGCATAGCAATCGACGACGAGGGCTCGTCGACGTGAGGAATTTCCGAGGTTCTATGAGCATAAACTTGAACTTAATGGCGTTTTTATGGTTTTCCTTTTAGCCTTCGTATTGAATATCCCAATAATCGTAAATGCTCAAAGATGTGAAATGAGTTTGATCGTCTGAATTTATCGCCTTTCGGAATTGATCGTCCGCTTTCGGAATTTACGTACAATTTCTATGCACTGCGTGTGCTTTTTTTCTTCTCGCATTGCGTGCTGATTTGCCAAAGGTCATCGTTGATTCCTCGAATGCAACATTATACCGTCTGCATAATTTTTTGCAGACTTCTGCAGCGATTCCAGATTGCGAACGTCGCGTTCTTCGATCGTTTCGAGCGTAAGTTGGATACAAATATTTTACGCGAGCTCTCATTGAAATCGCACCTGAATCGATGCGCTGAAAGCCATAGACGGTCGCAATTTTCACCGACCATTTAAGGCTTCCAAGGACGCAAATCGAAGCATGTGCCGTTGCCTTAAATAGGATAATGGCTCAATGCTTGAAAAACGCAGATAAAAGCCGACTTCCATATATGGGATAATTCCTCAAATTGTGCGGTGTGCATTACTTTTTAAAACTGCATGCAAATTGATTGACCATATGGCGTCTGTTTGTAAAGTGGCGACCTTGTCGATTTATAAACAGTCGTCTCCGCAACGAAGACAGTGTCAAATTAATATAAATACTGACAGGAAGGTCAATATGTTGTGACGACCACTTGTCGGGGTGCGCTTTGGACAAAGGCTCCCCGATGGCCGAAGGATGATGATTTATGGATCCTCCGGATCGGAGTATAATGCAACTTGTGCTTTTTAATGAGGAGGGTGCAATGGTTGCATTCGGTCGGAGCACGCATTGGCATTGAGGAGTTGTGCAGACGTTCATGTTCGTTCTCAGATTCAATGTTAAGCCGAGGCCGACTACATCTTGCAGGCAAATGCAGCTGTGGCCCTCGTGACGATGTTATGAACTCAGGACAACATTCCTTCTTTCTCCGCCAGCTGGATGCGAGAGCGATTTAACATCTTTCTACCTTCAGACCAGTGACTTTCAATACCTTTAAAGCCTCCACTTTTAATTTCTCCACCATTTATTTCCAATGCACTTTCCAGCTGCAATTCAGCAAAATGCCGTAACATTAAGAAACATTAAGCATTCAAAATGTACAAATTCCTCCAATCAAAAAACATTGTAATTTCTAAATTTTGACATTGAAATATGATTTTGTTTTTGTCGTAAAACCAATCCATGCATTCACATTTATGTTGTCATAAATTATATTACAATGTTATGTAAATTCTGCAATATTTGCATTGTCATGAAATCGCTTTGGATCTTATACAACAAAAACATCTTCAATTTAAATGAAATAATTCAAACATTTGATCAATGAATTAATTTCAAATTAACGTAAACGTAGATGCTATATTCATGTATGTGCACCGCTTATATTCAACACAAATCCACTTTTCCCCCGGGACCACGCAGCATGTATCAATCTTGTACATCAATAAATGAACCTCAACACTATTGATAACGTAAGCATAAACAATACTTTTTTTCAGTGTATGTATTAAGGGACGTTTCTATCTTATTGAGCCTAAAATCTATCGACTTTTTTAAAAAAATTAATGCAAAAAGTATTAAATTTAAAATGTTGATATTTAGTGTTTTGACTAGGCGATCTTTATTGAACAAAAAATATTTTTTAAGCTTTGATAAAGTATGGTAATGGGAGTGGGGCGAGCCGTATGTAAATCGGTACGTGAGCGATGATATTCTTCACCATGGAAGTCCTAAGTCTTGGACAGCTAATTTACTGCAAAAAATTTAAATATATTTTTACTTTGTATAATATTGTCTATAACTTGGACTATAACCAACAAGAAAAATTGAAAAATAAAAAAATTGTGAGCGATCGAAGAAAATTGTGTATTTTTATCAACATTTTTTGTAGTTTTTATTTCATTAAATAAAAACTTGTGAACATTTTTGGATAATTGTAGTCTATATGATGAAAACATTTATTATACACATGCCTGCCAAATTTTATAAATAAAGCTCATCTAGGATGAATGGGAGCACTTCCATGAGTTTGGAAAATAATACGATATTTTTTGAATGTTTGAAATAAAACGTGTATGAGCGTAATAAGGTAAATTGGCTTTAACGTCACGAAAAGTGAAACTCAAAACAAAATTCGGTCGGAAAGAGAGGGAGAATCATTTATTGTTTGACCGTATCCGTTGCATACATCATATTAATGACACGTGCATATGCCGCTCATAATGCAGACACTACACGAAAATTAAGTCTAATTTATTATATATTAAACAACATACAGCCACTATCTTAGCTTAACAATCTCTTTTTTAGAACATATGATGCCACGCAGGCTTCGCGGAATGATTCATTAACATCCCCCGTTAATCGCGATCCCTCGTTAATCGCATCTTTTATCAGAGCGTATCCCTCATGAAATATAAATTACAAGATATTGTGATCAAAAGGGTTAAATATAAATATATTTATTAAGAGATCTTAATGTTATTATATGAAATATTGGAATCCTTGAATGAAAACGTCCTTGTGTAACGTATACTTAAAATCACGCGCGTACTCGATATCCTTCTTATAAAATAACAGAAATAATTTGAAACATGATGTAAGACCATAGCAAAAATCAATCAAAGTGACGAGGTTGTCCATGATTATTTGAATATGGAAGAAAAGTCACGACCACAACGTGAGGTCATCCATGTTCAAACAAGACAACAAAAAATATATCTTCACTTTGGTATAATTTTAATACTTGTTTTAAATTGGCGTGCATTTATGAGGCTTGATGGATACATGTTTTCCGCGATTAATTTCATCTTGTAAATGAGTGTTCTCTAATGGTATCCAAATAAGTTGTCTGCGTTTTTCATTGACGAAATTGGATCGGGATGTCTTGCGGTCTCTGATACTGGGAGTAATTGGACTTGACCCTTGTCAAGGAAAATCAAGGAGAGATCGATCAACTATGCTTGTTAGGACAACTCTATTAAGTTTTATGGATATTAAATTGAACGCTTGCATTTTACCTCAGCAAAAAAATATCAATTTATTTCCCTGCACTGGTAAAATTACTTCAATCAAACAAGAATTGATTTATGGTTGGCATATGCTGAAGAAATAATCTTGTTTGCGTATCGCATATTTCGGACGGCACCTCCTCGTGCCTTAAGGCCTTCAGCTCTGGTTTGCGAATTCTGGTAGCACCTTTGTTTTTGTTTAGCCGAGACCAAAAAAAAAAAAAAAAAAGAGAAACTGCCAATTTCGAACGCAAATAAAGTGCGCGAAAGCTGCGAGGTGTCGTTTTTATGGTCGTTTTCATGGATTACGTCATGTAATTGGTGCTCCTCGGGCAGATGGCAAACTCCGTGACCGTGGGGCTACGGAAAAAAAGGCACCACGATGCCATATAGCCAGATTAGCATTCCCTCGGGCCCTCCGAGGCACCAGACCGGCGATCCTCCGGATATTTTTATTTTAATGCAGACCCGCCCGCAAAACTGGTTTGTCCTCAAACGAAACCGTAGTCGCATTTCTTGTCTTCGAATCGGAAATGTATATCAACAATGAAGCACAAATAATATTTAAAGCTTCAAAATTCCGTCGGAGAGCGATCGGCGCCATGCGACACTGGCGAAAAGGTGCCGAATTGCAAATGGCGGACGCCGTTATTTGGCCCAAGCGCGATATCGCCCGGCTCATTAGCGACGACGGATTAAATGCAAAATGTCTAAATTAATTTAAATGCCTCGTTATGCCATCGGAAACGGGACACGGTCGAAAGTGAAGGTGGCATGATACGATATAAAAAATCAATTTTAAATGACACTCAATCATGCCGGGCAAAAAAGTGTTTCGTTAATTAATCGATGGAATCTACCCCCTTTTGTCATTCAAATCATTTTTTTCTGCCATTGCATCATGAACATATGCTCTATAGACCAAATTATAACTGAGTGAAGGTAATATATATATATTTCAAAGGAAATATTTTAAGACCTCCATTACAAAAGGCTTCGTGATGATTTGAAGGCTTACTTGGCGCCAAATCTTGAGGTCATCCATCATCACACATGATTAGGTATAAAGTGAATGTTTATGAAAGAATTTGCTCAATTTTTTTATTTGGGCTATTATTAGGTCGCCGATCGATCCATCACAATATTTCGTTATATCGAACGACACATTAATTATGATATATGGCCGCCGAATGGCAAACTTCTGTTGTTCCAAATACAACGACAATGACGTGTTTTTGTTGGGAAAAAATTGTTTATCATGGTGTGGCGAATCCACCTCAATGCTTTTTAGCCTGGATGAGGTAACAGACTAAAAAATATGCGATGATCGCATCGTGGATATTCCAAGAAGTCGAGGAGAAACAAAGGATCGTACGTACGAGCTCGCAAGAACCCAAACATTATCAGCATATGTGGAATATTTGCATTTGTGCAATGCAAATATATATTTTTTTTATATCAACATGTCAGATGCACGATAGTGCCGACATGTTTTATTACAGCGCGCACACGACAATGGAAATTCCTTCAGAAAATTCTATTCCATAAAAGCATAAATTAAACGGCCTTATCTCGGCAAATAGATGCAAAAACACCCAGGCGTGCTTAATGAATCATGGCTTTCATGCAGCTCAATTAGGATGATTGTCGGTCCATGTTGCGGCTCTCAAAAATAAACCCATCGAAAGTCGAGTTTAAGGGCAACTGACCCAGATCACTGACCCACTGAAACAAATAAGTCCCAATTTAAAGCATGGATGTACGACATCCAACCCACGTACCGATACAATTCAATCTTTCAATCGTCCGAATGAAATAAAGTGATCGAAGGTCACGAACTGATTTTGAATAGTCGCATAGGTGGCGATGATAATTCAAATCGTGAAATATTATCATATTGGGTCATAAATTTGGGTTGCTTGCATTTGGCACGTCCTACGAATTTCCAAAGCAGAGGTTGTTAAAGCTGAAGAATGAAAACTTAACAATTCGCAGTGAAAGTATATACCCCGGGTGTCCACTGGTGAAGTTCTCGGCTGCTGGTATTTGGGATTCGAGACAGGTTGTGGATGTTGATTCTCGACATACTTAAACTTTCCAGAATTTAAACGAGATGATATTTCTGCCAGAATAAAGTAAATATTAAAAAATGCACACAGAAAACCCATCAGTCATCCGCTTGCAAATATTTGAGATGCAAATTTACCCTCATCTGTGATATTTCAGGCGCAATTATTTGAAAACACTGATGGTAGTGTATTAAATTCAAAAAAATCTTCACAGGAAGATCTTGATGGTTAATAAATATATATAATTTATCATTCTGAATTATTGATGTGATGAAGGAAAATATCTGATGATGAATTATTTTTTTAGTATTGTATAGGATATTTTATAATAAGGAATTAATAAGGATTTTTCGTCGCCAAAGCGGGACGTTTTTAATGCTGTTGTGGGGTAGATCCTGGAGGTTGCAAGACGAACGCATTATATTCTCTCTCTTACAAACTGGTCGTGTTAATGAGATAAAATAAAGGATTCCGTCGTATGCTGCGAGTCCGCGACGAGGCTGCGGAGCCCCGTCGATACTTTGTAGCGGGCACTCGATACGTGCCTCATAGTGCAACGGCGACGTAGATTGCGGACCCCAAGAGACGGCGAGGGGTTAAAACACAACAGAACGCTCGATTTTTAAATGTAGTCCACTCAATTTCATATTTATTTTTTAAAAAATTGGCATAAAATATAGATTATAACGTCGTTTAAATATCTGTCGCGGCTTTGTTTAGTGGCACGTATTCGGTTGGTTTAATTTTCTATGATTTTTTGCATAAATCTGGCTGAATTTGCTGGATTAATATCGTCACAAATCTGGTAATTTTGCTTATTCACACATCCATTCATCGAATAAAGGGTTTCGTCGCTAAAAATGATTTTTTTGTGAAACACCCCTCAAACCGAGCGCTAATTTTGAAAATATTTTTTCATAATTTGCACACTTTATTCAACATTATAACTTTCCACAATAATTTGCCATACACTACTAAATAATTGACAATAAATTTGACAGATGTTATTATAACCACCCCATTCCTTAAACAAAATCCTTTGATACATTCATCTGTGGCCCGCTGAGTGTCTTGAAGTCTTGGTACCTTTATTATAAATCATATGCAGACTTAGCATTTAGGGAGCCTAAGAGTTCAACTTTCAAGATTTATCCTCCTAAATTATTAGAGGGAGGGGAGAGGGTCTCAAAAATGTAACTATAATGAGACTTTATTCTCATAGCGCTAGCGAGTTCTAACTGGTAAACTTAGATCAATTGAGCAACTCGATGAATGGAGCAGACAAGTTTTGACCTACTGCGAATTTCAATGGACATTCATCAAGTGCTAAATCCGCCCCTGTATGGATATACTGTATCCTGATGTAAATTATAGATCCCTCCCTTCCCTCAATTGCGCAAATTTAAATTAAATTTATGATTGAGAGCGCCGAATATACATTTCCTTCTGGGATTTTCGGCGATCCGATAGCAAATTGACCCGCGTGAGGCAATTCAAGAGTTGGGGTGCATCTCAGGGGTTTGGCGGCCCCATGGCTCCTAGATCATATACCACAATCGCATGAATTAAGCATTGGGTACTGATTAAATCGATGGAAATGTTGCATCTAATGGTTCGATCGATTCACAAGTAAAAGCGGTCCATTATGAAACCGCATGATATTTGAGATGATCATTGGTCCACATTCTGTCATTTCGTCCTTAGCGACTTTCATGATCTCATGAGGTCGAGTCCGAAGAGGGAAAACCCGCTTTCGTTTATCCCGCAATCCGCTAATTAATCGCGATGGCAATCGTGAAATGGCATCGAATTATACCACATTTCCATAGTGTGGCAGTCCAGCCCGCAAGAATGCGAACCCGAATGATTCAACAGTCGCATTGCGACATCGGCAACTATCTAAAATGGCACCGTGCATATTGCATTGTAATTAAATCCGACTTGCATGAAAAGTGGTCGCGGCCAATACCAACCATCGTCCGTCCGTCCATGGCGGAAGATGCAAATCTTCGACCAGCACGATAGCATCTTTTCATTGAGCTAAACGAAACGTTTATCTTTGATCGGCCTGCGATTATGCCATTCATTACCGGGTGGATTTTTTGCTCTTTTCTACGATCAATTTGCATGCGAGCAGGACAAAAAAGAGTTTGATAGATGCATTCAGGATGCATTTGATTACCATCAATAAAGCATGAAATGCTCTTCTGTATGATTATTCAAGATGTGATTGATGCTTATACATGATTGCAAGATCAAGAAGCCTTTTTTTAAACATTATTTAGAATATACATAAGAATATAAGATTGAGGCTGTTATCGTTTTCAATTCCTAAACGTCGAAACAATTAGATATAACGTTACAAATAAATTATCATCGTGTCCAAATCTAGATTTATCCGGTTTTATTTAGCAATCTATACAAGGGATGACATGACATGTTTTCCTAATATCGTCATCGATATAAGACTTTTATTGCAATTCATCTACTAGAACAACACCCCTTTGAATAGAGCAGGCTGCTCAATAGAAGATGTTGCCAATATGATTCCAGAAACAAATATTGATCGCCGATGCCAGAAGACAAGTGGCAATATCATTAAACCCTGGATGCAAATCGAACGACTTTCATTCAAGACCATCTCGATGGTGCATCTCCCGATATCTTTCGGCAGAATGGTAAAACCAGTTTTGAAGAAGAGCCTGCAGTTGAAATACGATCATGCCAACTACCAGTGTTGCGTGGGCGAAACAATCCTTATAGAGGATTCGAACACAACAACGAAGAAACAATCAAACGGAAGAATGCGCAGGTCGATAATTCGGACTAGGGATATTCTTATAAATCATGCACTCTCCGAAATTGCAATCTGACGTTAACAGATTGCCTGACATTTGTTGAACAAAAGGCAATTAGTATGCCGTTAACCTTTGCGGCGGAACGCTTAACCTCTCACCGAAATGACCGCATTGACTTTTTAAATCTGAAAGCGGCAACAAGTAGATTTTTAAACAAGATTAAATTACCATATCCATCCACATCAGAATCATTATATCATGCATATTAAATGTCATTTTGCAATTAGCATTTTCCGCCATGTTCCTGATCAAAAGTATTGAATTTCTAAGCGTTTTATAAAAATAAACACATTTTTCACCGATAAAAGTATCATAAATTTAGCTATTATTCATATTTTTTTTTTAATGATAAAAGACTTTTATATGGGGGCTTAGGATGAATAAATCTTGGTAAATATGAAAACAACAAAGTAACTTAACTTTCTTAATACCGGACAACGATATTTCGTCGTTGATAACATTCGAGTAAAATGCCAACGACGATATATCGCATCACGAGAGAATTATCTCAAAAAAGCTGCGTAAAATATTGTATAAAAATCTTGCTTAATCGATTTTATAAAAATTTAATGCATTTACAAAAATTACAAGGGATATTCAAATATAACCGGGAATTTTGGTGTACAAGTTTATTAGTGATATATAAAAATGCAAATGGAGTATACTATTTTTTCTGCATAGTTCCCTTAATTAGAAAAAAAATCCTTATATAAGAAGCTTCTTGATAGCGTCACTGAAGAAAACTAATTGCGTACGTATTGTTCGATCGCAGCGTTGTCTTGAAATCGTTGCCCTCCTGATGCCACTATAAACATATAGTAATCAAACGGGATCAAGTCTGGACTATGAGGTGGGTGTTTCCAGTATAATTGGGTGAGCATACATGTAGAAAATCAACCTTTCGAGCTCCAAAATACTGTAGCTTTTCGCTCACTTTTCCAGTAGACTGTTTCTCTACTTTCAGGTCTTCGCGAAACTTTTTGGCCCAATCAAAAACTTGGATCTTACTTAGAGTATTATCACCGATTTGTGCCCCAAGTCTTGTTAAAATTTCACTTGATTTTACTCTTTTGTTTATGAGAAAACGAATAAATACGCGTTGCGCAACAGATGATGCTTGACTAGCGTCAATATTTCGTATCTATATTTTTTAAATACTATTTTGCGCTTTTGGCTCATCGCCGTCTCATGAGGCTCACAATCTTGCCTCATACAGCTCCACCACGAGAGGCATCTCGAGTTACAGGGCAGTCCGGGTGACGAACGCACCTGTGCGCCTCTCATCTTAACCTGAAGGACCTCGACGAGAAGGACGGGGGCGCCTACCCCTCAATGTCGACAGGGCTCCGCAGCCTCGACACGAACTCGCAGCATACGACGTAATCCTTATTTTAACCCCATGAAGGGAGCGTCGCTTGCAAGCAGCCCTGGTGAGGGCAAAGCTCGAACTAGGGCATGGCAAAGCAAGCGCCCGCCACGTTTTTATTTTACTCAACCATTCTACTTGACATGAACCAACACTGATTCATGTAAAGTAGACATTTTTATAACATATGCCAAGTTGTCTAATCCCTCTTTTCTTCATTATCGTTATGTTCAAGTATGGCATCCGATCGCGAGTCGCTCATTCATTATATCAGTGGTCCGAAAAGCGGACCGATTGAACATACACACCTCCACGTCTTCTTTAAGAGCTTTTTGCAGCATTTTCTATGATCTGTACGATCACGGAAGTAACGCAGTGTCTGGACATTTTCTATCATGGTATTTTTTTTACAACAGTAACCGCCATCTATAAATTAGGTCGGGTACTTTTGGGACTATCTTTTTATACTATTTTAAATCAAACATTATAATTTAATATATTGCATTTATAATAGTATTAGTTAACTTTAAAAAATAAATTGGATTCCCGGGCAGGGGGGGGGGGGGTGCGTTAAGTTAGATATTTACCACGGGCGCTTCATATTTTAGTTACAGCTCTGCAAAAAATCAATATTTAATAGGAGAAATTAGAATTAAACGCACGCTACAGATCTTCTAATTATTGTTGCAAATCATGCAAACGCAAAACGGAAGGGTTGCATCGAATGCAAACGGAAGGGTAAACTGACCCACTATAACAACACTCGATCTTGTCATGTGCTGAATAATTTTTCTAGTTGTAGAAGAGTGAGTGGAAAACATATTCGATGCTATCATATAATTAATATTATCGTTGTCCATTAATTACATTAACTATTTTGATAAGCCACCATTTGGGTGGTCTTCCATCTTGTTGTTAATCTATTATTTTACCCAAAACGCGGGTCATTGCGTTCAAAAGACATCGTTATTAATGGTTTCCGAAAGCCAAGATCACGCCGACTTATCTACATCAACGACGAAAAAACATAAAAGGGCCGAGAAAACTTGATACCATTTAACGGTTCAGCGCTTGGGAACGTTTCGAAAACGTACGATTTTTTTCTGGTTCGTTCTGGTGCTAATGCATTTTTTCAAGCTCCAATTAGATTTTCAGTCGAGCAATGTTCTATCATTATTCCGCAGTGGGTGGGTCGGCATATTGTGTTATAATTGCCGGTGAAAAATTCGCGTTGGAGTGCCCATACGGGCCGATACTTTATAAATAGCGATTTATTTTCGGAATAATAAATATTAATTTTCGTAGCGTATTCGAGCCGCCATCAATAATAATCATTCGGGCGTAGCGCCCGAACGGATTTTACGCAAATCGATAAACGCCGATACTGATAGATAGTCTCGGCACGCGATAGCCGCCGAAAAGTGGGCGACGCCGAAATGTAACGGCCGAAACGCGCGTCAAAATTAATGATTTGCAAATATTTTTTTCGGCCGCGATTCGACCTGCGAGGATGCACACGCAACCAATGTACTAAAATAATGTCGAGCCGAGATGTAATGTCGGGGCTGAAATAAAAATAAAAATGTCCGCCGGCTTAAATGCGCATCTGCAGCGGCTTATCGATAAGAGCATAAAAACGCGACCCCCGACGCAATAAATTAAGACTGAGATTCGGCTTACGGTGCGAATAATATAATTTATTTTTATGGAGGCCATGAGCTTTCATCTGCGTCCGAAAAACGAACTCGTACGCTTAAAGTGTAATGCTCAACACTGACGCTGTTATTACGGCCAAAAATCAAGCTTACGTCAAACGTGCGGCGCGAACGTGAGCTTCTATTTGAAATATTGCATTTATTTACACGATCACGATTCGCTTGAAAACTTATTTGTGAATTCAATTTAAATAAATAAGATTAACTGTAATAATATTTAAAACCCCTCCAACTCCAATTAACTCATAGAATAAATTGATTTTAAATTGAAATCGTTAATTAAAAAAATAGTCTATGTTTGTGTAATCTAATATATAAAAATAAGTTGCGTTTCCCGTCTAATGCTCGGGCGATATGCGTTGATATGCGCGTTCATCAGATTGAGATAAAACTTGGTCCACTTATTGCCAAGGAATCAGGGGGTGACATAGGCATAGTACAATTAACTTACAGTAGATTTTTAATTCAAAACTTAATGTGTGAAAGTTGTTGATTCTGACGTGTTTGAGATTATGCGTTGCTAAGGCTATAGGTATATAGTACCTACAAGTTGCAGTAGGAGGCGTCGTGTCGTCATATACGCCTGCATTCAAATAGTAAACGTCAAACGTCAATGTCATTTGCAGGTTATCCATCGGCGTGAGTCAATTATATCCAAAGTATTTATCGCAAGCACTTTTAAAATGCTTCATTTCATTCATCGCTTATTCACGTACGTAACAACCGAAAAAGTACGTTTGAGTGCTATCCGATAAAAAATCAGACGACCAACGTGCAACGAGAATCGAAAGTACATGTTGATTTGAATATTGCTGCATTTCAATATGATATTCATTACGATTACAGTTTGCATCCCAGTGTAAAATGGATAAAGGTTAAATCCTGTTAACGGGGGACAAATTTATTGGTAAATTGAAAACGCCTTTGAAACCAGATTTGAATTTAAATTTAATTTAAAAAATAAAAACAAGAAACAAATGAATAATTATTTTATTTAATAACAATATGTTGACGTTGAAATCAACAATATATGGATCTTCTTTTTCATCGAAAACATTCAAAGCTCATACCAACGTCGGATATTGTCGTGCAAATTGTACATGCAAATAGGCAGTGATATGGCAGTAGTCAGTATTGAAAGACTTGATGCGCGCAACGATCGAGTTCAAACTCAATTTCAAACAGGTAGATATATCAGCAGTGACGAGGCTCTTTGGCCTATTTTGAGCTTCCTAATTCACAGAAGCAATCCGAATGTTCTTCATCTCAGTGTTCATCTCGAAAATGGACAAAGGCAGACACTGCAAGAAATGTTGCTGCTGAACCAACACTTGCGCTGTGTGAAGAAGATGTATTTGCAGAGACATTATGGTACGCACAAGTTCCTAACTATTTTACATGAAATACTACATCCGAGAATTTTCAACGACGTAAGCAAGGGATGCGTGATGAAGGCTATCGAAATCTGTATTCATCTGATGCATTGGGCCGTATTTACACATTACATCCAAATAAAGCCGAGTGTTACTATTTAAGAATGCTTTTGGTTAATGTCAAATGTCCTACTTCATTGAGAAAGGTCGAACGGAAATTAGAACATTACTCGCCATCATTTTAACCACATGTCCGTCATCCAACCCGAAAGATTTGTGGTAAAAATTCAGAGAGGATTTGAGCGAAGGCATTTTACACACCGTTAGCAATGACAATTCAATTGAGTTTTCGGACAATATTTTCAATCAAGCTCTGATCGAAATCGAAGATATTTGCTTAACCATCAACATCAAAGAATTCATTCAACAAGAATTCGTTCTGCACTTGAACAGCAGTACAATGCTAATGATTTGAATGCATTTGTCGAAGCAAAGGAACAACTTTTGCTTGCGGAACAAAAATTGACCTACGATACAATTACAAATGATCTGTTCTTCCTTGATGCGCCTGGTGGTACTGGAAAAACGTATCTCATCACTTTACTATTGGCTCACATTCGATCTCAAAATAGAATTGCTTTAGCTCTTGCTTCATTAGGTATTGCGGCAACATTATTAGATGGTGGACGAACAGCGCATTCGGCATTCAAATTGCCATTAGATATGCATTTATTGGAAGCCCTGACATGTAACATTCCTAAAGTTTCTGACATAGCTAAAGTTTTGAAAATTTGCAAGGGGATTATCTGGGACGAATGCAATGCTTGATCGAACTCTTAAAGACTTACGATCAAATGCAAAACCGTTTGGTGGCGCTCTAATTTTATTATGTGGCGACTTTCGACAACCTCTTCCAGTGATGCTTTCATCGACACCAGCTGATTCTTGCCTCAAAGCATCGCATCTTTGGAGAGACGTGCGAAAACTGACATTAAAGACAAATATGCGCGTACATTTGTAGCGTGATGCGTCGGCAGCCACATTTTTAAAACGACTATTGAACATTGGTGAAGGAAAAGTGCATGTTGATGCTGCCAAGTTTATTTCATTTCCATCGAACTTTTGCGTTGTTGTGCCATCCATCGATTTACTCATTCAGAAAGTTTTTCCGCAGATTTTTAGTAATTATAAAAATCATTATTGGCTTTGCGAACATGCTATTTTGGCAGCAGAAAACACCGACGTCAATACAATCAACCACACAATACAATAACAAATTGCAAACGATTCTGTTACCTACAAATCGATTGATAGCGCCATGAATGCAGACCAAGTTACTAACTATCCAATCGAGTTTTTAAATTCGTCAGATCTTCCTGATGTGCCACCTTACAAATTGGAACAAGACTCACTATGAAGAAATTGATGCCGAATATCATCGAAACAACTATATATTCTTAATGGAAAGTCGAAAGGAGAAGATGTGCTCATTCCCCCCGACGTGCAATTTGATAAGAGACGACTGCAGCTCCCCGTTGGACTTGCATTCTCAATGACCATCAACAAGGCACTTCAAGTGTGCGGAAGAATCTAGAAAATCCACGTTGGACAGCCGAGAAATTTATTTGTATTTGTTAAAGACGGAAAAGCCAAAACTATTCTCTACCCTAAAGCACTTAGCAGAACAATTAAGTAAGCAAAATGTATGCTTTTAATATTTTTTTCTTTATATATCATTCAATATCAATAAATGTATTAATTGTCGGAAAAAATATCATTATTTATATCATTGCTAATTAAACAAGATAACTCTTTCAAATTTCAAATGGTATTTTTAGAACTATTTCTTCTGTGGCAGCAACGCGCCGGGTACCAGCTAGTCTAATATATAAAAATGAATCGTGTTTCTTCCTTTATGCTCGGGCGAAATGGGTTGATATGCGCGTTCATCGGATTGAGATAAAACTTGGTCCACTTATTGCCAAGGATTCAGGGGGTGACATAGGCATAGTACAATTAACTTACAGTAGATTTTTAATTCAAAACTTAATGTGTGAAAGTTGTTGATTCTGACGTGTTTGAGATTATGCGTTGCTAAGGCTATAGGTATATCGTACCTACAAGTTGCAGTAGGAGGCGTCGTGTCGTCGCATACAACACATACGTCAAACGTCAATGTCATTTGCAGGTTATCCATCGGCGTGAGTCAAATTATATCCAAATTATTTATCGCAAGCACTTTTAAAATGCTTCATTTCATTCATCGCTTATTCACGTACGTAACAATCGAAAAAGTACGTTTGAGTGCTATCCGATCAAAATCAGACGACCAACGTGCAAAATATATAAAAATGAATCGTGTTTCTTCCTTTATGCTCGGGCGAAATGGGTTGATATGCGCGTTCATCGGATTGAGATAAAACTTGGTCCACTTATTGCCAAGGATTCAGGGGGTGACATAGGCATAGTACAATTAACTTACAGTAGATTTTTAATTCAAAACTTAATGTGTGAAAGTTGTTGATTCTGACGTGTTTGAGATTATGCGTTGCTAAGGCTATAGGTATATCGTACCTACAAGTTGCAGTAGGAGGCGTCGTGTCGTCGCATACAACACATACGTCAAACGTCAATGTCATTTGCAGGTTATCCATCGGCGTGAGTCAAATTATATCCAAATTATTTATCGCAAGCACTTTTAAAATGCTTCATTTCATTCATCGCTTATTCACGTACGTAACAATCGAAAAAGTACGTTTGAGTGCTATCCGATCAAAATCAGACGACCAACGTGCAAAATATATAAAAATGAATCGTGTTTCTTCCTTTATGCTCGGGCGAAATGGGTTGATATGCGCGTTCATCGGATTGAGATAAAACTTGGTCCACTTATTGCCAAGGATTCAGGGGGTGACATAGGCATAGTACAATTAACTTACAGTAGATTTTTAATTCAAAACTTAATGTGTGAAAGTTGTTGATTCTGACGTGTTTGAGATTATGCGTTGCTAAGGCTATAGGTATATCGTACCTACAAGTTGCAGTAGGAGGCGTCGTGTCGTCGCATACAACACATACGTCAAACGTCAATGTCATTTGCAGGTTATCCATCGGCGTGAGTCAAATTATATCCAAATTATTTATCGCAAGCACTTTTAAAATGCTTCATTTCATTCATCGCTTATTCACGTACGTAACAATCGAAAAAGTACGTTTGAGTGCTATCCGATCAAAATCAGACGACCAACGTGCAACGAGAATCGAAAGTACATGTTGATTTGAATATTGCTGCATTTCAATATGATATTCATTACGATTACAGTTTGCATCCCAGTGTAAAATGGATAAAGGTTAAATCCTGTTAACGGGGGGCAAATTTATTGGTAAATTGAAAACGCCTTCATTTCGACACAATGAAAACAAACAAACCTAACCTATCCAGATTTGAATTTAAATTTAATTTAAAAAATAAAAACACGAAAGAAATGAATAATTATTTTATTTAATAACAATATGTTGACGTTGAAATCAACAATCTATGGATCTTCTTTTTCATCGAAAACATTCAAAGCTCATACCAACGTCGGATATTGTCGTGCAAATTGTACATGCAAATAGGCAGTGATATGGCAGTAGTCAGTATTGAAAGACTTGATGCGCGCAACGATCGAGTTCAAACTCAATTTCAAACAGGTCGATATATCAGCAGTGACGAGGTTCTTTGGCCTATTTTGAGCTTCCTAATTCACAGTAGCAATCCGAATGTTGTTCATCTCAGTGTTCATCTCGAAAATGGACAAAGGCAGACACTGCAAGAAATGTTGCTGCTGAACCAACACTTGCGCTGTGTGAAGAAGATGTATTTCCATTATTGTACGCACAAGTTCCTAACTATTATACATGAAATACTACATCCGATAATTTTCAACGCCGTAAGCAAAGGATGCGTGATGAAGGCTATCGAAATCTGTATTCATCTGATGCATTGGGCCGTATTTACACATTACATCCAAATAAAGCCGAGTGTTACTATTTAATAATGCTGTTTGGTTAATGTCGAATGTCATACTTCATTGGGAAAGGTCGAACAGAAATTCGAACATTACTTCCGAAAGATTTGTGGTAAAAATTCAGAGAGGATTTGAGCGAAGACATTTTACACACCGTTAGCAATGACAATTCAATTGAGTTTTCGGACAATATTTTCAATCAAGCTCTGATCGAAATCGAAGACATTTGCTTAACCATCAACATCAAAGAATTCATTCAACAAGAATTCGTTCTGCACTTGAACAGCAGTACAATGCTAATGATTTGGATGCATTTGTCGAAGCAAACGAACAACTTTTGCTTGCGGAACAAAAATTGACCTACGATACAATTACAAATAATCTGTTCTTCCTTGATGCGCCTGGCGGTACTGGAAAAACGTATCTCATCACTTTACTATTGGCTCACATTCGATCTCAAAATAGAATTGCTTTAGCTCTTGCTTCATTAGGTATTGCGGCAACATTATTAGATGGTGGACGAACAGCGCATTCGGCACTCAAATTGCCATTAGATATGCATTTATTGGAAGCTCCGACATGTAACATTCCTAAAGCTTCTTACATAGCTAAAGTTTTGAAAATTTGCAAGGGGATTATCTGGGACGAATGCAATGCTTGATCGAACTCTTAAAGACTTACGATCAAATTCAAAACCGTTTGGTGGCGCTCTAATTTTATTATGTGGCGACTTTCGACAACCTCTTCCAGTGATACCTTCATCGAAACCAGCTGATGCTTTGGAGAGACGTGCGAAAACTGACATTAAAGACAAATATGCGCGTACATTTGTAGCGTGATGCGTCGGCAGCCACATTTTTAAAACGAATATTGAACATTGGTGAAGGAAAAATGCATGTTGATGCTACCAAGTGTATTTCATTTCCATCGAACTTTTGCGTTGTTGTGCCATCCATCGATTTACTCATTCAGAAAGTTTTTCCGCAGATTTTTAGTAATTATAAAAATCATTATTGGCTTTGCAAATATGCTATTTTGGCAACAGAAAACACCGACGTCAATACAATCAACCACATAATACAATAACAAATTGCAAGCGATTCTGTTACCTACAAATCGATTGACAGCGCCATGAATGCAGACCAAGTTGTTAACTATCCAATTGAGTTTTTAAATTCGTCGGATCTTCCTGATGTGCCACCGTACAAATTGAAATAAGACTCACTATGAAGAAACTGATGCCGAATATCATCGAGACAAGTATGTATTCTTAATGGAAAGTCGAAAGGAGAAGATGTGCTCATTCCCACCGACGTGCAATTTGATAAGAGACGACTGCAGCTCCCCGTTGGACTTCCATTCTCAATGACCATCAACAAGGCACTTCAAGTGTGCGGAAGAATCTAGAAAATCCACGTTGGACAGCCGAGAAATTTATTTGTATTTGCTAAAGACGGAAAAACCAAAACTATTGTCTGCCCTAAAGCACTTAACAGAACAATTAAGTGAACAAAATTTATGCTTTTAATAATTTATATTTTTTCTTTATATATCATTCAATTTCAATAAATGTATTAATTATCGGAAAAAATGTCATTATTTATATCATTGCTAATCAAACAAGATAACTCTTTCAAATTTCAAATGGTATTTTTAGAACTATTTCTTCTGTGGCAGCAACGCGCCGGGTACCAGCTAGTATATAATAAAATAGACTTAATACTGATATACAATAGACTCGCGGTAATCCGACAAATGTTTTGCACGGTGGATTGTACAATTTGTTGGACTATAGGGTATTGACCCCGACCCCTTATAATCCGAAATAAAATGAAAATGATATACATAAACAACAACAATCTTGCCTGGCCCATGATCAATGATGGAGGCTTTACCGCACATATGTACTATATTTGTATTGGGATGTCGGACTACAAGGGGTGCCGAATTAGATAGATTGGGGCCGGATTACCGCGGATCTACTGTATACTAATATAGAACAAATGCCGATTGGAATCGTTTCATTTGTCGTGACGTTCAGCCTAATTTTCTTTAAAAACATTTAACAAACCAAAACCAGGATCATTAATGATTTTTTTTTACATCTACGTTCGATAACGGATATAGTATCTTAAAATACGAATAAAAATATGATGCATATTTCTGATAAACGATACACAAACAACATTGTGTATTCGTTGTTCGTCTGTATGTCTGTTGGAACGTCTAAACATTCTCAATATACATAGAGTTATAGAAACTCTTAAATGTTGATACTGGTTCAACAAAGATAAAACGACTTTCGTTCGTGTTGTCTTGAGAGTAGGCGTTTGTTTTGATAAATAAGATACTCGCATCATTTTTATCATTGATCAATTTTCTTATTCCCCCTTGACTATTCTGGAGTGGCGTCATTGGCCGAGTATCACCACTTCTTTACTAGAAATAAACTGGCAGACTTGCAGTAACTGAAGATTTGACAGAAAAGTGGATTAACATTAGAGCACAGCGTGTCTGCTCTCCTGGTGGATAAAATCAGCAAATATAAATGCATCGTAATGCATGAGATTGGTTCACGATAGTGATAAGTCGACAATTGATCATTGTGGATATTAATTTGACATTCATGTATATATTTATCTACTAAACCGAAGTATTGACTCATATATTGATTATCAACGCGATGAGCATCTAAGATGATTCGCGTCGATACATTTTTCTATTTTCGTCGTTTTTTGTTTGATAGAGATGAAGTGCGCGAAAAAAAGACCCGGATAATTAGGACAACCCGGTAATTTTGTACGGCGGTGGCCGATTCTGTAACCCCCGACGCTGGACGCGGTTGCCAAAAAACCCCCACACAGAAGCAAGCCGAAGAATATTATGTAAAATTCCATCAGCGACTCGGACAAACACCGACAAACTCCTGAAATAGAACCGTAAGACGGTTTTGAGAAAACTGAACGGGTCGTTGTTCTCTTTTTGCTTACATAGCTGGAATCTACCGGAAGCCTTGACCGAAACTGTAGTCTCTGCTAAATATATCGCCCCCCGTACACTCTGACGATTTTGATGTATTTAAGACGTGTTAAAAACGATGAGAAAAAAAATGCAGACAAATCGACGTGCTTATTTTGGTACGCAGAATCGCCCGAGGGACCTGAGTGTCTTCAATTAAAGCCATCAAACACACAAACAACTGCAAGATTGTCCACGAAAAAAATTAATCAAAACATGCATCGTCTTGGTGCCACAACTCTCAGCATCATGGAAATATACAGAGACATTTTTTTTGTGAATTTCATTTTTAACCCTCTGAATTCCGACCAAAAACTGTATTAAAAATGCTGAGCCAAATTGACGTAATTTGATGATGGTTTGAGGAAAACTTTTCGTCGGTTAAATATGCTGAAAAATTCACCGTAGCAATAAATTTGGATAATCTGAAGCATTTATATTAGATACTAGCCGATACCAAGCGCATTGCCGCCACAGAAGTAATAATTCTAAAAATATCGTTTGTTGGATTTATTATAAATATGAACAAACAATGATTTTTATATATAAGATTTACTGTAAGTTAATTGTACTATAGCTATATTATTTTAGAAAGTGCAAACAATAAGCTGGCAAAGTTTTATCGCAATCGAATGAACGGTATGGCAGCACATTAAAAACGGACAAACAAACATTGATTTTTATATATTAAACTATGCCTATGTAACTCGCGAAATCATTAGCAATTAATTAATGAAGTTTTATTGCAATCCGATGAACGGTATGGCAGCGCATTTCGAACGAACAAACTCCAATTTATTTTTATATATTAAAAAAAAATAAGAAAATTCCGGATCGATCGTTGATTTCTTGGTTTTGAAACAGTAAATGCTGAGACTTATAAAATAATGATAATTAACATTTGGAAGGCAACGGGAAATTACGACATGAAAAATATTTTATCCAAAAAAGTCTTCTGTGGAGATTGTCTACGCCCGAAAACGGATTTTAAGAAGAAGAATCTACCATTGTAAATAAATTTTGAGTTGAGATAAAAATCTCTTCTTTGCAGCTTTGACATCTAAACTTGCAACACATCACTCAATAAGTTCGTAGGATTTATTTTGAAGAAATTGCGAAAAACGACCGCAAATGAAGAAAAAAATTTAAAGCGAAAAAAATCCTACGAACTTATTGAGTGAAGTGTTACAAATTGTTTGTATAACATAAGTAAAAAAGGCGAGACCATAAGTAAAAAAACTACTAAAAAAAACAAGAATATGCCCAGATCATGATTCTTAAATGCTTTATATTTGGTAAACAATCTAAAAAGACATATAACATAGATGCTAGCTATTGCGGCGGAGAGGGCGTGCGTCATTAAATGATGACCTCCCATCCAGAACGGCCCAACATTTAAGATTCGTCGATTCTGACACCAATGTAGCGTAGGTAACTTAAGATGGCCGCGTAGGCAACTCGCACGCGGGTTCGTTCTGCTCTCGGACCGTTATGTAGCCGGACGGATGAACGAGCGTCGAATAGACAAATTCTCGTCTTATAGATTATTTAAATAGCTTCTTTATTGATTACGAGAGGGAGATAGAGAGAGATCTGGCCGCGGGAAGCACGTTTGAATTGACAACGATGCAAGAAGTCGTTCTTTCAGGCGCAATGTATCCACAGCACCATTGCATGGGGTTTCGCCTATGCTAAAATATATATCTGATGTGGCCAAATATATTATAGCATATTTGAAACATGTTCTGCCCAAAGAAGATAGCAGGTCCAGATGAAGCTCACAATCGACGCTTTGCTGTACATATCCATGGCCTTCCAATTTGATCTCTACGATTCAACAGGGTAATCGATCCAGTTATAGAAGCAAGATTTGTTCATAGGGTTGTTGAAAATCATCAAATATTGAATTGCTTGCCTTGTTTAAACTCCATAAAGATTATTTAAATTGTCTTCAAGACGACGTTGCGGCTTCAAATGACAGGATATCTCAAACAAGGATGTTTACATATGCGAAATATAAATTAAGTATTGCAGATTTGACATGCTAAATATAGCGTAACATGCTAAATGTTGATCATTCTGAGAATTCCGAGAAAGTGTTCACAGTGGCCTTTGATTGGCGGATTGTTCAAACAATAACGTCTTGCGAACCGTTGTTTCGAAATGAAATTCGCTGGGCGTTCTTAAGCTTTTGACCGTGATTAATGGTTATTGATCGCATTCAAAAATCAGAGTTCAAATCATAAAGCAGCAACTCCGCTCTGCGGCATTATTGAATGCTGCCAATGATGTTTCATCATGTGAAATGTGTAATGGGTCTTAAAAACGATCTATTTCCAACCCGGCATCAGATGGATGTTTGATCTGAGTCGCCCGAAAAACATCCCGACAGTTGTCGGTGGGATCGTTCGTAAACGGCTCCATTCGGTCGGGATTAATTAGCGCATTTGTGCGTTAAGCCGGGGAACAATAAAAATGTCTTCTTTATAGTGTCGAATCCGAAGAAACACCATCGAAAAACGGATTTAGGAAAGAGATATGCGCCGTTAAGAGCTCTCTTCTGCGTCACTTCAAATAAGCTCTCGATGTGTTCGCTAATGTGTTTAAACAATAAATATGTTCGCTTTATGGCAAATATTTAAGCGATGGCTCGTTTTGCGTCATCCAGGCCGATGAGAATCGATGGTTTGATTCGAGGACACGTTGAGAGATCATCCTGAGATTGTTATATTAACCTTAATGTGCCGCAGGAGGGACGTTTCTGTCCCACGAGGTTCAATTTTATGCCATTTAATGCAAAGCTAATAAATTCGCCATTGAAATAATGGCATAACATCATGTATATATATATGATGATATTTTCATAGATTTTCCATTCATCATGGGCGGATTCCACGAGCGTGGTTTCTTTTGCATGGTTTACAAGCATACCCATTACTGCAGTGAAGTGATCATACTTTTGGGTTAAAATTTTTTTTACGATCGTACATATGGCCCCGGGAATGCATTTATCCCCGAAAATGCCGCAAAAAGTCTAGTCTAAAAGAGGACGGAGTGGCCACAAGGTCTGTGTCCAACTGGTCCGCTTTTCGGACCGCTGACATGATAAATAAACGCCTCGCAATCGAACGCCTAAAGATCACTTGTGAGACATCTTTTCAATACTAAATAATGTCTTTGTTATTAATAACATTTTATAGGAAAGCTTTATAAATGCAACCGAATTTCTTGATTCAGAATAAAATTGTGTCATTATAACGGATCCATCCGCAAATAAAACCGAAAGCGATAGAATAAATTATACGAGATTGTGTTGCGCGGGTTTTTTTGCACGCCGTTTCAAAGCGTTCCTGCCAATTTCGCATGAGTTATATGCCTCAATTTACGCCGTTTTTTATATCCTGGCATCAATCCCATAAATTCAAACTGAGCGCGTCTCTTTTTTGTGATGTTTTCATTTCCGTGATTTTCAGCGGAATAACGCGCAAATCGAGACCCGGGCGCAATCGAATAAATGTGCATCTCATTAGGCTATTTTTAACGCGAGTCGCCAATCATATCAGAATTTTATTATAGTGAAAATGTTCAAATTTGTCGATGATGCACGCTGCAAATATGAATTATTTGTATTTTATGCGCGCGTGGGACGCAAGGGTCGGACGAATCAACTGAAGCTCACAGACACGCACGAAAACTCTCGCATCCATGCATCATCATATCCAATCGAATTTTTATCATTCATATATCGCATTTCTTTGTATTTTAGCATTGTATCCGTCGATTTGATGCAATATTTTTGTAAATTACACTAAATAACACGCCCCGACACGCTACAAATCGTTGTAATGTTTAACTAATGCATTCTTACAGCTGTTATTTAGCGGATCAAATACTTTAGTCAGCGCTTTATTTCGGTGCACAATGACAACTATCAATTTTATTTATGCGTTTATTTTTTTGCACATTGTCTCCGATATTGTGACTCATAACACATTGCCGAAAAACATACATGTGCAGTGTGTGAGACTCGTTTTTAGAAAAGTTCTCCAAGACATAAAGACGGCTCGATGTTATTAATTGTATGGGGACGAACGCTTGCAGTGTGATCGCGGACTTGTTGCGTTTTTTTCGCCTTTGGAAATTAATTTTAGATCGTTCAAAATAAATCCCACCGTATGAGATCACGTATGAAAAACACAAAAAAGCTTCTAGTCGGATATCATCACGCTTTTGCGCCCATTATCTTATCGTCTGTCCGATAAATCGTGTACTTTAAGCGTGCGGACGTACTCTATCGATGCAATTTCGCTATAATTTCCCATTACCACATCACTACCACATTTCACACTATCTGAGCATAGATTCGCCATTAGCGTTGAAATTGCAACATTTTGATTCCCGTTGATTTTGCATGTCCATGTTCTTCGTATCGCCTCGGTGTGCTTATTAGAACTGTCCCAATCTGTGGAAACATGGCAAACAAGCTGTTAACTTGGATAACGTGTTCTAAACATGCGTGTTGCACAACGTATGCCTTATTTATTTGGATTAAGATTTTAAATCTGGATTCAGCCTGAGAATCGAACTATCCCGAAAATTGCTTTATTATATTCTTTGAATGATGCAAACATAGGAAATTTCAATAGGGAAGCTCTAAATTGGTTCGGTTATATTAAAGCTAAAAAAATATTCAATAATATATGACAAATCATCAGGGTCTTAACAAGAGGGTGGGAAAGTATGCAGCTTGGGGTGCAAAACGCAGAATACCAGTCGAAAGTTGCATATGGTTTGTATTTTACTTGACCATTCTACTTTACATGAATCAACACTGATTAACTCTGTCCGTTTTTATAATATACTAAGTTGTCTAATCCCTCTTTTCTTCGTCGTCGTCTAAACATTGAGCCGGCCCAGCCCGCAATAAAATAAAGACAACAATATTTCGGGTATGGCGTCCGATCGCGAGGCGTTCATTTGTCATATCAGCGCTCCGAAAAGCGGACCGGTTGGATATAGACCTTGTGGTCACTCTGTCTTCTTTTAAACTAGACTTTTTGCGGCATTTTTGGGGATAAATGCATTCCCGGGGACATATGTACGATCGCAAAAAAATATATACTTGCCACAGGCGCTTCATACCCTCGTTACGGCTCTGTAAATCATCAAATTTTATTTTCAAAATAAATGATTTTTATATATAAGATCTACTGTAAGTTAATTGTATTATACCTATATTATTTGAGAAAGTGCAAACAATAAGTTGGCAAAGTTTTATCGCAATCGAATTAACGGTATGGCAGCGCATTAAATACGAACAAACAAACATTGATTTTTATATATTAGACTATGCCTATATTACTCGCGGAATTCTTAGCAATTCATTGACGAAATTTTATCGCAATTCGATAAACGATATGGCAGCGCATTTCGAACGAACAAAACCCAATTCATTTTTATATACATGATGATGAAGATATATTATCGAATATTGATATGAAGTATAATAAATACGAGGTTTTAGAATGTTATATGGCGTACTAAATACGTAGCATCGTAAGTGAAAGGATAACTGAATGATATGGATATCATGGACATGTGACTCCAACTGGACGGCGCTATGCCACGATGGACATTCAGCACAAGCGATTAAAGGGTTATATCGCGCGGCGGCGACGTGAAAATTAAGCCTCCCGAATACCCGCCACCAAGCAAAGCCGCGGCGGATATTTGAACGAAATTATATATTATATTTAATGCCATAAAATATGCTTTAAAATTAAAATTAAATTGCGTATATATCTTATACAGGAATTGTTTTATTTATATTTAAAAATTGAGCATCTTTATTGAAATACCCTATATAATAAAACAAATATTGATTGGATTTGCTTAGAGAAAATGTATAGATTTACGCAGATATTATATCAATGCCATTTATGGGCGTTTTATATAAAATATTTGTATGTAATGATTGTATAACGACTTGGCAAGTTGGCGCCATCGGATATATAATTACAGTAGCCTAATTGATATTAGATTTGTTTAGGTATAAAGATAATATACTGAACTTTTCTTACGACCGAATGAATTTATATCAATCATATTTATTAAGTAGCCTCAAACTCGTTGTTTTTATAATACGATTTCGGTTTAATAATCATTGATATTGTTGATTTTATTTCCATAATTACACCATGGGTTTGGTATGGATTAAGTAATTTTTTTCCAAAAAATGTCAATGCATAAATACTTTATATAAAGTTTGAATCATATCATTGAAAAATGTCATTTTAATGTTAAACGAGGCTAAATTGGAGCGAATGTTCTTATCTGACATTAAAGTGACTATAAACGAAAGATAATATATATTTATGTTCGATATCTTATAAAACATTTATAAGTAATTTTTCTTAATATAATTTTAATCTAAAAAATATATTTTGTGTAAATTTTAACTGATGCATCTTAAGCAGTGTCATCTTGGACCCCAACGTAGATGTTCTCTTGGGATGTTAAAATCGCATTTATTTTCATTCTCTCGTCTTTTACTCGATGAATAATTAATGACGTTGATGTTGATGTGAACAAAAAAATGTTTCATCCTTGATGTCATCATCGAAAGCCTCTCCATTGACACAAAAGCATATAATTAACATGCATGCCAGGGCTTTGCGGTCCCTGAAAGGGAGTACTGCAAATAAAAATCCGGTTTATCTCGTTTCTCACTTAGCAGATAAAGGGATATTTTAAGGAGTATCGGAATGCGCCTTTTATCCGAATGGAATTAATTCAGACACGGGAATAATTAAGACGGAAACGTACTGCCACTTGTAAAAATGTCAAGGATCTGAATGTGGCTTAGATCTCCCGTCGGAGTAACCTATAATTTGGAAATTTATCGGGGTCATTAAATTGATTTAACTTTCAATTACTAAGCGAAGAATGCGACACGATTGATTGAAATTTGAATAATTTCCTAATTTGTATGTGGCTACTGTAAGACGATATCTCGAGAAATGGGACAGTGAGAGACTCGACTATGACCAGGGATCTTCAACTATTCATCTTAAATTATAACCCAACCCCATCCTTTACACAGTTTTATAGTGGTAAGGCATAGGCGCGATAGGGCAAATTGGCTTGAACGTCACGAAAAATGAAACTCCAAATTGGACAGAAAGAGAATCGTTTGCAGTGTGTTCGTGTCCATCGCATATAGCATAGAAGCGCTAAACCTATTTTATAATATATTACACAATACAGAGCACAATTTTATATGTATTTCTAAAGCGTTCTCACGGAAAAGTAAACTGGTAGAATCATCGGTCTAAACGTATTTATATCTTAAATTGCAGACTCTCAAAGTTAACATAACGACCGCCATCCAGTAAATTCAACCAGATTTATGCGACAGCCATCGAAAATTGGACCTCCGAATACGCGCCAACAAGCAAAACCGCGGCGGACATTTGAACGACTTTATATTACATATTTAATGCCATAAAATATGCTTTTAAATTAAAATAAAATTGCGTAAATATCTTATACAAAACCATGTTTTATTCATATTTAAAAATCGAGCGTCCTTATAGAATTACCCTATATTTAGGTTTTGCCATGATTCCAATTAAATTTCAATATTCCTGCATTGCTAAATGATGACAAATTTATCCGAGTTTCGTGGTGGGTTTTAATAAATACAATGACTTATTATTGTATAAAACCCACGATGTTCTGCTATTTTCAAGATCAAATTTACGATGCACTCGTATACGTGTTTTTCCATCATTCAGCATTAGCATATTTCAGCACTGACAAACAAGTATATTTATAAATCGATACAACAAAGTAATCAGCGTCTTAAACTGCGATAAAGCAGTGTATCATCGACATTATTGAAAACAAACTTAATGGCGCCATTTCTAAATATAATTTGGCTTAAAGATAGCGCCTCGATTGTTCGTTTTTTATTTGATTTACTCGATTCGTCATTAAAAAAATTGAGAATTGAGCTGCCATAACGTACAAAAATATCACCGTCAAAGTGAGTGTCATGGGAATTAAGCCAACAGTCCCGGGGACCCGGAAATGATATTTAAAACCCAGACTGGACTGTCGGGATCGTTCGTACAATGGACACATCGAACACATTGAATACAGTAGACCCGCGGTAATCCGACAGGCGTTTTGCAAGGCGGTGTCGGATTATGCAATTTGTCGGACTATAGAGTACTGCCCCCGAATCCTTGTAGTCCGGAACTTTTTGTATTAAATTTTTTACATTGACATATATATGTACTATACTTGTATTGGGATGTCGGATTATGAGTGGCACCGGATTATACTGGGTCCGAATTAGACCCATTATGCTGTATTGTCATATTTTAAACAATGGATGACAAAAAATATCCTCCATCAATCAAAATATCAATAGATTTACGATAGCACATATTTTATTACAGCTTTATGAACGAAGTTTACGACCCCTGGACGGTGGACGAGCTGAAAAAATAAAACGACCAACCTAATGTTTATCTTATGAGATTGAATTTCTAATGTGTCCTCCTATAATTTTTAAATCGTCTTCATCGACATCCAAGTCTCAAATAAGCAATTCAATTAAGAGAACATCAATAAAGTTTGAATTTTTGGCCGTCAAACATGTGACATATCACCATTTATCCCTATGTCGGAATAAATTTAATTCGAATCAAATAAATTCCACAGATTTTAATAATATGAAATACAAAATACGCTTTGATAAACGCGATTAAATCCAGATATTAATAATATGGGATTAAATCAATTGTTTTGGTTGTTTTTAAGATTTAAATACGATTCAAATCGATAAACGTCAAAATCACCATCACTCCCTGTGGAACAAATTTAAATTTAAATCGACGTCGAGTTTTACGGCGAAAAGATCGAAATAAATTTTACGGCTTGGAAATTGCATTTGTGTTAGCGATCACGATTTCCTTGAATATTTCAATTACGTTTTGTCTCGTAAACCAATGATATTTATGGCGAATAGACGTTGGAATTTATCGACCCGATTTTTGACAAAAAATCGATAAAAATTAATAAATCGATCGGAATTAATTTATGCACGCATCCCACAATGCGCTACGGGCGGGATCCGTCCAAATGACGCAACGCCGTCGTTTATACGTCAGATATGAATCGCTTCGTGCGACACGGAAATTGTGCTGTTATGATCATATTGCTCGTTTGAAACATAATACGCGGGATCTTCATAATTCAAATGTGCGTTTCCCGCGCCAGAGATGGCATATCTTCGCGACATATGATGTGCGTATTTATACACATTTTCCGGTTGAAACACCATCCGTTCGCTTATTTATAATCATGATGTCCTTCGAAAACAATGAGAAACCGGACGGGGTCTCGTAGGAAGTATGAAAAAATATGAACGATGGCCTCCCGCCGCTCGCAGCCGTGACCATCGCAAATGGACACAATAGCATCTTAGTCACGTTTCCTTTGATAACGAGTGACATGATCAAATATCAGGAATACCTTAGGATGTGGGTCACCTCGGCTTCCCTCATATCTGACCATTAATTTTCGAGAACAGTTAGGATGTAAAGTACTAGGAAGCACTTTCCAATCGTGGATAAACGGAGCATTGTTTTACGGAATTGTCACGCGTTTCCTCATTACGATCATCGATCGTAAATACTTTTAATGCTCGGTTAAATAATACGAATGATATTCAAATGTATAGAGCGTAATTTGAATTGGCGTGTGTAAAATTGCCCTTTCTAAATTGGTGCTGAATGTTTTGACGTTTAAGGTGTGTTCGCGAATCCGTAAGAAAATCACCATCTGCATTGTCTTTCATTGCTCCGCCTGTCAGCTTGTCTGCATGTAATAATATAACATTTACATACGCTCGCCAGGATACGTTGTCTTTTATATTTGGATTAGAATGCATTGCGCCTCAACAATTTGCATGCTGCTTAAATTAAGATGTTTACAAAAGGGGGGGAGAAAATATGATTTATTGCGCTCTCATTTTAAAAAGATCAGCTCGATGCATTTAAAATCTTCTGATGATTGGCCGTCGTTTGATCTCGCGTTGATTTTAATTGCGGCGACGAGATTGATTATCGTTTTTATTGACGGGGCAAAAATAAACGCACTAAAACAAGTGTTGCCATGCCTGAAAAAAAAGAGGAATTAACTCTAATGTCCGCCGTTCGCTCTAAAGCTCGTTTTAATGGCGGGTCCAGGCGGGAGACAAGTTAATTTCAGCGCCGATTTTTGCACTCGGCACTTTAGGAAGAGATGCCTCTCTCTTCTACAACATGTCTTCATATTTTCTCCTCTCTTCCATCCGCTGCCCACAGCCGGACCGTCTTGACGAACATGAAATCTTCATGGAAAAAGCTGATAAATATACGCTCATAGACATATTTACAAGTGCATTCGTCCGCGCCCACACAACCCCAGATCTTTCGGGCGTAAAGTTCTCTTTTAATTTTAATAGTTAAACGTGTCGGGTGTATCTGGCACATATAGTCGGAACTTGGAAGTAGGTGAATGTGCGAAAATTAATGTGTCGAAAACATGCATTGTGAAAGCTCTCATGAGTGCTATTTTTCCCACTTAAAAACACAGTTTAAAAAATTTGCAGTGCCATAATCTGTTGAATATTAATAACGATGTGTTAAATTTAATAAATACGAAATGATCATCTTTCTTAGATTCTGACTAAACATTAATTTATTTCTAATTTCATCTTAACACTACGACGACACAACATGTGTGCCATAGCCCGGGAAAACGATCATGTTAACATGTATGCTTCCGATGATAGTAATCAAACCCTGTGCCACCCAAGTGTATTTGATTAATTTAAACAAATTCGCTATGTTAAAAACATAAAAAAAAAACAAACAACAAAATAAGCTATGTGTTGTGTAATATATAATATCCGACTCGATTTTATTGAATATCGTTAGAAAATTTGAAATTTATCTTGTTTAATTAGGATCGAGAGAAACAATGAAATTTATTTTATTTTGTCGATTTTATTATAAATATGAACAAACATTGATTTTTATATATAAGATCTACTGTAAGTTAATTGTACTATACCTATATTATTTGAGAAAGTGCAAACAATATGTTGGCAAAGTTTTATCGCTATCGAATGAACGATATGGCAGCGCATTAAATACGGACATACAAACATTGATTTTTATATATTAGACTATGCCTATGTTACTCGCGGAATCCTTAGCAATAAATGGACGAAGTTTCATCGCAATCCGATGAATGGTATGGCAGCGCATTTCGAACGAACAAAACCCAATTCATTTTTATATATAAGAAAAAGATTAAAAGCATTATGTAGAAAATACGAAACTTCATTTGTATGCACATAATTCTATATGTGCAGCAAAATTCCGGGTTATATTAGAATCCCCTTGTATCTTCGATTTTTATTGAACGATGTTAAATCTCAATGCATCTGCATTTTTCATTATTAATGATATATTTTATTACGTGGATATTTGATCATGTTTGAAAGAAATCATTGCTAAAAATAATCAGCAAATTGTTATGCCATTAAGTCATTACATTTCGGACTTCCTTTCTTCTAAAAACTGCTGTTCAATCAGACGATCGCAATAATTAACATAGCATATGATTGAATTGCTTAATTGATTATGCGCTAATGTGGACAGAATTTAATGAACATTTACGGCTTGCATTCTGAATGAAGATGAATCATTTTGTGCTGGATGAAAGCCACATGGCGTCATATAACACTCACCGATTGTGATTGCTTGGGAAATGCTGGCGGAAAGAATGCCGACGTTGAGATAATAGACAAAGAGCATGATATGTGGATTAAATCGGAAAGTTCAAGAACCATTAGGCGCGGTACATGATCTGATGAAGATGTATCGAAATGCTCCATTTGGCACAGTCGTGCCATTCCGAAATACCCAAGGCTCCATCACGACTATCTCGGATGTATGACAAAACGATGTTACCGAATTCCAGACTTGTGAATCCAATTTCGCCATGGATCTCGAAGACGGATGATCCAGCTTATTTGAAATTCGCTGCTTTTGCTGCACGGAAGACCGTGAGACCGTGACATTGCGGATTCCGCATAAAAATGCCGCTCAGGAATCGCATCGGAGGACTTCTTTCAGGCATCAAAGGCAAACAATTATGTCGTATGTATGGTCGTTTAAATTCCTTTTATCAAATGAAATTCTCAAGGAGGTGATAATTCTGCTGCAGTCGAGTGCACGGATGCATTCTTGAAGAGTGCAATAACCAGACGATGAAGAGAAAAATACTTAAGCGCATGCATATTAAATCTCGGCTTGTTCATAGCTCGGTAATGCAGTGACGATGTATATATTAATTCGGCAATCATTTGAAGCAGCAAGTGTCATGTAAAAGCAAGAACTTATTTAGGTCAAACAAAATTTTGCATACATTTCTACAAAGCTAATTTTTGTTTCAGTCAGTGTTTATACAATGTAAATCAGGAAGGTTACAGTTTATCAAGCTTTCAATTCACTTTCAAGATAGCTAGGGCTTTGGTAGACGTGGCTAAAATTTGTGATGCGTGAACTTGATTGTCTTGCTTCAGTTTTGCAGGTTTAAATAGGTTTAATTTGTGCTTAGAGTTCATGATTAGCTCAAAATGGTATGAAATATTTTCCTCGGTCTACTATTTTTATTCGAAGTCAGCAGCTAAATAGCTAAATTTATTTATGGACAACCTAATAACAAGCTTTCAGCGTGTGCATTGCATCAAAATCCAGCTTTACTCCGCATATTTATAGCCGGTGTTTATATTGAGTTTCAAACAACATTAACCATGATTTGAATACAGACTATTGAATATCGTCCCGTTTGGAATAACGCGAAGAATGGGAGAATTCCCATACGATCATGCTCATCGACGATCGACGCAAAGATTCGAAATCTCATCGCCTCCGGACGTTCGATCCAAATCGGAGCGAGATGGGCCGATAATTTTTTGTGTTCTTCGAGTTTCTAAATATGCAATTAGTAAATGAGGTTCGATGTCCATTTAGGAGTGCCAAGATGCAATCAGAAAGAAGATTCCACGAAGGCCCCCGAAGGTCCGTTTTTTAATTCCGCGTTATTCAAGTGCGGTTTTTTTTTGCTTGGCGCCCCCCCTGGGTGTTATGCTGATCGAACAAGAAAGAGGTCCACAAAAAGAAACAATGCTTGTAAATTTATTTTTTACTTCTTTGTTGGACGGCCGCCTTGGGGAATAATTACTTTGCATTATGCTTATTCGAGTTGTGCTCATATGGTCACGTATTCCTCGAGCAATCTTCGACCCGAATGCTAATCAATCGATATCGATATGTTGTGCCTGTTTGCGAGGAAAAATGTCAAGATCACACTGTTTGTTTGCTGATGAAAGATGTAGATAAACAAGAAGAATCAAAAAAAAATACATATTTCATTCAATAGTAATTCGCCATAAGAATATCAATTATAATGCCGAAATTCTTCATAAGAATATCATCACTTCAATGGAAACTACCTTATTTTAAATAAACTGTTGAACTGAAGAATTGACCAGAATGAGCGCCACTTTGATGATATGATTGTCAAAATGTAATAAATAAAAACTTTAAATGTCTCTCTTTAACATGTAAAAAATAATTAAGCTGATAGCGCATATACTGTTTGTGTTATTCATGTATAAAATAAGGTAATATCACTGCCGCACCCTGTATTAACACTATCGTGGTTGCATCAAATTGCCAATAACTTCTAGCAACTGTCTAATATAGTAACTGGCTAAATCTATGTATACATATATACAGTACGTATATGTTTTTCAAATTGTTATATTAACCTTTCCCTACCGGTGATGTATTTACTACACCTCGACTCTAATAATGGGAATATCGATATGAAATATAATAGATACGGGCTTCAGAATTTTTGTATTCCTCCGTAATATAATTACGAATCGCATCAAATTATTATAGTATATAAATTTTCTTCTGCAGCGACGGAAATAAATAATTTGTCGGTAAATCGGGATCGGGAAATCGGGAAAATTTATCAATGTAATTCCTTAACTACTGAAAATCCTGGGATTGGATTCCCTAGTCATGAACTATCATGATGCATATGTGGCATCATACGGTCGCTAATGATTGAACTCGTGTTTATGCAACATATGCATCACCGGCCACGAAAGTGTTAAAGTTGATACATTGAATGCATGTGAATGCTTTAAAATACATCTTTCTCCTTTGTATAAATCCAATAATACTGTTCTATTATATATGACAATCAGCTACAACGTCTTCAGAAGAAAGCCATCACTTTGAAATGATGGTACAATGCATGCTTCAAAATGCATCTTTCGCCTTGGTAGACATGCAATAAAATTATTATATCAAGCTGCGTTGAATATGAATTTATATGACAATATGGTCTATTTGAAGAAACTCAATTATGCATACACTGCATTGAATCCTATATTTCCAAGATTTGACCCCAAGTCGTACACATAAACGTTTTATTTTTCAGAACCACTGCAATGTTTATGATTGAGTCACAATTCCGTGTTATATTTTCGTTATAAAATTGGCAAATCGCGATAATATTGAACTTGTGGTCTGGCATGCTTCCTCTTCGCATGAAATCACTGCGGTCGAGCTGTTCATAATTGTGCTAAAAGCGTTTTGATTACGTGCAATGATATAATCTCGCAGTTTAAAAGCCCAATCGGAGCATGTGGGGGGGTCGCATAAAAAAAATATGATTTACCTTTTGGATGATGAGGGGGGTGCCGAAGTCTTTACCACCGTGGATCCTGAATCCGAGCGGACAACCGTCCGGCCTCGTCAGCCTGACGTTGATCAACTGTGCCATCCTGGAAATAAATCGAAATGAATAAATTTGAATATCTCTCGAAATCGCAGCGACATTTTTATGGATCAGTTCTGCAATTCCCAGCGCTCATTGCAATATCCGAGCATAATTTATACGTAGGTAGTCTAAATATAAGCACCGGTAGAGATCAGGATGCTTTGCAAACGATCAAATATAACGTCTAAAAATAACTAAAACGGGTTTAACGAGGATGACAGAAGTTGTGTTGGTATCGTCATCCAATTTTATCGGCGGACATATCGAACGGCTATCGTCGTTATCGCCGCATATTGCTCTATGTTTGTATTTCGGCTGTCAAAATGGGATTAAGCGGGAGCGAATATATTATTCGCGATGCATCATACGCAATAACCGAGAGTCGACGATGATGACGCTGATATGAAAATGATCACATCGAGAATAGAAACGACCCAAATGGAAATCCAAACGCGAGGGATACCAAAACAAAATACCCCCTCGAAGACTGACATCTATATTTTTCTATAATTGTCCGAGAAACCGCATTAATACACCGACTAGGACTGAATCCTGTTCGTTTTTAAGCCGTCGCAGCATAAAAATGTGTGGATAAATGCGAATGCGCATGCGCAGATTCAGCCTTGATTTTCACGTGAGAAAAATCGACAAGCCATTCGACCTTTCAGCGCCATAATATGAGGTCAAACGCTATATTTTGCTTCCGTCGTCGTGTTCAACGAAAAATGTCTTCGGCAAACAACACTTGATAATACATCGGCGACAATGATGAATATTCGCGCACGCAAATCGTCGATAAACAACAAATTTGCGCATTAAATGCCTACGCTGCGCATCGAGTCGGCTTCTGACAGCCCTGATTCAAAATCTCATCGACGACCATAATGGCGCGTGGTCATAAATTCGACTTCGGCGATGTTCGAAAGTCCTGCGTAGGCAAAGGGGCTCTGTAATGGACGCTAGAACGCATAAACAAGGAACGAACATGCGCCCGAACGACAGCGCACGCCGCCATACGTCACGCGACATTGCAATTGACCGTGCGCATGCGCCGAACCGGCTTGCATTTATGAATTGGGTAATAATTACTCCTTGAGCTGACGTCAGATCGATGTTTGAAATCGTCGCCAAAATAGCCGCTTTACGACCTCACAACATCCGGATTCATAATGAGCTATAAAATATGTGTTTAGGGGAGTCGTTGGAAACACTTTAAGAAACTGGAACGACACTCAGCGTCATAACATAATCTGTGTTTTTATACATACGACGGTCATCCAGAAAATAAGGTTACAATATTTATGTAAGATCGAAAAATGTCACCAGCTCTTTTTGGATTCGGTGATTCGGTGATTCCCGACTAACACGCGGGACCAAACAAATCGACCAGTTAGGATCCTCCTATACGCCAGGTGGATCAATTTCAAAAACAAATAAAAACCCCTGTAAACCCTCCCAAAAAAAAAAAGCAAGAGAGCAAAAATTACTCAATACGTTTAGTTAGATCTTTATACAAATCTTCAGGATGTTTATAAATACATCACCCGATATAATAATAGAAAATCGCTTTAAGAATGATGAAATGTGCGGGATTAGAAACGTGCGGTTATTGGAAATAGCTGATAGCTAAAATTGAATTTTTACAGAAATAAATTCGAGGTGCTCGTTGCAAGGGAGTAATTTTGAACGTATTCCGGGATCTCTAACTCTCGTCCGTTTGAGATATTGATTATTCTGATAAACCGATTTCTATATAACATAATGCAAAAAAATACCACCACATCAAATACATAATTTTTAAGCTGTAGTTCAACGTCGATATATCGCCGCGCCGCACTTTTGGCGCAAAATTTCTCATTAAGATATAAAGCTGTTTTGCGCTCAACGCTTGAATGAAGTGATAATATTTTTGCATAAAAGTGAAAGCTATACAGTGCAAACAACCAATAGAAACAATTTAAAATGCTTTAAAGACTATAGACTATAAAGAAGAAAGTTCCTGTAAATGCAACACTCATATCGATCAAATATATTTCTTCGATTTGGCAATAGTAAATCGCTAATAGGTTTCCAATAATAGTGATCTAAATATACATATACATTCAAACCTCTTTTTGTGCGATTTTTTTGTTGCGATTTCGAAGTTATGCGAATTTTTTTAAAGCGATTTTATCTTTTTTTTTAATTTCATAAAGAGTACGTATCGAGATATTTTGGATAAAATACGAAATAAATCATCAACACTAACCGAAATTAATTTGGGACTGTATAAATCATATTGCATCTGCTATCGCTGAATTATGTCTACGCCCTTTATTCTGGTTTAGATTTTTGAAAAAATTGATTTAGTTTTTTTGCATTTTTCCAATGTTTCGACTTTTAAAAATGCATTCTCCAAAGGAATTTCCAAAATTCCAACTATTTTAGTGACGCGGCAACTTGGCATAATGAAATCTTTTAACGGGTTTTTCTTGAAACTACTTTTTTTAACACGGTTGACATCATGTTTCAAGTATTAATTTACTTCAATGATGACATTGACATTGGGTATACTATTTCTTCCGAAAAAGAGAGCGATTTTGAGTCATATCGAAAACTTTTTTTGTGCGATTTTGGGTATATTTTATATAGCTGTTTCAAAGTTATGCGGTTTTTAAAATCCACGGAATACATCTTTACTTTTTCTATATAAGTCATAGCTTTTTTTGTGTGAAAAAAGTGTATAGGGCAAAATCAGTAGCACTTCAAATTCCACGAATTGTACCCATTACATTTTACAAAATGTGAACAAAATATATTAAAAATGTTTTGTATATTTAAATATATTTAGTTGATAATGTCTTCTTTAGTTGGTTGGAATTTATATACTAACATTGGCTTTATCTTTGTAAATTATCTTTATTACTTATGCATTTATCCACAAGTACTTCTGCCGGTTTCAGACATCACGTCGCGCCTATCTAATGCTTATGGCAATTATAATGGTCAAGAGTCGTGGTAATATGCATTTCTGAGGTGCAATACGAGTCAAAAGCACCGGAAAATGCTTCTCTTCCATTCAGAAATTGTTAAAAGTCACGAAATACATCAAATATTTATGCACGTACGCAGAATTTCAACATGGCGGATGACATCAAATATGGCGTCAATCATGCTAGATAAATAAAATCATGTTTGCGGACGCACACATTGAGGTAGTACTTCCAGGCAGGCATTAAAACCTTGCCCAACCGGCATTGATATTTATTTTAACTATTCGAGGCAATAAAAATGGCGATGGCGGCCATGATATGTCTGCATACAGCACATGTACGATAATAAGAATACCCAGGTGATTAGTCATTGTTGATAATGGTTTGTTCATGGGTTTCGCCTTTTTTTCGAATTTATGTCAGTTTGTACTAGTTCTGCGGGCGCACATGGACAAACAGACAGACAAAAAGTGCACATCCTCAACGGCGAATTTCTTCGGCGTGAGTAATCATATTGATTGAAGATGTGCCATCGGAACCGGCAATTAGCCACATTCATGAATTATGATGCCCTCGGCATTAGTGCGCATTTTTTGAATACCATATTTTTTATTTTGATCGACCCAAATATCTCGGTCTGTACAAAAAATGATCATTCTTTCATGCGGAAAGGATCCAATAAAATATCTAAGAATTCACTATATTGTATACCGTAATATGTACTGTAAAATTCTAATAATCTTTTTTGTTTCGGTCATCAACGTTGCGGACATTTATAAAATTTTTTAAATCTGAATAATTTTACATACCGGCGTTAAATTAAAACCTACAAAGCTGATTTTTCGTCTACAAGTAGTTTGTGTTAATTATTGTTAAATAAACATCATATTTTTTCGATACAAGGTGGTTAGGACTTCGGTAGACGTGGCTAAAATTGTAGTGCGGGTACTTGTAATATTAAGTATAATATTTAATATCGGCAATAATATCAAGAAATGGGAACAAAATGAGAAATAATCAGCTTTGTAGGATTAATTACACAAATATTGTCGCTGTCTTCCGTACTAATATAAATCATTGTATCTGCTGATGACTTCTCCCATTACCGATTTACCGGCTATTTACCGAAAATGAAAAACGTCTTCAAATATAGAAATATACATATAAATTAGATTTAAATATTAATATATGAGCAGAAGTTCAGCTTTAAAAATAAACAGATGAAGGAACTTTGATATAAATTATAATAAAAACACGAAAAATTGAAATTAATGGTTAAAATTGATAAAAATATAATTAATGAAAGTTCATGTAAATATTAAAAAAAAAATGATTTTATGCATTGCTTTTTCAAAAATATGAAGCTATGCACTGTGTAGAATATAATAAAATAGGCTTGCTAAAGGTGTAGTGGTTGCTTTATGCTATTTATAAAAACGCACAGAGTAGAGGCGGCGCCGCGCATGCGCATAGCGTCTATAATATAATGTATGCCAGAGCTGTCAAACTCAAAGGCTAAACAGAAAAAACCTTATGTTTCAATTGATGGTATTTCAACCACGAATTCTACATATCGCATAAAAGGATATCATGTATTTTAAAGGATGAACACTTTCTTAAATCCCTTGAATTACGCGGTACCTAGAGATAAATCTGGTACTAGCCACTGGTACAGAAATAAAAAAAGAAAAATATAATATTTTCTTCCTAAATTTGCCCTATCGCGCCCATGCAAGTTTCCAGGGCCGCAACAAGGACGTGGCAAAGCAGTCGCTCGCCACGGGCGCAAAACGCAGAATATCCAGTCGAGAGTTATACATGGTTTTTATTGTACTCGGGCATTCTACTTTACATGAATCAATACTGATTGACTCTGTCCGTTTTTACAATATATATTAAGTTGTTTAATCCCTCTATTCTACGTTATCGATCGGGTCAATCGCTCATGCGTCATATCAGCAGTCCGAAAAGCGGACCAATTGGAGATACAAACATTATGGCCACACCGTCCTCTTTTAGGGCTTTTTGCGGCATTTTCTATGATCTAGAAGCAATGTAGTGTCTAGACACTTTCTCTTTAAATTAGGTCGAGTAATTTTGGGACTATCTCTGTATATTTTCTCCACGGGTGCTTCATACCCTTGTTACGGCTCTGCAAGTTTCACTTCAATAAAAGCATTCTGAATTAGATGATGATTAATTTTAGGAGTCGACAAAAAATAAGATTTCTCCTCGCGTGATCCTATTATGATATTTTTGTTCCGGTCGTGTCGAAAGTCGACCTTTCTTTTCGAGCATCCATTGTAGGATCGATTGTATCGCATTGATTGACGTGCTGCATTTAACATTGCAGAATCAACAACGACGCCATTCATTCGGAGTTCAACCACTTTCGTCGAGGAAATCGAGAGAAATTCAACACAAAAGAAGCAGAACACATTTGCTAGTCCTGCTATTAGTCCATATCCTCAACGAGAGCGTCTGCCGAAAGACTATAAACAGTGCTGTAAGCGTACCCACTTCGGACTTCTATAAATAATTCATAAACATTTGCAAATGTCAACAAACACTACCAGGTGATAAAGGCAACAGCCTGCTTTTACAATGCAATGATATTAAAAATAACAGAGCGTATCAAAATAAATAGGACCTTATCGCTGAGACTCATCGTCAGATAACAATGTATCGATTGACAAGCAACGTTTACGGTAACGCCTATGATTAATTCCATCTACTGGGTGTTCGATGATAATTATTTTTGATCGACGTCATCTTGCCACACGTCCGTCTTCATTGACATGTGCTTCACGAAGATCGCACATTGTGTTCTCAAAATTTCGCAATGGGACTTCTTACATCGTACGCATTTGCAGTGCGTAGTATGGAATTTCAGCTTCAGTCGTGTGACATATCCACAAAACAAACACAAATCCACGCTCTTCACATTCCAGACATGCTCTATATATATATATATTTATATCTAACGAATAATTTTAACACACTAACATGATCGTTTTTATATCGGCATCATTATTTGATCGACGTCGAAAGCATCGAAGAACACGACATTCTCATAAGCCAAAGCAAATAATCGATGGAAATGATCCATTTCCGCGATTAACATCAGATGTGAGCTGTATTGCCGGAATCAACATGTAAATAAATCCACAGAAAATGACTGTGGAAAACCCCATTGATAGTACACGTTTACGTTGAATAAATATCGGATATCTCAAGTGCTTCTCCAGAAAATGATATTAAACTAATACCCAAACGATTTACAGCTGTTGACATATTTATAAGTGCGATAAATTAAAGAATTCCGGAAAAACATACATCAAAAATTGATCGATTATCTTGTTGATGCGTGTTTTAAATATCGACGCGATTGTTTTGCAACATACTACGGCCCGCGGGCCGAATCCGCGTTTCGAAAAGCGGACCGATTGAGCATACAAACCTTATGGCAAGCTCCGTCCTCTTTCAGGGCTTTTTACAGCATTTTTTATGATCTGTACGATCACGGAAGCAACTGCTCTGAGGCTCATCATACACGGATGATTCGAACAACAGTTCGCTAAATATTCGTACATGACATTACAATAGCGTAATTTAATTGTTGCAGTATTTAGATTTTGTACTCGAGATGTGTAATGTATCAAGCGACGCATTTTGGTGGACTTATCTGATTGGTTTTATTGATTTTATGACATTTTCAGTGGGCTTCTTTCAATTGCTATTTGTCAATGGTTGTTTGGCTCGTGGCGTTTTTGGGTTAAACCCCATTGCTCAATGGGTTTGAACTCAATGAGTTATCAGTCTTATGGCATGTCGATAAGTGCAGGTAAAAATATATGTACGGTAAGACCCCACTTGACGCTGTTTCAGTATTATGCGGATCGCTATGAAATGCTCTGCTAAAACGCTTCGACGAAATTATCAAGTTAGCTAATAAATGCTCAGGACATCGAGGGATTATTGCATGCTACAACTAGTGAAAGTCCAATGACGGTCTTAACATTTCTATAGATGAGGAAGAAAAGGCACTATAATGGAAATTGTGGATTAGTTCATACAAAATTATTTCAATTTTGATAGAAGATCAGAGGCAAGACGAAGTGTTATTGATGTGATGTCTTGCTATCGACAAATGCTTGCTCAACGAAACAGGAAAAGGCAAACGACGTTGGATGTCTTCTTCACAAAAAACAAAAATGCCAAATGCAGAAGAAACTTCTTCGTCACAAAAATAACTTCTTCGCCCGAACTTTTTTCGATTTTCATGAATGTTGTATGAATAAATAAGTCTTCAATTGATGTAATAAAAGTATTTGACATTTAACACATTATGTACGGGAAGCATGTTTTAATGAATTACGCCGTCTTTCGGTTGTGTTTTTAAATAGGAATATCCCGAAACTATTGTCATGAAAACAATCCCCGATCCTGATCCAAATAAGCATTTGTGGGACATAAAATATGAAGCAGAATAGTGCCAAAAAGGATGCAGATCATTGAAATGCTCCATAAAAATAGGCAGCCCTATTTAAATCCTTTCCGAGAAGATTATCATCAAAGCGAACGTACTCATCTATAAGCTAACAAGATGACAATACAACAAAAAAACATGATTTTCTGATGGCAGTCATCAATAATGCCTCGTTCACACCAAGCGTAAAAAGTCAGGAATGATAAAAATAAAGTTAACACGTTAATTCGGCACTAATTTTGACTAGGACTACCAACTCCGTTAGGGGATTTTCTCGGCTCTTGAAATATGTAGTTTCACTTTTATGCAGTGTGTAAAATAGTAAGTACTACTTGTTTGCACTTTGTTAAAAAATTGTTGTTTGTCAGGGCGTGACAGAGTTGGCAGCCCTAGGACCACGAGGCCTGATCTCTTTATGCCTGACATTTTACGCTTGGTGTGAACCAGGCATAAGTGTTAAACACAGTGTCGGCGGGGCAAAAAGTGTTTGATTGTAATTCAAAGGATTTAATAAAATGCTCAAAGAATATGTTTAAGAATATGAAGAAGAATTGATTGATACGGCTAAAACAGTTTCTCCTGAAATCAAAAGTTATGGTATGAATAGGGAATCCAATCCAATCGGGATCCCGGACAATTTTAGGTGCTCATGAATCCCGGGATTAATAAACTTAATCCCGAAAAATTCGGGATTGAAATTTTTATCCAACAGAAATCGTACACCTCAACAGCACGATGAAGGCTACTAAATCGAGACATTCGCCGAAATATGAACGCTTGGAAACAGTGGCGTAACTACTATTTGGCGAACATGCGACGCTTATGGGCAGTAATTGTATACATCTATGTATACATATATACAGTACATAATAACCTTTCCCTACCGGTGATGTATTTACTACACCACGACTCTAATAATCGGAATATCGATATGAAATATAATAGATACGGGCTTCAAATTTTTTGTATTCCTCCGTAATATAATTACGAATCGCATCAAAGTATTATAGTATATAAGTATTCATATGCAGCGACGGAAATAAATAATTTGTCTAATGTTTTATACGCGCAACGTTTAGGAGATCAGTTCGCCCGTACGTAAATGTGTTAACGCTACAACATAAGACGTCGCAATATATCATCGGGACGCATCCTCCGCGTTATGCGGGTCGTGTTGGGTGCGTATTTCAAAATTTTATATCGTCGGCTTGAAATGGGTTGAGCTGAAATATAATACAGGAGCGATGCCAAGGCGCCAAGCGATGGACCAATTTTCGGCGTTTGCCAAATGCTAACTTTTAACTGTGAAAAAGTCATTGGATTATATTTTTGGATTTGGAGGATTCTTAAAATCTCGCAAGAACCGCAGGGACTTCGTCGGGGGAGTTGTGAGGTTCGTCCGCGGAGGCAGGGAGCCAAGTCCTCGGGCGGAGAGGCTCTACTCCTCCATTGACGGTTCCCGTTTTACGTCATCGCTTTCATTCAGAACATTTTTACTACGTCGCTAAAGGTCGTGGGCTCAAATCCAAGTGGCGTGTACGTTCGCTCGTCTCCGACGGTCGGATTCCTGAGCGGCCTTCAGGCTCCATTGAAGAATCGCGCGCCCCGAAGGCGTCAGCCCTTCCCGCCCGAGGGCGGCTACCGTTCTTTTTTTAAATTTCGGTTACGGCTCGTTAATGTTATGTCCTATTACCGAAGCGGATTGTTTGCCTCTCTTTACGCATTGCGAAATTTTGGCAGTCGTCCACGATGTGCGGTCGCTATTTTGCAAAACGGTTTGAAAATAATTCTGGCCGCATAATCGACGGCTCCGCGGACACGAAAGAAACCTGAGACATTGAAATACATTTCAGAAATACCACCGGGAATCGAAACGCCGCGGATTTTCGTCGGCGTCGTCGATTACATAATCGATCCAGATCGAAGAATGAATAAATCCTACGATCGCCCCACGGAAGAACAGACGATGCGATCGCTTTTGGGCGGACCTTATCTATCGATATTCAAAATAATTCTGATATCAATGCTTGTCATGACGAAATTCTTAAATATATTCAGCGCTAAACGTATGAATCACATTTGTATTGATTCCGCTAAAATTTCGCACTCGTATGTGAGTAATAACACAAATTCTATGATAAAATATCGATAGATTATGTAAGATTTCGTCGATAGTGCGCTTTATCAATTCATTGAATTTGGCGATGGAATAAATTCAAAGTCATGTTGTAAATCGCGTACAAATCGGCGAATAATTTTTAATAATATTCAAATCAATAAATCGATCAAATGAAAATGAATGCGTTTTTCCGGGGACGGAGCAATGTTACATTTATTTGGTGGGAGTTTTTCGCTCGGGTTACGCGAGCGCTTTTCTTTCGCGGGCGCGTTTTCAGCGCGAAATATTGAAACGTTTCGCGCCCCCGTCGAGGTTCGATGAATTAAACTGACCTGCTTTGTCCCGGTCCTCGGTCCTGAAGTGCTTGAAAACTGTAACACCACAAAATTCACTGCGATATGGCACAATGTTCGCGCAAAACACTTCGCGTCGTTTGGTGATCGAAGAGGCGAGCGTAGGGAAGTCTTCGATTCGCGATTGGGTTATTTGTCGTCGTTGTGTATTTTTGAGTGTTAGTAGAAAAAGAGTTTATTTATAAGTGGGTTTATTTCGGGTGTAACGTGACACCGCGCTCGAACGCCAGCGGCGAGTGGCGGCGGCCGAGCCGGCAGAGCGCACGACGCAAATAGACGCCGCGGACTCCGGAGTAGGGGACGAGGACCCCACCCCCTAGCCGCCGACATCTAATTAACCCCCCGAACAACTCCTTGTTGCTGCAGTTCCTCGTCATGCATCTATAGTTCGCTAAAAAACACCTGGAATGAATTATGGCATTGATATTACATGAAATATTTTTCTATCTAATATATACAAATTAATATTTGTTTGTTCGTATTTAATGCGCTACCTTACCATTCATCCGATTGCAATAAAACTTTGTCAAGTTATTGTTTACACTTGCGGGAATAACATAGATATAGTAAAAACATAGCATATTTTGTTATGCGAGACGTTTAACGTATGCACTATATTGGCGCTAGGGAATCCAATCCCGAGCCAAAATTTCGATCCCGGGATTCCAGGATTTCATTAGACAATCCCGGGATCCCGGGATTTGAATTTTCAATATTTTAAGAAATTACATTGATAAATTTGATCAAAAATTACTAATAAGTCCATTTGTTCAATATAAAAAATCACTTGAAGGCTAAAGAATTTTATTTATTTAAGAAAAGATAAAAATACAATTCAAAAATAGAAAAATAAAACACTAACACCAAACTAAAACACACATTCGCAAAATTCCCGATTTCCCGACAAATTATTTATTTCCGTCGCTGCAGATGAATACTTATATACTATAATATTTTGATGTGATTCGTAATTATATTACGAAGGAATACAAAAAATCTGAACCCTGTATCTATTATATTTCATATCGATATTCCCATTATTAGGGTCGAGGTGTAGTAAATACATCACCGGTAGGGAAATGTTATTATAACAATTTAAAAAACATATATGTACTCTACATATGTATACATAGATTAGACAATTACTGCCCCTAAGCATCGCATATGTTCGCCAAATAGTAGTTACGCCACTGTTTCCAAGCGTTCATATTTCGGCGAATGTCTCGATTTAGTAGCCTTCATCGTGCTGTTGAGGTGTACGATTTCTATTGGATAAAAAATTTCAATCCCGAATTTTTCGGGATTACGTTTATTAATCCCGGGATTCATGAGCACCTAAAACTGTCCGGGATCCCGGGATTGGATTCCCTAGTTGGCGCGTATTGATCTGGTGGTTGCACTTTGCAATCCGGGTATTCTATACTTAACTTCGCCCAAAGTCGTTTTTATAAAAAAATCATGAAACTCTACTTCTTTCGTAATATTGATATGATTCTTAAACCAGCTAATGGATTGAAACGAAATTTTAGTTACGTGCCAGGGCCGTAACAAGGGGGTGGCAAAGCATGTATACTAAGGCAATATGTACTAAGTTGTCTAATCCCTCTTTTCTTCGTTATTACTCAAACATTGGGCCGACCCAGTCGATATAAGCCTGCAATGAAATAACAGCAATATTTTTGATAGATTGTTAAATTTAAACAATTCGTAATCGTTCTGTAGACATGTTCGGGTACGTCTTCCAATCGCGGGGCGCTCATTCGTCATATCAGCGGTCCGAAAAGCGGACCGATTAGACACACAGATCTTGTGGTCACTCCGTCCTCTTTTGCGGCATTTTATATGATCTATACGATCACGGAAGCCCCCTCAGAGGCTAATTTACATAAGTGGCTCGCACCAAATGATGTCACGAACGAATCTAGACTTGCGGACACGGATATTAAGTTCATGTTTTGCACCTTTCTGTGTACGTTTGTAGCGTCTTGAAACTTTTGGGACTATCTTCATAAAATCCTTGCAAGTTAGATATTTGCCACAAGCGCTTCATACCCTCGTTACGGCTCTGGTGCGTGCATCAACGTGATAAAATGCAAAAGGTCTCTTTTCGATTTGAATTATATAATCAGGCATTGATTAAATGATACGTGAATACACTAAAAAAACATAAGGTTCCATGAAAACTTTCAAGGAGAAGATCTTGTGTCGCAATGACACACAGGGTATGCGTGCGTGCTTTTCACATGGATAGATGTTCACGCCATTCTCATGGACTTATGCACCACACGGAAAAATGTTATGTATCCAAAAGCATTTCATTAGCAGGGCATAAGCACAATATTTGAGATGGAAGAGGAAGTCTCATGCCCAACAAAGAAGACAAATTGAAAATCAGGACACTTACGAGATCAAATGCACAACCTGCACCATGTCGTACATTGAACAAACCAGTAGATAGATCGCCAATAACCAATACAAATTGGCAATAACCGAACATGTTATGAAGAACGATCATCTTGTCGTCTAGTAGAATAAGCTAGTGCCAAAAAACCCCTGATTTCCCTGAATCACAGATCCACTATCTAATTTTTTGAAACATATGATGCGAAAGAATTTCTTACTGCATAGGTAACAGTGCAGGTCAACATGAGAAATATGATAAAATATTTTATGGAGCGAAAGGATTAAAATTTCTTACATAAAATATAATTTTTTTCTCAAAACAAAGATCCTGAACTTTTTTTAATCTCTATTATTTTATTAAGTTTTGTAAAACCCTTCAATGAACAAAGTCAAGGAGATTTGATAAGATCTAAACACTGCTACTATTTAAAATAACTCATCGCAAAAGTGTAAAATAGTGTGAGATATCAGAAAGCAGTGTTTTGGCACCATTTTGCATCAACATTTGTCCATGAAAAGGCGTTGTTCGAAGTGGGTACCGCGTTTGCTCACACTCGCTCAAAAACAACTCGTTGACAATGCAAAGCGTTGTTTCAGCGCAATAAAAAGGATATTATTTCATGTAATGGATGAAACATGGAACCATTACTATATTCTAGAGTTAAATCGGCAATTAGCCGAGTGGACAGCAACCGGACAAAAGCCACCCAAAGCGACCAAAAACGCAAATGTCAGCCGGTAAGATTATGACTTCTGTATTTTGGGATGCGCTCAGTATTTTATTTATTTAGTGTTTTATGGAAGAAATTGTGCTCCAGGGGAAGTAATTTGGCTCTATTGAAGAAATGACTGTTGAGTGTTTTACAAAAAGCCATCGAAATGTTAGAGAAACATTGGAATGAATGTATCATTCCTGAAGGAGATTACCAGCCTAAAAATTGTTTTATTAATCATCGTATGAACTTATTGAGTAATGTGTTATCAAGCAATATTAAGGGTTGAAACAAATCCGAACTAATTGTTCCATACGGTTCTCCTTTGACCCGGATGATGTCGTTGAATCCCGTAATGAACGAGTTACACACTGCACGAACGTAGATGAAACATAGTCACTGAGTAAATCTTTATTTTCCCGGATATTGTGCGACGATGTTGAATCTTGCTGGAATATTCGAGGTCAAGATGCGAGATATTTGGATTAAATCCACTGTAAAACTGCTGATAAGTTGTGTAATATTGTCAGATTCGTATAAGAAATTAATTTAATAAGTTAATAAGTAATAAGTTAATTTCGACCTAAGCAGGTACTAGCCGTATCTTGACCACTCAATGCTCCAAATTATCACAATAGAATTCTCTGAATAATCTGAATATTCAAACATCATCGATTGAGGTTTTCAATTATCTGATTTTTTTTTCGAGAGGTTAAATATATATCATCATTATGGTATAGGTTCTGTATATTTTTTTAGATCGTTTTTAATCTATGATCTGAGCAGATCCTTGTCTTCCATAGGCACTCGTCGCTCCAAATCATTGACAGATTTTCTCTTCAACCAAATAGCACTGTTTGTTGATAGATTGCTGAATCTTGAATGTTTTCTTATCCTAAAAACGTTTTAATACATGAATTAGAGCAAATTACATTTATATAAATAATGCAATAAACTAACATGCAATCAAAAATTTCGCTAAGAATCGATAAGATAAAAAAGAAATGATCGGATTTTACAATTTGTCTGTCAAAGATTCTATCGAATTAAGTGACTCAAACACTTTTCAGAAATCAATGAGATTATCGATTATTAATAATATAAAGATCTTAATAAACAAAATCATACAACACAAAACAACCATTGGACATTGGCTCTTTGTTCAGCTTTTAAATGCACAATGACACCCACTAGCAAATCTATAACGAAATCTAGATAGAAACTCGATATTTCGAATAATTATAGAGCTTGTAGACTTACCGGAAAACCAGGATTATCCCCGTTTTAAGAAGCACCAATGAGTCTTTGGAAGCAATTTTTTGGAGCGTTTATTTGTCTCTGTTGTTGTTATTTTTGGATCGTACATGATCCGTCAAAATAAGTGTTGTTAGGATATGTTTTATAAATCTGAACTTATTTCTACGTCTATGAAAGATTGAGTCTGATGAATATGGAGGTTATTGTTTGAATAGGCCTTTGTGTTATGACACTCTTATTGGAACGTTAAAGTCATGACCCGAGCTGGTCCTCGCTTTCTTGCGAGCACTCGCTGTTCCTGGTAATTGATAGACATTACTTATCGATGAAGTAACTTTTGAACGAATTAATGATACGATACATAAGCACATTTATTTTTAAACCATAAAATATTTCAATTTCTTATGTTCAAAACGATGTAATAAATTTATGATCGACCAGAGCATGGTATTTCTAGGGACTTTATACAATAAATGTATTTTAGTATTATATGAATTCGCTGTTCCACATTTACAAAAAAATGCACATAGCAGCTGTGCCAATTTACAACTACAGTTGCTTCTATCACAGGAAATGCAATGCGTATTACTAGTTTTAAAAATACATTTAGCACTACATAATAATATGGAGCATATCTAGGAATTGTGGCTAAGCAATTATTCCATTAATCATACAATGGATATTGAACATTATATTGTACTTCGAAATCACAAACAAATCATAGATTAAGTGCATATGCCAAAGATGAACAGCAATGTGCTAGAGTCATCAATAAAGTAAGGTTGGCGTACCATCGGAAGAGTTTACTATGACTAAACAAAATGGCCGACAAACGCGCGGGACCAAATAAACTGACTGTTGACCTTTCCTTTACGATGCTATGTATTTAGTACGCCATATGACATTCTAAAACTCTGAATTTATTATATTTCATATCGATATTCGATAATATATATGAATATATTATAGATAGTATATCGAAATTCAATGTATGTAGTTGTAAAAATTCCCATTATTACCAGAGTCGTAACTAGGATATGAAACGCCCGTGGCAAGTATCTAACTAAACACCCCCTTCCAATTTATTGTTTAAAGTTAACTAATACTATTTTAAATGCAATATATTAAACACTACTATAATGTGTGTTTTAAAATAATATACAAAGATAGTACAAAAAGTACCCAACCTAACGTATAGATGGGGGCTACTGTTGTAAAAAAAATATTATGATTGAAAATGTCTAGACGCAACGTTGCTTCCGTGATTGTACAGATTATAGAAAATATCGCAAAAAGCTCTAAAAGAGGACGGAGTGGCCATAAGGTTTGTATGCTCAATCGGTCCGCTTTTTGGACCGCTGATATGACGAATGAGCGCCTCGCGATCGGATGTCATACCTGAAAATAACGACAAAGAAGAAAAGAGGAATTAGATAACTTAGTATATATTATAAAGTAAGTATATTATAAGTGTAGTAAATACACCATAGTAAAAGAAAGGTTAAGTTTACTGCAAAATTAACAAAAAATATGGGATTAACAGGCGTTTGGTTATAATATTATACTTTTACACAATTCAAGTAAAGCATGCTTATTAAAATATTGTTCTGGCTTACCTTACATGCCAATTTTACAAAATATGTATAAAAAAAGAAAATATGTTTCTTTTGGGCACTTAAACTTTTTTCCACTACTCATCTGTTGGAACTAATTGTAAAAATATACTTCATTTGCATGTAAAATCGTGATTATAGCATAATAACCCTGTATGACGTATTTATGAATGTAACGGACATTAGGATATACTAATACATAATTGTTAGTAATTTACTTTTTAAAAAAAGTTAATATATTAGGTCATCCCGAAAGAAATCTATTATTATTTTGAATTTAAAAACTTTGTTTTTTTTTTGTTTGCACGAGTCAAAATAAAATAGAATCGCATGTATTATTAGCAACTGGTTTGATTTCGTCTCCATTGAGTGTTTGGCGATATTTCACAGCAATGAGGTAGTTTTTGCATCAATACAGGATGAAACATGGATCCATTACTTGAGATAAAGAAACATGGGGACCCTCAACTGACCCGAACTGTTTATTAGTCCCGCTATTCGGAAGCATGCCAGCCTGCTCAACAAAAGTGCACAGCAAGATGCAAAACCTAAATTTACTATCCATGTCCGCGAGGACATACTCATTATTAACTTTGAGTGGCTAAAATAGCAGCATAAATTAGTAGGATAGATATATGTTCGAAGTCTAGACTCTGATGGAGCTTTCGTGATCATACAAATCATAGGAAATGCCGCAAAAGGCCCTAAAAGAGGACGGAGTGGCCTCAAAGTCTGTGTGTCCAATCGGTCCGCTTTTCGGACTGCTGATATGACGAATGAGCGCCACGCGTTCAGATGCTATATCTGAACATGTCTATAGAACGATTACTTTCATTACAAAACAAATTCATAAAATAAGATTAACGACACAAAAAATAAAGCTGACGAACCATACAATAAGAAAAAATGAACAGGGATGATTCCTTTACCGTGTCTGGACACAAACTGAACTCAAATGAATGTGTGAAAATAATGGATTTCATTCGGGAGGACCTAATAAAATAAAAGCTATAATATATAATGATATATATTACAACAACCATCTGTTTGTGAAACGGAGGCCAAATTGCTTATATTTATGAATGAAGTAGTAAAGCCTGAAGGCCGCTTGGGAATCTAAATTTACTTCAGTTGGACATCAGCCCACATTTTTCATTATTTCTGGATAAAGAGGTGTGACCAGAAAAAAACTGAATGAATACACGCAGCCTTTTTTACTCAAGGACAACGATACATATAACTTGGCTCTTAGCCTGAAATGATTGAAATTTATAAAAACATTAGTAAAGAATATAAAATAAAAAATTATCATATTGTCAATTTTAATTTGAGCAAATTGAGGCTTTTAATTTTTTTAAAATAGTGGTATTGACATAAAAAAGCAAGAAATAAAAGAAATGTAGAAACTATACTAAGAAGTTGTTAAAAGATTATTTGTAAGTAGAAAGAAAGTCAGATATCTCATCGTACACATTGAAAGGGATTGTTTTTGGGAATAGGGGGTAGAAATTAAATCAGGAGTGATGAAATGTTATAAAATAACATAAAATTTCATTTTAATCACTGTTTGTATTTTCAATAAATAAAATGTATTTTAAATCAATTAAAACCTATAGTTTATAAATGGAGCAAGAATTATATTCCAACAAACAAGGAATAACAATATATTAGGGAGTCATAGTTTGAAATGTATACAAAAGGAAATATTAAATCCCCAAGCCAAATTTCACTTTTATAATTTTTTTAATCTATATTAGGTAACAAACAAAATGCAACAATTCAGGAAAACTTCAATATTAAAATATTATGCTCAATATAAAAAAATAAATATATATTTTTTTCGCAAAATACTCCTTTTGCACACAATGAATTTTTTTTTTTATTATTTACATTATTGTTAAAAAATCAAGTGAAAATCACTTTACAACGCTATTATATTTTTAATAGAATATTCAAATGCACATAACGAAGTTATTTCATAATTGCATTTATTCGGAAGAGGACGTTGTTTACTCGAATTAGACTAGCAGCAACAATATTAATCACCTTCTACATAAATTAAATATTTCTTAGACAAAAAAAAAACTATCACGAAAAGATTACTTGTTTCAATTTTTTTTTTAATATTCCCCCCTTTTTGATTTTTTTATTCAATCATATAAAAATACATTCTTCCCCAAAAGTCATACAATATTTAAAATACCTGTGCATCATATTTTCCAGGATAATGAATTATTGAGAACACAAAACTTTAAATTTGTCTTATTGCTTGCATTTCACTATGAAAATGAACGTTGTTCAATTCAATCTTCTAATTTAATAAAAATAGTTTTTTTTTCCAAGTAAAAAAGTCGCATATTCGAATCATTTTTAAATTTATTACTTTCTACAAAATCTACGTTAAAACTATACTGAGACTTGTTTAATAAAATAAAAAAAAATGTAATAATTTCAATCGTTCCCATTGCGAAACATACGTATTGCAAAATTCACACAAATAAACATCACATGTATTATAATTACGAATAAATCTAAGAATTTAAAAATAGACAATCCTATTACACCATTCAAACAAAATACGCCCAATAAGTCTATATACAGTTGAAAAGTTATTCTAAGCTATTATAAAATAGAAAAGGCAGAGTGATGCGGTATAAAGCATAAAACATCATCTATTCAATATAACGAACATCATCAATATACACAAGCTGCCGTCGGCTATATAGTAGGCGCTAACCAAATCTCGCTCATACAAACGGTGCAATAAAAAAACTCAGTCACAATTCAATGGTTATCCGATTGGGTAAATCTTCGGAATTTTATAAGTCATCATAATTTTCATCCATCCATTAACGAATTTACGAGAGCAACGTAACGAACAAACTATATTCGGCATGTTAGAATACAGCAGGATCGTTTAGTGTATATATTTTTAAATCAAACGAAATTTTATAAACGTGTTGCTAAATCATTATTAGGATAATTGATTATTTTTTTAATATTTACTGTAGTCAGTCTTTGCTATGAAAATAAATTTTATACCAACTTTCTTATAAATGAATTATTAAACAGTGTCAACTATCATCGGATCGGAATTTTCAATAGGATATCATATTATATCAATAATAACTATATGTTAATATTAGAAGTACCGGAAAATGATGAGTTGTGAGCAATAAGTATTTAATTATAAAATAAAATGTGTGAATATTTAAGGTCAGTTCTAATGGCATTTATGTGACAATATGTTATAATTAATAACGACAGGAAGATATTATTCGAGATATTCACTTATTCATCTTTTCAGATGCCTTCAGTATTAATGAGTCTATCCAAATAGCTTATAAAGTGGAACGTGGGCATCGTATACGTATTGTCGATCACATACAACGCGATGGAAACAAAACAAACACATTTATGTATAGTGAGGCAACTAATACATTTTAAAAAATTTGGATATCACAATAGAAAAGTAAAATAAATCGTAACTAATGTTAGGCCCAAATGAAACAAGATCATCGTTAACTTCATTCAATAAGAGTTTAAAAGAGAAATGGACTCACACATTGCAAACAATAATGTATAATATGAATACATATAAAATGGGAACCACCAACTTCAAACATGTTATGAATTTTTTACATTAGAATTACTGTTGATAAAACCGCACAAATGAATTTCAAACAACGATCGAAGAGACTATTTAATTTCTTATACAATTGATATTTTGGTGTAGGCCCTTTAATTATGTCACAATTTGCACAAACAACATTGTAAAATTGAAAAAGTTAACAGTCTTATAAGTATATCTCTTAAATTAATTTCCTTTTCGTTTCGAAAACATAATATAAACGATACACCAGTGAAAATAAATCAAACCATTCACAAACGTATTCAAACACTTTCTGTCCCCATAATAAAATTTTATTTTTACTACAGTAACATACAAAAAATTATGAAGAATGATCCGATAATATCCTAAAGAACTCTTAAGATAACCGTGAAAGAATTAAATAAATCCATATATTAAAAGTAGAAAATTCATAATAAGAAAAACACATAACATGTTATATAAATGTTTCAATAAATACCTATAATTTCATTACAATATTAAATGTTTACTGTAAAAAATTAGTTATTTATACAATTCTTTGAAATACTACTTCTATATGTAACGTAATGTATTTAATAATCATCTTCGTCGGGCTCGTCATCAGTTGTATATTCGCTTTCGTTCCCATCCTGAAAAAAGACCATAATTATTAAACGCGCTCGATAATATAACCATGAACGTAATAAACAAAGACGCATACTTGAGCTTGATTTTCGCTTTCTGAATCACTAATGTCCCACTGTGGATGTTCAGTTGGTACTACGGCGGCTTCATGAACATCTAATTTGATATCGTGTTGTTGGTCCATTCCTAAATATGAATCTAAAATCAAAAGTAAAATATATTAAGCACAATTTCCTAAAATATTATTTAAAAAAAAATACACAATATAAACGCTCACCTGATCTTAAACAAACAGTGAATGTATATAATCCTTTCCACATGGGCGCTGTAAAACGCAATTGAACTTCTTGCGTATCTACAAGATTTGTCACGTGACTGGGCGCTGTTAATAGCGTCCGCGATTTTCTGTCACAAATATACGTCCACCAATATTCTTGTTTATCCTGCATTTAAGCACATTAAAGCATCGTTACAAATTTGTCAATAATTATGCAATTTCATTATACAAAATCATGTATCTATATTTTACCTCGGGATAATAAGGACAGTGAACGGGATGCGAGGTCTTTGATCTACCTTCGAGTCGCTCGCGTTTTTGTATCCTCTGCTGGAATCTAAAATTTTAGCAAAAATTATTTAAGGCTTAATTAAAATAATATATATATATATATATTTATGGGTTTATGTCACTCACTTATCCCATTCCGTATCATCGTCGCCGTCATCAGCTTTTTTATCGTTGTCTTCAGTTTCTGATTCTCTTCTAGATCCTTCTGTAACATCTTCATTGTCAGATGTGTCGGACACACCTGAATCGTCTGAAAAAATTCAAATTACAATTATTTACAACATATTGAACATTTATAATGAAATTTTAATTATAATATTCAAATAAAACGTACCTAATTGTGATACCCTAGATGATTTTTTTGTTACGCCATTAGGAGGCGTACCCTGTGCACTCTTTGTAGCAGCAGCGGTAGCGGCCGCCGCCGCGGCAGCAGCAGCAGCTGCAGCTGCAGCGGCCTTTTCTTTGGATTGCTGTACTTTAGATTGAGCTTTACTTTTATTTGATTTTTTACTAGCAGTTGATTTTTTAGTTTGTTTCATCCAAACAGGCTTTTTAAATACATTTTTTTGTACTTCACTTACGGGTTTTTCATTTTCTTCTAGTTCTTCAGGTTCTCTGTAAAAGATAATAATAATTGATTAAATAAGATAAATCTTCTATAATAAAGAAATTATAAGTGGATTGAATTAACTTAATTTAACTCATTCTACGCATATTTTGCATACAAAATACATAAGATATCTTGAGCAGGACTAGAGCAGGACTAGAGCCTGCTCAAAAAAAACTTTTTATAAACATCATGCAAAAAAATTATGCTGTTTTTAGACCATTGTGTAAGAGTACTGAGGGAGCGCTTTGGGATATCTGGCTACCTAATGGCGTTGCTCAAGAGCTACCTTAGTGAGAGAAAATTTGAATACAATAAGACGAATACGCCCTTCACGCGAGACATGCCGACAGGTGTTCCGGAGGGATTCGAAGTTGAATGCGAAGCATGAGAGGAAGAGCGGAGAATTCTCCATGCCTCCTTGGTTATGGACGAGTGTAGAAGGACGAAATGATCGCATCCAAGGGGGACGCCGAGAAGATTTGGCATCGAGCCACCCTGGTGGCACCAAAGATGGTGAGTAGGGGGGCTTGCGGGGCTCTAAGTGTCATATCTGGCAAATGCCTTAGTGTAAAAAAAATAATCACACTGAAAGGATTTTAAAAAAAAATGATTTGATATTAAAAAGTATACTCACTTGAGTTGCTGCTGTTCTTTAACTGTTGAATCGCCAAATACAACTTTCATATATGATCTTCTGAGAAAAACTGTTACGGTAACAATTGCACCAGCTGTCACATCAGTGGGATTTTCATCATCGATTACTGCGAATAAATAAATAGTCATTAGTTTAACAGTAATTAATGGGATCCAAATAACTTTTGGTTTCAATGTTAATATTTTAGTCATGAAACTTCTATAGTGTAGGATAAATTGGGCTGATTGTCACGAAAAGTGAAACTCCAACCGGCAGTTGATCGAAAAGTGAGGAAAAATTGTTTGTACTCTCTCCGTCTCCATCACATACTTGCGCTGTGCTGCCTCTATTGTGTGTGTGTTTATACATAATGTAAAGCAACCAGTAGACCAGTAGCTTACCTATTTTATTATATATTACACAAATACAATTTAATCTTTTAGCCAATTTATTTCCGTTAACAAATAGAAAAAAATCCAAAAGAGGATGCCTTAATTTATTCTTTACAAAAATATAACTAGATATCAAATATTTAGTTTCACAACATCAGCCTCAATTATCTCATTAATAATCAATTAAATGTAATTTCAAAAGACTTTAAGAGCTTAAAAAAATATTTAAAAACAAACAATAAAAATATACATAATAAATTACCTTCAGTATTAACTTTAAAATCTATATAAGGCATGTTTGATAGAACTTTAATCAGATCTTCATATTGCGAATCATTGAGTCCTCTTAAAAGTTGTCGTCTTTCATCCCCAGGCATTTGGCTCAATTGTAATAGATTTTGGACATTTCTTTTACGTCCCATAAAAAATTTCAAATTTTCCTCGGTTATATGGGGTAGCTGTAATAACGGCGATTTATATTCCCACAAGCCTTGGACAATCATCGGAGAGAGTTTCATACAATTCTCAATTGTTTCAATCTGTGGAATCCTTGGAACTGCAACGTGAACAAAAATATAAATTCTAATTTTTAAGCAAAATGCACGCGTGTGCAAAAGAATAACAAATTTGCAAAACATACTTCTTCCTGCGTATGCTAATGCGGTGAGTTGATTCACGCAATTCACCATTTCTAATATAAGATATGGAGCCTTTCTAACAATCAGCTGTCTGTCTTTATCCAAAGTTTCTGGATTAAGAACCATTCTTGACAAATGGGCATGTATCAATGCACGAGCTTTAATGGAATATGGTCGACACAGCGGTTGTTCTTTATTTTTTTCACCAAGGTAAGTAAATTCCCTTAAAAGCTAAAACACATGATGTTATAAAATATCTTTCTTAACTTTTATTTTATGGAATAAGAGATAAAATGAATTCAATAAAATAAAATAAAATGTGTGCCTACCTGTGGTACTTCTTCATTGTCTGACATCCTTTCAACAACCTCGGAGTTCTGCCGCCTATCAAATTCACAACTCGCAGCAAGTATCATAATAACTCTTTTTAATGCAACTAATGGTGTTTTATGAAAGAAATAGAAGTATATTTGTGTTGTGTCTAACAATACTTGATCACCAGAAAATTTAATCGACCTATACCACCATGTACCCACCTATAAATACACACAAATATAATAAATAATTATTGAGACCTTAAAGTTATAAGACATGATAAAAATAATAATATTTTTTCTTGTAGATTGTGAATGAAATTTACATATTTACAGAGGCAGATTTACCTATAGGAGCAGAAGGCATGAGACCTCAAAAATTCAAGGAGTCTCAAAAAGTTTTTTAACCATTGCTTAATATCAGAATACCATAATTTGTCCCAGGCTGAAAAATTAAATGGGTCCAGGGGCCTCAAATTTAGATCGGGTCAAAGACTACTCAAGTGCTAAATCCGGCACTGCATATGTGAACTCTTATTTTGTAATTCAAATAAGGATATGGTTCAAAATCTCAAATTTAAATATATCGTATAAATTTGTATAATCTAGATCTGTTTATTAACCACCTAGGTTAAAAATGGTGAACCTATGATCCACGGGTCAGACGCCGAGCTATGAAGGCGTTTAAAATAACCCATGCATTGATTTTAATGGACTTATTTCTTGAAATTAACCTTCTATAGGTGCAGTAGGGCAAATTGGCTTAAACGTCACGAAAAATGAAGCTCCAACTGGCAGTTGATCGGAAAGACAGGAAGAATTGTTTGTACTATTTCCATTTCTGTCGCATACTTCATAGACATGCTACACGCTTGTGTTGTGCCGCCTCTACTGTGTGTGTTTAAACACAACATAAAGCAAACTTGCAGTAGCTTGCCTATTTTATTGTATATTACACAAACACAATTTAATCTCTTAGCTAATAATTTTTAATTTTTATCACAATTACTCACCACTGTAGGTAGTGCAACCATGAATACGAGACCGTAAAGTCCCAAAACCCAAACGCTATTTTCCTTTTCGACAATCCAACTAGGCAGTGCAATACCAAAACTCATTGCCCCAGGACCATCCGGATTACCGTATTTCTCCCAGTTCTTACGAGCTTCTTCGTCTGTTAAAGCCTAAAATATTAAACAAGCACATTAGTTTAAAATATTTTTAATAAATAATATATTAACTGAAGTAAAAATATAGCCGCATTAAATTACATACCTGATAGGCTTTGGTGAGCTTCATGAATGCTTTTTCATTTCCAGTCTCTTTGTCAGGATGCAATATAACCGAGAGTTTTCTGTACGCTTTTTTAATTTCGGCCTGTGATGAGCTCGGGGGGACACCAAGAATTTCATAGGGGTCAAAGTTTGACATTTCATAATCAAACTGGGATACTTTATAAGGCTAAAAATATTAATATTGCCCAACCGAGTACGATCGCTGATTTGATAAAGAAGTTTTTAACGCCTTTATAAGGTTCGGAGGTTTCTAAGAAAATTTTCTTCTTTGAACATCCTGGACACCGACATTCTTGAAAGCTCTTTTCAGGGTCTAAAAAATTAAAAATTACAGTTCCAATTAAACATTGCATATGCTATTCTTATTTTCCTTTATTAATTTGCTTTCTATCAAAGGGAACGATGTCAAAACCAACAATAGAAATATATGCTGTTTATATTCGATCAAGAAATGAAAGCAAACAAAGCACTGAAAAAAAATCATCGTTACTTATGAGATATTATGAAAATAATTAAGTTTAAACAGTTTAAAAATGGAAATAGGGAACTCAAGGATAAGGACGACCCTAAAAATTAGACGATGATATCCTGAAGTCGATAGTGGAATCAGATCCTCGTCAAACAATCGAGGAATTATCATTGAAGATTAGCCGTCCACGATCAAGGATACAGCCTGGGATTATTAAAAGATTTTTGATTACTTTTCGGTCCCCTCTTTCGGTCTCATCAGACTAGTAACTCGATTGTCATGGATTCAAATCTACAGGAGGTGTGGCTGATGATCACATTTTTAAAACTTATATTTACTATAAAAAACCATGTAAAAATGGTTGGCAATTTTAGAAATCCCATAAAAGGGATTTCTAAAAGCCACCTCCAGACTAATATAATAAATTATTTTAGTTGTGGTAATTTAACCCTTTCGAATCGGAGAGGAGACATGCTACGCTCTAACATAAATGATGATGAGTCAAATAATTCGTTTTCATGTGTATTGTTTATGTAAATAAATTAAGTGGTCTTGTGCTATCAACAGTGTTTATTTAAGGAGTAGATTTTGCAAAGGAGTGGTGATACTCAACTAATGACGCCACTCCAGAACAGTCAAGGGGGAATAACAAAATTGATCAACGATAAAAACGATGCGAGTATCTTCATTATCAAAACAAACGCCTGTTCTCAAGACAACACGAACATTCGTTTCTATAAAAAGAAATAATATATTGTAATTCGCACTGGAGAGGCGCTCAAAACTGCGAGTGATCGCTCCAAAACGACCACAGTACGGTGATGTAAAGTGCGGCTCCGAATATCGGTTTGGCACTGATTAAAAACGGAGGTCAGGATTCTTTATAACTTTTGGTGACAGGATTCAGGAACAGGAGCTTCGGCTCAGAAGTAGACGGCGTTTATGAGTGGCCACGAGAAAGGCGGAAAGTATGGCTAATCAGGCTAAGTCGGCATGCATGGCAAGTTTCGATAAATCCAGTGGAAGCTCAAGAGCGGATTGAAGAAAACCTTCGAGACAAAAGTCGTGAGGATCTAGTCCACAAAGAGGTGTTGATCCCACAAGACCTGATAGCAAACTCCTGAAGACTGCTCACGCTGAGGCGGACGTCTCTATGTTTCCGCACCCCCAAAATTCTCTGGCGTTCAAAAATGCACTAATCAAACGTCTTGGTAAGGATTCCTTATCTTTTCGCGGTAATAAGTAGCCCTGGTTCCACAAATTGGCCACGGCCGCATTCCAAGCTCTATTGTTCTTAGATAAGGTGGGTCCCAGATGTTTTTAGTCTGCGAAATACTGTAGTTTGCCGCAAGCAGGATGATTTTATATTTTTTATTGTCATCCGCCGAATGTTAGCCCTCCACACAACAATATATATATTGAGAATGTTTGGACGTGAACCTTTACGGCACGACTTTAACATCAATGCTATGTATGATGAGACACAAGACACCTGAGATGCAAAATTTCCGGTCCAATAGGGTTAATGCAGAGCTCTGCAACTTTTTATCTTATACGGCCTTTGACTCCTTATCTACATAACAGAAAGTACAGCTTCATATGGGCAACTAGCTGTAATAATATTTCATTGCTTGAAATTGGCATTCCTTTTAGTTTTATCCAAAATGAACTTAGTATCGCAATGCGTTTTTGAAAAGCACGCCATAAAGTTCCGTCACTTTGGACGTCAATAAATTCTTCTCGTAGACCTGAAAAAAGATTTAGCCACCATATTTTCTTTTTCCACAGTTCCAACACTCCTCTGAGAACAGTTTTAACTATTGATTAACTTCTTTCGAAATTGATTCCAATAAATTGTTAATTTTCTTCCTTGGCCTTTGGCGATGCAATGAGTCGATGCAAACTTCCCACATATAAATATTCCAGTTGACATTCGTGTTTTTATTCATGCCCAATTCTTCATTGCAGTTTAGCCGACGTCAGTTCCTTGGAACAAAAATTAAAGAAAAAGAATGGCCGCCACAATTTTTATGACTGCTGATTTCCAACGCGAATATTCACTTTTTTCGACACTTTCCACAACTCTAAATAATCCTTAGTAGTTTCATTTTGTGGCCGCTTTGATAATACATCTTCTTCAGTAGGACGCCCTGTCCTTGCAATAATTCTACTGCTTCTTTTTTAGTATGTGGTTGAGAAAAACAAACAAATTAATCAATCATATTTTTAAAAAGGAATTAAAAAAATTAAATATAGTTAAAAATGCCTTCCGTTAACAGGATGGTACCCTCACTTTTTGTCTATTATTTTATTACTATTTTTTTGTATTAAATTTGACTTGCAATAGAACGGAGCCTCGTTGTAAGTGAGAACTGTCTGTATTCATTCACATAAACAACATGCTAAGAAGCAAAATTGTTGGGACAGGATAAGCAGCCTTATTTCCAATATTGAGATGTTGTCTCATCAACGCTGTTTTCACTGTGAGCTGTTGTATCACGCTACAGTAGCATGCTATGACAAATTGGTTTCGGAGCACTTGTTTAATACATGATGTAAAAACTCTTCTAATTGTAAAAAAAACAATTGAAATAATTCTTAAATAAATTCACCATACATTATCAATGACGTGTTAATTTCATGCTAGCAAATAAAAATAACTGTTCATATATCACGTATCACCGTTAATATTTACACGTCAATTTACTTTGATTGAAAACAAGACGAAATTCTCATAAGTATTCGATGATATTGAAAATTTTATGGGGCGATTTTTAAGTCTGTCAATTCTGGAAGGAATGCAATGCAAACGAAGTCATGATACTATTTGAAATCTGATTGGAATGATATGCAAGCTTCAACTTCAAGTACCTGGTTTACGTTTTCTGGGCCAGTAATAGAATGTTGCGGGTATAAGTACAAGAGCCAAGAAAGACAGCAAGAAGTAGAAGAAAGTGGAACCACTTTCATCGTATTCAAATTTTTGGCCGGCCATGGTCGGTCTCGTGTCAAAGGTAAGCCTGCCACGCTGCGCCCGTGATCTTGCTAACTGTTATTCTTGCCATACGCAAAATATGGATGTCAAACATTTTTATTGTTTCAATGACGGGAAAAAAATATCAAACGTAAGCGTTTTAAAATAATAATATCGTGTTATGTGTAAATTAAATATTTTAGATGGATATCCAAAAATATAGTATTAAAATAATGATTTTTTTTAAGTACCAATATATGAATATTATTTTCTGTCATGAAGCAAAGACTATTTTTAATAGTAAGTTTTTATGCTCATAATGAAATAATTAAAAATGTAAGTGGTTTCATATTAATACTTAAATCGTTTAAAAAATAAATCAATACAATTTTAATAAATATATATTTTTTTTAATATAAATTGCAGTAATAGTTATTTATAAGATATTTACATTTTTCCCAATTAAATAAAATATTTTTTCGTATAAGTTTTGTTTATTTTGTTAAATAATACCAATTTTATAACTTAAAAATTTACATGATGAAAAATATTTTTCGTCAATACTTATCGAATAAATTCACAAAAACAATATTTAAGCTTAAGGCGAATATTAAAATCACTGTCTTTTCCGTGAAAAAATGAATTTTTCGTTTGTGACGTTTAGAAAATGATTTTGACAGCCGTGCGAAGTTGCCATGCGCATTTAAAGACGTAAACTCATATTTTTGACATTTGGTTATGAACGTATTGGAATTCTGTCACGTTTAATACTGACGAGCTATTACAACAATCACAACGTGAGCAATAACGTTGAAACAGTTTAGAAATGCATTTTTTTAAATGAACATAAATACACTCGGCCCTGACGGTTATCTTATTCCGCGAAAAGGTTCAAAGTTGATACAAAATAATGTGCATTCCAAAAAAATCGAAGAGCAATTAAATATACATAACATTAAGTTTGTCATAAGATTTATAATTTTCGTCTGGGGTTAATATTTATCATTTAAAATCGGTCTTATGGCTTCAAAAACTCTGATTAAGAATGCTACTTGTGACCGATCTACTGTGAGCATGATCAACTTTATCAAGAGAGTCTTACTGGTATATACCAGGATAGGTCAAGTCAGACGTGGTGTAAAATAGTTGTATATCCAAGCTTTTTTAACACATTGTATGCAGGAGACGGAGATTACAGTCCTCGGTGCGCCACTCGTTGAGCGCGGGAGACTGTGATCCCAGTCCTTTTTATTTGACTAGAGACATTTTTTAATGCTATTATAAGTGAAAATCTTTTCGCACAAAAATGTATTTGTGCTGACCGATCTATCGACTTGCGGTATAATTTTTGAATAGCCTTGAAATCGATTTTTACGTATATGACACGGATGTCCCCGCGCCAGGTATTATCACTCATCGAACAGACCCGTATACAAAGGGTTAATATTATTTATTGGCTGTTGGTGTACCTTTTTGAGGTCATTTATGAAGTTATCGACAACTGCTTCTAAAGATGGTGTTCGTCTTTAATAATAGGTATATTTGATATTTCATCTACCCAGACATAGGCAGTGGCATTTACTTGATTTTTTTCTTGGTTTGTCAGTCCATGTACAGTGCTCATCCACTTTGACATTGTTTTGGATTGTGTCAGCATTGCAAGGTCAAAAATTATCATTCATTATCAAAAATTTGATCATTCTTCTTCATCATCATTCATTCTTTAAATTTTTAAAAATCTTACGAAGGTTTTTTAACACGTTCCGTGCCAAGCATGAATCAGTGTTGTTTCTCACGGGGCCCAAATTCGATAGTCGGAGCGTAAACAGAAGGAACAGCAATGCAATATTATCATGCACGGAATAAATATAGACGAGATATGGCGCATCTTTTCTCAGGTGTTGTTTTATCTTAGATCGATAAGCTTGACTCTGCCATTAGTCAAATTAACAAAAAAAAGTGAAGATAAACAAGTGCGAACAGACAAGGGTAGGAATGTAAGTTTTGAGGTTGATCTCAAAAGATATTTAGACAGTTGTCATCTGGAATACATTATAGAAAGACATACGTAATAGTGAGACACTGGATTCAGTTTTCGGAGACTGTTTGACCGACTGACAAATTGTAGATCTCCAGGAAACGAAAAAAATTGTAAAAAGGGTCGCAAGATATTGTTCTAACTGTCCAAAATCACCTCATATGTATTTGAATTATTTTAATTAATAGTTGGTAACATAATATAAAGTTATATTTTACTTCAAACATAATTTTATGTATAGTACACCCATCCCTTGCTTAACACGATACTCGCTTAACACGGTTTCAGTTTTGGTAAAAAAAATGTGTTTCAACGTTTCAAATTACCGATTTTTTAAACGACGACGGAGTATAATAGAAAATTTAATTGAAAGTAGTAGTGATAATGATATTCAGCCAATAAATAAAAAGAAAATGTCAATATCCTCTAGTGATAGTGACACTGAATAATATATTTTATCCGTATCATTATATATCAATAAATTTTCATAAGTTCCACCTACCTGTTTTTTCTTAATATCTTTAAAAAAAAGCCTATTCCCTCTTTTCATACATTTGTTAGTCTCGCTTAGCACGGCGATCTAGCAGAAGCTATCTTCCGTGTTAAGCGAGAGATGGGTGTATATGTATATTTTAGTTATTTTAATTTTATGTCTTTATATGTTATATAGTAGAACCTCCATTATCCGGACCTCGGTTATCCGGATTTTCGATTATCCGGATTGTTCAAAATAAAAAATACAATTTATTAATTTGCACGTGGAGAATTGTGTTCACTTTTGCTCACATATGTAATGGATTGCAATATATTTTTTTGGTTCATTGTATGGCGCATTTGTATCATTGAGTGTATAGTAATAAAAATAATCCTTTATAAAAATAATTTTACATGAGTACATTAATCCATACTTAAGTCTAGCAATTCATATATTGAAGTCTTAGTTTTAAGCTATAGATACAGAGTTTATTAAGTCATGATGATGGATCATTTTTTTTACTGATTTTGGAATCAGAATTACATTTGCAAATTTCCATAAAGTGGGATAATAACCGATTACCAGGCAAGCATTGAAAACTTTCGTGGGAAGTTTTTAATGATTGTATTATCAATTTCGCCGAACCTGTGTATTTTTTTGTTTTTAATCTTTATTTTTTCTTAATAATAATTTCTAACGGAGTGATTATTTTAGTATTTGTTAAGGATTTAGGATAATTTTTGAAGAATTATTTTAATGATTTCGAAATCGTCTGTTTTGTGCTATTGTCGCTTAAATGCTGGGAATCCTGGTGATTAGTCCAAAGTTTTGGATAATAGGTTTACCTTATCTACGCTATCGTCGTTTATTCGGGGATCATCACTTAAAGAGGGAAAACCTATCGTCTTTTGTTTGACTGATTTGACGAACATCGGGTGTACGATATCATGCATTTTGTGTACAATAAAAATTAGATCACTAGTCTTTAATACGCAATCTAGTGTAATCGAGTGATTAAATTACGATGCAAACGATCCTGGATTTCAAATTTTGAATGATGAGGAAATAGTTGAAGAAATATCTGCCTCAGAAAAACAAGATCCAGAATACGAAGAAGAGATTTGCGAAGGAGGATATATTAATCCTTACACATTCTGAAGCTTTTCAGTGTTTAGATGTCGCCATGAAATGGCTTGAGAAGCAAAAATAATGTAAATCAGGACATCTTATATATCTTAAGAATATTCGCGACTTGGCTGCTATTATATGTGTATGTATATGTAAAATTTCTTCATACTTTCCCTGTCTTTTTCTGTCAATTATGATTTTTTTTCTATTATCCGGATTTTTCGTTATCCGGACTACTTCCATCCCCAATTAGTCCGGATAATCGAGGTTCTACTGTATATCTTTATGGCCCCCAAAGCGTCCAGAACAGAATAGCAAGAATTCGCTCGGCCTACAACCCTTAGGAACGGTTACAGGTCCGAACGTCATTAAAAACGACCCGCTTTGACGACCAAAAATCGATATTAAACGACGAAACAATTTAATTAATTATAAAATTAAATAGAAATAATCCCAAATTATTCCCACGCTACAATATTTTAGAAAATTCAAGTTTTTTGTTCAAATTCTCTAATTTCTAGCGATATTTACAAATGGTGTGTGTTTCTCCAATTTCTGTTATCCTGTTAGTAGGCTTCAGCGCGGCGTGGTATTAGGATATCATACAATGAGACAGGTAATAAAGCTCCAATTATTATACTTGTGATTGGCCGGTTGGCAACCGTTGTTATTGGTCGTGATTTTGTGTGCTCTTCTTACCTGCTCTGTTTTTGAGTAAATAGTGCTTTTCGCGTTAATATCTATATCGGAATGTGTCGGCGACCATTTTTTGTGCCACCCTGTGAAAGTGAGGCGCCTCAAACTGATCATTAATAGCCTTTTCGGCAAAATTATCGATGTACATTTGCATCGTACCAAGTTGGCTTTTGTTTTTATTTATTTGAATTTTTGAGAAAATCGGATTCCACGTGTTTTACACGGTAAATATACTATTAGGGCTTGTGCGAGTGCTCCCCGCAGTCGGTTTTGTCGTCGGTGTCCCCGCAGTGTGTTGTCGCAGTCAAACTCATTATTAATAGCCTTTTCGGCAACATTATCGAAGCACATTTGCATCGTACCAAGTTGGCTTTTGTTTTTATTCATTTGAATTTTGAGAAAATCGAAAATCGTAGGAATAGCCAGTCTGTTCATCCTGGAACCCTTAGAGTCGGTTGCAAAATTAATTTACTTTTATATTATTATAATTGATTCATACGCTCTGACGAAACGCCGACTACACTTATTTATAAAATTCGCGAGTGACACCGAAAAACATTGTTTTGTGCATATTACATCTGCACAAAAAATGGAACATCTCATCCGCATCACTCGAGATGAGCTGCAGCAGGGACGATGGCGCAAGTAAGACATAGAGGTCCAAGCCTTCAAGGTGGGTGAATTAACAAATATTCGCACAACACATCTACTTTCTGTTGTCGCATAGACATAGGGAATGCTGGGACCAGGGGACAAACTTGCACAACTGGGACTCGCGGTCTGATCGCCAAAGTGCTGTTTCGACTGCTCCTATAACGCAGTCTTAACTGTGGAACCATTTGATTTTGTTGATATGGACCTGACTAGTTGATATTACTTGATACTTGACACTAACCTATTTATTTGTTCCAGCTCTGTCTATTTTTTCCAGTTTGCTCCCAGACTGACCAATTAAATCTTGTTTGATTGTGCCCGGTCGACACTAAACGCCGAAGTTTGAATACTTTGATGCGACATAATTACCCTTTGCTAATACAATTTGACTAATATTTCTTTGCGGCCTAACCACATCTGATTACTCCTAACTACTATTCTTATACGATTTTATGTATTTTAACTATTGGTCACTTGACTTATACATATTTACAGAGTAAATACTTAAATACTCTTTTAACAGCAAGCTAATGCTTAGTTTATCTATTCATTGCTACTTTTACAAATCATGACTTGCTTATCACTCGCTATCTCTTACATAGTCGACCCTACCCAAAAATATGGAGCATGATGAACCGTCCGATCTCCTATGAAAATTACTCAGTCTTTACAAACCTTCCACATTCCTTATCGAGACGATTGCGAAAGCGTTCGTCAATACGCTCACTCAGGATACTCGTTGGGTGAACGTTCGAAACAAAACTCGGTGGTAATGCTACCTTCAATATCGAGCGAACGAGGAGGTGAATGTATGATACAGACGAAATGGATGTAACCCCTTCCTGTGAATGGATATTGAAGAGGCCCATAGTTCTGCAGTGGACTGTTAGTGGCTGCACTATGATGATGATGATATGTTATATATAAACATATATTTTTTTATATTCTGTTTATTTTATATTTGCATGTGCTAATTCCATTAAATAGAAAATAAATAACTTGTTAAATCATATTTAAATAGAGGAAGAAAACGTCCACTGCAATCATGCGGGGGAACGCCCGTCAACCGTAAACACGCGACGGGGCACGGAACGTGTTAAGAAGATCATTGAGAAGGTCATTGATTGCATTTATCACATTATTTTTATATAAAACATATATAAAATGAATAACTTCTGAAATATGTTTCTTACCGAGTATGTTCTCACAACTCAAACTAATATCAGCATAAAAACTTCAAATGTTTCGAGGAAAAATTTCTAAAATAAAACTGCAGATTAAGCAAATTTTGTCGGTATTTATTATTCGATTAAGCAAAAAATACAACGCTTTGGGGCTGAGAAAAAAATTAAAGGTTTAAATAGGATTCATATTCGTATGATTAGTTATATTAACATAAGTGTATATATTTTTTTTTAGCAATAATTCGTTTTTTTCTTATAACTATTCATAAATAGGTTATTCACATTTATTTTATTACTTATATATAACATAACAAATATCTTATAATGAAGAGATTTACATTTCAGACAATTTTCATCGCCTGAAAAGATTTTTTTACATTTGACTAGATATTACACTCTGCCTGAAATAAATATAATATATTTATATAAATAGTATAACTAAATTTTATAATAAAATAACAAAAATATCATCTCACTGATGCAATAAGTTAAATATATAGCAAACAGTGCTAATTTACCCATTAAGTATACTGGTAGTTATAGCCGATATTGCTCGTAGACAATGATCTAATCTATTTTTTGTTGTTGTAAGTAATGGATATCTTATATCATATTTGCAACATCAATCAACATACTGAATCTTCCTTCTAACTAAATACATCAAAATAGAAAACTCCAATACAAATAAATGTTGAAAATTCCTTACATTCGTTTCATTCCCAAATTCCCTTTTAACATATTTAATTATCGCAACAAGTGGGATATTTATTAATATTTATTACAAGATTGTTTAATCATTAAAGCATAAGAGATGTTCCAAAAATACTATACATTAAATGTTAATTAAGTATTTTCTTTTAGTAGTCGGTTTCTCCCAATACGTTATACATAAGCCGCTTGAATGAGTTAGATTGTTGGATGACTTCATCATTTAGAGTGCTCACCTGAAATTAATTAAATAAGATGATATAGACATTTTATAAACGATTGTAATGAAAATGATTCAAAAAATAAACAATCTTTGCTGATTCTTACGTATGTAGCATTCCTTGATGGTGGTTGCTTTTGAGCTGGAGGCTGAGCAGCAGATTTCTTGAAAAATATATACAAATTTTAGTTATCAAACACTTTATTCACAGATTAAAATATCGTCTTGAGTTACAGATATTTTAAAATGAGGCAATGGCAAAACCAATGATGTAAACATCAATCGAAGTTATAACGAAATTATAAGAAATATCCAAATAATACTCATTCAAATTTAAAAGTTGTATCCAAATCCCTTTTATGTAAGTAATATAAAAGATGGGCTCTGAATAATAGTACGACTCATCCACAAAGTAAGTGTCATTTTAAAAAAGATCTGAGCACTACCATGATATGTATTTGGTACACCATATGAAATTCTGAATCCCGCATCTATTATATTTCATATCGATATTTCCATTATTAGAGTCGAGTTGTAATAAATACATCATAGCGAAGGAAAGATTAGACAGGGCCGTACGAGCTGCCAAGACAACGCCAAGACAAGACAAGACAGACGCCCGTGGCGGGCGTCTGCTTTGCCACCCCCTCTCATCATCTCTTCACCTCCCTGAAGTTATTTATGGATGAAAAATGAGGTCCAAAGTGCCGTCAAACATCAACGGGAGACTTTTATGACGAAGGTATCAGAAAGCTTATCTCTCTGCTTCAAAAATGCATTGATAAAGAAGACGATTACGTCGAAAAATATTATTTCATGTACATAAATAATTGTTCATAAATATATTGCCGTTTCGATTTAGAAAAATTGAGTACACTTTCTTTCTGGATATGCCTCGAAAAAAAAAATTACTGCAGTGTATACAAAGCTAAATTACATATTTAACCTTATAAATGTATACTTCATCTTAAAAAATAAAGTTTCTAGTTAGCAGAAAGATATGTTGATTAATTTCATGAGAAAGTTTGAGTGGCTCGCATCCAGATTGCTAAATATAAATCAAAATTCCTAAGATTTTTTTCTATAGATCAGTGGTAATCAATCTATTCCTACCGCCCACTAGTGGGCGTTTAAGCCTTCATCATAAGCAGTATAGATGATATAACTCCAGAGGAGATTGAAAAGGAGATTTCAATGGCCACTTTAACTAATTTATATTGGATATGGAAAAACGTCCAAATATGTGGTAAATGATATTGAATTTATTGATACTTTTCCATGTCTCATATCTTGTAGAATCATATCAATAGATTGTCCCGTTAGGAATGTCGTTTTTTTAATACTTACTTTTAGATGCTCAGTTGTGTCTCAGTCATCCCTTTGATAACACGTATTCCAAATGGTCAAACCATAATGAGGGAATTAAACAAATATATTCAATAGATGGAAAAAGGTTGCATCTACTGAAGGAGAATACATTGTATCGATGAAATTATTTAATACATTTTTTGTTTTAATTTAACTCTTTCATTTAAAAAACCACATTCTAACGGGACAATCTAGTATGACAATTGAATCAAATATTTAGTTTCGCAGAATTAATCTCAATAATTCATTGAATGTAATTTCAATAGACTATACTTTTATGCATGCAAAGTATAAACAAAAAAATTAATTTGTTCAAAAATAATGAGCACATTGCAGTTAAATTAAGTTATTATGGAACCGTTGGCTGGATACAAAACCATTAAAAAAAAAACATCTTTACCTTTATCGGTCCAGTTCTAGTCGTAGGAGCATGGAAAATTTTTTGTTGCACTGGTACTGGTACTTCTTGGATTGTGTCGCCGAGTGCATCTTCTTGGAGTGCTTTGTATGTCTCAGATTTAGCAGGATCATAAAGAACCGTTTTCTTGTAGCTATGGGTAGTGTCATAAGAGGTATAATGTAGGGGAGCTCATATCCACAAAAAGAAATGTTTAGTACGTTGTTATGATTTCAAGCGCAATAATAAATATGAAGGATTAGTACAAAAAAAATAAAAATAGTTAACGCAAGTTAAATTTAAAAAAAGGTACGAATAATATTAATAATTATAAGTTTTAGTTTAAAATAATTAATGAAAATGTTAATAATAAATAATCGTTAGTATTAAAAAAAAAATGGTAGTAATAAATACATACATCAAAACAACATAAATTACAATGAGACAAAGGTGGGATAAAATGCAACGGTTAATACAATTATTTTGTTAATCGATAGTTAATTGCCGGATTTGTTATCTCGGAGTATTTGTTGTTTTTGTTTAATGAATGAAAGATCAATGAAAATACTAAAATTAATTATGTAATAGATGCTCTCAACTAATGTAACAAAATATAAGCGAATAAACTTATAAATAATAACCTATATTAGACTAAAATAAAGAAATGTTAGTAAGTATATAAATCTTCTGATATGATGCATGTTCCGATAATGTGATGCCCCAATATTTTAAAGCATATTTTAAAGAGTGACCTTCTCGGTGAGTCGAAGATGTTCAAGAGTGAAATTGTTCTAACAATAAGAGAAGGTTAATATTCCAATATCTAATGGATTTAGTATAACAAAAATAAAAACAATATGATTATTAATTGAAAAGCATTATGGCGAATATATTCTTTTTGCTTCTACTGATATATGTACACTTGCCTCTTAGACTTTACGGGTCTTCCTAGATAACCATTCGTTCTATTTTAAAACAAAAATTTGTATGTTATTTAAATTGTTTATATATCAATTATTTAGAGCGAGAACTTAATAATATTCTAAATCTAAAATTTGCAGCCTATCTGTTAATGAACCCTTTTCTGCAAAGGAAATCTACCGATGATCAATATTAACGACAATTAATATTAAATCTATTTGTATTTTCACTTCACACAGAACCATATTTTATATTTGGAAACATGCTAACGTATAATATTATTACGTCACACATAAATTTGTATTTTTATGTTATTTTAAGCTTTATCGAATAAGTTTTTATGTTTATATTCCATTTTTATCCACCAAAAATGGCTTTTTTAATGTATTTTATAACATTCATTTAAGATAGTTTTATGATTTATTAATTAAAGGATATAATTACAAAATCTTTTAATCTGATTGCTTAATATATGCATCATTAATATTATATAATAAATGCATGTGCAATGATTTACAATAACAAAATATCATGAATTTTTACAGATGAAATATGCACTTAAATATAGCTTATTTATAATATCATATATGCTCATAATTTAGTTTTAAAAATTGGATCTCGTTAGAACTATTTAATTTAATATATTTATATACTTCGGACATAACAGTTGTAACGAGATTCAATATTATTTATATTATATTTATATATAAACATATTTCAAATATTTTATATATATGTAACAAATTAAATACTTACGGCACAGTATTCGTGTCCCTTTTGATTGTATCAACAATGTTTGCTTCGGAATAAAGACCAATTGGCGAATTGAATTGTTTATGTGCATACTGAAAAAGAAAAGCGAAGTATTTAAGTATAAAATAAACACTTTATAACGATTAGATTAAATATAGAACACACGATATATAATGCGAGGATCGGATAGAAATCAATTATTCTTTTAATAGCCAACGGGAAAATCTATCATTAATACACCAGCATAAAATGCATCCTGAGAATATATCGATAGATCAATGATAAGCAACTTTTTGTGGCCTAAACTGGACGATAAGGATACCGACGACATGTGGTTTCAACAGGACGGCGTTACATGCCACACAGTTCACGCCACAATGGATATCTGATGGTTGATGCCCTCAAAGTTTCGTTTGTAGCAACGGACATTTGAACGACGTTATATTCCACATTTAATGCCATAAAATATTCTTTCAAATAATTTAAGCAGTTACGGACTAGTTATGCGGCCGACGCTTTGGCCATCCCTGTTATATATAATAAATCCATATGATTAATAATAACAAATTAAAAAATCTTTCAGAGACGCTTAACATAATGTGTTTTGGCACGAGAAACAATTTCTAAAAATAACGGATTTCTATCCGACCCTCAAATTTTAAGATTAACATAAAGGAGCGTTGGTAGTATTTTTTTTATAAGAGAAAGGAACAAATTGTATCAAACACACTTCAAGCAACGCCTGTGAAAATGAATATAAATATTAATTTTAATTATTGATCGTTTTGTTAACATTTTGATTATTTGGAATGAAATTATTCGTTTTAGAGATGTTCTTTTTCTCCCATAATTTCAGTATCAGAATATGGTATGAATTAAATATAAATAATAAACAATGTTATATAATATGAAGTTAAAAAATACATATCACTGTTACATAAAATATTTTCTTAAAAATACATTTAAGATGAGATTTTATTTAGATCCCATGACAAAACATGGAGTGTAAAATGTGTCCTGATACAAAGTTTTAGAATAATTCTGCACAATTGAAACGTATCGTTGTTATAACTATAAAAATATTTTTTAAATCCATTTTCCAAATATGACATGTAAATAAAACATATTTATTGCTTCACATAATTTCATTTTTTATCGGAGATCAATGTATTTTAACCTGTAAAGAGATATTTGTTCTTGGATAAACATTTCATCATACGAGAGTAGTTCTAAAAGTACCTTTAATTCATTGATTTTGGCCACCGCGATAACGGATATATGAACCTATGCATTTTCTTGATGAAATGACACTTTCTTTTTAGCCGAACGTTGCTGTTTTTGCTTGATTTCATCACTCAAATGTTGCAATAAATTCATATAGTTGCCGTTGATTTTCTTTTTCGAAGATCATCAATGAAAATTATCCTAAGCGCAACCCAAAATCTGATGCCATGATCTTGCCTGCAGATAGAAGTGTCTTTGCCTTCTTTGGAGCCGATTCTTCCCTTTTGGTCCATTGCTTTTTCACTATTTATGGCGTTAACCACGCCTCATTTGGTTGACCACTGTGATATTCATCTTGGAAGCTTGTATAGCCTCGTTTAAATTCCGTTACCCGTTATTTTACTATTGTAAATGAAGGAACTGACTCCCCCAGAGTAGAATCTAGCTCGACTTTGATATTGGTTGGACTGAGACTTTTCAAATAAAAGTATTGTATCACATAACGAAGACCAATTTTTTCCATGCTTATGGTTTCACTGAGGATGTTCACTATTGATGGCTGCCAAACAAATACTGAACAATGTAACGTCATCGGTACTTCTCGGACTACCCTCGTATTGACTACATTATATCTATTTGACTTTTATTCGTAAGTTCTTTATAACAATAATCTATAAATATGCAGTGTCGCTAATTTTCTTTTACACTTGTTATGTATTTCAGTTATATATTATATGTTTATTTGAAGTGACTGAATAAATACAATATTAAATATCAAATAAAGCTGATGATACTGGGTCATAAAGTTATTTGAAAAGCAATGATATGAGGTAAAAACATGATTTAGCTCTTATGATTCAATGAGTTAAGCATCGTATGAAACGTTCAACATGAATAGACACAAGGTAATAGTTTCCACTCGTTAAAAACCCAGATTTATAAAATAAACACCTTTACAGCCGCTTCTTCACCTCCTACTCGGTGCAATATGGTATCAGCAACCTAAATCCCACAAAATTCAATCAAAACTACTTCACAAGTAAACATGCTGCATGTTTAATATAAAACAATCAATAATATTGCCATGGCTACGATTCATGATGATGATATAAGCAAGCGTGTATAATAACAGCAAATTTCGTATGAAATATCTAAAGATCGCTTTGGAAAATATCTTAAAAATGCGATTTAAATCACATTCAAAATAATAAAAATAGCATTCATGCAATTTCTTCAATTGAAAATTACAAAGATTGATTTAAATCTATTAATATACGTTATATTTATTACCTTTTGTTTCATGAGCACGTCATGGTCATGATGAGGCGCAGCTCTCATCGCAGGATTGGGATGATGACGCAAATAGCTCTCTGTAGGTCCAGCCTCTTTTTTAACTTTGGCACCGGGTAGTACCAATGGAGTGGTTCTATATGGCTAGAAATCATAGGACATTTTAATATTCGGTCACGTTTTTAAGCTCATTTTCAATGCGTTAAATAAATTCAAAACAATTTTTAATGCAAATAAAAAATTGGACGGAATGTTAATTATATTAATATATAAATAATTTAAAAAAAAAACAATTTTAAGAATTAAGAATAAAACAATTTAAATATATTATTTAAATTATTAATTGTTGATGAATTTATTCAGTCTGATTAGAATAAATTCCATGTAGATGTAATGTAAAAATGTTATCAAATCTGACATAATTATTCGTCCATGCATTATAAATTTTAAAAAATCGTATTATTTACCTATGTCAATATTTTAGATTGACATTTTATATTGCAATTTTTTAATGGAGCAAAGTAATCATGACAGCTATAAAACATGTATGACATCGGTCTAAAATATATAATTAACGGCGTATATATTTTATAGACTTTGTGTTTAAATTAGTTAACCTTCAAGTTTGCGTACGCGTAAATAATTTGCATAATTGGCGCGCCAGTATATATCGTCTTGAATAACCGTTGACCTATTTTGACAGTTCTAAATGTGAACGTCCGATGCTGCCATTTTGTGCTTCCGAGCGCGACGCTGGAATGTGAGGTCTACAGGTGGGTGCAGGTCTAGGTCAAACTTTCATTCACCTCTTTGTTTTCAATGTCTCCAATAGCGAAGCAAGAATGCATCGCACATTGTTTCGATGCGTCCGTTTTAAATTGCGGTTTTCGCGACGGTTTTTTTCGACTGGCAACTAAAGTGGCGTGACGTTTGAAACGATGCCCATGTCAATTTTCGGTGCAATTTTGCACGCGCACCGGCAAATATATTTATCGACCGCAGGTGTTGATGGATGAGATCATCTTTGAATAAACATGCGGATTTATGCTTATAAAAATCATCCCACGTGAATTGGGTGATAGTTTTATACGGAGATTATCCGAGATCATAGTTGTGGACTAGGTGTGTAATATAAGCTTGTTTGAGCGCTTTAAAAATAGTTTGGCCTCCCGACAAGATTGGGGGGTCATATCTTTGCTGTATGTACGTAGAGCTATATTGTAGGTGTCTGGTGAGTTGAAGAATGTTTCGACACAAGTTCGGCCTTCCTCACGCACGTACGAGAGCTTTCGTTGTGAATAGAAACTTATTTTAGCAGACTGGCGTCGTAATAGTTGCGCAACGATCTATTTTCTGCAGCATCAACGAAATTTATCACTTTAACACAAAACAAGAGTGTAAACAAAGCAAATGTCAAGCGTCGCCAATAATCTGAATTAACCGATTCATGTGGTTGTGGCGAAAAGACACGAATTTACAGCCATAATCGAATCTACGCGCACACGAAAAAAAATAATAAAATATTCACAATAAATGTGATATTAACTATTGAAAAGCTTAATTAAAAATAATTTAAAATGTTCTAAATAAAAATTGATGTACGATATCTGACGTAATACAACGTTGCCATATTTTATGAAAGAACGTTATAAAATATTTAATGAAATTCACAAAAAATTCCTTTTCGCGAAATTGATACTGAAAATCAAAAAAATGTGGCTATTATGCACTTTATGAAGATATGATATCATCGTTAATTCTAAATTTTTATGCATTTCGCACGTTTAAAATTCACCATTTCCCCCTGTATACAGGGGAAATAGTGAAGCTCGCTCGTAGAACAATGCGTTAGAAATCTTCAGGTATTCGATAAAACGATATAATAAATATGTTACTCGCAAATTCGATGCATCGGGCACGTTATAACGACCAAAACACATTCTCACGATCGCGATTTTTTGCAATGGATATTTCACGAACGTGGGTGTATTATTTGCTTTTCGATGTCTAATAAAAACGCTCCGATAAAATTCGAATGCCAAGAATCACCTACATATATGTGCGACGACGCATACATTAAAATGTGAATTTTTCGATCGATATTCGAGATGATGAATTATCGAAACTGACGAAAAGCGACTCAACGGCGACCGGACGATTAGACGTTTGAATGTGCGTCGGGCAGATTTGGTCCTAAAATATTATTTTGCGTGCATAGATTGGATGCGCTAAAAAGTAATTTGTTATAAAATAATTGTTTCAATGAGATCGTAGTATCACAAATCATCTGAAATATTATAAAGCACAATTTATATATTTTTTCACTTTCACCAGGGATCTCTTTTTTGTCGTTTTTAAAATCCATTTTTTAAGTGTGAATTAGGGCTATGAAATGATTGTTGAACGGGGGAGCTTGAAAACGAACCCAGTAAGCGGCGGATTCTTCCTCCCTCGCTTGGTCGTACGCAAAGCCGTTGGCAAAGCTGTTATTCCTTACTGTAAACATTGTTATAAACACTAGTTTCGACGGGGCGGAGGAAAGGATTAAGGGGAGGGTTAGTCCTCGGGGACTTGAGGAGTCCTCTTGTGGAGGAGCAGAGTGCCAGGCGTCCGGACGCCAACTGTTGATCCAGACGTCGTGATGTAGTGGGCGCTTCTCGGAGGGAATCCAAAATTATTTCAGTGGAACCTTTCGGGAATTTGCGCATTTACAGCTCATTATTAATATTTTAAATTGTATCTTTGGGAGCTTTGCAATAATGATAATTGTATAAGTATCTTGTAAAATGATTTTCATTCGTTTTCATCTTATATTGTGTCTAAATATTGAACCGACTATTAGTAATTGGAATGAATCATATTTTCTCGAGTTGACTAAACGATTCCTACGTATTCCCGAATTCACTTGACCTCAATGCATCTGAATCATATCTTAATTTTTAACATATTATACCATCTATCATCATTCTCCCATGAGAACTTCAGAGAGAAGACATAGCAGATTTTGAAATAATTAAATAAAGTTCTAAGATGAAATCCATGGTGCAATGAAAGCATTATAAGCTTATTTGCACAGGACTGTAAATATTATAAGAACACTGATGTTTTAAGAGTTTATAAGGAATCAATCAGTATTGTAAAAACTACCATTGATATATATATAAATATTATATTCATTTTTTGGAACCGATCCTCAAGAATTGTAAATTAACGGTGTCAAAGATGCATTATTGTAAGTTTCTTGAGATGGCTTTTAGCAATCCCTTTTATGGAACTATTACCAATCATTTTGACGTGGTTTTTAATGGTGTATGTGTATTTTTAAAAATGCGGTCACCAGCCACAACTCCTGTAGATTTGAACCCAAGATGATTGAATTACGAGTCCAGCCCTTAACCGCAGGATTATCTACAGATACATATTTTACAGGGTCGTAACTAGGGCGTGGCAAAGCAGGCGCCTGCCACGGGCGCAACTGGACTTGGGGCGCAAAACGTAGGATACCGACCCGATTGAGAGAGTTGCACGTGGTTTTTATTTTACTTGACCATTCTACTTTAAATAATACGCGTTAATTGACATATCAGTATTACGGAGTCATTTTCGGTATCTTTCGTGGGGTTCCCCTGCGTCTTCGTTTGCAGATAATACTTATTGTGCCAGATAAGTCTGCATATTTTCTTCGCAGCACTTCAAATCTTATCTTATCCAAATATAATATAAGAAAAATTAAACAGGATCCTCTGTCACAATAAAAAAGGTTGAAAACAAGTACTTTTCATTCTCATTACTCTGAAAATTGACTCGAAGTAGATAAAGCCACTGGACAGATAATCGATGTCAAGCTTGAGAGTCTTCGATTTAAAGTGTCGGCGAAGATGGTATGTAGAGACTTATTTGGCGCAATAAGCAGGTATTATCTGCTGAGTCATGACGGTATTTGACGGTAACTGTGCGTCAATGGGTTAAATGAGATTATCTCGAATCTGTATTTTCAAAAACGACTTAAGTTGGGGCTTAAAAAGTTTTAAATCGAACTGGCTGAACTTTTGGGAGTTTTTTTCAGTATAATATTGTTGATTGGATATACTTAAAGTTTTAAGGTTTTCGCGTTAATAAATTACTTTTTTGGGGTAAAATTTGTCAAGAATATATGAAAATTTAACTAAAAAGCCGACTTAGTTTTTAATTTTATACATTAATAGGTTATTATATTCTTCTCTTGCACATATTAAAAATCAAAAATTTATTTTCAGATCTATAGAAAAAAAATTGACAAATGAACAACTTCTTGATATCACGAAAAAATGGGGGATGGGGGGGGGGCGCGATTTAGATTTTTGCCACGGGCGCATCATACCCTAGTTACGGCTCTGATATTTTATGCATGGATTTCCGCCTTGCATGGAGGCTGTGTGCCTCATTATTGTCGCTAATATCAAAAAGGGTAATAAATGAAATACTAGATAATTCAATCATTTAATTGTCTCTCCTTTTCGTCATTTGAGTCCACTTTTTTGGCATCAATGGCGTCGTTGGATTGTCATCGAGGATAGAGAACCGCATGCCCCCTTTGAAATGAGGGGCGTTCTCCGTTTATAAGAGCGTCAGCATCAAGGATTATGGTACGAAGTGCTCGGCGCATCGAATGACCCCCCGACGCGGTCTCCGCGACCGAATAAGACGACAGTCGGGATTGTTGCAGCGGCGAAGGTAAAGAAATAAATGCTCGAGAAGTCGATCGGGGCATTCGAAACGTTACACGAATAATTTCCTTCCTTTTAATAATACATAATTAAACTTTAATATAAATTTAAGAAAAAATGAAGAGCTCAGAGAATAATTCTTGCTAACTGTTATATTAATACAGTGGTGTTTTTATTGTATTTCTTGTCTTTTTATTGTAATTTGTTTCGTTTATCATGAAGATTTCCATCAAAGGGGTGACATTATTCCACAATATTAGAAGACACAGAAGACTATATTAGAAAAATATGGACTGATGGAAAAATGTCTTATGGAGGGACAATTCCAAATTTGATCTTTTTGGCTCAAAAATTCAAACACAATGACTATGAAAAGACTGGATATTTAGAAGGTTACTTGAAAATACTTCAAGAAAATGAAGTACCTTCAGGTTTTCTAATATAAGGAGGAAAATTCACATATTTTTGTATACATTATTCTAATAAAACTGAACCAATTTTTAATGGATAAAGAACAGTTCAGTATGTTTAAAAATATAAATTGCTTCCAGAATTTCGAAACTTGTCTCCAATATTGTGCGATAAATTCGGTTGAAAAGTGTTTTTTTTTCCTATTTGTGCCAATATGCTCTGGAATAATCTATAGGAATATTGGAAAGATTTATCAATTGGATACTTAATTAAATATTTAGAAAAAATGCCAAAAATATGCATTACAGTAATACATACTAAATGTAAAATTGCCATTTTATTTTTTTTAAAGCATTTTGTATTATCATTTGAATTTTTATACTATGTGATTATCTCTGGGAGGATTTGCTTGTTGTGTGCATATTTTTAAATAAATAAATATGAGTTTTATTAAGCTTTTTCACGAAGTAATAAGCGTTTCCAAACTTGTTGTTGGTAGTGTATTTAAATTTAATTGGAAATATTTGTATTAGTACCCCCTAAGAAAAAATATCAATGCAATTGCGATGTTAAGTCTATAGAATATATGATATTTTGAATAAGTTTTTTTAAAAAAAATGTCAATTATTTATGTCAAATCTATAATAATTACGCACGTGGAGTTCATACAACTTTTTGTTAAGTTTGCCAATGGTTCTATTATTAGTATCATTGTCTTCCTCCGAAATGCTTTGTGATATAATGGGCTTATTCATTTATAGAATTTGTATGTATTTAAGTGCAAAAAATAGAAATGTTAAGTGACGCAGATTGGCAGCCATTCTATGATCAGCAGATGTCCATTATGTTCCCACAATCATCCGGTAATATGCGAACAACTCGAGTGAAAAAGACCTGTTGATCACTATGTAAGATAATATGGCGAAAAAAATGGCGGTGATTATTTGTTAAGTTTTTTCCAAGAAACTTCCGAAACATTCTTGTGCGAAACACAAATTCTTTGCTTGAGATAATCGACGATGGCCTTTGGATGATCAATGATGCATTTTTGATCGTTATTCTATCTATAATTTGGACGGATGACGCTAAAGTTAACGGTCGGTTAAAATTGCGTACTTTAAGAAAAGCTTGGCACTGGCCCACAAATCTGTTTTTCGAAAACATCTCCAAGTTATCCCATTGCCAATATTTCAAAACGGCCCTCGTTGGATGACGTTAAATGCATTTTTCTGCAAGCGCGCGGTTACGCAGCTCAGAATGGGCGTTTCATCAACGCCGCTTTCAATCGATGAATGAATCGAAAGTTTTTAATTGATTGCTCGATTAACCGAAGGAATGTTGGCCACGGTAAGATTAGATCTCGTAAATTATGCGAGATATCTGAAAATAAAGATCTCATTTACAAACGAGCGAAAATAGAGTGGTGATAATTCGGAAATAGCATCGCGCGTGCTTCTGAAGCGCCGAACGTTACTTCTTCACATATCAAAAATTAGAGAATATTTTTATACTAGACTCTTTATATGAACAATTTGACCTTGACGAGTTTAGAGAAGTGCAACGATCTATGAAAAAAATCCTGAATTAACTCGCTGAAATCTCCAAGCGTAATTTATTTGCGCCAAAATTTAGGCACCACGAAAATATTTCTTATTGATGTTTACTGGCTCAAATTTTACTACCCATTTGAAATGCAATTTATTTAAAGACACGAAAGCGAAAATTCGCAACAAAATGTTGTCCTCCAAGAGCTCTCATCCTATGTAAAGCTGTGTTAAAAATACATACGCGTTATATACACGTATTATATGGAAGAACACGATAACAAATAAACATGAATGAATTGCGAGCTTTCTTTCCCTTTTGATGTCTAACATTAACTGTTTGTATTTGAATTTATTTATAAATTTTATGGAATTAAAAAGCTTGAGAATTCTTCCCCAAACACAAGGCATTCATTTCAGATCAGCCAAGCTGAAGCTTTCCAGGTATTTCTGTTTCGGTTACTTCTTACAATAATAAAATGCCAAATTATAGGTATTAAAGGGTGCATCCCAAAAGTCATAAAACATATTTTTTGTCACACTCCTACTGATCGCAATGTATTCGAACTAGTTGGACGAGATGGAATGGACCCTTAGCTCTACAGTGCATCAAAATCTAATCTATTGCGAGCATCAGTAGAATCAAGGTAGGTGATTAAGGACACCCTTGTTTTGAGAATTTTGTTGGGCGATCAAGATTTGCATACAATTCGACAAAATACCTGTAAAACTCACAGATTTCTCAAGCAAGTCTGAAGCGCCAGAGTACTGAATGACCCACCTCGGTGTCCCCGAAACCAAAGAACGCCAGGATGAGTAAATACAAAGTGAAAACAATACTGTATGGTTTTTTCAGTACCAAGGGTTTGTACCTCAAAGATAGACTGTCGACTATTACATGGATGTTCTGGAAAGATTAAGCAGTTGAGAGACTTATCGGGCATGGGTAAATCCGTGGAAATTTATTTAGATGTTCGTGGAGAGTATCGGCATTGTTGATAGCAACATATTGTATCAGCATTGTTGATATATCTTTTTAAAAAAATATATATTTCATGACTTTTGGCTAATCTAGCGAGTCACGTGGTTTGATAACGGGTCGAATGGCGGCTCTCTTGCCTGCGCAAGTGAACGATACATATGAAAATATACAACATAGGCTTTCAGACAGTGCTGGATTACCCCTTAAGCAAAATAATCAAATGCTTAGAGCATCAAGGAATAGAGGATACCACGCAATCTTTTTTATAGCCGAATATATTATTTCTATTATAAAATGTTTTGGTATCATCAAGCGGTTTTTCTTGATTGTAAACCACGCATATCGAAACCATAGGCAAGTAGAAATATTTAATCCTAGGAGAGATGTAGATAAACACCAGATAAAGCAAAAAAAGCTCGACATATAGTGTAGAACAAGTCCTTGAAATATACTATGAATATTGTTCTATTGTAACCAAATCGGCCTGGAGGGACCTCAAATTTAAATTGTGCCAAGGGCCCCTCAAGTGCCAAATCTGCCACTGGTAACGAGGCACCAAAATGAGATGCTTAGATGTATACAGAGATAAAAATATGGGAGCGGCTAATCCTTATTCTCGTTAGGTAATGAGGGAGGGATGGGACTTTTAGATACAATGCTGAGTTAGTTGAATGCTTTGATCCAGAGAGTATAATTTTTTTCCGCTGTTCTAATACTGTTGAAGCGTCCGTGTGGCGGACGGAGCGGGGGCGCTCACGGGGCAGATTCCCCGGGTGGCGCCCCACTACCACGTGTTCGCCGGGATGGTCGCGCTAGCGTACGAGTCGGGTGTGGGTCGGATGAGCTTCGGACAGAAATAATTTCTTCTCTAGATAACTCTTTATTCAACGCGAGAGAGAGAGAGATGTCTGGCTGCAGGAAGGACGTCTCCCCGCAGCCAAGGCTAACCGACGACTCTCCCAACTCCAGCCTGCGCGTCACTACCCAACCGGCAACGGTTCACGCGCAAGAAGCGATCGGTCGGTATGCAGGTGCAATGTCTCCGCAGGGCCACAAGAGATGGCGCTGTTAAAATAACACATTGCACCTGAAGAGAGACGGAAGATGTCGCTGTTAGTCTGGATAATTAAATCTGCTCAGACTAACAGCGCTATTGCGTGGGGATGTTAAATCGCCCACGCTACACTGTCTTTAGATATACTTGAGGAAGCTCATCGTCATTGAAGTCTCGCTGTTGGGGTGCTTATTTTGTCTGAAGCTTTAAAAATTTTGGTTGCAAAAAATGCATAAAAGGCCCTAATTGATTTAAAATCTGAAGTTGAGGCCAATCAAATTGGCTGGTGAAAAATTTGATGGCCATTATTAAAATTGTCCCTGGGCTCTTCAGATTCATATTTAAAAGCGTTCGAGTATCTTTCAACTGATCGCCTCGTCGCATGATCTGCCCACTTTCGTTACAAATGCGTCGCTCTCGCATTACGAATCATTCTTCATTTATCTCGGCCATATGTTATTTTAACGATTGCGTCTATGTTTTAACTGATCTAATTTGGGTTTTCTATAAACGTATGCTTAATTGTGATTCGATTCGATCGAAATAAACCGAATTTGTGCCAATGCACGGTGTACACATTGAAATCAAATAAAATACGGCATGCCGAAATTAGCGTATTTGTCATAAGCCAATGACAGTTTTTTGGCAAACTTGCACGATTATATCTGTTGAAATATATCCTTGTACTCAAAATTGGTTGTTATGGCAGAAAATTTGTTGAGAGAAGAACGACCATTAGGTTTGGATATCAATCATTGTACTGCTGTCGCAATCAATTTGTGCTTTCATTGTTTAGAGGGGAAGTGTCGGTCGTCACGACCATTTGTAATTGCAGTACTTTGTGTGTTTTTCAGATCTTGACATATATACAGATATAAATAGTTCCCATTCATGTGCAACAGCTGTTTTGGTGGTCTGCGTTATTTATTGTAGGGTGGTTGTTTTTCCGACCAGGTTGTCTGGACCGATCGAATGTTCGATCGGGCGAATATTTTGGTTGGATGACGGAATGCAGCGAGTCTCGGCGATGCGCAAAAACTTGGCCAAAAATAATATTTTAACAGCATGATGTATGCGTGTTGAGATAAGTTCTTTCTTCTGTAATTTCTTCTGAACGCCCACTTTGAAGAATCAAAACAGGAGTGATCCGACAAATTACATCATCGATTTTGTGCTGGAAAATTGTAGATTTTGGATCATCATAATAACGCTTTCGTGATTTTATATAGAGGACGCCATGGAGAATTTATAACACGTCTGTTGGTATATATTTCAGGGCTTCGAACCGGTACAGAACCGAAAACCGGTAAAACCTTTATTTTTTTCGGAATGAATAGCGTAACCTAGCCAAAACTAAAACCGAAATGAAATTTATAACGCTTCTAAATTTCGATAAATAGATTTTAATCCTGTGTACATTGCAATGTACAATAATTTTAAATGTTTTTTTTGTATGCTAATTTACATATTATTGAATTTAGGACCTCTTGTATATCATTCAGTTGGTATTGGTATATGATAATCTGTACACAACGTCGCGGGTCGAGCACATGGATCCCAGGATGTCAGATTTATTATTAAAAAAAATCAATTACTTTGCATTATTTTGACATAGTCTCGCAGATAAAGGCACTTTTTATTGGATAAACTCAAGAATCCAACGTGAGTATATGTTTTTCATGTACTGTAGACCCGCGGTAATCCGACAAACGTTTTGTAAGGCAGTGTCGGATTATCCAATTTGTCGGACTATAGAGCACTGCTCTGGACCCCTTGTTGTCCGGAACTTTTTTGGAAATCCGAGACATACATAGACAACACAAAATTTCATATTATAGAATTAACGTCATATACAACACACACACACACACACACACAACGGCCATAGCGATTTTTTAAGCGTTTTAACTATCGCTTGCTAGCTACAAAGTCTTCATTTTTGTTATCTCCTTGTAAAACAACTTTGCTTTCATGGCCAATATGGGTCCACAAATTACCTGAAGCTTGCTTATTTTCTAAAGAAACCATATGCACAAAGCTTTCTCCACCTCTGGATGTTTGACTTTCTTGAGAGTTTGCTTTTTGTTTGGCTCACAATCAGTGGTGGAGACTTGAATCACTAAAAAGCTTTTTAAGCTTGAATCACTAAAAAGCGACTACAAGGATGATGTCAATCATCATTTAATTAGAAAAACAGTGTTTTTTTTCTCTAGTACAACGGTTCTTAAACAGGGACCTGATAATTATAATTGAACCCTGGCAACTCCCTAGCTAGGAAAGGAGAACTTTGAACATCTTGTGATAGACAGTGGCTCACGGCACCCATGCATTATATGTATTCCATACTATCCTGCGCTGCTGTGCGATCTGTTCTGGGTTACCCAGGACTAGCCACACAGATTATCATCCACTGAACTTTATCCCGGCAGGATAACACTCATTTAAGAGCTTCAAGGAGACGAGTTGGCATTCGAACAGCCTGTAACCATTCTCCCCTGTCTGCCGAAACAGTTGAGGATAGAGGTGTACCTTTTACACAGATTCCACCCACTTCTTTAATCAGTAGTTCCATATTCCCCTTTACGGGTAAGGAGCACAGGATGAACTCCGTACCATAACTCATGTTAGCTGGACTCCCCCAGCAACGCTTAATGAGTCACACATCGAGGTAACTTACGTTGGCATCTACTCCACATCATTCCCCCAGGGGCTCGACCGTTATCCATGTACGTGGGATTGGCGCCCCCTTCCTGGGGCTCAATGGATGTGCACTGTGGAGTCTAGCACATACCCGGAGCTAGGAAAGGAGAGATTGGACTCTTTGCATTCCAGAATGCCCTTTCCAGTAAAATCAACAAGGTCTTCCAAGGAAAACTGCTCAGTCTTTACAAGCCCCCTCTACACTTCACCCAGGAGACCCGCTGGGTGAGCGTTCCATTCCTACCTTCAATATCGAGCAAATAAGGCGGTGAACGTATTATACAGACAGAATGGATGTGTGAGTGGATATTGAAGAGGCCCATAGTTCTGCAGTATGCATTATAATGGTGTATACTTGAACAAGATACTTTTGTGGAATTATTTACAGAAAACATTATAAGAAGATCTATTTTGACCAATATTTGATCAAGAAATGTTTTTTTTTTTTTTAAATTAAGCCTCAAGAACGAGATACAATAAAATATTGAAATGGGGTCCGCAAAAATAAACTGCTTCAAGAACCGCTGTTCTAATAAAATACATCTTTGTAAAAAAAAATTTTGTGATATATAATAAAGTATTGTTATTGTAATACATTTTTATAACCTAGTTTGGCAATTTAAAAATCATTTTACACAATTTCAGCCCATTTGTACATTGCAATGTACACACTGTATTTTTCCTGAAAAATGAACTTCTGCCTGCACGATCTGAAGGGGTTAACACCCACCTGGATTTAAGTTGTTTACCCGATTTTTTCTCAAAATAAAATTTACTTTTGAAATATTTGCACGCACAAAAAACACTGAGGGCGTTTTTAGAACAAAAATATTTACAAAAACGGCTTTGATTTATACTCGCCGCAAATTCGATAGTACAAAACGAGCTGCATTTCTGCGTCTCATTTCGACATTCAAATCCAAATTGAAGAGCAAAACATTTTGGCGTTCCAACCGAAGATCGAACCGTCGAAATAAAAATCTTCAGCATCGAATTTTGTCAGATAATTGGGTCATAATAATATCCGATATGAAGCAGATATATTGGATGGCGGCACGGTTGAAGATCGAGTTTTGCAACTGAGCCCAAAATACCCGACTATTACATACAACACCCACGATCCTTGGTTCTCATCCAAAAGTTGAATTTTGCGACGGTAAATATTGGGTGTGTTATATGGACGACGTACTGTTTACTTCTTCGCGTCGGTGGTGGTGAGGTGCATCCATGAAGGCATCCGAAATTCGGCTCGCCCAATTTTTTAAAAATACTCCTTCATTGAGACATTAACACGTCGGCTTGCAAATGCGGGAATATCCATTTAGAAAGGATAAATAATGTGATAGATTTATTTCCAAGAAGGAAAATTATAGTGCGCATCGATCACGGATGGCAATGTATTTAGAAATCAATCAATCAAAATTTCTTTGATTAGCAGACTTTCTAAGCGGTAATATTCGTTCAATTTAACCCCTAGAGTGCTAAAATACGATATATCGTCGATTGTGCGACTAGCGAGGACTGTAAACAACGGTAGCTATTGACTCATCGACTTTATGCGTCAGGTTATCAGTGTGTAACCTTGTAGTGCATCAGACAAAGGGTTAATTTAATTTAAAATCAAGAAGGCAGCTTAATAATGGCACAAATAATTAAATACATGCTGAGATTTCGTCTTCTGCTTCGACATGAATGTGTCAGATAAGATGAATAATTATAGTGTGATTAAAAATAACGAAGCTGTAACGTGGGATGAAAATGACCCGACGCCAAAATCCCAATCTCTCTTGTCACGTGGTTTGATCGTGGGGCTAATGGCGGTCCTTTGCAGCTCACATTGTGATGAAAAATGGAAGTTTTGAGGACACAACCCTCATTTATAGCTATCTAATGTTTTCAAAATAAAATAAAAACTAAAACAGACCGATAGACAGATCTTGACTTTGTTCAACGGTCCGATAATTAAATGGACCGCGTGGTTCATCTGAATGTAAAGCGTATTTATAATGTTTATATTACCAAATAAATATTGATGCTTTGAAAATGGCAATTAACAGATCATATATTGTAACATGGCGAACTCGTAATTTTTTTTTACGAAAACTGTTGGTATAATATTTGGTATTTGGATGAATGAATGGAATTTAAAAAATAAATAACTTAGAAGAGTAATGAATGACATGACAAGTGTATGAGTTGAAGATATATTTTTCTGTAGCAGATTTAATTTTAGATCGAGGTGTTAATTATGTGTTTATTGATCCACAACACAGCGTTAACACTTTACAGTCCGGGCACGCGTTAATGTGTTATGAGAATGACATAACTTTAGCTTGAAAAATATATCATAAAATACGTTCAAATACACGATTCAAATATAATTTTTGAAACCGATGACATATGATTCCAATAGGATGGCAACACATGTCACACAGCGCATGCCACGATGGACATTCTGCACGAGCGATTTGAGGGCATGGTTATCTCGCACGACGGCGATGTGAACTGGCCACCAAGATTGTGCGATTTAATGCCTTTAGACTTTTTCGCAACTGGGGAATCCCGAGACAAAATTTCGATTTCGGGATTGCATTAGTTTAAAGAATTACATTGATAAATTTGATCAAAAATTACCAATAAGTGAGACACGGATTAAAACTCGCAAAATTCCCGATTTCCCGACAAATTATTTATTTCCGTCGCTGCAGATAAATACTTATATACTATAATAGTTTGATGTGATTCGTAATTATATTACGGAGGAATACAAAAAATCTGAACCCCGTATCTATTATATTTCGTATCGATATTCCCATTATTAGAGTCGAGGTGTAGTAAATACATCACCGGTGGGGAAAGGTTAATATAATAATTTGAAAAAAAATATATGTAATATATATATATGTATACATAGATTAGGCAGTTACTACCCCTAGGCGTCGCCTAAGCTCGCCAATTAGTAGTTACGCCACTGTTTCCAAGCGTCCAGATTTCGGCGGGAATATCTAGATTTAGTAGCCTTTATAGTGCTGATGAGGTGTACGATCGTTGACCCAGCTTAACCCAAATGAACACAACGCAACGTCAAACCAATTGAAAATAAACGTCTTACGAATAATATTCAAATGTAAACCGTATGGCGTTTGTTGTCTTAGATATTCCTTTGATTTTTGGCTTCAAAATATTTATACACAATGTGTAAGCCGTTAAAAAAAAGTCCGACATATTTGGGTCGGTTCTGAATTTCCCCTCACTTAAAAGAAATTGACATAACTGTGCCATCAGCAACCGAATCCTTTTGACAAATCGACAACATTACTCCATTCGAGTTGTATCATTATCACCCACCCACTGGCTCCCGACGCTGTTACATTCTGAAGACCGCGAAAATATCGATCATCATGTTTCAAACGGGTGTTAGTCGGGTTTTTCTTCGGAGTTCTCAGAAAACGTCGAAAATCTATTTGGGCGGAATAAGTGTGCACCGAGTGCGAATATTTTTAGCCGGCACTCTTCCCCGAAGATCAGCTTCCTTCCTATCCTTTGTTCGACAGAATGGCGCGTAATTCAAAGTTTCTCCATCCTCTGGAATGATTTATAGCTTCGATGATGCTTTGATCATGGAACATTCAGCAGATGCGAGGATAAATCGCAGGTTGCTTGTTCTAAATTTAAATACCGCCACAGCCTGGCGACTATATGCGGAGGCTTGATCTGGGTTTTCTTGGCAAGCGAGCCTTTTTTAAAAATAAAACTCATATCTAAATTTGTTTTGATCAAATTCTGATATTTATAATTGTTCGTGGTATTATAAGTATCTGTAGAATTGCATGTTTGTAGAAGGCAGACTTTGATTGATGAACGATTCCTATTGATTTTGTATGACGTGATATAATTAAATAAGTATCCGTCATTGATGTCATCATGGCGTCATCGATCCTATTTGATTTAATTTTTCAACTATATTAGTGCGAAATTATACACGATGCAATATGACACATCGTCATTTGATACAAGGATCGACATTGTCAATCGAAATATTTTCGTATTGCATTGATAGATGGTTTAGTTTGTGTCTAGAAAGAATGTTTACAAGGGCTTCTGAGGCCTGATGGTCATTTTGTTCGGTCACAGTAAATTATTCCGATGAAGAGATCGTCGCGCACTCCTGCCACTTCCCATCCGTGTGAGATCAGCGTGGTCATCCACTTTTTGACTTTGCCGAACAATACCGCCGCGAATATCCATCGAAAGCTCATGGATGTTTATGGTAGTGATGTGATGAGTCGACAACATGTCACGAAATGGGTTGGGTTGTTCAAAGAAGACCGTACTAATACTCACGATGAGGCAAGGAGTGGGCGATCATCAGTGAATTCTGATGGACTTGTACAAAAAATTAAAGAAAAAGTGCAGAATGATCATCGTGTGATACTTGAAGGCCTTCATGAAAAACACCGTCAAAATCGTGTAACCGTCGCGCGTGAAATTTTGAATCGTTTTACACAGGAGGGTATCCTTTCTCTTCTCTAAATAACTATTTATTCCACATGAGAGAGAGAGAGAAAGATCTGGCTGCAGGAGGGACGACCTTCCGCAGTCAAGGCTAACCGATGACTCTCCCGCCTCCCGCCTCCCGCCTCCTGCGCTTCACTTCCCAACCGGCAAAGGTACACGCGCAAGAAGCGATCCGTCGGTAGGCAGGTGCAATGTCTCCGCAGGGCCACAAGAGATGGCGCTGTTAAAATAACACATTGCACCTGAAGAGAGAAGGAAGATGTCGCTGTTAATCTGGAGAATTAAATCTGCTCAGACTAACAGCGCTATTGCGTGGGGATGTTAAATCGCTCACGCTACACAAGCACTTTTCGATCCTACATAAATGTTGTAACCTTACTTTCTGGATGATACTCGTAATTATAGAATGCCTTATAAATTTTGGCGAAGAAATGCTGCGACTTTCCAAGAAACGAATCTACGTTCTAACATCCTAGCCTACATTGAAAATTCTGATTCTTTTATGTGTTTGGTGAAATATGACTGGAGTTAATTATTGTGAATGTCTTAAGCTGGAAGAAATGATAATTGCTGAAATTTATTGTCGACAATCAGATAAGCTCAATCTGAATTTGCAAGAAAGACGACTGGGTATTTTTCAATCAAAGATGCATATAAAGCCAAATTTATTTGAGGATCTTCCGTATTCGCCAGATTTAAAATCTTCTGATTATTATCTATATCGATATTTACAACAAAACCCGTATGGTGGTGCAGTCGCCTATTTGCGATCGAATTCCAGTGGTTCAGAAAGAACACTCTTGCGCGTTGAACTCTAAGAGAGACATGGAGAGTAAATGGGAGACTAATAATGATACGTGAATGATATAATGAATCGATTTCAAGTGTATTGTTTATGTTTACTTGAAGAAATTACCGAATATTATGCGCTATAGAGAGTGTTTATTTATTTAAATACAAACTTCATACACGTTGCGATGGTCTTGATAAATAAGTGGATTTGTATGACGATAAATGGCGGACAAACAAATTTAGCATCTAAAATTATGATGATTTTAAATTTGCTCACTACTCAAAGTGATTATATTGTATATTGACTTGTGAAAAAAATATTGAAAATATAAAGTTTAAAGTTGAAAAAAAAAAATGGATTTCTTTCGGGATAACCTAATATGTAACTAATGAGTCTATTTTCTTTTGAATCTTATTGAGAATGTATTTATAAATACTTATTGATGAAATACCCAGTTATTTTTTGTGATTTTAAGTACAAAACAACATGAAATACTTATGCATTGTTATGCATTACGTCTAGTATGCTAGATTTGTTTTTATGACAGTACCAAACAATGTTTCTTGGCAAATGATCACGGTTTTATTATCGTTTTCAGACGAAAAAAACATATGTGCAACATCTAAAATCGTTGCGAATCCCAACAATCGAAATAGAATTGCTTTGATGGTCGACTTATTAATTTTTCCTTGATCCTATAGGTCACTGAAGGAATCCAAAGTTCGCAGAAGCTCTTCAACGTTTCTATTTCAGACACCATTCAAGCACATGGCCAACTTTCAGAGCTATCATACGACCTTGATCAATTTCACAATTTCGGTCGAATCTGTTCTAAACAATTTTAACTAAAGGTGTGATGGGAAAAATGGATAAGTCTTGCAATGTGCCCCGACGAAGATACATTAATTACGCATGCATTCCTTAAAAAAATGCTTCTTGGTACTCAAAGAAATGTGTGTATCATCGAGTATGCTTTCGAAGAATTATTTTAATACTCAGTATTTTGAATTCCAAGAGCTTTTTCAAGCATTTTATGTATTTTTGCTAAAGGAAACAATTTTGTGAACTGGCAAAAAAATGATATTTGTATGCTTATGAAAGCTTAATTTTTTTAAATTTTAGCGATTGAAGCATCCAAGATTATTAATAATTTCTATGGAAAATGGTGAACATCCAAAATATATCAAAACTTGTGCTAAAATATTATTTTAGGAAATAGAAACATGAGGGATGCATCTATGATAGATTGGTAAGAGGATCAAATTCATAAAAAAATTTCATAAATATACAACTCCTTATTTTGGTAAATTAATAGAATGATTGTTCGGAATAAGCAGATCCTCAATAAAGGAACTGAACATAAAAACAAAGATTATGTATTTTAACCCTTTAAGTAGTGATCTTATTTAAAATAATCAAAATCTTAGATGCTATATTTGCTTGTCCACCACGTATCGTCATATAAATTCGCTTATCTGTCAGGATCGTCGCAGCTTGTATGAAGCTTGTACATAAATAAATAAACACTATCGATAGCACACAATATTCGGTTAATTCTTCAAGTAAATATAAACAATACACTTGAAACACACATGAAATCGATTCATTATATCATTCACACATTATTGTTAGTCGATAAATTTGGGTTAACGATCTATACAATCGTACGATGTACGCAAGATAATCTCTCCGTCTCTGTCTGTCTCCAAGCTCAACGTGTAAGAATGCTCTTTCTAAATCACGCTCGCAAATAGGCGATCGTACTAACATACAAGTTAACTCATTCCGGGTCGCCTACTTGTGAATGCATGTTTTGCTAAATTATTGAAATTATAAAATGTAATGAATTCGAAATGTGCGCTCTATGTTTTTTGTTCCAAATGACACGTATTAGTATTAAATTCTTCCTGTGCTCATTTTTAACTTTGATTTTTTTGGGACTGATCCCAAAACATTTATTTGGCGTAATCAATCGTGTAATATCAATATATTTGTCAAATTGAATTGAATAAAACGATGAGTTTTTCACCATTTTTATTATATGATTTCAATATCTTAAATATTACAATAATGCCAGATTTCTCTAGGGACCCCCAAAATTTTCTCGCGGACCACTATTGATCCAGGGACCTCTGGGTGGGTCTTAGACTCCATGATGCCCACCCATAAAACCCCAGGGGGGGGGGGGAGCCAGCCCTACGCCCGTGGGCAACGGTTGAATGATGTGGAGTATAAGTATGCAAAAGTAGCCTTGTCAGTTTGCTCATCAAACGCTGCTGGGGTAGCCCAGCTAACATGAGTTGGGTGCGCAGGTCACCCGTACTGCGCACCCGTAAAAGGATGTGTGGAACACCCGATTACAGTAGTTGTTGGAGACTATGTCAAAGGCTCACCACTATCCTCAACATCCTAATCAAATAGGGGAGAACGGTTTTAGGCTGTTCGAACGGTGACTCGTCTCCGTGGCTAGGTACTAAGAATGACCGAACCGATACGAGTACCATGGGGAAGGGGTAGCCCTTGCAGTCCGTTATCTGCTGCAGCCCCCTTCAAATTGAGGTTGGATTCGTGGTGGCAGTGAACCTACGGTAGTAGTATTCTCTTGAAATTTAGGTTAACCTCTGTCCTTCTTTCTCTATCGCACCTTTAGATGCACATGATCGGAAGCTGGTCTTTCCCGTGGAAACCTCGCCTTCTTTGGAGGGCATGGAGTAAAAGGGTGGGCACCTGGACGCTCCCCGCGCAGCATTTCTCGTGGGGCTAAAGGATTAGTGGAAGACACTCTGTTTGTGGCTAGTCCGGGGGAACCCGGAACAGACCATACAGCAGCGCAGGAAATGGATTCGATTGATTATGAACCCCCAATCCAGTCAGTCTGATATCTGTTGTCTTGATCCACGGACCACACGTTGCCAACCGCTGTTATATTGCATGTTTTTCAAAATTCGTGTGAATTCCAGGCGACGATTATGCGTAACATAATGGTTCGGAATGTGTTAATTTATAGCATAAAAATAGTGTGTATCTCTAATAATGCCCGGTTTACATGAGGGCAAGTTTTAAGCTAGTAGATCAAGCTAGTGCCAACAAACCAGCAAGTCAGCAACTCTAGCTTTAAACTAGAGTTGCAGTTACTAGTCTCGTATGACCCGGTCATAAAATATACACCAATTCCAATCCTTAAGCCTGGTATACTCTGAGAGATATTTATTTGTGTGCTTGGTGGGATATAAAGAATCATCCACTTTGAACAATTCAAATCAATTAGGGAAGCAGCAATTATAAATAAGGAATTAAATTTGGGAGTTTTATCTCATTCTCTTAGCAAAATATGCGATTGAATGAGTGATCTTGAGGAGGCTGTAGTTTTGTAGTGAACTGCTTAAAGTCGTCGATGACGATGAAGATACTTGAAAAGTGAATCACTAATCCACACTGACGTAAATGCAAGGTTATAAATGGCATGTTTCGTACGAAAATGTGTATTCATAATTAAGAGCACCTCTCTTAAAAATTAAGAGCTCATGAAAGCTGTCATCCAAAGAAATGCTGACGCGCTATAAAAAATGCTTGGCTCTCGATCATGTGCAAAAAGCACGTTTCCATCCGCTTTTTACGTTTTAATATATTTTTGCGGTAATATAAGCTCACGGGCTGCAAATATCCAAGATGTCCTACCTATCTATTATCTAATTTAAAGATAGACCGAAATAGACCAAATCGGCCACCATAAAACACCACAGAGTGTTATATTGACGCACGAGCCATCATTCCATTTTTATTTTTACACCCATGTCTTTATTAGCGGCGATAACTCTTTTAGACATTTATTTAACCGCTATTTTGAGGTCGAATGTGTTATAATTCTACTGTGATTGAAAGCTTCGGATTGTGTGTGGACAATTAGCATGTATCGCGTGTTACCTGATTTAGAATGGATTCCGCTTCTTCGGCTGATTCTTCGCGGAAGCACGTTGGTGTGTAGAATCCTGGACTCTTGGAGCCGAAGCTGGGCGTGATGGGAGTGCTGTTGCTCCTTTGATGAGGAAGTGTTCCAAATCTTGGTAATTCAGGTGGGAATACTGTATGTGGTAGAGATGCAACTGGGGCTGCTAATGCTGATCGGAATAATGGGCTTGGTCCACTGGGTACTGGACTTCCACTGAAAAGATAATACAAATTAAAATCGAATATAATCAAATGAATATTTGTCTTTTTAAATTTAATATATTATTGCGTGGACAAAAATATTCCGCCATTAACAGTTTAGTCGCTTTATAGCTGGGCTTATATTTTTGTTATTAAGACTCCGCGTTAACCAAGGAGTCGGTAGAATCCCTTAGATCCAGAAAATAAGGTTACAACATTTATGCAGAATCGAAAAATACTTTTATTTTTCAATCTAAACACTCAAGCGCGGCAGTTACATGATTTTTACGGTATTCTTGTGTGAGCATTCTAAGCACCCATGGACCACATAACTTCTTGTAACCAACTTTTTCCGACACAATATCACTAAGAAGACTTCGTAAAATGTCAGGAAATTTTCCTGAAGGTCGTCAATTATCACATGGTGGTCATTTCGCACTTGTTTTTCAATTTTTGCACAAGTTCGTTAGAAATTACTGAATGTATCCCACTTTTTTCCTCATCGTGAGTATCAGTACAACCTTCTTTGAACAACAAAATCCATTTCATGATCGATTCATCATATCACTACCATAAACTTCCACGAGCTTCTGATGGATATTCGTGGCGGTATTTTACTGCAAAGACATGAAACAGAACCGCGGATCTCGCATGGATTGTTTTTTTTTTTTAATTTACTATAACTGAACAGAATGGATGACAAATACGCTGGACCAATCGAAAGTTAAATAAAATGATTTAATAAAGAGTTCAATATTTTAATTGTCATCCCTTCCCCTCTTTTGAGCCTTCCTTTTGGACGTCGCCCCCAAAGAGACGGATCACCATCGAAGATCGAGATCCGCACCTCATTCTTCGAAAAGGAGTGCGTTTGCCGTTCATCGGCGCTGGAATTATCATCGAGGATAATGGTATAGAGTGCCTGACTGCTCCAAGTGACCTCTGGGTAAGGTCCCTGCGACCGAATAAGGTGAAGGTCGGGGACTGTCGCATTAGCGAAGGCAACGAAATGGAGGCCTCCGAAACAATTCAAATTTAATTAGTAATTAAGCTCTCTTTGAGTTCCAATCTGAGCTTATTGCTCGTTAAAGTCGCCTTTGACCAGGGTGATTGAGTCTAACAATATGCTTCCATCCTCTTTGAAGAACCTCTTGTATGAAGATGTCAATTAATTGGAAATCCAAACTCATTCGGATCGTCAAATACAACATAAACATAATGTTCATATGTTGAAGTTAATCATCAAATCTAATATATAAAAAGCAATGTTTGTTTGTTCGTATTTAATGCGCTACCATACCGTTCATCCAATTGCGATAAAACTTTGTCAACATTATTGTTTATACTTGCGGGAATAACATAGGCATAGTAAAAAATATTGTTTGTATACGCAGTTTGTTATGCGAGACATGACATTGCAAATGCATGCCGGGTAATCACTAGTATACAATAAATTGAAATTCAATAAACGTGGACATATTTGTATTAATAATTTGTTAGCTACGATTAAGAGATAATTGTAAAAGTTATTGAGGTGAATTTAAATTCAGGGTGCAGCAGGGAAACTGCCTTATTTTAAACATGAATAACACAAAATTACGTCTTTAAAGCGAATGCACGCTCCTCCCTCATTTTCTACATGATCGTTATTAAACTTATATGATAGAAAATATTAAGATCTGCTCTTTTAAATGAGTGCAACTTTTGTCTTTTTTGGAATAACTGTAATTCCAAGACGCGCCTTTCAAATAAGGAAGTTTCCCTGCCGCACATTGTACTATGTATATAATGTTTTTTGATGAACAAAGATTTCACAATCATCATTTTTATGCAGAATTCAAAAGTGTTTCCTGGGAACATTTAAATTTATTACAAATAATCAAAATTCACAATTCCGCATGTAAAGGAATCAGCAGAACAAGACTTTTGGTACACTTTAGTTTTGGAAAACTGTAATTTTGTATTGGAGAATCACAAAATCCAAATATTTCATTAAAATACAAATTGCTAGCATATAATACGATCGTTCATGCATTTATATACAGAATTTAATACTTTAATCAGAAAGCCTGAAAAAGGCTGAAAAAATTGAGTGACATCTGTTATTGAGATTTTTCAGCATAAAAAAGCAATTTTTCGAACCATTTTTTTTTTAAATAATTGATAAAAAATTATCATTTTTTCGAACCATTATTTAAATTAAATTAAATTTATTCACACTAAATTAATTAATTATTGGGCATTAATATTCACAGATATAAATGCAATAAGATCTTCAGCAGGATGTTAGAAGTTTAGATTTTGTCTTTTGTAAAATTGTGGTAAATTTATCATAAATACCTGTATGGTGTGGTTGCCACTGGGATGTATGGCGCCGGCAATGGTGAATGCAACATTGAAGAGCTGCAGCGAGATGATCCATTGCTCATGGATGGAGGAATCTTTCCTTGTGTAGCATCTCTGAAATTGCATCATAAATATGTTAGAAATACATTTTTTTTAAATACGCTCTTTCCAAGAATATCAATCGGAATCATCCCAAATACACAAAGATAAATATGTTTAATCTTACGGAAGCAGCCAAAATTTCATGCTTAAAAGACGAGCTCGAATGCGACGCTCAACACTGAACAAATCCGAACGTCAAATGAGGAATTCTAATTAATATTTGAGCTCTGGATCTTTGTCCATAGGATGTCGATTGCATATTTGTCGCCCAAACTATGGATCGTCGCTACGTGATCTAGCTACTAAAGGTCTGCTTAATAATTGTAATAAGCACAATCAAGGCCTCCGACTACGAAAACCGTCCATGTACGTCCTTTGAAAAAATATGTTTACGTTGTAAATGCTTCGTTTTAGGACGTGACGACCGTTGGCGAAAGAATGAAAATACGGACATGACGGTGTGTTCTGTGAAATGAACATCGGATCTGCGCAATAAATATGTGGATTCATTTGAGCCAATCGATTGATGATTTATCACCAGGGACAATGATTTGATCTTAAAGTAAGATGTCAATATCCTTCCTTATGTTTTAAATATTTTTCGTTGGCGTTAGATCACTAATCATTAGTCTCACAGACTACAGACGGTCCTCCTAATAGTATCAAAGTGTTCCCACGAACTTAGGACAATCGATAACACATTTAGATTTTTTATTATGCTTATTTTCGACCCTATATGCGGATATTTTTAAGCGAATTCCTATGATTTTAGCATAAAATGCAATTTCAAATATGCTCATCGACTTGTATTTAAGACAGAGTCTTTGTTTGAATTATTAATGTTGAGTGAACTTTGGCATTTTAAATGCGTGCTAAAACAATATAAGCCTCATTGTGGGTAATTTATTGATGCTTGGATTTAAAAAAAAAATCACATTTGTTCTACAGTGAGCTATTTTTTGTCCCTGGTACTTTAAATTTGGCAAATCAATAATAGAATCTCGTGGGCATATCTGGGTTAATGGCATTACGATTGTGTACTGAATTTTATTAAATATGATCCAATAAATATTTGCATAGATCTCATGTGTCGCGTTGATTGTGTATATAATATATGAAGTTTGCAGATTTATTCTAAGAAATATCCTACCAAAAATGTTTGGATAAAAATATCGTGCATTTAATGGATGCATGGAAATGTCAATTTTATGACCTATATCAAGGTTTTTAATTGAGAAAAAAAATTCAGATAATATCATGTTATCATGCATTGTTTTCTACAAAAAAAATGGAAAGTCATGGACGATGGATGAATCATTTTTCAGTACAATTTAAGTACAGTGACTATTGCGATCATAATCACCAATTGATATGAAATACATATGCAAATCATGAAATTTGAATGACATTATTATAGTATTGCAGAAAATGTATACAGCAATGACCCTTCAATGTATATTTCATAATTCACATCATCGAAATTCATCAACACTTCCATATATATATAGAACAATTAATCGTTCGAGATATTAAAGAATACATCTATCTACAAAAGGAGAGGATGGTCGTTAAGATGCTTTCGAATGTTGAGGGTGCATCTTCCATACTAAGGATCCTGGTAATCTGAAAGAGGTACATAACACGAGGAGGTATTGTCTGTAAATTTTCAACAAAATGCATGATTCTCATAAAAAGGACTTCTCTATCCATACACGATGCTGTTGAAAAGGAAAAACCTTACGGAGACATCATTTCGCCTTTAAATGTCGGTGTCCTACATCGTCCCACATAGGAACCTCGGTAGTTATGTTTGTTCGACACTCCCCTAGTAAAAGACAATTTTCAAGCATTATTTAGTACATCTTAAAAATACAAGCGTTATTTTTAAATCGAGATCTTCATATGTCAACCAGGCGCTGATATTTGTCTAAGAATAATTTGTTCTAGGGCCTGTCCGTTAACATAATGAAGTTACTGTGTCTAATTCTGAAAACAAACGCGTTTATCTTCGTTGCAACATTTTCGGTGGTAGATACCATCGAATTTCGACACGGGATTAGGAAGAAGTGGACCATACCGTTGGATGGCCAATTTGATGGTGTTGCCAGCGTTTCGGAAGAGGTTCTGGGCATCTTCGTGGCGAAGGTCGCGAGCATCATACTCGTCTATCTTCGTGATGATGTCTCCTCGAATTAGCTCTCGTTGAGCTGGTGTTGCAGGGTTCACCTGAAATTGACAGACGAAAGCGTTCATATAATATAAATCGATCACAATGCGATTCTAACAATCAGAATATTTCCATACACCAGATCAAGTGTTACCAAATTCATCTTGCGTACATCGTACGATTGTATAAATCGTCAATTCAATATAATTAATTGATTTCAAGTGTATTGTTTATGTTTATGCAAAGATTAAACGAATATTGTATGCTATCGACAGTGTTTAGTCATTTAAATACAAGCTTCATACACACTGCAGTTGTCCTGACAGATAAATGGATTTGTACGCCAATAAGTGGCGCACAAGCAAATATAGCATATAAGTTTGTGATGATTTTAAATTAGCTCACTACTCAAAGGGTTAAATGAAACTGTATCATTTCAAAAATGCGTGATATGAATATTAGAACTGAATTTGAAACAAGATTTGCAGATTTTGACTCGAGAAGACAATTTTTCTTCGGTTTTTCAGAATCACTACCTAATCATATGAAAATGGTGATTGATTGGAATTAAACGCCGATACGAAATACACGAAGATTTGCATGTGAAATCATTTCCACACTTGAAAACACCTATTAGTGTCGAGCAGTTATTTTCATTCATGAAAAAATATGTATCCTGTCAGATCCAGAATTAATCCATTCCGTACTGAGAACATTAATATAAATCCATCTCATGACCGCGCAGAGTGTATAAAGCTTGTATATCAACGAATGAACCTGTACACTGTTGATATTGTTCGTATTTATTTTAATCATTAATGTGTTTAGCGAGACATTTAGCGGATGCCACATGTTGGCACATTAATATAAAATAACATATCATACTCGATATGTTATATAATACTTATCAAGCGTTCGGTCTTCGGTGAACTATACCGGGAGACAATAGTTGAACCCTCTTCGTTTATATACTTGCAAGAACCTTTTTGAAATAACTGCTAGTTTCCCTGCCTGTTCTTTGACTAATTTCGAGATGTATCATTCCAATTTGTTATCATCCCAACAAATTATTGTCCATCATTAGTATATATCGACAGTTACGATGCAAGCCAAGAATTTCTTCGGCGATCAAACAATGATGGATGAGAGTATCGCTACTCAATCTGGATTATTTCAGGAATTATGTAAGGAGAAAAGATCTTATTTTTGCGTAGATCTTTGCCAAATTTCATGACGCAAGAAGTGGTTTAGCCTAGAATCGAGCAGATTCCTCATGCACGCGAACATCAATGCTTGTGGATAGTCGCGGGTTCAATGTCAAACGCTGTTCTAATTTCATGATTGGCCAGGAAGACGTAAACGTCTCCACAATTTATGAATGTCTTAATTAAATGTGCAATGAGTCTTGTATTTTCCACTGTAAATAAAATAAGCTTCGGATTCCTCGCGTTGAATATCAATTTTTGTGTTACCAAGGGATCGCCTCTTCCGCAGAATAATATCCGCCAGCCTAATTTATTCGAAACACATGTTATGTTCGAAGATTGTGCTCTGAAATAATTCGATAATTATAGAAGCAGATCCCAGTGCTTTCTGATTCACAAAAATAATTTTAATAGTATATTGTTGGCCGCTTTGAGGTCGCAAAACCCTCTCAGATCTTAACGACCCCCGAACCGCAATTACTTTTGCTATGACGATAGACCGCTTTAATAAGATGCATGATGCTATATTATTTCATATTAAAATTCCGAATATGAACGAACGTTTCGCTTATATTCGCTTAGGAAATGGGAAAGATCAATATGAAAGTGTTAAATAAACGAAGACAAACACAAACAATTAGATCTCGGACTGTTTGTGTGAGGATTTTTGATTGTTTATGCTGTAGTCAAAGTCTACGATTCCTCGAAATTCAGTGTTTATTTGCTTGAAAAAGTACTGATTTTCAGCACACAGGCAAAATTTACATATCAGTTATCATCACCATATTAAAGTCCATTGCAGTTTTAGATCATCATAGAGTTACTTCATCATAAAATGTATATTTTCCGAGATTATACAAATAAAATGGCGTATCCTCGACATATGATTTGATTTAAATTTACATCATAGATGGCGATTGTTGTTTTAAAACATGTATTTGGTACACCATATGAAAGACTGAAATAATCTGAATCCTGTATCTATTACATTTCATATAGATATTCCCATTTTTAGAGTCGAATTGTAGTAAATACATCATGACGAAGGAAGGCGTACATGCTGCCAAGATGAATAGCGCAGTGGTCAACCAAATAAGGTAATGAATCCAGAAATGGTGAAGAAAATCCATAAAATGGTATTGGATGACCGTCGACTGTAAGTAGGCAAGCTGGCAGATACGGTAGGCGCTTTCAAAAACGCCATACAACGCATATTGACTGAAAATTTGGATACGAAAAAGCTATGTGAAAGTTGGGTGTCGCGTTTGCTTACAATGAAGCAAGAACATCGTCGTGATGATGTTTCAATCGAGTGTTTGGATGGAATGGAATGGAATTCACATCCCCGAAATACCATCGAAAATGCCGCAAAAATCCCTAAAAGAGGACACAGAGAGTGGCCACACGGTCTGTGTCCAATCGGTCCGCTTTTCAGACCGCTGACATATGACGGACGAACGTCTCGTAATAAGAAGACTGATCGGGTGGGTATTGTTGTTTTTCGTATTATTGGTCGGCTCAATGCTCAAGCAATGATTCTGCGTTTTACGCGCCAGGTCCAGTTGCGCACATAGCGGGCACTTGCTCTCACCTCGACGACCGACTGTCTCCCTCTCTCCACCGCATTGCGCGCGTATCTTTCTTCTTCTCGTCTCCGCGGCACCCGCTTCATTTTACCAGAACAATATGCGCCAACATGGTGCAACCGTTAAACGTAGGCAAAACAAATTCCACACACAAACAATAGTTGTGCTAATTCAAAAACCTTCGGTGATGTTTACACAACAACTCCCAAAAGTTTTATCGCAATCGGATAAATGGTATAGGAACGTATACAATACATACAGACGGCAGACATTCATTTTTACATATATTCGAGTAGATTGCATAACACAACGCAATATTTTAGCAGAAAATTTCCATTTAGAATCAATTTTCCCTAGAATAGTTTTACTCCTACCGCGCGAAAATCTCGCAAATTTGATATTTTTGATTTGACATAGAAACAAAATGGGTCTACAGAATTTGATGACATCATAAATGACAGCAAACTTTATGGATAGTTCGAAGAGGCAATCAAATAAACGCTGTTTTATTTGTCCAAATATTGAAGAGGTATTCAAAATATCTTCCAAATACATCAATATGGCATATTCAATATGCACACTAAAAATATTGTGGTATTGCATACAGTTAACCCTTGAATAAAATTCTTGTATGGGTGCCTAACTTTATATAGCGTTTTACTTGTATAGCATGGTCCCTATCTTGGCACTATAGAAGTGTTGATTGTATTTCTGTAAATTGGCAAATGCTTCCGCAATCGTACAGATCATAAAAAATACTTCAAAGAGTCCTAAAAGAAGACGGAGTGGCCACAAGGTTTGCATGTCCAATTGGTCCGCTTTTCGGACTGCTAATATGAAGAATGAGCGCCTTGCGATTGAATGCCATACCTAAACATGTCTACAGAATGAGTATAAACTCTCATTACAAAACGAAGTTGTTCGAAGAAGACTGATTTGGTGGGTTGTTTAAATTTTACAATCAGTTGAAAATATTGTTGCCTTTATTTTATTAAAAGGAAATTAGTTAGGGTTTTGCGCCCCAAGCTCAGTTGCGCTCGTGGCGGGCGCCTGCTTTGCCACGCCCTTGTTACAGCCCTAAATATTAGGATGTACGAATGTTTTACTTGAAGACGTATTACATATTCGTCGATATCATGTTGTATTCCTGGATTTGGCTTCTCAATATAATATTTGCTTTGAAATTTAGAATTCAAAACTACGTTAGAGCATAGCTCAGCTTCATTTCCAAGCTATATTTATGAATTAAAGTGCGATCTGGCTTACGAAAGTATGCATTAGACATGTTCCCTATGGGTTATCTAAATATATAAATTCCTCCACAACGTTATAGATTCAATTTATAGATATAATTATATCTGACCTCGATTCTTCCTGTCTTACACCATCTACGCGATGTGCAAAGTTAGTATACGTGGCAATCTTGGATCATGATGCAAAATGCATCAAAGTTGAAAATCGCACTCATTGCATCAATAAGTTCAACACTTCACGCGATCGCCGATCGCACGACGGTCGTAATTGCCTTGGAATCAATCCAAAATTTTATTTGATATTTATAACGGTTCAGTAGATATCTGAGGAGCTTTGGACGATCGAGAGATTTATAAAAAAAATCGATTTCGATGTGTCATAAGCTCAATTATAGCTCGGTCTTATTTTCACTCGTGAAAAAATTGTTTTGATCTATAAATATTTGGAGCGTCTGTGGCTGTAAATTTCTATGGCGTAATCCCACCAGGCCAATGTGTTTGATATCATGGCGTTTATGTCGTGTTGATGTGCGAAATTATAGCTTTTATCGCGTCATTAAAGCTCATTTACTTAAAGCTCTGAAAAATATCAAGCTCATAGATTTGGCTTGTATCTATATTTATGACCAATGGTTAGGAGACAATTTTCAGGCCGTCCTTGTATCAATCCACGTAAATCTTTCTATCTGTTCAGTGTATGTGATAAATGGAGCAGTTAATAAGAAAGCTGATAGAAGACGATAATATTTGATTAAGTCATTGAACCTCATCGAAGGTGAATCGATATTTCATTGGTGTCAGAAATGGCATCTATTTTATTTTTAACTCGCCAATAATCAAACATCTTTATATACGTATTATAGTTTATTTGCCGAAAAATAACAAGTATTTTTTGGCAGATTCTGATACGTTACGTTGCTAATGGCGCAATATCTCTATGTGGGCCATCTCTCGGTTTCTTAATAGTTTTTTGAAGATGAGCAGGTGAACAGGATTAGGATAAGTAAATTAGTCTCAACAGGGCGTATGAGTGAATAGCCAAACAAACTTACATTAAAAAAAATACATTTTTCCTATTGTTTCTTATGATTATTAGCGTTTTAACTTCATCGCAATTAATTTTAATCTGTGTAGATTGGAGATATTAACGCGATATTCCAAATTTATTGATACGATTACAATAAGAACGCGAACTATTACAATGAGCGCTCTGAAATTCATATTTATTTAGTACGATGGATATTCAAATATAACCCGGAATTTTTACGCGTTGCGCAACAAAGGATTCTACTTTTAGCCTTCTTCCTTCATTGATGGGATCAAGAAGCTTTCTATCCGATGGAATAAATGTATTTCTTATAAAGAGAACATTGTAATGAAAAGTATGATACTCTATTTGTATTTTTATATATCACTAACAAATTTTTACAGCAAAATTCCGGGTTATATTTGAATTACCCTCGTATTTTTGGACTTCAAAAAAAATTTTTTTTTTTGTATAAATGTAAAATAGCGTTTTGTCATCAATAAATTATTATAAATTTATTTTTAATATCTAGAATCAGATTTTAAAGCAATATTTGGTGCCAAATTAAGATTTTTAATCTCTTCAGGGAAATTCTGGATGATAAAATATAGTTAATTTTTTTATTAAGACTTATGTACAACCATATTTAGGTTGTCAGACATCGGTGGCTGACATGGCGTTTGTTCATATTTTGCGTATAGATTACAAACACAACCATACATTTTGAGTTATATTTACATAGAATGGAAATAGTGGTTATAAAAATCGAATGTTAAGGATCTATAAACATTATCTTGGAAGTTTCAAATATAACCCGGAATTTTGTTGTTTCTGATGTGTAATTTACGCAGGAACGCCATGGTAGTTATATCTCATTTTAAAATTCCGTTAACGATTGATTGATGGGGTTTGGGGATCTTTTATTCGAGTCAATCATTGGCAGCCACCATTAGCAGCCAAAATTGGCTGCCATGGCGTATTATTAACAATGGATGACAGTCCCCGGTGGGTGCTACGGCACGATATGTATTAAGCAGAATTTATTTGATATTAGCAAATATGCGCTTAATAATTATTTGAAGAGCTGGTATTGCGCGCGCATCCTTTCTCTCCCCGGCCCCGCAGCCAAAACTACATTTCGCCAGACCAATATGCGCCAACATGGTGCATCTTTACAATATTTTTACTATGCCTATATTATTCCCGCAAGTGTTAATAAAGTTGATAAAGTTTTGTCGCAATTGGATGAAATGCATGGAAGCGCATTAAATACGGACAAACAAACATTATTTTTTATACATTAGACTATGCTTATGTTACTTGCACAATCTTTAGCAATATGTGAACGAAGTTTTATTGCAATATAATGAATGGTATGGCAGCGCATTACATACGTACAAAGATATATTAATTTTTATATATTAGATTGTGAAAATTAAATTATAAATATTTAGTAGCCTTTGAATGAATACACAATCAATTTGAATTTTAAAAATATTTTCAATGAGGAACTATATCATCATCCCCCAATTTATGCGGTACTTTTTTGAGCGGTTTCACTTTAACGCGGTCGATAAAATATGTTTTTTTGTTTTGATGCGTTTTGTAATGTAAAGATATCGAAGCATTATTTATTGATGACGTTATAACCGAAGAGGAATTAGTTGGCCTTATTTTAATATCCGAAACGGATCATGTAAGAGAAGATGAATCTTCCGAACCGTCATTAGATGACGATCTCAACCTAAGAAGAAATTTGGAAAACATTGTGTTAAACATTTTGAATAAATATTTTTAATATAACAGACTATGGGACTTATTTGCGCGGATTTTTCGGTACGAATTTTCAAATTCAATATGAAATCAAAGACTTCATTAAAGCGTTTTTTGTATGATGAAACCTATCTAATATTTTTATATTAATTCCTTGACTCTTTATGCGGTTTTTATTAATGCGAATGAGTGTATATATAAAATAATAAATTTAAAAAATAGTAATAATAAATGTGCGTTCTGTAAAATGTATTTTCTTCTCAACTTCATTTCACCAGACCAATATTCGCCAACATGGTGCATCCATACAATATTTTTACTATACCTATATTATTCCCGCAAGTATAAACAATAAATTGACATAGTTTTATCGCAATTGAATGAACGGTATGGAAGCGCATTAAATACGAACAAACAAACATTGATTTTTATATATTAAATTATTTATAAATAATTTAATTCAGCCACATTTCATTCATCTGAAAAGCATTGGATCATCGTCTCGTTAGTATATCTAAGTAGTCATGTCATTTTTTTTTATTATCATCATAAATCACATCAAGCATAAGCTATTTCGTCATAGACCACTTTATATGAAATCGAAAACAAACTGACCAAGACGAATTCCAATAATACAAAAACTAGCCTAAATAAATATGCTCATAAACACGAGTTTCCGGGCATGTTGATGGAAAAGTTGGACAAAGCTTTTATGCGAAATTTCCCATTTTTCTTGGACATACTAGAAATATTTCGGTGCATTTGTGTTGTCAGGCTATTTTGGCCATCGTCCTACTCCGCATACACGTCATAAAATTTCGCATAGTCAACATTCATTTAACACATGGCAATGAATCATGGATATGGACTAAATTTAATTCAAGGTGAATGTAATCGCGGATGTTTTAAGAACATCAAGAACATGACTCGGATGAAAGCTTTCCGAGATAAAAGTGACAGCGGCCGGAAAAAAGAGCTTTCAGACGAAGCTCTCCATGGAATTCGACGAATTGATTCATTGACATAAACAGGAAACATATAGGGCTGTTAGCTTCGGTATTGAGACTCGGAATTTGTTTGCTGTCGTGGCGGAAAATGTTTATTATATCGATACAAATAGGGGAGGTTTGTATATTTTGCTCGAATTGTGTGGAAAAAATCAGGATATTAATACGGAAAGCGCTCGACGTTAGATTTCGTATTCATCCGTTATGTTTGAATTTAGTCAGCATAAAGTCTACAAATCCAATTCAGTATAATCATAGACGCTCAGTGATGATTCAGCACATGGCTGCATGGTCCAAAATGATTTTATACACGAATCATAAATTATGAAATCGTATAAAGACATATGGGTCTTTGCTAAGATGGATTAAATGATTTATAATTCAAACGATTCCAGACGAATAAACAATCTGATCAAGGATTAATATTATGATTTTTTGCTTGGAAATATTAGCATTTAAATAAAATATATTATATGTTTATAGAGCATCCCTATCTTGGTCATATTTGGTTTAAATTCGTGCATAATAATTTATTGCTGATAAAACAGGCATTCATATTTATTGTGTATCTGAAGGGAACGCTCGATGTTGAATCTGTGTTTAAATAGATTGATGAATATAAATTTGGTCATATATTCTATGCATAGGGATTTTTATGATGAAATTCGTATTAATATTTTGATATTGCTTCAAAAGTGAATGTGGTCAATTTCGATTTCTTTTGGAGTGTTTTGGATCGTATGATCTTTTTGATGAAAGTGAAAATGAAGGGCAAAAGAAGGAGTGTCATAATCAATTGTGCCGAAAACGTACAGAACTATTGGCTCCTTATCAACGTATTTCAACATTATGAATGTCTGACGATAGATCCCTAGATCAAGAATAGAAACTGATATGCTGTCAGTGTACGAATGTCAGTTGGCTGCAATCCGAATGTATTTTCACCAAAGCAAAATGACAAGAATTGACTGCAGATTTTTCTTTGCAAAAGCATTGATTCGGAAGCGAATCAGCTTGGAAAACGCATTTGTAACAATCCACCCGATGATTAATGGAGACCTGAACGATGAATCATTAAGCTCAGGATCGTTGCGTGTCATTTACGTAATTGGAAAACACTCATACGATTAAGACTATTTAATAAAAATGTATCGATCAACATACCCTCGTTATTATAAGCGGCGTATCGATATCTGATCCTCCCACTAGCCGAAGACCCCAAGGCAGGTCCCGAGCCTCTCTCTTCAGGGTACAAACAAACATATGCACTTTTCCACCCATTTTAATCGATCTGAAGTCCTATGCAAATTCGGCAAAAACACGGCAAGTATTCGCTTTCATCGACTTATCGAAGTGGCATCAACACTCGGTCACAATCAACACAGACACCGGCAATCAGTGTCATGTCTTCGGCATCATATAACGCGCTCGTCGACCAACTGATGAGTCAATATAAATACAAGAGTTCGTATGGGTCCAGCTGTGGATGCTGAAGAGGTGTACGTGCTTGGATACTCGGCCGGTACTCGAGAGCTCCCTGCCCGCTCTAAGAAATATGGGTTAAATGCGGCCGGGAATAAACACTACGGCCGTCGATATGACTCGTTTCGTTTCTCGAATCTTGAACCTGGACGACGGGATGATTTATCCCTGTATCTGGTGGGTCCGGCGTCTTTTTTGGTCTGAAATGCAACCGATACTGATGCAGCCAGATGCGGATTTAGCGCGTTGCAAAATTTGCGCCTGGGGGGCAGGCCGGGAGGGGTCGACAAACGGCGGTCCTGGAATCGAACCCGAAATATCTCCAATCGCTATGGACGATAAATCTTGTCGATATTAATGGTATCCACGCCATTTGTTAACAATCGTCGAATAGCCTTTGAGGAAATCCATTTCGTTGCGGTTTGTGACTGTTCCAGTAAATCATTGCTAGAGTAATGTGGGGCGCTTGCAAAATGGATGAATCATGCATACATTTGAATAATATTTCAGAGGCATTCAATCTACATAGCAATTCGACCATTTTCATATAATAGGTTATCCCAAAAGAAATCCATTTTTTTACATAATATAAAATATAGTAACCTTCATTGAACACAATATATTCAGGGAAACTTCATGCGCATTTACCTATAATTTCTTCTTATAACACAGATAAAAATGCTGGTCAGTGTAAGAAACATCATAGACTATTTTATGGAGAGAAAGGATTAAAATTTCTTTATGAAATATAACGAAAAACATGATATTCCGTATAAATTCAATGAAAAAAATATCTAGGTTTGGCCAAAGTATATATATTGAAATATCCTTTTTTTCTCGAAATACAAGGCTCTAAAAGCCTCAAAAAGACAAAGCCAGGGAGATTTGGTAAGATTTGGCAAAACCATAATGGGTCTGGTCAGACCATCTTCAGCTTCAAAAATTCCTCATAAGCTTCCAGCACGTAAACTTCAGCTCACATATTAATATTATCAAGAGTACCCGTACGTAATGTGTTAACAACTAAGTCTGCAAGTTTTCTATCCCATTTTTTCGGCTGAGAATCAAATCCAATGACTTAATCTGGCAATTATGGAGAATGCGATTGAGCTTCGTTGGAGCGGCGTTGAAACAGGGGCTTTTCAGGGGCTGTATTTCACGTTTCCAGTGTGTGTGACAGTTCGTGCGGCATCTAAATACCAATCCTGCCCACGAGGATCTGATTCAATTAAAGGTCGCAGAATAGCTCCATCAAAATGATATGGTCGTGCTGATTAAAAGTTGCGTTCAAGCATTGATTAAGAAAAATCGGCATACAATATCGAATATGTTTTTTTAATTTTATTTTCGGACTTTGCTATGCTTCCCCATAATAAAATTCATGATACAAAAAATAAAGCAGACAGGCCACGCAACAAGAAAATCAATTCAAATAGATATTTTATTCATGGCGTCTGGTCACAAATTGGATTCAAATGAGGGCTTGCGAAAATAATGGATTTCTTTCGGGAAGACTTAATACATAATTTATAATTCTTCTTCAGTAATCAGTAAGAATTCAAAATGTAACACAACTTCCGACAAAATGGTATCTGGACGTCTATGTAAAATCATACCGAAGGACTACCACGTTATAAAAATGAATTGTTTGATGTACAACGTAGTTCTTAAGCAAGATATGTGCAAGATTTGCGAGATTGTGTGCCTTAACTTCAATCAAATATTGATTTGAATATTTTAACCCCTAAAGGAGTATTATCCCAGGGCCTGAGATCCCCCCTCCACTTTTCAGAAAGAGCACTCTTGTACATAGAGCTCGGAGACAGACAGAGACAGAGACAGACGTAGCGCAGTTTGGGAGATAGAGACGGAGAGCTTCCCCACATACGTCGGTGTAAAGCGATTATGACATCAACGACTTCATCGATTTTAAATTTGCTCACTCCTCAAAAGGTTAATCCCATATGCCAAAGAGCTGGAAATGTCAATTTAAAGTCGCTCAAATACATGTCACCTTAGTTGAATATTGTCGATATCTTGGAAACCAAATAATAAAAGGCATGTACTTATAGTTTATGAAATCATTTAGGTTAAAATTGCGGACAAATACAAGAAAGTGTAATAAGAAGAAAAATTGCCAAGTTTGAAATTGTGGTTCTGATGTGAAAACGAAAGATCTTCCACAGACAAGATTAAAATATCCTTGATAGTTGTTGATGTTAAAGTCGAATAAAGCTTTGTTTAAAAATATTCCACATTTATGTATTATTATGTTGCTATAAGTTATAAAGCATTTGAGAGATCCTGGTACATATATCAGTATAAAAATAAAATGCAAACAAGACGAGTCGTGCTCCTTGTCCAAGCGTTGTCAACTAGGTACTCGTTGATTGAAATGTAACGTTAATGCTTCATAATTCAACTTTTTCTACCTCGACGCGTCATCGACGACGTTGTCATTGTAACCCAACAGCCGAGACTTATAATGTAGCACAAGACATTCATATAGCCATACAGTTCATAGATCTTTTGTAAAGCTCAGAAAACAAAACTGTGGGCGCCATCTCTTGCAGGAAAATTGGCAATCGATTATGATATTGAGCGCTGAAGAGCATTTGTAAATGGATCAAATGGTGTTTACATATTGAAATTCAGCCAAAATCTAATTGTTATTTCATGTATTCAGCAGGTGCCACGTCAATCGTTAAATTGCATCATTGTCCAATGCAAAAGAGAGATAATTGTAATATGAGGGGCAGTGACATTATTTATGTAATTATTCCTACAAAGCTGATTTGTTGTGAATGATATAATTAATCGATTTCAAGTGTATTGTTTATGTTTACGCTAAAAAATGTCCGAATATTGTGTGCTATCGATAGTGTTTATTCATTTAAATACAAGTTTCATACACGCTGCGACGGTCCTGACAAGTAAGTGAATTTGTACGGATGATAAGTGACGGATATACAAATATAGGATCTAAGTTAGGATTTGAATCCAAACCCTTAGGAAAGTCATAATAATTTTTAGCCGCTTAAACTACAATATCGTACGGTATACGTTTCATCAATTTTTCATTGATCTTTTTGTTCTATTTGCTATATATTATTTTTCATTAACCTTAATCAAACCAATTGTTTATTGACATTACAAAACTTTCTCGATGCATCGAAATATACCTGAATAAAATAAGTTCAACAAATCGAACCACCATGTCATAGACTGATTGATGATCGTTTAACATCCATGCCAATGAAAACATTTCGCCCAATTTTATTTTGAAAAATAAATAATTTGATGTATAGCTTGTCGATCATTGTCTATTTCGGTAAAATCAAAATTTTACCAAGTCATAATATTTATTTCCGAATGCTATGATCTCGAGTGCGCGCGATTATTTTCGAACGTATAGTCACCGCAATACAATATGGCCATCAAGAGCATATGTTCTCTTAGGCATTTTATGACTCTTCCATGAAACGATTTTCATTCACCAGCATCGTTTCCAGTTACGTCAAGACTCGTATTCCCGTTTCCGAGATTTAATTCGACTGGATCGCTTCACGGAGCAAAGTTTGACTACCTCAACGCCGGTTAAAAAAATCCGTTTTAACTGCTAACATAGTTTGCTTGGACAAAAATATGCGATAAATTTAGAAGTGGGCAAATCTATATATATATGAACCTGCATTACATAAAAATAATATAAGACGTTATATAAAGCGTTCGGCGACTCTTATAAAAGCATCCATATGATTGCTTCGGCGATATTCGATAGAAAAAGGTCGCTATCAAACGAATGAATCAACGACTGAAAAAATTGACAAAGACACATATTTTCCAACTGAGATTCATTTTTTCAAGCGCTGAGACGTTGTGGAAAATGATAATTAATTATTTCCGTCAGTTTCGATCATTAATAACGGCTATCAGTGGTTCTGAATCTATACTATGATACTAAATCGTTAAAAATCCATATGTATGAGAGTCATCCAGAAAGTAAGGTTACTACATGTATGTAGGATCGAAAAATGCTTTTGTATAAAATGTCGGAGATAGGACTTACACAAAAACCGAAATTCTTCAAAACCGGTTTGGGTTTTGAGAAATATAAAATTAAAATAACGGATATCATCTTTAAAATTTATTTCTACCGTGAGATTAGGATACATCCTTCTTAACCCTTTTTTTAACCGTTTTTATATTACTTGACCATTCTACTTTACATGACCCTGTTTTTATAATATATACTAAGTTGTCTAATCCCTATTTTTTTCGTTATTGCTCAAACATTGAGCCGACCCAGCCAATATAAGCCCACAATAAAATAAAGACAATAATATTTTCGACCGATTATAAAATTTAAACAACGCATCCGATCAGTCTTCTTTGGACAACTTTGTTTTGTAATGAGAGTTTGTAATCGTTCAGCAAACATTTTCAGGTGTGGTGACCGATTGCGAAGCGCTCATTCGTCATGTCAGCGATCCGAAAATTGGACCGGTTAGACACGCATACTTTCTGGCCACTCCGTCCTCTTTTAGGGCTTTTTGCGGCATTTTTTATGATCTGTTCGATCACGGAAGGTCACTTAGAGGCTATTTTTTAGGTCTGTTACACATTTTTTTTACCTCTTTAAGGAGTAGTATGCTTTCACTCATTTTAAAAATTCCATTTTTTTAAGCAAGTGCAAACATAATAATTTTTGAATTTTGCAGTCTATTGTAAAGATAAGAATTAATTCCGAGAAATATTCAAAATTATTTTCCAAGAAGAACGTGCTGTCAAGTGAACGATTCAAAATTTTTAGATAGTGAAAATGTAATTATTATATTCAAAACCGGATTTTCGGGATAAAAAACCGGTTTTTTCCAAGGTCACAATTTTTGCCTAAAAACAGGATTTTCAAAACTGGTTTTTGGAAGCCGACAAGTCCTAGCTAGAGATTTCCACCGTCAGCCTTTTTTGGATTGTCTTTTGGATTCTGGGGTGTAAGGAGAGACCCAACTGTCTCATCCATCGTTACGATGGAGTCCAGAAATGCTTCTTCATCCCGTGTAAAATGATCCATAAATTCATGCGTGACGGTGACGGTGTTCCAGTACAAACATTCTGAGCACCCATCTCGTATACAACTTCTTGTAACCAAGTTTTTCCGACACAATATCACCAAGGAGACTTGAGACTCAAAAAACGGATGACCGCGAAGATCTCGCACAGACAGGGGGTGGCTGTAGCGCGCGACGATCTCTTCATCGGAAGAATTTATTGTGACTGAACTCAAATCTGCATAAATAAACCTGTATGGTGGGATGATCGCCTATTTGCGAGCGAATTCCATTGACTCTTAAAGAAAATTCATACACGTTGAGCTCGGAGACGAACAGAGACAAAGTGTCTTGCACGTTGAGCTTAGAGAGAAACCGAGACGGAGAGATTATCTTACTGGCTGGAGATTATGAATGAGAAACAGAGACGGAGAGAGTATTTTGTGTACATTGTATCATTGTATAGATCGTTAACCCAAATTTATCGATTATGATATGTGAATGATATAATGAATCGATTTCAAGTGTATCGTTTATGTTTACTTAAAGAAATTACCAAATATTGTGTGCTATCGACAGTGCTTATTTATTTATGTACAAGCTTCATACACGCTGCTGCGGTCCTGATAGATAAGTGAAATTGTACATAAATAAATATGATATAAAATGATAAGTGGCAGACAAGCAAATATAGCATCTAAGTAAATGATAATTGTAAATTAGCTCACTAATCAAAGGGTTAAAGATAGTTTTCTTAAGAATATTTAACACTAGCGAATATAAGAAGAACATTTTAGAATGCTTGGAATTCTGATACGATCTGAATAAACAAACTTAAAAAATATATTCACACTTGTTGGATTTAAACCAATTAACTCTCAGTGTTCGGGTAATTGCTCTGTCCGCTGATTTATAGGACTTTTATTCATTTGGCTCATAAGTATGCACAAAATAAATATGTTCTTCATAAGTTTTTCCTATTAGCATTTTTTAAATGGGGCTTTAGCGAGCGATTATTTAATAATTAGTTATGTGATGCTTAATAAATGCTATTCATAACAATTATAAGATACAGCTTTAAATTCCTTTATAAACATCTTTCGGACGCTTTTCTTGATTTAAATCACAGAAAATTTAGGAGTTTCTTCAATAATATCATTAATAAATTCTTATTTTGATTGGCTAATACAGGATGCGGCAGGGAAACTTCCTTATTTGAATCGCGCGCCTTGAAACGATAGTTATTCTGAAACGGTTAGGGTGGCACTAATTCAAAAAAACGGAATCTAACGTTTTATATCATGTGGATTAGTAACGAATTAGCTTGAAAATTAAGAACAGTTTTAGAATATATCTAAAAATATAATAATTAGTAATGTTTAGCCTTTTATGCGTAACCTTTTGCTGGCCTTTGAACGGTTAAATTTTTTTTTTCATGTTAAACGAATCATATGATTTTTTTATGAAAAAAATTTTCACCAAAATATTAAATTTTTATTCAATAAAAAATATACATTAAATAATATTTAACTATTTTAAAATGTATTTAAAACTAACAAACTGTCTAAAATAAATGTATCAAGAGTATTAGAGATGATATTGAGAGACATCTCTTTGCCAGCCAGCAAAACATTGTGCTGTTCCAAAACGCTCAAATAATGTTTCATATTTTCCTCCCAAACTCAATTTTGTGATTCAGTATAATTTTTATATTTACTAATTATTTGGCATGCTGTATGTAAAGGAATGAACATCTGCTTGATGATCTTCATTGCATCTTCAATTTTCAAATGTCCAAGATCTTGTCGCACGACCAAATGAAAATATTTGGAATTCGTCGAAGGACGACATTCAATTCGATGATGTATCAGTCGATGGATGTATTTTTAGTCCAAAAGTAATGGCGTTGGAATGATCCGACGCAAGTGTCAATGGATCACGAGCGCGTCGCATATCGACTTTATGGACGTGGCGAGTCTTGAAACGTTAAGAAAATTCCACACTAAGAATTTCATCTCTAACATGAATGAGCTGGAGATGTATTTTTGTTGTTCGTCTTATTGGTCTGGACGGCAATGATCTCTAGTTCACGCATGCGCAGACAGAAACGCATATATCCGCATACTGCGCAGATGCCGCGATGCGCATTTTTGAAATGCGCGCTATTGGCGCGGACAAATGGTTACGCTGCACTACTACAGGATGCATACAATGTTTTTCCAGAAATCGAAGAAATATTTTATCAGGATTTTCTAATCAGGTCCACGGAAGATGTAAAGATTAACAATTTTCTTATACTAATTCTATTTAAAAATTGCATTTTTCTGAAGGATATAATTTGATAAAAGGCTATATTTATGTATCCAATGGCTAATGTTGAGGTTTTTTGGCAAAATAACAGGAAAGACGTCAGAAGAGCTAAAAAACAATCCCAGGCGATCTAGAATAAACTAACCTTCGCTTGAACTATTGATACAAAAAAGAAGCTATCCCGTGTAGTATTCTTAGAAGAAGAAGTATTATTAAAAATATAAACTATATTTATAAAAAATACTATAAGTATGTGTTGTATACGTTCCTAAACCATTCATCCGTTTGCGATAAAACTTTGTAAAGATGTTGAACGCACCTCCGTGAATATTTTTTAATTAAGATAAATGATCGTTAGTGTATGCTATTTGTTTTGTGAGACATTTAACGGATGCGCCATGTTGGCGCATATTGGTCTGGTGAAGTGAGCCCAAGCCCTTCAGTCCGCGCTACGCGTGGTACTCAAAACTTACTCAAAACAATTCCTTGTAAATATGGGAAAAAAATGCGCATCTTTCAAGTCACGTGACCTTATCTCGGGTCAACGGATTCGTAGATGTACAAAATGGCAAGATCGAGGTTATAACACTTCTTTCCAGCGGGATGCCTTCAGGATTTTCGTGGATTTCTCGAGAGAGCTTTAACAGTGCTTTAGGGAGAGGTTCGCCGCTCAGAAGTTTCGCAGTCCGAGCTTTTGTTGATTTTTGGTGCGTAGATAATAGAATAACAGATCAGCGCCACGTGGCTAGATACAACTTTTAAAGGAGAGCAAAATTAGATTCCCTGATGGGCCATGGGGGTAACAAGACTAAAAAGATTATGAACCGCTGATTTAATAGATTAAGTGAGTGGATAGACATCAGTGTATTGGTATAATTAGACTCTTTAAGGCAGAGTCCATGCCTAGCGCTGCTGTGTGATCTGTTACGAGCACCCCCGGACTAAGCATATAGAGTGCTTTCCATTTGTATTAGGATCCCACTGGCACTCTACGCGCACAGCTTTTGAGTACCCGCCTCTTTCATTCCGCGCTCTCCAAAAGAGGTTAGGCACCAGGAGGAAGACGAACTTCAGGCTAACGTGCACCCAAAGTGCCATGAAGAATGAAGGAAGAGATTGTGCTAAATTCAAAGGATGCTATCAGCGCATATATATCCTCTTCTCTATAGTAATCGTATTGGTTCGATCGTTCGTAGTACTTTAGCCACGGAGACGAGTCTCCCCTGTGGCTGTTGAGGATAGTGGAGTCCTACTGCTCCTTCTGTAATCGGCAGTCCCACATTCTACTTGTACAGGGTAAGCTAGATACCCAACTCATGTTAGCTGGGTTATCCCAGCAGCGTTTGATGAGCAAACCGACAAGGCTGCTTTCGCATATCTCTACTCTACATCATTACCTCATGAGTTCGACTGTTACCCACAGACATAGAGTACCCCCCCTCCCCTTGGGGGTTTATAAGTGGGCACCATAGAGTGAAACACCTACCCACTTTCTGTCGAGCCGGTACTTATGTTGGCATGATGATAAATATCAACACAATTATATGTAGTAATCAATTGATCTATGCCATCATCAAATATGCATTTCAATCTTTGATTCTATGAAATGATGAACATTTCACATTCATACAAAAGAGCTAAAACTATGCGATATATTATTTTGGAACAGGGTGTAACATTATGATAAACTGTTTGGAGCAGAATTCATATATCATACTGGAGAACGACACGAAATCTATTTGCGTTTAAAAATGTGAGAATCCATTATACTAAACCGAAACAAATTAACAATGTTAAATCATCTGCATTGAAATTATGTGTTAAAAAATTCCATCCGATAAATCATTTATCTCTCCTATGAAGCTTGAAGAAGATCACATGTTACCAATGTTTCCGGATTTGTTTAAAAAAATGATACATTTCCACGCTCGACTTTGAGCTCTCTTAAAAATAGTTTACATGTGTTTAGCGATTTTTTAATGACACATTAAAGTCTTCCTCGCCAGATTTTTTTCTAATCATTGCTAAGAGACTTCCTGATTACAAATTTGTTATGCGCATTTCACAGATTGTTTTACGAAATGCATTTTACAAGAGATGGGCAAATTCACGATGGTTTCGTCAATGTCCGCCACAGCGCCACCGGTACAAATCAGCAATGGCAGACGGAGTGTGTCAACAGGTCGTTAGTACACTTGCACGTTTCTATTTAACAATCGGCGATATTTAAAAATCTATTTTCGTTTGTCCTATGATATGTTCGAGCTGATGAAGAACACGGAAGTCGGCGTGGAAGCTGGTGCAGCTTCTATTCTCGTTACGAGTCAATTAACATGGCTTTTCGAATTAAATGGTGCGCAGTAATCAAATTCGAGGTATTTCAATTATTGCTGCAATCTCAACTTGAAGCTGCCCAGCTGTTGAGCTAACACATATCCGAAGGGTTAATGGGTTAATTCAAATGCCACGGAGGAAATAAAGCCATGATCTCAAAATTAATGCACAATTCAACACGTCAATGGCTCATTAATGCATTAATATATCTGGCCACTTTTAATGTGGCATCGAATCGATACTCTGACCTTAAAGTGTTAAATGATCTTAAACGCTGCATTGAACAAAAAATGTAGACATTGCGTCAAAAGCAATAAATTTGGTGTTGAATGGGATTTTAAAATAAGCAGAAAAGATTTTCATCGTCCCAAAATAACTGGATTGCTTTTTACAACCGTTTGAAACACTAAAATGTGTACTATGCAACATGAAGACATGCTTGGATATCTAAGATATTTAATAGATAATTCATTGGAAAATCTGGAATTTCTCGTCCCTGGTTACAATCTAACAAGGAAATGGATGGGTTTTCTTCAAAAATTCATATGGCGTCAAAATACTCATCCTATTTGCTTTATACATATAATTTTGTCATAATATGATTAAATTTGGGGTCACATAGAGTCTTTCAATAGAGACACTCAATTCTTTTAAGATTATAGTGGCCATGTTATTAAAGTAACATCTGTTAAATTTATTATAAATTGCAAACAATTTATGCCCTCAAAGTTAACATAACGAGCCTTATCTAGCAAATACGGCCTGATGTATGCGACAAAGTCATCGAAAATTGGACTTCCTGAATATCCCGGACATTTAAACGACGTAATATTCTGTACTTAAGGGACGCTTCTACCTTGTTGAAGCTGAGGAGAGGAGAAACTTTAAATGCGTTTTTCTCGAAACTACTTTTTCCAAGCTTATGGAAGTACTCCCACACGCTTTAGATAAGCATTCTTTATGAAATTTAGCAAATATGTGTATAATAAACGTCTTCATCGTATAGACTACAATTATCCAAAAATATTCAATAGTTTTTTTTTTTAATGAATAAAAAGCTACAAAAAAGTTGGTAAAAACGCACATTTTTCTTAAATCGCTCACTATTTTTTTATTTTCCAATATTTCCTCTTAATTATAATCTAAGCTATACACAATATTATACAAATTAAAAATATGTTTAATGTTTTTGGTGCCAATCACTTGTTCAGGACTTAGGACTTCCATGATGAAGAATGTCATCGCTCGCACACTAAATATCAACATTCTATATTTAATAATTTTTGCATAAAAAATTATCTCTTTTAAGCCCAACAAGGTAGAAACATCCCTTAATGCCATAAATACTCCTTCAATTATAAGGAAAATCGAGTAGATACTAACACACAACATGTTTTATTTAGATTTGAAAATCGTTTTTACATTTGAAAATTTTGTGCTGGAGAATTTTATTTCTAGCTATAAAACTAAATTTATTACTTGAAAAAATGTTAAATAACAACAAGAAAAAAATAATAGGTGCTTTTTTGACTGTGTTTCGATGCTAAATGGCCACAAAAGTGACCACGGAAGAACTGAGCTTCTGACATTTTCCTGGAAATGTAATGGATTATATTTACTTCGGATGCCATATCTATTAATGGATATGGGCGATCTTCATATTTTCTGGAGAAAAAGTCGTACATGCACAAATGGTCAAATCATGATAAAATTATTATACTTGAATAAGAATTTAAAGCACGAAATTATCATTTTTTAAAAATGATAATTTCGGATCAAGACCATTGATCTATTAGGTTGGGGAATAAGTTCGTAGCGTTTTTATCAAAAACTTTTATTCAAACAAAAATCAATATTTTTAAAAATTAATTAATTCATTATATATTCGCCGATGCTGTTTACTAACTCCTCTTACTTCGCGACCAATTTGTCGATGCCGTTCCGCCAAAAATCGCCCGGTCTGATATCGAAGAATTTATTAAGCCGTCTTTTAAAGTCGTCTTCGTTGCTGAAGGTAACGCCTCTCATATGATTCGAAAGGGAGCAGAAAATATGGTAATCTGTCGATGCAAGATCTGGAGAATACGGCGGATGTTGAAAAACCTCCCATTCGAGCTCTTGGAGTGTGGCTTTGACGATTTGTGCAACATGAGGCCTGGCATTGTCGTGAAGAAGTATGATTTGGCCTTGTCGATGGGATCTTTTCAATTGAATAGCCTCTTTCACGCGTTGTAGCTAAGCTATGTAGAGCTTTTTGTTGACTGTGGCATTCCTTTCGAGCTTTTCCCAATGCATCATGCCCTCCCTGTTCCACCAAACGCAAATCATGGTCTTCTTTGGATGGAGGCCAAGCTTAACTCTCGACTTTGGCTTATCTCCTGGAGCCACCCATTCCTTTTTTTTTTTGCTTCGTGTTTATGTAAAGGCACCATTTCTCATCTTCCGTGACGATTTGGTACAAAAAGCGCTGTTTATGACCGCGTGTTGCTCGATGGCGGACGAGATGTTGAAAAGCAATTTGAAGGCGATTTTCTTTGTTGTTTTCGTTAAGCTCGTGAGGCGTCCAGTCTTCCGATTTTTCGGCAAATCCCATTGAATAAAGATGGTTGAGAATCGTTTTATGATTGCAATTCATTTTTTGGTCAATTCACGACTTGTTTGGTGTTTTAAGACGCTCTTCGTCGAATTTAGAAGGTCTTCCGCCACAGGGCGTATCATCAACATTAAAATCACCATTTCGTTCTCTAATTTCACCTATGACACCTTCTCCGTATACGTTGTAAATATTCCGGGTTGCTTCAGCAGCTTTTTCACCTCGATGAAAAGCGAAGAAGAGTAGGTGTCGAAAATTTTACTTTTTACCTCCTGGATATTCCATTTTTAAGACTCAAAGGTAATAAAAAATAAATTATTCAAAAAGACGATTAACACAGATTTATAGAACAGAATGAGCTCTATCGAATGAACATTATATACTTTGTAAAAAAGGAAAAAAATCTTGTAAAACAAAATAATATAAAAACGCTACGAACTTATTCCCCAAACTGATTAATATTAAGGGTACTGGATGAAAATTTCGTTTTATCACATCGTCCTTTTCAATGATCAGTTGTGTTTTGATTGTCGATCTGTCAATATATATTCCTTTCACTATTCATTTGCAACCATCTAAAGCTCATGAACTCTAGCTATTTTAAATAGAAGAATTTGTGCCAGGCAAACAATTTTTATGTACCAATCTTGCATGTTTGATAAACATCATAATTCGACTATAAATTGTCCCTATTACAATTATGAATATATAAAATAAATATAAATAAGTATGCGAAAATATCTCGACGAAAGCATCCAGTTAATTGACAAATGTAGAACAAATTAGCTTCCACAGTTAATCTTTAGATTTAACGGTCACGTTTAATGAAATATGTGGACTATAAAAGACTCAAAATAAATTAAAATGCCTATTCGAGTTGATTAATAGAAGACATTTACTTCTATTCGGTCGTAACAGTTAACAGATTTTTCCAACGAAGAGCGTCCATTCTTCGTTTGCACCTTATTAGCTTCAACACTGACAACTCAGAATGCATCGTCGCCGTTATTTCTTAACGAACTGACTGCTTGTGGCATTCGTAGAAAAAAATATTTAAAAAAGTTCCCTTTCTCTAGTTCAATACGTTCATCCAAATGGATCAGCTTCTTTGAAACTCCTCACTTGGAGCACTTGGCAAAATAAAACGTTTCGTCCAGAAAACATTGCGATCATCGTACAATTATTTGAAATTTCTCCGAATCAATAAAATTCATGGACGTATTTCATCGCAGAGATTAAATTGTTTTCATCTTGTATTTCAATGCAAATAATACGCATAAACTATTTGCGAATCTATTTGGAAAACTAGGCTAAAATCCAAAGCTTCCGGCCAATAAAAATGATTTATATTTGGAGCCAGCCAGCATTAAAAATAATGTGTTTATAAGTGATGATGCTGTGCTTCTTCAATAAATATGATCATAATAAAACGATTGTATTTCATACATTCGATCATGCCGAATAAACATGATGCTAACACAGTGTTTTATAATAATTTAATTATTATCAAAATTTCAATCAAGATTGCGTAACGTAAAGGACAGACGGGAAGAATACATCTTCCCGTAGCTAAGGTTATTGTGCTCTCTGAGGCAGAGTCCTTGGACCGCTCCCACGTGTATTTGAGGACGACCATGCACGCACGTGGGTTTATTTTTCAATCGGACCACGGTGAAATCGAGCAATAGGAGGTAACTGATCGAATGATGATGGAAACACTCTACTTAACTATCCTCTTTTATTTACGGTTCAAGAAACAAGGCGAATTAAATGTTTCGAATTATTTAGTAAAAATTTTAATGTCAATAAACGACCATGACCAATTGTATAACTTTATGCTACTTTATTTGACTACGGAATAAAATGTTCCAAGAACGAAAAGCGGAATAATATTATTGTCAAATTATTAAATAAGCTTGGTTGTCCATGATTAAATTTTAACCCTGTGATAAGTGAACTAATTTTAAATCATCATAAACTTAGAAGCTATATTCGTTTACCCGCCACTTATCGTCCGTATAAAGCCACTTATCTGTCAGGACCGCGCAGCGTGTATTAAACTTGTATATAGATAAATAAACACTGTTGATAGCGCACAATATTCGTTCATTTCTTCGCGTAAAAATAAATAATACACTCATCGTATCTATCTCTCTTCGAATTCAACGTGTAAGAATTTTCTTTCTGAATCACTAGAATTCGATCGCAAATACGCGACTGAACTCCTCAAAAGGTTAAATTCATCTTAATCAAATTGTCGTTAACTGCATTAGAGCATCAAATCAGCGTATCTAACTTCCGTTCTCTAAAGGCTCGCATTCTCTCTGTGCTTGTCTTTTTATCCATTTCACTTTTCACACAATGGAAATTGTTAGCTAAAAGATTAAGCTGTGTTTGTGTAATATATAAAAAGTCCAACTGTAATGCTGCAGTATGACGCGTGCGCATAGTTTGTTTACAGATATGTTCTGGTGTGTGCGACAGAGAGAATAGATATGATTCTCTCTATCTTTCTAATCAACTGTCACTTGGAGTTTCACTTTTCGTTTTTTTTGAAAAACTATCTAAGCAATTGCGAAAAGTAATAGATATGGCTTGGATTTAAGTTTTTTTTTTTACTTTTAATAAATGTTTAGCAAATAAACTTTGATCTAATGTATTCAAATTAAAGCTTGAAGAGTGAAATATTAGACAACCATTAAGGATGTCTTCGATAGATTTTTTTCGCAGTGTTTTGGCTAATTTTGTGATATTCTAAGTTCAGAACTCATCGAATTAATGTCAATCTATTGGGAACTCAAACAATAACTATTTGATTTCATTTCGGATGCATCCGGCTCATCTTTTAGAATCTACAACAGTGGAAATCGATCATAAATACAATGGCTATTCCCATCTCACCGATTCATATACATCCGACGTATGATTTTCCCAAATGTGTTTACGAAACTCGGGACCCAAGTTTACGATATCATTTTACTTTTCCACATTAAACGTCCGAAAATAAATACCAAATGTTGTGCCAGTTACGTCACTTCTCTAAGCAATTGCTCCAAATTGTTCGGAAATCCCCGACTACAAAACGGCAGTTAAATCCGACAGATATAGGAACTGGCCGCTCAAAATTTTCTTTCGAAATAGAATTGTGTTATAATATGTACCGGAGCGATCCGGGAAAATCTGCAATTGATAGAGATGTCAAAGCTCGTTGAATTGAATCGTCTTAACGATTATCCAATGGATGAATGCAGATGGATGAAGACGATCTTAATGACGATCCATTAGCATTTGCAATTCATGCGGAAAATATAAACGCAAAATGAATATATATATGTGTCAAGTTGAGAGTTTTGTACTTCGTAAAAGACGACCCTGCTGCCGTATTCTATTCTCGTCTGATCCATTTTATTGACACGTTTTCACATTTTGTTCACCTAATTGACCTTTCGTAATATTTATTATCGTTTTGGAGCTTGGACGGGATTAAGAAATGGTCTTGTTTAGACAACCCGAATCAACTTTTGACGAGAAAAAATATTTTCCATTTAAATCTCCATGGAAGCCTAAGCTAATGCATGGGGACAATCTAGGCCAGTGTTTAGTTGTGGTCAAACATTTACGATCGTCCCATAAATTTCAATTAATAACAAAAAATCATATATTTGCCTGGACTGTTTGTAAGTTTGCGTGTAAATTCCAGACTAATATTAATATTTTTCATTTTCAAGAACTCATATTATCGGCGTGATATCTTGTATTTCAAAGAATGAACATCAACTTATCAGACACTGGAAAACTACTCAAATTAACCTTTTCCACTCGTAAGTCGACATTATGTCGCCAAATGGGTTTCGACTTGCACTCATATTTTGGCATTATGACGCCGAAATTTTAAACTGGTGCATATGTATGTATTAAGTTTTGTTAATATTGTTTCATTTTTCTTAAATTTCAAGTATGTAACCTGAAAAACGCGCGAAATTAACTACAAACTGCCTCTATATCTAATCTTAAACGTTAAAACGGTTTACTTAAATTAATGAGTCGGCTGAATCTCCAACGCAAGACAAGCCTTAAACTGATTATCCATAGGTTCTTGCCTACCCGACTTAATGATTCAATTATTAACGCGTTGGCGGACACGTCTGCATTATGCGTCATCTTTTCATACAAAAAAGGACGCATAATGCAGACGTGTCCCTCAAAGCGTCTTTTCTTATCCTTTTTACAATCTTACACTCGTTGTGATATCTGCCTCGTGTAACAAGTTTTCTTAGGCTGTCCGATTATTTTGAGAACCAAGGTAACCAGTAATATTGACGGGGTTCAACCTTTTTGAGTAGTGAGCTAATTTAAAATCATCATAAACATAGATGCTATATTTGCATGACCGCCACATATCATACGTACAAATCCACTTATCTATCAGGACCGTCGCAGCGTGTATAAAGCTTGTATTTAAATAAATAAACACTGTCGATAGCACACAATATTCGGTCATTTACTTGCGTAAACGATTCGATTCATTATATCATACACATATCATTATTAGTCGATACATTTGGGTTAACGATCTATACAATCGTACGATGTACGCAAGATACACTCTCCGTCTCTTTCTGAATCTCTGGAATTCGGACACAATACTGTGTCTTACCTCTTTAAGGGGTTAATACCACCACATGTACTGTTCAGAAGCATCGTTACTATCCGAGTATTACCACGCTTTTTTAAGTATTGTGTTCATTTTATTTGTCGGGTCGCAAAAATATCCGTTGTGGATCGCAAGCGGCCCGCGTGCCGCAAATTTGACACCTCTGCTGTAAGCGGTACAATTGATACAACTAATCAAATTAAAAGTCAATACGCTTAGGTCTGTTTTTATGCGATATATGCGTTCCACGAGGAGTCGCATATAAAAAAAATCGCATAAAAAAAGACTTGAACTACATAGAAAACTAAGGGATAGGTTCCATTATTTTTAACATACTTTTTATTTTAGTATCCCGTAGTCTTTACGAATAGGAGAATCCTCGTGTTCCGCTGTTAATGTGTTAAGCTTTTAAAAAGTTCCGTTCGCCCAATCGCTCTATGCACAATCACATTATAACGGTTGCAACTTGCACTAGCGTTAATTTTAGATTTTTTTTGTGCGAATTCGCATAAAAAAAGGGTTGTCCTTTGTAGAAAAATTAGGGATGGGTTCCATTATTTTTGAAAACCGCATAACTTCAAATTCGCATAAAAAAGATCCGCATAAAAACAGACCCAAATGTATATAGTATTTGTTATAAGCAGCTACAACGTAGTTTCAGTCTTGTAGACTTGAGACATTTATATAATGTTTATTTACACGTCTCAAAAACTGTTAGGAATGTCGACAGGAACATCATTGCAGTAGACTACTGTTTTGTTTACTTACAATATCAAAGCAACAAAATGAAAAAGAATCAGATTTATGGGAATAATTACATAAATAATGAGGTCATTTTAATGATATAATTTTTAAAATTTTATAAATAAAAACTTTAAATGTCTCCCTGTAATATGGAAAAAAATTATTAAACTGATATCTCATCTAGTGCTTGTGTTATTAATTTATAAAATAAAGTAGTTTCCCTGCCGCATCCTGTATGAGGGTCTTGGAGATGTTTTGGATCAAATATGAAACTATGATGGAATATTATTTTTAAGATTTTAACAGCCAGCAGTTATGCTTTGATTGTCAACGTTCGCCTATTAAATCGATTTCATTGATCATTACAAATTTTATGAATTATGTGACCCGATTTCGCAACGATTGGCAGACCCTGAATCTAATCATCACCCCTCTCCATGCGAGCTTATAATCGATTAATAATGAAAGGCATGTCTTAATATAATAGTGTGTGTATTATGTTTTTGTTCCGTTGGAACCGTGACAAATGATTTGGCAAGAGGCGTTGTTGACAGACCCAATAAAAAAATTGCACAGATTTCCAACATGTTCCTAATCGACAAGGCGGTGTCCCATAATTTTCATCGGTTCTCCATGAAGACTTCCAAGATTTACGACCCTAATATTTAGCAATAATTATGTGCGAAAAATCGATATTAAATTAATTCGGGATCCACATCGAATCGATCGCGGGACGTTGGTGTTTAGAAACATTGGAAAATTGGAAGCTTAGCGCATACTATTTTAATCGAGCCTTGAGACAGGAATTTATAATGATGTCGAGTCATACAAGACATATGTTGTAATTCAGATAACAATCGCTGAAACGTCTTGGTAATTAAATTCCTCCAGAGTCGATGAATGTCAAGGCGCTCGGACGCGTGCGATTTGCGAGCTTCTCCACGCAAAATCGCAATGCTGGATTCAAAAATAATTTCATGGCGATCAATCGTCATGTCTCGATGTCTCCATGTGCTTTTTTAAAATCTCGCCGCGTTAAAAGTGTCAAGTTTTCCTCGAGTCAATGAACAGACACCCAGACACGAGCCACAGATTTTCGCCTCGAGACATTTATTTTCGTACGACACATATCTTTTTATTACATATGACGCTTCATTAATAACGCATGTGTCTTTGATCGCATGCGATATTGGATTTGATACAGATTGCCAAACGTGTAAATCGAAAGATGACTTACGAATTCGACTTTTTTCCTTCGGAAATCGGGATCGGAACGATTGTGGGGCACTCTCCAGAACGCTGGTCTTTGGAACGACATCTTCTTCTGTTGTCTGAAAATAGGAAGACAAAAACCCACTCAATAAGACAGCTCATTCGGAAACAAAGCATCATGATGACCGGCTGAATCAGCGGGTCTTCAATTTCGAAATATAACGCGTAAATCAAAGAAAGAAGCACCGAAAATGATCATAAATTCAGTTTTCTATTAAGTCTTAATAAGGGCTATTCTAGTCTATAATTTTGATAAATTCTAATTTTTATACAGCACTTATTACAAGTTTAGATCTTTATGAATATATTATTTAAAGGAATTTCTAAAATTTTAATTATTTACGAAATTATAGCTATTTTAGCGACACAGCAACTAAGCTGATCTACCAGAATTAAAACGTGTTTTTCTCGAAACTACACGTATACATAGTTGACATGATATCTCAAATTTTAATTGATTGATTTACTTTAAATTTTATACAAAATTTGTGTATATAATCTTCTATCGTTCCTACCAGATTTATGTTAAAAACTATTTTTTAAGTAATTAAAACAGTGGAAAAATAAGAGCAAAAAAAGTTTGTATTTTAAACACTCGCCAAAATTTGTGGCTTTAGAATTAAATATTAATTAACTCCATGGAGATGTTCTGATTAAATGACATATTCGCTTTATTTTTTTTTCGCAATTTTTATAGCGAATAAATCCGAATCTGGATGCGACGTTCGGATTTATCCCACACAGGACAGATTTTGGGAATAAACACGCCTAACTGTGAACATCTTAGAATTGTTCATCATATATTTGCAGCACTTTGGATCGATTTAATGCCTTGTGGGTTCGTTGATATTAAAACACATCACTCAATAAGTTCGTAGGATATATTTCACTTTAAGCTTTTTTCTATCATTATCGAGTCGTTTATTTGCAATTTCTTCAGTTCGATGAACTTATTGAGTAATGTGTTATTTAAATTTAATTAAAAGTCGGATTCATTTTGATTAGCATCCATATGGTTTTATAAGGCGATGTTATTGTAAATGTATTTATGTCGCATTTAGCTCCCCACAATGTATAAAATTTGTTTATTTGTATTAATATTATTTGAAAATATTTTGCATAAAATGCAAAGGGAGAGAATCGTTGTCGATACAAAAGAAAAAGCTCGATTGATAAAAAAAACACCATGTGGAAAGCTTCAATGTGCTTGTAATTGATTGGATTCTTGAATAATTATCCTTCTTATTTGTTTGGATGGCTTTCACTGTTTAGTCTGGGAGCGTTTGCGTATTATTTGCTGGATTTAAATATTTATTGGGTGTTTTTGATTCGAAAGCCCAAACGAGCTTTTAAAAGCTCTCGTTAGCAATCTTATCGTCTGGGAATCGTATCAGAAGTGCGTCAAAACTTCGGCCTGTCTCAGGTGATAAATGAGCCGCTAAGATCAAAAAAAAAAAATCCCACAAAGAAAGCTGGCTGAAGCCGGCCTGAAAAGTTGGCTCAGGGGAGTCCCATAACTTAGCGCGAATATGAAAATGTATGAGAAAAAGCGTAACGGCAAATATCACGTATAGCACACTTAAAACTGAACAATCTGCGAGCACTCACCTTTGGCTGGTGCTTATTTACTATTCCAGGTTGCAGCCACGTGAGATGACGTGAGCTTCACCTTGGCAATGAAAGCGCTTTACCCCTCGAGAGCTGAAGAGCTTTTGACACGCGTGCTTCCGACTGTCAATTGCTCCCCGATTTCGAAACCGAATTTGTGCGGTTCGCGATGTCGATTTAAAATCGGTCGTTCGAGTCGTCGGTCGGTTTTATGGGGGTGGCTCCGAGGGGTTGGAAGGAAGCCTTGTGCACCAAGATGTCCGGCTGCCGGCGCAGTATTGTGACTACAGGAAGGTTGGGCGAGCTTGGTTATGCTCCATTTTAATTTGGTCCATCACTTTTTAGATTCGGAGCGGAGCGTGACTTCAGGGCACGGGGGCCACGGGGGCTTCAGCCTGTTTTCATATAGAGAAAACACATCGATTCGCGATGATGTCAAATCAAAAAACACGAGCATTTCCAATGAGCGACGCCCACGCCCTAATTTATGATGGCTGTGTGTGAAATTGTTCCATAAAAACATCAAAATTGAAAGAATTTATTTTTTAGCAAAACCAGCATACCTTTGCTTTGATAAATTATGACAAAAATATGCAAGGTGGTCTCGAAGTCGAATGTCAGAGGATCAACATACGAAGATCATTTGTAACAGCTTTTTTCTACCCAAGATTTGCCAATTCTCTAAATGAGTGGCATAATTTAGGAATAAAAAAATATTACTGTGAAAAATACATTTTATCGATTCATTTTTTGTGATAATAATAACAAGATCCACATTATTGAGTGTTGACAATTTTACTTCATTGTAGATAAACAAAAAATACGAAATTTTAATCCGGTACCTCCTAATATTACATATTATGTATCCGACTTTTGCAGCAAATATTCATCCAACATAGCTTTTCAATAGGTCCTTCCGAAAGAAATCCATTATTTTCGCACGCTCTCATTTGAATCCAGTTTATGTCCAGACACAGGAATGAAAGAGCTCTATGATTTTATTATTAACCCTTAGATGAGCATTATCGATTCAAATTATGATGTGGAACATTAAATTTACGATATGTTTTATTGATTTGTCTCAAACTCTTCAAAATGGCATAAAAACTATGTTAGTAAGATATAGTCAATATTTTTCATCAGCTTCCTTTTCATTTTACTTCACAAATTATTTCAATCGAAAATCTATCGTCGGGAATTCAGCTATAAAATGAATACAGCTCTAGATTTAAAAAACTATCCGTAGATGAAGAATGAGAATGTCATAATCATGTGCATCTTGTTGTTATTTACTATGAACATTCTTATACTCGTCATATTAGTTAAATTTAGCCACAAGTCAAAAATCGTTTAGATTCGTATTTGTAGCCGAAATCATTTAGTTTTTATAAGGAGGAGATAGAAAACTTCTATGATAGATGGGAGTGAGTTATTAATCTTAAAGGCAACTATGTTTTACATACATTTGTATTAAAAAAAATAAAAAAAGTGAAGTTTTGAGTTGAAAAAAAATAGATTTCTTTCGGGGCACCCTAATATATAAGGTATAATTTATTAATTTTATTCTGAAGTCAATATGTCCTCAGATCTATGTACAAGGATCATCCAGAAAGTAAGATTACAATGTTTATGTAGGATCGAATAATGCTTAAAAATATTAGGGTGTCCCATAAGTTTCTTTCGTTTTCATATTAAGACAAAAATAAACAATAATTTGTATTACATCAAAATTTATTGAATAATATACGATCCGTTCTATTCTATTACTATTTTCCATATCTCCGGAAACCTCATAATGCCTGCTTGCCAAAATTTCCCAGGCTTGTTGGCAAAATACTGATCAAGGTACATTTTTATATCACATTTTGAATTAAAATTTTTACCACGTAAAGAATTTTTCAATGAAAGAAATAAATATTAATCTGAAGGAGCAATGTCCGGAGAGTATGGAGGATGAGGTAAAACATTCCAGTCAAATGATAATCATTTATTTCTGACGAGCAAAAACACATGAAGCCTGGCGTTATGTATCGTTCGCTAATTCTGGCCATTTTCTGGCAATTGCATCCTTTAGATTGTCTAGTTGGAAACAATATTTTGTTGAATTGATCGTTTCACCTTGCTGAAGTAGCTCATAATAAACTACCCCCTTCAAGTCCCACCAAATGCATAGCAAAACTTTTTTTGGATATAGGCCAGGTTTAGCTACAGTTAAAGCTTCTGTACCCTTGGTCCAAGATCGTTTACGTTGGATATTCTCATAGGGTATCCAACTTTCATCTCCAGTGACAAGTCTCTTCAAAAAAGGTTGGCTATGATGTCGTTGGAGAATAAGATCGCATGTTGAAATACGCTCAAGTTTATTTGAGTCAGTCAGTTCTTGAGGAAGCCTCACATCTGAACGATTGATGTAGAATTTCTAACTTATTAGCTATTTCCATCCAAAAAATCACATGTGGCAGTCACGCCATTTTGATAGTGCTCCGGTATGAGCATTCTGGACACCTACCTTGCACACAACTCCTTGTAACCAAGTTTTTCCAAGACAATATTATTAAGGAGACTTCGAAAAATGTCAGGAATTTTTTCGTGAAAGTCTTCAAGCAACATACGGTGGTCATTTCGCACTTGTTCTTCAATTTTTTGCATAAATTCATCAGAAATTACCGATGGTCTCCCACTCCTTCCTTCGTCGTAAATATTTAGTACAGCATTCTTTGAACAACCTAACCCACTTCGTGACATGTTGTTGATTCATCACATCACATCTCCATCGGAAGAATTTACTGTGATTGAACAAAATGATCGACAAACACGCGGGACTAAACAAACCGACCATTAGGATCCCCTCTACATGTCCTCCAAAGCCTCAGGAGCTTTTGTAACCTTACTTTCTAGATGACCCCTCGTACAACAATATGCATCTAAATTTACTGTTACACGAGCAAATAATCATTTAGATCTGCAAACGTTTGTTTGGATGCACGTTGTTTCTGGCATGAGCAAAAAAAGAACAGCTTTCCGAGGATTTTCTTCGGAAAATTTGAGCAGCTCTCGCACGATACCGCGAGGCCCGTCAACTTCGATGGATGCTGTAAATTTCGCCGGCTAAACGTCTAAACACGAACTATTTCCATCTATCAAAAGCTTGGCTCTGCGCCCAATAATGAGCCATATTTCCATTGGTTAGAGGGGCGACGGTGGCGTGGCCGGCCCTCGTCTCTTTCTCGCCTTTTCTCAACTTCTCCTACGACTTGGCGCGAAATGTCTACATACTGATTTATGAGCGTGCAGGGGGCGAAAAGAATTGCTTCATGTTTAATTTCTTTCAGATATTTATATTTTCCTGAATCGCATTCCGATTTTCCGAGCGATAGACCTAGAAAGATTCAGCCCCCTCCTTGGATGACATCTGCATTATTTTAAATTACCTTTTTAACTCTATAAATACCGTCCGCACAGATCTGTGCGCTTCATCACTTCAACTTGACACACAAACGAGCTCGTTAAACTTTATTTTTTCTCCTTTTCATCCAATTTAGTTCGATCTTCGATCCTTGGTCTTTTAGAGGTTGATGGGTGATCCATTTTTCAGATTGAATGTAAGTACATATTCTTTTCGACGAAATACACATAAATTATTATACATACTATATTTTTCAAAAAGCACTTTTTCTGCTCATAATTCACTATGTCACTGTTACGAACAAGGTTTACGAACAGAATGAGTGTTTTGAAGTCGAAGCTCGATTGTTCGTGTTGTCTTGAGATCAGGCGTTTGTTTTGATAATTAAGATACTTGCATCATTTTTATCGTTGAAAAATTTTGTTATTCCCCCTTGACTGTTCTGGAGTGGCGTCATTAGCTGAATATCATCACTCCTTTGCAAAATCTACTCCTTCAGATGTAAACTGGCAGGCTACATTAGAGCGCAACGTGTCTGCTCTCCGGTCCGAAAGGGTTAAGTTGTGTTTGTGTAATATATAAAAGTGCTAGTGGTTGCGTTTTTATTTTACTCGATCATTCTACTTTACATGACCAAACATTGATTGACTCTGTCTGTTTTTACAGTATAATACTGAGTTATCTAATCCCTCTTTTCTTTGTTATTGCTTAAACATTAGGCCAACCCAGCCAATAACAAAATAAAGACAACAACATTTTCGACCGATTGTAAAATTTAAACAACCCACCCAATCAGTCGTGTTCAGACAACTTCATAATGAGAGTTTTTAATCGTTCTGTAGACATGTTCAGGTATGGAATCTGATCGCGAGGCGCTCATTCGTCATAGCAGCGGTCCGAAAAGCGGACCAATTGAACATACACACCTAATGGCCACTTCATCCTCTTTTAGGGATACTTAAAAGATAGATACTTGCCACGAGCGCTTCGTACCCTAATTGCGGCTCTACCAGTTGCACTCGTGGCGCCTCCTTTACTACTCCCTCATTACAGCACTATATATATCTGTCAATTCATCCAAAACAACTGAAAAAAGAAAGATCTTCCAGTAGCTGAGATACATCCTGAGCAGTGATGTAGTGCTAAATAAAAAAAGTCTGGGAGCGCTGATTAATTATAATATTTCAGTACCCCCTCCCCTACCAGCCTGATACAATTTTCACACCAAGTTTCCAACCAAACGTTTTTCAATTTAACCAATTTAAGTTAAAATAAATTTTAAAAAATTACAATATATATTATGCAAAATTTCCAAATCGTTTAGAAAAAAGTGTGGGAGCGCCGACCCCACGCGCTCCCGCCCCACTACACCACTGATCCTGAGAGAGTTTATTGATTCGTCTCGTAGCTGTCTGCCTTGATATAGCAATTTCATTTGTATTTTTTTTTTTACATCTTTATTACCAAGAAGGCTTGCCAATATTTGGCGACAAGGCTTCACAATTTCTTTCAGAAAAAAAATCCCACCAATATTAAAATAATTACATATTTAAATACGTTTTTGACGTATTACTACCGCTGTTGTTGTTGCCAGGTATCGAAATTATATTTAAGGTAGACTTTGAATGAGTTTAAATTAGTAATCCAAAGCGTAATATAGGATACATCGACGGTTGTTGTGCTTTGTTTGACTTAGCATCAACCAGACCAATATGCGCCAATATGGTGCATCCGTTAAATTCCTCGCAAAACAAATTCAGCACACAAGCAATGATTGTGCTAATTTAAAACCTTCTTGCATACACGCCCAATAACTCAGCAAAGTTTCATCGCATTTGGATGAATGGTATAGGAATGTATACTCAGCAAGCAAACTTACTTATAAATCTCGGATATATATATTAATTCTAGATAAATACCCAAATTGTTTCAGGTTCAATAATTTTAATGAGATCACCAATATAAAACTGAAATTTGACTGCTTGGATGTTTGAAAATCGAATAAATCATTTGATAGATACAATCTATATTCCTTCAGTAGCTACAATCTTTTCTTATCTATAAAATAATTTAATTTAAAATAACAATTTAAAAAATTGAATTTTAAATGAAAAATATCGAATTTTATTTATAAAACATTTAATTTGAATTTTAAAAAACTAGGGGGCAGCCAATTTATATTTGCACATGGATGGCCAAACCCCTAGATGCACCCCTAGTCATATATCCTTTTAGTTGTAATTTTCCCTTCTATGTTAGCGCCTGATGCTGTGTTTTATATTGTCTATTAAGATCATGTCATGGAAGCAACGGTCATAATAATGGACGACTAGGTGCTCGATATATTTTCATAGCCATAGATCACTTTACACAACCACAGACTTTGGGCATTTAAAAATTTGTATGATGAAATATGCAATTTGTAATCTTCCAATGCGCCACGTATGGCGCATACCCTATAGGTTGGCCACCCCTGGTCTAGAAGAATCACTAAAAAAATAAATAATCTACACAAAAATACAAACCAAATTTGGTCTTCAACGTGTTGATCTGTTTAACAATTATGATATTTTAGAAAATTTAAGATTTTTATCCAAATGTTTTAATATAGAAAATTCTTCCAATAAATATTTTTTTTAAAAAAATCAGATAAATCAAAAAATTCTTGCCAAAATCAAATTTTAATTTGAGCTCTCCGACCAAAGATTTTCAACAGCGTGTTAATTTGTTGCTTTTATTTCATTTCAACGACGTAGAACGTATATGTATTCATGTTATTTGCTTCGTGATGCATCATAGCACATGCAATGCAATTTCTGAAGTACTGTGTATTAGTTATTTATCGCTTTACGATTCGACTTTACGTCAAAATGAATGAGTGGATTTATTATTGGAGAGCAAATGTTATTGCGTGGGCGTTTTTCATGAAAAAAACCTCCACTACTATTGAATATTATTTACTATATAGCAAATCATTGCCGTTTAAAAGTTATAAATATTTGTATGTTATGAATTCACATAGACTTCTACAAACAACCAAGACAACCAAAGCTTTTCCAAGTAATCTGAAATTAGATAAATAGAAAGTCTTCTCATGTCATTTAGTATTTGTGTTAATTTAAAACATTAATGCTATTATGATTTGACTGAAAAGGTTTAGAGACGTTTGAATTTGATTAGACCGGAGATCCATTCATGAAATAGTCTGTGTGATCTAAAAAACGAACGTCTTCTCATGTTTTGAGCAGCTGTCCTATTAATATGATTCTTTTCTTAAGAGCATCCGACACTGTCATGGTGTTACATTGATAAAAATAGCGCTTGACCCTGGTCCGTCTACCGAAATACTATTTTATTTAATTCACACCACAAATATGACAATATGAATGGAAACACACCGGCTGTTCAAGATAGATATTTCACATATGAAACAATTCATCAATAAACTGAGCTTAAAATTCAGTTTGCTCCGTTCAATATCCAAATGCGCAGTCTAAAAATAGCAAAAAGGCGTTGTACTCCTCATGCATACAATGTGAAATAATGCATTAAGAAAGCACTTGCAATATTTTACAAGCGTTGTTACCATTGAGACTTTTAAAGATTTGGCACGCTTTTTAAAACAAAAGGGAAATATCGGTTTTATTTCAAAGCGTGTGAATATTTGTTCGGCAGAGAATTAGAAGAATAGCCCGCATGGTAGACTAATAAATAGAACTGCTTAGTTCTACTAATACTGGCAACGTGTATAATTAATTTGCATTAGAAAATAGATTTGCCTATTATGATGCTCATCACTCTAAGTTACAACTTGTTAATACGTCGTTTGAATATGAAATTATTAATATCTTCCTCGTATGTTGAGAATTTAAATGAAAAATCATTGTATTAAAAATAATCCTTTAAAAATGCTATGTTATATTAATTGCAAATGATAGAAAACTTTCAATCAAATTTACTTTAATTAAACATATATTAGTTGATATTTATAAACGTGATTCAAAGAGTAACGCACAACTCATCATAAATTTTGAACGCCAAGGTATTCCGTTGACCCCAATATTTAGCATTATGTAATTCAAGTATGATAAATTTCCTGTGAAATAATAATTGAAGAAGAAAAATGTCAGTAAGATTTGAAACTATCGGTCTAGATTCGCCGTGAAAATATTTACTCCATATTCCATTAGACGCTCTAAATATAGGAATAGGAAATCGACTGTAATTTCACATGAAGCATTCTTCAATGTATGAAATTTAATATAAAAGTCAGATTTTAAGCTAAAACATTTATGCGGAGATCATTCCATTTAGCTTTCGACGGCTAACGTTAAGCTCGGCTCTAATTTTATGGCTTGTGAAGAGCAATACGAAGATAAATGTAATTTTAAACAATGAGATTGCAAAAAAATATCATATCATGAGGAAAGTATTTATGATCAGGGCTATCACAGCATATTCTTTAACGTGTTTTAATAAACAATATTATATTATTCAATACTTGCATAAATAAAAATATAATTTATTATATATATATATATATATGAAACCCGTTTTATTTGTAAATCCTACATCATACATTCTCTGACATACTTTACGTTCCTTTATACGGGAGAGCTATGGACACACTTCAAGCAGAGCGGCATGCGCAGGCTTAGGGTGCAATATAATAATTGTTATAGAGCACTATTTGGACTGTTCAGGAATTGCAGCGCATCTGGAATGTTTCTGTACAGGCGCATTCCCCAACTTGAGGCGCTTCTTCATAGAGCTTCAGCTGCTATGAAGTGCCGCATCTTCTCGTCAAGGAACGCTTTGGTTTGAGCAGTTTTGATCGACCTCAGCTCTATCATATTAAAGAGGTGGATCGGACTCATATTTAGGTCCCCCTAAATATCATTAAAATTCAATTTATTCAATTAAATTGTTATTTTTTTTTAAATTATTTATTACGTATTTTATTATTTTTTTTATTTTTAAATTTTTATTAAATACTTTGTATTTCATTTCTATTTTGTTTCCTCTATGAAATGAATGTGTCTACAGTAAGATAATGTATAGAATTTTAAGAATTATTCAATACCCTCATTACTTACTCAGCCGACAAATATATATTGTACCGATTTGTATATTCACCGACTTTGATTTAGTTCGGTGAAGCTTACCAAAAAATGTATATAAATAGAATTTGTATTATCTGAAATGCCCGTTGTTTAATGCCATGGTGTTAGTTGTCATGCTCGGTAAATATTTTACAAAGTAAACGCAAAAGAGGTACATAATCTCGACCCTGATTGCAATAATCTCTTCGTAGTGACAGCTGTTTTGGTGAAAGCCAAAAATATCAAGCTTCATGTTTATAAGATTTGTCTCGGTGCCAAAAACCACCAGCTAGTTTTACATGAGCGGATAACAACTTTGTGTACTCGGTACATGTGTCTGAAATTCTATTTATGTAATAAATTGCATTTTGAAACCCAACAAGCTGAGATTGCATTAACGCACTCAAGGAAAAATATTTATAGGATTACCATAAATTCAATATTTTTAGGCAAACATAATCTTCATTATCATTTTGCTAAACAAGTTAATCACAAGTTTCACGAGTTTCTCCTGGGTAAGTTGCACGTGGGTGAAAAGATCACCTCAATTGGTATAGGAGTCTGTCTTCCGAGGAAAACTACTCAGTCTTTACAAATCCTCCACACTCCATCATATCGAGATGGCCGCTAAAGCGCCTTTTGATACCTTCATCCAGATGATTCGCTGCGTGAGTGTTTTATATGAAACTCGAAGGCCATGCTACTTTCAATATTAAGTAAATGAGGAGGTGAATTTATGATATAGACGAGATGGATGTAACCCTTTCCTGTGAATAAATATTGAAGAGCTCCTAGTTCTGCAGGGGGACTGTTTGTGGCTACGCTTTATATATCTGACTGGTGTGGAACATGTGCAGGACGAAGGAAAACTAAATACATACGAGAGCCTCGGCCATCGGCAGCGCATGCTGCCATTTCCGTCTCTCCTGAGCCACCTCCCTCTGCTAGCCAAATTCCAGACGTGCACTGTCTAGCGTGCAAGTCTACCTGTTTATCTCAGCATAGACGAGGTATTTTGACGGATAGAAAATTATAATGAAGCCTTCTATACATATAATAACATATGCAAGTCTTTTAATTTATTATCTTAAAGTCTTTCTTAAGGCATTTTAAAGTATTATCTGGTAAACTATTCTACACATTTTCTCCAAGTTATTTTACAAAATACCTGCTAGTTTTAAAGTTATAGCATTTTAATTAAAATAAGCTTGGGGGACACTTGAGTTCGTTATGTAAGTTAAGAAGTAAAGCATTTTAAATAAATAGTGTAATTTATCATAATTTAGAGTTATATTTTATATTAATTTTATACATATTAAAAACATAACATACATATCACAATATATTTTAATAATTTAAACTTTATTAGGATTCGTTCACTTTAGCATGCATTTACAGATGCCGTTAATATTCATAAATATTATAAAAATGTACATATTTATTTTTCACTTATATAATAAAAATATTTTAAACTACCAGATCAATACTTTTATACAAAAAAAACTTAATATTCTCATTATATTAAACTTTAGTTCCAACACTCAAGTTTTCTATTTGTAATACTCGATTTATCCATCGAACATAATTGGGCACTTTCGTGTAAATCCCATATTTTCCTCGTTTTCCACATCCGTCACCGAAGCTCGTGATGCCAAAAATTGTCCACGGTTGAAACGGTTTGGATGGATCTTTACATAGTAAAGGTCCACCAGAATCTCCAGCGCACGAATCCATATGACCTTTTTGATACCCAGCACAGAACATATTTGATGTAATGTAATAGTCAATGTAAGTATTTTTACAAATATCCGTAGATACAATAGGAACCTGTTTTGAAAATGTTAAAAGTATAAAAACTCATTATTATGTGATTATAATATTTTTAATAATAAATAGAAATAAAATATGCATCAACCTGTGCCTCGTGCAGTACATCAGATCCATAAGGGTCGCTACTTCTACGTTTACCCCAACCGATAATAGTACACAGTCTATGTACCGGTAAAGCCTGTCTTTGTTTTGGTAAACATGCAACCCCCGGTTGCTTATTCGATAAAAGATAATGATCAAATGGTGGCAATCTGTAAATAATTCTCATTAGTCTCAAATGCCAATAATTTAAACGAATCAATATTTTCAATCAGTACTAACTTTAATAAAGCGACGTCGTTATCTACCGTATCTGGATCATATTCGGGATGAACAATGGTTTGTATTATTTTCAGCTCGATTTCAGTATCGTCCTGATTTGTTAAGCTGTGTTCGCCTATTCGGACATACAGTCGTCTCCGAATGCAATGAGCCGCTGTAAGCACCCATTGAGACGCTACCAATGTGCCCCCACAAAAAGCAACCTATATTTAAATTTAATAGAAGGCTATTATTTAAATATTTAAATTTAAATGCGATACAATTTAATTACATCAAATTTACCTTATATTTATTAAGAATAGCGACTTGCCACGACCATTTTCCTTTGGGTGCTTGTCGTCCGCCTATTATCCGCGTCATCGACCATGGACTTTTTTTGAGAGTTGAATTTCTACCGCTGTATAAAATCCCACATTGTTGTTGATGTGCAGAATGATAAACTACGTTTGAGGATTCAACGTCGTTTCTGTCCTTGTTTGGCAATTCTTCGATGACGGTATCGACAAAAAATTCCCCATTCGCTGTAATAACATATTTCCATAACGCTTTTAATATAAAATTATATATAAATCAAATCAAAGCGTCTTTAATATGTGAAAATGCTTACGGTCGTTTTTGTTTTTCTGAATTTTTTTACTTATCCAACGTTGACAAAATGTACCTTCAACGTAACAATACGCAACTTCTTTTATAACTTCATGAGAGCACAGCTTCGGTCTTTTACACCATCTTAAACGAAATAGAATTTATCGCCGTCAGTATTAAGTTTTGGAGATAAATCTGCATTGTTATGAAATAAAAATATTTATACCGTTTCCTATGCGTTACACAATTACGCGTGCACGACGACCATCTAGTCCATTTGGAATACCATTTACTCGATTTACTCGGTAGGATCTTTTTCTCTAGAGTCTCTTTTTGAGTCTGCATAACAAAATATATTTGATATAACAAAATATACACGTTAAAATAATATTTTTAATCGATCCACTTACAGGTACGATTTTAAATCTATATCTTCTTTTATCGACCAAATCATCGTCGCTTTCGGAATAATTGCTAAAGCTTACGTTCGCATCAAATTTGGTATTCTTACCCCTATGATTTCTTCCACATTTAATGCGCTTTCTTCCATTTCTTTTCCCAAATTTACATCTGAAATGTTTTAATGATCATATTATAATGCTGTAAAATAACATGTTTTATATTTTTAAATACAAATTAAAAGAATTCCTACCTTTTTTCTTCTGTCTGAACAGTATCACCGCATTTTCTTTTAATTACACATTTTCTCCGGCGTGTTTGAGTACAGTTAATTTCATTACAATCGCTCCATTTGCTCCATGGAGTAAATTTGGGACTATTTTGTGTGCTTTTAACTTCTAATTTTGTATCTGTAAATAATTGTTATATATATAACACATTTAATAAATCCTTTCACTCGGTAAAATCAATTTTAATTTATATTTATTCAGTATTGGAGCTTTGTATATATACGGGATGCGGCAGGGAAATCTTATTTAAAAAATGAATAGCACAAAAAGTATAGGATATATCAGTTTAATAATTTTTTCCTTGTTACAGAGAGACTCTGCATGATCGTTAGGATATGTTCTTTCGGATGAGCATCACCTCACCCTTCTCGGAATAACTATCGCTTCTGGGCACGCGTTTGAAATAAGGAAGTTTCCCTGTTGCATTCTGCATATTTAAGCTGTGTTAAAATTAAATTATTTCCTTATATCGTATGTCGAGTCTTCTAAAAAGGAATATTATATTACATGAAAGCAAAAGAGTTATATTAATACCATGCATTAATAAATATATTAATTGCTACAATTAGCTGTCTTGGGAAACAATTATCGTTGAAAGATCATCTTGCTCTAATAGTTTTGACAGAATACATTGTCTTTATGATCATTAATATTCATAGTGTCTTCTTAATATATTAAACTACTTTTCACAGAGCATCTAAATGCCATTAGCTCTTATTCGTCAGTATAACAATAGTGAAGCTCTATTAAGCAATATGATTCACTCCGCTAAGCATGATTATAGATTAATGAAAAGGTCATAAAATGTCAATATGCTTATAATATGACCTAATATTTTTCTCTTTGTCTATATCGGGGGTGGCCAACCTTTTTATACCTACCACCCACTTTCGTATCTTTATAACCGATGAACTTTTTTTACCATTCACAGTAATATTTGAGGCCTCATCTTTCAGAAATATTTCAGACAGTTTCTCCATTTGTTCATAATATGATCAATGATACTAAAAGCCTCATTCTATACGATATGAGCTAGGGAAATTTAACAATAAATTGAATATAATTTTCCATATATTCGGATATAACAGAGGCTTTTATCTATTTTGCCATGTGTTTTAAATATTTGCGGTAAAAAGATTTTTCATCCAATCAACACACCTTCAAATTTAAAATATCTTCATACTCAATTTATATTCATTAAAGCGGCTACTGAATTTTTCAATCTCCTTTGAATATGCATCATCTTTCTTCGATGTAACATTATGAGAAAATCTTTAACGCCCTTATATGAAAGCCTAAACGCCCACTAACGGGTGGTAGAGAAGAGCTTGACTATCACTATTCTAACATATATGTTATATTCTAACAAAATTTCATATATTTAATACTTGCCAATCAAATATAATATACTAACCACTAATCATAATATCACTAAAATGCATTTGAGAGCTTTGTCTGTCCAACATTCTCGTATCGTCTGATGTAGGTACATTTTGACTCTGAAAAAAGAAAACAATCATCAATCAATTACAGTTATTTAATGACATATATCACTTATATACACATGAATAAATAACGGAGATATTTTATTTGCTATTGATTTTTTTATAGTGTAATTAGTTCAAGAACCTCATGTACATTTAATATGAAAATTTGACCCTGAATATTGCCTATGAAGCTATGTTAATTGATGTCTAGACTAAGTCTAATAAATGTCTCTTGTCATATTATAATAAGGAAAACAATCATATCCTATAGATTAGACATAGGATGGTTGATTTAACACAGTTTTAATTTAACACAGTAAATAGCATTATATGTACTGTGCATTCTTTCCCATAACGTAAATGCCTTAATATACTTTCTAGCGGTATCGGAAAAATCCAACGTTCATTTTGTTTGAACTGTAAATTAATACCCGGCTGTGTATTACGAAGATGCATGTTCTGGCTGTTCTTCAAATGCATCAAGATAAACTCAGACTGTTTATTTTAGACGAGCTGTAAAATCATTTAGATAAATAACAATTCCCTGTAGAGGTCTTCCCTGATGACATTGCAGACGTCTTACATAGTTGAACATAAACATGTCCGAGAGTCATTTACTTAATTACTCACGCAGAGTGCACCATCTCTATTGAGTGCTTTTCATTTACATATATATAGCAATCAATTGCTCTATGAGTGGCGTATAAAACTGAGTCATTGCTTAACGGTTTTTCAATATAACCAGAGAAGCATCATGAGAATTTTTCATGATTCAACATTACGATTAAACATATTTAGTGTGTATTGATCAGACGTTCATAATATTGAATTTAAATCTTCGTTTAACGATTCAGAACAGTAAGACAAAATCATCTCACGTTTAAAATAGTGAGATCTCAAGCTTACAATATAAATATTCTAACATCTTACAATTATTTAAGCACACAATGTCTGCATTTTATGAATATAACGTTGTTAAAATATAACGAATCATCTTTAATCCGCATATACGTCATATGAAAATGTTTGAATAGAAATTTGCAAATAGTATTTAGGACTTAACTTAATATCAACATAATTTGGAGAGCCGCTTTAAGCACTTGTACATATCATATACCGCATGTAGCAATGATTATGAAAATGGTATGCGTCATATATGATCTATATTGACCTCTAAAAGATATTTTTTTAATATGTTTCATGATTACGCAGATGTATGATTATCTTTTTAGGATGCATATTTACTACGAATGGCAAATAATGATACATGGGTTTTAATTGTGGCATTACATGACGAATACAATTTAGTTGCTTGTGGATTGAATGCACATTTTTATATTAATCTATTAATACATAGTCATTTTAAATTACAATGAATACTATCGTGTCATAGAACCAAAATTACTTCAATACCTAAGATTTTACTCAATAATTCTTTCGTTACCAGCGATAATTCAAGCGAACAAAGCCATAAACGAGAATTTTCTGATCTGAATAAACTAAAAAAAGTCAGTTAATGATCAATAGCACAGTAGTATAGCTTAATTTTCGGTATAATTTTATAAAAAATCTTCTTGTTTTATATAGAAGAGCTCGAGGAAAAGCGTATGGCATAAATAAGCAATACAAAATGACCAACGACCACATCCAAATTTAAAATTTCTGTCATGTTCACCAATCTCTATAGAAGAACAGAGCCGTGAAAAGCAAGAATGAAATAAGAATGGGTCAAGGTAGTCCCCCATACAAATCATCTCGCTATTTACAATGTTTCATGCATTACTAATACAAGCAGTTGGCACGACATCTATTAACAATTTATTTATAAATTCTTAGATTTATTAAATTCAGATGTCGCTATCAAACTACCAATAGGCAAAGTATAGAGTGACCAAACGTCTCATTGTGAACGGGATAAAACCACTTTTTGGCGAGCCTCCAGCCGTCTCTTCATTTAAGTAAAAGTGACATTCTTATCTAGATTTTTACAAAAGCTTGAAATATATTTAAATGTTTAATCTCCACCAAATGTTTAAAGACGAGACGAATAAAAGTCTCGTGATCTTATTGTTATGCTTGTCTTTACTGGGGGTATATACTGTAATCATGATGGAAATTTAGTACTTTTAAATAGCACAATAACTTTTATAGGTAAATCATAACGACTATTTTGTTATCATATTATTTTCTTAATGATCTTCAATTAATAATGCTATTTATTATATCGATCTTAGCCCTTTTAGAGTCGAAATAAAGGGAAAATAAATTAGTGCCCTAATAAATGATATTCCAATATTTGTTAAATATCATATATATGAGAGCAGAGCCCTTAGGAAGAAATATTTAACTTGCCCTCCCCCCCCCCCCCGGAAAATTTAAAAAAAAGCTAAATAATACTATTATAAATGCAATATATTAAATATTATTATAATGTATATTTTGAAATAATATACAAAGATAGTCCCAAAAGTACCCGACCTATCGTATAGATGCGGTTATTGTTTTAAATAAATTACTATGACAGAAAGTGTCTACTTTATGAATATTAAGTTTTAAGATTATCAAGAAGAAGAAGGAAAAACTAGCTTAATTTTGTAACATAAAACTGAAAAGCATGGACCCATCACTACATCTGAGATAAAGGAACATGGGCACCCTCCACTGACCAGAGCTATTTATTAGAACTGCTATTCGGGAGCATGCCAGCCCGCTCAAAAAAAATGCACAGATAAACTAGCTAAATTATGTGAATTAAAACTAGCTAAGATGGCAGCATAAATTAGTAATATATATAAATATATAGCATTTATGAATGGGGAGAAGTCTAAACTCGTTCCTGGCCTCATTTAGCGTGAAACATCTATGTAAGTTGGCTTCTGAGAGGATCAGAGCTTTGTGTGTTCAACCGGTCCGCTTTTCGGACCGCTGATATGACGAATGAGCGCCTCATTACAAAACGAAATTGTCCGAAGAAGACTGATCGGATGGGTTGTTTAAATTTTACAATCGTTCGAAAATATTATTGTCTTTATTTTATTGCGGGCTGGTCGGCCCAATGTTTAGGCGATAACAAAGAAAAGAGGGATTAGACAACTTAGTATCATATATTATAAAAACGGATAGAGTCAATCAGTATATCGACTGGGTCGGTATTCTGCGTTTTGTGCCCAAGCCCAGTTGCACCCGTGGCGGGCGCCTGCTTTGCCGCTTCCTTGTTACGGTCCTGCACAAGGGTCATCTAGAAAGTATGTGATGAGTCGACAGCTACTAAGTTTATGGTAATGTTATAGCGCGCGACAACCTTTCCATCGGAAGAATTTACTGTGACTGAACAAAATGGCCGACAAACACGCGAGACCAAACAAACTGAGCGTTAGGATCCCCTCAATACGCTAGGTGCACCAACTTCGAAGTAGACAATATCCCTAGGCATCAGGAGCACTTATTTGCAAGTGTTGACAATAACGATTTATATAGCATGCGACACTAAAAGAGTTAATAAATTGCTATTTAAAAAAAGGAAGTAAATATGATCAACATGAGAATTAGTTATGTGAAGGATTATTTTAAACTTCTTCCTAATTATGAACATTTTTAGGGTACTATTTGTGCCTTGAGAAATCATGGTCAGCTTAGCGATAAGATATACGGAATTTTTAAAATGGTTCAAGTACTTGCTTCACAATTCTGTTTTACATTGTAATGATATTATATCAATGTCTTATACTTACAAGACTGTAACTATGTTGTAGCTGTTTATAATAAATATTATATGTATTTAATATTGCAATGCTTTTAAAATTGCAATACTTCAATCAAGTTCCCGCGCTATAATTTTAGCAACGTCTAACGAAGCCCTAACCACCTTGTATCGAAAGTAAACGACATTTATTTAAAAATAATGAACTTAAAATACTTGTAGACAAAAAAGCAGCTTTGTATATTTTAATTTAATTAACAAAACTATGCCAATTTTATTATAGTTCAGGAAAATTTTTACATGTTTTGTGAACCGAGCTTCTAAGAAAATCTGATTTTCATTCATAACATTGAAGACTTATTATATGGAACCATCTTATAAAGATCAGGCTTATCTCGTCGTAGAGATAGCAGACATTGACTCATATAGAGAAGATTTTATGTTGCTCGCATTCGATTTTTACGATGAATTTTCTACGAGGAGACGATTGGATAAGTGCTGTAAATCAATACCAAGTATCTCCTATCAATATCATCGGATTGTGTGATTCAAAGCTGTGAGTTAGTCACACGTTACGGTCAGCCAAATGAATTGACCGAATACATGTAGGAAGCTATTGACCCGTTTCGAAAACTCGTAAAAAATCAATTTGCATGAGTACCATGAATGAATGAGATCTCCAAGCGACAGATTGTCAAGCTTTTTTTTTTGGGTTCATGAATGGATCGTAAATTGTAGTAACAACGACCAACGATCCATGCAGTCGAGCAACTCGCATATAGCATGGCGACCTTCCTTCACTCCAATTTAAGCTCGCCACAGTGGCACTGAACCCAATTTATTCGATCGTTTGCCAAATTTTCGAGTTGCGATATAGAATCTATGCAGATTTTTGGCGTAGGACTCTCGGAGCGGGCAAGTGTAAAGTTCTAGCATTTCCTATCTTCGAGAAGGTCGATTGTCGACGGGGGCGACTCGAGCTGGTGGGGCTGTAGGCAGACAAAGCCTGACCGCATCCTTGACATTTGGAAGGCTTTTTTACGACAATCCGTAGGAAATCACATTTATCATCGGATGCTGATTAGTAATATATGCACCTCTGATAATAATAGGCAACTCCATAAACTCAGATTTGAGCCTTTGGATTAAGCTTTTATGACTTCATCAAATCTTTGATAAAAGTTGTTGGACAAGCCCACACTGAAATGTCTGAAGACTGTCAAAGCCCGCTTAAGACATTCTTTGAATGCAACATCCATACTCGGAGTTGACATTCCAAGCATCGGTATTATGTAATGCAGAGATCTGCAATACATCTCAATAGAAAATGTTATATTGATCATTTATAATGTTTGTGTAATATACAATAAAATAGGCTTGCTACTGGTCTAGCGGTTGCTTTATGCTATGCATAGATACATACATACATACACAGTAGAGGCGACGCGGCTTACTATGAACGATTCTTCCTCTCTTTTCAACGAGTTTGACCGCTTTGAGTTTCACTTTCCGTGACGTTCAAGCCAATTTGCCCTACCGCGCATATACAAGTTTCTTAAAAGCTATACATTTCTTCCATGTTTCTGAAATTAAGACAATCTTATACACAGACAACCCGTAAGTGCTTAGACCCTTGTCTTTTCTTGTAAAAACGTATAAATCTGTGGAAATTTCCATTTTCCCGTATGTCACATGCGTTTATTGATTATTTAAAAAGAAACGCAGCATTACAATTACGTGATTTATTGCTTCAGGCTACGTGTAGTGCGGACTGAAGGGCTAGGATCCAAAAACAAGCGCTCATTCGCCCTGAAGACCAACTGTCTCCTTCTAACCATCACATTGTTTTAAACGTGCTCCTAATCACCGAACTTGAATCCGCTGAAAAATGATCTTCTTTTCTAGGGGAAAAATGATCTTTTATCCCTAGAAAAAATCTGTATGGAGATCGACTGCATCCGATAACAGATATATATGGCTTTTGTTTGTTCGCCTTGCCATATAACCTGCCCATTGTTGTTTCAATCATATCGAGTATCATAGTTTGATACGAAGAGAAAATATAACAAAAAATAAACATCTCGAAGAAGATAAGGGGTTAAATATATTGAACTTTTTTCCATGTTCCCACTGACATAAAGCAACTTATTAACTTTTAACAGCCATTGACACTGCATTGCAAACAAGGTCGACATCGTTTATGTTAACACGCATGTTAATGTTTAATTATCAAAACAACAATAAAATCCAGGGGCGCTCAATCGAATGCCGAACATTAAAAAAGGTCCAAATCTATATTCCGGTCATAGGATCTTCTACGATCAGTAGATCGATTGTAGTTTTAGCATTAGAGCGTGTGAACTGTTTGAACGCACATATCGGGTCTTGAATATTTGCATGCCTCAAATTCGTGTGCGATTTCTCACGCTGTCTGTCATGATGCTCTGTGACCAGATATCGTATTAAAATCAACGTGCAAACGAGGCCTTAAAAAAGAAAACAAGATGCAATTCTGGAACGGCTTGCGCCCCGGGCGACCCGTTAATAAGCGAGACCACTTCTCATGTCTCTTGCAGGAGGAACACCAACCTGTGGTATCTTTCGGCTGCAAAAAAGGCGATACGTCAAAATGATACCGAAGACTTAGACTTACTGGATGCTTTTGGCAATGAATGATAAGACTGTCGGATAAGTTCTGTCCTTTTATTATTTATGATTGGAAATTTACACCCAATAAAAAACCCTAACATAATGAACGTAAACAGGAGCATTTCGAAAATGTCGGTAAGTCCCATTAGTCTAGGCTCATCTTGCCTCAATCAGGATAAGATTATTGAATAGGGCTTTTGATCCCTGAAGGCTTCGATGAGTAAGTGGCAAAATACATATTATACTTTTAAATGAGGTTTTAATTGATGCAAATCATTTATTCAGTCATTCAAACCAAGCATTTATATCAAACACATGTTCGACTGAGGACGATCGAAGTTAAGGGAAGAAGAGTGTAGCGTGGGTGATTTAGCATCCCCGCGCAATAGCGGTGTTGGTCTGAACAGATTTAATTCTCCAGATTAACAGCGAAATCTGTCGTCTCTCTTCAGGTGCAATATGTTATTTTAACAGCGCCATCTCTTGTGGCCCTATGGAAACATTGCAACTGCACACCGACGGATCGCTTCTTGCGCGTGCACCGTTGCCGGTTGGGTAGTAACGCACAGGAGACGGGAGTCGATAGAGTCGTCGGTTAGCCTTGGCTGCGGAAGGTCATCCCTCCTGCAGCCAGATCTCTCTCTCCCTCTCTGTGGAACAAATAATGTCGCTGCCTTCTGTATTTCATCACGGTATTTTTTGTTTCGTTTGTGGTAAATTATCCTGGATCACATTGTTTCAAAAATTCCTGTCAACTAAATAATTTTCAATGTAATCCAAACTTTTAAGCGATGGGCGTTGGGATCCAGCTCGAATTGATAGCCTTCATCATATTTGACCAAATCATAAACCTGTCATTTATTCGGGACAGTTTATGTGCAGAATAATTATATCAGTGTTGTTCAACCTTCGAGCCGCTCCAGGCGGAGGACAAATTGCTGATAAACTTGAATATAATTAATTTGTACCATTTCGCGAAATGAGCACACAATTTAAGGAGCAAAGTTGAGATGGTTTATGTCCGTCCATAATAGATACATAAATTTATAAGACCCATGGGCGATAAGTGACAAATTTTCTCAACCCATTAACACAGCATCGATGGATGGATGGATGTCACCCATTAGGACGAAACCATTAAAATTCGTAAATGATGATTGGCCTTAATTTATTGCCCATAAACAATTTTTGATCGTAAAAATGGACTGTGTGTGTATGTGATTTTAATGGCGTTTATGGGTTTTGCACTGTGAATTTATGACGAGCAATTTTTGCTAATGCAACGAATATTTCTTAAGTGTTCATAAAGATGAAGACATCCATAGTTTTTTATTCGAAAGTCTGCCAATGAGTTATTAGATACTATAAATCAAAATTGTCTTTAATATTAAGTGGGTTGCAATTATTACCACTAAATCAAGACTGTCAAGAAGCTTAAGGAATGAACCTTCGAATTGTAATAATTATGTAATAAAATCCTTAACTGAGTCAGATCCATGGCAAACAATCGAGGAATTATCTCAAAGACTGGGATCCCCATCTGTGAAACGAATAGGATGGGTGTTATGGGGTAGGATGGATACCGCACGCCTTGACCTACCACAACAAAAACGAGCGAAACACATGCTACGCCTTTACCTTCATTTACGATAATATATGATAAAAAAAACAAAGGCTTCCTCGAAAAGAGCCCTTAATTCCAACCCCTAAGCCTGGATTGACTATAAAAAAAAGTTATTGTGTGCATATGATGGGAAATGCGGGGAATAAATAATTATGAATGAATGAAACCGGGAGAAAATATAATATAACTGCACTATTTTATTGTTGACAATTAGAAGTTTTGCAACAAAAATTAAAAGATACACATCCGTATTTTTTCAACAGAAAGAAGAATTACACTGGATAACATATGGGAATTAAAATGGGTATCCTTCTTATTTACCGGGCTTCATCCCACTAGATTTCCAGTCCATGGAATCAAAAATGTAGCTGAAGAGGATATGTATTTAAAATCGTTTTTTTTTTGCTTCTAAGTCGGAGAGTTTTTACAAAAAAAGGACCAAATTATTGCCAAAAGCGATGAAAATATTCGGATACTTTCGGGTCCACCTAATATTTTCGCACTTCATTAACTATTGAGCTTAATTTTTCTCCGTATATTATAAGAGACTCGCAAAAATAAGATGATTTAAGTCAACTTCAGATTCACATCTTCCTTTAAAAAAATGTATTATTAATATTAATGTGGCATTTAAATATCTCCAACAGATGATATGATTACAATTATTAATCATTTTTAAAGGAATTAATCAAAACATTAATGGACAAATTATACCGTTTATGAGGCGTTATATATAATTTTGCATTGCTTTCTTCATTTTTCAACCGTTTTCCCAGAAGTTTCCTTATAATTTCCCAGAAATCCTATTTTGACATTGTGTCACTTAGCTAGGCTTTGGCTGTTAAGTATCAATTTAAATAAGACGTTTGATAAAAAATACAAATCTTCTCTTGACAGATATGTTTTTATCGAACAAGGCGCAGAAAATGAAAAGTTGTCTAGTATTTTCATACAAAAAACTTGCTGATGATTCATGATATAACTTATCGACAGGCTCAAAGATCAATCACTTATTTTTTGTTGTTTAAAAAGTCGACATCTCACGAAGACAGAAATTAATCATTCGAAAATATCCGCTGTATCACAAGAAAGAGATTTATGACATTCTTGTGAAACGTACATAATCTAGAACTTATCGTGATCTAGCAAAAACATTTTCTCCCAAGATCGAGCTGGCATAATTTATGATACATCCATGGTGTTTTACGTAGGAAGCATTTAAACATGCCCGACGATTTTGTGTTTCGCTCAAAAAGTGCCTATGGAAGAATGGGGACGCCGTTTCCGGATTGAGGACACGCATTTTGGAATTGGGATGAATGGAATATTTGCCAATTGATAGAATTATGGCAGGGACAACCTATTTGATGGTCCAACGTTGTGATGATGAGGTAATTGTTTCTGAAATGGGTATTATCATTTGAAAGTGGGATGCAGCCGACCCATTTTTTAAAGCTCCCACGTTTTAAAAAAATATATTTGTTGATCAAATCGATTGACGAAAGACAAATTGTCAAATTGACAAATTGCCACTGTGGGATTTTGATTGTTATCTGATTTATCACGTATCAAATTAGAAATGAATCATACACATACGTATTTGGAGACAAAAGTAAATAGCATGTACACAGTCTTATTAGGCATTATAGCATCGTGTCGGATAAATTGTGTCCACTTTTCGTTATAAGCTTTAGATTGGAGACAAGCTTAAGAATGATATTTGAAGAACTTATTATGGGGTGTTTTGCACATGGAACTATAAAAATTTTTTGGGAGTTAGGGGGGTCCATTGCTACGTTTCACACATAGACTAAGTCATAATTCTGAGTGTTAGGGATGTCGAGTATTTTGCAATAATTTGAAAAAACTTCCAATATTTCACATTTAAATCATAACTTTTAAATCTGTAATCTGTAAATAATTATTTTATGCAAGTGATTTAAATAAAATTAAATCTGAGCTTCCAAAGTCACAAAAAATGTTCAAACGAATGAAAAATGTCAACTTCTAAATTCTTTAAACAAAAACAAAAAACAAACTATTTTGAACTTAGTTTAGATTTAAAAAGTTCTCTAGATTATACACTTTTCAACGATATGCTACATGTCATACAAATCATTCAATTGCTCGTTAAACTTGAAGAGATACCAGATTGACAGGTTCAGGGTTAAGAAAATACTTTTTATGTTTAAGGGACGTTTCTACCTTGTTGGTTCAAAAAAATCTTTATTTTTCGTGTATGGGAAAGAAACAATGTTTAAGTATACGTTCAGTAAATTTCAAGTCGATATAAATTAAATTCGCCAACGTGAATGAGGAGAGGAGAAACGTTAAACACGTTTTTATCGAAACTACTTTTTCCAAGCTCATGGAAGTGCTCCCACGCGCCCTAGATGAATATTCTTTATGAAATTTGGCAGGTAAATGTATAATAAACGTCTTCATCGTATAGACTACAATTATTTAATAATATTCAAAAGTTTTTATTCAATTAACAAAAAACTACAAAAAATATTGATAAAAACACAAACTTTTTTTTCGATCGGTCACTATTTTTTTATTTTCCAATATTTTTCCATAATTATAATCTAAGCTTTAGACAATATTATACAAAGTAAAAATATATTTAATTTTTTTGTTGCGAATTACCCGTCCAGGACTTAAGACTTCCATGGTGAAGAATGTCATCGCTAGCACACTAAATATCAACATTCTACATTCAATACTTTTCGCATAAAAATATGTTGAAAAATCGATCTCTTTTAGGCCCAACAAGGTAGAAATTTGATCAAATTGGCCACCTCTGCTGCGTACGCATGCACGACACTTTTTCCTTATTTTCAATATAGTTGTCTGAAGTAGCATTTCCTATTTATTTTTTGCAAAGGCGGCGCTTATTTCTTCAATTAGCATTTGTGGGTATCTCAGTCGTGTGAATTAATTATTTTGGGGGCCCTAGACAAAGAAATCCAGTGGTGTCAGGTCCTATTCCGTGGCTCGCACGGTCGCCAGAGCGGAAACCACTGGATTTATTTGCTTAAGGACGTGCCTGTAACTTGAAAAGTATCCAGACTGTTTTCTATAACATGCAGGTTCATGGGCAAAACAACAACTGTACACTTGGATGAATATTAATATTTGTATTTTTAATATCTCTCCATTATGTCGATTTTTGGTGAAGATGCTGTTAGCTGGAAGCAGGATAATAATCTAATCCTGCACTTTAACACATTCAAGAAAACGGTATACGAATTTTAAGCACAACACACGCAGAGTAAAACAAATCTACTCTGCCTATTACTAGCACGTTAGGATCGGCACTGCGAGAGCGACAGTGCTCGCTCTTCTTCGCAGCCTCGCATGCAGCTTCCTATGTATCAAATAGTCAAACACCACGCCGCTGGCCCTTATATTAAATGTTATCGATAATATCAGATGGAAATTCCCTATCTCTTGATTTTCAATACTTTCACCCAGTTGGCCGGTTGGATGAGAATTCAAAAATTAAATTCAGAGTCCTATGCTGCCTTCAATATTGAATGCACGATGATGTAAATATATATTACAATGATGATATGGATATTATATTTTCAAATAACATTTGAGATTTATATAGGTCGAATATCGTCTATCTTGAATATCTTTAAAACGATTGCCTTCAATGAGCCTTGGATAGATAATCTATGCATTTTTGCAATATTTAAAAAAATACAGATAAGCACACTCTGATATCGATAGATAAAAATCGATCACTTTCCGATTGAAAAAATGAATAAAGTCATGCCCGCAGCAAGTGATGCTAAGCAACGAAAGAATTGAATACAACCACAGGTAATACTTTCAAAACATGCCTTGTATACTTTCTACGGTTGTCATGTTTCGAAATTGTATTTTCGAGTAATTAAATGATCCCATGAAAGATTACGGGACAAATTGACACGAGTTCTTTCCTCCATGGTCATTTACTAAGACCAGTTTCTCATATTCTTAGACGGGCTATTGTACCTGTCCGGTCTCAATCAAGCTGTCAGCCTGCTTTCAATATAACAAAGAACCTTTTATTATTTGTTTTTCCCAACACAAATAAGATGTTATGGGTTGATTTATGGGATGGTTTTGTGTTTTGGGGTTTCACTTTATTTTTTACTCGTGTTGTTTGTTTTGTTTCTTAACACCACTCTACCGATTATTTGACTTGAACCTGGCAATAATAATGCCCGGGAGATCCATCTCACACGCCTTATATGGCTTTTGTCCGAGACGCCAGTGGCTTTCAACATGTGGGACGAGGAACAACCGTCGCTGTCCCATAAAATACACCATGGCATAATTTCTAGATAATATAGGATTATTTATATGTAACGTATGCGCCTAGAAGCGCGCTCGACATAAATAGTGTTTTAGCATTTGTCAGGGGTACACGCTCGTTAAGATTATGAAATTGATGTAAAATAAGCAGATTTACATCGGATTTACATAAATATTCCATCAGAACAAAATTAAGCTAAATCCAGTCAATTTAAAGTGGTATTTTAAGTCAAAATATCGAAAAATGTCGACACTAATGGACAGAAGCGTTTGGATTTTATGATCGTTTCTTCCCTCTGTCCTGTCGTTAAATGCGATAATATAATAAATTTATGATGATTCTCATTTTTAAACGGTCATTTAAGAAAATACTTTAAACAATGCTCATTTATAATGCATTTAAACATAGATAAGGGCATTCCTTTGCGGAATTCCAGTATCTATTCTGATAAAGCGTTGGTATGATGGATTCCGGAATATTTTTATAAAAGTCCCTGTTTAAATCCAGATTGTAGGGAAAAACAATACCGTACCAACAAACAAATTTGGGAGATGGGAAATATTAATATATCCTAACGACCACCAATTATTGATAGGATTTACAAAAATAATTAAAACATCACTTCAAAATGATAATTTCGCTAATCGCTCGTAGATTCACTCGTATAGAAGAATATATATTCAATGTTACGTCATACATTACATGCAATTATCATGTCATTTTTAAATAATCGAGATAGCAATAGTTGCAAGTCATCAACAAGAGAGAGCCTCCGACTGCGAGACTTTCCGATGACGCCGAGACCTTTTCTTAAACGAGACGCCTTAAAGATGGTTGAATTCTCCAACTACCTTTTCTGTTTTCCAAGACATTGGTTCTAAAAGATCTCCAAACTTAGCACGCAAGATTTCTTTAAACGCTGGAAAGAAGAACTTCAAATTTTCACCTAAACTATCGATCAAAAACGTAACTCGAGAGATTCCACCCTTCTCGAAATAACTGTCGCTTCAGAGCGCGCGGTTCAAATAAAGAAGTTTCCCTGCCGCATACTAATATTTGGTATTATAGCGGGGGCATCTTTCGTCTCTCTTCAGATGCAATGTGTTATTTTAACAGCGCCATCTCTTGTGGCCCTACGGAGACATTGCACCTGCATACCGACCGATCGCTTTTTGCGCGTGCACCGTTGCCGGTTAGGGAGTGACGCGCAGGAGGTGGGAGTCGAAAGAGTCGTCGGTCAGCCTTGGCTGCGGGAGGTCGTCCCTCCTGCAGCCAGATATCTCTCTCTCTCTCTCTCTCTTTCTCTCTCGGGGACTATGCCCCCGAGAACACCCCTACCTCAACGTTACAGTATCAATAAATAAAATGTGCAATTTAAGCGGAAAAACTCAATAAAACACTAGGTATATGAATATTTCAAAAGGGGGGGGGGACTGGGAACATAGTTTTTATCTATATTATATTGAAATAAATGCCAAATGTATATTAACAGCCTTTAAAACGTCTTTCGATATGTTTAGCCAAACGGCCCGGTAAGTGGGCGCTCATAAATCTATATATATAAAAATGAATGTCTGTGATCTGTGGTTCGTTCGTCCCGTATATGTTTCTATATTATTCATTCGATTGCAATGAAACTTTGGAGAGTTATTGTGCTCAACTCCGTGAACATTTCTTTTTAATTATTAGCATTGTTTGTGAACGCAATTTGTTTTGCGAGACGTTTAACGGATGCACCATGTTGGCGCATATTGGTCTGGTGAAATTAAATGGGGCATGCTGGGTATTCGCTGGTAGAAAATAAAAGTGAGAGACCATACCTTTATTACCGAGCGCACGAGGAGGTGAATGTTTGATGGAAAATATTTATTTTATAAAATTGCATCCATTAAAAAAAAATTTTTCCTTCCATTATCACAGACGAGAAGTTCAATACACATTGAAAAGCAGACGTGAAGATTTGAAACCGGTGCTATTTATTTTTTGTATTGTCTAAATACGTCAACATATTTAACTACCTGAAGGAGAGACCTTATTTTTTCCCATTGCGTTTAAGCACAATTATTTGATCCTTTAAATTTTTACAATTATTACCTGTCATATAACGCAGTGCCATAAATCATGGCGATAATTGGGACAAAATAAAATATTCTCGAATAAAATATATTATTTAAAATTGTACACTTGGGAAGGAGGGCTTCGTACACAATGTACCACAATTAATTCTTCGAATAAAGGTGTTAGAAATGTTTATAGCTAGCTGTCGACTTTTGACACAGGTTTATGTAAATATGTGTATAACACGCATGCGCGTACGTCTATTATACCCGTATCCCTCGATTAACGCGTTTATTATTATGAAACGTTTAGTTTTATTGAAGGTTTTAAAATCATGCAGCAAGAGGATGGTACAATACACGTATGTCTTCTAAGGAATCTTGTCTAATCAACCCGTCTCTTCATTACATGTATATAATTCTTATTGAATTATGATTATGCAGGAGAAATAGAATTTACCCTATTTTTAATCAAATATACTAATATTACTGCAATTGAAGCACAGCTATTATAGTAACCAGAATACATGGAGTGGCTATTAAATAATGAGACTACGCTTATTTGAAAATAGGCGGGAGACATTGATCTTGAATTGCATGATTAAAGTTAACATGTTTTTCTTGGCTGTCGAGTTTGAAATCGAGCAACGAATAAATTTAATTTTTTTGAAGAAATTGAACAAAGTGACTATTGAATATTATAGGACAGATCTTCCAATGCGATCCTGGGACGAAACGATGAGTCAATGCACCAGAAAATTCAACATCAAGGCTAAAGCAAGCACGACAAAATAAGTCCAAATTCATGTCGATTGTTTTCTTTGGCACTAAAGCGCACATTCAAAAGAGTAGATTCCAGATGGAGCAATATTGAACCAACACTAATACAAACAAGTTCAGGAAATTTTGCAAGAAAGGTTCAAAAGAAACGCACCAACTCATTCAGCGCTCTTAGATGAGTAATTGCCCAAGAATGGCTTGAAACAATGTTTGAAAACCCTCTTTATTTACCAACTACTTCTTCTTTTTTATGTGCCTTGCACTTCCAAGTTCGTCGATAATCAGCAGCTGAAGCTGGTACTGAGGCCATGACGTCTTCCTGGCTCCATGACTGCAACGACCCTCGATCTTCCCGTGGAGTATTAATTGTAGAAGTGCATATTTCTTGTTGCATATAACATGCCCAAAGTACTCTAACTTTCCTTTTTTTGATTGTAGTAAGTAATTCGGGTTGTTGATTTAGTTGCGCCAGGCTTCCATTCCATACAGAAGAATGCTGAACACATATCAGCATAGTAATCTTCAGCATCCAAGGTATTTGAAGTTCCGCACTCTCTTCACAATATCGTCTTCTACTCTGATTATTCAATTGATGCAACAAGCAAACAAGCAAAACGAAAGATAAACATAGTTAGATATCTTGGAGAAGTTTCAATCTTCAATGTAAAAATGTAAGAGATTCTGTTCAACTTGAAACCTCAATATCGTGCAACGAAAGAAAAGCAGAAGACGATCTTCAATGAAACGGAGTGATAAGATATTCATGATAAGATTCAAGGACATGAAATAGCACAAGCGAAAAAATCTATTATAGAAAATAAATCGCTCACGCTTGGGTTCGTGGCTCTCTGCCAATGACTTAAAATAAACAAGATTTCACACATGTAGGTCAATGGGTCAAATCCTTATGAATTATAGATTCTCAATTGACTTATATTTATAAATGCATTAATCGATCGAGATGTAGGATCTACCAGACTAAGTAATGCTAGCTCAACACTACCATAACTATCAAACTGTGGGAGCGGAAGGTTTATTCCACACGAGAGAGAGAGAGAGAGATCTGGCTGCAGGAAGGACGACCTCCCGCAACCAAGGCTAACTGACGACTCTTCCGACTCCCGCCTCCTGCGCGTCACTACCCAACCGGCAACGGTGAACGCGCAAGAAGCGATCAATCGGTATGCAGGTGCAATGTCTCCACAGGGCCACAAGAGACGGCGCTATTAAAATAACACATTGCACCTGAAGAGAGATGGAAGATGTCACTGTTAATCTGGCGAATTAAACCTGCTCAGATTGACAACGCTACTAGGTGGGTATGGTAAATCCACGCTACAGAAGTAAGGAGTGGAAGATCATCAGTGATTTTTGACGACCTTCACGAAGAATTTCCTGATATTTCTCGAAGTCTACTTGTGTCGAAAAAAGTTGGTTACAAGAAGTTGTGTATCTACAAAAATTGGAACATCAATGTTCCGTATGATAAATAAACTACATCTAAATTCCTTTAGAATTCAAACAATGCAAGATTTTGAAAGCGAAAAAGTATTTATTTATTAGCAGTAATTTGAAACAGCGCGTTGCCACGAGAAGCTGATATCTACTCGGGTCATAATCTGGGGCGCTGTGATAGCCGCAAAATTATCTACGCTTGTATTTATCGACGAGAATGAGAGAATAAATTCACGAGCACACCATCGAACGGGTTCGCAAATAAATTGAAAAAGCGGACTTTGTACTCCAACAAGCCCGTGAAATCAATATTTTTTCAGGAATAATATTACTTGCTAAAAATGGCTTCATTTCTCGGCATAAATTTACGCAATTCCCGAATTAGAATATTTAGAAGGTCACGATATCCATTTGAAAATTCAGAATAGTTTAGAGGCAAGTTTTCGATGAAAAAGGAAGAGCCGCTAATAAGTTTGGCTTCTTAAAACACGTACTCTGGAAGATTCTGTGGGTTGCTCCGGGTTCAATTTGATTTTCTTCTTTACACACAAAAATATGTAAATATGTACAAGTTGTTTTATTCAAAGGCGATTCTAAAACATTTTGTACATTATTTTTGCGTCAAGGTGACAGATTAAAATTAGTACACACATATTTTTCTATACACATAATTTTTGTGCATACAAATGTCAGCCTACCTGAAATAGGTCCTTTTTATTGTCCATTATTCTTATTTCTTGCCATCAATCGACTTTCGCATACACATTTATCATTTCCATGGGTCTTCTAAGGTTTTGCTACAGAATAAGTTCGTAAGAGAAGGAGAATCGTTTGTAGTATATCCTTCTTTGTCACACACATACGCGCATATACACGCTACGGGCATGCGCAAGCATTAAGCGATCAGTGTCACTTTTTATATATTACACAAAAACAGCATAAGGGACGTTTCTACATTATAGGTTAAAAAAAAAAAAAACTTCGTATATCGGAAAGAACCGAAGTCAAAGAATATGTCCAGTATATTTCAAGTCTATATAAATGAAATTCGCAAAGTTATGGACGAGGAAAAACTGAGGAGAGGAGAAATTTTTAACGCGTTTTTCTCGAAACTACTTTTTCCAAGCTCATGGAAGTGCTCCCACACGCTCCAGATGAGCATTCTTTATGAAATTTGGTAGACATGTGTATAATAAACGTCATCATCGAATAGACTACAATTATCCAAAAATATTTAAAAGTGTTGATTTAATGAGCAAAAAACTACAAAAAATATTGATAAAAACACAAAATATTTTTCGATCGCTCACTACTTTTTTATTTTCTAATATTACTTTTTGATTGTAGTCTAAGCTATACACAATATTATGCAAATTAAAAATATATTTAATTTTTGTGCTGAAAATCACCTGTTCAGGACTTAAGACTTCCATGGTGAAGAATGTCATCGCTCGCACACTAAATATCAACTTTCTATATTCAATACTGGAAAGTGACTAAGTCATCAAGAACAGTGTCAAAAAATACCTTGGAAAGAAGTTGAGAGCCAGGCAAAGGGCAATAAAATCGTTGACATATTGGAAAAAGCAATGCATAAAACAAGCTTTTATGAGCTAAGAAGTTTCACTTCTATATGAGTGTGTGATCCACAGTTTGATTTTCACTGATTTTACCTTCCGAATTAGGTTTTAATACAAGTTTTTTGTTCAAATTCTCTTAATCCTTAGCGGTATTTATTGCGTTAAAATATCATTTGAAACTAGTGTCCTCAATCCTCTTCTAACATTCTGTTTTTTTTTTCTTCAATGATCTTGTACAAGCTTATGGAAGACAATGGGAAATCATCATAATTTTTGGGAAATTTTAAGAAAAAGAACCCAGACTATGCATTTATCACAAGATGGCATTTGGAAATATTTGTTTATGCCATAGTAAATCTCGTATAATTTGAAATTTGGTATGAATCGACATATACATTGTTTCGTAGCTATTAAATATGTGAAGACCATCCACTTTTCTTGGCAATTTACCGAGCCATAGGTCCTATTGGTGTGCGAAAAGCAGTAATTTGAGGGATTGTAATTTCATTCATGCATGAAACGATTTAATATCCCATCTTCGTCCACTTATTCCATGTGAAGCCGTATCTTCATCCGAAGGATGCATATTCTGCAGACCTTAAGACTTCCATTGATATGATTATGACTTCCAGTCACCGCCGAGATACAATGGGAATTTTTGCTCATCGAGCTCTCGAGCCAAATAAAATAGCATTTCGGGGATAAATTTATGCAACAAGGTCTTTTTTTATAGGACAACGTATTATGTGTTATTTTCTTGAAGAAAGGCGAGGGGATTGTTTTCGGGTCGATGCTGTGAATAATTCATGAATTATCTCGGAATAATAACCTGTCTGGTGGACCGATTTGGTCTACCCATCAGTTGAACCGATCGATCTCGTCGTTTTTGCTAATATCGCCCAAGATGACGACTCCGAAAGGCATCGTGTCCGAGTGCCTATTATGAAGAATCGAATATCAAAGAAAATTGCAGGCTTTATTGTATCAAATAACGAATTAGGCTTGAAAAAATGACGGGAAAAAATCGCGTTATCCTGGAAATAACCTGCTTCAAATGGGCAAACCTGATATGTTAATGCAAATTAGTGACCAAATAAAATTAATGACAAGATTGGTAAGCTGATATGAATTCTTAACATAACATTAACCTTAAGCACTATTATGAACATAACTTCATTAATTTTAACTGAAAAAAATGTTAAATAAACATGTTCATATTCTTTATTGCGTTTGTGTCATTTCCTGTATTTTTTAAGAAATAACTGTTCAACGTCTTAAGCAATGCCTGTCAACATGTATTAACATATTTACGCGGTTATTGAATACTTCGCGCAAAAAGAACAAAAACATGATTTTTTTAAATAGTATGCATAATTGTTGTACAGGGTCTTTCAATAGAGACGCTCGAAGTTTCTTAGATTATAGCGGCCGTTTTATTAAAGCCACATCTGTCAAATTTATTGCGAATTATTCAATAGTATAAAGCAAATTACCATAGCGCATCCCGAAAAAATCAATTTTTGGTGTAGGAAATGCAATCCCGAGATCCCGAACAGTTTTAGTGCTCGTGAATCCCGAGATTAGTAAACGTAATCCCGAAAATTTCGGGATTGAAATTTTTATCTAACAGAAATCGTACACCTCACTGGCATGTTGAAGGCTACTAAATCGAGACATTTCCGCCGAAATCTGAACGCTTGGAAACAGTGGCGTAACTACTAATTGGCGAACTTTGGCGACGCCTAGGGGCAGTAACTGTCTAATCTATATATACATATATACAGTACATATATGTTTTTCAAATTATTATATCAACATTTTCCTACGGTGATGTATTTACTACACCTCGACTCTAATAATGGGAATATCGATATGAATTATAATAGATACGGGGTTCAGAATTTTTGTATTCCTCCGTAATATAATTAGGAATCACATCAAAGTATTATAATATATAAGTTTTCATCTGCAGCGACTGAAAGCATTTAAATATCTGATGATGATACCTCCAATGAGCATGCATTTTCAGCAGCAGGTTGCCTGGCTACAAAAATTAGATCCAGACTAAATGATGAAACACTCGATGCTTTAATGTTCCTTCTGGCACATTTTCATAATAATATTTGAATTTTTTAGTGCTTTATTTTATTTTTTTTGAATTGTATTTTTATCTTTTCTTAAATAAATAAAATTATTTCGCCATTAAGTTATTTTTTTATATTAAACAAATGGACTTATTAGTAATTTTTGATCAAATTTATCAATGTAATTTCTTAAACTATTGAAAATCCCGGTCCCGGGATCCCGGGATGGTCTAATGCAATCCCGAAAACCCGGGATCGAAATTTTGGTTCGGGATTGGATTCCCTAGTCCGTACTTCTTCCAAAACGAAACTCACATTACCATAACCGAACGATGATAAGTAGCTTCTTGTGGCCTAAACTGGATGATGTGGATACCGACGAAATGTGGTTCCAATAGGATGGCGCTATACAGCGCATGCCATGATGTACATGCTGCACTAGCGATTTGAGTGCATGGTTATCTCGCACGGCGACGACTTGCCACCAAAATTGTTGCTTTCAAAGTCAACTTAAGGGATGTTTCTACCTTGTTGAGCCTAAAAGTGATCGATTTTTTTATGCGAAAATTATTTAATATAGAATGTTGAAATGAAGTGTGTTGACTAGGTGATCTTTATTGAACATAAAAATATTTTTTTTTAATTTGCAAAGTATAGTAATGAGAGTGGGGGGAGCAACGTATGTCTATGGACGAGCGATGACATTCTTCACCATGGAAGTCCTAAATCCTGTACGCGTGATTTGCAGCAAAAAAATTAAACATATTTTTAATTTTTATAATATTGTGCATAGATTAGACTATAATTAAGAAGAAATATTGTAAAATAAAAATATAGTGAGCGATCGAAAAAAAGTTTGTGTTTTTACCATCATCTTTTGTAGTTTTTTGTTCATCAAATCAACACTTTTGAATATTTTTGAATAATTGTAGTCTATACTATGAAGATGTTTATTATACATTTACTTGCCAAATTTCATAAAGAATGTTCATCTAGGGCGCGTGGAAGCACTTCCATGAGCTTGGAAAATCCCTTAACGATCGCCATCCAGATTTATGCGACAAAGTCATCGAAAATTGGACCGCCCGAATACGTGCCACCAAGCAAAGCCGCGGTGGACAGGCGAAAAGGCTTTCTTGGAGTATTTGAAATTCCACTTTTCATTTCAAGCTTCCATACTAAAATAAGAACGAAGTGCTTATATGAATGTAATCGGGCCCGATTTTAAGCTTGAACAGCATTTTTTTATAAATTCACTTCATTTTTATTTAAATAAAACACGGATAAAAAATTATCATGAACACAATCAGGTCGTTCATACGCAGCCATAATTGGATATCGGTAAGATACGAATTGTTAAGGTGTCTGATCGGATGACAATTTGTACAACTTTCACTATTGAAATCATTGATTTATGCAGTTTCTACGGTCCATTCTTCGCCTTGTATGGATGAGGTGAAATTAAGATTTAGATGATAAAAAAAAATTCTGTATATGCACTCGGCCATATTTGGATGTGGCCGACGCGTTGGGCGTTTGGCAAATCAATTTTCAACAGTTGACACGTGTCATTTGAATATCGATGGGTGTTTGATGCAAATTCTAATAATACATAGTGCAGCTTCGTGTTGGACCATTGCGATAAATGATTTGAGCTTTATTTGGAATCAATTATGGACAATGGTATAATCTGATGGGATATGCACATTGATCTGTATGCATAAGACTCGCACTATTAAAATTATTATAAGGTTGTGTCCTGTTTCCTATTTGTGTATTTATCAAGGCTAATGGGCGGATTCCACGAGCGTGGTTTCTTGTGCATGATTTACTAGCATGCCCATTACTGCAGTGAAATGATCACACGCTTAGGTTCATGATATTACTTTTTTCAGCTACTCCGTTATTGGTTTCACTTTAAAAGCTTTTCTATAAAATGTTCTTCTTGGACGTTGATTGCGGAAATTGTGAATCGGAGACAGAGACGGGGAGAGTGTCTTGCGTACACTCGTACATCGTACAATTGTATCGATCGATAATGATAACCAAAATTTATCGATTTCAAGCTTCAACAAATGCATTGTTTTGTTATTAAAACTAAAAGCATGCATGTGTATTATTTATAATACGAATGAACGAATATTGTGTGCTATTAATTGATATACAAGATTGACTCACGCGGTCAATTTAAAATTAACTCACTAACCGGTCGACGCACACGTCTGCTGACGCATGACGGAATTTGACGGCTGTGTACGTCAAAGTGCTAATCAAAGGATTCAGCCCGAATCCACGCATGTCCTCGTTTTTACATGACCACTTGCTGTTGCAATGATTAATTTTACTTAATCAGCTTTATATGTTTATTCTATACATACACGTGTGTGTATACGGGGTGTTTTGTTCATGGACCGACAATTTTTTTTGGTGGGGTTATGGGGGGTCTTTTGCTACGTTTTACACATAGGCTCTATGTCCTAAGTGTCAGGGTTGTTGAAATATAATTTTTTTCGACATTTTGTAAAAATATCCGAAATTTCACCTTTAAATCATCATAACTGTTTTTGTATTTTGCAATATATTTTCGATCTAAATAAATAATTATTCAATGCAATTGGTTTAAAGAAAATTAGTTTTGAGCTTCCAAAGTCTCATAAAATGTGCAAACGAATAAGGAATGTTCTAAATTGTTTAAACAAAAAACTAACATCATTCAATATGTCGTTAAACTTGAACAGGTACCATTTTGCCAGGGTTAGGGTTAAGAAAATTCTTTTTATGCTTAAGATGTTTTTATGAAATTTATTTAGAAATTTTAATCAGCTTCATATGCACGCACGATACCCTTTTCTTATTTCAACTGCAGTTTTCTGAAGTAGCATTCTTAGCGTAATTCTTTTGCATTTCTCTAGACAAAGAAATCCAGTGGTGTCAGATCAGGAGACCATGCGAGCCACGGAATAGGACACGTCCACAGACAAAAAATGGTGTCAGATTTAAAGATCGAGCGAGCCACGAAATAGGGCACTTCCTTATGCAAAGAAATCCAGTGGTGTCAGGTCTGGAACTTTTCTTAGGTAAAGTTCATTTTTTTGTATGCTATAAACGCAATTGGTTGATGCTTTCAATTGATTTCAGCGCTCAAGTTTCGCTCGATTCGGACCTTAACCTCTTGTGTAATTTATGAAGAAGTTGCTGTTCATCGAAACCATTAATGGCATGATACACAAACATTTTTTCAAGTTGAAATGTTGAAGCTCGTGAGTAGCAACCGGTTGGGATTTACCAGCCAAATATAAGGCAATCGCTCTATTAGCAATTGAATTTCGAGCGAATTTAATATTGATCGTTTTGGTGGATCTTCTCGTTATTGAAAAACAGAATCGCTCGGATAGTCTAAAAACATATAGCTTGCCTTTTTTAATTATAAACATTTGAAAGTAAGTAGTGGGCAGGCCAAATGACTAGACAAACAGATGAAAGTTGGATGGATACATGAAATTATATAGAACTTTTGTTCTGCAATGAAAATTCCAATCAATATGCAGTATTTATGTACATTGTATCGATTGCTTTGTACTGCAGAAGATGAAATAAAATCTGATTACACTCAATCGCTTCTATTACGAGCCAATCAGGCATTATGTAAAGGATCGGATTTCTCTCAGAATCTCATGGACTTATAATAAAATACATGCTCCAAATGACTAATAACATGATTTAGAATATTTCTACTCGGAATTGGAATGTTGAGCTGAATTAATCCTATACATTTTGCAACCATTGACAGCTCCCGGCACCACCGATCGAATGCAATAGTCGAGATTTCTGAAGATTTTTATCGTGCGGACGTTTTTGACGTTGCAAAAGATATAAAGAATTGCGATTTATCGGCGCAGCAAATGGGTTTTCATTTGCGTCGACGATCTGCATCGGCTCCAATATAACGTGTTTATTATCAGTAAATAAACCAAAACAGGTTGTGAAATATCGGCGCAGTTATAAATCCTATTTATTAAGGTTCAAATCTTAATTTAATGCATGTGGACGATTTATCGCGTCGTTTAATGCTAAGAAATTTATTAATGGAAAAAATTGATAGATGTGCTCGTACAGAACGGCTCACAACCAACGATAAATAAGGTCAAGTGATTGTTTTATTTATGCGAGAAGAAACAGCAATTGCGGATAGAAATGTTTTGTATAAAAATTTAATAATCGACTTTTTTTGTGCGGTAGATGCGTTCCGCGGAAAATCGCACAAAAAAAGCAATGACTTGCATAGAAAAAGTGAAGATGCGTTCCACGGATTTTAAAAATCGCATAACTTTGAAACAGCTATATAAAACATATCCAAAATCGCATAAAAAAACTTAATAATAAAAAACAATAAGGCAATTAAAAAATAATATTTTTGATAACATTTAAAGGACGTCTTGCATCATTGGTTTTCCAAATTTCGGTTAGTGTTGATGATTTATTTCCTATTTTATCCAAAATATTTCGATACGTTCTCTTTACGAAAATAAAAATTGCTTTAAAAAAACCGCATAACTTCGAAATCGCACAAAAAGAGGTTTGAGTGTACATTCTTTTCGGTTTACATATATGATCAACCCTTCTATAGCATCGAGATAGTGATCGCGCTATATAAAGTAGGACACCCATACAAAATGTGTACGTGCTTAGTTTGTTAACCCCTCGAAGAGGTAAGACACAATATTGTGTCTGAATTCCAGTGGCTCATAAAGAGCATTCTTACACGTTAGGCTCGGAAACAAACAGAAACAAAGAGTTTCTTGCACGTTGATTTTGGAGAGAAAAACAGACGGAGAGATGTTGCGTACATTGTATGATTGTATAGTTCGTTAACCCAAATTTATCGACTAATGTGTGAATGATATAATGAATCGATTTCAAGTGTATTATTTATGTTTACGCAAAGAAATGATCAAATGCTTTATGCTATCGACAGTGTCTATTTACTTATGTACAAGCTTCATAGACGCTACGACGGTCTTGACAGATAAGTGGATTTATATTACGATAAATGGCGGACAAGCAAATATAGCATCTAAGATTATGAAGATAGCTCACTACTCAAAGGGTTAACAAGTGCAAGTGATTAACACGCGCGAGGGGGCATTATTCTAGCCTATTTCACCAGTTGCTGACGTAAAAAGTGCCGCAAACGAAGTGGACGCTATAGGAGAATTGACTGTAATTTAATTATTATGTGGAATATATTTGTAAATATTTTTCGATTCTTGGAATCGTTGCTTCTGGTAATACTCATGATTTAGATTGAACGATTATCTAATTCCTCTTCAAAATTCTAGCTCTTCGGATTTCGATGGCTTTTTTAGCACTCCACCAATTTTACCACCCACAATTTCTCAAGTCGAAAACGCTACTCAACCTGAGTACTTCATATTTATTCATACGGATTGTTCTAGCATGTGGTATGAATTACCATATGGATATTTTATGTTTAATCTCAATCAATGTATAATTAGAATCCAATATGCGAGCTCCTAATTATTGTAAGTGGTAATCAAAGAGCGAATTTACATACAATGATGATGTAATTGGTTGCCAATCAGTTGGACTTTAATATTCTGAGCAGGTGTGAATTGATTGACAAATTCATACGTTCATAATTTGGACTCCAATTCTTGTTTTGGCATAGTGGATTAATTCTTGAATTTCCGTTATAAGTGTTTGGATTCAAATTCGGGATGTGGATAAAATGTTCGCATTGAAACAGATAAAATCTGCAGAAATATCGTTTATTAATATAATGTGGCATCAATGGTTTTGTATTATATATGGGGCGGCAGGAAAACTACCTTGTTTAAAAAATGAATAGCACAAACAGTATAAAAGATATCAGTTTTATTATTTTTCCATATTAAAGAGAGACATTTAAAGACAGTCCTTTGCATGATCATTAACTCTCACTCTTTCAAATAAGTGCCACTTCACCCTTTTCGGAATAATTGTCTCAGGGTGTACGTTTCAAATAAGGAAGTTTCCCTGCCGCACTTATATTTGTAATCTGCATCAATTGAGATTTATGGTTGTTGAAGCAAACGGAATTGACCTATCAACGATAATCTTATAATTGGAAATAAAATATCATATTTTAAATGAAGATAATATTAACACATTCCCGTCGGGTTGCGCATAGTTTTCACCTGATACGGGACGTATTTGCGAAAATTTGTAGTATTTATAAAAATGCTCTAATTTATTAACTTGAACGTATTTTCTATAAATAATTGGAGAAAATGTTAAGAACATCTTACTATACTGAAATATGAAGCAATAGTATACAAAAGACGCACATATGCGTAGCTCGGCGAAAATGTTTTAAGATAAAATTCAGAAAATATTTTTAAGTACTTTTATTTCAATCATACATGACTTTCAACACGATCTTTTAAGTAGTGACAATAATTGTAAACAAGAGCGACAAATACCACAAAACAGTAGTCAAATATTGTATTATCATTTCAAATTCTAGATTTGTTGATTGATAGTAACTTTTCTTTTTCTTCATTTGGGGTAGTTTTATCGCATTTTCTGAGAGAAAAAAAATCCTACGAACTTATTGAGTGATGTTTTATTTTTTATCGTATCAATATTGATAAGCAGATATCATCATTTAATAGTAGTCCTGCCCTCGATTAAATTCAAACTTATAAACAAAATGCTGATTGAGCTTTCAATGTGCGCTAAAAATGCCTCGCGCGGAAAGGGTTAATTAAGTGCTAGCATGCGTAATTAATTCTAGCTTGAAAATAAATGATGCAATTATTTTATAGACATTCGCTAAAAAAACGTATCCAAATTATGACCCGATCTGTACTTTTTACAGCCACTCGCTGTTCCAAGCGAATCAAAAGAATCAAAAAAATTGAACGATCTGTGCAGGTCTGTTTTATCTAATGGCTACTCACTGTTTCAAGCTATCAGTGGGCTTTAATTAAATATTAAAGTTTTGCTTGTTTTGGATCTTATTTGGATTTTAAGTCACTAATATTACGTTTCACGATATTGCAAATCTATTTTAACACATTCCCGTCGGGTTACGTCTTTGCGTGTACTGATTTCCGAGGAAAATCGCACAAAAAAAGCCATGATTTGTATAGAAAAAGTGAAGATGCGCTACATGGATTTTAAAAAGCGCATAACTGTGAAACAGCTATATAAAATATATCAAAAATCGCATAAAAAAAGTTAATAAAAAAAACAGGAAAACAATAAGGCAATTAAAAAATAACATTTTTGGTAACATTTAAAGGACGTCTTGCCTTATTTTTTCACTGCTTAATTTTTTTTTAAATAGTTAAAAAATAAGTTTTGACATAAATCTGGTAGGAATAATATAGGGTTATATAGAAAAGATTCGTACCCAGTTTGAAGTAAATTAATCCAATAAAACTGGCCTATTTTCCGCGTCACTAAAACAGCTATAACTCTGTAAGCACTTGGTATTTTAGAAATTCCTTTGCAGAATGTATTTATAAAAGCCGGGACGTTGAAAAAATGCAACAAAAAAAGAAATCAATTTTTCAAAAATCTAAACCAGAACAAAGGGTGTGGTCCCAAATTATTTTTTTTTTCCAAATTTCGCTTAGTGTTGATGATCTATTTCCTATTTTATCCAAAATATTTCGATACAAACTCTTTATGAAATTAAAAAAAAATGCTTTAAAAATAACCGCATAACTTCGAAATCGCACAAAAAGAGGTTTGTGTGTATTTCATGCACTATCGGTAGAAACGGGAGACGCGCCCATGCGTCTTTAGGCACATGATTTATTAGCTTTAAAAAAGTGCAAAACCCCCAATAAAATGCTATGTGTACCCCACGGAAATATGTTAATTTGTAAGCGAAGTAAGTAACGCTTAGTTTGATTGATTTAAATCGCAAATATATTTTATATTAATACAATTTGTATTATATGAAATATGATTGTACGCATTATATTAATAATTACTGTTGCTTAATGGATTGTAAATATTGATTTGGCATTATTTAAACGAGTCCCCCGCTTATGGCTTAACGTCCATGCACATTTGCGCTCGCATTCGAATTACGTGGATGAATGAGCTTTTAATAAATATTTCCATAATGCCATCGTTTAGGCCGACTTCGTACGAATGTAATTATAGTGATTGCGAAAATATTCGCCACGAAATGATTCGCCCCCACGAAACGCTAATGGCTTGGCCTCCGTGAGATTGTCGCCAATGGGGATAATTCGATACAAAGTTGCAGAACGAAAGCCGGCCCCGTTTAAATGGACGATCATAAATTTTACGCTCCAATTTTAGGCATGCACGCCATGCGAATGAGCTTTGATTCAATCAAAATTCTGCGGAAACAATCCAGAAACGACAATGAAAAATGGGATAATCGGCCTGGAATAACACACTTCAAAGGCGTGGCTTAGCGCTGTTTAATTGTGCCAGCGAGAGCTTATTTATTGGCGTAAACATCGAAAGCTTTGTTCAATTTGTTAGATAACCAGACGGTTTTCTTCAGGTGAGTACTAATTCTTTCGTCGGTTTTCTAATGCCATAAAATAAAATTGCACAGTATAGATTTGTAGCGAATTCAGCATTCTTTCTATGCAGTGTATAATTAAGCTCTGGACGATTGTTTATGCAATAAGTTAAAACATAGCATGGAAAATCGAATATTTTCAATATCATACAAGCAATTGATGTTTTTATAGGTCTTCTTTTTAAGGACTATTTGAAATTTTCCGCTTAAATTATGTAGAAATATTTATAAAGCAGATTTACAACAACAAAAGTCCAGGAACTAACCCAATTTACTGACAAAAATAAGGATAAAATGGAAAACTTAAGACCGAAATATACAGCAACATATGAGCGAAAGTTTTAAATTCCTGTGCTCATTTTTGGCTCTGAATTTAATGACTGATCTCAAAATATCTATTTTATGATTCAAGTATCAAGTTCAAGGATATATATTTTATTATTCATATATCAGGTATTTATTAAATATAAATATAAAATTCTACATTTTTAAAGACAATTATCATTTGCTAGCAGCATGACCACAATGTTCGTGTACAGTAAAACCTCGCTTAATACAAGCCCTTTCAATAAGGATGCTTGAACTTTTATAGATTATAATAGCCATATTATTAAAGCAACATTTGTCAAATTTATTGTGAATTATTTAATAGAATATGGTAAATTACTATGAATTGGTACAAATTATCAACATTCTTTTTCAAATTTATTCGAGAAACATTCTGCCAAAAAAACATCTTTGGATGAATGGATGTGTAAACAAACAAAATTGTCAAATTTGGGAATAGAATAGTGGGTTAAAATTCATATCTAAAAATAGGCCCAACAGAGCCGAAACGAGGGTATAAAGCGCCCGTGACAAGTATCTAAGCAGCGCCCCTCCAGAAATCTATTTTTTTAAATTTAAATGATACTATTATAAATGCAATATATTAAATAATATACGAAGTAATAAACATAGAAAAAATTGGTTATCGCTAAGTGATGCAATACTTTTATTTGAAAGATCACGAACCACCTATGTAAACTACCCTCTGATGGGACTTCTGAGATCTTACAGACCATAGAAGGCACTGGGTACACATTTATTCTCGTAAATGCCGCAAAAATACCTAAAAGAGGACGGAGTAGACATGTGTTCAACCGGTCCGCTTTTCGGACCACTGACATGACGAATAAGCACCTCGCGGTCGGACCTCATGCCTGAATATGTCTACAGAACGATTACGAACTTTCATTACAAAACGAAGTTGTTTAAAGAAGATTGATCGGGTAGGTTGTTTAAATTTTACAATCGGTCGAAAATATTCTTTATTTTATTGCGGGCTTATGTCGGTTGTAATATATAAAAATGAATTGGGTTTTGTTCGTTCGAAATGCGCTGCCATACCGTTCATCGGATTGCAACAAAACTTCGCTCACTTGTTACTAAGAATTCCGCAAATAACATAAGTATAGTCTAATATGTAAAAAATAATGTTTGTTTGTCCGTATTTAATGCGCTGCCATACCGTTCATTCGATTACGATAAAACTTTGCCAATTTATCGTTTGTACTTTTTCAAATAATATAGGTATAGTATAATTAAATTACAGTAGATCTTATATATAAAAATTAATGTTTGTATGTTTGTTCATATGACAGAGTCAATCCGTGTTAATTCATGTAAAATGGTTAAATGAAATTAAGAAAAAATCATGTGCAACTCTCGACTGGGTCTGTATTCTGTGTTTTGCGCCCCAAGCCGAATTGCGCCCGTAACGGGCGCCTGCTTTGCCACGCCCTTCTTACGGCCCTGATACCCTAAATCCTCCATCCCTGAGAAAATTGTCTCACAAAACAAATTTCGCACACGAATAATGCTTGTGTTGATATAATTATCTTCTTGGATACACGCTCAATAACTCATCAAAGTTTCATCGCAATCGGATGAACGGTATCGGATGAATCGGATAAATGTATTCGGAACAAACATACTTCCCGCACGCTGACATTTATTTTTATATATATATAGATAGATTTATTAACAGATCTCAAAACTTACTCTCTACAACATATTGGAACGTATTTTATATTTGTACAAAGTCGCACAATTTTGTCAAAAGTAACAGAAAATGACATACCTTTCTACATTCGATGAGCTGCAGAGCTATGAAAAATCCCAACGTCCAAAAATGGCACTTCATCTTCTTCATTTCTTCTCCGACTCCACTATATCACATCATTCGGGCACGCCGATTCCGAAGAATGACATTGTATTTTTGGCACTTTTTCGCGAAAAGAAGTTCATCACAGTTCACGATCGTTAATAAATCTACACCTCACATTCTGGATATTTTTTATCGGCACTGCTTCTCCATCCCGATATAAATACATCCTCGATCGTATTTTCTATCTCCACGGTTGGCTAAAAAAGTTCACATTATTTATGGTACAGCCACACGTTTGTTAGTCTCGCTGTGTAATTGAAAAATTTCACACTTTAATATGAGGAAGATAGAGGCGTTTTGGACTTTTTTTTTAATGTATCACGATTTTATTGCCCGATGAAGCAGCGATTCCGTGTGCAAGGATCGCTACTATGCGATATTAAATCTTTGGATCTGTATTAATGTGGCTTTTATGGTATAATTTGAATAGATTTGCCTAGATTAATATGGAGGATGCTGTGAAAAAAACAAGTCTTTGGTCGCCTTGTGTTGCAAAATAGAGCTTACGGTCGGCTAAAATTTACAAAAAGGACTGTGACCGATCATCATACGTTCATAGGCTCATTCGGCTCCATTGTTCTATTTGCGAGTATTAAATGTCAATATGACGATAGAATGCTTCAAATTTCAAAATGTATTTCCAGAGCCAAATTGTATGACGACTAGGGCACATTCAAAAGGTCGTCGTTGATGCGTCATGTTATTTATTAGATGCAGATAATAAGATATGATTTATGAATCATTAACATTATATTTCAATCAACACGCAATTAATCGGCGATACTTAACCCGCTTAGTGCTGGACAACGATATGTCGTGGTAGTCAGCATTTGCGAAAAGAGCCAACAACGATATATCGTTGACGATATACTATTCGCATCATAGAATCAACAGAAAACATTATAAAAAGATCAATTTTAACCAAAAAAATGTTTGTTTGTTTGAAAAATTAATCTAAAGAACGATGAAAAATATTGGGATGTGGTCAACCAAAAATATTGTTAAAGAGGGGGTCCACGAAAAAATATCAAACTATGACCAAACGATATTTCTTTTTACGTATATAAGGTATAGAAAAGGAAATAATTGATTTTTTCATTTTATCTTATAGATTTTATTTAAAACCCGTTGATTAGTAATCACGCATATATGCGTTCAGACTCGAATGATTCAGAAAGATAAACGCTCAGTAGACATGTTCGGTTATGGCGTCCAATTGCGATGCGCTCGTTCGTAATATCAGCGGTCCGAAAAGCGGACCGGTTGGACATGAAGTCTTTTTGGCCGCTTCGTCCTTGGGCCTTCTTTGATTTGTACGATCACGGAAGATACCTCAGAAGCTAATTTACATAAGTGGCTCGCGCCAAAGCTCAGACGAATCCAAACCTCTATCCAGACGTTTGTCTTGCATAGCAATTGTTGCAGATCGAAAAGGGTTGATTTTTCAATCATGATTTTCATTTAGAGGTTTTTCTTTAATATCTTTATGACCTGTGGCATTTTTTTGATCTACTATATAAAATTCCGTGAGGAAAAATGAAACATTTAAACAATAAACAATTACATTCGAATTGCAGACTCCATTTTTTGGCCAAAATCTAATGTAATTTTTAAAAGCACTTGAGAGATTGAGCGATGGCCAAGTTCTTAATGATGCTTTTTTATGACTTCAAGAGGAGTTATCGTCGTAAGTTACAAACAGCAAATGTTGAACTTTTAGAAAAGGTCAAAGACAATATTCTGTCCTAGCATTTCTGGCATTCCACCCACAATGTGTTACTTCTTCGCGACAGCGGATTCCTTCCGCGTCCATAAAGAAACAAACATTGAAGAAACTCCAATAAACATCAAGCTCTATTTTATATCATAGTCATCTTGTGATTTAGAAGATGGTAAGATGAAGATGGCAAAATTCGTGCAAAATCATACTATTTCTGGGATTTCTTTTTCAAAGTAGTGATATACAAAATACAAATGGATTATCTTATTTTTCTACGTAGTTGCCTTCATTACAAAAAAAAATTAAATCAATCAAACACTTGATTTGACGCCTTCGTTTATGACAAAACGAATAATTACGTGTTGCGCAACAGAGGATGCTACTTTTCGTCTTTTTTCTTCAATGACGGGATCAAAAAGCTTTCTATCTGATAGAGAAAAAATATGAATGAATGAAGGGAAACATGAAGAAGAATAAGATACTCCATTTGTATTTTTATACATCACTAATAAATTTGTATAGCAAAATTCCGGGTTATATTTGAATAATTTTTCAGCGTTTCCTATGGAAATGAAAACGACAGAGAATATGATAAATTCAATAATTTATGAATTACATGTATAATATAATATTTTTTGACAAAATGGGAGACTATTATTGAAGATTTCACGAACCGGCACGCCGCACCGGTTCGCTTCAACCCATTTCGAACCCTGCACAATATTCACTTATCAAAAAAAAATAGTCATCGGAAAGATCGTCTTTGTTGATGCAAAAAGAAGAACAATTTGAATTTGTGCCTTTGTCATAAAACATTGACTGATTGGAAGATTTGAAGGGCGCCAGACATACCGAACTATAATGACATCCTAATACACCAATTGACTAGAAAGATAAGATCAGACATAGCTGTCGCCTTGCCACTCTACATTTTGGACATTGGACGATCTATGTACTTGGACTCTCCCACGAAATCCAGTACCTTTTCCGGATCTTCGATTCCGACCATCCAAGTTCAGGGATCCTGCTTCGTTATCCATAATTAATATTCATCGCATGTTGGCATTAAGGCAGCTGCTTCAATAAGTGGTCGTCTAGACAAGTTTTGACATACGCCAATTGGTGAATATTGATGATTATTGGTGATGTACCCAGATAAGAGTTGAAATATTACCTGTAAGTTCGCATTTAACATTTTAAGCAATGTGAACTAACGCTGAGTAGGTAAAGTCCTCAACGACGGCACGTTTTTATTGAAAATGGTGTGCAGATCAGAATTGTCGAATCGACAAATTAATCACGTCTGATCGATCGGTTTTCAATTCAGATGAATCCGATGATGGAAAAAAAATCATTGGAAAATTTTTAATGATGTTGCTGCACTACAATGTATGCCCCATCCGAGGAATCATATTATAAGCAGATCGTTAAAAAATAAGATTGATGAGTCAATTGAACAGTATTGCTTCTGCATACATGAAATATAATTAATGTGCACATTTGTTTGTTTGTAAATTTGTAAAAAATTAGCCCTATGTATAGAGCGCGGCAGGGAAACTACCTTATTTAAAAAATGAATAGCACAAATAGTATAGGTGATATCAGGTTAATTATTTTTACCATGTTACAGATACACATTTAAAGACAATCTTATATATGATCTTTAGGTCACGTTCTTTCAAATGAGTGCCAACCCACCCTTCTCGGAATAATTATCGCTTTAGGGTGCGCGTTTCAAATAAGGAAGTTTCCCTGCCGCACTTGTATTTGTAGTCTGTATCAATTGAGATTTATAGTTGTTGAAGCAAATAAATATAAATTTGAACTTGTTTTGGATTGTAAAAATAAAATTCTGATATTAATCAATCAGAACATATATTAGATTGTCAAAAGTTCGCTAATATTTAACAAAATCAAAACATAAATGCGCTAATATATTTTTACAATTCATAATTACCAGGGCAATTCAAATATAACCCGGAATATTACTTTGCAAATAGAGTATCTTATTTTTCTACATTATTAGATTTTTACCATTGCATAGGAAGCTTTTTGATCCTGTCACCGAAGAAAGAAGGCGAGAAGTAGCATTCTGTGTTGCGCAACGTAAAGGTTTGAAAGTAAAGAAACTATCTACTGAAAAAGTGATGACTACTGTATTTTGGAACTCGAAACGTATTTTATTGATTGATTTTCTACATGAACTCACCCAATTCTACTCGGAACACCCACTTTACAGTCCAGACTAGGGACTCCAACTCTGAGCCAAAATTTCGATCCCGGGATCTCGGGACCGGGAATTTCGATAGCTTAAGAAATTATATTGATAAATTTGATCAAAAATTATTAATAAGTCCATTTTTTTGATATAAAAAATAGCTTGAAGGCCAAAGAATTTTATTTTTTTAAAAAAAGATAAAAATAAAATTAAAAAATAGATAAATAAAACACTAAAAAATTCAAATATTCCAGAAGTAATATTAAAGCATCGAATGTTTCGTCATTTAGTCTGGATTCCTTTCTGCTGAGACACGGACTGAAACTCGCAAAATTCCCGATTTCTCGGCAAATTATTTATTTCCGTCGCTGCAGATGAATATTTAAATACTATAATACTTTGATGTGATTCGTAATTATGTTGTGGAGGAATACAAAAATTCTGAACCCCGTATCTATTATAATTCATATCGATATTCCCATTATTAGAGTCGAGGTGTAGTAAATACATCATCGGTAGGGAAAGGTTAACATAGCAATTTGAAAAACATATATGTAGTGTATATATGTATACATAGATTAGACAGTTACTGCCCCTAGGCGTCGCCTAAAACTGTCCGGGATCCCGGGATTGGATTCCTCAGTCCAGCCTTGGCCCCGTGTGACTACCATATGTTTAGTCCATTGAAAGAGACATTAGGAGAGCAACGATTTCAAGACGACGCTACGGTCGAGCAATACGTGCGCAACTGGTTTTCCGAGCAGCCGCCGTCAAGAGGATCAAGAGGCTTCTTATCCGATGGAATAATTGTATTTCTAATGAAGTGAACTATATAGAAAAATAAGATACTTCATTTGTATTTAATATATCACTAATACATATGTACATCAAAATTCCGGGTTATATTTGAATCGCCCTCGTATTTCTACAAAAATGATTCAAGAATCTGAATGTGTAGAAGATGCTAAGTTTTTTTCAGTGGGTGGTATTAAATAATTAAGAATAACTAAATTAACCCTTTGAATTCTAAGCAACGATATATCGACGACAGTGAAACTAACAAGGACTGCAAACAACGATTGTTATTATCCGTATTAGCCGAAGGATTAACACAATTATTAGCCCAAACTATCTGAAAAGTTTGATATTATCGATAGCTTTACTTTCAATCACTTTAATCGATGGCATTTGAAAAATCGACAATTCCCAGATGACGATAGAAATCTGTTTGCCATAATTAATACTTACCCAACTGTTGTGAATTACGCGACACTCAAAAGGTTAAGTGCCACTAAAAATAATTTCATCTGATGAAATTTAAAGATTTAACACTGTCTCTTTGTAGCACCGCAATTCAGAGAAGATTGAAGTAAATTAGTTGTGTTCGCGGGTTATGAAAGAGATAATTTTGAACAATTATGCAAAGTGATATACGTATTAAACGTACGCCCGGGGCTCAGCATTCCTTGGACATCTAAATTTTAATCGACCTGATGAATCATTTTAGAATTTATGCATGAAATGCGAAACGCTGAAGTTTGCAGATTTGAGGTCGGAATTCGATGTTGGATCTATGAATGTCGAGATTGAATATTTCGAGATGATTCATATGAAGCAATGATATGCTAACTAATAAGCTCTTAGCCCTTAAAAGAGGTAAGACACAATGCTGTGTCCGAGTTCCAGTGATTCATAAGGAGCATTCTTGCACGTTGAGCTCAGAGACAGACAGAGACGGATAATGTCTTGCACGATGAGTTTAGAGAAAAAAAGAGACGGATAGAGTATCTTGCAGGTCGGAGATTCTGAATGGGAGACAAAGACGTAGATAATATCTTGCGTGTTTCCTCTCTCCCGTAAACGGAGTTCAACCATCGCATTGCGGGCGCATCTTTCCTCTCCCCGTCCTCACGCGGCCCCGCTTCACATCACCAGGCCAATATGCGCCAACATGGCGCATACAAACAATGCTTGTTCTTATTTATAAATGCTCACTGAGGTGCACCCAATAACTCATCAAAGTCTCATCGCAATCGGATGATGAAATAGATTTGAATACGAATTTTTCTACAATATTCATCATGCTTAAAATATCCGATAACAAGTGATTCTTGGCTTAGTATTGGTATAGTGGGTTAGATCCTGGAATTTTGTTATAGAAGATTTGGATTTAAATCCAGATTGTGAAAAAAATAACCCTATCCATTGAGTTGGGAAGATCATATTGAATACCAATAATTAAAGTGCCATTTTGTTTACTCATAATGTCACCAAGTGATTGCCGAAATGTATAACAATTTTTGGGACCTGTAAATAAATATTATATAAATGTCTTACGAGACTAAAACTATGTTGTAGCTGCTTATCTTCTAATATATAAAAATGAATTGGGTTTTGTTCGTTCGAAATGCGCTGCCATACCGTTCATCGAATTGCGATAAAACTTCGTCTACTTGTTGCTAAGGATTCCGCAAGTAACATAGGCATAGTCTAATATATAAAAATCAATGTTTGTTTGTCCGTATTTAATGCGCTGCCATATCGTTCATTCGATTGCGATAAAACTTCGCCAACTTATTGTTTACGCTTTCTCAAATAATATAGGTATAGTACAATTAATTTACAGTAGATCTTATATTAAAAAATCAATGTTTATGTGTTTGTTCATATTTATAAAAAAAAAAAATTTCATTATTTCTGTCATTCCTAATTAATCAATATAACCCTTTCAAATTTCAAACGATATTTCTAGAATTATTACTTCTGTGGCAGCATCGCGCCGGGTATCAGCTATTAATACATATTATATATACTTAATAGTGCAATACTTTAAACGAATTTATTTGACTCCCAACCTGTTAGATCATGTATCCCGGGATTAGTAAACGTAATCCCGGAAAATTCGGGATTGAAATTTTTATATAACAGAAATCGTATACCTCACCAGAACGATAAAGGCTATTGAAACGAGACATTCCTGGCGAAATCTGGACGCGTGGAAACAGCGGCGTAACTACTAATTGGTGAACTTGAGGGGTAGTAACTGTCTAATCTATGTATACATATATACACTACATATATTTTTTTCAAATTTTTATATTAACCTTTCCTTACCGGTGATGTATTTACTACACCTCGACTCTAATAATAGGAATATCGATATGAAATATAATAGATACGGGCTTCAGAATTTTTGTATTCCTCCGTAATATAATTACGAATCACATCAAAGTATTATGGTATATAAGTATTCATCTGCAGCGACGGAAATAAATAATTTGTCGAGAAATCGGGAATTTTGCGAGTTTTAGTTCGTGTTTCAGCAGAATGGAATTTTATTCCAATCACATTGATGGTGTTATACGAAAATGGAGGCTCACGCGGTCATCAATTCGAACTAGCGTTTAAATATCTGATGACTGATATCCTCCAATGTGGAGGCTGAGCGTGCATTTTCAGCAGCAGGTTGCCTGGCTTCTAAAATCAGATCCAGACTAAATGACGAAACGCTCGATGCTTTAATGTTAATTTTCATATACGACACCCATATTTTTCATTCTTAAATTGAATATTGTACTAAGTGAGCCATCGTTTAATGTGGAATGGATCGCCAGGCTTTCAGATCAGCAATAAACAACCATGGGTTTTAAAATCACTGTCGAATTTGGAATTAATTATTAGACCGCGGGTCTAGGATCGGCGCCAATGCCAAAGGTAAACAAACTTCTATTGAAATCCCGTGGTGTCTCGAATCTCGACACTTTCAAGGTGTGCTGTTGACCTTCGGCATAGTCACTAGAGAAATAATTCTTCATGGATATTAGGAGCTCTTGTGAAATCCGCCGATTTATAAATCCACAATGCATTGGAGGCGAGAGATCTTCGATTCTTCGGGGTCCAGCTGCAGCGCTCGGCGATTGCGACCGCGGAAATTTCTGAATTGCGGATCGCCCCGGACAAAATATTATCGTCTGAAGAATTCTATCGACGATCGATGAAAGATCGAAGAACTTAGAACGAATGGAACCGATCGAATCTGCTCGGGATCGATCCGCCTATTGAAGATGACTAAACGACGATGCAATCTCTCAAATGGACAAGCGATGACGATTGAGTTACGCGTAATCGTGTTTTTATTTTTGACAAACGACCCAATTATTACATACGAATTTAAGTACAAATAATTCTATGAAATTGGTGAACAGCTGATAATGGATGACCTCGTTTAAGAAAATTTGACCGATAAAAGCGGCTATTCGTATTCAATCGAACGGTTTTTATGGACGCATTGGAGACTCAAAAACGATTCGCGCTACTATCGTAATTTTGTAAGATTCGTTCCAATATTGTCGGCGAGGGCGTTCTCATGGACACACAGATTATTATGAGCGGAAAATTCATGAATCGGGAATGTTTCATGCATCGACGATTGATTGCATTGCAAATTTTTCATCCGGAGCGGGGTACGAATAAGCAGAGCCGTAACTAGGGTATAAAGCGCCCGTGGCAAATATCTAACACAACGCCTCCCCTCCCCCACCCCGAAATCCAATTTATTTAAAAAAGTTAACTAATACTATTATAATGTATGTTTTAAAATAATACACAAAGACAGTCCAAAAAAACCCGACCTAACGTATAGATGGCGGGTTACTGTTGTAAAAAATACTGTGATAGAAAGTATCCAGAAGCTATGTTGCATCCGTGATCGTACAGATCAGAGAAAATGCCGCAAAAGGCCCTAAAAGAAGGGGGAGTGGCCATAAGGTTTGTATGCTCAATCGGTCCGCTTTTCGGACCGCTGATATAACATGTGAGCGGTTCGTGATCGGATGCCATACACGAACATAGCGATAATGAAGAAAAGAAGATTAGACAACTTAGCATATATAATAAAAACGGACAGAGTCAATCAGTGTTGATTCATGTAAAGTAGAAAGGTTGAGGAAAATAAAAACCATGCACAACTCTCGACCGGGTCGGTAGTCTGCGTTTTGCGCCCCAAGCCCAGTTGCACCCGTGGCGGGCGCCTGCTTTGCCACGCCCTAGTTACGACCCTGCGAATAAGTCCCAAAATTCAGGACTTAGAACCGAAACTGAACCGTAAACCGATAACCAATTAAACCGTTATTTTGCCGGAATGAACCCCGAAACTGAAGCGATTTGAAAATATAGTTTTTTTTTCGGTTCACAGCATTCTTATGCAGAATTTATTTGAAATTACTTCAGATAATATTTTCATCAATCCAATTTTCAGCTTTCTCAGATAGGAACTCCAAGATTTAAATTTGTCTCCTAGTGCTCTATACTCCAATCTGGGACTCATAAACTTCCAGCTAATAAGCATCATGTTAATATCCTATAAATTATAACACTACAAACAGTCAACCCTTCTATAGTATCATGATAGGGATCACGCTATATAAAGTTAAGACATCCATACAAAATTTGGGATTGGGTTTTTCAATTATATTTTTCGATTTGCAGCACATCAAGAGCAAATCAAATATTTACCAATATTTAAGAATATATTCAATAAATTTCAAGTCGATATAAAAGAAATTCGCTAAGTTATGGGCCAACGAGGAAAAGCTGCGCTACTTTTTCCAAGCTCATGGAAGTGCTCCTACATGTCCTAGATGAGAATTATTTATGAAATTTGGTAGGCATATGCACAATAAACGTTTTCATCGTATAGGCTACAATTATATAATAATATTCAAAAGTTTTTATTCAATTAACAAAAAACTACAAAAAAATATTGATAAAAACACAAACTTTTTTTCGATCGCTCACAATTTTTTTATTTTCCAATATTTCTTCTTAATTATAGTCTAATTTATAGACAATATTATACAAAGTAAAAATATACTTAATATTTTTGTTATAAATCACTTGTTTAGGACTTAGGACTTCCATGATGAAGAATGTCATCGCTCGCGCACCAACATACGTGGCTTTCACTCTCAACTCTCATCACCATAATTTATTAAACTTTAAAAAATATATTTAAAATATCTCTGGAAAGTATTCATACACAGAATACGTTATAGAAGAGATTGCTATATGAGAAGATCGCCACAAACGCTATAGAAAAAAAACTCCATATAAGTGGATGCTATAAAAGGGTTGACTGTATTTCTAGTTTTTAATATTATAGCTGTCTCTATATGATAACTTTAAAATTCAAGACATTTTTAAGAAAGATACTTTATAAATAAATCCTGAATAATTAAAAAAAATAAAAATGAATATTTCGGAGCTGAATCAAAAACCGAAAAAACCGTTATTTGATGATAAAATAACGCTTCGAAGGCCTGCCAAAAACATTAACATGATGACATGATATATCCCAAATTTGTTTATTAGCCATCATTGAATGATCGGTCGTCGATTAAATTATTAGCCTTCGATTTGCGTATAGTCATCTTATGGTTTTTATTTTTCCGCGTATCGAAAAATCGGCAATTGAAAGATTTATCGACGTTTATGTTTATCGGAACAAATTGAATGTGTGAAAACAATAAACGCGGAAGGCGAGACCACATTGTATTAACAAATCTATCTTGTACGGCTTAAACGGTATATTAAAAAAATGATTCAAAATACAATGAATCAACGTTACGTCATTTGGTGCTACCAGCTTCATTCATTTCCATTATTGTACTTGTGGAAGTCATTTTTTTTGATATTCGATTTGTACTTTGTGTGGGAGGTTTGTTCTCTTGTGAAATCGATGCAGACGGAATGAAATAGTCCATATTTGAACTAAAATTTGTATGAATTGTGAGAAGCAACCATTACATCAGTAGTAAGCCTATTTTATTATATATTACACAACACACAGCACAATCTTTCAGCTGACAATTTCCGTTAACAAACGAGATAAAAACAAGTTTAAGTCTGACGTCTGTCTGCTGTTTACAGTCATTTTTTTCAAAATCGAAGATCGTCAGCCTTAAAAATAGTAAATATTACATAGTATCACATGAAGATTTTGAATTTCAGTTAATCAAAGATCGACAGCAATTGGAAAAGGTACTATAATCTTCAGTTGTCCTTAAATGTTGAGTCATTTTTGCTTACTTTTTCTTGCTAAAAGATCTGTTGATCCAACTGGTCCGCTTTTCGAACCGCTGACATGATAAATGAACGTCTCGCGATACCCGAACATGTTTACAGAACGATTACGAACTCTCATTACAAAGCGAAAAAGACATTCAGGGCTTATGCCGGCTGGATCGACCCAATGTTTAAGCAAAGACGAAGAATCTTCTTCGTCATCAATCTTATTCAACAGATCTCCCTCCAACAGGCTCTTATCTTTTTCGCCACTTACAGTGCTTTTTAATGAATAAACATTTCGAAACTAGGACGAGGGAATTCAAGGATTAGAAGTTATTAGTTATATTGAGCCAACTTTTATAAAAATAGATTAATCCTTATTTGCAAAATCCGAACGTTCATGTGTAACGCCCCAATAATATGATGCAAGATGCTTGAATTACAAAATCACAGGACTATCTACAAATATTGTCTTTTAATTGATACATTAAAATGTATATTCTTGTATCTTTTTGTACAGTTGGGAGTATTTTTTGTTATCGATAGACGGGGAAGAATCGATCCAATTTTTTTTCCTGTGGAATTCTTCATCGTCCAGCATTGGGAGCGCAATTAAAAATCCGCAGACGGAGTTGTGGGAATCGTGAATGTCCCGTTTTAATGCGAAAAGTGCGAATATTTGATGTTGCAATTGTCGGACGTAATTAGGAAATGGGCAATTGGCGCGTTTGACACATCTATTTATTTTTAGTGGGTCACAAAGTCGAATCGAAAAATGGATCCAAAATCGCGTTTGAATATTCGAGCCTTTCGTTTGACCCGTTGATATATTTATGTTAGATTCGTGTGAAACTTTTTAGGCCCTATTTGTTAGAGATATTTTTAGCTAAAAGTGTGTTGTGTAATATATAATAAAATAGGCGTGTCACACAGCACGCATCGTTCCATGCTATGTCTATTTTTCATCCGTTCCGCATTCTATTTAATTTTCAATCCCGGACAGTTTTAGGTCCTCAAGAATCCCGGGATTGGTAAACGTAATCCCGAAAAATTCGGGATTGAAATTTTTATCCAACAGAAATCGTACACTTCACCAGCACGACGAAGGCTACTAAATCGAGATTCCCGCTGAAATCTGGACGCTTAGAAACAGTGGCGTAAGTACTAATTGGCGAGCTTAGGCGATGTCTAGGGACAGTAACTGTCTCTAATCTATGTATACATATATGTTTTTCAGTTTGTTATATTAACCTTTCCCTACCGGTGATGTATTTACTACACCTTGACTCTAATAATGGGAATATCGATATGAAATATAATAGATACGGAGTTCAGAATTTTTGTGTTCCTCCGTAATATAATTACGAATTACATCAAAGTATTATAGTATATAAATATTCATCTGCAGCGACAGAAATAAATAATTTGTCGGGAAATCGGGAATTTTGCAAGTTTTAGTCCGTGTCTCAGCAGAAAGGAATTTTATCAGTCACATTGATGGTATTATACGAAAATGGGGGCTCACGCGGTCATCAACATGAACTAGCATTTAAATATCTGATGAGGTTACCTCCTTTTTTGAAATTGTAAGTCGTAATAAAAAAATCATGTTTTGTAAATTTTGTAAATAAAAACATAAATTATTTCATAGATTAAAACAATCGGCAAAGACTTTTCAATACACCCAACATTTGAAGTGTTGAATTAAAATTCGATTCAATCTTATTAGGCATATCCTCGACTAATCAATGGGGAAAAAATGTTTTCGAAACAAGTCTTCAATCGGCAAAAAATATCATATATAATCATAATGTGACAAGTCATCGATGCGAATATTCATATCGCGTTTCTCATGCCATAAAATATAGGTAGCTAATGAGACTCGATGATACCGGATTATTTTGGAAAAATTGATGTCGAACATAAAAAGCATACAAAATCGATTAAAATCATTAAATATCATGTTACGATTGCCTGTCTGAAGAATGACATGGTACATTGGACGTTGTTGATTTTTTGAATTTGCTCTATAGACTATGGCATTTAAATGCTTAAAATTCAATAGCCATGCATACAATTCATCCCAGAAATCCCACAGGATAATATTAACGCACCCATGTAAATAAATTCGAATTACCTGATCAGCACTCAATACAAATGTGATCTTAAACAATATGCATAAACATATGATTTTTGATGGATAAATCGGCGCAACGATGATGCAATCGTAAATATGCCGAGATTACTATATATTGTCACTTTTTTAATTGAATCTATCGATTACGATGATTGTTTTTCGTCGTTTCTATATGTCGACATATGAGACACTTCACTCACGAAATCGGTACTAACTCAACGATGGACAGATACAAACTGATCCTCACGTGCTGTTTACATTTGCTTTTATCTCACTTTCCAATGGTAGAGAGAGATGGAGATACGAGTATGGAATCTACAAACGGGCCTCTATCGCCATCTATGCACTGGAAATTAAGTTTGGACAAAATGCATGCAAATAATCAGGATACAGGAAAAAATTAAGCCTATTGATCCTTGTAAAAGCTCGAAAGAATTACAAAACAACATTGATGCAAAATCGACATGATGTCAATCAGGGCGTTTCAGAGAAAATGTAAGCCCTGGGCCAAATATTTTAGAGACCCTAAAAAAATTAAATTGTGGACAGAATAGTAAAATTTCATTTAAAGTATTAAATCTGTCGGATTTAGCACTTGTGAGGCCCGTGGCGCAATTCAAGTTTGAGGCCTCCCAGACCCATTTGGTTTTTCAGCCAGAGACAAATTCTAACATTCGGCCCTCAATATGAGAGGTTTCCTATTGCGATTTTTCTATTACGCGGCATGTAGGCCAGATAACTGTATTTCGCAATAAACTAAAGACAACAATATTTTCGATCGATTGTAAAATTTAAACAACCCACCCGATCAGTCTTCTTCGGACAACTTCGCTTTGTAATGAGAGTTCGTAATCGTTCTGTAGACATGTTCAGGTATGGCATCCGATCGCGAGGCGCTCATTCGTCATATCAGCGATCCGAAAAGTGGACCGGTTGGACACATAGACCTTGCGGCTACTACTCCGTCCCTTTTAAGGCTTTTTGCGACATTTTCTATGATATGTACGACCATGGAGGCTCCCTCAGAGGTTAACTTACACATTAGCTAGGATTTGATATTGGTTGCACTGAGACTTTTCAAATAAAAGTATTGTATCACAGAACGAAAAAAATTGCACTTTTTTGCGGCCAACCCACCTTTTCAAAATAACTATCGCTTCAGGGCGCGTGTTTCAAATAAGGAAGTTTCCCTGCCGCACTCTGTATGAATAATTAATTGAATTTAGAACTAATAGTATACACTTAGGTCTGTTTTTATGCGATAGATACGTTCCACGGGGAGTCGCATATAAAAAGACTCGAACTATATAGAAAACTGAGGGATAGGTTCCTTTATTTTTAAAAACCGCATAACTTCAAATCAATGTGATAGAATGTACCAAAAATCGCATAAAAAAGATTTATAAAAAAATCATACAAATAAAAACAATAAAATTTCATCATCCTTCTGTTTTAACCATTAATTATTTTTTCGCAGTTCGTGATATGGAGACTCTTAATAATAGGGAATATGGAGATGAAATATAATAGATAGGTTCAGAATTCTTCAAAATTTCATATGGTGTACCAAATACATATCATGGTGGCGTGGGTGTTTTTTAGCACGGAAAGGTTAAGCTTGTATTGAAATTTGAATTCTGTTTGCTCCTTATGAGTTCATGAAACAGAACAGCTTTTTTCTTAATTAAATATCCATATATGGGAAATCGTTTTTGAGATGAGATCTACAATTCAAATTACAAGTACTTTTACTGTTTTTTCCAATAAAGAATCTCTTGAATACGATGTAAATTTTGTGCCATTGATGATTAATTTTCTGATGGCGACTTCATTTTTCTTGATTGCTCTTATGGTCGATTCCCCCAGGTTGAGAGATTTGCTTATCTCGGTAGGATTTTGTCCATTTGCCAAGTAATCCAAAATTGCCGGTTTCTTTGCCAATCAAAAGACTGGCAATTTTGCCCTATATTCACATCACCCTATACATATGTACTAGTGTTAATTTTAGATTTTTTTAATAAAAAAAAGCTGTGTTCTCTATAGAAAAATGAAGGATAGGTTCCATTATATTTTGAAAACTGCATAACTTCAAAATCGCATAAAAAAGATCAGCATAAAAACAGACCCAAGTGTATAATTAATTAAATGAAAGATCTTATGAATCTCATTGATAAGGTATTTGTATCCTTTCCCCCTCCACACTTAGAATCAATTAGCTCATACATATATTAAAAATTATAAGTATATGATAAGTATATTAAAACTTAGAATTAAACTATGCCTATGTTACTCGCGCAATCCTTAGCAATAAGTGGACGAAGTTTTATCGCAATCTGATGAACGGTATGGCAGCGCATTACATACGAAAAAACAGATATCAGTAAAATCTTCATAAATCGAAAGGTGTGAAGTCTGAAAAATGCAAATGCAATATATTCAGTGGATCAGATCATCGATCAAGGTCAGCCAAGTGATATAAATTAAGACCGCTAATCGATGCGCATTTGGATACGATAAATTTAAGTATATACATATATTTGTATTATATTTAACCTTTAACTTAGGATATTTTTTAATCGCCTGCATTCCCCAACAAGTGGACACAAAATAGCTGTAAATATAATACAGAATAAAAAACCTGTTCTTGAAAAATTAAAAAGAATCTAATATAAATACTGTCATATTTTGAAATGCATTCAAATGTTAAACATAAAATATGTATATGAGCAAGTATTGTCGTTTTGTTAAATTGACGTAAATTGATAAATTCAGAATTAAATATACATATCTGTATATAAAGAATACCTGACTTTCACCTATTTGTTTCAGCTTTGTCTATTTTTTCCAGTTTGCTTCCAGTCAGTCTTCCAGCCGAAGTTCGAATACCCTTTACCCCTGGCTAATACAATTAGACTATCACCTTTTTGCGGCCTAACCATATTTGACTACTCCTAACTACTATGCTTATACGAGTTTATGTATTTTAACTATTTGCCACTTGACTAATTATTTACAGATTAAATACTCTTTTAACAGCAAGCTGATACTCAGTTTATCTACTATTCATTGCTACATTTACAAATCATGACTTGCTTGTCACTCGCTATCTCTTACATAGTTGAACCTACCCAACAATATGGAGCATTATGAACCTTACCGGTTCGGAGCCAAGAAGCTTTAGGGGCAGAACAAGGACAAGAAGAACACCAAATAGACGGCCTTGAGGAGAGGCATATGAAGAACTTCACTTTGCAACATTAACAGCATTGTCTTCCTTCAGTTCCGTGTCTCCAGATAAGAGTTAAGTTAGACCTTGTTTATCACCCCCGGTACAAATTGTAGGAAAGGACCGTAGTACAAATTCGAACACAATCGCAGGATTATTGACGGGACATGTCTTCTTTTCCATTGACTTCACTAATTAAAAAATCGAATAAAACACGTCAGCATGTGTGAGATAAAAACATGTTTTAAAAATGTACCATTTATTGATTAAAATTATTGAATACAAAAAAATTCAATCCAAATTGTGGAAAAAAGTCTTACAGAAACGTATTATTAAAAGCTGACACTTTTACGGATAAGAGTCCAGCCTGTAGATGTTGTATTATCGTAAAGCACGGAAAAAATAACACGTAATACTGGATATTATATTTAAAATAATTTAAGAATCTGATTCTAACTTAGTAATATACTCCTTAATATCCTCTTCTCCCAAGATTCTGAAAAAAAAAAAAAACATTTTGTTGAATATTTCGATTAAAAGTTGATTTAAAATTCAAGTTAAGTATAAGATATTATTTTTCTACCTCAAAGAACCCGATTTAGCAACACAGACTTCAAAATCTTTGTCCTTAAAATCCGCAGAAAGTACAGTCCTTAAGCAATCAATAAGAATTGTAACAGCTTTATCTTCATCGATGTCTTCAGAATTCTCTTTTTTGAGTCGTTTCTCGAGAAAACCATTCGCCTCGTTTTGTTTAGCACCAACTGCCATAGCGTAACAACCACAATAATATCCCGCCGGATCAATCTTGTAAACACGTGGTCCGAGTATACTATCAACGCCGACAAGCAACGGACCTAATACATATAAAAGGGCAAATTAATCTTATAAACTTCTCATTCACCAAGTCATCAATCAAGAGGAGACTTGAGGCAGAGTTCAATGATGCTAATAACTAAGTAAGACTGTGTTTGATTTGGTCCAAAGGTTTCATGAAGATCGAGATAATGGAGTGCCTATGTGGAGATCCGTTCGTGAACACAGATCATGACTATGTGATTGCAGACTATTTCGATGTGTCAGCAGTTCAAAATTTGGACCGGTTGGACACAGAAACCATATAGCTGCAGGGATTTGTTCTGGGGCCTACTCTGTGGAACATCCTCTACAACAGTCTGCTGACAACCAAGATGCCAAAAGGAGTAGAACTCATTGCCTTCGCGGATGATGTCGCACTGCTGGTGACAGCTCGGTATCCATGAGAAATGGAGGTGACAGGCAACGAAGCCCTTGCCAGAATCAACGCATGGATGCGGAAAAATCACCTGCAGCTGGTAGCAGAAAAAAGGGAGGCTATGATCTGTAGCAGAAGGTAGGTCAAACAGCTCATTGTCAACGGTCACGAGAATGAATACAGCAAAACGCTGAGATACCTCGGGATCCTCGTGGACAACAAGCTGACCTTTAGCAAGCACATAGAAGTTGCACAGAAAGTAGCCAGCGAGCTACTTTGGAGGGCCAAAGTCGTGCAGAAGACGAATTATAAATGAGGTAATACACTCAATCCTTCTGTACAAAGCCCCAATATGGCATGAGTCGCTCAGACATGAAAACTATACCCAGGCTAGACTTCCAGGCAAAAAAAGAAAGCCTTGGATTACGAAGATCCCAAAAATCGCGGCGAACATGACCAGAAACTGAGGGAAGCCTGGCAACAGAGATGGGATTAGTTCAACAAGGGAAGATGGACCCACCGACTTATCGCGGTCGTAAGGTGGTGGAGGGCCCGAAAACATAGAGAAACGACCTACCGATTGACACAAGTGCTCACACGACATGGATTTTATGTTGTGTACTTGAAGAGGATCGGCAAGGAAACATCTGCAACATGCCACCACTGTCATGAGGAGGTTGATGATACGAAACACACCATCGATGTTTGTGAGGCTTGGACATCCCGGAGGAACACGCTTAAATAAGTACTCGGGGTAGCCGAGCCCAACGTCGAGAACATGGTCCACAGCATGATGGTTAGCAAAAAGAACTGAGACCTATGGCGAGATTACATTGAAGAAATCATGAGCGGCAAAGAGGGCAGCGAGAGAGAGAGACGCAGAGCTGCTCTCCAATACTAGTATAGGGTCAAATACAGCACCAAACTACCTGTCCCTCTGAAGCAATGTTATAATCTATACCGAGGGGAGAGAGAAGGACTAGGGAGGGGTTTAGTCAGTAAGAATCTGACACTACCCCGGGATCTAGCCCCAGAGTGTTTTATGCAAGATTCTTCTCCCACAGGAAAAAAAGGCTGACCTTCCAACTTTGATGAAGACGTTTCTGAAGGAAGATGGTCATCAGACAACATGAGAGTTGGCCGAAAATATGGTCTATGCCTCCAAGACCATCGCTAACATCTTTATTTAATGGGCTTTACTTAAAGACGTTGCCACACGACAGATTATGACAGATAAGCAACAATTTTATATAGAATTGTCACCGAGGATGAGAAGTGATGTCTTTACATTAATATAAAGCAAAGAAAAAAGTGGGCGGCATTAAGAAACACACCAAAGCAGAGAGTCAAGCAAGATCGGCTTCTCAAGAAGGAAATAATTTGCGTCTGGTGGAACTGTGAAGATGTGCTCTATTGGGAAATGCTGGAGAAGAACAAGACTGTCGACAAGGAATGGTATTTTGCCAAACTTTATCGCGTGGACGAAGCAATTCAGCAGAAAATTGATCGACCTTTTCACAACAATGCACTCCTGCACACCCCAAGCATCATCAAGGAGGCTCTGAATCATCTCAAATAGGAGATTCTACTGCATCCAACATACTCTCCAGATATTGCGCCAATGAATTATCATCTTTTCCGGTCCACATCGAATAAAAGAAGGATTATAACCTCCGCCAACGATGAAGACATCAAAAACTTACAATCAGAAGTTTTTCGACGAAACAGCATCAACAAGCTGGTCGATAGGTGGAACAGATATATTATTATTTTGTTCAATAAATCTTATAAGAAAAAACACGCAGGAATTTATCAGAAAACCAAATACAAAAAAATCTGAATAAAAAAAGCATACTCACTGCAACCGAGAGGGCGCATTTCAGCATTTTGTGTATACACTTGTGAAATATCACCCAACCGACGACTCAACACGTCAATCGGAATTTCAATCCCGTTTTTATAAAACCAATCAGCAGCTTCATAACGAGCTCTCTCCACCAAGCACATACTGTCAGCTATAAAAATATTCAATCATTTAATTTTTTTACTATAATAAAGCACTGTCTAATTTAAATATACAATGTCAAAAATTAAATTTACCCGACATCCCTGTCATAACGCATCCAATACTGTCTGTAATTTTATACATGCGAGTAACCGCCGAACTTTCAATGAGTTTATCAGGGATCTTTTTTACAGTGGCGCACGCTGCCACATCTCGTCCTCTGATTGCAACGGATGTTTGCCCACCTTGAGCGATAGCTTTGAAGGCATATTCTGAAATGTTAAAACAATAAACATGAATTGTAATATATCCACGAATAAAAACTATGCTTTACCAATTGATACATTTTAAGGTTATGTTAGTCCTATGACTAGATTAATCATTTAATTTAGCAAACCCACAATAGATTTCTTCGAGCACAGTTAATTGATATAATACTGGTTTTATTTGCAATAAAATGCTTCTAAAAAGATATTGGTTTCCATTAAGAAATTCGCATAATATTCCACATATTGATTACAAATTTGTATATTATCGAATAAAAAGCCTAATCAATAATAATGAATGAAAACAAGCATAAAGTATATCACTTAATATTCAAGATCCACAGTATATAGTCATTGATGTCAAACATAAAATTATAAAACAGAGTGACATTTGGATGACTAGTTGAAAAATGTTTTGCTTCCATTTTTTTAGTATTTATTGAGATTTCGGGGCATTAAATGATAGGGACATGAATTATGATGAAATGAACGATTATGATCCAATATGAACAAATAAATGCTTGTAATACTTAACGACCATGCAAGCTAGAATGTTTAGGGACCAAGTCTGCAGAAAAAGCTCCAAACGTAAATCTAACTCACCGACTTGATAAAGACGACCTTCTGGTGAGAATATAGTAATGTGGCGATCAAATCCTGCGCTGCTTCCTCGTGCCATGATAATAATTCCAAGTTACCGGCGACGACAGCGTTAACCGCAATCTACAATGTCATTCCAGTACTGCCAACGTCAATTATTTAACAAATCTATTACTGAGGGATAGACGGTGAACGAAATATTTCATTTTAATCACATATAATAATTATTCCAAATATAAATACACTTTTAAGAATTCTAAATTTCATATTTACGTTAATAATAATTTATTTTTTTATAAATAATTATTAAGACAATTTTTAATTTAAAATTCAATATAATTTTTTTTTAATAAATGACATCGTCTTTTAATTCAAAAATAAGAAGTTTTACTTTTGATAAATGCTGATTATTTTTTAATGTTTTTTAACGTAAAGGACTAAATTCTAGTATTTAATGTATTAAGACCAAATATAGGTTATAAATTTTGACACTTCACATTCACGAGTCAATCGGTTTAATAAAGTTGCATTTTTAATTCAAATTTAATTACTGTAAGTGTGAAATTCATTTTTCTAGATCATTTTAAATTTGTGTACGCCTGGGTAGATTTCTATTTAAAATATATTTCATAATTTATTGAATAAACTCTAAGATCATAGTGTCAAGTCGATGTGCTGATTATAAGTAAATGAATACGCCTTAGTATCTTTTTTAAAGAATAAATTAAATTGAAACACGGCTTCATTATGATTTATGGTTGAACGTAAATATGTAATGATTTTTATGGTATTGTTTAGATGTCGTCCGATGAAGATGACGGCGAGTTAGGCGGATCAGAACTCGGTACTCAGTCGTATTGGGACGATGCTTACACGTTGGAAATAAAAAACTTTAAAAGATCTGGTGATATCGGAGAAATATGGTTTGGAGAAGATAGTCTTATACGGGCCGTTCGATGGATAACTGACTGTCAATTAGTCGGTCAGAATGACTCTATAGTTGATATAGGTAATTATAGTAATAATATGCAATGTAATTCTCAATTTGACAACATTTTTGTAAACAAAATTTAAATGAAATATTGAAGGTTGTGGAAATGGAATGACACTATTAGAATTAGCACGAGAAGGATTTACAGATCTTACTGGTTTGGATTATTCAATACCTGGCATTCAGTTGGCTAGTGCTGTGTGTAAAGAAGAATTTCCTGATATTAAATTCAAGGTTTGTATTTGGGAATTGTAATTTATTATTAAATATTGTAACAATTACAACAAAACAGTTTTTTTTCATTTTTAGGTTTGCGATATTATAAATGATGAGATGGTCGAGTATAGTGAAAAATTTAAAATAGTGCATGATAAAGGCACATACGATGCCGTAAGCATAGATCCAGCAGATTCCAAGTCTAAGAGACGTATCTATATGAACAAAGTGAACCAGATCCTTTTAAATGATGGATATTTTGTTATAACGTCGTGCAATTGGACTGAGAGTGAATTGAAAGAACATTTTAAAGAAAAGTTTTCTGTCAAAAAGGTTATACCTTCGCCTACATTCAAATTTGGTGGCGTTGTTGGCAATGTTTGTACTCTCATGGTATTTGAAAAAAATAAAGATAAATAAAACATGTATGTTGTGCTCATTTCTATGCATAGTCCTGGAAGGAATTTTTAGTATGTAACGTGAAACGGGGACACTCTCAGGGCAGAATCTCCGGGCCGCTCCTCGTTTTTGCGTGTTCATTCTGCTTTAAAGTTGCGATAGAGCTGAGCGGTGAGATAGAGGTAGTCGGATGCCGATTGAAATGCTGTTATTTTAACTGTTCTCTTTATTATATTGAATCTGCACATATTAACAGCAGAACTGGTGTATTGCCTTAATGAAACAATACTTTCTTTTTAGACAAATATGGCCGGTTTTCCCGATTTCATCAATCAGAGGTTGCAATCAGTTCGCATAATACTCAACACTAATTGCTTTTCCTTTTTGAAGATCAATCAGTTCATTGTTTTGACTGTTCCTTTGTCTCAGGTGTGAAGTGATGGACCAATGTTTCATTTATGGCTATAAATCGACGAAAATACTCGACTCTATTGCTATAAAACATCGCCAAACACTCGATTAATACACCCTCATGATGCTGATTTTGTTCTATTGTGAACAAACACGGCACTCATCACACTTTCAGTCGACGGTCATTCAATACCATTTTGTAGATGTTATTCACCATTTCTGGCATGGTTATATCATTTGGTCAACCAGGTTGGGCACTTCATGAACTGCCCTCATATATCCCTGTGGACGACTTCTTCACGGAAGTTTCTTCTAAATCTCATGTGTATTTTAATAATAATGTTTACAAAATGATCATGCTGTTTTGTTATTTCAAATAGGTTAATTGATTGTTTCGCTGTTAGTATATTTGGTTTCCATGGACACGCTTGCAGTTACTCTTACAACTATAACAGGCTTGATTTACGTCATTTGATCATTCAAAATGACTGACAAGGAGTCTTTCAGTGAAAACGAAATATTTTTAGACTGTCTAAAAAATGACGCAATGTCCACAAAACAGAGAAACGATAATATAAAAAAGGTAATTGCTATTTAACTCAAAATCGATTGATAACCTAATATATTTTAGTGCGTTCAAATAGATACTGTGTAGTTATTTACTTCTCATTAGTAGAATCAGTCGTATTTATTGCATCACACCCGTTTTTTAAGGTTTCGTACACCTATTCAGCTACTGCGTTTATTAACCTATTCGGGTAATATTTTATAATCTTCATTCAAACATGCTTTCAAAACAATGTCACAACAAATGCAATTTCTGATTGTCTCATAAATACTTTAGAACGTCTGATAAACTTTATTATATACCCTCCATGCTTTATATTCAATACATAAAATATATTTTCTTTTGGAACAAAGTGGAGCGTATGGTATCATAAATACCACCTTTATTTATAACCCTACGTTTATGGACAGATACAGAGGACAGACAGTAAATAAATGGATTGGAGGGTCTTTAAGTATGACCCTCCAATTTATACTGCCATTGATCGAAAAACTAAACTGTAAATATATTGATGATTTCCTTCGTTTTAATGATTTCTAAATGACACGTTTTTTTAGAGACTGGACATAGTAAAGGCTAAATTGTTGTCTAGAGCAATTTATAGCCCTATAGAGGAAGCAAGGGCTATTGCTATACAGAAGTATAAAATGGAGCCATCTTTATTGGTCTACTCAAGAGAAAAAATATTTTAATGTATCAAATACTACAACTACCGGAACCAAATTATTACTTGTGTGGACATTTGTTGATTGAATATTACAATTGAAAAATAAATTTATATCAAGATTTTTAACAATCTTTCAATTAAAGGAATTAATTGTTTTACTGAAATTTTATTAATCGAGCTATAACAACCCAAAATGGTATATTATAACTTTGTATTCATATTATCTGAAAATGAACTTTTACTACACTCATATCTGTTTAACCTTTTGATAAGTATGCCCGCACTTGATGTGGTCAGCGCTTTATTTACAACGCGTTAATTGAATATATCTTATGACCAATACTTTTTCGATCCATGCTGATTGAGGATTCTAATTTAATATCATTGGGTTTTACACTTGATAATAAAATGTTAAAATTCAATTTAGTATAATACATTGGAAACTCACAATAAGATAGTTAAAATAAAACTAAACATTTTTCAATATTAGTTCCATTTTTTAATGAATCAAATAATTATTCAAAAGGTAGTTCATACTGAATTTTCTTTTTAAAAAAAAATATGGCAATCACATGTACTGCCATACAAATGTATGACAAAAAATTCAATATTTATTGATCAGTGACAAATATCTCATGAAATATAAATTAGACAGTTCATACAAAAATACAATTATATATTTATAAATATAAAATTACAAACATGATTCGTCATAAAAATAAGGCATTCTGTGATGTCTGTATACAGATTTAACGCGTTGGCGGACACGTCTGAATTATGCAGTCATTTTTCATAGCAAAATATGATGTTACATTGTAATTACATGTATTTTTAAATAGATATAAAAGTAAACAAAAACACAAATTAATACTGAAGACCCTGCTGAATTCAGACGAGCGAAGTGAAATTTTTCATGCAACTGTAACGTAGACCCTTTGCTGACACACAGTGGTCCGCTATCTTCGTCGCTGCAATTTGTTAACCTGAGATCGCTGAAATTCGCACCTGAGAAGCGCTTAAAAACGCAAATGATCGCTCAAGAGACAACATATTTAGATACAGGAACAGGAGCTCCGCAGGGAGATTAAATCAAGAGACAAAGTGCATCACATGTATTGTAAAAATAAGCAAAGGAGACGGCGTTTATGAGGGACCACTAGAGAAAGGCGGAAAGTGCGGCTAATCAGGCTGAGTCGGCGGAGGCTCTTTGGATGGCAAGTCCCGATAATACCAGTGGAAGCTCAAAGAGCAGATCGAAGAAAGCTTTCGAGACGAAAGTCATGAGGATCTAGTCCACGAAGAGATGCTAATCCCACGAGATCTGGCAACGAACTGCTGAAGACCGCTAGTCCTGGGGCAGACATCTTTATTTCTCCGTACCCCCCCAGATGCTTTGGTATCCAATAATGCACCATTCAGACGTCTTGGTGAGGATTCCTTATCTTTTCGTGGTAGTCGGTAGTCGTCTCGGACTAGGCCCATCAACCCTTCAGGGTTCCAGTAACCCCGGTTCCACGAATTGACCACGGCTGCATTCGAAGCTCTATTGTCCTTAGATAAGGTCGATCTCAAATGTAAATGAAGAATTCCAACGATAACAATATCTACCATTGCCTTTCTATATCGCTGTGCAAATTGAAGGCCTGCTGAATTAATAGAAATTTTTCGATGGCAGACTTCTCAAGTTAAATGCAAAATTTGATAGCGATCCATTGCGGCGAGTTATATTGCCTCAAAGAAAGGTTCACGGGAACGCATGCCCCGACTCTGATAGCTTAGAGATGAGTTTTATAGCTAACACTCCCAAAAAATGGGCACATTATTTTTTGAAAGAGTGCAAATTGAATTTTTTATCTTCTGTATTTTGGAATGTTAAATAACATCCAATGATTTTTTAAAAAACATATTTAATGATAATCTTACATCAAATTTAAATTACTAAATTAATTTTTCATTAGCTGATTTACATAAACTTATATTTTATTTCTGTAATGAAATGCAAGTAAAAGACATTCGAACACGAAGAAGCCATTCTACTTGCACGACAACAAAAAATAACAATAAAAGACTAAATAAATAATATCTTTAGTGAACCGTTAACTGCCACGCATGAAAATTATGATTCAAAATATAATTGAATCATTTACAATGAATAGTATAAAAATATATATTTTAATTGAGGGGCTCTTGAACATGGTCAGTCTCATTTTTTTCAGTAGTATCGATTTCAAATCAGCTAGGGTTGTTACACTTTTATTTAACAAGCACGAAATAAAAATACGTAAGCCACGCATGTGTTAAAAATATATTTGATCAATACAATTACGTGCATTTGTCTGTGGCGACAAGATTTCAACCGCGTCTATAGATGCTCGTGACAATAAAACGGGTTAAGAGTTTCTGATGAAGAATTTTAAGCTTAAATTTATTATCATATTTATATTTATTCCTATTTAGTCTTAATTAAATTAACAATAGTTTGAGATTAAAAATGAAAATATGTAAAATAATAATAACACAAAAAATACTCATTTTTTGTTCATAAATTGATTTGAAAATTACTTGCCGATTTAAAACTTACACTTATTAATATTGGACGGCGTTTATTATACACGTGGAATCAATCGGTGTTTATTTAAATATGAATTAATTTAATTTCACGAGTAAATCTGTATAAAAACTATGTTAAAAATATATATGCATTAACAATTATTTATCCAGGTTTCACCTTTCGTTGATGTCATAAAATATCCAACGTCATCATTCGAACGGAAACCAATTTGTTTTTGGAACACCAGGCGAGTCGATCAATTCTTGCCAGAATTCAGAATAGGATGTATGCGGTCCTATGATCACCTTTCCGAGTATTTCTTTAATCGCCATTGAATTCTTGCAACCTAACGAGACGTAGACGGAAATGTTTTGTAATTTTCTCGAGTTGAAACGAAGTCTAGCGCATGAATTTTTATCCCATCTGGCTGAAATAGTCGGGAAAAATCTGTCACTTTTCCAATGCGATTCTGATTTGTCATTGTCCGTTATAGAAGCCTTGATATACAGCGGTTCTGAAATTGATAAGCAATTTTATAATATGGTATTTTACAGAATCTTAATTTATACTGCCAGCTCTCAGTCTATAATATATTATCAACGTTGGAACCTTTGGTGACATTTAGGGCTATCGACGGAACTGCTGTTAATTTTAGCATGAAAACTATCTATGAAAAAATCAAATATATGGTAGTATCGAGGGTGAATGCTGGAGGTTACACCCACGTGAGTGTCATATTGAAAAGGTCCAAGAATTCAAATACTTTGGAGCCATCCTCAAGGAGAAGAACTCAATGAATAACAAAATAACCTCGAGGATTCAACAAGGTAATGAGTGTTATCTTGGTACGAATGCCGACTTATAGAGCCCCTTGGGCCATACTAGATTCGGGACTGAATCGCAGTAGACCTGTTGAAAGATCTCATCTATCCACCATCATAGGCTGTGAGGCTTGGGCACTCCAGAGGAAACTGCTGGAGCAAGCACTCAGGGTAGCTGAGCTCAACGTCGACAACATGGTCCACAGCATGATGGCAAGCATGAAGAACTGGGACCTTTGGCGTGACTACGTAGAAGAGATTCTGAGCGCCAAAGAGGGCAGTGAAAGAGAGAGGCGCAGAGCACCTCTCCAACACTAGAATAGGGCCAAGCAATCTGAGGCCAGACTACCTGTCCTCCTGAAGCAATGTGGAAAACAATACCAGGAGGACAGAGAAGGGCAAGGGAAAGGTTTAGCCAGATAGAAGATCATTTTTAAAACTGGTGGATATTGAATAAAATGCGTAAATTAGATGCGTTACCTTTGCGTAGTTCATGCTCTTGCATTGTTTGTATATTACAGCGCATTTTTGTAACATTCACATCAATAGTATCTTGGCATCCGTCTTCACTGGTAGAATATAAAAATGTGACTTCAACTTGGCCCTTTTTATTCTCCGGCTGAAAAATTAAAAGAAAGACATTCATTATTTGATTTAAAAAAAAATATTTATCTAAAAATATCATTAATTTGCCTTATGCTACTTATGATAAGTATTTTTAGAAAATATTTATGCAAGACTTTTTATCTGGAAAAAATTGTCAATAAAATGACAACGAATCGCTAACAATAAAGGAAGATACAACATATAATTTTCTTAATACTTGATTTAATTTATTGACCTGATGTGTATATAATAAGAATGTAAAGAGAGGAAGGTTTTGCTAAAGATTTTCAGTCCTCTTCGAAACGAGATCTCAGGCACTGAAGTCATGAGGTTTATGTACGGCGAAGCATCAATTATCAGCTTCGTCCAAACTTGTCATCTACATTGGGTACATCATCTAATACGGATCAGAAGACCTCGTCTACACTGGGATAAACAGGTAAGCATAGATGTCGCATATCAATTCATCACGGCATTTGATTGACTTCAGTACCGGAGCGTGTTTTGTGAATTGGCTTACTATTAATACTGCCATTAAGTTAGATATTTATCAAAGAGTTAAGATTTCATATGATATAACAAGATTTAACCATGCAAGAAATAATATATTCTAATACATTTCATTACAAAAATGAAATATAACTTCATATAAATATGATATATAAAGAAACATATGTATACGATGATGATATAATGTGTTATTACAAGGTTATAATGTTCCATGTAGTTATCTTAAAATTACAGTCTTGCACAGATAACAGTGGGAACTGTTCATTGTTTGTATTCTCAAGTAAAAAAATCACAATAAAAAATCGTAGAAAAAGCGTATGCATATATTTACTACATGTGATAATTATTATCGGAAAATATATTTACACGGAGTTGTTATACTGGAATAAGCAAATAAAGAATGCGACGAGACTGGTAGTAATTAAATAAAAATAAAGTATATCATTATATCAAAAAATATGCTTCACAGGAATGAAAACATTTTGATGTGTTGATCTTTGTGGTTTACTAAAATTAAAATTATTTGTCGTTCGTGTAGCGTTATATATAGATTTTACAAAAACATGTAAAAATAACTTACAACGCCTTTTGATGCTGTCATCCCGCTGTTTAGCTGTTCAATCGGACGCCATAAATCAGGTGTACTGGTTTGATCATGTCTCAGTTTATTCTTGAATAACTTCTGATCGAAATTCCACGTAGCTGCTCCTATTGTACGGCGTTTTTCAGGAGTACCTTTGCTTCCTTGCTCAGTTTTTGTTCCTTTGAATGACGTCGACATGATTTTTTCAAACTTTGATAGAGTCGACGTAGGTCCAGGGTTATTCGCTGTGCTCGTTGTGCCTTGTTCGGATAGTGCTCGACTAGTTAATCTTTTTTTATCGTTGCCCTGCACGGCCACTTCTAGTATAGCATACACCGTCAGGGATAAAAAGTGTCCTGTTAATTGAGAATCGGTCACATCGTTTACCTTCTTCGACTTTTTTGAATTCAACGGGAATTTGAACTCTTCGTTCCAAACAGGCCATGACGTATCTTGAAACTGCGATTCGAATTTGACGTCTCCGGGAAATAATTTCAGCTGAAAATGAAAAATGATAATTATTACCTCTTTATTTTTAATAAAACCTTTCAACAATGAAAATATGCAGTAAAAATTGAACAATATTGAAATTATATTTTTAAAAGAAACTAAAGCACTTTGATACTATGGACGTAGCTTTTAAAAATACTGTTAAAAATGCATACAATGAAGAATTTTAGATCACAATAACTTCTTACATTAATGCATATCATGCATTAAATTCTTCTCAAGATTGTTTAAATTATCAAGTATTTCATAGGATTTCTATAAGTGATTTAATATACTAGTTATATGCAAGATCCGATAGCTAATATATATGATAAAACATTAATAATCACATACATTTTTATCAGATTACTTACACATAGGACAATAGATAAGAGTATACCGTAAATAAACCACCTCTCAAATACACATAGTTTCTGATACAATAAGCAGGTGAGCTATGAGAGCATTTTATTAAAAAAAAAATAATACAAGGTAAAAAATAACTAAAGTACTAATTTATTATAAACTAGTAATTACCCGGCATGATTTGCAATATCACACAAAGAAGGAAAGTTTTTTTATGTTTTGATCCTATTTATTGAAGTGCTTTCATATATTTTTAAATATGCTAAAAAAAAGGTATACGATCGACAGTCGTAGTGTTTTATTTACCTTAGCAACCACCAGACCAATATGCGCCAACATAGTGCATATGCTAAACGTCTCGCATAACAAATTGCGTATACAAATAATATTTTTACTATACCCATGTTATTCCCGCAAGTATAAACAATAAGTTGATCAAGTTTTATCGCAATCGGATGAACGGTATGGAAGCGCATTAAATACAGACAAACAAACATTGATTTTTTTTTATATATCAGATACTATGCCTGTGTTACTCGCGCAATCCTTAGCAATAAGTGGACGAAGTTTTATCACAATCTGATGAACGGTTTGGCAGCGCATTACATACGAACAAAAAAGGATTATTTTTTGTATATTAAGATGAAGATTTCAGTTTCTTCATTCAATTGCAACGCATGCTTGTATTGAATATAGAAATTGATGACTATTAAGTATTTTTAATTCTAATTACCAAGAGCAATTTATGTGCATTTGTATTGTTTAAAGAATTGTGAGTTGACAATAGAATAAGTTCTTCAATGCTAAAAATCTGCTAAATAATGCTGAAGATATGCGGTTTTGAGCACGTGTTTGATTTCAAGATAACATTGTTCAGAACAGAACAACAACGAAAATTACAGACATTGACATAACGTAAGCCTTCGACAGAGTAGTACATACGTATCTTACATTTGATTAAATAACCTGTCAATGACAATTACAATGATATTATATGTATGCTGGGTTCGTGCGAAGTATCCAAACAATAATGCCAACTTTCACCAGCGACGCATGCGTTTATTAATATGCTATTGATGATTTCTATCGATGATTACGGTTTATTGATGTGAGAGATTTGAAAGATTTGGGCTGATTACGAATATAATCGCTTACTATGCGCATTTGTATTCTATGAGCATCGCGTTTTATCGATTTTGACACCTTAATATTGAGTGAATGTACCGGATATTGATAACTGAAAATATTAGTCATGAGTTATTAACTTGGCACGCTTAATTTGATATATATACAAATATGTCATAATGCCTACACGTCGTGAAATATAAAATGCATCGATTTTAATAGATTTGAGTGCACGAAGAGGAGTTCAAGGCGTACACTTGCCAATTATATGACGCAAACGGCTATACAGTCGTGAAACAGGGATAAGTGACGCTAAACGGGAGCGCTGCATTTTCAGCAGAGCTTCGTTCTGTTGTTTTTTTTAAATTTTGGTTTTCGTTTCTGTTCAAATCTAAACATTTATATTAATTCTGTTACTGTTTTCGTTCCGGAAAAAATAACGGTTTTTTCGATCCAACTTCGGATGATTTGTTTTTTTTAATATTTTACATGTTTTTACCAGTTTTAAAAACTTTTTTTCCAGCATAATTTAGAACCTTTGATTCCCTTTTTTTAATAAGCATTCTACATGTATTCATGTAGAATAATATTATTGAATTTATTCTGTTTCCCTCTAGAAAACGTCTAGAATTTTAACCCTTTGAGTAGTGACCTAATTTAAAATCATCATAAACTTAGATGCTATATTTGCATGTCCGCCACTTATCATCCATATAAATCCACTTATCAGCCAGGACTAGGGAATCCAAATCCGGGATCCCTGACAGTGCTCATGAATCCCGGGATTAGTAAACGTAATCCTGAAAAAATCGGGATTGAATTTTTTATCTAACAGAAAACTTACACCTCACCAGCACGATGAAGGCTAATCAATCGAGAAATTCTCGCCAAAATCTGGACGCTTGGAAACAGTGGCGTAACTACCAATTGGCGAGCTTAAACGACGCCTAGAGGCAGTAACTGTCTCTAACCTATGTGTACATATATTTTTTTCAAACTCTTATATTAACCTTTCCCTAACGGTGATGTATTTACTACACCTTGACTCTAATAATGGGAATATCGATATGAAATATAATAGATACGGGGTTCAGAATTTTTATATTCCTCCGTAATATAATTACGAATCACATCAAAGTATTATAGTATAAAAATATTCAACTGCAGCGACGGAAATAAATAATTATTCGGGAAATCGGGAATTTTGCGATAAATGGATTTATTAGTAATTTTTGATCAAATTTATCAATTTAATTTCTTAAACTATTGAAAATCCCGGTCCCGGGATCCCAGGACTGATTCCGGGATGGTCTAATGCAGCGGTTATTGGTTCAGTTCCGGTTCGAAGCCCTGATTTTTATTGTATAAATATCTTTAATTGCTAAGGAATTTAATTCAATTACACAGAATTGCTGGATTCAAGACTGCAAAATGATTACAAACATATTTTTTAATGCAATTAGAAGTTTGTGGTTTGGGAGTATAACAAATTGTGGTCTAAACACTTTTCCTGCTAATTTTTCCTCGAATCAGAATTCAGTTCGATTCTATTGGTCTTTATTGTGTGCGCTTCTATTATTTCCGAGTCTGGAAATGTCTGATTAAATTAGCAATGTGCCATTAGGATTCCAGTCTTGGCTCCGATACCAAAGTGGTATGGATACATATAAGGAAGATTGTGCAACCGACACATGACGCAATGAGTATCAATTTGATTTCTCTAGCAACGTATCAGAAGACCATGTTTCGAATTAAAGTCGGTTATCATCGCCGAGAGCAAATTGCTGCCCGGTCAAGTCTGCATTGATGAAAGAGCACAATTTTGTCCGAGTGGATCAATTTATATCTTGACATAATGAGACATTAATGTAAGGAAAGCATCAATCTGTCCATAAACCAAGCATCTTTCAGTTATTATAAGGCTCTGTTATGGTATTTACACATAAACGCACAAATAAATTTGGGGGGCGTTGAAGACCAATTGCTGCCCCCTTGGCGATATTTGCAAGAACATGCGATCCCTGCTGAAAATAATCCCTGATCTCCCATATAAATCAGTTGTACATCAATTTCTTTCTTGATTTATTTGAATGGAAAGAAATGTGGATTCTTGCTGAATAATTTCTTAGTAAGAAAGACAGCTACGTGCCTTCATTGATATAAAATTCTAATTAGAATTACGAACTGCTCTCGCTCGGCCAATTAAAACACTTAATTACTGAGCTGTTGGATAAAACTAGAATTGTTTCGTGTGGAATATAAACGGTTCTTACGGAAAACGTTCGCAGAAGTCGTTTCATATAAAAATGCATTCATTCAAATATATTCACATTGAGCATTGAACTTGTTGGCCGTATCCAAGCAAAATTCTCAGGATGCTAAGATAAAAATTAATTGTTTGTTACGTTATGCAATAGAAATCATTTTTAAAAGGCTGTTATAATTGAAAATTAGCTACAGCAACAAATTGTTGTCAATTGGTGACCTTTTAATAAGAGAATCAACTACAATCATCTATTTGGTATTTGTCCCAGATGCAATAAATACTATTGTGACGCAACATGTCCAATATGCAAGAATTATTGATGCACTCATTATGCAGGCAATTCTCTGCATAATGTATGAGAATATGTGAAGCATCTTCGATTTTTATAAGGCATAGCCGTTTAAAATTCCTGATCACCCTACAAAGCAATGATTAATGTAAAATAATCATCGTTTGCACTACTTGCTACCAGGTCTGAATAATAATTTCGTTGATAAATTGATATTGAATCTATTTGACGGTATAGCATCCAATATTTCATCATGATATAGAACAATTTTATGATAAGATTCATTCACCAATACCAAATTACCCTCAGGATGCTAAGCAATGATACATAACGATCGTATAAGATAACTTTAGATATCTTATACGATCTTCTTCGTATAATTGTAATGAAGAAACTCGATGGACCACAATGAATTATGCGGTTGTCGTCGCAAGTCGATTTTCACACTAAATGGACGAAGATATAAACCCTCGACGTCAGTAGTCTCTATTCGAATTGAAACATTGTTATGATCAGGTATCGCAATTTGTCTGATAAAAAAAGCCGTTTATCAACAAGATTGGCAGACCAAGGCAAAAGAGTTCATCGCTATAATGAAAATAAAAACCTCAGTGGCCTCAGAAAAAAAAGATGGAAGCAAGGTCTCTACAGGCAGCATGTACCGACAACATTTGGTTAACGAACATCAGCTATATAAGGAAATGCATACATTGCGAGGTTCGTATAATTTATGCATTTCCTTCAATGTTTATATAAGAGGCGTACTGATGGAATCATGCAACTTGAATGATGAAATGCTTTTAAAACTCAATAGTTCGTCTTCTCTTCTTATTTTGATCCTTTTATAGTCCATGACGGTCAATATCCATTTTGTTGTACAGATCCTTGACCGCATTAACACATTCCATCCGCGCGAGTTTCTAAAAACTTGCAAACTGATTCTTCCTTTGTAAAAATCGGCATAGTTCTTAAGCCAGCAGATAAATTGAAACGAAATTTTCTAAGCTCCCTCACAAGGATTTACTGCATAAATATACATAAATACAAAGTGGTTTTCAAAATTGACAAACAAAGCGTGATAAGCTCAATGTTATAAAAACAGAAATAATATTGATACCCTTGACCTCGCTTAGATACAATAAATCATGCATAAGCAATAGATCGAATGAAGGCCTAGCAAATAAAAGAAACCGCTTTATTTGGACTCATTGACTATGAAAATGTCTTCCAAGTACTTCAATAATGCATAACTGGGGTTAATTTAACCCCAGATATTTTGCTATTTCTGTAGTTCTCTTGGAGAAGAATGACAATTTCACTGATGAATACGATGTCTATCCTATATTATAGTCTGAAATTGGATAAAAACATGATAATCTAGTTGATCTTTTTACAATAATAAAAAAATAAAAGTAACTCTCACGCGGTAGAATTAAAACTTCTTAATTCATAGAGTTGAAACGTGGAAGAAAATCTTGGGAAAATTGCAAGCCTTTCAGATTCGAATTTTCTATATTCAAGAAGAGATTTCCGCAAAAGAATAGTGATACTCGGATGATGCCATTCCCGACCTCCCATGAGGCGTCATCACATCAGCGGCGAATTATCAAAACAGCAGTACGAGAGAGTAGTCGAGCAACTTCGACGATGAAGGACCTCTTCGCTTGACGAACAGCTCTTCGATCCCACCCCTGATGCCTCATTTCGACCTCTATCACGGAGCTAATGAAATCATAGACGTGTTCCGTCGTTCATCGTAGCCGATTCGCGGGTCGGGACCATTGTTACGGATGGCGTAGCGATCGATCTCGCATTCGATCACGCATCGCGCTGAGATGTTGTCAATAGCGGATTCGCGGGTGAACAACGCGACCTCTTATCGTCAGAAGAGCGTCGCGAACGCTACAGCTTTTTTTCCATTTGTCAACGGAAATGATTATTATATTAGATAAAATATGAAGCTGTTTGTTGTGTATTATATAATAAAATAGGCTTGCTACACATACACACACAATAGAAATGGCGCGGCGCGTTTATGATATCAGCGGTTTTTAAACTGGGGTCCTCACAAATATAAGGCCCAAGAAGGGTTGCATGGACTACATTAATTTAAGAACCGCTGATGTATATGACCCAGGTGGGTGTTAGTCTCCACGATGGCTACCCTGGGGGGGACCCTACACTCGTGGGTAAGAATCGAACCCCTGTGGTAATGATGTGGAGTAGAGGTGCACGAAAGTAGTCTCGTCGGTTTGTTCATCAAACGCTGCTGGGGTAGCCCAGCTAATATGAGTTGGGTACGCAACTTACCCTGTGCTGCGTACCCATAAAGTGGAATTTGTGCAAAAGACGCCACCACTAACCTCAACGGCCTTAGGCTGCTCAAACAGCGACTCGTCTCCGTGGCTAGAAACTACAAATGACTGAACCAATACGAGTACCATAGTACGTGGTGGCAGTGGCAGTGAAGGAAGGAAAGTTATTCAAAGGGCTACAACCCTCCATCACCAGTAAGTCGCCGTCTGTCGCTCTGTCTCTGATGTATATAATGAAGACGGAGACATTATGAACGATTCTCATTAACTTCCCGACCAACTGGTTCTTGGAGTTTCACTTTTCGTGATGTTTAGTCCAATTTTCCCTACAGCGTCTATATACGTTTCACTTCAAAATATGAAGGAAATAAGGTTGAACGACGTTTCTTTTAAATAAAATAGTAAAAAAGATGAATTGTGACATATGGATCACAAATTGTTCGTGACCAATCATTGGAACAACGTGAATCAATTTCACGTTGCATTGTTGCACGCTGGACGCAAAGCGGATCCTATACACAACGTAAGAAGGAGTGGTTAGATAACACCCAAACAACAAATACTACAACAATAAGCTCTTGCTATTCAAATTTAAAAGGCGCTATTAAAATATCTACCTTTTGGATGCCACAAATCGCATGTCATTAATTTTTTGATCAAAAAAAAGTTCAAGTTTCAAAATATTATGACCTAATGATACGAGTGGATTGCCTTGATTGTATTTTTTTCTATTTTGCTTTTAACAAATATTGAATGGCTTCGATTGCGCAACATTAAAGAAGAACCTAAATCATAAATTCTATACAAATTTGTCTTTTTATAACTGCGACATTAATGAATCAAAAGTTCTATAGGCGCGGTAGGGCAAATCGGGCTGAACGAGACGAAAAATGAAACTCCAAACGGCAGTCGGTCCGAAAGAGAGGTAAAATAGTATCTACTCTCTCTGTCGCACACATGTAAATAGACGTGGCATAAAGCAACCACTACACCAATAGCAAAGCCTATTAGTATTTTGGATATTTTTGGCGAATTGCAATCGTCTTCTACGATTTTTTTTCCTTTTATTTACATTAATCAAGAATATTTTCTGGTAATAAGAACTGGTTTTTCAATTTGCTGATGCACTTATACTTCTTGGAAACGCAGCTTGGCACATTTTTATTTGCCGACTTTGCAAATTAAATTTGCTTGAAATGTTTAATGTATTCGCTGCACAACCCATGCATACGAATGCTATGCTTCTCCGTTGATATATAAAATTCATAGGTCGTTATAAATTCAGAATATCGAGTTATGAACTTGATATGCAGAGCAACGCGGACGCATTTGAGAGTGTTACGAGCGTGCAAAAGAAAACACAGAGAGCTCAGAAGCATTAATCACCTTTGTCCACTCGTCCTTCATAATTGAATGAGTTAGAATTCTCACGTACACAAAAACATCTTACCATTTTTGCACAATGCATAAAAAATTCCAGCACGTTTATATGGCATGCTTCTCATTATAGAGCAGATTGATGTGAGATTTGAAGAAACCGATCGTTTGAAGATTTCTGCATTTGCAAGAATACGCGATGAATTCTCGACACATCAAGATGTTCAATATCAAGCTGCATATCTTTGAAGGCTTCTTCTTCATACAAAAATAATACTCTTTCGGGCGTTTAATAGGTGAAGAATCCCCCAAGATCGACGTATTGATATTTATATATATTAACGGAGGCAATGATCTGCAGCAGAAGAAGAAGATCGAGGGTCAAACAGTCTGTTGCCAACGGTCACGAGGTTGAATACAGCAAAACGCTGAGATACCTCGGGATTCTCATGGACAGCAAGCTAACTTTCAGTAAACTACATTGAAGCAGTTATGCAGAAGGTAGCCAGCGAAGCCATGCCCGACATCGGAGGGACAAAGCCGTGCAGAAGAAGAACCATAAACGAGGTTATACACTCAATCCTTCTGTACGAAGCCCCGATATAGCAGTCACCGCAGCATACAGAACAGTATCTGAAGACACGGTGTTCGTGATCGCTGGAATCCCCCCGCTGGACCACCAAGCAAAGAAGAGGACCTTAGACTACGAAGATCCCAAAAATCGCAGCGAACACAACCAGAAACTGAGGGAAGCCTGGCAGCAGAGATGGGATCAGTCCAGTAAGGGAAGATGGACCCACCGACTTATACCGGTCGCAAGTCGGTGGAGGGCCAGAAAATACGGCGAAACGACCTACCGCTTAACTCAGGCGCTCACCGGACACGGATGTTTCGGAGCGTACCTAAAGCTGATTGGCAAGGAAACATCTGCCAAGCGGAGGTCGATGACGCAGAGCACACCATCATTGGCTGTGAGGCTTGGGCACCCCAGAGGAAACTGCTGAAACAAGCACTCGGGGTAGCCGAGCTCAACGTCGACAACATGGTCCACAGCATGATGGAGAGCAAGAAAAACTGGAACCTTTGGCGCGAATACGTAGAAGAGATTCTGAGCGCCAAAGAGGGCAGTGAAAGAGAGAGACGCAGAGCGCAACAGCCTCTCCAACAATAGAATAGGGCCAATCACCTAAGGCCAGATTACCTGTCCTCCTGAAGCAATGTGGAAAACAATACCAGGGGGACAGAGAAGGACAAGGGGGAGGTTTAGTGGGTAGGCACGACCGAAAAATCGTGAATCCTACACTACCCAGATTCTCTGGGTGTCTTATGAAGATTCCTCGCCCACAGGAAAAAAAATCCGCTTCGTGACACGTTGTAGACTCATTACATCACTACCATAATCTTACACGAGCTTCCGATTGATATTAACGGCGGTATTGTTCTTCAAAGTCAAAAAACGGATGACTGCGCGGATCTCGCACGGATGGGAGGTGGTGGAAGCGCGCGACGAACTCTCCATCAGAAGAATTTACTGTGACTGAACAAAATGGCCGACAAACACGCGGGACCAAACAAACTGATCATTAGGGTCTCCCTTAGGGACCAGGTGCGCCAAGTTAAAAACAACAATGAAAATCCCCCGGCCTCAGGAGGCCTTGTAACCTTACTTTTTAGATAGTTCGCGGGCAATGTTTCGCGCACATCAGGTGAGAGATTCGCGCGTAGTTTTCCCGTAGTTAATATGTTAATAGATTAAATATTCATTATTTTCTAAACAAAAAAAATCATTCGAAAATAATTGATTTCAATTTGAATAGTAAATCGACGATTTTTTACTGTGTGCCAGTGATTAACAATTTTTTTTACTATGCCTATGTTATTCCTGCAAGTGTAAACAATAAGTTGACAAAGTTTTATTGCAATCGGATGAAAGGTATGGTAGCGCATTACATACGAACAAACAAAGATTATTTTTTATATATTAGATATCTTCCGCCAGATAAATGATGGCATCGTTGACATAACACTTCAACATCCTTCTACAAGGACCTCCACAACATTATTTTCATATATAATTATTAAAACATTCAAAATACATCATAAAAAGATTGGGGTTGCGTTTATTATCATGTTTTGAATTTACCACCGTCTGAATAAATCACATTCATAATCATTAAATGTAAATACAGTGCAGATTCAAAATAAATAAAAATATACCTTAACGACGTAACCTTTGGCTCTAGAAAGTCCAAAAAGTGAAGGCAAATGTCTCGCTCCTATCAGAGTAACAATGATGGAATTGCTCGCTTGATTGTGGACAACTTTGAAGCCAATCTCCGGCTCCAAGCTGCCACTCCCCATTAGCTTGTTCTTTTTGTCATTAAATATTGACTTCACCTTTGAGAGTGAGAACGACATGGCATACAAGTACGAATGAGATGAATGGCGCAAAGATAAAAGTCTCACAAGAACAAAAATAAACAAACACAGAACAAAACGCACGACCGCACCCGCTCACTCACACATGTTAAACTGTCAAAACATGACGATAGCGCGCCTTAGCTATTTGAAGTGCTATCAAGTGCATATATTTCCGTCATAGACATAAAAGCTTTGATTACACCATATATATACGTATCGTGCCTATACCGTATATATACGTCAAAATTAAATTGTCAGATCCAGAAATATCTCTTTGATTGTTCAAGTCATATATATGCGACCAGTCGTTTTTGAATTTTACAATATATTGCGTGGACCAAAATGTTCTGTCGTCGACAGTTTGGTCGGCCTTAAGCTGGCCATACTTTTTGCTGTTAAGACCCGCCGCGGACTAACCGTTAGGCGGGCAACCAAAAAGTCTTAACGTTGTTGCAGCCTTGGGAGGCGGTCGACGGACATTTTGGGCCCGCACGCATCGCCCCGCATGGAGGCCACGTGCCTCGCAATCTTCGAGGTCGTGTAATAATTGAAGACTTTCATTCATTATCCTCGTATCCCGTCATGGAGTTTTCCCCTCGTCGCCGCTCGACAGCCTGACAGCCGTCGTCGATCCACCGGATAAAAGAACTCTGCGCCCCCTCGCCTAGTTAGGGGGCGCGTCCGCCGCTGTTCGGGCTCCGGCGGCCGGGCGCTGCGGCCGGCGCTTTGCGCCCGCGGCGCGGCCGTCTGGGCCGTCCGAGATACGCCGCGGCTGTTGGCAGCCGTGGCGGCAGCGGCGTTGGTGCTGCGTTGGGGGCTCGCGAAGCGCGGCGCCCCCTCGTATGCAACTATATTGAAATTCATAATAAAAACTATGAATTTTAAAACTATTTTTGAAAAATATTACTATTCATTTAAAATAACTTACTGTTGCGATTGTAACTCGTTTATATCAATTTATAAAAATAAAAATATTCTTAATAGAATTCCTAAGATTAACACGAGTCATTTAATTATATATAAAACGAAATCCAATCGCGTTTAGTAATTTTTTTGATTAAAAATAAATTTTTGCACTATCTGTATTTCAAATCTCTTTTTTTCACAAAGAACATTTTTATTTTCTTAATGAATCAGAAAAAATCAATGAATTAGAGTAATTTTTTAAGCATGGCAGTCTTAATTGGGGTATCTTTTCGTTCTAGTTTTTGTACAAATTCGTTTCATTTTGACTATTTTTTATATATTTTTTAAATCAGCAGGAATAAAACAATAATTGTATATGAAATATATTTTTCTGGCGTATAAAATTTGAAAATAATATAAAATCTGATCAAAAGCATCGGTGAATTTGAAGCATATTATATTGGTAACACTGGCAGATTGTATCTGTCAAAACGTGCAGTTTCCAAATATGTCAAAGAAGAATGACCGAAGAAAAACTTCCCAGAAGTATATAAAAGTATGAAAGAGATCAAGTAAACAAAGGATCATAACTTCAATATTTTTTTCGTAGAAATACCGTTTCTGTTTTTACGAAAATAAAGCTCTTGTGGTATCTTCAAATATACTAACCTCAATAAGTACACATGCATTAACAACAGCTTTATTATTTTTCAATAAATCGCATATATCCTCGTCTTTCTTTATTTTTTTAAACAGTTGTACAACATAGCGCACTTAACAAATATACATGTATTTTAAAGATAAATTCAAATGACAAGAAGATTGTAATGCTTGAATGTAAAATTATTCTTATATTGTTTAAAGAGGAAAAAATATTTTTACAAAAGCGTGTTATACATTCATGAATTAACATTTAAATAGACTGAGCAACTTATTAAAAAAAAAAAAAAAAAATGTACAATTTTTAGAGTCAAACCAAATGAAAAAAAAACCAAACCAAATGCAACTGTTTTTATTCTGAATTTGTAGTATTTTTCTATACGTTCCCAGTGATTTGGCAACTATTTTTCTGCACTTGCATTTCCTTTATTAAGTCTTTTGGATTGTTATTTCATCACTTATTTTTAGCATACAAAAACAGGACTTAAAAATAAATTCATCGAAGTGGAAATGCTGGACTTTCAATACGTTGATATTTCGTGGGCCTGAAATAGTTGTAATTAGGATTTAACATATAATATGTGTATTGATTGTATCATAAAAATGTTCTTAATGATTTAAACGAAACTTACATAATAATGTAGTACCACAGAAAAATTACCACCAATATACTAAATAAAATGACAGAGAGTAATGAAACTGCTACAATAAGACCTGTATCTTTGTTTATGATAAATCGTTCATCAGCATTATAAAAATCACTCTCGATTAGAACCAATGGTTCTAATATCCACGGGGCATCTTGTTTGATCATACTGAAATTTTTATAAAAGGTATAAATAATCGATAATACGTTACTTTTTTATATAGCAGACCCGCGGTAATCCGTCCCCCAGCTCTTTGTAAGTTGGCAAGTGAGTATGGCGTAGGATAATACACAATTTATGATACGAAAAAGAACCGCGAGAACATTCAAAAGTTCGTTTCCACCATTGATCGCTGGTCAGGCAACAGGCAAACCTTCAAGAGAGCTGAACATCCAGAGGTGGAGGAGGCTTTATATATATTTGGTTTCTTCGGGAAATAAACAGGCATACACCTATTTCTGAGTTCATATTGGCCATGAAAGCAACGTTGTTTCACAAGAAGATAACATAAAAGAAGACTTTGTAGCTAGCTAAATCCACCCTAAAAAACTGAAATAGTTTTTTAGGGTGGATTTACATAATAACATTTTTCATAGTGAAAATTATTACCTTTTTAGCTTGTCTGCTTCCAGGACATTTCCCTCTTTCGTTATTCCATAAATAAACATAATTAAAGAAGTCGTTTGCGTAAGATTTACATATCTTTCCATTAATTCATACGCTGGATTGCTCACATTCATAGGGCTCATAAATGATTCTATAGAATTGACAGAGACTCCAATATTTGAAGATATTTTATAAATAATATCTGGCACATCTTCGATTAAGTGATATTTCATAGATATGACTACTATGTGCTTTCGATTCAATAATTTCACCTAAAAAATGTATTCAAAATTGTATTAAATGTTTTATAATATGTAACTCTATGAAATCGAAAAAAACCTGTATGTGTTGAAGCGTAATTCTGCCATGTCCATCTCGGTCTGTTGCACTTATTGTTATAACATAGTGATCATCTAAAAATGTTAATGCATTTTCTGGTGGATAAACAACGCCTGTTTCTGGATGAACGGTGAAAGCAATGTCGTTTGTTGAATATCTTATTTTGGCATTTAGACAAATGTCTTTATCCGTTGCCTGAATTTCAAAAGAAAACCGAAATGATTTAAAATCATCAATTTAATTTTTGGTAAATGTTAAAAAAAAATACTTACATGAACCGTCACAAGTGACTGCGGTCTAATAAAATTAATTAGTTCTCTATCAGGATAACCAACGATGAGTGGATTATCAGTATGAAATTTGGGGCTATGATCATTTATATCTTCTACTATTATTGAAATTAATCGTTTATTTGGCGAATGAGATATTTCTTTTGTGTAAATCCAGTTTCTATCTGTTGTATTTAGATCACAACTCGGAGACTCCATCGATCTATGATCAGCAAAGCCTATCATAGAATATTCTGGTTGCTTATTATTGAATAAATTGTTCTTGCAGGTCAATTCGATCAGTACTTGTGAAACTGCCATAAACGCGATCGTTTCATTTTCTCTGTCAACTCCAGAGGTGCTCAATCTATTATCGACTAATTGAAACCATGTCTGTGGATATGGCCAGGAATCGGTAATTTCGTACTCACAAGGGCTTACATTTTCTCTTAAAACATCATAATATCTATCATGTTCTATGACACTCGTTATCAATAATGGTTGATGTTGATAATTTTTATATACATCGATGACACTCTGAAATACATAGTCAATTTATTTGTTGAATTTAAAAAGCTCAATTTTTTACAGTTGTGATATATTTTTGAATAAATACTTAGGTAGAAACGTCCCTTAAGAAAACTCACATATTTCACAAAAGGTATTCCTAATTCACTTTGGATATAGCATTTTAATAAAAATCATTGTGAATTTGTTTTTTAAAATATTTGAATATTATATAATAAATTACTCACAGTTGTGTAATTAGAGGTCATTTTTGTACTTGCTATGACTTTAAACACGTAGTGTCCAGGAGGCAATGCTGAAAACACTCTAATAACTCCTCTGTCGTCAATTTTTATATTTTTTTTCAACAAATCTATAAATTATCAATACAATTATTAGCACATGTAGTAATTTACAACATTAATAGTTCATTTTATGCTTCTCACCGCTATGTAGATCTAGTTCATAATGAATTGTTTGATTGCTGTCGACAGTTGCGTTGACAATCAAAATAATTCCTCTAAATGTGGTTGTGACATTGGCAAAATATTTCACAGGATTAAATTCTATAATTTCTGCATTTTAAAAATAGAAACATATTTATAATAAAAGAAACTGAAACGAATTATTAAAAATCAACATAATTTTATTCTTCTAATAGTCTCATTCAAAACTTGCAGGCTTTTTGTACAAGAATTTTATAATACATTAAATGTTCTGTTTAATTTTAGCAAGTACTCTACAACTAGTTATCTTAAATCGATTCAAATTTATTGATTAAAAATGCTAGAGAGTTTAGAAATATGCGTATAAAAATTATTCTGATTCAATAAGTTCGTAGGATGACTAATAAAACACTGTCGATAGCACACAATATTCACAATTAGCACACAATACACTTGAAATACTCTTGAAATCAATTCATTTGGGTTATCATTATTAGTCGATAAATTTGGGTAATCGATCTATACAATCCTACGATGTATGCAAGATATTTTCTCCGTCTCTGTCTCCCATTGACAATACTCTTTTCGTTTCTGTTTCTCTCCGATTGTAACGTGTAAGAATGCTCTTTCTGAATCACTTGAATTCGGACACAAATATGTGTTTTAACTCCACAAAGGGTTAAAATCAGCAAACCACTCCTCTACCATTTCTCTTGATGGAGCTGAGTCCAAATAACAATTGTCAAGCCACTGCTTCGATGGTACTTTTTCCCTTTAAAGGGCAATGACATAAAATTCAGATTTTCCCCTTGTTTTGAAAATTACAAAAGTAGCATCACTAAAACCACTGTAATTTGTAAACTAAACGTCAGATTGCTATAAAATGTTAACACCTATTATTTGAAGGTTGGTACTTTTTAAACATTAAATGGATTTGAAAATAGTGACGCCAAGTATATGTCATCCTACGAACTTATTGAGTGATATGTTAGTAGTGCTTAAAAGTATTTTGAAAAAATACGATTCTTATTGTATTGGAACTGATTTTGTTCTTATATCTCTTTATTGATTTTATACCAAGAGCTGGGAGCTCAGTCTATTTGTCTAGCGTTCATAACTAAATCTTATTCATGTCTGAATATATTAATATTTCTAATACAATAACCATAAAAATCCAATAATCAGCATCTTCTGCATCAATCGAGTTTGAATTTGAATGCAGTTTTATCAACCATTTATTGGCCTTTTTCCATATTGACTTGTTATGTCTTATGATTAATATTTAAAATAAAAAGGGACTGAATAATAAAGTGTATTATTTAAGGGTTGGTTATATTACAATAGGACATTATTATAAATACCTTTTTCAATTGCTGTGACAATAGTAGCCCACGACGATTTGCCTTGATATTTATGAGCATACAATGTCATGATAAAATGAGTTTTATTCTGTATCTTATGATATGGTATTGGCTCTGTTGCATAAATATTAATTTCACCGAAATTATCTAGAGTCCAAAAGTACTCTTGAAAATCTAAAATATCATTTTTTTAAACAGTCTTAATTGAATATGGTTAAATAAGAAATAAAAACGAGTAATGGCTTACCTCCTGTCAGGGAAAAATTTAGTTCGTTATATGAATTTGTTCTAATCGGTGAAATACTTATGTTGCCATTATAATAAGTGCCTTCGTAGTAACTTGAATCAAAAACGTTGTTTGCAGTATCTATAAATGCAGAAAATGCGCCGTTTTAAATCATAAATTTTACAATTACCATAATTTCTACAAGAATTTAAGTAATGATTTTTATAAAAATAATTATCGTATTTTTCCCAGCCGAATCATTTAATTTATCATCATTTTAATTTTGTTAATTATGATTCAAACCATTAATAGATAAGAGGCTTAACTTTTTCTCCTGTTATCTTAATATTTAACGTATAATTTTTGTATCCATAATCTTGAATAACATTGTTTTATCTAATCATGACATGGGAAAAATGCTGAAGGACAGATATAACAAATATTGTTTCCAATGCGACTATGTTTCCTATCGCTGAAATTGTAGAATTACACTTAGGCCTGATCCACACTATGGTGCCAGTAACGGTTCGATCTCGCTCCGGTCTCGGTCCGATCAAATATTCTTACACAAGAAACAATCAGAGTATTCACACTATCGGATCGTTCCAATCCCGTTTTTTGTATGAGAATATTTTACCGGACCGAGACCGGGAGCGAGATCGAACCGTTACCGGCACCATAGTGTGGATCAGGCCTTAAACCTTTTTTTGTACGGTAGATGTGTTCCGCGAAAAATTGCAGAAACAGCTATATAAAACATATCCAAAATCGCATAAAAAAAGTTAATAAAAAACAGAAAAACAATAAGGCAATTAAATAATAACATTTTTGGTAACATTTAAAGGACGTCTTGCATCATTGGTAAAATTTTAAGGATGCCAGATATCCACTAGATTTTCTCTTTCCAACAATATAATTCATAATTAATAAAGATGTCACTATAGTCCCTAACTCAAAAAAATCACAAAATGGCGGATGTTTAAAAAAAATTCAGTCAAGTCATATTTTGGCCTTATTTTGTCAGTTTTAATTTTTTTTAAATAGTATCAAAATAAATTTTGACGTAAATCTAGTAGGAATAATAGAGGGTTATATAGAAAAGATTCATACCCAGTTTGAAGTAAATTAGTTTACTAAAACTTGAGATATGATATCAACCGTGTTGAAAAAAGTAGTTTCGAGAAAAACGCGTTAAAAGATTTCATTATGGTAGGACCGGCCAAGTTGCCCCATCACTAAAATAGCTATAACTCCGTAAGTAATTGAAATTTTGAAAATTCCTTTGGAGAATGTATTTTTGAAAGTCGAAACATTGGAAAAATGCAAAAGAAAGAAATCATTTTTTTCAAATATCTAAACCAGAATAAAGGACATGGTCGTAATTCAGCGATAGCAGATGCAATATAATTTACACAGTCCCAAATTATATTTTTTTTTCCAAATTTCGGTTAGTGTTGATGACTTATTTCTTATTTTATCCAAAATATGTAGATACGTACTCTTTATGAAAATAAAAAAAATGCTTTAAAAAAAACCGCATAACTTCGAAATCGCACAAAAAAAAGTCGCATAAAAAGAGTTTTGAGTGTATAGTAACATCGACTTGACATAAAATAACATTTTTTATATGGTCAGTTTTGAAATCCAAATGTTTAAATTAAATTTGAAACTGTAGATTGATTTATTTTAAATATTTCTGCAATTTCTCGAAAAGCTATATTTTTCTTGAAATAATCTATTATTAATGTCTAATGAATTATCCAGTTTCATGATTTTGCCCCGTGAGTTTTGTGAGCTAAATTTGGTGCCCATTTTCATTTAGGCTTAATTAATTATAATATTTTACTAATTAGATATTTATGTATATTTCTATTTAAAAATATTAAATGGAAAACGCTAAATAATCCAATTTATCAATATGTCCCATAACAATTGTGAGTCATCACAGCTATTTGATATTTTTTAAGTCGAGGAGATTAAATCGCTATGCAAGAAGATTTAAAAGGTTTGAGATAAAACATGTTGATGTATCATAGATCTAGATCTATGTACAGTTCAGTGGGCACGGTTGTTTCGGGGTGTATTTGAAAAGGATAGGGAAAGAGGACACCACGGAGTGTCACCACTGTGGGGCTGAGGCGGATGATGCGGAGCATACGATGATAGAATGCGAAGCATGGGAGGAGGAACGGGGAGTCCTTCGCGACTCCACAGAGGAAGGAAGTGTGAGTAAGAACGGATTAATGAATTCTATGTTAAGGAGTGAAGATGAATGGACGGCGTGGGAGGACTTCGCCGCCAAGGTGATCACCTCCAAGGAGGAGAATGAGAGGAAGAGGCGGAGAGCTGCCATTGAGAGGATTGAGAGGATTCCTGACCAATAGGAACATCGAGACATCGGAAGAGGACGAGAGAAGAAAGTAGGAGAGAACTACGAACGTGTCGCGAGTCTTTCACGACGCGACGCGACGACGACGACGCGACGACGACGCGACGCGACGCGACGCGAAACGACGCGAGTCCCTCACGACACCACAGAGGAAGGAAGTGTAAGGAAGAACGGATTAATGAATTCTATGTTAAAGAGTGAAGATGAATGGACGGCGTAGGGAGACTTCGCTGCCAAGGTGATCACCTCCAAGGAGGAGAACGAGAGGAAGAGGCGGAGAGCTGCCATTGAGAGGATGGATCCCTGACCAATAGGAACATCGAGACACGGAGGATGAGAGAAGGACGTAGGAGAGAACTACGAACGTGAGTAGAGACCTCTACCCGACAAGAGGTAAGAAATGACGGGCCTGCGGAGCCTGAGAGTCGCGTTTTACTATGTCTAGCGACCTGTAAGACGCGACGAAAAGACGGTCAAGGGGGTTTTTTTAGTGGGTATTGGATCTTGATCTTCCACTTTGGAAGATTTCGTAGTAGTAATATAGAGTTAGGTATATCCAGACTCCTACACTACTACTGAGTACGGGCTCGGTACGTGTCTTTAAAAGATTTTTCCTCCTTGCGCATCAAAAAAAAAAAAAAAAGATCTATGTACAGTGATATCATTATGATAGCTTTTAACGGGGATTCACTTTTCAACATTGTAATTACGCTGAGCACACCTTTTCAAAAGCTGATAAACAACAAATAACACGAACTAGATTCAATCTTAAGCCAGATTAACTTCTATTGATTTCACTCCATTGTGTCCAGTAAACGACTGATAAATGTTATTTATATTTATGCATGATTTTATTTGCAAGCAAATAGCTGAAGCAGAATTTAGATGAAGCAAATTTGGCGGAAATTGCATCCGCGATAAGCCAAAATTTAGATTACTATGGATAGAAATGTTGAAGTAAGAATGTCACATAGAAAGTAAGGTTACAACATTTATGTAGGATCGAAAAATGTTTGTATTTAATCGAAATTCGCCGTCAAGTTCGAGACATTCCTGTTGTTGGGATACCAGCTTTTGTATGCCAGTGTCATAGACCTCTGCTGCCAGTTTGTTTTGGATTGTATTTTGGATTCCGGGGTGTAGTGACACATCCTCGTCTCATCCCCCATCACAATAGAGTCCAGCAAAGTTTCATCCTCCATAATGTTACCAAGGAGACTTCGAAAAATTTCAGGAAAATCTTCGAAAAGGTCGTCGAACATCAAACGACGATCATTTCGCACTTGTTTTTGGATTTTTGGAACAAGTACATCGCTGAAATCCATGCCTCGTCATGCGTATCAGTATGGTATTCTTTGAACAACCTAACCCACTTAATGACATGTTGTCAACTCATCCCATTACAACCATAAACTTCCACGAGCTTCTGATGGATATTCGCGGCGGAAAATCCTGGCAAAATTGCAAGCCTATCAGATTTGGATTTTCTACTTTCAAAAAGAGATTTCTACAAAGAAGTAGTGATACTCGAATGATGACACTATTCCGACTTCCCATGAGGTGTAATCACATCAGTGGCGAATTATCGAAACAACAGCAGACTGTCAAAATAGCAGCAAATTGTCAAAAGAAGATATTAAGCCGAGAAGAAAAGGCACCAAGTACGATAGAGTCGTCGAGCAGACCCCGACGGAGAAGGATCTTCTCAGACGACCAAATTCTTCGAGAAGACGACCAAATTCGAGCTCAAGGAGACGTTCCGACAAAGCGTCTACCCATGGGTGGATCATGTATTCCGTCGTTCATCGCGGGCGACTCGTGGGTCGGGACCATTGTTACGGATTGCGACGCGAGCAATATATTAAATATTGGACTCCTGTTATAATGATTCAACTGGCTAATTGTTAATAATTGATGGAGGCATGACAAATTAATATTGACGTCTTCGAAAGATAATATTTTCTTAATATTAAAGATTATTATTTTAAAAAAAATCTATTATCTACCGTCAGCATATCCTCGGAGCACAAAAACTCCTAATATGTAATAAAGTATCTTCATTTGGAAGTGAATCGCCACTGTTTTTCAAAATAACAAGTTGTTTATTTCGTTAATTTCGATAGACTGATATATAAAATTCATGACTGCATATTTTCAATCAGATTTCATGCTATCATGGATAAGATTAGGCTTTGATACTTTCATTTTTGGATTTATATAAGGCTTTGAATCGTTATATTTTTCATTTCTGTTTTGGTTTCGTCTAAACGTTTCTAAACATCACGATCTTCTTTTCATGCTAGATACTCTTCTGATTTTTTTTTGTTTGTTTGCAAATTGGTCTTCCATAAATACATTATTGGCAGTAACTTACCAATACCAGCTTGAGGAATATTAATACCTTGTAAATTTGTTTCGGTGACGTATTTACTACACCTCGACTCTAATAATGGGAATATCGATATGAAATATAATAGATGCGGGGTTCAGAATTTTTGTATTCCTCCGTAATATAATCAAGAATCACATCAAAGTATTATAGTATATAAGTATTTTTCTGCAACGACGGAAATAAATAATTTATCGGGAAATCGGGAATTCCGGGATCGAAATTTTGGCTCGGGATTGGATTCCCTAAATATGATTTACACAGTCCCAAATTATAATTTTTTTACAAATTTCGATTAGTGTTGTAGATTTCTTTCCTATTTTATCCAAAACATCTCTTTATGAAATTAAAATAAGATAAAAAAATTGCTTTAAAAACCGCATAACTTCGAAATCGCACAGAAAAAAGTCGCACAAAATTTTTTTCGACTTTAACCTACATAAAAATTAGTGGACCATAAAAGAATTTATAAAAATATTGTAGATTTATAAAATGTTCCATAAAAATGTATTTTATGCCCATCTAAATCCTATTCAAGAAGGGTGTCAACGAGGAAAAAGACATTTGCACAACAAAACAAAAAACACAAAAACTGAATCTTAACAATGACGAGATTATAATATGCTGAATGCAATAAAAAAAAGTTTTTTGTGACATTTTTTAATATTTTACAAAAAAAACATGTACAAATAATTTGAAATAAATATTTATTAACAAGAACCAGCACTTATATTTACTATATTATTAAATATTTTAAATCGTTAACTTATCGCTTATCGAGGTTGAAATGCTAAGGTTTCAATACGTTGATATTTCGTGGGCCTGAAATAAATATAATTGGTATTTAACAGTCTGTGTATCAAATGCATTGCAAGAAATTTATCAACAGTTTGAACAAAACTTACATAATAAAGTAGTACCACACAAAAGCTACTATCAATAACATAACTAGAGCTATAGAAAGTATTGTCACTCCTGCAACTAGACCTCCATCTTTGTTTATGATAATAAATCGTTCATCGTTATTATAAAAATCACTATCTACTAAAGTCAATGTATCAAGTATCCATGGGTCATCTTCTCTGATCATACTGAAATTTTTATAAAAGTTACAAAATCACATTTATGTTTACTATCAGGATATTAAATTTGGTTGAGGATGATTGATTGAGACTATATAAAAACTACGTTCATGAATTTAAAAACATCTTAACACTTTACAGTCCGGGTGTTTCGCACTAAAAATCGCCCGTGGCCCGAGCAATTTTCGCAAGAAATCCATAATCTGCTTTCGTAAAGTTGATATAATTCTTAAACCAGCTGATAGATTGAAACGAAATTACGGTGATACCTACTCAAGAGTTTACTGCATCGATAAATTTAAATATAACAACGGTTTTCAATCTGTGGTGCGTGTACCAGCGTGAATAAAATAAATTGTGTGTGAGATATCCAGTCATTTTATTTTACGTGGCACGTATTTCGGAGCTCCAATTTTGAATGACTTTGTAGTATAAATTTGGCTGAATTTGCTGGATGGCGTTCGTTATGTTTGCGATTTAACACTCTCGTCGCCCAGCGTGAATCGGTACTGTGTCTCACCAAACAGTGACTTTCTCGGGATGTATTTGATGTTGATGTATATCATGTGGATTGACATGCATTCATTCAAAAATGAGCTTCGTCGTTGAAAAAAAAATTTCGCTTGAAATTTGCGTCAACTTCTAACTGCTCCAGAGCCCAATCAACAATAGCACGACGTTGTATATGATTGTTTACCTTAAGTTTATGGATTAGTTGGGTTTTATACGGATACAGACCCATGTCCCGATGCAAAATTCGTCAAGGTACAAAAAGGGTACGACGAAGTATTGATTGTAGCAATGTTTTCGATAGACTTTACATTTTGGTGACGTTGGCTGATTAAATTATCAGGTTGAATCAAAATTAACCATCAAACGTCGAATAGTCGACTCGATATAAACATTATATTTGAATTGTGTATTTAAATATATTCCAGGACGTACACTTAAACCTTTTTTTGTGCGGTAGATCGATCGAAAAATCGCACAAAAAAAGTATGCCTTACATAGAAAAAGTGAATATGTGTTCCATGGGTTTTAAAAACCGCAAATATTAATAAAAAAAACAGGAAAACAATAAGGCAATTGAAAATATCATTTTTGGTAACATTTAAGGGGTTTCACAGCTTGAAAAAGTCGATTTTTTTTAAATAGTTAAAAAGCAGTTGGAATTTTGAAAATTTCTTTGGAGAATGTATTGATAAATGTCGAAACTTTGGAAAAATGCAAAAAAAAAACGAAATCAATTTTTTCAATAATCTAAACCAGAATAAAGAGCGTGGTTCAGTCCCAAATTATATATTTTTTCCAAACTTTGGTTAGTGTTGATGATTTTTTTTCTATTTTATCCAAAATATCTTGATACGTACTCTTAGTGAAATAAAAAAATGCTTTAAAAAAACCGCATAACTTCGAAATCGCACAAAAAAAGTCATACAAAAATAGGTTTTTGCGAAAAAAAATCTACGATGTATTTATAAGGGAAAACGGGAACGGACTAAAACGTCAGTCTGACATCACGCGTAAACGTAGGCACGGACCGTAAAGTGTTATGTTATATTTTTGTAAAAGTAATATGTACTAAATTATTCATCAGTTCTGCTCATTAACCACAATGAGGAATATTTTACATCATTTATCATAGTGGAAATTATTACTTTTTCAGCTTGTCTGCATCCAGGACATTTCCCTCTTCCGTTATTCCATAAATAAACATAATCAAAGAAGTCGTCTGAGCAAAATTTTCATATCTTCCCATCGATTCATGCGCATTACGCTCATTGCTCACGTCAATGGGGCTCATAAATGATTCAATAGATTTGACAGTAACCCCAAGAAGAAGTGAAGATATTTGTTGAATAATATCTGGAACATCTTCGATTACGTGATATTTCATGGGTATGACCAATATTTGCTTTGGACTTAATAATTTCACCTAAAAAACGTATTCAAAATTGTATTAATTTTTCATAACGTGCAATTCTATGCAATCGACAAAAACCTTTATGTATTGATTCGTGTTTCTGCCATGTCCATCTTGGTCTGTTGCAGTTATTGTTAAATTAAAGTCGTCATTTAAAAATGTTAATGCGTTTTCTGCTGGATAAACAACGCCTGTTTCTGGATGAACGGCGAAAGCGTTGTTGTTTGTTGAATATCTTATTTTGGCATTCAGACAAATGTCCTTATCCGTTGCCTTAAATTCGAAAGGAAACCAACATAATTTTGAATCCTCATTTTAATTTATGGTAGATGTTAGAAAAATACTCACATTAACCGTCACAAGTGACTGCGGTCTTATAAAATCGATTAAATCCTTGTCAGGATAACCAACGATAAGTGGATTATCTGTGTGAAATTCGGGGCTATGATCATTTATATCTTCTACTATTATTGAAATTAATCTTTTGTATGGGCTATAAACGATATCTTTTGTGAAAATCCAGTGTTTATCTGTTTTGTTTAGATCACAACTCGGAGACTCCATCGATCTATGATTAGCATTAGCAAAGTCTATCATAGAATATTCAGGTTGCTTAGTTTCGATTATATTATAGACGCATGTTAATTCGATCTGTACTTGTGAAACTGTCATAAATGCGATCGTTTCATTTTCTCTGTCAACTCCAGAGGTGCTCAATTTATTATTGACTATTTGAAACCATGTCTGTGGATATGGCCACGAATCAGTAATTTCATACAGACAACTCTTTTGCTCTTCATTTAAAACATCTTCATATACGTTATGTTCTATGATACTTTTTATTAATAACGGTTGGTGTTCATATTTTTTATATACATCAATGATAATCTGAAACAGTCAATGTGTTAGTGAATCTCATAACTTATCATTTAAAATGCTCAATTTTTACCGTTGTAATATGTTTTTGAATAAATATGATTGGGTGTGCGAATAAGTTCTCGCCGTTATACGTAAAAATAAATCCTTTATTGAAAAAGCGAGACAATTAAAGTATTGCCTCTTTGTATCGCTTTAAAAAATATCCAAGGCTTGAAGACTTGACTCCATTGAAGAGATAAAACAGCAGCTCTTACTAATTTATAAAGATTTGTCCAGGGATGAACTACTTCAATGATGCTTGAATGGCCATACCCAAAATGCTAATGAATGTTTAATCTCGACGGTTTGGCAATTGGCTCCAAAGCACCTGCATTTTGGTGTAAAAATCATTGAAATATCAATGCACATTGCTGCTGGGATATTTAATAATGACTTTAGCATCATTTTGAAGATGATAAATACATTAAATATAATTATCGGCATCTACTGTAAAGTCTTTCCTGAAAACACTGATGAATCGCGGGTAGCGAGGCAGAACCGTAAGTATCTTTCTGAGACAAAAGCAGCTCGCATAGCTCGAAAACAACAGCTACTCGAAGATAATCAACTTTTCGAGATAGCTGAAGATCTATTATATGCACTTGGAATCACTGATTGATCGATAAGTCGCTAAAATTGATAGTTGAATCGTATCGAGACTTTAAACGAGATTATCTCGAAACTGCATTTTCAAAATGTTCGCCAGTCGTAGCTTAAAAAGTTGTTGATCGATCTGCCTGAAATTTTGGGATGTTTCTCACTATAATATTATCTAGTCAACAAAGCTAAAGTTTTAAGATTTTCATCTAAATAAGTTATTTTTTTGGGGTAAAAATTATCAAGAAAATTGTAAAAAATATGAAAGTTTAACTAAAAAGCCTACTAATTTTTTAATTTTATACTTTTTAAAATATTTTATAGCTTATTTGACTGCCTATCCATATTAAAAATCAAAAATATATCTATTTTTGATTTAAATTCAACAGGAAACCTTCGACAAGTGGCGAACAGTTTGATATCACGAGAAAAGGCACCCAATGGAATACCTTATAACTCGGCCATTTTATTTTTTGTTTTTTTTAAAAAATAAATAAATTAGCACTTTGAGGTTTTAATAAAATACTGTCAAAAATTTAAAATGATACGATTGTTTTATCATCATTAAAAAAAATCATGAAAAACTACTAATTTTCGAGCATATAAAGGGATCGGTTATAGTACTTTAATATAGAAGCATCACCATTTAAACTGCATGCGCACAATTGTTATGCCGCCATCCGATGATGAAACGGCAGGAACTTATTCACACACCCAATATGTATGTTCACAAAAGGTATGGCCTATTAATTGACATAGGATATAACATTTTAATAAAAATCCCTATGAATTAGTTTTGTAGAACATTTGACTGTGTATAATGACTTATTAAAACAAAGTCTTTTCTTGCATTTTTGTAAAAAAGTTAAATTCCTTATACATTTTTTGATTAATAGAAAAAAGCAGTAAATAACTTACAGGTGCGTAATTTAAAGTCATGTATGTGTATGCTACAACATAAAACACATAGTGTCCGGGAGGCAAACCTAAATTCACTCTAATAACTCCATTGGCGCTAATTTTTAGAGTTCTGTTCAACGAATCTATAAATTATTAAGACAGAATTATTAAGGCACTCAGTAAGATTTTTAATTCATTTAAAATTTCTCACCGTTTTGTAGATCAAGTCTATAATAAATTGTTTGATTGCTGCTGGCCGCTGCGGTAACATTGAGAAGAACTCCTCTAAATGCGGTTGTGATATTGGCATAATATTCCGGAAGATTGAATTCTATAGTTTCTGTATATTTAAAATAAAAATATGTTTATAACGAAAGATATTCATAAAAATGATATCGACATAATTTTGTGTGTTATCACATTAAATCTATATTTATTGATCAAAGATGTTTGAAAGCTTAGACGTACATGTACGTCAATATTCTTTATCTTAACACATTCTCGTCGGATTACACATTGCATTGTCTTTCGCCTGATGCGTGATGCATTTGTGATTATTGTATTACATATACTTTTTTTTACAGCCAATGAATCACATGGGTAAAGACTAGTAAACTTAGTAAACGTAATCCCGAAAAATTCGGGTTTGAATTTTTTATCTAACAGAAATCGTACACCTCACCAGCACGCTGAAGGTTACTAAATCGAGACATTCCCGCCGAAATCTGGACGCTTGGAAACAGTGGCGTAACTACTAATTGGCCAGCTTAGGTGACGCCTAGGGGCAGTAACAGTCTAATCTATGTATACATATATTTTTTTCCCTACCGGTGATGTATTTACTACACCTCGACTCTAATAATGGGAATATCGATATGAAATATTATAGATACAGAGTTCAGATTTTTTGTATTTCTCCGTAATATAATTACGAATTACATCAAAGTATTGTAGTATAAAAGTATTCATCTGCGGCGACGGAAATAAATAATTTGTCGGGAGATCGGGAACTTTGCGAGTTTTATTTCGTGTTTCAGCAGAATGGAATTTTATCCAATCACATTGATGGTGTTTTACGAAAATATGTACATACGTATAAATGAGCATAGTCCCAGAAGTACCCGACCTAATAAATATACAAACAAAAAATATCGAAAAAACATTTTTATTTCTCAACATAGTCTCCTTTCAGCTCGAAACACTTTTCCCATTGATGTTCAATAGCTTCGATGCCCTGTTTATAGCGAGAACCGTCGAGTTCCTCAAAATAGCCATCAACAGCCGACTCCAAGTCATCGTTGTTGTCAAATCTTTTAACACCGAGTCGTTTTTCAGTCCGAGGGGGCTAAATCTGTTAACTTTTAGCTAACACTTTCTTTATAGCCAAATGCGCCCGTTTTTTCTTGATTTCTCAGATGTTAAGTGATGGACGTATATTTCATCCATGGTTATGAATCGACGCAAATGTTCGACTTTATTGCTGTGGAGCATCGCCAAACACTCGATTGATACATCCTCACGACGCTGTTATTGTTATATTGTGAGCAAACGCGGCATCCATCTTGCGCACAGCTTTCTCATGTGCAAAATTTCAGTCGATATACAATGTTCAAAACTTTTTGAAATGCCTACCATGTCTATCAATTCGCGCAATTTCATTTGATGGTCATCCAATAACATTTCAATCGAATAATAACTATGGTGTGGCTTTAATAATATATATAGCCTTCAAGTCAACATCATTCTTGTTATGGAAGTATGTTATTTAACGGTTGATTCTATTCTAAGAAGACAGGATTATATATACCTTTTTCAATGGTTGTGACAATAGTAGCCCACGCCAATTTGTCATAATAATTTTATAAGCATTCAATGTCATGATAAAATGAGTTTTATTCTGTATCTTATGAAATGGTATTGGCTCTTTTGAACGAATAATAATTTCCTTGATATCATTTTCAATCGTAAAGTATTCTCGAAAATCTAAAATACCATTTTTTAAAATAGTTTTAATCAAATCATACCATATAGTTAAATAAGAAAAACGAATAATGCCTTACCTCCTGTCAGGGAGACATTTAGTTTCTCAGAGAAATTCGTTCCAATCGGTGAAACACTTATGTTACCATTATAATAAGTGCCTTCATAGTAAGTTGCATCAAAAGCGTAGTTTACAGTATCTGTAAAAGCAGAAAATACACGTTTTTAAAAATGTATCGTCTTTTAAATAGGAATAAAATAGGTTGGATAAAACCGCACAATATATTAAACATAGGGTTTTTTAACAAGGACGTTCGATTTTTAAATGTAAATAAACCAAGTCGTGTGTGATATATCTACTATTTTTTTTAAAATTTAAATGAATATTTTATCACATTAACCCCTCAAAGAGGTAAGACACAATTTTGTGTCCGAGTTCCAGTGACTCAAAAAGAACATTCTTACACGTTGAGCTCGAAGATGGACAAAGACGAAGAGCATCTTGCACGTTGAGTTGCACGGAAATAAACAGATACAGAGAGATTATTTTGCTGGTCTGAGATTGTGAATGGGAGACAGAGACAGAAAGATATTTAACCCTAATTTAACGACCAATAATGATATGTGAATGATAAAATGAAATGATTTCAAGTGTATTGTCTATGTTTACATGAAGAAATTACCGAATATTGTGTGCTATCGACAGTGTTTATTTATTTAAATACAAGCTTCATACACGCTGCGACGGTCCTGATAGATAAGTGGTTTTGTATGACGATAAGTGGCGGACAAGCAAATATACCATCTAAGATTATGAAAATTTTAAATTGGCTCACCACTCAAAGGGTTAAATACGGAATTTAACGCCGTTTAAATGCCCGCCGCAGCTTTGCTTGGTGGCAAGGTTCAATTTTCAATTACTTTGTCACACAAATCCGGCTGAATTGCTGAATCAATTGTTTGCGCTTTATAGTACATTCAAACATCTTTTTGTGCGATTTTAAAGTTATGCGGTTTTTTCAAAGCATTTTTTTTTAATTTCATAAAAAGTACATATCGAGATATTTTGGATAAAATAGAAAATAAATCAACAATAACCGAAATTTGGAAAAAAAATAATAATTTTGTACTATTTAAAAAAAAGTTGGCCAAAAAACGGCTTGACTGATTTTTTTTAAACAGTTGCCCATTTGTGATTTTATTTTTTTGAGTTAGGGAATATAGTGATATTTTACTAATTATGAATTATATTGTTGGAAAGAGAAAATCTACACAAAATAATGATGACATTGACACTGGATATACTATTTCTTTCGAAGACGAGAGCGATTTTGAGTCATATCGAAAATTGTAACGAAAATTATCATAGAGCGATTATAGTTTGTAATTAAAATCATATTTTTTTTGTAATTAAAATTATATTGTGTCAGTTGACAGACATCCTTGAAATTCTACCAATGATGCAAGATGTCCTTTAAATTTTATCAAAAATGTTGTTTTTTAATTGCCTTATTGTTTTTTTATTAACTTTTTTTGTGCGATTTTGTATATATTTTATATAGCTATTTCAAAGTTATGCGATTTTTAAAATCCATGTAACGCAACTTCACTTTTTCTATGTAAGTCATAGCTTTTTTAGTACAATTTTCCGCGGAACGCATTTATCGCACAAAAAAAATGTATTTTAACACCAAGTTAAACATTTTTCATTTCGATTCAAACCATTTTCAACTCCAGTAAAACTTTTCAATTTCAAATTAAACCGTTTTCATTCCAAGTTAAACTGAAACAAAGCATAGGGCCCCAAAGCAAGAAGTCTAAAGGCGTTTAATCGTACGATCTCAGTTGCCAGTATACTTGGACGCCGCACAAGTCAACCATGCCCTCATGCAGAATGTACATCGTGGCGTGCGTTGCGGGACACGTAGCCACATCCCGTTGGATCCACGCATTGTCGATATCCATATCATCCAGCTAAGTTCAATCAAATTTGTCCCATAATTCTTGTGACTTAATCCTATATGTTTTTTTTTAAATCGAGGCGATTATAAATTTATTATTTTTTTGAAATACTTAAGTGATAAAATATATCGAAGCAATCTAGATCTTTAGATATAGAATAATATATTTTAACGGGGAATCACCGTGCTACGAATGTACATAACTTTTTTGACATTATATATTTTATTCGCTATCAACACATTTTTGTAATCTTATAATTTCACAATAGTGACTCGATCTTAAGCCGGATTAAGTTCATATTACAATTGTATTTTATTGTGTTCGTTAAATCACTGATAGCCTTTCATTTATAAGTTTATCGTCTTATTTGCAAATATTTTTCACTACAAAAAGCTTCACTTTTTTTGCTATATGGAGCTAACTTCAGTAGTTAGCTCCATATAGCAAAATTTATTATAATATCTAAACTATAAACAAACAATATGTATTTGCTAAAAATAATATATTTTGTTAATGTCAAACATATTTTTTAAATAATTCTTTAACACTTAGCCCCTAAAGGAGTACTATCCCAGGGCTGGGGACCCCCCCTCCACTATTCAGAAAGAGCACTCTTGTACATTGAGCTCGGAGATAGACAGAGACAGAGAACGTAGCGCAGCTCGGGAGACAGAGACGGAGAGTTTCCCCGCATACATCGCAAGATTGTATAGATCGTTAGTCCAAATTTATCGACTAATAATGATTTAGAGTTCGAGCTTGTTATTTGTTTACGCAAAAAAATGACCGAATATTGTGTGCTATCGACAGTGTTTATTTATTTAATTGCTTCCTATTCGTCGCTGCTTGTTGAATGAGTCTTTGTCCGATTATCATTTCCTTCTAAAGCAGGAGCAAATGAATCGATTTCTTGTGTATTGTTAATGTAAAAAAATGACGTGGTCTTGAATGCTATCAACAGTGCTTATTTACATTTGACTCTGCCTCGAATTGAAGATTGTCTTATGCTGATGGGAGCTGACAGAAAGTAATCGGTATAAAGCATCATGTGTTATTTTATTTTTGGTTAATATTATATAAACGCCATAAAAATGATTTTTTATTCAGGGTTGTTTCAATTTACTAATAATATTAACACGAACAGTTTTTTTACCGACCAATTCATCCCAAATGGATTCAGTTGCGTAGCAAAGATCATTAAATGGGCAACCCTTATGACCTCTGTTGAATTTATTGAACACATTGGCGGACACGTCTGCATTATACGTCATTTTTGGTATGAAAAAATGGCGCATAATGCAGACGTGTCCGTCAAAGCGTTAAAAATAAAATTGAAGCACCGCCGAAATGTCGTTTGTTAAAAATATGTTTTTAGGGCATTTTCCACGATCACCAACAGCAAAATTGATAAGGATTGATAAGGACATGGCAGATATTGACGTTTTCGAAGAAGAATATTTTCCGAATATTATTTACAAACATTGATATTATTTACCTTGAGCATATACTTGGAGTAAAAGAACTCCAAATATGTAATAAAATATCTTCATTTGGAATTGAATCGCCACTATTTTTCAAAACAACAAGTCACTCAATTGGTTAGCTTCGATAAACTGATATATAAAATATATTGTTAATCAGATTTAATACCATCACGGATAAGATTAGACCTGCATACTTTCGGTTTGAATTGATATGGCCATACACGTTCGATCAAATTTTATTTACCTAGAATAGTTATTTTTGATCAAATTGTTGTTATTTTGAATTCAAATAAGTAAATAAACGGGTTTTCAATCTCATTCTATATCAAAATAGTTTTAGTCAGAATAAATATTCTAAATTAACTGAACATGTGCTAATTTGAAGTCAATGAAGTGTGAAAGTTAAATTTGGAAAAAGGATTAAAAATTGCATTTCTGGTAATATTTTTCTAATGTATGTAAATTAATTTATTGTAGAAGTTAAGCTGGGTTTAGGGGTTGAAATGGGTGTATTTATTATTGTAATGATTAAACTTGTGATGTGAGTAAGCCACTATTGAAAATTGATGTTTTTGTCAATCTATGCGCAACCATTACATTTTTGGAGACCTTTGATTTTGGGTATTGAAACGCTTCCGTGAAGATCATTTTAAATTTCATGAAATGGAGCAGAAAATATCCAATATGGTGCATTTTCGCACAGAAGTTCAATGTTTTCACATGCATATGCAGACTCATTCATTGATACATCCAGAGGCCGAGAGGGACAGTTGTTTGCCATTGCGTTAATGTTGATGATGAAGGGTGTGAACTAGTCAGAATTTGAGTCATAACCCTTTGTGTTATTCCAGATATATCTATCAGATGTATAGTCTAAAGCCCAATATCTGTCGATTAGATAAATAAACGTAGTATTCTGATGGATATTCGCGCGATGACCTCTCCATCGGAGGAATTTACTGTGACTGAACAAAATGGCCGACAGACACGCGGGAACAAACTGACCGTTAGAATCCCCCCTACACATCTAGTGCGCTAACTTCGAAACAAAAAATCCCCCGCCCTCAGGAGCCCTTTTAACCTTATTTTCTAGGTAGATGCACAACATTGGTGACCCAAAAACAAACAGGATGCGATTCTACAACGAGGTAGTGCACTCGGTGCTGATGTACGGCGCGCGATATGGGCCGAGGCACTAAAAATCGAAAAGGCCAGGCTCAACATGGCCAGAGTCCAGAGAAGGAGCGCAATCAGAGTGGCTACTGCATATCGCACAGTGTCGGAAAACGCCGTCCTGGCATTGACTTTTTTTCCTGTGGGATGTGAATCTTGCATAAGACACCCTGGGTTTGATCCCAGGGTAGTGTCAGATACTTACTGAATAAACCCTTCCCTTATCCTTCTCTGCCCTCCTGGTATTGTTTTCCACATTGCTTCAGGAGGACAGGTAGTCTGGCCTTGGTTAATTGGCTCTATTCTAGTGTTGAAGAGATGCTCTACGCCTCTCTCTTTCACTGCCCTCCTTGGCGCTCAGAATTTCTTCAACGTAATCGCGCCAAAGGTCCCAGTTCTTCTTGCTCACCATCATGCTGTGAACCATGTTCTCGACGTTGGGCTCGGCTAACCTGAGTGCTTATTTTAGCGTGTTCCTCCGGAATGTTCAAGCCTCAAAGCCACTGATGGTGTGCTCTACGTCATAGACCTCCGCTTGGCAGTAATGACACGTTGCAGATAGTTCTTTGCCAATCCGCTTCAGGTACGCACCGAAGCATCCATGCCCAGTGATCACCTGAGTCAAGCGGTAGGTCGTTTCACCGTGTTTCCGGGCCTTCCACCGACTTATGACCGGGATAAGTCGGTGGGTCCATCTTCCCTTGCTGGACTGATCCCATCTCCGTTGCCAGACCTCCATCAGTTCTTGATCATGTTCGTTGCGATTTTTAGGATATTTGTAGTCCAAGGCCCTTTTCTTTGCCTGGAGGTCGAGCGGGGGAACTTCAGCGATCACCGCTTCTTTAGATACAGTTCTGTATGCTGCGGTGACTCGGAGCGCTTCTTCCCGCTGGACCCCGGCCAGCTTCTTTCTGTAGCTTTCGTATCTGAGCGACTCATGCCATATCAGGGCTCCGTTCAGAAGGATTGAGTGTATTACTTTGTTTATGGTACGTCTTCTTCATGGCTTTGGCCCTCCGATATTGGACACGAGCCGTCCGAGCTCACTGGCCACCTTCTGCGCAGCTGCTTCAATATGTTTTCTGAAAGTCAGGTTGTTGTCCAAGAGGATCAACCTCGTGACCGTTCACAACAAGCCTTTTGACCCTCGGTCTTCTTTTACTGCCAGCTGTGGGCGATTTTCCCACATCCATGCGCTGATTATGGCGAGGGCTTCATTGCCCGTCGCCTCCATTTCCCATGGATGTCGAGCTGTTACAAGGCAATGAGTTCCGCTCCGTGTAGCATCTTTATTGTCAGCAGACTGTTGTAGAAGACGTTCCACAGAGTGGGCCCTAAGACGGATTCCTGCGGAACGCACATTTCTAGCTTCTTGGCCGTGCTCGTCTCACTACCATACCATACACTACCATACCGCCAATCGACCTGCTCGCTTACGAGAGACAGGCAATACAGAAAGGTGAAGATAAGAATAACGCTAAGCAAAGCACCATGGCGGCGTGGCAGTCCCGATGGGACAACTCCGCTAAAGATCAGTGGACGAGCTAATACCAAACCTGAGAATCTAGGTAGCCAAAAAGAACGGTCAACTGTGCTACCACTTGACCCTGGTCCTCACCGGGCACGGCTGTTTTGGTAGCTACCTGCACAAAATAGGCAAAGAGACCGGCCCGTAGTGCCTCCACTGCGGAAGCGGAGTACGACGATGCTGCACAAACATCTGTCTGCCCAGCATGGAGCACCGAAAGAGACATCCTATGGGAGGAGCTGGGAGTCAGCTCGCTCTCCCCTAGCAACATGGTATCTTCAATGTTAATGGATGCTAGGGCATGGAATACGTGTTGCAAATACATAACGTGTACTATGCAGCAGGAGGATGCTGAACGTAGAAGGCGACTAACAATACATGCTGTGTCATATTTGCTCATCAGACGTATGAATCGAATAGGAGACTTCTAGCGATGAAGGATTTTAATATGTTGATTTCTTACATTTACCCTGTTTTGCTTACATTTACTAACAATTACTTATAAAACAAGATAATGAAATCCAAATTTCTATATGCTTAAGATATGGTATGGCTACAAAATATTTGAAGGATAGATTGTAATGGTTTTTATGATATATTTTTACATGGTATAAATATATAAATATTAAAAAAAGACTCGTCAGATAAATACAAATTATTTCATAAAAATAAAATAATACAAGTATTTTAACACATTAAAAGAGTAAAAATGTATTATTATAATGTAGTTAAATAAATTAAAAAAATATATATTTTTTACAGTCTCTCCTCTTCATAGTCTAAAATATCAATCTGTTGAACTGTTTCTTTAAAAGTGACACCCGTTTTCTTTGGTTTTTGTTCACCGAATTCGTCATCGTCGTCAATATTATTATCCGCATTGAATAAATCTATTTTTGCTTCTTTTGTCATTTCAACTGGCGGATCTAAAACAGCTTCGAGTGTCGTAGCTAATTGTTCAGCAGAATTTATGTTTGGTGATACTTCATCAACGCTGTCTTTTCCATAATCAGAATTTATTGAGTTAACAATACTATTTCTACTGCTAGAATTTTCAAAACGTTGATATTTCTTTGGCCTAAAGGGAAATTAAAAAAATTAAATTAAAATCAAAGTTAAACAACATTAAAAATATATTTATAAATACTCACATTATAACAAAGAACCACACTAATATTCCAACCAGCAATAGGAATACTACTGCGCCAAGAATAGATATTCCTATGATCAAACCTATATCATTGCTTTCTATTACTCTAATGTCTGAAATAAAATAATCAGATTTTATTTGAGTCAAACAGTTTTATAAAAAGTTATAAAAATTGCATATCTATTTATAATATATGACGTTCATAACATACAAATTTTTCCCAATAATTAATTTCTTGAAAACCATAAACACAAAACATAAAAAAATATACGCACAAATATGTGTAAAAACGTGTAAAGACCAGATGTTATTTAATATTTGTGTTTGTGTAAAAATGAATCAATTGTGTTACGAATTCCATTAAAATTTGTAGACAAAAATAGTTTTTCTATTGTATGTATCTTATTCTCGAAATTTAAAAATTTTAAGTTAATTTCATTCAACGCCATTGGGTTCCAAGCTTGACGGGTTGCAGCCGACTGGAAGTCTTTTAAATATAAGCAGGGAAAATATAGGATAATGACCGCTACCATCGGTGAATGGAAATTAAATTGTACGATGTTCCTGTTCTTAATTATATAAATACAAATTTATCGGCGATGCATGATGATAATCATTATATACTGCTCAAATAATAATTGTTAATTAAATTACATACCATACAACGGACTTTCGGATAATACTAAGCTTTCTATTTCCCATGGTAAAGCATTTTCACTACCCTGGATTTCACTAAAAATAATGATATTTTAATACATATGCAATTTTCTATTTAAATTAAAAGATTTGGAGTTTAAAGTCATACTTCATATAAAAAAAACGTAGAAGGTAGAAATCAATAGTTATCAAAATAGTTTAAAAATTAAACTGGATCTTATATTTACCTATTTAATTCAGCAGCATCTAAAACATTTCCTTCAGCGTCAATTCCGTATACAAAAATTGCCAATGATGATGCTTCATTATCAGATAATGGATTTATTTTCCATATGTTCTTTACAAATTTCAACGCGGGATCATCTATATTTTCTTCGTTATTGGGAATCACAAACGATTTCAAAGACGTAACAGAAGATGGAATGTTTTTAGATAGATTACTCATAATATATTCGACGTCTTCTATAAAGGCTTCTTTCACAGAAATTACTGTTATATGATTCAAACTTAATAATTTCACCTATCAAAAAAATATTTTCAAGATAGTATTAATAAATTAAAAAAACTTAATATTTAATTCTATACGACTGAAAAGTACCTTTATATTTTGATTTTCACGTCTGCCACTTCCGTCTTGATCTGTTGCTGTTATTATTAAATCAAAGTTGTCATTCAAGAAGCTAAATGCATTATCTTTCGGATAAACGACACCTGTTTCTGGATGAACGGTGAAAGCGTTGTTGTTTGTTGAATATCTTATTTTAGCATTTAGACAAATATCCTTATCCGTCGCCTTAAATTCAAAAGAAAATCAACGTAATTTAAAATCCTCAATTTTATCTTTTGATAGACGTTAAATAGTTACTTACATGAACCGTCACAAGCGACTGCGGTCTGATAAAATCAATTAATTCTCTATCAGGATAACCAACAATGAGCGGACCATCAACTTGAAATTCGGGACTGTGATCGTTTATGTCTTCTACTATTATTGAAATTAATCGTTTATGAGGTGTATAAAAGATATCTTTTGTTAAAATCCAGTATCTATCTGTTTCGTGTAGATTACAACTCGACGACTCCATTGATCTATGATTAGCAATGTCGATCATGGAATAATTCGATTGCTTAGTATCGATTCTACTATTCTTGCACGTCAATTCGATTTGTACTTGTGAAACTTCCATGAACGCAATCATCTCGTTTTCTCTGTCTACTCCAAGGGTGCTCAATTTATTATTTTTCATTTCAAACCATGTTGGTTGATTTGGCCAGATACCTGTGATTTCGTACTCACAAACACTTACATCTTCTTGTAGAATATCCTCATATACGTCAGTGTTCAATAATTTTTGTTATTAAAAGAGGTGGGAATTGATGTTCTCCTGTTGATAATGCAACGTTTATTTCCACCTGAAAATAGTTTTTAATTTAATTTTTTTATCTGTTAGTTAAAAAAATGTTCAATGGATGAAATATTGTAATTATATATATGAAGGCATCTAGATAGTCTGCTTACAAAGGTTCCTGAGGCCAGGGATATTTTTTGTTGGGGAGGGGGGAAATGGACAGAGTCAATCAGTGTTGATTCATGTAAAGTAGAATTTTCAAGTAAAATAAAAACCATGTGCAACTTTCGACTGGGTCGGTACTCTGCGTTTTGCGCCCCAAGCCCAGTTGCGCCCATGGCAAGTGCCCGCTTTGCCAGCCCCTGGTCATTACACCCCGGAATCCAAAAGACAATCCAAAAAGAACTGACGGATGAAACGGTATACAAAAACTGGTGCCCCGACTACAGAAATGTCTTGAACTCGACGGCGAATTTTGACTAAATACAAGCATTTTTCAATCCTACATAAATGTTGTGACAGTACTTTCTAGATGACTTTTTGTATATATATCTAATTATATTAATTTGCCATTGCTTACAGGTACACTTCTCTCTGCTCTTGTAGTATAAGCTTTAACAAAGAATGTATAATGTCCGGGAGTTAAATAGGAAGTTACTCTGACATGTCCATTAGACGATCCAATATTTATGTGTCCTGCCAAGGAAGCTATAAGAAATAATATGTGCATTAAAATCAAGCCATATACATCAAATAAATTAATGTGAGCATTTTTTAAATTCCTACCATCTAAATCAAGATCATAAGTAATTTCTGCATCGTTGTTAGCTGTTGCGCGGACTATTAAAACAGTACCAAGAGTCGTATCCGTGATGTTAGCCGAATATCTTTCAGCATTAAATATAATATACTCCTCAGTAGTTCCTGTGCAAAATTATTTGAAATTAATCATATATGTTTTTCTTGTTGATTTTTTGTTAGATAAGTATGAAAAAGCTTTATATTTTGATGTCGTTAATTTATATAAAATTACCCTTTTCAACAGTTATTATAAGAGCAGTCGAAACTGATCTTGCTGAAGGATGACTGGCTCTTAACGTAAGAATGAAAGACGATAAACGTTGAATATCTTCATCAGGTATTTTTTCTTTTACAATGATATTCACATTGTTATCCCTGTATTCGGTATCAAAATATTTTGCATAATCTGTAATAACAAGGCATGAATTTAATTGATTAACCGAATAAAATAATTAAATAAATCAAAGTGGGAATTAGATCTTACCGCCGCTAAGACTGAAAGTGACGTCATCGTCATGGTTATTGATGTTGATGGAAGAATGCATGCTTAAAAGACCATTATGATAGTTGCCTTCATAATAAGCCGAATCAAAGGCTAAAGTATGAGTGAGATCTGCAAAAATATAATTGAAAACCCAATCATTAATCAGTAGGAATATTTTTAAATCAATATAACAAAGACCACATATAAACAAACATTAGATTTTAATCACAACGTAGTTTTAAATTTTTTTTTAGAAATATTTGATATAAATAGAGCCGATTATTCAACGTATAAATTATTTATTCATGCCTTACGATACTAATTTGAATCGAATAATCGGATCTATATTGTTATATAAAGATTGAAAAAATTGTAAAGACCAGGTATTATTTCATGCATATATGAATACGTATCAGGACAAAAGCATTACATACAAGGAATATTTGCAGTATTTTTTCACGTTAATCATAATGATATAAAATACTAGGAGTATTCATAATTTTATAGTTTAAATTTATGCACGTTAGCTATATAAAAATACAAAACAGTTGTAAACTGTGAAGAGATTTAGTACCCATTAATGTTATTTTCATAACGCGTAAAAAACACACTGCAAATAAAATATATAGATCATAATTAATATCTGTGAACATGAGTTGATTCGCATGTTTGTAATTGTGGAAATATGTTAATATACAATTATAAATTCTTCTCGACAAATGTCTTTAAAAGACGTGTGGTTAAACATTATCTTTCTGCTTAAATCATCAATCATTATAATCTGTTGTTCCATAATCCAATATGATTTCAACATCTTCATAATCAGTTATTATATAAAGCGTGAACTATAAAATTAATACATCGTTTAAAATATTAGAGAATGAGGATGAAAGTATTCTATACATTTTAATTTAATAGATTATATTAATAATTGAAATAGTTTTTTAGTAACCTCTTCCTGGTAAGTTAATAGTAACGGCTGTGAATCCAGAAGTTGCTCCGAGTCGTGTGGCCCATATAATTAATGTGAGATAAGCGTTGTCGTCGATAATTTCTTCTGGTAATTTCTGTGATACATGGATTTCAACAGAATTTCCCTCATTTTTGATTTCAAAATAGTTTTTCATAGCTTAAAAAAATTGATGAACAATTTAAAGATCAATATACATGATAACAAATTTGTACATCTATAAAATTTGCAGTACCTTCATCCGGTGTGAATATAACATTATTGCTATAGCCATCGGCTAAATGAATTCTCGGATGAGTAACTTCGCCTTCTTCTTTATATTCAGCAATATAAAACGGTTCCGCAAATCGTAAATTTATTGGTGCTTCGATATCTTCTATAAATATAAAATTATTTTAATAAATATTTTCTTCTTAAATTTATTATATAAATTCGTATCAATTTATGAAATTAAATCTATATAGATCTTATAATATGTTTTTAAAATACCTCTTCCCGGTAGTCTTAGAGTGAGGGTAGTAAAACCAGGATTTGATCCCGCATCCTCCGCTTTGATAATGAGATTTAAGAATGTGTTTGATGCTAAAATAGATTCTTCCAGACTGACCCTATTGCTGACTGTGACTCTTTGTCCTTCGTTTGCAATATTAAAGTTCAATGCCGCTTCTATAATTCACACAAGCATCGATTAGAATCGAATGATAACCAATAGATTCATCTAAATACACATAAAGTGATCTATACCTGGGTTCAAGGTAAATTTAACACTATCACTATAGCCTTCGTCCAATAATATTTCCTTCATGCGAAACAACGTGGTCCTCAGCGTATGTTCCTGTATGAGATGGGCCTCTAAATCGTAGATTTCCCATTGCTATAAAAACAGGAAAATGGATTATATTTCTAAATAATATTGAATTTAAAAATTATTTCATCATTGTGTATTTGGCTTATACGAGGGTCATCCAGAAAGTAAGATTACGATATTTATGCCAGATTAAACGATACTTGTATTTAATCGAAATTCACAGGATACTTCACAAATATATTATTCTATTTTTCAACGTAATCGCCGTTGAGATCAAGACATTTCTGCAGTCGGGGCACCCTGTCAAGAATGCTCTTTCTGTATCACTCGAGTTAGAACGCTCATATGCGTGATTACTCATTAACAGGTTAACCATGTTATAGTTGTAGTGTATATAGGCTTATCTAAGAACAATATCTCTCAATTATCTTCGTGATGTGGCTCAATCCATATAAGGCCAGTCTTGTTATTTAATAGCCATACAAACATCACACGGCAGTCATTTTGCATTTGTTCTTCAATTTTTTCCACAATCTCGTCAGAAATGACAACCTTCTCTGAACAACCTAACCCACTTCGTGACATGTTGTCGACTCATAAACTTCCACGAGCTTTGAGAAGCGCGCGGCGACTTCTCCATTGGAAGAATTTACTGTGACTGAATAAAATGCCGACAAACACGCAGGACCAAACAAATTGACCGTTAAGATCCCCCTATACGCCAAATGAGTCAATTTCGAACATTACTTTTTAGATGGCCCTCATAGTTGGGAGTTTCAGACTTGTAAACAAGAAGCAAACATACTTTTTAGAGGCAGGTCAATAGTTACTGTGGTAAATCCTGGAACAGATCCTAAGCCCCTGGCCCATAAAATCAACGCCAAATATGCATTATCTTCCAAAACTGGCTGAGGCAAAGGATTTCTCAAATTAATTGACACTTTCTCGGCTTCATTAGTAACAGTGAAATATTCAGCCATTCCTACAAAAATAAATTTACAATTATTATATAAAAAAATATTGATACAACTCTTTATCATTATTTTACTGCTTATGAAAATTAAATTTATTTACCTCCTTCTAAGGTGAATGCAACACTTGCGCTATAGCCTTCGGATAAATAAATATCTGGTACATCTAAATTGTTATTCTCATAAGTTCCAGTATGAATTTGTTTGTCAAATATTAGATTAATTGGTGCAGTGGGGTCATCTGTTTGTATAAAAGATATAATTTATATAAATACAAAACAAAAAATGACAATTTATTTTTGCAAAAATCTCGCTCAAATACTCGCGTATAAAGAAGAGAAAGTTAATCCTCTGATTGCTATAATGTATTTAATGTACTGTCGAGAAATGCTACTGAATATTATATTATCTTTCTTTTTCTTGTTTGATCTTGCTCGCCTCAGGCTTCTTAGGAACCTCAATAACTCCAAAACTACATCCACTACCGCTACTACAATCAGTGAGATTGTGAGATCTGGGGTAAATAATTATTTTAATCGGGTTTTCCTACCCACATACCGATGCCATTATTTTATTAATCAAAACACTTATTCTCAAGACAACACGAACGAAAGTCGTCTTATCTATACGTCTGGTAATTTCTGTGATACATGGATTTCACTTATCATCATTCTTTAGCAGTCATAGAGTTTAATTTAATTAATGATGATAGTTAAAGCAGACATTTTCAAATAAAATATTTAATAATTGAATATATATCATAGTGACCTCGTCCAGGTAGTCTCAGCGTAAGTGTAGCAAATCCTCTATTTGATGATAAGTCCTCTACCATAATATCCAAGTTGATAAACGCCTCAGAACTCAAAATTTGCTCAGTTAAATGGTCCCTATTTGTGATGAATATTCTATTGGCCTCGTTAGATATTTGGAAATAAATGTTTGAAGCTAAAACACGTACAATAAATTAATTAATAAAATAATTTATTTATATTTCGCTTATAAAGATGTAAAAACCTATACCTGCATCTAAGGTAAATTTAGCGCCAACGTAGGATCCTTCGACCAAGCGAATTGCCGGGTGCACTACAGCATGATCTTCCGTATATTCTCCGGAATAAGACTGTTGATTGAATCGCAGGATAGTAAAATCTATAAATGTATCCATGAATAAGTCCATTTATATTTAAGCGATTACTCGATGTAATAAACAAATAACATTGACAGACGAACAAAATTTATACTCAAACATACGTATAACAAAAGCGTGTTGTATACAGTATTGGATGTTTTTGTATAAAAGATGATAAATGCATTAACAAATATTAAATTATTTTTTAGAATTCTTTATCATATCTAATATATTCTGTAAAGACCAGATAATCCAAATGTTTTTTTTTATTGCGAAATGTTATTAAAAAACAAACGTTTGAAAAGCAGCATAAACCAGAGCATAATACAAATTCACATATGCTATACAACCTTTTACTGGCAAATTAATAGAGACAGTAGAAAAGCCTGAAGAGACTAATGTTTTTGCCCACAGCGTCAGAGACAAATGCGTATTTTCGTTCAAGAATATTTCAGGTAGTTTATCTTTAACGTTAATAGTAACAATGTTCCCATTATTTGATGGGTCGAAATATTCGGCCATATCTATAAAAATAATGATATAGTATAAATAATTCGGTTGCTTTTTAAAAATATCGCTTATCATCATTTATTTTGTACCTCCTTCTAGTGAAAAGGCGACTGAAGAACTAAATCCATCTATTAAAATTATTTCAGTGTGAGATAACTGATCATTTTCATTATACATTCCGAAATATATTGTATTTGAGAAAGTTATTGCATCGGGAGGAACGTAGCTTTCTGTAAAATTAAAATCGTATATAATATATTTCAAAAGCGTTCTTCATGAAGATTATTTTCCGAATAAAATACACATACCTGCTGCTGGCAAAACAATTGTAAGAATAGTGAGTCCTTCACTTCCGGACACCATTTTTGCATGCACTATTATATTAATGAAAGGACTCTTGTCTAACATATCGGAAGGAAGGTTACGTTCTTTTGTAATGCGGACTGTATTTCCGATATTTGATATTTTGAAATAAATAATTGCCTCTGCAAAAAAATTATTTAAAAATGCCAATTATAAAATTGTATATAAAAATAAATAGTTATTTGCGTGAAATTATGTTTTACCCGGCTCTAAAGAAAATACCACATCATCTGTATAATTATTCAAAACAATATCCGGATGTCTTAATTCTTTATCCTCTTCATAAAATCCTTCGTAGAATGGACTTTCAAATCTAAGTGCGACTAGATCTATGGAAGAAACATTTTTATTACTCATAATACTTGTTGTTTGACGCTATTAATGTGAAGCTGAATGCTGTAATAGATGAACGAAGAACAAGAAGAAGGAATGATACGAGTGTCGTCTAGAAAGTAAGGTTACAAGAGCTCCTGAGGCCCGGGTTTTTATTTTTGATCCTGGTGATCCTAACGGTCAATTTGTTTGATCCTGCATGTTTGTCAATCATTTTCTTCAGTCACAGTAAATTCTTCCGATGGAGAAGTCATCGCTCGCTCATCTTTTTTTTGACTTTGCAGAACAATACTGCCGTGAATATCCACCGGAAGCTCGTGGAAGTTTATGGTAGTGATGTAATGAATCGACAACATGTCATGAAATGGGTTGTTCAGAGAAGGCCGTATCGATACTCACGGCGAGGCAAGGAGTGGGAGACCACCAGTCATATCTGGCGAACTTGTGGAAAAAATTAAAAAATAAATGCAAAATGACTGCTATGTGATACTTGAAGACCTTCACAAATAATTTCCTGCTAATTTTCTATTTTAGTCTAAGTACGGCTATTAAATAACAAAACTGGCCTTATATGGATTGAGCCACATCTTCCGTCTCTATTTAGGCGCAATGTGTCAATTTAACAGCGCTGCGGACACATTGCGTCTACAATAACGAACGTCGATTCGTTGGTAACGTGTAGGAGGTGGGAGTCGTGAGGAGTCACTGGGTAGCCTTGGCTATGGGAGAACATTCTTCCCGCGGCCAAATCTCTCTATCGTGATTAATGAAGAAGTTATCTAAAACGAGAGTCTTTCTATTTGACACCATACACTTTCATCCATCCTCCCGGCAACATTATGACCTGAGAGCAGAACGAATCAGCGTGTGAACAATGCCGATGAGCACATGGAAGAGAGGCGCGGCCTGTGAACCTTGCTCCGAGAGCGCCCCCGCTCCGCTACGTTACAATGGTGTAAGAAGTCATATACATGGTGTAAAGGTACCCTTACAATAAAAACTGTATTGAAAGTGATTCTGTTTGAATCTCTATAATATTGATTGTGTCGATCGGTCCAAATTTTTCGATTTCAAACTTCAACAGATGCATTATTTGGTTACTAAATCTAAAGACACACATGTGTATTGCTTTTGACCGAATTGAAGAATATTGTGTGCTATCAATAGTGTTAAGGTTCATTTATTGATATATAAGTTTGACTCACGCTGCGCGGTCCTGAAAGTGAATTTGTGTGGACGATAAGTGGTGGACATACGAATGTTGCATATATGTTTGGCTCAATTTAAAATCAATTTGTGTATAAAATTGGAATAATTTTAAATGTAATCAAATGCTTAGAGAGGTGAAATAATTTAAATTAGTAAATATTGCATTTATTACAATTTTCAGGGTCTTCGAATGAGCACTGTAAAATTTCCAATTTAAATTACTTCAAGATTGAATGTGTGATATTGTGTCGGAAAAACTTGATTACAAGAAGTTGTGGGTGAGATGCTTGCCCAGAATGCTCACACCGGAGAACCATCAAAATCGTATGATCGCTAAGCGTGAATTTATGAATCATTTTACACAGGAGGGAGAAGCTTTTCTGGACTCTATCGCGACGAGGGATAAATCGTGGGTGTGTTACTACACCCCAGAATCCAAAAAAAGCTGGTGACCGTACCCTATGACACTGGCATACAAAAGCTGGCATCCCGACTACAGAAATGTCTCGATCTTGACAACGATTACGTTGAAAAACAATTTAATATATTTAAATGTTACCTTACTTTCTGGATGATTGTTGTATATCAGAAAAAAGACCTAAGAAAATAAAGGAATTTAGTTATTACCATTTGTCGGTAAATCGATTGATAGAATAGTAGATGTGGGAATGGATCCTAAAGATTTGGCCCATATAACAACAATCAAATATGTGTATCGGTCTAATATATGCTGAGGCAACGTATTTTTCAAATGAATTTTAACATTTCCTTCAGTGTGGATTATATCAAAATACTGTTCCATGTCTGAAAAACCAAATTAAAGTATTAGCATTCATATTTTTTTGTTAGGAAAAATAAAGAAATGGCTCTTTAATCACCTCTTTCTATTTCAAATATTACATCGTCTCTAAAACCTTCGGTTAAAATGATATCTTCATGAGATAAATTATCATCATCATCATAGACTCCCAAGTAAGATGGTTTGCCAAATCTTAATATGTTAGGAAGAATAAGGTCACCTTAAATAAAATGCGCACATATGAGAATAAAAAAGTGTTAAAAAAATAATGGTTAATGATGATGTTGAATATACCAATAGTTAATGTGGATAATTATAAATATTGATTGTAGGGTATAATAGGTTTTCAAACGTACAAATATTTTATTAGTATTAATATTTATAAAAAATAAGTTTTAAACGTTAAGTATAAATTTATCATAATCAAATAAGAATGAATGATTTTACCTTTTATTGGCAAAGAGAGAGTAAGCGTTGTGAATCCCATGTTTCTTGATTCGTCTTCAGCTTTTATAATCAGATTTATAAATGTTCTAGAGCTTAAAATGTCATCTGGCAAATTAATATTTTTTGTTATTATAACTTTTGGTCCTGTAGATTCAATTTTGAAGTACTTAGTCGCTTCTGAAAATATGAAATAAAAATACAATGCAAAACGCTATTACAATATATATCGAATTTATTTTTTAAATCATCATATAAAACATTATGCTGTTAATGCTCAAAAGAACTTTATAATGTGTATTATAAAAAAATATTCAGTTTTACACGTTTTATACAGTGTTATCAATTTTAATATGTGATACATCTTAATGTTGCCAAATTTTTTTTTTACTTAAATTTCGAGTAAAGCTTCAATGTTGAAATATTAAATGCTATTATAATTTACAATTAATGTTACCTGCGTTTAATGAAAAATCAACTTTATCTGAATGTCCACTCTCTAATATGATCTCGGGATGTATCAATTCTTGATCTTCTACATATGATGCTATGAAAGATGGTTCATTAAATCGCAACAATATTGCATCTGCAAAAAGATTGTAAGCATGTAAACTTTAAACTATACTATAAAACAATGCATTGCACAGCATAGTTTCACTATAAATCAGTTTTTAGCTTAAAAATGTCTATGATACTATAAATAAAGATTTAAAAAAATATTTATTGAAGGGAGCACTAATAAAATTGCACAAAATTAAAAAACAATGACTTTTATAAACAGTACAAAGCAATTAACTAAACTTGTTGGTAGTACTATTATTATTAGGAATCATATGGGTTAGTACACACCAAGATATTTAATCTTATTGTATCTTTAAATTCATAAGATTTTAGTTAAAAATAAGATATGTTAATGCTAAAATACTATAAGAAATGTGAAAAAAAAGATTATAAAATCAATTAGTATTAAATGAAAATCAAAAATATGGTATGCTACTAGTATTATAAATAAGGTAATAAAAATATATTAAGATCGAATATAACAATATTTATGTTAAAATATTTGAATAAGAATTAAAATAGATTAGCATTATAATAAAAAAAAGGTTTAAGTCTCACCACTTGATGGCAATGAAAGGGTGAGTCTTGTGATCGCCGTATATCCTGGGATATGAGTTGCAGTTATAAGAATGTTGAAGAATGTTTGTGAATTTAATATTTCATCAGAAAGTTCTTGCTTTTTAGTGACCAAAATATTTCTCCCAGTAATTTCAATTTTGAAGTAGACATTGCTCTCTGAAATAAAGACACGGAAAGATACAATATTGGGAAAATGCAGATGATTTCAATATAGCTTAAAACTATAAATCTAGATAACAAGTTTTACCATTGTCCAGTGAAAACGTAACTTCTTCAATTGGACCCTCTACTAAAGTTATAGGATCGTGTGTCAATTCCTCCCCTACTTTATATTCTGCTTCGAAGGAAGGTTCGTTAAATTTCAAAATGACAATATCTGAAAAATGTAAACACTGCGATCTAGAATTGTTTCATAATTTCCGTACTGTGATCAAAGGGCTTAAATCAACTGAATTTTAGAATAATGTAAACATGTAAAGACCAGATATTACGATGTTCTATGGGTGAAAAGGGTTTTTAGGCGATACATAATCAGTAATGCAATGCAAAGTGTAGAATTTAGGTAATGAAGCTCACCAGGCCTTGGCAATGAGAGTGTGAGTCTTGTGACCTCTGTAGTTCCTGAGTCATGAGTTGCTGTTATGAGAATGTTATAGAATGATCGTAATAATAATATTTCATCAGACAGTTCTTGCTTTTTAGTGACCAGAATATTTCTCCCAGTAATTTCAATTTTGAAGTAGACATTGCTCTCTGAAATAGACACAGAAAGATACAATATTAGAAAAATGCAGATAATGGTTTTAACTATAAATTTAGATAACAAGTTTTACCATCGTCCAGTGAAAACGTAACTTCCTCAATTGGACCCTCTACTAAAGTAATAGGATCGTGTGTCAATTCCTCTCCTACTTCATAGTTTGCTTCGAAGGAAGGTTCGTTAAATTTCAAAATGACAATATCTGAAAAATGTAAACACTGCGATCTAGAATTGTTTCATAATTTCCGTACTGTGATCAAAGGGCTTAAATCAACTGAATTTTAGAATAATGTAAACATGTAAAGACCAGATATTACGATGTTCTATGGGTGAAAAGGGTTTTTAGGCGATACATAATCAGTAATGCAATGCAAAGTGTAGAATTCAGGTAATGAAGCTCACCAGGCCTTGGCAATGAGAGTGTGAGTCTTGTGACCTCTGTAGTTCCTGAGTCATGAGTTGCTGTTATGAGAATGTTATAGAATGATCGTAATAATAATATTTCATCAGACAGTTCTTGCTTTTTAGTGACCAGAATATTTCTCCCAGTAATTTCAATTTTGAAGTAGACATTGCTCTCTGAAATAAAGACACAGAAAGATACAATATTAGAAAAATGCAGATAATGGCTTTAAACTATAAATCTAGATAACAAGTTTTACCATCGTCCAGTGAAAACGTAACTTCCTCAATTGGACCTTCTACTAAAGTAATAGGATCGTGTGTCAATTCCTCCCCTACTTTATATTCTGCTTCGAAGGAAGGTTCGTTAAATTTCAAAATGACAATATCTGAAAAATGTAAACACTGCGATCTAGAATTGTTTCATAATTTCCGTACTGTGATCAAAGGGCTTAAATCAACTGAATTGTAGAATAATGTAAACATGTAAAGACCAGATATTACGATGTTCTATGGGTGAAAAGGGTTTTTAGGCGATACATAATCAGTAATGCAATGCAAAGTGTAGAATTTAGGTAATGAAGCTCACCAGGCCTTGGCAATGAGAGTGTGAGTCTTGTGACCTCTGTAGTTCCCGAGTCATGAGTTGCTGTTATGAGAATGTTATAGAATGATCGTAATAATAATATTTCATGAGACAGTTCTTGCTTTTTAGTGATCTGAATATTTCTCCCAGTAATTTCAATTTTGAAGTAGACATTGCTCTCTGAAATAGACACGAAAAGATACAGTATTAAGAAAATGCAGACAATGGCTTTAACTATAAATCTTGATAACAAGTTTTACCATCGTCCAGTGAAAACGTAACTTCCTCAATTGGACCCTCTACTAAAGTAATAGGATCGTGTGTCAATTCCTCTCCTACTTCATAGTTTGCTTCGAAGGAAGGTTCGTTAAATTTCAAAATGACAATATCTGAAAAATGTAAACACTGCGATCTAGAATTGCCTCATAATTTCAGCACTGTGATCAAAGGGTTTATATCAACTGAATTGTAGACTAATGTAAACATGTAAAGACCAGATATTACGATGTTCTATGTGTGAAAAGGGTTTTTAGGCGATACATAATCAGTAATGCTATGCAAAGTGTAGAATTTAGGTAATGAAGCTCACCAGGCCTTGGCAATGAGAGTGTGAGTCTTGTGACCTCTGTAGTTCCCGAGTCATGAGTTGCTGTTATGAGAATGTTATAGAATGATCGTAATAATAATATTTCTTCAGACAGTTCTTGCTTTTTAGTGACCAAAATATTTCTTCCAGTAATTTCAATTTTGAAGTAGACATTGCTCTCTGAAATAGACACAGAAAGATACAGTATTAAGAAAATGCAGACAATGGCTTTAACTATAAATCTTGATAACAAGTTTTACCATCGTCCAGTGAAAACGTAACTTCCTCAATTGGACCTTCTACTAAAGTAATAGGATCGTGTATCAATTCCTCCCCCACTTTATATTCAGCTTCGAAGGAAGGTTCGTTAAATTTCAAAATGACAATATCTGAAAAATGTAAACACTGCGATCTAGAATTGTTTCATAATTTCCGTACTGTGATCAAAGGGCTTAAATCAACTGAATTGTAGAATAATGTAAACATGTAAAGACCAGATATTACGATGTTCTATGGGTGAAAAGGGTTTTTAGGCGATACATAATCAGTAATGCAATGCAAAGTGTAGAATTTAGGTAATGAAGCTCACCAGGCCTTGGCAATGAGAGTGTGAGTCTTGTGACCTCTGTAGTTCCCGAGTCATGAGTTGCTGTTATGAGAATGTTATAGAATGATCGTAATAATAATATTTCTTCAGACAGTTCTTGCTTTTTAGTGACCAGAATATTTCTCCCAGTAATTTCAATTTTGAAGTAGACATTGCTCTCTGAAATAACACAGAAAGATACAATATTTAAAAATGCAGATAATGGCTTTAACTATAAATCTAGATAACAAGTTTTACCATCGTCCAGTGAAAACGTAACTTCCTCAATCGGACCCTCTACTAAAGTAATAGGATCGTGTGTCAATTCCTCCCCTACTTTATATTCTGCTTCGAAGGAAGGTTCGTTAAATTTCAAAATGACAATATCTGAAAAATGTAAACACTGCGATCTAGAATTGTTTCATAATTTCCGTACTTGATCAAAGGGCTTATATCAACTGAATTGTAGACTAATGTAAACATGTAAAGACCAGATATTACGATGTTCTATAGGTGAAAAGGGTTTTTAGGCGATACATAATCAGTAATGCAATGCAAAGTGTAGAATTAAGGTAATGAAGCTCACCAGGCCTTGGCAATGAGAGTGTTAGTCTTGTGACCTCTGTAGATCCCGAGTCATGAGTTGCCGTTATGAGAATGTTATAGAATGATCGTAATAATAATATTTCTTCAGAGAGTTCTTGCTTTTTAGTGACCAGAATATTTCTCCCAGTAATTTCAATTTTGAAGTACACATTGCTCTCTGAAATAAACACAGAAATGATACAATATTTAGAAAATGCAGATAATGGCTTTAACTATAAATCTAGATAACAAGTTTTACCATCGTCCAGTGAAAACGTAACTTCCTCAATTGGACCCTCTACTAAAGTAATAGGATCGTGTGTCAATTCCTCTCCTACTACATAGTTTGCTTCGAAGGAAGGCTCGTTAAATTTCATCACAATAATTTCTGAAAATTTAACAATTGAAATGTTGAGTAGTCTCGTAATTTCAGCTATAGTGACAAATTGGCTTGAATCTACTAAATTGTGAATTAATGTTAAGACCAGATATAACAATGTTCCTATCAAATAATGTCTTCAGGAGAGTTTTAATCAGGAATATGATGAATGTTTGGATTAAAAATATGAAACTCACTAGGCCTTGGTAATGAGAGTGTGAGTCTTGTGATCTCTGTAGTTCCTGATTCATGAGTTGCTGTTATGAGAATGTTGAAAAATGTTTGTTCTTCCAATATTTCACTTGAAAGTTCTTCTTTTTTAGAAATGAATACATTTCTATCAATATTTACTATATTGAAGTAGATAGCACTTTCTAGAATCAAAGATAAAAACGTAGCAATAACATGAAGCAATTACTTTATTTCAATGCAGTTTTTTGCTTGATATTATCATTGAACAAGTCTTACCGCTGTCTACTGAAAATGAAATATCTTCAAGCCGACCCTCTACCAAAATAATAGGATCGTGTGTCAGTGCCTCCCCCACTTCATAAATCGCTTCGAAAGAGGGTTCATTAAATTTCAACATTATGATTTCTGAAAAATTACATTTATGAAGCTACATAAAAATGTTTGCTGAAATTTTGAGTATTAAATATATACACATCATAGATTTATTTTCAAATAAATATGCAATTTTGCTATGTAAAAAGATATATAAAAAACAAAGACTAGTAATAATTAATTAAGACTAATTTACATTGTAATATTATGAAACACTGAATTACTCGAGAGCATAAATATTATAAAATGATTTGTATCAATATCATGAATATGTCAATTATGTTAGATTGATTGTGAATTTATGCAAATATTTAAAGAACAGATACGTCAGTACCTAGATCGGAATAATAATTCCTGAAAATATTATTGCTATTAGTGAATGTTGTCCTAAAATAAAATCTATTAAATCAGCAATATGTTTATATATCTTATATCATCCATAAGAATACTCTTCTTAGAAATCAAGAAGAATTCTCACCAGGTATTGGTAATGTGAGTGTGAGCCTTGTATGTTCTGTATTTCCCATGTTATGAGTTGCTATTATAAGAATGTTGAAGAATGTTTGTACTTCCAATATTTCACTTGGAAGTTCTTCTTTTTTAGAAATTAATATATTTCGATCACTATTTTTTATTTCAAAGTAGATTGCACTTTCTGAAATTTAAAACAAAAATGTAACAATAACATGAAGCAATTAGATTATTTCACTATAATTTTTTTGTTTGAAATTTTCATTGAACAATCCTTACCACTGTCGACTGTAAATGAAATGTCTTCAATCCGACCCTCTACCAAAATAATGGGATCATGTGTCAATTCCTGCTCGACTTCATACTTTGCTTCGAAAGATGGCTTATTAAATTTCATTACTGTAATTTTTGAAAAAATATTATTATTACACATGACTTGCAAACGTAAACCAAAAAGGTTCATAAGAATTGTATGAAATTTTTTAGATTTTATGTTAATATAAGTTGCATTCATTTTGTTTATTGATGTATGAAAAACTTAAATTTGTAAAGGTGAATATTCCCTTGAATTAATGATTTATTACACAAAATATATCTAAGATGCATTACTATGCTGAATAGTGATATTCTAAAATAAATTTCTTACAACTATCATCTGGCAACTGATTGATAAGCTTTGTCAGAAACAAGAATAAGTTTAACATAAACCAAAGAGTAATCCTCACCCGTTACTGGTAATGAAAGTGTGAGTCTTGTATGTTCTGTATTTCCTAAGGTATGAGTTGCAGTTATAAGAATGTTGAAAAATGTTTCTGAATGCAATATTTCACTTGGAAGTTCTTCTTTTTTAGAAATGAATATATTTCTATCAATATTTACTATATTGAAGTATATAGCACTTTCTAGAATCAAAGACAAAAACATAGCAATAATATGAAGCCATTACTTTATTTCAGCGCAGTTTTTTGCTTAAAATCATTATTGAACAAGTCTTACCGCTGTCTACTGAAAATGAAATCTCTTCAAGCCGACCCTCTACCAAAATAATAGGATCGTGTGTCAGTGCCTCTCCCACTTCATACATCGCTTCAAAAGAGGGTTCGTTAAATTTCAACATTATGACTTCTGAAAAATTATATTTATAATTTTACATAAAAATGTTTGATGAAATTTTGAGTATTATGTATACAAATTATAGATTTTTTCAAATAAATATACAATTTAGCTATGTAAATAGATATATTAAAAACATAGACTAGTAATAATCAATAAAGACTAATTTACATTGTAATATTATGAAACACTGAATTACTCGAGAGTATGAATATTATAAAATATTTTGTATCAATATCATGAATATGTCAATTATGTTAGATTGATTGTGAATTTATGCAAATATATAAAGACCAGATATATCGATTCCAAGATTGGAATAATAATTCCTGAAAGTATCATTGATGTTAGTGAATGTTGTCCTAAAATAAAATCTATTAAATCAGCAATATGTTTATATATCTTATATCGCCCATAAGAATACTCTTCTTAGAAATCAAGAAGAATTCTCACCAGGTATTGGTAATGTGAGTGTGAGTCTTGTATGTTCTGTATTTCCCATGTTATGAGTTGCTATTATAAGAATATTGAATAATGTTTGTACTTCCAATATTTCACTTGGAAGTTCTTCTTTTTTAGAAATTAATATATTTCGATCATTATTTTTTATTTCAAAGTAGATAGCACTTTCTGAAATTTAAAACAAAAATGTAGCAATAAAATGAAGCAATTAGATTATTTCACAATAGATTTTTTGCTTGAAATTTTCATTGAACAATCCTTACCACTGTCGACTGTAAATGAAATGTCTTCAATCCGACCCTCTACCAAAATAATGGGATCATGTGTCAATTCCTGCCCGACTTCATACTTTGCTTCGAAAGATGGTTCATTAAATTTCATTACTGTAATTTTTGAAAAGCTATTATTATTACACATAATTTGCAAACGTAAACCAAAAAGGTTCATAAGAATTGTATGATTTTTTTTAGATTTTATGTTAATATAAGTTGCATTCATTTTTTTTATTGATGTATGAAAAACTAAAATATGTTAAAATCGATAGTGCTGAAATAATGATTTATTGCATAAAATATATCTAAGATGCATTACTATGCTGAATAATGATATTCTAAAAAAAATCTTACAACTAGCATCTGGCAACTGATTGATAAGATCTATCAGAAACAAGAATAAGTTTAACATAAATAAAAGAGCAATCCTCACCCGTTATTGGTAATGAAAGTGTGAGTCTTGTATGTTCTGTATTTCCTAAGGTATGAGTTGCAGTTATAAGAATGTTGAAAAATGTTTCTGAATGCAATATTTCACTTGAAAGTTCTCCTTTTTTTGAAATGAATATATTTCGATCAACATTTTTTATATCGAAGTAGATAGCACTTTCTAGAATCAAAGACAAAAACGTAGCAATAATATGAAGCAATTACTTTATTTCAGTGCAGTTTTTTGCTTGAAATTATCATTGAACAAGTTTTACCGCTGTCTACTGAAAATAAAATATCTTCAAGCCGACCCTCTACTAAAATAATGGGATCATGTGTCAATTCCTGCTCGACTTCATAGTTTGCTTCAAAAGATGGTTCATTAAATTTCATCACTGTAATTTTTGAAAAAATAATTATTATTATACATAATTTGCAAATATAAATCAAAAATGTTCATGAGAATTATTTGCAATCATATTTTTTAAGTATTAAAAACTAGCACTTATTAATGTTAAAAATACCAAAATAATAATTCATTACACAAATATGTTTTAGGAAACATTACTATGCTGGAAAATACTATCCTAAAATAAAATCTCAACTAGCATCTGGCAACTGATTGTTAAGCATAAACAAGAAAACTTTTAATATAAATAAATGAGTGGTCCTCACCAGTTATTGGCAGTGAGAGTGTGAGTCTTGTATGTTCTGTATTTCCCAAGTTATGAGTTGCAATTATTAAAATGTTGAAGAATGTTTGTGTACTCAATATTTCATTGGATAATTCTTGTTTTTTAGTAATTAATATATTTCGATTATCATTTTTTATATCGAAGTAGATAGCACTTTCTGAAATCAAATACAAAAACGTAGCAATAACATGAAGCAATTATTTTATTTCACTGCAGATTTTAGTTTGAAAATATAATAAGAAGAAGTTTTACCGCTGTCTACTGAAAATGTAATATCTTCAATCTGACCCTCTTCCAAAATAATGGGTTCATGTGTCAGTTCCTGCCCCACTTCATACGTTGCTTCGAAAGAGGGTTTGTTGAATTTCAACGTTATAATTTCTAAAACAATGAATCATTCAATTGTGTAAACTTACATATTATATGATCTCTCTGATTAACCGGTGCATGAAAAAATATTTTAAGAATATTGTAGATCAAAGAAATGTGTTCATGTATTAACAATGGATTTGTATATTAATTCAGTACTAAATTCTTAATATAATTAATTTAAAAAGTGCTTCCACTAATTACCTTTTGGAATCGCTACATTTATGACAGTCGCTCCATTAAAATCAAAAACAGTAGCCAATAAAGTGAATGTTAATATATCACGATTTTCCACAATATCTTCTGGTAGGGATCTTTCTACATATATGTGAACCGAATTTCCATTTTGGAGTATTTTGAAATGAATCGCATCATCTAAAGTTTTTAATTTTTATGATCATTAAATATGTTGAGCACAATGATTTGAATCAATATAATAATTATTGCCTCATGTCTTTGTTTATTATGCAATTAGTAAGAATTAATTAAATTTTATATATTACCTCCTTCCAATTTGAAAACAGTTGTTTCATCATAACCGAATCTTAGAGAAATTACTTCATCAAAGGTGACGTTAGAATTTTCATATACACCACTGTAAAAAGGACTTTCAAATACTGGATACTCGGCTAGATTAATTATGGTTAAAGGAAAAAAATATGAAAAAATGTTAATCAAAAGTGTGATGAAAACAAGACAGACACTCAATAGCTTACATTAACCTGTAAATAAATGTAAATCAACATAAAAAGCAATTAAATGTTACTGACTTATATAATATCTGGTCTTTACAGTGTTGCATTTGTCAGTTGTAAGGTACATTTAAAACACAGGACAAACGAAACATGTTATTTTATAGCTTACCTTTCGGAAGCTCTACGTGAATGGCTGTAGCTCCAACTAAGTCTTCTTTTTTGGCTAGCAGTGTGAAAAGCATGAACGTTCTTGTTTGCACTATTTCATTTGGAATTGGAGTTGGAACAAATATAGTAACTATATTTCCCTCTGAACGAATTTGAAAATATCTCGAATCCTCTGTATTAAAAAAAAATTAGAATAAATATCTCAATCAAAAATATAAGCATATTAGTATATAATATTTATTACCATTTTCTAATGAAAACGTTACAGTTTCATCAAAGCCAGTGTTTAGAATAATGTCCTTAATAAATATTACAGCATCATTTTCATATGTTCCTTGATAGAATGGATCTTCAAAAACTGGTGTAATAAGTAGCTGAGTTGATGGGTCAGATGATAAAACTATGGACCCTCGAGAAGTTCTTCGTGGGTCTCCAGTTCTATCTTCATCCTTTAAAAAATAAGGCATCTTTGAGCTATTTTTTATTATTGAAACTTAATAATGAGAAGATTTTCTTATAAGATTTTTTTATAAAAGCTTGAATATGATACAAGATGACTATATTTAGCATCTTTAATTTAATATTATGATGGTGTGTACAAATATAATTAGTCTGGATAATAGTCTTATTTGTTCTACGTATAAAGAAAAAACTTACAGTGACAGTGAAACCAATTGTAATTGGTTCTGGAATACCCATTATGGCCCTGTTAGTTCTAAGATCCAGTCTGAAATTCTTGGGGGATTGTGTACCATTGAAACTTAATTTTAATAAGTCAGACGATTCCAGCTGCGGGATTATTCCAAAAGTTGTAAGATCGATGTCTTGAACAATCATTTCGCCAAATATTAAGCTGATGGGGAAATCCGCCGGCACCGGTGTGTATATTTTAAATTCAAAAACACCAGCATTTAAAAATTCTGGATCATGATTGTTGGTATCCTTAATTGAAATTCTTACTGTCTGAAAACATATAAAAATTTAAACTTAATAACTAAAATCTTATTGACTCGTTACTATATCGTATTGACGGGGGTATTGTTACAAGAGTTCTCGTGCTGCTGTCGGCGCATAGGAAGATCACTTGGATAATCGTCGATAAGGCCGTTTCGTGCTGTTCATATGTTGCAAAATTTGGCAACAATGATACCGAAAATTGATTACCCGTGTGACTTGCCAACAGGTAAGGTCCATTGTTTATACCTTCTGTTATATGGACATATCTTTGTATACCTAAAAATATTTCAAACATTAATATTTTTTTAAATAATGGACGACGTTTAAAAAAGTTACTACAAAGATGGTAAATTCGCGGATTTACATTTTAATATAACATTTTGCATTATTTGAAATTCATAAAAACCAAGGATTGCACTTGATATTTGAAATAATTTACAATATGCATACATATATTTCATTCAACTTTATATGATTTTAGGCATAGTTTAGTCAAATGATAGTTTAATACTAAATTATATTTTAATTTATAATTTTTAATGCCACTGTTGTTTGAAAATTTCTTTAGCATTTTCTTCATTAAAGCGAGGTCTTAGTATCATCTATATATATTTTTGAATATTTTTTTCCTTCGATGCGACGTGCCATTTTTTCAGCATTTTTTATATTCATTTGACTTTAAATTATGTATCAAATATGAGATACTAAGCTTACAATTTATTATGTTCAAATTGTTTTTGAACACTATTTCACTTCTGATCATCCATGATTTTCCACGTGGACATTTATTGTCGATGTTCATATTTTTACAAAATATTTGTAATTTTTAACATTTGATATAAGTATGATTAATGATATCAATATTATATTCTACATACTATTTATATTAATAGTTGTTTTAGTAAAGATGACCCCACTGTGGGTATCCAAAGTCTCATAGTTGTATTCTGCTAGCCAGCCTATATCATCAACACCCTCCATTTCACATGTTTGACCTGAAATTAAACGAGTATTAATAAAATATATATTATCATAGGATGGCATTGAAACTTAAATTAAAATAAAAACCCAGACAGAGCCCAGTTCTGGATCCTCTACATTGTGAGTACTATTCTGTATATTTGAAGCAAAAATATTCCATAGACTCAATACTCAATCTTCCTTAACCTTTAACTGGTATCGTGGGTCAAAATTGACCCAGGCGCATACAATTTCGGTTCTTATTCTTTTAACGTTTATGTCGCGTTAAAAGAATGCGTTTATACATATTATCATTACGTCACACGCTCGTATCAGCGGTTCGAAAAGCGGACCAATTAAGCATACACACCTTATGGCCACTCCGTCCTCTTTAACGGGACTTTTGCGGCATTTTCTATAATCTGTACGATCACGGAAGCATTGTAGCTTCTAGATGCTTTCTATCATAGTATTTTTTTACAACAGTAACCGCCATTTATACGTTAGGCGGGTACTTTTGGGAATATCTTTGTATATTATTTTTAAACATGCATTCTAATAGTTATAATATATTGCATTTATAATAGTACAAGTTAACATAAAAAAATTAATTGGATTTCTTGTGGAGGGGGGCGTTAAGTTAGATACTTGCCACGGGCGCTTTATACCCTAGTTACGGCTTCGGTCTAATTGTATAAATACTGAAACTTGTGATATTGTCAGTTCCTAAGAAGACGTTTTGATCTTTGTTGTCATTTTTTTAGTTACAACCAGATCTCATGAGAAATTTACATTTTTGTTATTCAGAGGACATGAGAAGTATTGTCGTTCATTTTTTGTTTGAATTTTCAAATACACACTAACCAAAAAAATACAGTACATATATGTTTTTCAAATTGTTATATAAACATTTCTCTACCGGTGATGTATTTAATACACATCGACTCTAATAATGGGAATATCGATATGAATTATAATAGATACAGGGTTCAAAATTTTTATATTCCTCCGTAATATAATTATGAATCACATCAAAGTATTATAGTATGCAAGTATTCATCTGCAGCGACGGAAATAAATAATTTGTCGGGAGATCGGGAATTTTGCGAGTTTTAGTCAGTGTCTCAGGATAAAGGAATTTTATCAGTCTCATAGATGGTGTTATACGAAAATGGGTACTCACGAATCTCCAAATACCATTTTATTACTCATAATCAAAAAAGAAGTTATATTGTCGAATAAGTTATACTCGGATATGGAAATCTGATTTATTTGAGATAACCATAAGCGCACACAATGATCACCAAACACACCCCACCTCGAGTTCTTCAATGACCGCATCCTCATTTAAATATCGTTTGATATTAAAATTGTAGCTTGGGATGGAAATGTCTCAAGACAGAAACGCCAATATTACGACCTAAGTGGTTTGATTGCGGGATTTTTTAAAGGATCAAGATCGCGGCTCTTCTTTCAATGGGCAATGGAAAAGAGAAGGAGGGGTGCATTTTTGGGAACATCAAAGATAGATTAGCTAGAGCAAAAGGATCATTGTGGTTATCGTCACCGAAGTCTCGCAGGTGGGATCTCTCTTTACATCAAATCTATACGCTAGTAATTAAATAACATCTTTCTGATCATCACTATCTCGGATCAAAAGCGTCATCGTTAAAAAATGTTATGGAATTAATCGCTGTTTCTATTGTTTCACATGTATTACATTTTATCTTTTGATTTTTGTAATTCTATACAAAATATTTGTTGTGTTATCAGGCTGTTTTTGCCGCAACTATTGAATTTTAAAATAAATAGTAAGAAGCCAAATCAGATCAAATTGAGAATACATATTTCTCAGGACAGTGTCATTGTATTGATTATATTTTTTTATAATATATGGTGGGTGATTGCTTGAAATTGAATACATAATTAATTGATCTTCTGATCTACAATCGATTTTTCATAAATCATGCAATTGGAATCAATATGTAGGATTTTGGTGTGAATCATGGTTTTAATTGCATACGATGCTATTATAATATCAGAATTACATCGTTTTATATATGGAAGACACAATCAATGGATAGTAAAAAGATTAGTGAGTCTACAGAGATAACATCTGAAGTGATGCTAATTCTATGAAAATAAATTGTTTTTGGAAGCTAATGAAGATGAAGATGTTCATCAACTTTTCGAAATTATTATGGTGAAACCTATCAATAATAATCAGATTAAACTCGAGAAATTTTGAGATATGCAACAGATAATGAAATATTTCTTGAAGCTTTTGAACAAATTAAGGATACAATTTAAAAATGTTGACTCAAATACAGATGGACTTTCAGCGATAAGCATCCAGATGTCTATTATATTGAAACGAAACATCAAAGTGCTCAAACAAAATAGGACGCAAGAAAAACAGGCATTATCACTATAATCGCTGATAAATCTAAAAATGCTTCATAGCTATCAGTATCACAGATGATGATGATAATTCAGAACAATGTAAAATATTCCAATGTATACACTCATTAAGCGTTTTCATACTCATAGAAATAAAGGACATTTACGTGTACATATATTATCTGTATCTTTATTATATTTTTTATCGTACATATTGAATCCATTTTCCAAAAAAATTGGCATTTTGTGCGATATTTTTTATCGAACATCGAATTCTGGGTAGGAATTAGTCGTGAGAATCTTTCTGTCAAAGTCCTATTTGATGGGAATTAAAGGATCAAGAAGGCTTTTGAAGGATTCAGTTGGGTTGATATCCGATGTTTTCTCAAATTCGAATTTTAATCCAATATATTGCGCAATCACAAACATTCAATGCTTGCAAAAACAATCACTCAAAGGTCTTAATATCTTCATAATTAGAGATTGCTCATATCATTCAAGAACAATCGAATAAATGTAATTAAATGATAATAAGCATGAATAAAATGGATCAATATGTTCGGACATATTGCATGTACAGCATACGCGCATTGAAAGGATTAAATGGCCATATTATAAATAGTGATAACGGAGATGAAAATCCATAATAGGAATAGATTTTCACAGTTTGACATAGAATGATGTTGTTTTATAAATGTATTATGATGATTGATCGATTGAGATTTCTCGAGCTAATCTCACGGCAAAGCTATCGGATCATTAACTAATTGAATGCACAAGTGCTTATAGATGTCCTGTTTATACCCTTGTTATAATCCATGGGAGATGTTTTAAGTTCTGATTATATCATAATTGGAAAAAATATTTACCAAGAGCTTGACCGGCGAAAGCCAGGATCAGCGCAATGGCGCAAGAAAACATCGTTGTAAATTTTCTTTTAGCCATTTTGGTCGTCAAATTGTCATTTTAAACACAAATCTGCAGATTTTAAGGCACACAATTGACCGAGAATTTTATCGTCCACTATGACCGGTTTCCAATCCGACACTGAGCATCCGATAACACTTATAACGATATATCTTTGGCTTTGTTCTATTGATAAGAGCGTTTGTCAATTATCGCAAAATCGAAAATACCGCATAGCCCATTCTGGACCCGCGCTTCATTATCGTTATCTCTTGTGAGAGATATCATGATTTATTCAATCTCAAAATGTGCCATAACAATCATTGAGTACAAGCGATGATCATAATAATGGGAAGGTTAAGGTAAATCGGCCAAATTCATGTCAGGAACACTGTTAACTCTTAGGCCCGATCCACACTATGGTGCCGGGAACGGTTCGATCTCGCTCTCGGTCTTGGTCCGGTCAAATATTCTCATACAAAAAACGGGATTGGAACGATCCGATAGTGTGAATACTCTGATTGTTTCTTGTGTAAGAATATTTGATCGGGCCGAGACCGGAGCAAGATCGAACCGTTACCGGCACCATAGTGTGGATCGGGCCTTAAGCGTCACGTATGTCTTCAACTTAGCCTGGCAACACCCTAGCGAGAAAAGGAGGGACTGGACTCTTTGCACTCCAGAAAGTCCTTTCCAGTAGAATCCAAAAGGTCGTCTAGAGTAGTTTTCCACTGTCTCCCGAAGAAAACTACTCAGTCTTTACAGACAAGATACTCCCTATCAAAACGGGCATGAAATCGATGGGAGCGAATGAGGAGGTGAATGTGTGATACAGACGAAATGGATGTAACCCTTTCCTGTGAATGGATATTGAAGAGGCCCATAGTTCTGCAGTAGACTGTTTGTGGCTGCACTATGACGATGATGAAAATACTTTAAAACTAGCAGGTATTCAAGAGTTTTCGGAGTCAGGATCATCATAGCTGAAGAACCTCCAACATTGGTGCGATATTAGCAACATATCGTTATTTCAGGTGGCGGTGGGACTTCTAGTTGCCAACGTCTTCTGAAGACAAGACACACGAAGTCAAACAAAAAAGCCAGTATTCCAAACAGTGTTAGTAAATACAACCTTGTGTATCTCTTAAGGGCTGAACGAGACGGAAAATGAAACTCCAAGCAGTAATTGGTCGGAAAGAGAGTGAGAATAATTTCTACTCTCATTGTATATACACGCATATAGACATGCTACGCGCATGCGCCGCGCCGCCTCTATTGTCTATACGTAGCATAAAGCAACCAGTAGCACTTTTTATATATTACACAAACACAGTATAATTTTTTAGCTAACAATTTCCGTGCATGTGACAAGACATGTTATGTTCGGCGAGTTGGGCAGAACGACTCTTACCGGCTGCGCCATTTTTATTTGTTATGTACATATTTTGTTTATGGCAGGTGGATATCAGAATACCGTTGTAATCGTTTTGTAGACACGTCGGGTATGGTGTCTGATCGCGAGGCGTTCATTCGTCATATCAGCGGTCCGAAAAGCGGACCGGTTGGACACACAGACCTTGTGGCCACTCCTCCTCTTTTATGGCCTTTTCTATAATCTGTACGATCACGGGAGCAACGTAGAGTCTAGACATAGTATTTTTTTCAAAACAATAATCGCCTTCTATACGTTATGTCGGGTACTTTTGGGACTGTCTTCGTATATTATTTTATATACGAATAATATTTAATATATTGCGTTTATAATAGTATTATTTAACTTTAAAAAAAATGGATTTCCGTGGGGGGGAGGGGTGCAAATTATATACATACTTGCCACGGGCGCTTCATAAACTGCCAAGAAAAGTGCCAACAAATACTTTGGAAAAAAGTATATTTAGAAGTATATCTATCTATAAAATAATTATATGTTCCTATACCATTCATCCGATTTTGATGAAATTTTGACGAGTTATTGAGCGTATTTCCATGAAAATTTTTGAATTAGTACAAGCATTGTTTATGTACGTTAAAATGAACATAGGGATACATTTTTAGTTTGTTGAAAAGTGCAGGGGGCATTGCTTATACAGTCTTGTAGCCGTTGCTTCCGTAAAAGACGCCGCAAATGAAGTGGATCCAATAGGAGGGTTGAATGTATTGTTTAATATATTGTTTTGAGAAATTATTGTCTTAAAATATTATCTGAGGCCTTTCGTACACAATACTGATATTATCGTATAATTCACATACTTGAAATAAAAATATGTTCATAAAAATGGCGTTTTTATCAACAATATCAATTATTAGTCTTGATAATACTCTGCATTTTTTATTATAGATAGAACTTAGAACATGTAATTATCATTCATTTTGTAAAGATCTGATACGTAGATCGAAGTTTATTTATTTTAGATTGTTTATTCGCTCTTAGAAATGACGAAAATGCTTTTCTAAATACTTTTTCGAATAAGAATGACGCCAAATATCCTTTACAAAATTCGATAATGATTTTTTTGTCATTCGACTCATACAATTATAATTTTCTGAGTCCATGACTAAATGTGTCACAAAGTGGTACATGATTCAATTGACTGAGATAAGCTTTTTGGTCATTTAATATCTTGAAATCTAAATTTTCTAGAGATTTCGACAAAACATAAAATGTTAAAAATCCTATACAGATTGATAGCCGCTATCCGCTATAAATCTGTTGAATAGTTAAAAAAAAGTAGATATAAAAGGTTTTACAATGACTGGATGCCATTGCACACATGTCCCCTGATGCTAATATTATCTGCATTATAACAATCCCCAAAAGAAGAATATAATATTGAATACTTAAACATGAAATCAAATCTTTCAGACGCCGATCGAATACCTAATCATTTCATTCGTCAGATAATTGATAAATCGTTAAGATATTTTATAATTCGCAGAGATAAAAAAATATATAATTGTTGTGCAATAAATTTGAAATTGTGCATAAGAATTATTGGCCATAAATGTTGGAATTATAAATAGAAATGATACGCTTGTTTAGCAATTTGAAACTATGAAGTAATTCTATGGATTTAATTTTATTTCTGTGTAATATTATAACATTTTTGCAGCCAAATGCTCTACAAAATAATCAAAAATTTGTCGTTTTACCCCTCAGCATTCAAACATCCCGTTAAATGAAATGTTTTGAAGTTTATTCATATTTTAACCCGAATACAATTTTAGCCACGTCTATTGAATCCCCAGCCACCTTGTATCGAAAGTAGACGGCATTTATGTAACAATAATTAGTATAAACTACTTGTAGCAAAAAAAGCAGCTTTGTAGATATTAATTTTATGCCGGTGTGTATAATTTCCGTCGCTGCAGACGAATACTTGCATACTATAATACTTTGATGTGATTCGTAATTATATTACGGAGGAATATAAAAATTTTGAACCCGGTATCTATTATAATTCATATCGATATTCCCATTATTAGAGTCGAGGTGTAGTAAATACATCACCGGTAGGGAAAGGTTAATATAACAATTTGAAAAACATATATGTACTGATTTCAAGATGGATTACTTGGTATTGGTTTTTAATGGTGAAAACAACGTTCCCTCAGTGTTTTGCCTAGCCTAGTTACATTAATTATCAAATAAAATATGAAATTTTGACGTTGGATATATAATTTTATTTTTAAAAATGCTTACATATTAATCTAAAATATAAGATACATAATTATTTATAACTAATTCCCCATCTTTCTTGTAATTCGTCAGTTCCATTTTTTAAATTAAAATATTTAAAAAATACATAAACAATTCAAAGAACCTACTGCTTCGTAACAAAGATTAAGATGTTTTTATTCCCTACCAAATAATAGTCTTTTTGGGGAAAAAATGAATGGAATCAATTTTACTCAGATGTCATATTTGTAGTTAAACTGTGGTTATTTCAATAGGCTTTTTTTTGTTGAGAAAAATGCCTTTTATGCTGTTGTTTCCCATTGTTTCTCACATATATTTCAATAAGAGTTTTTAATGCATGTCATTCAAAGGAGGTCCTGTCCGACTTTATAAATAGTCTCAGTATTTACATTTTCAGACGCAGGAAATTAGGTTAAACCTGAATTAATATTATAATAAACAATTAAAAATATTAATACTTTCGATACTTCAGGTAGTCACCCATTATACCCGACGTCTTGATTTACGCAATACCACCGTACATTACCGCGCAAATCGAAACACGAGTGTACTAATGACATATTTTTTCCGTAGTAGATTTTGTCACAATAGCGAGAGCAGTACAAAGGAGCATATTTAAAAAAGTTGATCGAAATTCGATAATTTTTATGTTCAAAATTTTATAGATCATTTAAACTGACGATGAAACGACCATTTGAAAGTGGGCGCTGTACTTAATGGATTTCCATTCAAATAATGGGACCCGATAAAATGGGGGGGATTCAATGGACCGGAAAATTACATTAATTAACGTCAATTTCTCTTCCATTTTAATGATAAGTGTATTATCATTGTATATTTTTTAAATAAACCAATTTAAAATGGCATGTCTTCATTGTTCGCAAATCGTTTAGATCTAATGGATTATTTGATTGAGATGATACCGATAAAAAAATGCTTTTAATTACATTTAAAAATCTGCCAATTTATGGAATGCATCAATAATTGTCTTTGGAGGTGAGTTGAGGTTTCCTGTTGACGGTGATGTTTAATGCCAGTAACTGTTGGATGGGAAGTCTTGGAGAAAGATTGACCATGCTTGCCCATTGGCCAGTACACAGGTCGGCGAACATGAGGTCGCGAATAACTCTTCCTTCTACTCCCCATGGAGCTACGCACACGGGGGCAAAGTCCCAAACCTTTTCCTCGTTGAGTCTTAGCCATCTGAAAGGATATTGAAACAAATTTATTATTTTTAATAATCTAACCTCTGTGACAATGACAATAGAATTTTGCAACTTAATACACAAAGTATGAATGCTTTTATTATTTTAAAGTTTAAGTTCTCGTTTGTCACATCGAAGAAGAGGCGCTGAAATGTGGTTGAGGATCAGAAATAACAAATAAAAAGCAAGCCAGATAATCTGGGAGACAAGCTAGCCTCTATGGCAATTCTCAGTCACAGAAGTTAAGAAGATAAGGTTTTATAGTTGGGGGAGGGGAGGGGAAATACTAGATTCAATAAAAGGTGCAAGGACGGCAAAAATAGGAGATAGGGTCTTATATAATCCGGTATAATATATTTTTCCAAGCTAAATTGCGTCTATCAATGTGGAACTCAAAAGGCATTACTGCATAAAGGGCTGGGGGCAACCCTAGACACGGGCGTAAGTAACAATCAAACCCCTGAGGTAATGATGTAGAGTAGAGGTGCACGAAAGCAGCCTTGTCGAATTGCTCATCAAGCGCTTCTAAGGTAAGCCAGCTACCATGAGTTGAGTCCCCAGCCCAGGAACTCTGTACACACCACTATCTTCAACAGCCTAGTTTACACAGGGGGGGGGGTCTCCTTGGCTAGGTTCTATAAATGATCGAACCAATACGAGTACCATGGGTAAAGGAAAGTCCCTGCAGTCCGTTATCTACTGCAGCCCCCTTCAAACTAGAGTTAGACTCGTGGTGGCAGTGACCTCGTATAGTAGTTATTTTGCTTTTAGCATAACCTTTTCCTTCCTTCGTCATCACATCTTCGAGTCACGTAGTCTGAAACTCGTTTCCTCGGGAACCTCGCTCCTCCTAGAAGGCGCAGAGTGAAAAGAGTGGGCACCTGGAAGATCTGTGCGTAGTGATCTCGGGAACTAAAAGAGCGATGGAGGATAATCTGTATGAACTGGAATTAGCAGTTTTACACTTAGGTAAGTGACTGGAACATTAGGGGACACTCTGTTTTGACGGCCTACCACGGCATATGCTGCAGTGGTGTAGGCGCGTTGTGTGAGCGTCCAGCTGATACAGCGAATCCTGTTGAACGATCAGCGCTCGCCTCTCATCCTGATCACAAAAGCCATCGCTGATTGCCTACCAGTTCTTGTTTTTGTACTGCTGCTGGACCTTGAGATTCAGTGTCGTAGTGCAAATTATTCGCTGAAAACGGTAAAACCCTGGTAATTCCCCGTTTTGGCGATTTTCATCGTCGTGTTGTTGGCAGGAGAAATTATCCACGTCGGTCGTCGGCCGCTAGTTCTAACGTGTTTTCCTCTCAGTTTGGTATTGCCTGAGATGGTCGTTCTGGATCACTGGACGTTCCAGTTCCTCACAGGTCATGGTCGGTTTAAAGCCTTGTTGCATAGGTTTGAGCTATCCCTAAATTTGGATTGTCCATGCAGAGATCTATTGATGTAGATTTAGATAGAAATCTAAAGATCTATCTATATGTAGACTTATTCAGCGGTTCGAATTTCGGACCGATTGGATGCAGAAACCTTGTAATCATTCGTACCTTGTAGCGGGATCAATATTCAGCTCGGGTCAGACGAGGGTCCTTTGTAGGTAGTGTTTCTTAAATTCTACACATAGCTTTACGGGGGAGAGGTGGATCAGTACTAGATAGGGTGCACCCCCAGCGACACATATCATTGAGGCTACCCCTACAACATTTGATAATCCAGCCGCCAAGTTTACTTTCATGCAAGTCTCTTTTAAGTTTATTGCCCTGATTATTAAACTGTTGCCAATAAAAAAACTTGACATACACGCTTAATAGGATTTTGGTGTTATAAATTAGCATTCCTTTCTGAGACACCTCATATTGAATACATGAAGCATTAATAATTAAGAATTTAAGTACTAACGCTGAAATATATAGTGCGTGGCAATCACAATTCCATGGATTACTGGACAGCTTAATTGAAGACAATCGAGGAAGATAGTCAAGCGATCTGGATGGCAATGACATAAACCTGTTCTTGTCCAAATGTCTGGAAAAAAAATATTATTATGACAAATTTGGAGTGTGCCTTTTTCTAGTAATATATGAATTCAATGGATTACATACAGTGTTGTAAGATTCGGCAAGAACGAAAATGTTTTGTGGTGAATTTCTTCTAGCTCGTTCTCGGTCAAAATCAACGATTTCATACTTGCTAGTCCTTGAAAAGTTGTGACATTTAAAAACTTAATCTTGTTCCTTGATAGTACAAGTTTCTCTAGCTTGCTGCAATTAGAGAACGTGTAATCTGGTATGGAATCGATTTGATTGTTGTCCAACGTCAAGTGCTTCAAATTCTTTTGATGATCGAATTCGTTGCCTTTGAGCTGTAAAAATGGTAACGCACATTTAGCGTACTTTCGCCATGATTCACAAATACGCGTCATCACACGTAACATTATATATCATCTCGACTTTCATCAAGTCCAAATGCGAAACATAATCAATTTTATAGTGACAGTGATAAGATCAAGAATTTTATTAAATTTGGTGATAAGATAAGCAGATAAAAAACATTGCAGGCGCGCTTGATCCAGCACTATTGCTGTTTTATGTTTAGTCTTTGGTAATAGGTAATACATTTGGAATGTTGAAAATTATATAAATATTAGCCATATTTTTATCATATAATTCAATTAAAACATAACATCATGAATGTGTTTGTAAGGAAGCAAATGCTGCTGAGTAAATTGCAATTTTCCATAACGAATTCTTCTACTGTTTGGTGTTATCGTAACATATTGACGTAGCGAAAACATGTCAGATAACATAATTGATACATGGGATAGGAATTTTAATGATGATTAAAGACTAAGTGCTTTTTTAACTATCATCAAAATCATTTTGATAAAGGTATTCATAGAATGAGGCTTATATATGGATGTTGGGTTGTTTCAAAATAATTTTATAATCGACTTCATCTATGAGTTGATCAATCAAATTAAATACCCAGTACGAATATTTCTTTGAATAGTGGGAAAAAATGGATGCATAGACTCTTTTTGGCGCAAAAAGTAAATATTATCTGCTGACGCATGACGGGATTTGACGACTGTGTCCGTCAAAGTATTAATAATCAGGGATGATTTAATGCAAAATTTAAGCTTAAAATGTAAGTTTGATATAATTTATTGCTATGTAAGTTGTTACGTAACGACTTCCCAAACCCATTTTTTATTATATATTCCTTTAAAAGGTTTAATTGCTTTTTAAAGTATCACTTTTGCGCAATTTTTTTTTTCACTGAAGAATAAAAATGACACTCGACAGAAATGTGTTAATATTGGGTTTATTAAAAATTAAGCCATTATTTAATATAGGATGAATTTATTAAATTATTTTTTTGATTGATGCCTCAAATTGCGTTTGTAATACATTTGCAAGATATGATCTAATCTTTTTTTTTAGATTTCGTCACTCTTTGATACTTGAACAATGCAAAAGGGTTAATATTTGATCGATTACGCATATTTGGCTTCTTTATGTTGAAGCACGATGAACAATGCAAATTTCAATCAAAGATAGACGCAAAAATACATGTTATCGCGTTCTTATTATGACATTTAAAAAAATACCTTCACCACCTGATTGGACGAAAGATCTAAGAATGATAGCGATTTCGTCTTCCTAAACAATCCACCAGTTAGAAATTTCAATTTGTTTTTCCGGAGAATCATGATTTCCAAATTGGACAGATCGTCGAACAGATTTCCCGGTATGTTTGAGATGTTATTATCGGACAATTTTAGAATTTTCAAAGCCTTCATATCGGACAGGGTCCATGGCTCGAGCTTCGTGAGGAAATTTTTCGAAAGATCGATGTAAGAAAGGCTCATTGTTCCTATGAAGATGTCGAATGGCAGCACCATCAGCTTATTGTGAGAGACGTCAACTGTTTCCAAATGTATGTTGTTCATAAAGAATAGATGAGGCAATGTAAAGAGTAGATTGTGCGACAAATCTATCGTCCTTAAATTTTGAACTCCTTTCAGAAGATGTGGCGAAAGTTCTTCTATATTATTACGCTGAAGACGTCTGAAATTAAACGATAACGTACTGTTTGAATATTTTCGATTAGATCAAATCGATTTGTAACATATGCAACTTACAAAATCTTCAAGTTAAGCAGGCTGTCGAATATTTGTTGGGGTAGATAATCAACTTTGTTATCGAAAAGATCGAGTTCCACCAGATTGGTCATACCCTTGAAGGCATTTTTGTGTAGAGTCGTCATTGAGTTAACACCCAAGTCCCTATTGCATGGATATACTGAAAATACTTACTGGAATATTTTTTTAAAATTCTGCATGATGATATTAGAATTGGGATTCATTAATAATTAATTTTAGATATAGGCACATTATGAATGATATAAAAATTACATGTAGACAACGTCATGTGGTATGACTTGTGTGGTGGGCAAATACGAAATGTCGGATCTCCAACAAGTCACCTTGTGTGATTCTTGATCACATCGGCAAATACCGACTTTACATCTCTTCCAACGACTAAGCTGACTGGAAATTATCCACACTGCAATATAACAGAATTTATAATCAATATTCATTAAAATGGTAGAAAATATTCCTATAATTAAATGTTTTCAATGCAATATTTGGAAGAACAATGAAGATGGAATTTTGAGTCGAGAGTTACACATGGTTTTTATTTTATTAGATCATTCTACTTTACATGATTCAATACTGAATGACTGACCGTTTTTATAATATATACTAAGTTATCTAGTCCCTATTTTCTTCGTTATCGCTCAAACATTGGGCCAACCCTGCCGGCATAAGCCCGCAATAAAATAAAGGCAAAAATCATCAGTCTTCTTCACACAACTTCGTTTTGTAATGAGAGTTCGTAATCGCTCTGTAGATATGTTCGAGTATAGCATCCGATCGCGAAGTACTCATTCGTCATGTCAGTGGTCCGAAAATCGGACCAGTTGGACACATAGACCTTGTGGCCACTCCGTCCTCATTCAGAAACTTTTGCGACATTTTCTATAATCGATACGATAACGGAGGGATCATCCGTTATCTGGCTAACTTTTTTAATTGAAGGGGGGGGGGGGGGCGCAAGTTGGATACTTGCCACGGACGCTTCATACCCTCGTTACGGCGCTGTCCTATATTTTTACGTTACGGCGCTATATTTTTTTATGCGAAAAGTATTAAATATAGAATTTTTATATTTAGTGTGTTGACTAGGCAATCTTTATTGAATATAAATATATTTTTTAAACTTTAACAAAGTATGGTAGTGGGAGTGAGGGGAACCACATATGTCGATGTGCGAGTGATGACATTCTTCACCACGGAAGTCCTAAGCCCTGAACAAGGTGATTTGCAGCAAAAAAATGAAACATATTTTTACTTTATGTAATATTATGTATAGTTTGACCTATAATTAAGAAGAAATATTGGAAAGTAAAAAAATAGTGAGCGATCTAAGAAAAGCGTGTGTTTTCACCAAATTTTTTTGTGGTTTTTTGTTCATTAAATAAACACTTTTGAATATTTTTAGATAATTATAAGTCAAACGATGATGACGTTTATTTTACATGTGTCTGCCAAATTTAATAAATAATACTCATCTAGAACGTGTGGGAGTACTTCCGTGAGCTTGGAAAAAGTAGTTTCGAGAAAAACGCGTCTTCTTCTCGTTGGCCTATAACTTTGCAAATTTCATTTATATCGACTTGAAATTTACTGATAATGTTCTTAAGCATTGGTTCTTTCCAATACACGAAGAAAAAAATAAAAATGTTTAACCAACAAGGCAGAAGCGTCCCTTAGATGGATTTTGTCGATGGATGTATCCATTACATTCAATCTTTGCATCCAATGCTATAGAAAAATCGCCATTTTTATTATCATATTCTACTCTGAATCAAATATAAATTTTTAAATGGTAAAATTCCAATCAAGGTAAATCAGGCATCAATATAAGTCTAAAATGGATTGACGTACAAATATTAGATCGATGTGTCATTATTAGTCAGGCACTTGAGGTTCTAAGAATGGGGCATTATCTTGAGAGCAGGGCCTATTATTATCTAAGCTCAATTATATTGATTTATTAACTGAAATCGACTCGTATTTAGTGTTGAGATTTTTTAATCCAAATTCCAGTGACCCAGGAAAAGCATTCTTGCACGTTGAGCTCGGAGACAGACAGAGTCGGAGAGTGTCTTGCAGGTTGGAGATTGTGAATGGAAGACAGAGACGGAGATAGTATGATGCGTACACTGTACGATTGTATAGATCGTTAACCCAAGTTTATCGACTAGTAATGATATGTAAATGATATAATGAATCGATTTCAAGTGTATTGTTTATGTTTACTTGAAGAAATGACCGATAAGTGGCGGACAAGGAAATATAGCTCCTAAGCTTATGATGATTTTAAATTAGCTCACTACTCAAAGGGTTTAAGCTAATGAATCACATGGCGCACGAGTCGTCGTAACCAAAACACGCATATATGCGTAACCCGATGGGATTGTGTTAAAAAAAACGAAGCTTAGATATTTTTTAATCAATTAATGATTGTGCTTAGGAACGCATTTATTATATATTTAAAGTCTTATAAGCAGCATTATATGTAAGCATTGTTATGTATCAAAAATGGCACAAAACGATAATTTTCAATGACAACATTATTGAAATTGTTCAATTCTATGATGAGTAGTCCATGAGTGATCAATCACGTTATCTGTTCATTGTTATTGAGGCTTATCAGCTCTAATAAAATTATTAATGCTTATTATTGACCAAGGAGGTATGTATTGAGTTGTAGCAATCAAGAATTCAACCAAAACATATTATTTTGTGCAGAAATTTAAGCCGAAAGATTGTTCAATTAAATGTGCAAAACTCAAAGTTTGGATAAAAATCGAATATTTGTGTTTTAATCTTCTTGGAAATGGAACATAATTTTTAAAATGCAAAGATTTGTACAATGGATTAGATAAATATAAAATTAATTGAATGTTAATAAACACCTGGTTGTTCCATGGCTCTCAATCGTCTCTCCAGCATCCGCAGACGAAAATCAGCATCCAAGAAATTGGAAACTGATTTATCAATTTTGGGGTCCTTTTTGATGTACGATTCATCGTTCATCATTCGATCTTGTTGAATTATGCTTAAGACTTCACACGCAGTCAATGAACAATGGTCATTGCTTTCATCTGAATAAAAATTAATATATAGAAGTATTACATAATACATTCTTTATAAACATTATCGAAAAAGAAGAGTTAAATATTATGAGATATTTAGTTATAATTTCACAACTCTCGTCCTTATCACAGTTTAGCCATATGTGGGAGACTAAGATAATATCTTCATTTTAAAAACGTTCATAAATCATATTGGATTACTTGTTTCCACCATCACGAAAACCAGCGATGTTATGAACCACATTTTGATGGGCACAGAGATGAACCACATTTTGCCACTGTTTTACTGCAAGAACGCAGAGTGCTCTTCTTCGACTGCTCAGATGAATACGATGTTGGAATTGATTTAATTATTGGCATCCTCATTGCCGTTGCAATTTGATTATAACTAAAAGATTAATCGTTTCCTTCCGTGTGCTTGATTAAATTTGTGGCCTCTGCAATTTGAGAGCCATCAACGAGTTGAATGTATTCATTTGCATTTCATTATTTGAGCAATCTTTACACTGTACAGAGATTCATATTGCAAAAATAAAGATGTTTGCATTACAATCTTACACAATGTCAAAAATTAGTCTATTCTTATAAATTTTATTACTTTTCATTCAATAAAAATGATTTTAAATGGAGATAATTACACTCAACCCTTCTATAGCGTCAATATATAAACCATTGACCTTGTGTATTTTACCAGTTATATAGGAGGGTTGACTGTGTTGAAAAAAAAAAATACTTTTTGCTCTTTGAATCCCATATTATCTGTTCAAATGCAGGGAACCCTTGGATAATAACGGTTTTATTCTATAATACAACTTCTCTACTTAAACCGTTGGATCCAAACTAAATTTAAATTATGAAGATCGATGAAGAACCTGTTAAATTTGTGAAAGTATGATAATTATTTATGATTATGGAATGTATTAACATCATAATTTCATCCATCAAAGAAATAAGACTGTCAACATTGAGTGTATGCTGAAAAAACTATATCCAGAGCTAATTCAAAGTGCATGTTTAATTTAATTATATGAAACAAAATGGATGCAATTGTAGAGATATACAGAGAATAGATGGAAATTATTGAGTTTTTTCACATTTTATACTACAAAGCATCAATAGAAGTCTAAATATATTTGACCTTTTAAAGTTATATTTTTTAAATAAAGAGTCTTATATTTAACAAGCATACATTTTAAGAGAGAACTTCATAAAAGCCCAGTTCCAAAAAACGAAATTTATAAAGATTTCATCCATAAAGCAGAAAAATGTTCTCGTTTAGCTCTTTGAAAGTTGGTGGTACGAATTATGTCCCATCTTTTAAATGCTCATAATTTATCGGTTGTGTGCTAAAAATATGTTATTATCTTCCCTTATTTATTTTTATAAAGCCTCAATGTTTTATATTTGCTGTGAACGCCAAGAGTATATGGGACTGTATGTATCCCACCACGCAAGCTACAGAATAGTGAAAGTAACAATTTTTATACTTATTTCATAATAATGATCTATACGTATCTACATGTCTTAGAAAGGAAATATATTTTAACTCCCATATGTAGCATGGAGGGACTATTTATGTCCCACCGTGTAATATGATTAGACTCCGGTAGTGTTGCCTACCACTACCAGAAAACATTGTTGACATGCCTTTGATCAAAAATGAAACATTAATTGTGTCAATGAATATTAGCTAAGTGACTAATTATATATGGCAGCGGTTCTTAAACTGGGGTCCGCGAAGACATCATTGGGGGTCCGCGAGAATTTAAATAAAACATTTATCTATACTTGAAAAAAAAAAGATATTTTCGTCTAATTATTTACAGAACATATTGTAAAAAGATCTACATATTTTGAACAAGAATAGTTTTTTTTTTTTTGAAAAATTAGGTAGCAAGGGTTGAGATGGGTCTGCCAAAATATATATCTGATATATATTATATTTTGGCATATCTGATATAGGTTATTTTGCATGTTGACCGACATATTTTTTTTTTGAGGTTAGGGGGGTATTTTGCTACGTTTCACACATAGGCCCTATCCATGGAGGGATTATCAATCCAAAGATTTCCTTTATGAGGATCTTCATTTTCAGGGTAATAGTGATAAATTTTTAGTACCAATGCCTTCAAGTGTTGACTTACTGCATTTAAAACACCTTTATAATTAATCCAAATAATTAATTTTATTTACAAAAGTGGAAACATTTAAAAAATCCACTACTTGTACGCGACAATCCCAAAGAACCAGCTTCTTTTTAAATGCATTTCTACAAAACCCCTGGAGAGAAAGGTTAATGTCATCAAGTAGATTAAATATAATATATCCGTTGTATATGTGATTTTACTCATCCATTCCTTTTCTAAAAAATGTTCTAGTTGGACCGTGGAACCGTTTTGGAGTAAGTCATTTAGTCGACTATCATTACTCAATTTTTTTCTTTAACTTTTCTCTACCGGTAATATATTTCGTATAATTTTATAACTTTACAAATATTGTTACATTTCATTCTCAACCAAAGCCAATAAAAGCAAAAGTGGTGTACCAAATACATATCATCGGTGGGCGCGGGTATTTTTAGCACAGTAATGGAAAGGTTAAGAGGGAAACTGACGGAATTTCTTGAAATTTGGCACCGATCCGCGGACCACTGGTTGGGGAGCACTACTCTAGATTATACCCTTTCCAATGATATGCTACATGTCATACAAATAATTTTCCAGAATCAGGGCTAGAAAAATACTTTTTATGCTTATGATGTTTTTGTTGACAAATGACAAAATTTGATCAAACTGGCCACCTCTGCTTCGTATGCACGCACAACATTTTTTTCTTATTTCAACCGTAATTGTCTGAAGTAGCATTTTATCTTTTATTTTTCCAAAGATGGCGATTATTCTTTCAATTAGGATTTATTTTGTGGACACCTCTGTAAATTAATTATTTTGTACTTCCCTAGAGAAAGAAATCCAGTGGTGTCAGATCTGGAGACCGTGCGAGCCACGGAATCTAGGCAAATAAATCCAATGGTGTCAGGTCTGGAGACCGTGCGAGCCACGGAATAGGGTAGTACAAAACACTCTGTATACAGGATTATTAAATCCATAATAGGGATACACATTAAACAATAGGAATGCTTAAATATTATCTTAGAATTTTGGGTCACCATAAACAATCAAGCATGAATTGTTTGATGTCTGCGATGTCGTTGATGATATGAATCGATTCATAAAATATTCTACGAGTTAATTATCTTACATGGCGGAAATTTAGATAAGAGTATACAATAGATCATTTTCAATTAAAAAAAAACATACAAATACTGACGACATTCAGCAACGATTCATTAAGATCTTGATAAGGAGATATATTTTTTTCGATTGCGACTTCTCTGTATGTATAATTTTTGCCCATTTCCTTGTAATTCAATTTCTATAATAATTCTATCTAATAGAGAACAGACATACTATATAGTGTGCATCCACAACGAATAAAATCCACGCATTGGGATAGCAGAAGACGAGCATTGTTATCCTGTATCCACATGTTGTAAAATGTGTTCATGTATGTCGTATGAGCTTACACGTGCACCCACAATTATTTGAAGTCTGAGTATCGGGACACCAGGAACGGATGGGTGGAACAGATCAATACAGCTGGTAGAGGAGCACGACGTGAGGGTTGGAAACGAGCGGAAGGGTGGTACGTATTTGCAACTTTATACCGTGAGGGTTGTTTGTATTAGGGGTGCATCTGTAGGAAATGCTTTCGTAACGATCCCGATAGTAAGGCGTCACATTCGCCCTTGTGAAAATTTTCTAGAACTGGCCACATCAACCAACCAAGTCCGATTGTCCGATTTATTAAGAACGAATCTTTCAGTTTTTTTAAAGAAAGAAGAAATAAATGCCACTTCAGTCTTATCAATTTTCCTATGATATGTGTATTTTTTTTTTTTTTTTTTAAATTCAATGAGTTACAAAATGTGTGTAAAATATCGACAAAAAAGGTTTTGTTGTGCATACTGTAGTATGCGAGGCATTGACATTATTTGTGTATTTATTTCTACAAAGCTGATTGTTTCTCATTTTGTTGTTTTGATATTGTAAATATACAAAATTGCAGTCTACCGCGATGATATGTAAATTTTTGATGTCATATACCTACAAAACTGAAACCATGTTGTATTCAATGTATGTATATTGCAATGCTTTAAAGGCTGCAATACGTCAATCAAGTTCCCGCGCTACAATTTTAACCACGTCTATCAAAACCCTAGCAGCTTTGTATCGAAAGTAGACGACGTTTATTTAGCAATAATGAACGTTAACTACTTGTAGGCAAAAAAACAGCTTTGTAGATTTCTAATTTGCATTGCAAAAACTAATTAATCACAGCGAAAACATAAATCAAATCAGCGCATAATGAATATATCGCATATATAAAGATTGTATTGGATACATGTTAGAATAATGACATTTCGTAATGATAGGGGATTTTAGCTACTTAAGATAAATCTTTTATCGTCGAAACCTGATAACATTTAAAGCATCACAAGAAAACATTAATTAAATGAAATGGAAAAACAAACAACTTTTTCAAAACAGTGGATATTATAATAAATATCAAGACTGTGTTTATGTATGAATAAGCAGATTTTTAATTCATCTATAACATAGAGGTACGATCGTTGAGCGAAATTGAACTAAAGTTACATATAAGTATTGGTGCCAGTTCTAATATGCATTTTATTTATATAAGTTAATTTATTAATTTGTTTGCAGACTATACATTCCTTTACTATTCATCCGATTACAAAGAAACTTTGGTGAACTATTGGGTGTATATCCTAGAAGGTTTTAAAATTAGCGCGACCATTGTTTGTGTGCGGAATTTGTTTTGGGAGATGTTCAACGAATGCACCATGTTGGCGCATTATGGGCTGGTGAAATAAAGCGGGGACATGGGACAGGGTATATCCTAAGACTTCAATTCGGTCTACGCGTAGCCCATAGCAATGCAACACATAACTATACTAATGCGTTTCTTTTCAAATAATTATTAAGCGCTTGTGGCATTGCAGCGCATGCCGGGTAGTCGCTAGTATTATTGTACAAATAATTGGCATCATTTTTTTTACTTATTACACCGAATAATGCTCCCAGTTACCAATAAGCGACGCTTGAACTAAAATAAAATGTTAATAAACCATTCGACGCATTAGTGACGATGGTATAATTGTGTCCCATATGCGGAAACTTAAATCGCAGTGCAAGAGGTTAAAATTAGCAACTCGATGACTAAAATTGATAGTTTAAAAGTTTTTAACATTTAGTCGTTTTAGTATAGTAATTTTTGATCGAAAAAAGCATTATATCGCTCAAATGCTCTTATTGCTCACCAACATTAGGTTCACGTACTTTTCTTTTCTTTGTTATCTCTTTAACATTGAGCCAATCGCGAGTCGCTCATTCGTCATATCAGCAGTCCGAAAAGCGGACCGATTGGACATACAAACATTATAAGAGATCAGACCCAGTTGCGAGATTAACAGCGTTACAGACTTTTAAAATGATTCCTCATCTGATCACATTGAAAACGTCTAAACCCTCATTCTACAGTTTTACAAATATTTCGCCATGACTGTTTAGATTTTTTTTTAATAGATTTTGTAAAAATAGATTGAATTGTTCCACTAATAATGCTTTTGCAAAAGTCCGCATTTAATAGATTCAGATCAGATTTTACATCATTTAGCATACATGCTGCAAAAATTGATTATCTTTTCCAACCTCATATGTTCAATCAACAGGATGGATCTAAATCCGATAATATTATCTATCGACATGACCATGTAAAAAGCATTGTAGATATTGTATACAAATTGTGTTTGTTTTATTTTTATGTCGAAATCGACTTATTGCTTTACATTGATTGGCTTAAACTTAGCAGATATTTGCATGATGAATGTAAATTATGTTTGGCAGATTTCATGATTTATAATGCTTTAAATAAGGTTTTCTTTTGGTTATGGATTGAAAATAAGGACGCCTGATAAAACGTTAAGATGATGCTATATAAATGTAACGCGTGTTATCTTTTGTCTGTTCCAGTCCATTGTATTGTTCTATGAATTTGCTGACAAATGTTAAAAAATGTATGATTAGGATCACATAAGTGTTTGACAATGTACAACAGGATGCTTTGACGTCGTACTACTGTAAATGCCAGCGATTGCAAACTAATGGCACATGTATATTCATGTATACACAAAATAATATTGTATTAGAAATAGAAGCACGGCATTAAAATGAAGCGCTGTGGATCGTTTTTCGCAATATTTGAGAATATATATGATGAGATGCGAGACACGAGCCGCTCATTCGTCATATCAGCTGTCCGAAAAGCGGACCAATTGATCATAAAAACCTTGTGGCTACTCCGTTCTCTTTTAGGGCATGTATATTATAATAGTATTTAATATATTGCATCTATAATAGGATTAGTTAACTTATAAATAAATAGGAATTCCGGGAGGGGGAATTCAATCCCGGGATCCCGGATCCCGGGATCCCGGACAGTTTTAGGTAATTAAGAATCCCGGGATTAGAACTGGGAAGATAATTTACCATTTCAATCGACACCATTTAGTGACATCTATGGACAAAAATTTCTACGTGAATCGTTCTATGATATTGTTTTTTTTTGCATGGAATTAAAAAAAAATGTGCATGCGTGTTATGCATGCAGACTGACGGCTGAAATTTGATTATGCACACAACACTTTGACCACAAAAGATCAAAACAGTTATCTTCTGTTGAGTTTTGGATATGATAAAATAGATTATTTTGCACTTGCCAGACAAAATAAGACGTGCAATATCAACCTTAAGTTATTATATGCGAATAGGATTATTCCAATCTCATGGAAGAATTCATATTTATTATCTAAATAAGAGAACGTTTGCTATCAGTTTGCTCTTATCATCAAACCATCAGATAATTTGAGGCCAGGGAGTTAATATATGTAGAAATTGGATAGAGATTAAAAATTTAATCATTAAATGGGCAAAATGCATAAAAATAAAGGTCTTGTTTTGAAAAGGTTGAAACACGTCGCTGACAGAATTCATCAATTTCTTGATATTTTGATGATAGTCGTATAAAAATACTCCAGGAAATTCGAAAAAATGTCAAAAATATTTGAAAGAATCGTGATTTTGGGATTTTTTAAAAAGGAAAATACCAGCTAAATAAATTTAAATAAAAACGACATTTCGGTATTACGACTAAATTCAAAATCGGATATTAAATTTGTATAGAATTTAAAGAATTCTGTAACTCGATGGAGTGATAAAATGTATTTATCAGCTAAATACTTGTAAAAGTCGTTAATCCTCTCGATTCCAATGCTTATCTGCGTCGATGATTTTTTTAAAAATGCAATTTCATAATTAATTTCGATTTTATATAATGGTTTTCCATTGCTTTCTACATATCGAAAGAAATATATAAGAATTCATCAGATCAAATGTTACCGAATTTCTATCATTATGGTTGTCAAACAGAATAAAACATTTTGTTATAATAATAAAATAAATGTTGAAAGATGATCAGCTTTCAGCACTTTTTGAAACATATATATTTGTAAACATCAACGCAATTCAATAATTAAAATAATTGAGGGTTTAATAAGAAATACAGATGATGCACTTACTACAGATGCAGGTATGAAGAACGATCCTATGTGTATTTTAACCTGTGCAGATCATATGGTAATTGAATAGACGGAGTTATTTGCAATATTTTATAGTATTTAATATCCGAAATCCTATCCTATCCTTGGCAGAATGACTGCGGATTTTATGAAAAATATTAATAAAATAGAAATGTTTGGGTTAAACTATCCGACTACAAATTGTGAGGGTTAAGCGAATGTACGCGCGTAACTACATCGTATGTGTGAGTGTATGTCGATGTGTGAGTGTAAAAGAATTGTTTGCGATAGCAAATTGGCTCTACTCTTTCTGCAATCCGGGTAGAATTGCCTCGAATTGTTGTGCAACCAAAGTCAAGCAACGGACCTTGAGGCGTGCGACTAAGTCATGATGTTGCCAACCGATCGCGAAAAATAATCAATTCAATAATTTTTATAATTCCAAAACATGGAGACATTTTTGATACATGGAATGTTCATAATGATTTGAATTTATTGATATTTTTTTTCTTGAATCGTACCATGACGTAACCCATAACGTAACCATTATATTTCATGGAATCAGTTTTATCATTTTTTTCGTATATACGAGGGTCATCCAGAAAGCAAGGTTACAAAATTTATATAGGATCGACCTCTGTCGCCAGTTCTTTTTGAATCGTCTTTTGGATTCTGGGGTGTGGTGACACACTCACGTCTCATCCCCCGCCACGATAGACTCCAAAAAAATGTTCTTCTTCCTATAATAACGCGCCGTGACCAAGTTTTTCTAATACAATATCATCAAGGAGACTTCGAGAAATCTAAGGATTATTTTTTGTGAAGGCAAGGGTGCACCTAAGAGCTTAGGTGCCCGTGTGCAAATATAAATTGGTTGCCCCCTTGTTTTTTTTTAAATCTAAACTAAATATTTTACAAATAAATTCGATATTTTTCATGTTAAAATCAATATTTTTCATTGCAATTTTAAATTAAATTATTAAATACATAGATAGAAAAAGGTTGTAGCTACTGAAGAAAAATACATCGTATGTATCTATGAAATGAATAAATTCTTTTTTATTTGAATGTAACACTTTTATTTAAAAAACGACATTTTCATTCAGATTATCTAGTAGATACATTATTTTAAAGTTGAAGAAAAACGAAAAACAATGGCCGGCCTGGGGATTGTAAAACTACCATTAATGGAACTTAACAGAAATACACATCCGAGTCAAATGTGCTAATGCAACGTAAATATGGTTTTGAAACTATGATGTTATAATTCGTTTATTTTTTTGTATTATATTTTTAGGAGGCGGAAAAACGGCCGCCCTCCATAATCGTCTTAAATCCACATTTTGTCCATATAACAGGCGCGCCCCTGCGTGAAGGTCTTTAACGTTTTGAGGAGTGAGCAAATTTAAAATCAATAAGAGTCAATTGTAAATAAGCACTGTTGATAGCATACAAGACCACGTCTTTTACATAAACAATACACAAGAAATCGATTCATTTGCTCCTGTTTTAGAAGGAAATGACAATCGGAAGACTCATTCAACAAGCAGTGACGAACAGAGAGCAATTAAATAAATAAACACTGTCGATAGCACACAATATTCGGTCATTTCTTCGCCTAAACAAATAAGAAACATGAGATCGAAATCATTATTAGTCGATAAATTTGGGCTAACGATCTATACAATCGTGCGATGTATGCGGGGAAGCTCTCCGTCTCTGTCTCCCGAACTACGCTACCCTATCTATCTGTCTCTGTCTGTCTCCGAGCTCAATGTACAAGAGTGATCTTTCCGAATAAGTGGAGGGGGGTCCCAGGCCCTGGGATAGTACTCCTTTAGGGGTCATTTCGCATTTGTTCTTCAATTTTTTGCACAAGTTCGTCAGAAATCACTGATGGTCTCCCAATCCTGCCACGTTGTGAGTATCGTGAGTACGGTCCTCTCTGAACAACCTACCTCACTCCGTGACATGTTGTTGTCTCATTACATTATTACCATAAACTTTCTCGTGCTTCCAATGGATATTCGCGGCGGTATTGTTCTGCAAAGTCAATAAAATGATGATAGCGTGGATCTCGTACAGACGGGAGGCAGCGGGAACGCGCGACGACCACTCCATCGGAAGAATTTACTGTGAATGAACAAAATGGCCGATAAACACGCGGGATCAAACAAAATGACCGTTAAGATTCCCGTTACACGCCGGGTGCCTCAAATTTGAAACAAAAAAAAATCTCCCGGCCTCAAGAGCTCTTGGACATCACGATGACTACATATTAGTTGAGGATGTTTCTCAAATAGGCACTGAGACAACTTTTTGATCAATATCTCGTTAGATTGCATGAATCTAAGAGAACAGTAAAGATTCATATGACAAGTATTTGCTTCGTGACATTGTTGGTTCTGATTAGTTTGAGAATTGTTTTGTAGTCTTTTATCAACCAAGATATGACCATGAGAAAGTGGTTGGAATAATAATGCAATGGTTCTCTTTATCTTTTGCAATATAAAATTTTATTAGGAAGATTGTACTGCTTCTAGAGATTATTTTTAAGTATAAATATATCGACTTTAATTAAGATTACTTCATTAAAAAAAAAAAATAGAAAGAAGTGTGTTGTTGAGTATATCAGATGTTTTGTATTAAAGATTTTTGGTTTGCAACATTAAATACTGCTTAACATGAACAACGCCTTGTGATAATCGCCGAGTATCGTGAAAGGTCTATTATTATTGACTCTATTATTTTGACATCGCCTATAAGAGACGAGCAGCAGGGAAAGATAAACAACTGTATTCCTTTCAACGAAGATTGAATTCGTCGTAAGCCGGAGTAATGTTGAAAGAGCGGAGTCTGCGACACTGATGAATGGGAATTTCTTGGAGTAGCTTTACACCTCAGCTTCCGCTCATGGCGTTACATTTTGTTGTGATTTTAGGAAGCAAACGACGAAGAAAGCGAGCCCCAAAGAGTCAGCTGAGGCTGACACCTCATTTAAAATGTAATGGGTTGATTCCATAATGGATATGAACAGATGTAATGATCGTCTTTGGGCTTTGTTTTATCATGAGCCTTGACCTGACGCCACTTGCTCCTTTTATTGGTTGGCCCTATCCTTTGGGGATGGAACGTTTCTTTATTTTAGGTACCCAAGTTCTTGTAATTTTTTGTCGACGGCGTTCTTGCCGCTCCTCTTTTCACATTTCACACTATGTATTTGACAATCTATTTTCTTTCATAGTCAGCAAGCAAACCAAAATGACACCATTCAAATTATTATTCAAATTCTTTAAAATTTTACGTTTTTACCGATTGCGACCCTGCCCGACTTCGTGGACGTCTTTTTCAGGGCGAGGAAAATCAGAGAAAACCTCTCCCAATACGGTTGTAGAGGTTCAAGTCGAACTCTACGTATGGCTTGAACAGGATGTATTGGTTTAACGTCTATATAACTTTATTATTATAATAAGAAATATTTGGGTTAAATAAGAAGTAGAGATGGTGTGGGGGTTAAGCGCATATACGCGCGAAATAATCTCGTACATGTACGTAGATGTCAATGTGTGTGTCAACAATCGCGTACTAAACGTAGCCCAGATTGACCGTATTCTTTCTGCAATCCTGGTAGATTGAGTTCAGATCGTCGTGTAACCATGACCAACTTCCACACCTTGAACATGAAATGGCCGTCCACTATCGCCTACGAAAAGTATCAATCACTTACATATTGTGTCAATTTATAGCAATTTGAAAAAGATTTTGAACTTGGAAACTGAAGAGCGTTCAGTTGAAGTTTATACTCGTTTTTATGCTGAGCCACAAACGTTATGAGTTATGTATGTATGATTATTAATAGATCAATAATACATAGGCATCCACCTATTTTTGGGTACATTTTGGCTATGAAATCAATGATGTTTTACAAGGAGATAACCAAAAAGGACGACTTTGTAGCTAGCAAGGGATAGTCAAAATGCTTTAAAAAACGTTATGGAATACGTTTGGTAACTGCCATATGTATATCTCAATATTTTCATATTTTTTCAGACTACAAGTACTCTTTGCCAAAAAGTTCCAAATTACAAAGGTCAGGGGCAGTACTCTATAGTCCGACAAATTAGACATTCCGACACTGCCTTGCAAAACGTTTGTCGGATTACCCCGGGTCTGCTGTATTGAGTTTTTTTTGTTAAATAAAATAATCATTTAGTCAAAATTTATGTAAAAAGGCATTAAATTAATCTAATAAAAGTCATGCAACAATAAAACGAGACTAGGAACGCACAAATCTCATTTTTATATAATGCTGATATCTTTGGGATTTTTTTAAAATGCTGATAACACTGACACTATTATTAGAAGAACTCTGAAAATATAATTATTTCTAATTTATCTTAATACATGTGTCTCATGCCTTTTGTGATTCTCTGTATGTACGTTACATGATTGTTAAAGTTTAAGGGCATTTTCGAGCGTAAAAGGTCCGCGTGTACGTCATAAAACCGAATATTTTACAGGTGAGCGCATTTATTTCTATGGAATCTGCCGTCCTGGTAAGCAGGTTTAAAGTCGTTGTGCAACAGAGGCAACTCATGAACTTTGGAAGTGATCGAAAAGAAATGGTGTCAGATTTAAAAACAAGCCAATATATTTAGCTCTAATTATTATACATTAACACCTTTTGTGCACAAATTATATCCCATGAGATTTGGTTTAAAAAGTTGCTATTGTGAATTTCCGATAAAGTAAAAACTGAATTTGAATTTTGAGATATTAACACTTGTGATATTTGACTTTTTTATTTGAGAAATTGACTAAAATAATTTTTAATGCGTCGCGGTTGCATTTTGTGGGATTAGTTCCTTTTGGCAAAGAGTGGTTCAATAACAGAAATCATAGAATTTGAATGTTTATCTACAATGAAAGACTATCAAATCTACGATAGTTGTGACTGGCGACCACATTTTTAAAAACATATATACGCCATGAAAAATGTTGGCAATGATCACATAAGAGGGATTACTAGAAGCCGCTAATGTAATGAAAGACTGTCGAAATTAAATATAATAAATTATATTTAAATATTGGTCAAAAATGTTAGGATAGTGGAGGGTTAAATGCATAATACATTTGAGCGGTCATACCGTTCTGTTAACCCTTCGTTTTCTGCTACCCTAAACCATGAATTTCCATGTACGTTGTTGGAGAGCCATTAAATTGTGTCTCCTATGAAGAAGACTCACTCCTTCGTCCAAAATTACATTAAGAACTGTTAAATCCACTATAAAAAAATAATCATTATTAGTACTGTAATGTTTCAAAGGTCCTTGCCGACTTCTCGAGCTGCCATTTCGTTGCCTTCACCGCTGCTACAGTCCTCGTTTGTCACCATATTCGGGCGCGGAGACTGCACTGGCGGGTCAATAGTAGCGCTAAGGCGCTTCACACCATTATTCTCGATGATGAATCTGGCGCCGATGAACGGCGGACGCACCCCGTACAATTAAAGTGTAAGAAGTACAAGAAGACAATTAAAATATTAAATGTGACGCCTAGATGTAATGTTTCCTAGAGTTGTGTAACATGTAGCGCCGTCTTGCTGGAAATAGACATCAAACACATTAACATGATTCAATTGTATCCATAAAAAGTCACTTAACATTGATTGGTATCGCTCAGCATCCACAGTGATGATTCTATTTGCTTAAAATACACAACAAACAGTAACTTTTTTTGGATGTAGATATCTTTCCTGAATAACACAAAGGAGTTTCTATGGAATATAAATGAGGATGAGTTTGAGATATCTATGAATGTAAATGAAAATTATGATTACCAATTACAATCCTATCCGGGCAAAATTATATACCTGGTGCATTCGGGAATAGAACAGTGATCCTTGAGTCTTGGTTTTCAAAACATCCTGGAAAGCAGCTCCTTTGGTTTCTAATAATCTTCATCTATAGGTAACAAAATAATGCCTTATTAAAGTTGTCATCTTAATTCATGCTTTTGGCATGGTTTTCAACATTTTTGAGGATTTTTGGAACTACAATAATTGGGATTATATCAAAGTATACCCGTTAGTAGATCATTAAATCTATGGTTTTTGTAGTTATATTAACTTAATACGCTTAATAATTGGCCATACATTCTAACGTATGTTAGTTCTTTGGGACAAGTAGATACAATCCAGAATTAACAAGGCTGATCTTGGGTCAGTTTTAAAAGTAATCATTGTTAGTAATATTTTCATATGCAATTAAGCATATTTATTTTGGCCCATGTTAGATTTAAGTTTGAGTTTGACGCCCCTGCTATAGTGAATTATTTGTGGCTATACTATGATGATGATGATATTAATGAAAAAAATAAATAGAACTCAGAAAATAAGACTATTTTATAGATATTTTCAACATTTAGATAGATTAATGAATCGCTGTTTTAGAGCATTTTATTTACAAAAAACAGCAATTACTTATGCATGAGCTCAATATTTATTAAGCGTTTCTATAGCGTGTCATTATAGAAATGTATGTTTTTAAATATTACTATATGTTTCGGGAAATCAGTCTATTTATCATCCCAGTGACTTACATTGAACATTACACGATTCCACCTTTTGAAATGACCATATTAGGATCACATAAGGCTAAGGATTAAGTCGGTCAATTGTCATTTACAGACACACACATTTGCCTTTGTGTAAACACAATGCTTTCACGCAGATATGCGATAACCCTTACATGACCATTATATTTATACATTTTGGAATTTTTACTTTGGGATAAAAACGTTTAAATTTGAATCTGAATTATATTATTGAAAATGTGAATTTGTAGTTTTAAATAAAAAAAATCCTTTGAAAAAATACTATGAAAGTTGACTAATCTACATTATTCGCAGATAATTGACGATAAACCACAACCATGGGTCATTTGTCGGTTAAGCGTGTTAACATATGCGTATAATGAATTTTGTGTGTGCAAAAATACAAATGTATGCGACAATAACCGAGTAAAATTGATAGGTTCTGTTAACTTTTTGTTTTCTGTAAGCCTAATAGCTGATTTCATACGCTTGTGGGTGCGCCAGTAAATTGCGTAATGATTATAATACCCTCGATACTCGTATGTACAAAACGATTATTTATGAGTTTCTTATAAAATTATGCTGTGTGTTCCAAAAAAATACAGAATACATATACTCAAACCTCTTTTTGTGCGACTTTTTTTTGTGCGATTTCGAAGTTATGCAGTTTTATAAAGTAAATCATATTGCATCTGCTTTTAAATATTTTTAGTTTCGACTTTTAAAAATACATTCTCCAAAGGAATTTCCAAAATTTCAATTCCTACTTATAGAGTTATAGCTATTTTAGTGAAGCCGCAATCTCAAGTGTTAATTAATTCATAAACTTAAAACTGGGTATGGATCTTTTCTATATATCCCTCTTTTATTCCTACCAGATTAATGTCAAATTTTATGTTTAAACTATAAAAAAAAATATTAAAATTCTGACAAAATAATGCCAAAAAATGACTTGACTGAATTTTTTTTTAAAACAGTCATATTGGGATTTTTTTTTAGTTAGGGACTATACTGATATATTTACTAATAATGAATTATAATCTTGCAAAAAGAAAATTTATCCAGAACAATGATGACGTTGACACTGGGTATACTATTTCTTCCAAAAAAGAGAGCGATTTTGAGTCATATCGAAAATCTCAACCAACGTTTTATTATATAGCGATGATAGTTTGTAATTAAAATAATAAGTATTTATCTAGTGGATGTCTGGTATTTGAGATGCCAAATGTCAGACATCCTTAAAATTTTACCAATTATTAAAGTCGACCTAAAATGTTTTATTTTAATTGCCTTGTTGTTTCCCTGTTTTTTATTAACTTTTTTATGCGATTTTGGATATATTTTATATAGAAGTTTCAAAGTTATACGGTTTTTAAAATCCATGGAATGCATCTTCATTTTTTCTATGTAAGTCATAGCTATTTTTGTGCGATTTTCCGTGGAACGCATCTACCGCACAAAAAAAGGTTTAAATGTAAATGAGTGTTTTTCTATAAAAAATGCAAAATAAATACATAATATGATCAAATTGTTTAATATTTTTTATGAAAAATGAAGCCAGGCTATGATTTGGTTCTTGTTTATTTTTATATTACTGAACGTAGATGTTTAATCTATGTATATCATTATCATCATCGTAGTGCAGCTAGAAACAGCCCAATGCAGAACTAGCGCCTCTTCAATATTCGATACTGAAGATAGCATGACCTCCGAGTTTCATTTAGATTAGAATGCTCACCCAGCAGGCCACCTGGATGAATGTCTCTCTATAGGGAGTGTGGGGAATTTGTAAAGATTGAGTATTTTTTTTCGGGAGACAGTGAAAAACTACTCAAGGCGACCTGTTTATTTTGCTGGAAAGAACTTTCTGGAGTAGCAAGAGTTCAGTCCCCCCTTTCCTCCTAGGAGTTCGCTCCAACACCAACTGAGGATGTCTCCTCGTCCACATGAAATTTACTCAAGTGAACCTAAATTCAATATTTCAAAGCGATATAGTAGACAACGGAAGATAATGTGTCTTCCAGGTCATTTGCATGTTGTTCCTCTAATGATTGTTCTGTTTTTTTAGTCTTTTTGGCTCTGAATCGTCCAGGCCCCATATATTATAGACTATTGGGTAGTATCATCTATATAAGATATAGTGAATTGGACAAGTAAGCCGGGGAGTCTGCGAAAGTGGCAAATGTCAGATATAAAAAAAATGCTTAAACCGGGTTTTTGTCGGTTACTTTTCTTATTATCTGAATGAAAGCGACTTTCTTTTAACAAATTCACAAAGAAAATATTAGGAGAAGACGTCAGGGACACTATTGTAAGTGTCCTAGCGATAATGAGATGAATTTTATGCACTTTGCTGGGAAGGAATACTCTCCATGTATTTCAGGAAATCTATTTTGACAATGATGGAGTTTATAAGTCCAGTTGATATTTCAAGTAAATCAGTACAGCAGGAAAATAAACTCACTATGAACAAATAAAAAAAGGCTGTTATTCCATGGACCAATGCATCTTGCTAATATTGTATGCTATTTGAACGTAACGCTGGATATGGTGAAAATTCACGTGTTCTAAATCTAGATATAGTTTCAGACTATTTATAATACAAGTATATAATTTGGGTTAAATGAAACAACTGCGATTAGTGAGGGTTAAGCGCATATACGCGCAAAATCAGCGTCTGTACAAGATGTCCATGTATGCGAAATTATTACATACGCGGCGGGAATCAACTACAAGCAGTTCCTCAGATATGTGATCCTGATGATGGTTTTGGAACATTTGAGGGTGTACATGAACCTGGAGCGCGGTGCCAAATAATAGTTTTTTTTTTAAATTATGCCTTTTGATCCCCAATTAATTTGTTCTAATTTAATTTGATTGCGATTTAATTGACTCACAAAAAAATAATAAGAGGTGGTAAATATTATCTTTGGAATAATAATTTAAATATATAATAATATTAGAAATAGAAGCATGGCATTGAAAATAAAGCGCTATGGAGCGCTGCACACCACATGTGCGGGCATACTCACGAAAAAATCACATTGCGTGACTTGAATATCCCCACGTTTCATCCATGACGTTCATCTCATTTTTATCAATCATTCCATTCTTCACAGCTTCCTTTTGATTTTTACCTCTTTATTCTTTATTGCTTTTCATGGCCCTTTTATAAATTTAAATTTCAAAGGGCCTTTTGACATTTGATATCGATGCTGATATTGCATTCATCGGCCTCTTTATTACTAAGGGTAGGGTACTCTTAGTTTATCATTTCTAAGGGTTGTAATAATTGTTAAGCCGTTTGAAGTCCTCAAGTAAATATTATAAGAGTCAATAATTAAATTTTCAAATTGTATGACTATGATGCCATCTTAAACATATTTTAAATTTCTAAAACAAATCGTTTATAGTCATCCTGTAGCATACGATCATAAGGTCGCAGATAAATTTGTGTGGTGTGGAAAGTGGAGTGTGTGTGTATTTGAAGGCCTGTCTGGACAAACTCGTGGAACTTCTTGACGTCATCTGTGATCCTGATGGTCTCGTTTCCACCAACTGTCGAACATGAAGAAATGACGTAACGGCTATTCTGATGAATGAATCTTCGCGGAATATCAGCTTAAAGAATGACTCAATTTAATTATATGTTCGTTTAAAAACATAACAGTGTAATCTATAAATAGTTCATTTTCATCTGCTATAAAAACCGCCAAATCAAGTGTTGCTAGTTTAACCATTTGAGTGGTGAGCTAATTTTAAATCATCATAATCTTGATGCTATATTTGTATGTTCCCCACTTATCATCCGTACAAATCCATTTATCTGTCAGGACCGTCGCAGCGTGTATGAAGCTTGTACATAAATAAATAGTTCGGTAATTTCTTTGCGTAAACATAAACAATATACTTAAAATCGATTCATTATATCAATCACATATCATTATTAGTCGATAAATTTGGGTTAACGATTTATACAATCGTACGATGTACGCATGATACTCTCTCCGTCTCTGTTTCTCTCTAAACACAACGTGCAAGACACTCTCCGTCTCTGTCTCCGAGTTCAACGTGTAAGAATGCTCTTTCTGAAATACTGAATTCGGCCACAACTCTGTGTCTTACTACTGGTACTTCGGGCGCCTATGCATTGCTGGATTTGGATATAATATTGGAGCTTTGTTGCTCGACCGTCTCTGTGGCTAGCTATTTTTTTTTCTATGGGAGGGGAATTAAGGAATTACATAAGACAACTTAGAGCTAGCAGACCCCCGGCCAGTGTCAGATTCTTATTGATTAAACCCCAACTTAAGTGCCCCTCTGGCCCTTCCTGTTATTTTTTTTTATCAAATTGCTTTAGATGGGCAGACAATCTGGCTACAAGGCCCCTTCTAGTGTTTGTGAGATGCCCCGCGTCTCTCTTTTACTGCCCTCTTTGGCGGTCATTACTTCCTCCACGAATTCCCGTCAAAGATCCCAATTCTCCTTGCTCACCATCATGTTGTGGATCATGACTTTGAGTTCAATTATCTCGAGTGCTTTTATCTGCGCGACCCTCTGTCGTAAGTCGATGGGTCCATCTTCCCTTGTCAGACTGCGCCAGGCTTCCTTCTATTTTTATGATCTTCAAAGTCCAAGGCCATCTACTTTAGCAGAAGGTCCATAGGGGGGGATTCTGGCGATCATGAGTACTGCTTTCTCAGACACTGTTCTATATGCTATGGTAGCTCGTAGTCCCCTCTGCCACTGGACCCTCGCCAGCTTCTTTTTGTTCGTCTCAAATCTCAACGATTCGTGCCATATGGGAGCTCCGTACAAAATTATTAAGTACAGTGAAACCTCGATTTTACGTTTTACAAGGGACCCCTGAAAAAAAAAAACGGTAATTGCGGGAAACGGTGAATGCGGGAAAGCTTCAATAATAATAGTTTGACGGGACTATAAAAAATGAACGGTCCATCCGGGAAAACGTATTATGCGGGAATGGTTTATCGAGGTTCCACTGTATATGACTAGGTTAGGCTAGGTACTACTCATAATATAAGTGAGGTTAGTTAAGATTAAGCTGGAGTTCAAAGTCAGTTTAAGGCCCGATCCACACTATGGTGCCAGTAACGGTTCGATCTCGCTCCGGTCTCGGTCCGATCAAATATTCTTACACGAGAAACAATGAGCATATTCACACTATCGTATCGTTCCAGAGTGTGAATACGCTCATTGTTTCTCGTGTAAGAATATTTGATCGGACCGAGACCGGAGCGAGATCGAACCGTTACTGGCACCATAGTGTGGATCTGGCCTAAGTTCAATTTTAGTTTAAGTTTTAATTCTGTCAGTTCTGAGCGAGTCTTCAGAGAGTTTTCAAGTAAGTCTTGAGGGCTCGACCGACCGTCTCGGCCGCGGAAAGACCTGGTCTTCTCACCAGATTATCCGATCTCATAATTGTGATTTTTAATGATTGATCAGTTTTCCTTGGAAGGTGATAACAGGCAGCACGAAACATGTTCATTTGATTGGAATGTGTTTTTTTGCCTACAGGGTGTTTACTCTCTTTTTTTTTGGCTAATACTAAGAAAAATATCTATGTGACACTTGAGACGATGAGGGGAGGGAAGAAGGACGACCTCCTGCAGCCAAGGCTAACCGACAACTGCACCCAACCGGTAACGATGCACGCGCAAGAAGCAATGGGTCGGTAAGCAAGTGCAATGTCTCCGCAGGGCCACAAGAGATGGCGCTGTTAAAATAACACATTGCACCTGAAGAGAGAAGGAAGATGTCGCTGTTAATCTGGCTAATTAAATCTGCTCAGATTTACCTTTCCAAAATAATCTACACCTATATAATAATGAAAGTGTCAACTGGTAAAAGAACGTTGATGTCCCTTAGATGTAAATTAAATTTTAAGCCCTTTAAAATAGAGAAATTCTATTTTGTTTACTAGTATCCCTTTCTATCGTCGTCACATATATGGAATCGAAAGAAGAGTCTTTCCGTATGAGACTCATTTCATCCACACTGTTCGAGTCCTGTGACTAGGAACACAGATAGCAAAAGGTTAAGGCGTTCGTTCTACTCCAACACATACAATAAAACACCTTCACATTCAAAGTGACATCGAGTGTATGTACAGTTAACCCTCGTCGATTCTCGTCGTATATTAACCCAAACATGTTTTACATCTATGAATAAATGAAATATTGAAAAAGAGAATGGATGACAGATCTTAGGCTAAGGCGTTTTCAACATACGTTCACAAATTATTCAGTCATGCATATATCGAAACTATGGGAAGGCAATCGAAAAATTGCAAGTGATATAGGAAATATTTTTTCACTCGTACCCTCAATTATTAGCCAAATTATCTATCACGACAATCAATTTTTTAAAATTAATTTTGACTATTTTTATCCTCGTCTAAGTTGTTGATAGTCTTGGTTATACAACGATTTAAGCCAAGATTACCAGGATCAAAGAAGTAAGAAACAGTCGGATGGAGCCTGATGGGGAATACACATACTTAGGTATACTTTCGCGCGTATATGCAATTAACCCTAAAATAACGCACGCTTTTAAATAATTACAAAATATCAATAAATTAATGTCTGTTATGTTATTATTGTAACGCAAATCTATGATAGCGGGGTATCACTATTTTGATATTTTCCAGGGATCCTTCAGAATTTATAAAACCACTCATCATGTTTTCAGAAATATTTCATTGTTAACACTTTTATTCCAACCCAGGTGTCTTTTATATTATTTATTGCTTTCTATGTATTATAGTTTTTCTAAAAATCTTTATATGTAGGTCTACCTTTTCTGCCAGTTTTTTTTTTGAGGTGGCTTTTAGCGATCCCTTTTATGGGACCATTACCAACCATTTTGACATGGTTTTTCATGGCATATATATATATGTTTTTAAAAATATGATTGCCAGCCACATCTCCTTTGGGATTCGAGAACCCGAGATGATCGAGTTATGAGTCCAACCGCTTAACGCTACTAACCTACAGATACAAAGTTGTTTTCATTAATTGATTATTGCTCACATATAACATCGTTTAAACGTAGCCTTTATTGCATTGAAGGCGAATATCCTTATAATTTTTTTTAAGAATGTGCGAAATAGTAAATTGAAAAAAAAAAATAGAACGTGAGAAATTGATGAGCCTCATATATTACTGATTTGTTTGTTATTGATAGTGTTTTGATTTCACTTGTAGGCATTCGATAGATTATGTTAATGTGTAGCGATTTTGTTTCATTTAGTTTTATGTACCGTTTTAAAAAATATATTTTCTTATTTCGTTGTCTATTTAACTTTTTCATCGACTCTTTTATATTGGTTCCTATTTCTAGTATGGTTTTGTCATCAGTAAATGTGGCAATTGGGTTTTTTTCATGTTAAGGTAAAGGTATCGTTGGTGTATAGGTTGCAAAATATTGGAACAAGCGCATTGTCTGATCATACTCCAACTTTATCCTCTCATCGTTTTAATTTTTCTCAACTTTTTTATTCAAAATAATCTACCTGTTAATTATGCTTTAATCTATTCAAAATAACTTATAAGGAATACAACTAGCAATTTATTCTTCAATATTTTATTTCTCGACTAAAGAGAGGGGGAGTTATTTTAACACTGAACGTAAATGTAATTTGTTCATACATTGACCGACGGTTGAGGGTTAAGCTCATATACGCGAATGTCATTGTGTATGTCAGTTTGCGATATTTTCTCAATTTATCCCTATTTATTCTGTGATCCTGTAACATAGAGTAACATTATTGGGATACCGAGAGTAACCCACCCACAGAGTCCTCCTTTGTCTGTAAAAGTGGGATCTTTTATATCGTAAATCTGATGGTCTTTATCCGGCATAAAAATTTAAAAGATACTTCCAACTGATGACAATATTTCTTTTTGCTTTTCCCCATCATATATCATCACTATCTTGATTTATATATGATAAGTTCAATAATAGATTAATTCAATAATAGATGCACATAGATATTAAATATTTATATGTTTTTTCCTGTTTGTCTACAACTGTTTGAAAAAATATTAGGTTCATAGCAAGAGTGCTGAATGAAATACAATAATAAAATTAGATCTGCTTCTCTATCGATCCTTCAGGAGCGATAGAGAAGTCATCATCTTCATGCTACGTCATCTTTGTTTTCCAACCGGGAAATCGAAGTTGTTTTTTATATCGTTTAACATATCATTTCGTTGGTAGGGCAAATTGGCCAGAACGTCACGTAAATTGAAACTCCAATCGGTAGTTGAGAAGAAAGAGAGAGAAAATCGTCTATGCTGTGTCCATGTCTCTCGTATATACATATTCAGATGAAAAATCTTGTAGGTTTTTAGGTCTAGAAGATAAAAACACGAATTCATTAAATCTTCTTTATTTAGTGAGAATAGTCAAGATCTTCTAGGTCGAAAATATTGTTTTATCCAAGAAAATAATGATTGGAATGTTCATGTACTTCAAAATCTTGGCGCAGTGTGATTTTGGTAGATTTGTTTCAAATTGATATGCAACTGAAATAATACATGAGACCTTGACCACAAATAAAATTGGCAACCGTCATTATCACGTTGAAACAAAAATTAATTGAACGATGATCACATCTTATCTATTTGCAATTCTTATTCTAAATATAAATTAGCACAAGTTTTCAACATTTGTGTGTGAAATTGTTATAGTAACTGACAATGCATGGCGGAGGTATGCGCGCGCATGTGCACTTACACGCAAAAGCATCTCGTGCATGCACGCTAAAGTTATTGTGTGCGAGAGTTCAGCGGTTAATTCTACTATCTCTGCCATCCCGATGGAATCGGTTGAAATTGTGCAGTAGAAGACAACGCACGAACCTCGTGCAAGAAATGATCATTCTCACGAGATAGGACTTAAATGGAGTTCATTATTTTTATTGGCAAATCAGTACAAAAATAAATTACAATATATAATTGGCAAGTGTGATAATATTGCTTAATGAGCTTAGAAGAAGCGTGTAAATGATGAGTGAATCCTAGAATAGTTAACGAGTGAGGTTGAACATAGTGTTCACGACCGACCCGCGAGCGACGAAATCTGAACGCATGGAAGTGTCACAGCGTTGCAAATATTTCAATGTATTCTTTGAACAATTAACGATTCAGTTTATATTCATATTTTAAATTTAATTATGTACAATAACGACATGATGTTTGTTTTTAAATGTAATGGTTCATATCCAATTATTTTATATTTCCACTGATTATTTTAGCTATTTAAATTCGGTTTTATCAGCGGTAGGAGTCAGAGAGCAATTCACCAGATATAAATGTATGCATAAAATATGTTGATATTTAAGTACACAATATATCATTTCTTAATGTTTGCACAGGATTTGTTTGCTGTTGTTTAACTATTTTTGCCTATTTGTAGCGAAAATAAAAAAAACGGGTGCAAAAGGACCGTACAAACCTGTCAGTTTTCTAATTTTCTTCTTAAGGGGGTACATTTTACTTAAAAAGGGCGAAACTCGGCTAAATACGCCATTTTAAAATCCAACACGTGTTGACTACAGGATGATGATTTCAGAATAACCGAAGAGTCAAACGATATTTTCCTTCTTTTTCTTTTTTTTCATTTCCTCATGACTGAGGATCGTGACTATGACTATGCAGATTTTGTTTGTTTCCGAACTGCGTACTTACAGCCTACCCTGTCTTCCGCCGTTCGCAGGGCTATAGTGAGGGTTGAGTGGGTTGCCTCCTTCACTTGGTCGCTCCATCTTCGTGGTGATGGTCCTGATCCTCTCTTTCCTGATACACTGTCCACCATCATAAGTTTCACGGAATCCTCAACATGCAACGCAAACACCACATTTCGAAGTCATCAAATCCATGTTTCCCCTGATTTTTGAGATTTCGCGGTTCCTCCAGATAGGTGTGAGTCTGGTCTTAGCATGTTTTGCCATTTGAGCACGTCTTATTATTTTTTTACTACAACCTCCATCTTCACACATTTGTGAGCCAAGGTAAATGAACTCGTGCACCGTGTCAATTTCATCCCAATTTAGGGTAGTTTTTGAAGTTCCTGTTCTGTCAATTTTCATTATTTTAGTTTTCATCTTATTTATGAATAACCCACAGGCTTAACTTTCTATTTCGACACGACGCAGTAGATGTTTGAGTTCTTCCTCGTTGGCCGCTATGAGTGTGGTGTCATCCGCGAATCTCAAGTTACTAGTTTTTTCCCCTCTAATGGAGACCCCTCCTTCCCAGCCATCTAGTACACGTCTCATTATATATTCCCCGTATATAAAAAAAGCAGTGGAGACAGAAAGCAACCCTGTCTTGACCCTTTTCCTGTTTTAAAGCACTCTGATAGGGTATCATCATTTTTTTCTAATTTCCTACCTACGTTATAAAGCAAAAACTCTTTTTATTGCCTGTGTTGATAAAAAAAGTACTTCAACTGGGGAGATTATTGTCATCATTGATCATATTCCATTACTTAAAATTAATTCTCAGGATGACGTAATTTTCATTTTCATTAATTTAATTTGCCAATATAATATTATTTATAAAATTAATAATTAGAGAGATTAAATTTGACAATACTATTCACGTAGAATGTTTATTGCAGAAGAAGGAATAACATGTTCTATATCAAAAATGAATCATCCGAAGCTAAACCGAAAACCGGTATAATCGTAACCGAAACGAAAACTGTAATAAAAAATAACGGTTCGAATTTAATTCGATCTACTCATTCACCGACCGATGGTTGAGGGTTAAGCTCATAAGCACGAATGTCATTGTGTAGGTCAGTTTGCGATATTTTCTCAATTTAGCTTTACTCATTCTGTGATCCTGTTACATAGAGTAACAATATTGGGCTTCCAAGAACAACCGGTGGAGTCCAACTTTTTGCTCTACAAATGGAATATTTTTGGTAGACGATAAACATTTACATAATTTTCCTTGTTCACCGGCAGTTGCTTGAATAAGTATTAGGATCACAGCAGGCGTTCGGTTAAGCGGATAAATACGCAGCACGCAGTTATTCAACGCGCAAGATAAAATAGTTTCGCGCGTACATGTAAATACATATGTATTTTTTACTCAAGAATTGCGTACGGGATCCCGGGCAGTTTTAGGTGCTCATGAATCCCAGGATTAGTAAACGTGGTCCCGAAAAATTCGGGATTGAATTTTTTTTCCAACAGAAATCGTACACCTCACCATCACAATAAAGGCTACTAAATCGAGGCATTCCCGCCGAAGTCTGGACGCTTGGACACAGTGGTGTAACTACTGATTGGCGATCTTAGACGATGCCTAGGGGCAGTAACTGTCTTATCTATGTATACATATATGTTTTTCAAATTGTTATATTGACCTTTCCCTACCGGTGATGTATTTACTACACCCCGACTCTTATAATGGGAATATCGATATGAAATATAACAGATACGGGGTTCAGAATTTTTATACTTTTCCGTAATATAATAAAGAATCACATCAAAGTATTATAGTATATAAATATTCATCTGCAGCGACGAAAATAAATAATTTGTCGGGAAATCGTGAATTTTGCGAGCTTTAGTCAGTGTCTCAGCAAAAAGGAATTATGTATATCAGTCACATTGATGGTATTATACGATAATGAGGGCTCACGCGATCATCAACTCGAATTAGCATTTAAATATCTGATGACGATACCTCCAACGAGTGTTGAGGCTGAGCGTGCATTTTTAGCTGCAAGTTGCCTGACTTCCAAAATCAGATCCAGACTAAATGACGAAACACTCGATGCTTTAATGTTACTTCGGTCATATTTTCAAAATAATATTTCAAATTTTTAGTGTTTTATTTATCTATTTTTGAATTATATTTTTATCTTTTCTTAAATAAATAAAAATCTTTCACCTTCAAGTTATTTTTTATATTAAACAAATGGACTTATTAGTACTTTTTGATCAAATTTATCAATCTAATTTTTTAAACTATTAAAAATTCCGGTCCCGGGATCTAATGATGGCAATCCCGAAATCCCGGGATCGAAATTTTGCCTCGGGATTGGATGCCCTAGTCATAATGATAGTCCAGAAACACGCCAGAACACCTATTAACTAATTATAAAAACTATTAAATGATCCACATGTGTTAGATGATCCTCAATTTATGCTGTCAGCTCTCGGTGTATAATAATATATCTTCTTTTTTACTGTGTATTCTAATCTTCGATGTACACAATTTTCTATGAATAGATCTTATTTTTAGAGCGTTGAGAAAGCATTGTTTTGGATAGTTCTTGTGGATATTGGACCAAAAAAGGGGCTCGCTAGATGGAGGAAGATGTTTATAAGAGTAGAGCCAGCTGCGAGAGTTTAACGGTGTCCCTTCCTTAAGTATAATATAACTAAGGTTAGTAGTTCAAGGTACTTCTTATTAAATGAATTGAATCAAAATATAATGATGATTTTTCTTGAAATCACACAATTAGATCATACTGTCGCAGACGCCTGATGTTGCCATGTATTAGGATCACATATCATCACGCGTTGAACGGTTTGATAAAAGCACTCGTTCCACCGACACATACATTCGAATTTGTGTACATGTACGAAATATTTTTGCACAAATGTGCACTCTGTGTCTAACCATCGATTGCCCAATCTAAAACAACTATTTTGCAATTCCTTTGACGAATGAAATTTATATTTATATTTTAATATTAAAATAATGCATACACGATCAGCTGTCATTAATGCCAAGCGTATGTATGGTAATGAGTGTACATTTAAGAGTGTGTAAAGACTTACTCTATAAAGCTAATCTGCCAAACTTTCAACGTCGTGGACATTAAAATCTACTTTTTTGTTTATAAGTAGTTTATGTTAATTATTGATAAATGAACGCCGTCTACTTTCGATACAAAGTGGTTAGGACTTCGTTAAACCTGGCTAATGTCGTAGTGCATAACTTTCAAAGCATTGCAATATTAAGTACATATAAATTTATTATAAGCAGCTATAATATAGTTTCAGCCTTTTAGGTATAAGACTTTGTAGGAATAATTGCACAAATAATGACACTTCCTTTCGTACTATAAAGAGGCAGTTAATATAACCAATATATTTCGATCCATGAACATTGATCAATTGATCAAATCATTTCAATCATCCATAAAATCCTACTGAGTTCAGCACTTTAAATATGTATGATCCATTTCTGCACATGTGCATTTGAGCACGCATGCTGAATATTTTCCAGCGTGCATCATAAATTCAAAATGATAAAATTTTACTTATTATCTTAGATAGCGAAATCGAATGTCTATCGATGGTTAAGTTCACACACGCTCACTAAATGTGTTAGTCTATGCCCAGACACAGTCAGTCTATTAAGAATCAATTACTTCAATGAAATATGCGATCCTGCTGTAATATTTATGGATGTGATTGTAACCATCCATCTTTATGTAAGTTTCGCGTGAACAATAGAAATAAGATGGCCGTAAGCAATGGTTCGACCACTTTAAATGTACATACATTATCATTCAGCTACACAAATTGAATAATTTCGCGCGTATGTGATTGTAATTGGCCATTCATACATCCAGAATGCGTGTAAATGATGAGGTCGAGTTGGGTCTTGAGATCCCGATAAGTAGATAATGGCTGTGGGAGAATATAGACGCATTGAGACGACGACAATAAATATTTTTACAAACGCACCAAAGCGTATCAAAGTATTATGTAATTTTATATTGGGTCATTTAATCTTACAAGCTTATGTTAGTCGATACGACTAATTCATATTATATAATCCTATTAAATATTTATAAACTCCCCTTGTATTCTATCATGCAGGATTAACGTTCAGCGTATTCAAGATGCTATAAGAATGAATTATTATTGTTATAGTGGCTTGTATCCTGGATTCCTGGATTGTGCTCGTGTAATTGGAAAAACAAAATATTGAGATAATAAAGTCGGGCAGGACCACTTATGATTGAGCTTGATTTGTGTTGCTAGTTAAATATAAATTATAATTATCGCCATTCAATTATAGATTCTATCCTGTTTAAAAATATGCATTAAAAATAGGAAAACGCCATATAAAAATGATTCATCAGTATGGAATAATTTATGGATTGTGGATATGGCATTAATACCTAAAAATGTTATTCTTCAATATTCAAACGGACTTTCTTCATTTTTCATTGTAATATATGGGAAGAATATCATTGAGAATGAATTAAGCCCTTTCGTTGAATGTTGCTGTTGTTATAATAATGTTGTATGATTGGTATTGGTGGGTGTTTGAGGGTTATATGCATATACGTGCAACACTGTCGAATACGTGTACGTCAATGTGCATGTGTGCAGTTTGAAGCGAACCCGATGTGTTCTTCGGTCAACCGGTTCCATTCTGCGATCCTGCTCTTCAGATTTCACATAGCAATGGGTGCACGGGAAATCTTCATTATTTAATTAACATCGAGAATTTCAGAAGCAAGAACATTTGAAGACCACTTGCTTTTCGTCGTTTCAAGTCGATTCTGATAAATTTATATTTGTGGGTTCTTCCAAGACGATCGTCTCGTGGTGTTCTATCTGGTGCCAAAAATGTGTACCCTACACTTGCATGTAATCCTGATAAGCCGTTTTCAGAAATTGATGCCTAGGAGAACATAAAGTCTATGCCGCTAATTTGGCGAATGACATAATAGCACGCATGCGCGCGAAACGATTCGCATGTGTGCAAAATGCATTTGTAGGGGCTATCGCGAGTCTAATAGTGCCTTATTCAATTGGTTTCGTCGTGAAATTTGAGTACAAATTTCTCTAAATGATGAATCTACTCTTCTTTTTTCTCGACAGAAGTTCTATCAGCAAATTGATCATTCTTATGTGGAACGTTTAGAATAAGTCGTTGAAATGGGAAGGTTAATCCCTGAATGAGAGAGTATTCATGTTTGCAAATTCGCAATAGTAATAAACACTACGTCAGGGACACAATTATTAAAATTATTATTTTGAAAAGTTTTCCAATACTTCTCAAGAGAGACAGTTGCTCATGAATCCCAGGACTAGTAAACGCAATCCCGATAAATTCGGGATTGAAATGTTTAACTAACAGAAATCGTACACCTCACCAGCACGATGAAGGCTACTATTGTAAATCGAGACATTTCTGCCGAAATCTGAACGCTTGGAAACAGTAGCGTAACTACTAATTGGCAGGCTTAGGCGACGCCTAGGGGCAGTAACTGTCTAATCTATGTATACAAATACAGTACATATTTATATGTTTTTCAAATTGTTGTATTAACTTTTCCCTACCGGTGATGTATTTAATACACATCGACTCTAACAGTTGGAATATCGTTATGAAATATAATAGATACGAGGTTCAGAATTTGTTGTATTCCTCCGTAATATAATTACGAATCACATTAAAGTATTATAGTATATTAGTACTCATCTGCAGCGACCCAGAAACCCACTCACTTTCCCTATCGAAAAATAGAAGATATCGCAAAACCGTAGTTCAAGTGACAAACTTCTCCAACTGTAGTTAGGTATCAAATTTTAATATTATTTGGCATAAAATAGAAAGGATGAGTATTGATACAATATGAAGTTTATCTCAATTTTTTTCTTCTTTTAAAGAATCTTTTTGATATCAAGCGCATGAGTTTAAAAAAATGTTAATTGAGTTTTTGTAGTTTTTTTTTTAATATGGGATCTTTACCAACTATTTTAACATGGTACATATATTTAAAAAATGTATTTGCTAGCCAAACCTCTTATAGATTTGAGCCCAACATGATTGAGTTATTATGATTGAATTAACTCTTTTAGTGCTGGACGTCGATATATCGTTATTGTCAAAAAGTGTCAACGCCGATTTATCATCGCATCGCGAGAGAGCTCTGCCTTAAAATAACCTTATAGAACGTCAAAATAATCGTTTAATAAGAATAGATACAAATATATTGAAACGGTAATTAATAAAATAGATAGATAATAAATTCGTCAGTTATTCGATAATATTTTTGGCATTTACTATAATAATATCTCGATTTGATATTAATTTACGAGGATGGACAAAAATAAGGTTACCAGTCCAGAAAGTAAGGTTACCTAATCAAATGATACTTCACAAATACATTAAGTTATTTTTCAACGTAATCGCCGTCGAGATCGAGACATTTCTGTAGTCAAGGCACCAGTTTTTATATGCCAGTGATGGTTCTCTGGTGTGAACTTTCTGGTCGCCTATCTCGCACACAACTTCTTGTAACCAAGTTTTTCTGATACAATATCATTAAGGAGACTTCGAGAAACGCCAGGAAATTCTTTGTGACACACGGTGTTCATTTCGCGCTTGTTCTTCAATTTCTTGCACAAGTTCTTCAGAAATCACTGATGGTTCTTGTCGCAACGCGAGTATCAGTACCTGCTTCTCTGAATAACCTAACCCAATTCGTGACATGTTGTCGACTCATCACATCACTAGCATAAACTTTTACGAGCTTCTGATGGATGTTTGCTGCGGTATTGTACTGCAAAGTAAAAAATCGGACGTGGAGGTACTGGGAGCGCGAGATGACCTCTTCATCGGAATAATTTACTGTGACTGAACAAAATGGTTGACAAGCACGCGAGATCAAACAAATTAATCGTTAGGATTCCCCCTACATGTCAGGTGTGCCAAATTCGAAACAAAGAAAAATCTCCCGGCTTCAGGAACTCTTGTAACCTTATTTTCTAGATGATTCTCGTATAAATATAATAATATTGGAACGTTGACATAATTCTTACACGAATCATTTGTTTGGTAGCAGCTCACGCTTGGTGGGATTATCATTTAATTTTGTCGAATTATTTAATTTCAACGCTCATTTTATCTGAAATGATTCAAAATGCTTTATATTTACTACGTGTTCTATACCAAAATATGATCAAGCAATAATTTATTTCTGGATGCAGTCAAAAATTATGATTATCATCCTTCAAACTGACTTTTTGGTACTTATAGATATTATTATATCATCATCGAATAATTTTATATCCACATTAATCATAAATTCAATATAATTCAACAGTAGATATGATCGGATGAAATGGGTATTTTTTTAGAAAAATCAATTAATATCGATAATTGGTGATATTTTTCTTCGTTTAACAAAATACATCAATCAAGTATTTAATTATATAATAGGAGATATAGTAGTAAATAATATTTGTGAGCGCTTCGTTTGGGTTAAATGAAGCATCGGCAAATTGTATGAGTTAAGTGCACGTATGCGCGAAACAATTTGCATGTGTTGCATCAGCGCATAAGTGTGTGCTATGCACCTCGTTGCGCTTAACCCACTGCATTCTGCATTCCTGCCTCCTTCGTTCGAAGCAGTTGTGGGTGAAGCGGGAATCGCTTGTGAAACTTTTGTGTATAAAATGCCCCGTAAGTTACCGATTGAATTAATGCATTTGATTAATTTTGGCGTATATAAAATTAATGCATAACAATTTTCTAAATAATATTATAGAAAAAAATCATATGGTTAATGGATATAGTACTTTGAAGAATAAAATTAAATATTCTCATATATATTCATCAATTGTTACTTTAAGAGGATTTAAGGATATACCCAAAAAAGTGCATAGCAACCTGATGCAAAATCATCAATAATTTAATAAGTATATTATATAATATGAACAGCACGTGTTATAGATGATTTGAATTGAGTAAATATGTTTGCGAACATATTTTTGCGCGACAAAATCGAGAGATGGGTATGGGTTGAGTGCATATACGCGCATGGCTCACAAACACACGCAAACAGCGCTCATGTGTGCGATAGCGTGATGAGCAACGTCGTGGCGACACTCAGCTCGTGAGTTTCTGCGATCCTGTTACATCGAACTCAAATTCTTGAGGTAGGACAGAACATTTCGCAACAGTGCGAATTCGCTGCGCGGAAAAGCAGTGACGCTTTGCAAATATTCGCCGCTTATTTTTCTATGCAATCCTGGTAGTCTGTTTTTTGATGTTTGCGCGCAGGAGAACATGAACTAGTCGTAAGGAAAGTTTTGTCGTATACTTGAACAAAATACATTAACAGGTTACGGTCCAAGCGATTCCGCATCGTTCTTTATGCTGGAGACTACTCGAAGAAAATATCAAAAGTGAAGTATGTACATACTTCAGTTAAATTAATGTAGCTTCGATATCATTAGAGCCAATTCACTAAAATTGCTTTGTTGGGCTTAGAAAGGTACTCTATATATATAAAATAATAAAATATATATATACCCTGCGTTAGATTCAGAACTGAGCCAAACTGAGGTCTCATGAGGTTAACACACTCTTATTTATCTTAGTTGTTTTATAAAAATAGTCTGCAAGTCTTTCAAACTGGTGGCCAATAGCACAGTATCGTCCTTACAGGTATGTCCGTACAGGCCGGATGCCCGTCGGTGACCGATTGTACACTGGATCCTGAGTAAGGAATCCAATCCCGAGCCAAAATTTCGATCCCGGGATCGAATAAGACGATCCCGTGATTACATTGATAGATTTGATCAAAAATTATTAGTAAGTCCATTGGTTTAATCTAAAAAAAAAAAATTTGAAAGCGAAAGAATTTTATTTATTTAAGAAAAGATAAAAATATAATTCAAAAATAGATATCGACATCGAGTGTTACGTCATTTAGTCTGGATCTGATTTTGGTAGCCAGGCAACCTGTTGCTGAAAATGCACGCTCAGCCTCAACACTCGTTGGAGGTATCGTCATCAAACAATTAAATGCTAGTCCGATTCGATGACCGCGTGAGCCCCCATTTTCGTATAATACCATTCATATGACTGATAAAATTCCTTCTGCTGAGACACGGACTAAAACTCGCAAAATTCCCGATTTCCCGATAAATACTTATATACTATAATACTTTGGTATGATTCGTAATTATATTACGGAAGAGTACAAAAATTCTGAACCCCGTATCTGTAATATTTCATATCGATATTCCCATTATTAGGGTCGATGTGTAGTAAATACATCACCGGTAGGGAAAGGTTAATATAACAATTTGAAAAACATATATGTACTGTATATATGTATACATAGATTAGACAGTTACTGCCTCTAGGTCGCCAATTAGTAGTTACATCACCGTTTCCAAGCGTCCAGATTTTGGCGAGAATGTCTCAATTTAGTAGCCTTCAACATGCTGGTGAGGTCTACGATTTCTGTTAGATAAAAATGTCAATACCGAATTTTTCAATCGAAATAAGGGAGTAGATATTGATGCTTAAAATCCCATGGACAGGTAAAGGTACTCAACACTATAAAAAGGCGTAAATAGACTCTTTATTTATTTTTTCAGATACCGAAAATCAGTCTAAATCTAAGACGATATCATCAGTCATTATAAATATAGATTCGAACTCGAATTTTTACAATATAAGTACAGGGTTTTACGTTTTAGATGCTATGAAATTCGGTGGTGTCAGGGTTAAGAGCACAATGCTTTGTGTATGTGTGAGATCAAAAATATTCGGCTCTCTTTATAATACACAACTTTTCAAATTCTGTGATCTTGGTCTTTGAATTTTATATATTTTGCATTGCTTCTTAAAATCTGTTCGAAAGAATATGTTTTTAAAAAATATTAGTTAGAAGAAGAGCACCAATCTTGATGAAAAACAACACGTGGGATAACACGAGCACGTGGTCTGATCGGTTTACAATATTTTCACGTGTTGTTTGACGTTTGACCAGCAGGATAACAGAAATTGAAAGAAAAAACTGCGCTCCCAGAGCCAACAGTAACGAGTTATCCTGTTGCACCTAAATGAGCAAATAAATTAAATTAATAAAAACTAATTCCGATGCTAGTATATCAGTCATCGTCATCTGTCATCAGAGTTTCTGTGGGAACGTTTAGACGCACAAATGAATGTACGTTCGATGCCTGTTTGATTATTTCAAAGCAATTGATGTCTTAAAATGTAGTATCGAACCTAACAAAGAAAACATAAAAAATGGTAATAAAATATCTTTATTTTTTAGCAAAATCTCCTTTCAGCTCGATGTACTTTTTCCAGCGAGGTTCAATAACTTCGATACCCTGTTTATAGTGAGAGTCGTCGAGTTCCTCAAAATAGCCATCAATCGCCGACTCCAAGTCTTCATTATTTTTTTCTTGAGGAGGCTAAATCTGACGAACAGGGTGGATGAGGAAGCAATTCGATCTTTAACTTTTTATGTATCGGTGTACTGCTGAATTCTTTTGATGAAACAACACTTTCTTTGTAGCCAAAATGTGAATGTTTTTTCTTGATTTCTTCACTCAAACGTTACAATAAGTTCGTATGATAATTGCCCATGGCGGTTTTTCCTTTTTGAAGATGATCGATGAAAATTATCCTACACACATCCCAAAAAGACTGACACCACGACCTTGCCTGCAGATGGAACTGTCTGCTGCTTTTTTTGAGATGGTTTTTGTTCCATTGTGAGCAAAAGCGGCACCCATCTTGCGCATAGCTTTTTCATGTACAAATTTTCAGTCAATAGGCGATGTACATCACTCCTTGAAATCATGTCTGCTAGCTTGCGCACTTTTCATCAATGGTCATCAAATACCATTTTGTGGATTTTATTCACTATATCTGGCGTGGTCACCTCATTTGCAGCGATGTTCGTCATGGCAATTCGTATGGTCTCGTGTTTAGGTCAAATCGGGTACTTCTGGGATTACCCTCGTTTGTTAATAGCATATAAAAGCACATAAACACGACATAAGAAATAGTTTTTAATATAATGACATTTAAAAAATACTAATATGACAGGTAATATCGACATTTAGTATTTGCCTTGTTGTCACTCTTTCGCCAACAATTTTTAAACATGAATGACTCGGATCACATAACTTGGAGCAATAGCGTCTATAGTGTCCATCAGCGCATGCGCACTGAGTACAAGTGACATACATCGCATAAATATTGGTAAAATAATCGCATCGCATCGTGCTTTTCTCACAGCGGCGTTGGCATGTCGCTCCCTTGCATTCGTTGGTTCATCCTTGATTTTCGGACTTGAATGATTCGGATCACAGAAGTGGCAGGGGAAGAAATTGGGAGCAACTACCAGCACATGTGCATTGAGACATTCAATACCAACAAGCATGGAAACGCTTACTATTTCGTTAACACTAAAACTACCACGACGGGTCATATGACCCATTTTAAACGGAATTTCTTGAAGACATATTCTACGAATTCCAGATTATTCAAAGTTTTGTGCAATGAAGTAGGAGCCAAACTGAATGATCTTTTGTACCATACAGAGGTACCCTGGCTGTCGAGAGGGAGAATTTTAAACAGGGTTTATGAGTCTCAAAAAGATACTCAAAAATTAATCATTCATCAAAATGTTGACGTATTTTGCTGATTTTTTCAGTGAAATTAACAGTCTGATAACGAGGAAATAGGATGAATATTTTGACAGAGTTCAAGTTGGCGATATATCGATTTTTACATAACTGTGTGAGCAATTGGCAAATGACAAATCTGAAAAAATCACGTTTGACAATTCTGTGGTTTACCATTTATAGTGATATGGACAATCGTCTGTTAAATTTTTGGATATTAGGACCATTTTCTATGATGAGGAAAATTTTAAAGACGAAAATGTGTCAGCCAAAGTAGAATTTCTCGGATTACTTGAGAATAGTACTTTCAGAGAAGTGGAATTTCAAAATCATGACTTCTGTACATTTTGGCAAAAAGTAGGTGCTGAATATCCTATTATAGCTGACACCTCTAAGAATGTTCATTGGGTGGAACTAAACCTAACATAAAACAACTTGCAAATGCAAAACAATTTTAACTTTCACATTAACCATCATTAATTTATCAAATAAATATGTTAAAATTGTAATTTCGTATAGTTTTGTGCAATTTCATGATAAAATTTTAAAGGGGGGTAAAATCAGTTTCCCTAATAGGCTACAGGGGTAACGAGACTAAAAAGTTTAGGGACCGCTGTTCTAAAGCACCCAACTTATTCTCCTGACTTTCACTTGCTGTTATCTCTACAAAATTATTTAAATGGAAAAAAAATGAATACAACAGATGAGGTGAAAACAACATAAGACACGTTCATTGTATCGAAACCCAAAAGTTTTTATTTTAAAGGGATTAACGGAAATTAATTAAGTACAGCCCTTAGTAATAATGGGAATTATGTTAAGTTTTTCTGAAAATGTTAAATTTTATTTTGGTAAAAAATACGACGTTATTTATGCATCGACCTAATATATCAGTTCGGTTACGATATTCGTTGTGGCTAAAATTACAGTTTTGAGTTTTTTTCGGTTTGAAACCCTGTATCTTACGATCGATTATGATAATAATGTCCGGAGGTGAGAAAATTTGTAATAACGGGGGTTATTTTTTATGCAAAAAGCATTAAATATAGAAATTTGATATTTAGTGTGTTGATTAGGCGATCTTTATTTAATATAAAAATGTTTTATAAAGTTTGATAAAGTATGGTAATGGGAGAGAGGGGAACCATTTATGTTGGTGCGCGAGCGATGACGTTCTTCACTATGGAAGTTCTAAGTCCTAGTAAAGTGACTTGCAGCAAAAAAATTAAACATATTTTTACTTTGTTTAATATTGTCTATAGCTTAGACTATCATTAAAAAGACACATTGGAAAATAAAAAAATAGTGAGCGATCGAAGAAAAGTTTATATTTTTACCAACATTTTTTGTAGTTTTTTGTTAATTAAATAAAAACTTTAAAACCTTTTTAGATAATTGTAGTCTATACGATGAAGACGTTTATTATACACATATTTGCCAAATTTCATAAAGAATGCTTATCTAGGGCGTGTGGAAGCACTTCCATGAGCTTGGAAAAAGTATTTTCGAGAAAAACGCGTTTAAAATCTCTCCTCAGCTTTGCGAAGGGCAGCTTCTCCTCGTCGGCCCATAATTTTGCGAATTTCTTTTATATCAATTTGAAATTTACTGAACGTATTCTTAAACATTCGTTCTTTCTTTGTGAGAAAAAAATAGATTTTTTCTTGAACCAACAAGATAGAAACGTCCCTTACGATTACATTCATGTTAACGTCAAACTTATCCTCTTTTATTTTTATATCCCAGTCTGAATTCAATACAATTTCTTCCTTGTCGTTGTCCAATCTAAATATTTTAATGCTTGTGAAACGCAATAAAATTTCTATTAAGGGAAGGTATATTAGGTATATTTTATATATGATATTTGATTAAGTTATTAAAATAATTATTAGAAAGAAATTTGAAATAGATCAAAACACATTTATCAAATTGTTTAAGATAAAATATCATCTATCTGGGAGAGAGATAAAATAACATTATATTTCAGGACGTATGTGTATAACAGATTGAATCAAAATTGTTCATTATATAATATTATAGTTCGTTGGGATATTTTTGGAGTAATTAATTTTGTGTTTGTCATTTATGCTTCTGTCGGAACGTTCAGGAGCAAAGATAAATCGAAGAAAAACATTTTTATTAAATAGGCAACATTGAGATCACAATCTAATAACTACCATGTCATCACCAGGGCCGTAACAAGGGGGTGGCAAAGCAGGCGCTCGCCACGGGCGCAACTGGACTTGGGGCGCAAAACACAGAACCAATGAACCAATACTGATTAACTGACCGTTTTTATAATATATACTAAGTTATCTAATCTCTATTTTCTTCATTATCACTTAAACATCGGGCCGACCCAACTGGCATTAGTTCGCAATAAAATAAAGACAAAAAATATTTTTTTACGTCCATGATTTTGATCCTAAAAGTGACCCTTTCCCGAAAGAAAGCCATTTTTTTACGTCCATGATTTTGATCCTAAAAGTGACCCTTTCCCGAAAGAAATCCATTTTTTTACGTCCATGATTTTGATCCTAAAAGTGACCCTTTCCCGAAAGAAATCCATTTTTTATTTGAAATTATCTCGGCAATCGGCTCTCTAATTTTCGGCATTTTTTTAACCTTTTTTTGTTGGAGGGTGGGGCGCAATTTAGATTCCTGCCACGGGCGCTTCATATACTAGTTACGGCCCTGGTCATCACTCCTTCACCAAAAATTTCCCGACACGAGTGATTAGGATCACAGAAATTGGAGCAACGTCCTCTGGAGTGGCCATCGGCGCATGCGCGCCGATCACAAGAGATATACATCGAATAAATATAGATAAAATAATATTTAGAATTTGTAATTTACTTTGGCACGAACGCTGTTGGCATATCATTCCCTTGTATGCACCGGTTCATCCTTGATTTTCGAACTTGAAGGATTCGGATCACAGAAGTGGTAGGCAACGAAATTGGGACCAACTATCAGCGCATGTGCATTGGGCGGATTTATTTGTGAAGGTTATGCTGTTGAATGGGAAAAATACTTTCCCGTCTACATTGCACCTTTAACTCTTTGAGTAGTGAGCTAATTTAAAATCATCATAAACTAAGATGCTATATTTGTATGTCCGCCACTTATCATCTGTACAAATCCATTTATCTGACGGGACCGTCGCAGCGTGTATAAAATTTGTACATAAATAAATAAACACTGTCGACAGTACTCAATATTCGGTAATTTCTTCGCGTATACATAAACAATACACTTGAAATCGATTAATTATATCTTTCACATGTCGTTATTAGTTCATAAATTTGGGTTAACGGTCAATACAATCGCACGATGTACGCAAGATACTCTCTCCGTTTTTGTTTTCATTCATAATCTCCGTCTCTATCTGTCTCTAAGCTTAGCGTGTAAGAATGTTCTTTGTTTTGCGGTAGACTCACGTTTTATTTACTTACAATATCTAAACAACAAAATGAGAAAAAAACAGCTTTGTAAGCATTGATTGTACCCCTTAGAGAGGTAAGACAGTGTTGTGTTCGAATTCCAGTGATCCAGAAAGAGCATTCTTACATGTTGAGCTCGGGGACAGACAGAGACAGAGATTGTCTTGTACGTTGAGTTTGGAGAGAAACAGAGATGGAAAGAGTGTTCTATTTACATCGTACGATTGTATAGATCGTTAACTTATTTATTGCAATTTAATTTTGAGAACCTCAGGTTCTTAAAAATGACATAATATTGACTAAATGTCAAAGGGTAAAAAACATGTTAAAGAACGGACTTTTATAAAAGACCATGTGGTCCAAATAAGAGCACGTGGACTGTTCAGTTGTCAATATTTTCACGTGTATCTTGACGTTTCAGAAGCAGGATCATAGAAACGAGAAGAGAAACTGCGCTCTGAAAACCTGCAGTAATCAATCATCCAGTTGCACCTAAATACATTATTTGATTTTGTTGTTAAAAAAATATTTTTACAACTTATCGTCGTGAACAAATCCACTTATCTGTCAGAATCGCCGCAGCGTCTATGAAGCTTGTATATAAATAAGTAAACACTATCGATAGCACACAATATTCGTTCATTTTTTTGCGTAAAAATACACAATGCATTTGAAATCGATTCATTTGGGTTATCATTATTAGTCGATAAATTTGGGTTAACGATCTATTCAATCGTATGATTTACGCAAGATCCTTTCTCCATCTCTTTCTCCCATACACAATCTCCGATCTGCAAGATATTCTCTCCATCTCTGTTTCTTTCCAAACTCAACGTCTCTGTGTCTCTTCGAGCTCAAGGTGTAAGAATGCTCTTTCTGAAACACTAGAACTCGAACACAAATACGTGTCTTAACTCCACAAAAGGTTAAATATCGTAGCCACCTCAAAAAGTTGTCGGTCCCTTAATCAATTTCGATAACTTTAAGACAATGATTTTATTTGGTTTAAGAAACTTAGATGAAATACTAAATGTAAGCAACAATCACGCGTTGGTATAGTGAATTAGATTCCAGACTATTATTAAAATGGTTTGGCTTCAAATGGAGATTGTGAAAATTTATTGGGAAAACATTTAAATAGATGAGAATTTAAATGAAACTATTTTAGCCTAGCTAAGTCACATATGAAACATAGAAACCCACTACACTACGGTAGAAGTGAAACTTCTTAGCTTCTAGGAAAAGTTGATTTTATGCGTTGCCTTTAACTTATTTCTTTGCCATTTGTCTGGCTTGATACTCTCTACATTTTCTATGTGTATTTTGTTGAGACTTTTATTGGCGGTCTTTCGCTATATTCCGTTTTTCTAAAGACTCGTACCCTATATGTAATTCACTGTCACATATATGGTTAGCTAAAATATTAAGTTGTTTTTGTGTAATATATAAAAAGTGCTACTGGTTGCTACGTATACATACAGTAGAGGTAGCGCGGCGCATGCGCGTAGGGTGTTTATGTACACGTGTGCGCGACGAATAGAATGGAAACGATTCTCCCCCTCTTAACGACCAACTGGCGATTGGAGTTTCAGCCCAATTTGACTTTCTGTATCTGGAATAATTTCACTTCAATTTCAAAAATAGCTGGACATTTAGATTGAGGCCTAATTAGAGAGACATTGGGATAAAACATAGACACAAATTCAGTTCAAAGGACAAAAGAAAAAAGTTACAAAAAGATTTTAGTCAAAAAAGACCCAATGGGCTTATGAAGGTTGAAAGCACAGACACCAAGCTATCCCGTATATTTACGTGCATGTCAAAGCTTTGAGTGCTTTTGTATTGATGTGCCTAACTCTGTTGATTCTGTCATCCTGGTGCGGGAGACGCCCGGAGATGACGTAAAATGTACCCGCAACAGATTGTGGAAATTGATATAAATATGTTGATGGAACCATTTAATACATCACTTAATAAGTTCGTAGAACTTTTTTAATTTTAAACTTTTTCTTCTTCATTTGGGGTTGTTTTTTTTGCATATTCTTCCAATAAAGCTACATTTACCAGCTGATATTTGTGTTTTTGTGATTAAGAGCGCACGGAATTGACTGTCAGCAAACGCGGTGCTCACTTCGAACACAGCTTTCTCATGGACAAATATTGATGCAAAATGGTGAATATTGATATCTTTTGGGCGTCAGCTATTTTATCTTCCACGAACTTATTGAGTGTTGTGTTAGGCATTAGTTTGTACATATTTATTTTTTTGCAATCCAATATGAGCAAATAACAAATATGATCTAATAACAAATCGGTTTATTATAAAGTAGTCCTATAACAGAGTTCATTCTTGCTATTTCTAGATATTTTTGTTGCTTTTATTGATTGATGTGATGTGATGTGGTCCTTCTTTCCAATGATGCAATTTTGTTGTAGATCTATAATTGTTGAATGAAAGAAAAAGTTATATTATAAAAAGTTAATTTTATATTGAAATTGTGACGTTCAAAATAATTCTTACCATCGTTGTGTGTAATTACAAATTTTACTAATGGCAGACACATTGAAGTATTTTTGTAAATGGGTCAATTGTTAATTTTTTAACATAATTATGCCTGAAAATGATAGCTATTAACAACTGAATGATGTTTAGTATTAGACGCAAGAGTCGCCTCTCGAGTTGCGGTATCAAATCATATGGTGAGTGAGAGTCACCTCTCGAGTGTAAAGAGTTAACATTGGACATCTATGGATTTTTATTGAAATTCTTATATTAATAGGATTTAAATATTCTGTTGAATTCATTATTTACCTTATGAAATGACCACATTGATGACATTTGATAGAGAATTTAATATATCACGATTTGCCATTACTTCATCAGGCAAGTCATCATCATGATTATTATTCCGAATTTAATGGAAACATCTGCAAGTTTTACATGCATTTGTATTTATTAAGTAAATATTTAATAACATATTAAAAATGATTTTATACCTTTTTTCCAATTCAAGCATATTAGCTCATCTTACCGAATTATGGTGATATTCAATATTTCAAATATACCGCTGAAAAATAACTATACATACTGTAAGAAACATGGTTATAAAATATGAATTATAAAAGTGATATGAAGAAATGATGAGAATGAAAAAAAAAAAATTAAATACTTAACTATCCTGAAAAAATGTGTATTAGTGAAAGAAAAAACATTAACCTAATTTTTGTTATATCTGGTCTTTACATTTTTGCATTGGGCTGTAATAAGGTACATTTAACACACAGGACACACGGAACATGTTATTTTATAGCTTACCTTTTGGAAGTTCTACAATAATTGCTGTAGATCCAACTAAAGTTTCTTTTTTGGCTAGCAATGTGAAAAGCATGAACGATCTTGCCTGCACTATTTCATTTGGAATAGGACTTGGAACATATATAGTAATTTTATTTCCTTCTGAATTAATTCGAAAATATCTGGAATCATCTGTATGAAAAAGTTCAGAATAAATATCTCAATTAAAAATATAAGCATAATACTATGTAAAATTTATTACCATTTTCTAAAGAAAAAGTTACAGTGTCATCGAAGCCTGTGCCTAGAATAATGTTCTTTTCAAAGCTTAAAATATTATTTTCATATGTTCCTCGATAGAATGGATCTTCAAATTCTGGCGTAATGAGAAGTTGGGTTGATGGATCAGATGATAAAATTATGGTCCCTCGACGAGTTCTTGGTGGATCCCCAGTCCTATCAACATCCTGTAAAAAAACGATGCATCTTTGATATTTTCAGGAAAATAATAAAAGCATAGATTAAAATGATGTTTTATGGAACGTATGGAATATAATGGAACGAAGTCCAATTTTCAATGACCCGTTAAATTTCGCGGATGGCCTTCGTTATGTTGACTTTGAGGGCATACATTGTTTGTGGTTAATAACCATAGACCTGCGATTTAGGATAGTCCCATCGAAAGAAGTCTAAAGGCGTTAAATTGCATGATCTCGATAATGAATCAGCGTTAAGATGCCCAATCAGCGTTAGTTGTCGGGATCATCCCGTGTGTCAGTTTAAAAAAACGTTTTTTTTTGTTCATAAATTGTATCTAAATATAGTGTAGAATAAATGGATAAAATGATTATCTGATATTCGGGGTTGTTCGGAAGTTACAGCGCTGAAGAGGCAAAGGTTTGGCGGATGAGGCAGAGAATCGGATTCCCTCTCTTACACTTGAGTTTCTTACTTCAACCTTTTTAATATAAACACTTATCTATTGTGCCCAATCGACAAGTGTTTATATTATTCATGTTTGGTTTGGTTGGTGTTAGACTCCACGATGTCCACCCATAAACCCCCAGAGGGAGGGGGAGCCAATCCTACGCCCGTGGGCAACGGTTGAACCCTTGGGGTAATGTTATGGAGTAGAGGTGCGCGAAAGTAGCCTCGTCAGTTTGCTCATCAAACGCTGTTGGGTAACCCAGCTAACATGAGTTGGGTGCGCAGGTCACCCTGTGCTGCATACCCATAAATTGGTGTGTAGAACAGCCGATTACAATAGTTGGCGGAGACTGTGTCAAAGGTTCACCACTATCCTCAACAGCCTAGGCAAACAGGGGAGAACGGTTTTAGGCTGAACCATGTGGAAGAGGTAACCCTGCAGCCTGTCATCTGCTGCAGCCCCCTTCAAACTGAGGTTGGACTCGTGGTGGCAGTGAACCCGCGGTAGTATTCCCTTGAAGCTTAGCTTAACCTTGGTCCTTCCTCCTCCATCGTACCTTCGGGAGCACATGGTCTGAAGTTGGTTTTTCCCGCAGAAACCTCGCCTCCTCTAGAGGGCGCCGAGTAAAAAGGGTGGGCACCTGGGCGCTCTGCCCGTAGTGTTTCTCGTGGGGCTAAATAATCAGTGGAAGACACTATTTGTGTGGCTAGTTCGGGGTAACCCGGAACAGACAGACAGACAGCAGCGCAGAAAATGGGTTCGATTTATAATGAACCCCCCCAATATGGTCAGTCGCTGTCTGATGCCTGTCTCTCTGATTAATTCATGTCTGATGCTACAAAATCACTAAATTTTATGGTTTAGTCATTCATCGACACGCAAACTTGATGGAATAACACGAAGGAAGAAATTTGTGTATCACGGTTTTTTTAAAGAATTTTTTATTTTATTTTAAATTTCATAAAGAGTACGTATTGAGATATTTTGGATATAATGGGAAATAAATCATCAATACTAACCGAAATTTGTAAAAATGTTATCATTTGGGACTGTGTAAATCATATTACATCTGCTTTCGCTGAATTACGACTACGCCCCTTATTGTGGTTTAGAATTAAAAAAAAAGTTTTAATTTTTAAAAATACATTCTCCAAAGAAATTTCCAAAATTCCAACTACTTACGGAGTTATAGCTATTTTAGTGACGCGGCAACTTGACTGGTCCTATCTCAAGTTATAATTAATTAATTTAATTCAACCTGGATACGAATATTTTCGATATAACCCTATATTAATCCCATCAGATTTGTCAAAAAACATTTTTTAACTATTTAAAAAAAAATAAAACTGACAAAATAAGACGAAATGCAACGAAAATTATTATACAGCGATGATAATTTGTAATTAAAATATTTAGTATTTCTCTAATGGATGTCTGACATTTTAAATGCTAGATGTCAGACATCATTAAAATTTTACCAATGATGCAAGACGTCCTTTAAATGTTACCACTAAAATGTTATTTTTAATTGCCTTATTGTTTTCATATTTTTTATAAACTTTTTTTTATGCGATTTTGGAAATATTTTACACAGCTTTTTCAAAGTTATGCGAAAATTTGAATATTCTTATTATTTATATATAAAGAGAAGAAAAAACAAATACTCACAGTTATACTGAAACCGATTGTCATTGGAGTTGGGATACCCATTATGACACTGTTAGTCCAAAGATCCAGTTGGAATTGTTTAAAGGAGTGTGTGCCATTGTAGGTTAATTTTAACTTATCTGTTGAATCCAGCGTAGGAATTATTTCATAAGTCGTGAGATCGATGTCTCGAACAACCATTTCGCCAAATATTAAGCTGATTGGGAAATTCGCTGGCACTGGTGTATATATTTTATATTCAAAAACACCAGCATCCAAAAATTCTGGATCATGGTTGTTGGTATCTCTAATTGAAATTCTTATAGTCTGAAAAAATTAAAAAATCAATTTTATTATCTAAAGCCATGTTTACTTGTAACCATGTTTTATAGACGGGGTATTACAATAGCTTTTGTGCCGAGGTTACTGCATCGAAATGTTACTCGTATGGCTATCGATGAGGCTGTTTCATCTTGTTCATATGTTGCAAAATTTGGTAAAAGTGAAATTGAAAATTCATCTCGCTCATGCTGTGCCTGCAGATAAGGTCCTTTGTTGAGATCATTTAATACATGCTGAATACTGGAAATAGCTAAAAATATTTCATGGATTAATATTTTTAATACAAAATTAAATAAGACCCAATGGCAAATATGTGCAATACACTTTTTTAAAATATCATAATTTGCAGGGCTTCAAACCTTTATTTTTTTCATTTCGGTGTGGATTTGATTTAAAATTATATGTCGTATGGTTTATACTCGTATTATACTATTAATATAATGTTTTACATACCAACTATATCAATACTTCTTTTAGAAAAAATGTGCCCTTCATGGGTATCCCAAATCTCCTCGGTGTATTGTGAAACCCAGATTTCATCAGCCACACCCTCCAGTTGACAATTAGTACCTGGAATAAAACAACTATCAATAAAACATGTATAAGATGCATCCCAAAAGTCATGGAACATTTTTTTTGGCACACCCCCTACTGGTATTCGCAACGCGACTTTTGGGATACACCTTGTATATATATTTTTATATCAATATATTCTTGTGCTTAGATGAGATGTAGTAAATTAAGTATATTTTGTCATGTGATATTCTTGGATTGTTTTTGTAAAACTTCGGCTTCTAATCCAAGACGGAAATTGATCGGAAAGAGAGGGAGTATACATCATAGAGACGGTGAGCGCATGCGCCGCGTGTCTATACCAACCAACCACTAGAAACCACTAGAGCAGTGGCCTGCCTATTTTATATATATTGCACAAATATAGCTGCATCTTTTAGCAAACAATTTCCATCAACAAATGGAAAAAAGCAATGCACGATATTAACTTTTTCTTTCATTTTTACCACACGAGACTCTCACGTACTTTTTAAGTTAAAACTTCTAAAAAAAAAAGACGTATTTATCGGTGACGAGCAATTATGATAAGTCTAAAAATGTATATATATAACGTGTGTTTACAGTGATTAGTCTTAGTAATAAAATATATTTACATATTGACCTCAATGGGTGTATTTAAGCTGATAATGACTATTAATTTTTTAATAAAACAGACGCATACACATACTTATTTCTTTTTCATTTTCTCGTATGTCATGCGATATATTAAAAACATACAAATAAATTGCTTAAAAAAAGCATAAAAAGAGAAAGATGAACCTCTGAAAAATGAAACGCCAAAAGTACATTAAGCAGTCATCTCACTTTATAACGCCAAGAAAATCATTATTTTAAAATGACATTTTCCGAAAGTATATGTTATCTCTGAGAATGTTTTCCGTCATTTAGGTGAAGAAATTCGTATTGTTTAAACGTTATAGAGCGTAATGCGCACGAAAGGATCACTCTGTCCAGATTGCGCCCCAACGGCTCCGAGACGGCTTAACCATTTCGTGGACACGTCTGCAATTGCAGACGGATGTGATAAATATTTATTGCGCCCGGTATGTTCGCGAATATAGCTTGCACCAATAACATTCATAAATATCGCCAGTTGTGTCCAAGTCACGAGTTTATTATGCCGATTACACATTAGAATTACATTTTGTTTATAATGTAACTATAAATATATTTTTTAAAAACAGATGTCTTCTTCTGATGGTGAATATGTTTCTTAGTCTAACATTGACTCTGATGATGATTCTAGTGCGGGGGTCCCAGATTCTTAATACTGAACGCTAATGTGGGATAAGAATAAAATGTTATAGTTGGGGTGGTGTTTTATGGTTTTGTTCTAAAAATTGAAATTAATTTCTTACAAGAGTAATAATGAATATCTTGATTATGTATTTTCTATACTATATATATGGTGTAAAACCTGATTATGTTGTATGAATATTGGAAAAAAAAATTACCTAAAGCATGTCCAGCAAACACCAGGATTAGTCCAATGGCGTAAGGAAACATAGTAATAAATTTTATTTTAGCCATTTTTGTGGCTAATTTTAAGCACAAACTCACAAAATCTTAAGACGATTAACAGATGAAGGATTTTTTGTCCTCTCTCGCTGAATTTTAGTCAGCGTTTGAACAAGTCAACGAAAAATTTTATCAGAAAATCCTCGACTTTTGCTCTGTTGTTGAGAAATCTTGTCCTAGATTATCGAAATAGTATCATAAATACATATTAGCTCGTTTTCAGCTTATCGTTATCAATTAGGAAATATATGAGGATATAATAAATTTCTTCATTTTTATAATATTAAGAACAGTTGATTGTAAAATTTAAGAAGTGGTTTTTAAAAATGTATTATTCTATTGAATTAGGTGGCATAAATATTCGGGTATTGAAATGATAAGTGGCTTAAGATAATCAAATTCCTACGCAGCAAAAACCATTAAAGAATTTATGATCTTTGGATCGATTTTTTGTATGAGGTCCGGAAAAAATGATGAAATATACTTAAAAGCTATAATAATATTATAAATGTCGGTATTGTGAGGGTTAAGAGCACGTTGTGTATGTGCGAACACAAAAATACACGGCTGTCTATAATATTCAACCCTTTAAATTCTGTCAACTTGATATTTTAATTTCGTACATTTTGGATCGCTTCTAAAATTTTGAACTGAATCGCTTAAAATAAAACGCAAACTTAATAAAAAAAATATTAATTAGTATGATTGACTTTATATAGGGTCTTTCAATAACAACGCTCAACATTTGTTAGATTATAGCGGCCGTGTTGTTAAAGCAAAATCTATCAAATTTATAATTAATTATTTAATCGTGTATGGCAATTTTTTATAGTAAATTATAGAGTTAAACAATGTGTTTAAATTATCAAATTTTATTTTTAAAATCAGTGCCTTGTTCGGAAAACATTTTTCCAAAAAAATTATGATTAGCAACGATTACGATCATTATATGAATATAATTATGGCAATCATTACAACAGTCGTAAATTTTTTAAATTTTTATAATTTTAAAGTTTCATAATTTTAAGCTTAAAATAAACAGCATAAATCATTTTTTTCTGAAAAATGCCCAGCATATGTTTGACTTTTATTCTGGCGATAAGCGCTCTTGATCCGGATGATCAAAATAAAACTGTAAATAAATATTACTCCATTATGACTATTAGAGAGAATTGTCGTTATCTTTTAAGATCAATATAACAATGTATTTGTGGCAGGAACTGAGCAGATTAATTTGCTAGATAAACGGCGACATCTTCCGTCTCTTTTTAGGCGCAATGTGTAAATTTAACAGCGCTATCTTCTGTGCCGTTGCGGACATATTGCGTCTGAAAGAACAACACCGATCGCTTCTTACGCGTACACTATTGTCGAGTCGTGAGGATTCATCGGTTAGCCTTGGGTGCGGGAGGACGTCCTTCTCGCAGCCAGATCTCTCGTGTTTAATAAAGGAGTTATCTAAGAAGAGAGTATTTCCGTTCGACGTCCGTCTACGTTCGTAGCGTGACCATCCCGACGAGCACGTGGGAGCGGGGCGCCGCCCGGGGACTCTGCCCTTAAAGCGCCCCCGTTCCTACGATTCATATGCAATATTGATTCATTTATATTATTAAATGGAATTTATTAAAAATTCTACATTGAATATTTTTCATTCAAAAACCTATTTTTCTAGGAGGGTTTACTGTATATGCAACCATACCTGTACACTTTTCCAAAATAAATCTATGGAGGTTTATTATAATTATTATCTATAACGAATACCCATGAAATACATATTGAAATGGTTCAATATAATTTCTCAAACTTTAGACATCGTGTGGACAAAATTTTAGATCATCTCTAGCGGTCTCAAAGACCAGGATTGCAGGATGCAGTGAGTCAATCCAAGCTTCAACAACTACTTGCACATACACTTGCTTGCATGTAAATGTACACGGGGTACTCTGTGCATATGTGCGTTTAACCTTCATGCACCCGTGGGGGTTTTTTTGTTGTTGGAATTAAATGTGAATAAAATGAATGCCCGAATAGAAATACACGAATATAGATGACGGTTGCTATTTTAAAATGATATAATGTGTCTACCTTATAAAATTTATGCTTCAAGACGCGTTGTTTAGTATTGTTTGGCACCCATTAATAGTGAACGTTCTTGGTGAATTTGTAAATATGATGTAATCATTTGGTGCGTGCCACCTATGTAAGATGACCGCTGAGGCAGCTTGCGTGATCATACAGATCATAAAAAATACCGCAAATAACCCTAAAAGAGAATGCAGTGGCCACGAGATCTATATGCCTATCCGGTCCGCTTTTCGGACCGCTGTCATGATGAATGAGGGCCTCGCGATCGGACGTCATACATGAATATGTCAGAATGACTACGAACTCCTATTAGAAAGCGAAATTGATGTGGTTGTTTAACTTTTACGATCGGTCAAATATATTGCTATCTTTATTTTATTGCGGTCGGCTCAATGTCAATGTTTAAACGATAACAAAGAATAGAGATATTGGATCACTCAGCATGTATTATAAAAACGAACAGAGTCAATTAGTGTTGATTCGTGTAAAGTAGAACGTTTTGCACCCGTGGCGGGCGTCTGCTTTGCCACCCCCTTATTACGACCCTACCTACGACTAATTGAATTATTAGAGTGTCACCATTCCCCACCACACCGTAATACTAAATACTAATAGTTGACTGAATAGCCGCAAAGTCCTTCAATACATTGGGTCCCTTGAAAGGAAGGCAGAAATGCTGATGTAGTATTTTCCAAGTTTCGTTTGCCATGTATTAGGAACAAAGACATGGAACGGTTAATAGAATTCTGCATTCGATACATACATTTGCATTTGCTCAAATACATCGAATGTTTTTGCGCGTACATGCATTTAACCCTCGCATCGAACTGCCGCATAGATTAACCCAAACATAATTCCAACTTCTATTGCACTTTTTTAGCTGATGATATTCTGCTTACCCATTTCAAACAATGTAGTAATAGGGTGTCATAAAAGTTCTTCCGATTTCAATTGAAAACGTTAGCTATGTATGTACTTAGTACTTATGTGATCCTATTCTTCTGGTTCGAAGAGTTGTGGGTGAAAAACAATTGCTTGCCAAATTTGCTGCCATGTGGCAACGTAGCTTGATAACGTAAAATTAATTAGACTTTCCGACCAAAGCTTATTGATTTCTTGGTTATTACGTATATATATTAAAAAAGGATCGATATTTCGAAATCATTTCCGGTACAAGATGCGCCACCCGCTAAAGTATTTGAAATGAGTGCATTAGGATTGCAGAGGAGGATGGGTGCATTCGTTTACGCTTCAACACGCACACATCGGGCACAAACATAGTAGAGACGACCACATGTATATACGGCAGTAACTGGTCTGGTCTCACTTCTTTTACTCTCTTGTTGTCCTGATCGTCCTAAGTCCAACACACATGACGAACGCAATCTCACAACCAATGTTACATAGCTTCAAACCATTATAATATAGTCTTATCACACATCTATACCATTTATTTAATATAGTTTTTTTAAGAAAGTACATCATGTTTAAACTATTTCCTATGGTTTTCGTGTTAATATTAGTTTGATATTTAGATAATAATTGATATTTAACGTGGTCCTCTTAGTTACATTTCAAGAAATCGCATACTGTATGTCACATTGAAGTAATATTGTGTAACTTCGAAAATAGTGTAGAAGCTACCACAATTATTCGATTTCGGCACAATAAAATCACAGACATTTAAGCTAGAATTGCAATACATACAAATGCATTTGCTGAAATACATTTTTACATTTATACGTATTTAACCTCGCAATCAGCACCCTAGTCCAGGGGTCGGCAACCTTTTGAGTCAGAAGAGCCAAAAATTACAATTTACAAATTTCAAGTGTTTAAAGAGCCACAATTTTTTTTCTTGCCAACAATAAATAGTACTCGCATAAATAAAGTTTTTTGGTAAAAATAATCTATTTATTCATATATAATTAGTATTTTTTAACAACAAATTAGATAATATATATATATATATATATATATAGTATTATTAGATAATATGTATATGGTATTATTAGATAATCACCTATTATACACATATTAAGTTAAAAAATCAAAATAATTAAACATTTACTTACAACACTAACTTGTACTTCAATAACAAACAAATTCAATGGAAGCGATGGTTTTGCATGGTTATTCAAGTAGAATTTTTTTTAAGCAATGTAATTTGTACTTAGAAATAAATAAAACAATAACATACATTTGAGCAAATAAATTTAATGGGAGCGATGGTTTTGCATGGTTTTAGAAAGTTTGGATAAATTTGGCTCATAACTTGTTGTTTTAAGTTTCGAACACGACTCTAAATTTTCATTTGTTAGTTGGCTTCTTACTTTACTTTTAATTATATTCATGCAAGAGAACGCTTAGGCCCGATCCACACTGTGGTGCCGTTGACGGTTCGATCTCACTCCGATCCCGGTCCGATCTAATGTTCTTACACAGGAAACAGTCAGAGTATTCACACTATCGGATCGTTCCGATTCCGTTTCTTGTGTGAAAATGTTTGACCGGACCGAGACCGAGAGCGGGATCGAGCCGTTAGCGGCACCGTGGTGTGAAATGGGCCTTACTCTTGCAAATATGTCGATCCGAAGATAGTCAGGACTCCAAATGCCAAATTCTTCACCTCACTGTAGCAATCTGGAAGACTATTCCATGCGTCGAATATAAGTGCCTCAACTCGCGGCATTTCTTTTAAAGCTGTCCACTTTTATTGCGTTACGTACATACATTTCTAGACCTCCAACTCTTCCAACTTGCTTTTCAACTCTGTAAATTTTCCACTCCACAAAGCTTGACTTTTTAAATCGATCAATTGCGTTTCTAGAGATTCAGTATCAACTCCAAATGGCTCAATGTAGATTTCGTTACTATTTGTGTTGAGAGGACTTACTATGAATGCTAGAATTGCTTTGTTGGTTTTGAATTGCTGAAATCTGTCAGAAAATTCATCTTTAATTTTTTTTATAGCTGTGCTGAAGTAATTTGTGTCAACAATCGCACTGGTTTTAGTGCGATATTGCTTTAGAAAATGAAAATGAAGTAATTAACCGCTCTGAATATCTTCTGCAAAAATAATTATTTTTTCATCAAAACAACTCAACTCTTCTATTAAAATATAGGTTGCGTTTTCCTTTCCTTGCAGTTTTAGATTCAGATAATTTAATTTCGCCGTGATATCTACTATAAAGAAAAAAATGTGCAACCATTTGTCGTTCTCTAATTCAGGGTGATTAATATATTTTTCTTTGAGGAATGTGTTTATTTCATCCAAGCACAAAGTAAAACGTTTCAACACCTTACCTTTGGAAAGCCATCGCACTTTATTCTGAAGAAGGAGGTCGGAATACTGAGTATTCATTTCGTTCTAGAATTCTTTAAACTGACGATGGTAGAGTGCTTTTGACAAGATGCTGTTAACAATCTAGATTACCAAAGTCATGACCTGAACTATTTTGGTCGGAAATTTTTGGGCACAAAGCGCTTCTTGGTATATTTCGTAGTTTATTTTGCTCTGAAGAATCGTTATTGTCTCTATATTTCCTGTCATACTTCTGGCTCCATCAGTTTCTATCGAAAAAAATGTATTTAAATTGATCTTATTATCTTCGAGCCATTTTTGCACGTAATTCTCTATATCTTCCCCTCTAGTTTGTCCCGAGAGCGGTAGCAATCCTAGAAGTTTTTCTTTTTACCTGACAAAAAGAGCCACGTTTGCTGTGTCTTTTATGTCGCAATACTCATTTATAGCAAGTGATAAAGCAGAAGCCAGTTGAATGTCTTCCACCTGCAAATATGTTACATTTGAAGACATTTTAGCTATTCTATCTTGTACTGTTTTAGCGGATATTGGCAAATCTTTGGTTTTTTTTCAAGATTTCTGGTTTGTAGTGAAGTTTCTCTCTAAATTTGATTTCGTATTGTGTGCAAGTTTTTTGTGGCAAATGAGACAAGATGGGAGGCCATCTGAGTTGAATATGAAAGCGAACGACTTCGTCCAATCCCGATTGAATTCTCGATGCTCTTCTTCAGTTCTTCTCCTTTTTTGAGTAGATGCCATGCTTGGAGTAAAACTGTGATAAAGAGCCGCAGCTTCACGTCCAAAGAGCCGCATGTGGCTCGCGAGCCGCAGGTTGCCGACCCCTGCCCTAGTCTGATGCTGATAGAAACACGTGTCGTTTTATTTATTATATTTTATTTGCGGAGAGGGAGGATACAGCTATAAGACTGGAGAAGGACATCTTCACGCGCCAAGGCCATCTGTCAATTGGAGGTATCGTCATCAGATATTTAAATGCTAGTTCGATTTGATGACCGTGCGCGAGCCCCCATTTTCGTATAACACCATCAATGTGACTGATAAAATTTTATTTCTGCCGAGACACGGACTAAAACTCGCAAAATTCCCGACAAATTATTTATTTCCGTCGCTGCAGATGAATACTTATATACTATAATACTTTGATGTGATTCGTTATTATATTACGGAAGAGTAACAAAAATTCTGAATCCCGTATCTGTTATATTTCATATCGATATTCCCATTATTAGAGTCGAGGTGTAGTAAATACATCACCGGTAGGGAAATGTTTATGTAACAATTTTAAAAACCTATATGTACTGTATTATACATAGATTAGACAGTTACTGCCTCTAGGCATCGCCTAAGCTCGCCAATTAGTAGTTACGCCACTATTTCCAAGTGTCCAGATTTCGGCAGGAATATCTTGGTTTAGTAGCCTTCATCGTGCTGGTGATATGTACGATTTTTGTTAGATAAAAATTTCAATCTCGAATTTTTGGGGATTACATTTACTAATCCCGGGATTAAGCGTGGGTTCCCAAGAAGGAGAATAGAAATATTATGGGGGGGGGGGGGGGAGTTTACTACTGTATTGCTGTGACTTTTCTATGTCGCCGTGGATGCTGTAATTTTCTGTATGTGTCAGTTTAGTTTGTCAGTTTATCACGTTAACCACAGAAACCCAAACCGAGAAGTTTGAAAGCTTAAATAATATAATACCCTTATTTTTTTAGTATTATATTTGCTTATATTATTTTAGATTAATTATTTTTGGTTGGCAAATGTATCGTTCTTTTCTTTTAAAAACATCGCATTGTTTTGTCTACCTGGTCATATATATCATTTTTGCAGAATTTTTTTGATTTAGATTTTCTATCCGTCATCTGGACTGACGTGATTTTATTTGTATGAATAATTTAACCTTCAAACTACCTCCACACTACACTCCTCCCAACTTAAAACTAAATCGTCCCAATCAATCTAACCTAAGATAATATGAGTGATTTTCAAGTTCAAAATTACTAAGATAATCAAATTCTTAAATCATCTCATGAACGTGCCTCTTCGAATAAAATACAAAAAAAACAACAGCATTGTCCAAAGTACAGAATACTAAACTTTTATTAGCCAGTTTTATTTTACGTTAAAAATGTACTATGAAACTTTGCTCTACATTACATGTAGAATTAACAGTTATCAGCCTGCCATTTCCTGAAAAAAAAAGAGTTATGTCAGTATAAAAAATACATTAAATTGATTTTGGTTATATTCAGTCTGTACATTTTTGCATTGGGCTGTACATTTAAAACACACGACAAAAAAATTATAGCTTACCTTTTGGAAGTTCAACAAAAATGGCTGTAGATCCAACCAAACCTTCTTTTTTGGCTAACAGCGTAAAAATCATTAATGATTTTGTCTGGACTATTTCATTTGGAATTGGAGTTGGAACAAATATAGTAACTATATTTCCCTCTGAACTGATTTGAAAATATCTGGAATCATCTGTTTTAAAAAAGTTCTTTAAATATATCTCAATTAAAAATATAAGCATAATAGTATGTATCATTTATTACCATTTTCTAAAGAAAATGTTACATTGTTATCGAAGCCTGTGTTTACAATAATGCTCTTTTCAAATTTTACAGCATCATTTTCATATACTGCTCGATAGAATGGATCTTCAAAACCTGGTGTAATAAGTAGTTGAGTTGATGAATCAGATGATAAAATTATAAATCCTCGAGACGTTCTTGGTTGATCTCCAGTTCTATCTCTATCCTTTAAAAAATAAGGCATCTTTGAGCTGTTTTTTAATATTGAAACATAATAATGAGATAAATATTCGGGAAGATTATAAAATCGAAGATTAGAAAAATAGTCTAAGAAAATTATAAAGCGATTCAATCAGATAGTGTTGTCTATATTTCGTTTATTTTGATATATACTATAAAAGCTTGAATATGATGCATGATAACTATGTTTAGATTTTTAGCATATTATGATGATGTGTATAATATATGAATAGTCTGGATAAAAAAAAGAAAAAAACTTACAGTGACAGTGAAGCCAATTGTAATTGGATCTGGAATATCCATTATGTTCCTGTTAGTTCTAAGATCCAGTCTGAAATTCTTGGCGGATTGTGTAGCATTGAAACTTAATTTTAATAAGTCTGTCGAATCTAGCTGCGGGACTATTTCAAAAGTCGTGAGGTCGTCGTCTCGAACAATCATTTCACCAAACATAAAGCTGATGGGGAAATCCGCTGACATTGGTGTTTTTATTTTATATTCAAAAACACCATCATTTAAAAATTCTGGATTATTATTGTTGGTATCATTAATTGAAATTCTTACTGTCTGAAAACACATCAAAATTCAATCTTATTATCTAAAATCTTATTGATACGTTAATATATCTTATTGACGGGGGTATTGTTACAAGAATTCTCGTGCTGCTGTCGGCGCATAGGAAGATCACTTGGATAAGCGTCGATAAGGTCGTTTCGTGCTGTTCATATGTTGCAAAATTTGGCAGAAATGATACTGAAAATTGATTACCCGTGTGATTTGCCACCAGGTAAGGTCCATTGTTTATACCTTCTGTTATATGGACATATCTTTGTATACCTAAAAATATTTCAAACATTAATATTTTTTTAAATAATGGACGGTGTTTAAAAAAAGTTACTACAAAGATGGTAAATTCGCGGATTGCTCTTAAAGTCGAAGTTCTACGACATTTAATAAAAATATTTAACTGATATTTTTTCGAATGGTTCATCATTTGAACATTTTAGCTATTATTTAATTTTAGCAAGCGAGTTTTTATAAATATATTTCATTCACCTTTATATGATTTTAGGCATAGTTGAGTCAAATGATAGTTTAATACTAAATTATATTTTAATTTATAACTTTTAAAGCCACTGTGTGAAAATTTCTTTAGCATTTTCTTCATTAAAGCGAGGTCTTAGTGCCATCTATATATTTTTGAATATTTTTCTTCCTTCGATGCCATATTTTGTATTCATTTGACTTTAAATTATGTATCAAATATGAGATACTAAGCTTACAATCGATTATGATCAAATTGTTCAATTCCGATCATCCAAGATTTTCCACGTGGACATTTATTGTCGATGTTCATATTTTTACAAAACATTTGATATAAGTGTGATTAATGATATCAATATTATATTTTACATACTATTTATATTAGTAGTTGTCTTTGTAAAGATGAGCCCTCTGTGGGTATCCAAAGTCTTATAGTTGTATTCTGTTAGCCAGCCTATATCATCAACACTCTCCATTTCACAATATTGACCTGTAATTAAACGAGTATTAGTAAAATATACATTATATATTATCATAGGATGCCATTAAAACTTAAATTAAAATAAAAACTCATACTGAGGCCAGTTCTGGATCTTTACATTATGGATATTATTAATTTGATCCATAAAATTGATCCAGTACAATCTTTTTTAAATGATTTTGCTTGCAAAGGGTTTTTAATAAACTAGGAATTAAGATCGCATTGTAGGGGGTAAAATGCTTAATAAGTGCGACAGGGATGAATTAATCAAATAAACAGTATAGGAGATATTAGTTTAATTATTTTTTCCATTTTAAAAAGAAACATTTTAAGTTTCTATTTATTTTAAAACTGGCATCGGTTCTGGTCAATTGGCATTACGACAGTTGAATCTTAAAGCTTCTCTCCCCTCTTTTCAGCATCCCGGGATCGTCTAATGCAATACCGAAATATGTACCAATTATTTAGTATTAAGGCATAATTACGAACCACGGAGATTGAACTCTAAAATAGGCTACAAATGAAAAGCTATAGATAGGGTGGTGTTTTATGATTTTGTTCTAAGAAATTGACAATGATTGCCCACAAGTAATAATACTCTGATTATGGATTTTCTATAATGCAAATATGATGTAAAACCGGATTATTATAAAAACATTTTTACCAAAAGCATGTCCAGTAAAAACCAGGATTAGTCCAACGGCGTAAGGAAACATTGTCATAAATTTTATTTTAGCCATTTTGTTCGCTAATTTTAAGCACCAGGTCACAGAATCTTATGTTGATTAACAGACGAAGGATTTTTATGTGCTCTCCCGTTAAATTGTAATTTGCGTTTGAATAAGTCAAACAAAAACTTTTTGCTATGTTGACTTTTCGTTATCTGTTATATACACTTCATATGAGGATAGAATAATTTTTTCATCTTATAATATTGTAAATTATTTGTTATTTACAGTTAGTTGTAATTTATTGTTAGCTGTAATTTAAAGCTAGTTGTAATTTACAATTATTTATAATTTACGATTAGTTGTAAAAATTAAAAAATACAGTTAGTCCTAAATTATAGTCGATAATATTATAAGAAGTCTACATTTATAAATTATTGGACGAATGTTATTTGAATTTCTCTTCTTCGAAATTCCTTAACGAAAATTACAGGTTAATTCCAAATAATCATTATATTATAATGATAATAAAAATCATTCATAAATTTTCATAAAATAAACAACAGTCATTAATTTTACAATTTTTACAGAAATTATTTGATCCGATTGTATATCTTCTATAGAGCTTAATTATCATTATCTTTTAAGAAAAATATGATGATTTATTTAATATTAGTCACCTTGCATAACTAAATGTAATTTGTTGCAAAAATTACAATGAAATATTTTCATCCAAATGAGATATGCTATTAAAGTAGCATTATAGTCGATTATTTTCTTAAAAAATCGTCGTTCTTGTCAGTTTATAAGAATTACATTAAGGAGTTTTTTTTTCTATATTCAGCAGATAAAAAAATCACGAGATTTTCTTGCGGCAAAATTGAAACTTCTTTTTGGAAAATTTGATTTTATGTATTGCTTTTTTCCATTCGTTAACGGAAATTACTAACTAAAAGATAAAGCTGTGTTTATGTTTTCTATATATATAAAAATCAATGTGTGTTTGTCTGTCATCAAATTTGCTAAGGTAAACAAAGCCTTTTATCAACTATGCTGAGAGGCGATAATACCACCAATCAAATATCCTACGTACTACGTCCTAAGTCCTAGCGGCGTCCAAGCGGTATTCAAGCGCTCGGCCGCATTCGGTCGCGTTCGGCCGCGCTCGGCGGCTTGCGGGTCGGCAGTCGCTTTTCGAGGTGGGGGAGAGCGCACGCATGCTTTTGGATCCTTACCTCTCAGCCCCATAGCAATACATCGCGTAGCTCTACTACTGCCTTTTTTTCTAAGCGTGTGAGGCTAATCAACCACATCCAACATATGCGTCTCTTTATCAATAAATAAACAAATCAATAATTCATGCTTTCTAAAAGCGAGTACCCGCCAAGCAAAGCAATGCCCAACCTTGGAAGCATCTTCACATATAACAAATCAATCAATAGCGAAATAAACTCCAGGATTCAACACGATATAAGGTGCTATCATTGCCTGAAAAATATATTAAAACTTTACCGACCGCACGATTTCGCCTGAAACTTATGCCTGAAACCGCATGTTTTTTGAAAAATTTGACTGAAAACCTATAGCAAACTGATGAAAAAATTAACTGCACTATTTTAGAATAATCAAATTTATTTTAGCTTTGCTTTTTGGCTTCGTATTTTAAATATGGATTCTTTTCAAATGCTGTAATGCCGTCAGTATGAGGGTTAAATGCACGTACGCTGTATGTGTGATGGCTTTAACACCAATGCAGATCTCTGTGTTTGAAACTCAACTCTTCGAATTCTGTGATTCTGGTATTTGAATTTTGGATATCTTGGACTGCTTCTAAATGTTTTTAAGACATTAAAATAACGATGCTCGCAGAAAATATTTTGATTAAGCAATAAAGCATATTCCTTTTACTGATAATTATAATAAAAAGTAAGCTTATTTCATAGCAAGCAAGAAAATTTGTGTACGGGATAATTTCATTTTTTAAACACAATTTCTGGTCACTCTATATATTAGAAATGTGCTCAATTTTATAAAAATCCTTATAAGATAAATAATAGGAAAAAATCCCAAAAAAATATGGCGTTATTCATAAAAATATACTTTTTTGCGTAGATGACATATAACAGATTTATATGTTTCCCGTATGTAAAGTGTCAAAATGGAATTGTTTTGCGTGGCATGCCACGTGGTATAAATATGAGCACGTGGTCTGACTGGTTGTCAAAGTTTCCACGTGCTTTTTGACGTATAAACATTAGGATCACAGAAACGAGAAGAGAAACTGCGTTTTCAGAGCCAGGAATAACCAACCATGCTGTTTGCACGAACAAATTATTCATTAATTTCAATGAATTTAACAATATTGCTATTTTACATTGATTATTTTATGATTGGCTGATCTGATGGATATTTAGATATGTTGAAATGATGTGATAATTATTAAAAAAAGTACGTCTTCTGTTGACTTGCAAACAATGTTTTAAAGTAATTAATGGTCAATGTTCACAATCTTTTACCCTACAACTGAATACACTTTAACCTTTTTTTGTGCGGGAGATGCGTTCCGCGGAAAATCGCACAAAAAAAGCTATGACTACTTTAAAAACTATTTTAAAAACCGCATAACTTTGAAAAAGCTATATAAAATATATCCAAAATCGCATAAAAAAAGTTTATAAAAAAACAGGAAAAAATAACATTTTTGGTAAGATTTAAAGGACGTCTTGCATCATTGGTAAAAATTTAGGGTATGTGATTGGTATGTTTAAAAAAAATCAGTCAAGTCTTTTTTTGGCCTTATTTGTCAATTTTAATTTTTTTTAATAGTTACAAATTAAATTTTGACATAAATCTGGTATAATAGAAGGTTATATAGAAAAGATTTTCAAAAAGTCAACCGTGTTGAAAAAAGTAATTTCGAGAAAAGCGCGTTAAATGATTTCATTATGGTAGGACCGGCCAAGTTGCCGCCTCACTAAAATAACTATAACTGTAAGTAGTTGGAGTTTTGGAAATTCCTTTGGAGAATGTATTTTTAATAGTCGAAACATTGGAAAAATGCAAAAAAAAGAAATCATTTTTTTAAAAATCTAAACCAGAATAAAGGGCGTGGTCGTAATTCAGCGATAGCAGATGCATTATGATTTACACAGTCCCAAATAATTTTTTTTTCCAAATTTCGGTTAGTTTTGATGGTTTATTTCCTATTTTATTTAAAATATCTCGATACGTACTTTTGATAATATAAAAAAATGCTTTAAAAAACCGCATAACTTCGAAATCGCACAAAAAAAAGTCGCACAAAATCGTCTTCAAATCAAGGAGATCAGGGTAAAGCTGGATAAAGACGATCAATCGGATTCGGATTTTGTTAGTACGGTGATTTTTTTTCCATAATCAGGTTTTGAACCCGAACCTTAAGAGTCCAGGATCAAATTATACCAACGCTTGATCCTCGAAATTCTTCTTGGCTTTTAAGAAAAGTTGATTTTAAAAGGAAATTGTTAGCTAAAAAACGAAGCTGTGTTTGTGTAATATATAATAAAATAAGAAGCATTTAGAATTTGGTTCAGTATTCAAATTCTCTACTAAGTTAATACTTCATCATCATCATCATAGTGCACACAATCTAATCAGCGGGCCATCTAGGCCATTGTATCGAAGGGTGCTTCTGTTGCTATCTTAATAGGGAGTATGAATCATTTTCTAATACTGAATAATATGCTTTGGAACATAGTGGAAAAAAATAGAGATAAGCATGTCAGTTTTATTGAAGAGGGATTTGATGGACCAGACTAGGATGAAAAACTTGTAAACTTGTAGTCATTATCTTACGAGGGCAATGATAAGAAGTCGCTCCCTTTTAGAGATCATATATTAAATTGTAACTATCATAATAAAGATATTAATTGTTTAGATAATCCTAAGATTTTCAAACACCAAAGCAGAGCTCATAAAATAAAAAAAACTATTGAGTATATGATAAAATTTAAAAAATATTATTTTTCATATGGTTATACCAAAAATTGTATGTGAAGTGGTTGATGTAAATCATTTTTCTTTTCTGTTTATCAGCGTATGTCATCATTTTTTTTAAATCGAATGGCTTTTAATTATCATTTAATAATCTAGCTTTATACTTTTATTGCGTAGCGTTCCCATGGAAATACACGCAATGGGTGATTAATCATTTATATTTATTATGGTGCTATAAAACTACCATTTTACCATCAAATGGCGGTATAACAATCACAAAAATATAGCTTTTTAATATTGGAAAGATCTAATATTTGTCAATAAAAATAATATTAGTGATCATTATTTCAAGCAAAGGAATACAAAACTAAATATTAATATGAAATAAAAAGTTGTTTATAAAATTTCTAATCATAATTTCTTCTCAATTTATAAACATGAAAGCAACCACTGCACCAGTAGCGTGACTATTTTATTATATATTATACAAACACATCTTCATGTTTGAGCAAACAATTACTGTTAATGATTATTGCCATATGAATTAAATTGGAAAAATCATCACTTTATTTTATTGATAAGCTATACATGTTTATTTTTAAAATACGACCAATAAGACTGTTGTATCGATATTTTTAAAATCGTATTCGCGTCCCATAACTTTTGTGACTCACTGTATTTATCCAGTGAACACAATAGATATTCCGATACATGTGCATTCCTTACCTCAAAGACTATTGCTGCATGGACGAAAACTTGTATTCATGTTGATGTATTTTAACACATGTACGTAATATAGAAATGTATCATATTCAACACATATAACACGCCAGCTATGCGGACTGCATACTTGAGAGAGGTAAATGTTACCTGAAAATCTTGAAACAACCCTGCGAATTCGGTCTTGGAATGTAGATATAATACTGGATATATATATGGTGTGCCGGATCAATAGTTTCCAATATAAAGCATCATATTTTCATAAAATGTTATGGTTTTTGAACAATAATATAGTAGCTCTTCGATTTGGATGATGGCATTGGGTATTGTAATGAACGAGTCACACTCTAATTGAAATTACTGTTTAAATTATGATCCAAGCAGGTCCTTGTATCTTCACGGACACTCACTGTTCTGAAGTTGTTTAAACTAAATAAAATATCATCCATATTGATGAGTTTGTTAACAATATGGATTCGTTATAATCAGTAGTAATTTGTAAGATGTCCACGTTTAGGATGGTTGTTTGATAAATAAAGGAGTTCATTTATAGCTTGTGACCAAACTCCATCGTACGGTTTATCTCACGTAACAATTTAAAATCAGTTTACTAGGGTAACATAGGATGGTTGGGTAAATGTCATAATATTGCACTCACTTCCCTAACGCATACAATTGCATCTCGTTTGCACACATCGGATATTTTTCGCGTATGTGCATTCAACCCAAAGCATTCAGGGTCCATAGTATTTAACCCCTATTTCGGAATTTCGGAAGTTGTATTAAATTCATGTCAAATGTTATGTTAAACAGCTATTATATAAAAAAAAAACTATAGACAAAATTGACCAATGTCAATATTATGTAGTTCGAAGCTATAGTATGGTAGGCACCCGGACAGTGACAGGTTGATTAAAGATCGAAAAGGGTTCATTTGTGTTGAAACAGGGATGGCACAAGACTATTTAGCTAGTACGTCACATATATATCCCGTGTAGGAATAACAGGATTACATAAGTATCGATGGTATACTCCGTTAGGGAGTATCGCTTGTATATGAAGGTGGGATATTCTTTTGAGGAGTATCAAACAAACGATGCGGGAGCTGTTAAATTAATTTTATGTTAATAAAGTTTTAGTGCATCGAGATTAGCTTTCGTCTGTTCGTTATGCTTCCATGGGAACACGTGCGAAGTATTTATCACTAGTAACTTTTTCCGAGATGATTTTCACCGCCTACTTTTCTCATGAATAACTATTTCTCTTGCATTAAACTTTTGAGGAGTGAGCAAATTTAAAATCGTTGATGCCATAATCGCTTTATACTTAATACTTTCTGTCAGCTCCTATCATCGTAAGATAATCTTCAATTCGAGGCAGAGTCAATTGTAAATAAGCACTGTCGATAGCATACAAGACAACGTCATTTTTTTTACATAAGTCGATAAATTTGGGTTAACGATCTATACAATCGTTCGATGTATGCGGGGAAGCTTCTCCGTCTCTGTCTTCCGAACTGAGCTACGTTATCTTTCTATCTCTGTCTGTCTCCGAGCTCATTGTACAAGAATGCTCTTTCTGAATAAGTGGAGGGAGATCCCAGACCCTGGGATAGTACTCCTTTATGGGTTAATATAGTTTATTGACGGTTTCTTACTGCATTTAAGCAAAGATTTTATATATTATATAATTGGTGTGGAACTCAAAAATTGCATAACATATCAATACTTTCATATTTAAAATTGAGCGAAAATTTTTGATGAAAACATTTTTATAATTGAGATTTAAAATCTTTTGATAGATGTCATAATAACCAATAAAATGTATTATAAAGAACACCGTTTACCCTGATACGGTCAGACTTTGTATCGATTTTTTAATATTATAAGATTACAACGAGTAATATTTAAATAATGTTTTTTATACGAATAGGCGCCGGGATTATCAAAGAGGATAAAGGTACGAAGCGACTCTGCGCTTCTAATGACCCCCGGTGCTGTTTCCACGGCTGAATAAGATGACGGACAGTCGCAGCGACAAAGGCATCGAAATAAGCGCTTGACAAATCGACAAGGGCTACCAAAACGTTCGAGATTATACCGCATTTTAATAATATACAATCAATAAAGAATATTGTGATCTATGGCTAAGCAGGATCTGAATAATATCGAAAAAAAAAATTCTGAAAATTTTCAGTGTCTCTAATTTGTGATATTCTATATAGAGAAAATAATTTCAAGCTGTTATTCTTAGCATTTATGTGATCCTGGTTGTTAAACGTCAAAGTCCACGTGGAAAAGTTGACAATCGATAGACCACGTGTATGAGCTCCACGTGTTTCTTTCAGATGTATACATAGCAAATAATATAAACTCTAAAGTTTACATAGCAAAAAAATGTGGTTTGTTTGAGAATGTTCTATAAATGATATGATTACTTTATAATTCATTAATTAATTATGTTATTGAAAGTTATGATATATAATAATATAATCAATTTATAACCAAGTTTAAAGGGTAAAATTAGACATATTGGATGTAAAATGACAATTTTACAGGAAGAGGAAGATTTTAATGCGACTTAAATGTTCACTAATTTGCATTTTTTAGGGATTGATTCGATCTTTTACTCTAATCATGATGCCAATAATATTGATTCATTTTAAAAAGTGACTTGGCAAATGTACCATTAAAAAAACTTAGAGCCGCTTAGAAGGAGTCATTTTTCCATAGCTCATTGATAGGAGACAAATTTGATTAAACTGTTAATTAGAGATGACATCAACAAAATTTGGGGAAAGCTCTCCAAAAGTGTTATGGTAGGTGTTGAGTTTAATTTATTTGAATTTAGTACGGGTTAAAAGCGATGGCGACCGATAGAAATGGTTAGGTGCATGTGCACGCCGAATTGTTACATGTATGCATGAAAATGCAATTGTGTTCGATTATCTGAATACTTTGGGACGTGCATTCCATCTTTCATTTCTGTGATCCTCATACATTGGTGTCAGAAAAACACGTGGATGTGCTCAATAAAATGGAGCACAAACTAAAATGCTTAGATCGTAGAAACTCTCCATATATCGCTTTGCTTCGGCCACTTTGCATTCAAGAATGTTCTTTAAATAATTAATTATTTATTTTCTGGAGAGAACATTGCCATAAATTCAATTTAATGATTTTATGCAATAAAACCAGTTCATCACGGCTATTTTGGGATCCCTACAGTTTCGCTGCGAGCAAACATGTGGTCAAGTATCAATAAACTGTGACATGTTTGTTGGGTTATATGTGTTGATAGCGACTACGATATTTTATCAAATGACCCTCATGTCAATACAAATGAGTATGTAGAAGAACAGTCTGTGTCAACCGTGATTATATTTTTAACACTTCTGTGATCCTGAGGCTCATGCCATGAATCGTAGAGAATACTCTACAAGTGACGAATAAATTTGTCAATGAGTTAATTTTATTGATATCAAAACTATGATTATGCTATAAGTTATTACACATGTGAAATGAATGTTCAAAATTTTGCCATTTTAAGGGATTGATTCAATCTTTTCCTTATACAATATCATATTTGGATGACCAATTTTGATATTTTTAATTCAAACTATATTATGTACAGACGTATGATGCCATGAGTGCACATGTAATGACAGCGTCCACTTATTACATTGCTGCCACTTCTGTTATCCTGCATCTTTGCCTGAGAAAAATGTGGTTGTGAGGAGCATGCGTGAATTCTAAGGTGGTATGTAACAATCTCTCCAGCGAAGAATCTGTCGCCTTTTATAAGAAAATTCTTCTCGAACAGGAGAAGATGATTAATAAATCGAAATAGATCATAAAATGAATATTTCAAATGAAATCTATTTATATTTCTAAATCTGAAGTGAGGATTATTTATTTAACACCCTTTCAGTTTTGTTCCATTTTAGCACAAGTATTATTATATCCTTTGTCTTTAACGTAGTGACTAAAATTTCACCCGCAACAATCCAAGCAGAACCATCAGGACTACAGAAACGGGAGAGTTGATAAAATATTGCAATTGGCTTTTGAGCCGCACACATGTACATTGCTTTTAACACATAGGATGCTGTCTCGCGTACATGCACTTAACCCTCGCAGCTTTTCGTCAAATAATTTAACCCTTATAAAATTCATAAACACATTTTTGGCGCATGTTTACAAGTGTGTTTTTATATATCAATGCATAAAAAATGATCAAATTATGATTATTTATTTTATATCAAATATTCATAGTTAGCCCTGCCTGATTTTAACAATCGTCTTAGTAAAGGGTCATTCGTGTGTAAAGTCCAGATATCATTACTGTATAATGTTTATAATATTAGGTTGGGGAATAAGTTCGTAGCGTTTTTATATTTTATTTGTTTTATAAGATTTTTTTGCTTTTTAGCAAAGTGTATAATATTCATTCGATAGAGTCTCTTACTGTTCTACAAATATGTGTTAATGACCTTTTTGAATAATTTAATTATTGGACTCGGAATTGGCCGAGAAATGAATTGCGATCATAAAATGATTCTTAATCATCATCATTCAATGGGATTTGCCGAAAAACAACAAAGAAAATTGCCTTCAAATTGCTTCTCAACATCTCACCCACCATCGAGCAACACGCGGTCATAAACAGCGCTTTTGTACAGAATCGTTACGGCAGATGAGAAATGGTGTCTATACATAAACATGAAGCAAAGAAAGGAATGGGTGGCTCTAGGAGATACACAAAAGCCGAGAGTCAAGCCTGACCTCCATCCAAAGGAAGCCATGATCTGCGTTTGGTGGAACTGGTAGGGACTGACATGGTGCATTGGGAAATGCTTGAAAGGAATGCCACGATCAACAAGGAGCTTTACAAAGCTCAGCTACAGCGCGTGAAAGAGGTTATTCAACTGAAAAGATCCCACCGACAAGGGCAAACCATAATCCTTCACATCAACGTCAGGCCCCATGTTGCACAAGTCGTCAAAGCCGCACTCCAAGAGCTCGAACGGGAGGTCCTTCAGCATCCGCCGTATTCTCCACATCTTGCACCGACGGATTACCATATTTTCCGCTCCCTGTCGAACCATTTGAGAGAACCATATTCAACAATGAAGACGACCTTAAAAACTTGCTCAACAAATTCTTCGATACCGGGTGATTTTTGGCAGAACGGCATCGACAAATTGGCCGAGATGTGGGAGGAGGTACTAAAAAGCAACGGCGAATACATAAATAATAATTTTATTGCTAAAACTACTGATTTTTATTTAAATAAAAGTTTTTGATAAAAACGCTACGAACTTATTCCCCAACCTAATACATTAATTTAACGCCACTAAAAAGCGTTTGGTTTCAAGTTAAGAGTATCCTTAATGTAGTGACTAAAATTTCATCCGAAGCATAGTCATCAAGACTACAGAAATGGAAGAGCTTTACAAAATATTACATTTGGCTGTTGAACGCATACATATCCATTGCTCTTAACACACAGAATAGTTCCTCGCGTACATGCACTTAACCTTTACAATTTTTCAACAAATAGTTTAACCCTTATCTAACCTGAAGTAATTTTTTTGAAGTACATTAGCATTTATTTTAACACACGAAACACTCATCTTGCGTGCATTTTAAACATATTTATTGTGACATAAACGCTTAATTTGATTTTTCTAAGGCGTTGTAATATAATATAACATGGACATACATGTAAGCGTTATGCACTTACGCTCGACTCCAATAGGTTCCATATGTTTTATTCTAATCATTCCTGTAATCCTAGTATTCTGATGTCAAAACACACGTGGTGATTTGAAGGCGAACGATCGGGATCACAGGAGGCGAAACAATGTATTCTGGAGCTGTCGGCGCATGTGCATGCCGGGCATAGTACGCTATGGTATTATTTTCACCAGTGTCAGATGTTGGCGCTGAGAAAATGCTTTGTGCTGCGATTGCTGAAATCCTATAAATTTGGCATTGTATAATTTTCACGTAGTTGCTGCTTCGTCCACGTATATCTGAAACGAATTACCGGGATCACAGAACTTGAAGCAACATATTCGAACGCCAGGGACTACGGCGCATGTGCATGACTTGTAAATCACACTACATGCATCGTATAGCTAAATGCATAAAATTATATTGTCGCCTGTCTGCTATTTCAATTTTTATTTTATGAAACGAATCATGCATATCTCAAAGTTGTAGCAACGGTCATTCGAGACTATTGGAATAAGTGCTTGTCATGCACAGTACGCTGTTTATATTGTATACCTAATGTAATATTATTTTCATTGGTGTCAGATGTTGACCTAGATAGAGTAATTTGCGTTACTGCAATTTTCTTAAGCTTAACAAATATCTATGTCTAATTTTTTTAATTAAGGATAGAAAATATTGACATTAGAGATGTGAAATTTAAGGTTTCAATACTTCGTCATTGCGAAAATAATTTTAATAAATTCACTATCTGCTTTGAGGACATCCGAAATAAGAAACTTGCCTCAAATTTAATATTGCGCCAAAGGCCTTTCATATGCGAAATCCACCACTTGCTATGCGAATTTATAAATATCATCGGAAACACGTTGAGAGCAAACTGTTGAAATATTTCTGTACCAACCGCCACGTGTTTTTTGATGTTTAAGTATAAGGATCACAGAAACGAGACGTGGAATGCACTTACAGTTATTTGGAGTAAATTGCACACAAATGCATTTAAATGCATACGCGTAAAGATTTGTAGCGTACATGCACTCAACTTTTACTAACAGCCGCCATTATATTATTAAGCCATGTTCAATTGAAACAAATTACGCTTTATATCTACTCAATCATTTTCTCTGACGAGATTTATGATGATTGATGTTGTAATACAACGAATGATATCAAGTGCATTTGCACTTAATACTCTCAACCAGCTCACACACAATTTGTACCATTTCAAGCAATTTACATAGATACATAAATATTTCAATATTTATAAATGAAGAAAACATATTTATAATTATGTGATAAATCCTGGTTGTAATGCGTGCTATGCACATGCATTGGTAGCCATTAATTTACAAATTAAGTAATAACTGATTAAAACGACTTGAAAAGTTATCTTAAATGCGTGCTATTTTAAATATATAATATGTGAGCTGAGTTTCTTTCTTTGTTACTACTTCTATAACATATTACTTCTACTCCAGGGTTAAATTCACGATATCGTGGTATAGTCCATATATTATATATTTTTCTAATCATTTCTGTAATCCTAGTGTTCTGGTGCCTAAAAACACGTGGCAATTTGAAAGCGAACAATCGGGATTACAGAAGTGGAAGCAACGTATTCTAGGGTCGTCGGCACACGCGCATGGCGTGCATAGCGCGTTACATCCATGCATTCAACCTTATTTTGAACTATGTATATTCCAAATTGGCACGGACGAAATGTTCAAGTTGTCGTCTTTCTCGCACACGACGTCTGCATTGATGGATTTCTATATGTTTTCTACTTCAGCCCCAACATTCTCAAATGAGTGATTCGGATCACAGAAGTTGAAACAACGTCATCTGGAGATATCGACGCATGTGCATAGCGCGCATAGCACAACACATTCATCGTACAGCTATGTCGACAAAATGCTTATTTTGCGGTGTTTTCGCCGACAATATCTGCATTGCAAGATTTTCATAGGTGTTCTACGCCATTCTCGACAATCCAAAACGAGCGATTGAAGTCATAGCAATGCTCCGATTTTTCTCAAAAATTAATATAAATAGTAGTCTCCATGCGATTATTATATGTTTAAAATATTTATTTGACAGTCAATTTTTATGTATATAGCTATACAGATAAATAAAGTGAATAATATTTCTAAATTAGAGAAAACATTGTATGCTAAATTGACGTTGGGTCTATTTTTTATGAATAATTAATGTAAATAAATATATAAAAGATAAAGAGAATTCAATTGAGATTTTGTCAATAGTCGTGAACCATTACACATGCAATATTTGTATGCATGCTATGCAAAAATGCTGTATTTCGATGACGTATATATACGTCCTAACCAATTTCGATGCAGTTTACGTTAGACGTATATACACGTCCCGCCCATTTAACAGGTTGAAAAGTTCTCTAGATTATACCATTTCGAACGATATGCTATATGTTATATAAATCATTCAATAAGTCGTTAAACTTGTAGAGGTACCAGTTTGGCAGGATCAGTGTTAAGAAAAAACACTTTTTATGTTTAAGATGTCTTTATTAAATTAATATACAAATTGTCACCTCTGCTTGGTATGCACGCATTATCCCTCTTTATTATTTCAACTGTAGTTATCTGAAATAGCATTTCTTCTTTAACTTTTTGCAAAGGCGGCGTTTATTCCTTCAATTAGGATTTATTTTGTGGGCACCTCTGTCGTGGAAATTAATTATTTTGGCGGCCCTATTCCGTGACTCGCACGGTCATTAGACCTAACATCACTGAATTTCTTTGCCTTATTTCGTGGGTTGCACCGTCTTCAGACCTAACATCACTGAATTTCTTTGCCTTATTTCGTGGGCTGCACCGTCTTCAGACCTGACACCACTGAATTTATTTTTTGGGGTCTTGCCCTGAAACGTAGCAAAATACCCTCACAAAAAAATGTCGGTTCATGTGCTAAGCACCCTGTATATAATTATTTGGTATGTAGTTGTACGATAAATGCAGCGTATTTGCGCATGCTCTGTACATGAGCCGACAGCAACAGAGTACTTTCCTGTAATTTCTGTGTTCCGGATCAATCCCATCAAAAACTTGTGGGTGAAACAGAAGACTACGTATTGTTTGACGTTATGAGTGACCCAAAGGATTGCTTTTAATTCCGCTCACAATAAGCCTACTTCGTCTTGAAATCAATAATTGCAAATATACCTGCATGATACATACACATAGCATGCTAATAAGCGCTATGCACATGCGCCGACAGCAACACACGTGTACGTTCTTGTGACTTCTGCACTCCGAATCAATCTCATCAGCAACTTGTGGGAGAAGCAGCAAACATTGGAAAAATATTACACAATAATATTGTGGGAGAGCTGAACCACAGTTTGAAGCATATCACCCACGCAGATACTCGTTTATTTGGATACCATATCTTTAAAAATAATATTATTTTGGTTATAGCTATATAATACATGTTGCGTGTTTGCGTACGCACGCGCCAACAGCAACCGGTAACGTTGTTGCAACTTCTGAGATCCGAATCGTTTGCTTCAGGAACTTGTGGTTGATACGGCAACAACGTGTGATTTGCATAATATGAATGTGGTAGGAGAGCCATGGCATTGTTTGAGACGTTCAGCCAATGCGAGGATTGCTTGGTTTTGAAGTTGACGTATCATACGATACATGCAGCTATGCACATGCGCCCATAGCAACAGATTACGTTGCTGCAACTTCTGTTATCCGAATCATTCGTTTCAGAATGTTGCGGGTGAAGAACTGGCGAAACAAATTAGAAATATTATTTATACACTTACTTATTGTGTGTAATTTGAACCTGAATTTGAAATCTCCGTAGTGTATTTTTATACAGTAGTTTTCCACACATCATTTACATAATTTGAATAAAGATATCTAAATTGGATATTAAGTAGGAGAGGATCTATGAGTGAGTGGTGATACTATAATTATTTTTTGATTATTGTTGCAATGCACAGATGGCACTGCTTTTTTTTAATTAATCGTTTTTATTATAGCATTTTAAAAAAAAATCTGGATGCATATAAACCGAGACGAGTGATAAAAAATATTAACAGTGACATCTTTGATACAGTTTTATTTTTATCATAATTTACATTTAAATCGGTATGATTATAATACTGGAGCACTTTTAATTATTTTATTAAAACATCCTAGCGTACGTTGATGTGCACGCCATTTTAAGAAATGTAGGATCAGGATAACAGAAATGTAAACATTATAGTTTTGTGCGCAAATCAGTGTTAATTAGTCGGATTTGAAGCTGTGATTTGTGCATACACACGACCAAGTATTCTATGTATGTATTTCCTGAATGCAACTGTATTTGGAATTCAGTATTATCTTACTCAAGATGACTTATCTGACACCAATGGACCAATGGAGTTGAAACTGAGATTATACTCAATAATTAAATAAATATATTATTTTAAGGAAAATATTTTTTTTTTTAATTATTAAAACATTTTTTTTTCTTTTGATTCATTAAAATGAAACTGTTTTGTATTTGAATGAATTGACCATTTATATTGCGGAAAATGGTTGTGCGTTCACTAAGTGTGGAGGCTGTTGGACCAGGATCGCATACCTGAAGAACACATCAAGGCGCGTATGTGATACTAATTTCTATGTGTGTCACTTTCCACGTGTACATGAAGCTTGTTTGTCCTACATCCAAAGCATTCTATGGGGATCTCATAATTGATTAGGTTGACTGTTACAATACATTGCTATTGAAAGTAAATACATACACCTGTCTCGCGTATGTGCATTTAACCCTCTTGCATCAACAGACTTTCATTAACCCAAACTGCGTAATTTCAAAAAACGAAGAATAACATTGAGCTTTCAATTGATCTAAGGAATAAATAGGTAGAATATGCTATTGGCTTTCGGCTGAGAAGATTTTCACGAAGGCCTATCGTGTTTGGTTTGACATTAGAGTATCTAGTATATGGCATAGTATAAGGTTGTCCCATAAGTTTCTTTCGAAAATGAAGACAGATCTAATCATAGCCATGGTTGAAGAAAACCCGCAATATACTGTTCGCGAAACAGCTAACAAGTTATAAATTCCACTAACATCCGTCTATAATCATCTGACAAAATTTGCGATGCGATCTTCTTCTCAAATGACATCATAGCCAACTTTTTTTGAAGAGACTTGTCACTGGAGATGAAAGTTGGATACTCTATAAGAATATCCAACGTAAACGGTCTTGGACCAAGGGTACAGAAGCTTTAACTGTAGCTAAATCTGGTCTACGTCCAAAAAAAGTTTTGCTATGCATTTGGTGGGATTGGAAGGGGGTAGTTTATTATGAGCTACTTCAGCAAGGTGAAACGATCAATTCAACAAAATGTTGTTTCTAACTAGACAACCTAAAGGATGCAATTGCAGAAAAAGACGAGGCGTGTCATGTGTCTTTGCTCGTCAGAAATAAATTATTATCAATGACTGGAATATTTTACCTCATCCTCTATACTCTCCGGACATTGCCCCTTCAGATTATTATTTATTACTTTCATTGAAATTCACGTGGTAAAAATTTTAATTCAAAAAATGATATAAAAATGTACCTTGAACAATATTTTGCCAACAAACCTGGGAAATTTTGGCAAGAAGGCATTATGAGGCTTCCGTAGAGAAAGAGAAAAGTAATAGAACACAATGGATCATATATTATTCAATAAATTTTGATGTAATACAAATTATTGTTTATTTTTTTCTTAATAAGAAATTGAAATAAACTTATTGAATAAAAAATTAGAATGGTTGAATATCCCTGAACGACGTATTAAAATTTGTGTGAATCGATTAAGTTGATGATAAATGGTTCGACGGCTATGAAAGTACGGTCTTATCTCTCGAATGTTATGACCAAAACATATTTGTCCATTATAGGAGGGACCGCCGCCAAAAATCGGCGATTATATAGGGAAAAGTCAGTATAAAAATGTTCATTATAGCAGGGTCGACTGTAATTGATTTAGAAATTATGCAGAGTGTAGATCTAAAGTAATAATAAAAACTCGATCAGTTTTCACGTTTTATTTGTTGTTTAAAGAAAAGGATCACAGAAATAAGAGGAGGCATGTACGTATAATATAAAAATATTCAGCTATTCGAACACAATTACATTTGCTTGCATACATGTCGCGAATCAGCGTGCATATACACTTAACCTTTACTATCAACCGCAAAACTGATTAACCCATGTCCAATGGGAATAAATTGTACGATAATGCAGCGTGTTTGTGTACATTGTATTACATAATGCTATTTGCGCATGTACGTAATTTATGTACATGCGCAAATAGCAATGGAGTGCGTTCTTGCGACTTCTGTATTCCTGATCATTCACATCAGAAAGTTGCGGGTGAAGCAACGACCGCTAGTGAAATTTTCAATACTTGGGGAAACCAAAACATATTTTGAAGCATAGCACACATGCCAAGAATTGTTCATTTAGACATCGCTTTTTTCCAAATAATGTCACATAATTTTACTTGTAGCTGTATGATACATGTAGCGTGTTTACAAACGTCATGCACATGCGCCAACATCGACAGGGTATGTAGTTGCGATTTCTGTGTTCCGGGTGAACCTCAACAGAAAGTTGTGGGTGCAGCAGTGGCCAGTAGAGAAATTTGCATGGACAACGATGTGGGAGTGCTAAAGCACTGTTTGAAAAACATCACTCAAGCGAGGACTTCTTTATTTAGACACCATCTATTTTATTGTAAAATAATATTATTTTGCTTATAGTTGTACGATACATAAAGTGTGTTTGTGCACGTCATCAACATGCACCAAAATCGACAGCGTATGTACATGCGACTTCTGCTATCCGAATCACTCGTTTCAGAAACTTGCGGGTGAAGCAGCAATCTTTGCAAAAAGACCCAGCGAAAAAGTTGTTGGAGAGGCAGAACGTGTTTGAAGTGTTTTGGGCACGCTATCTGTGTCTTGTCCATCTTGAAATGCGCATTTATAAAGTACATACATAATATAGATTTGACATATAGCTGTATGATACATACAGCACATTTGGGCACGTTATACACATGCGCTAACAGTAACATAGGACATTGTTGCAATTTCTGTGTTCCGGATCAATCTCATCAGGAAGTTGTGGGTGAAGCAGTCGCCAGTAGAGAAATTTGCAAGGGCAACGATGTAGGAGTGCTGAAGCACTGTTTGAAAAATATCACTCAGGCGAAGATTTCTTTATTTAGACAACATCTATTTCATTGTAGTATAATATTATTTTGCTTATAGCTGTATGACAAGTGGGCCCGAAAGTCACTCGACACGCGGTTCGGCTGGAAACCGTAACTAAGTCCAGTCTCTGAACATTTCAATCGATGATTTGTCGTTTTCCCTGTCAAGCTGTATGACAAATGCAGCGTGTTTATTCATAGACTACGATGCACTATCTTCTGGAGTGTAATTATTTTCATTTTGTAAAATATTTTCGATATCAGAGGGATTTAGTCGCCGAGATGATGACATTGTCCTTTATTTATACCTCAACCTAAAATAAGGGTAGTCAATAAAGGTTATTTTATTGAGTATCTTTATTTTCATTCATAGATTTTGCTTGAAAATTTTTTAGCGTACACGTCATTTTGACGTAGATTTGTAGTTTAGGGTTACACATGCTATGCATATGTGCCAACATCGACAGCGTATGTAGTTGGAACTTCTGTGTTCCGAATGAGACTTATGAGAGAGCTATGGGTAGGGATTCTGTGCCGAGACGTCAGTCAGAGTGACAAAAGTCCCGGGACATTCGGGCTTTTTTACCGTATCGAGTCCGGGACTTTTTCGTTCAACGAAAGCGATTTAAAATGTGCCTAATATATTGTACAGTTAAATTATGAAAATACATTTTTATGCCCCCGAAACCCTCGAATTTCGACGAAATGTCCGATTTGTATTGAAGCGTGGGCGATTTATCATCCCCGCATAGTAGCGACATCTTCCATTTCTCTTCAGGTGCAATGTGCTATTTTAACAGCGCCATCTCTTGTGGCCCTGCGGAGACATTGCACCTGCATACCGACCGATTGCTTCTTGCGCGTGCATCGTTACCGGTTGGGTAGTGACGCGCAGGAAGCGGGAGTCGGGAGAGACGTCTGTTGGCCTTGGCTGCGGGAGATTGTCCATCCTGCAGCCAGATCTCTCTTTCTCTCTATCTGTAGTGCGGAATAAATAGTTATCTTGCGAAGAAAGTCTTCACATTTGACGCCCTTCGTATTCCCATCCATTCGTCCAGCACATCAGAGCCCGATAGAAGAACGGACTCGTGCGGTAGTGCGGCTATCTCGACGAGCACGTGGAGGTGGGGAGCCGCCCGGGGACTCTGCCCCCGAAAGCGCCCCCACCTCAAACGTTACAAAAGCAAGTATAACAGGGTACAAGGCATAAAAAAATGCACAATGGAACGGATGGTTGCTCCAAGTGTTTTTAGGTAATAGCAACAGTTGGGACCAATTGATTCGTAGAAAAAAGCAGGAGTAAATGAAATATTAATGTTTTGTAAATACAATATCATATTGTCTTCTAACTTCAAGCTAGTTCGTGCTGTTTTTGTGTCTGTTCTCTGACGGGTGGATAACGGATTTTAATATAAAAAATTACAGCAAATTTTCAAAGGTTTCTCTTCACAAAACTAATAATTTTCAGCGCTTTCAGAAATAGTAGCAACAACGACTGATGGTGTGATGAAAAAGTTTGAGCGTGGAAGTCTTATTTATAATGAACTTGTATAAATCATATTGTACATCTAGTTGTAATTGAAACATTGTATCAGAAAAGTTATCAAACAGAAACAGAAAAAGATTTAGATTATTTCAATAAAGATGAACAAAACACTGAAGAAAGTGACCCCAAAAATGATAATTCAGAAAGATAGAACAAGGTGGTTCTTTTAACTTACACACACATATAAATGTAACCCATATAAATATATACTTTAAAAAGATCTACTAGTACTTAATTGAAGATAAAATAAAATTAAAGAGTCCCGGGAAGCTCCGGGGCTTTGAAATTATGTCCTGAGTGCCGGGACTTTGAAGCCCCCGAGACTTCAGAATTTCTAGCTGTGGGTGAAACGGTGTCCAATAGGTAAATTTTCAGGGGCAACGACATGGGAGCGCTAGGGCACTGTTTGAAAAAAGTCACCCACGCGAGGGCCTTTTAAAATAGACACCACCTATTTTGAAGTAATATAATATTATTTTGCTTATAGCTGTAAGATACATGCAGTTTGTTTGTACTTGCTATGCACATGCGCTAACATCGACAGCGTATGCACATGCGACTTCTGCGATCCGAATCACTTGTTTCAGAAACTTGCGGGTGAAGCAGCAATCGCTTGCAAAAAGATACAACGATAATGTTGTGGGAGAGGCAGAACGTTGCATGAAGCACGTATTAGCCATGTGAGGACTAGTCTTGAAATGGACAATTTCAGTTTAACATATAGCTGTATGATACATGCAGCACATTTGTGCACATTATGCACATGCGCGAATATCAACAGTGTATGTACTTGCGACTTCTGCAACCCGAATCATTTATTTCAGAAACTTGCGGGTGAAGCAGCAATCGCTTGCAAATAGGAGTGATAATATTGTTGGATAGGCAGAATGTTGGTTGAAGTGTTTTGGCCACGCTATGACTTGAAATTGACAATTTCAAAGTAATCTTATCAGAAAGTTGTGGTGACGCAACGACCGTCAGAGAAATTTTCGTAGACATTTTTTTAGTTTAAGTATTAACCTATTTAGTTACTTACTGGCATTGCCTAATCTAATTATATAATTCAGTATCACTTGGATTAAATAGAACTAATTCAAATTTTATTTACAAGATATTTTTTTAGGTACTATATAATGGAATGCATTATAAACATACTAACAGCATTTTCGTTCACTTATGCTTAGTCATATTGTGTAGATAGTTGTCATTTATAATATTGCTGCTTCGTTAGAAATCGGAATGCATGGACTTGGAAAATGTAGATGAAGTTGGACGATGTACACACGTTAGCTGGAAGCATTTTGCCTGAAAATATTAATATTATTTTGCATATAGCTATATAATACATGAGAATGCTTAGTACAATATTGCACATGCGCTGAAAGCTGCTTTGGAGTACGTTGTTGCAACTTCTGTTATCCGAATCACTTGCTTCAGAAAGCTATGTGCATGATGACGTAGTTTCAGAAAGCTTCCTGAGATCGATAAGAAATTGAATGTTTTCAAGTATTGAAGCTTCTACGCAAATTTCATTATATAAAAATGCATTTGCCTCAACTAAATGTATTTCGCTTTTCTAGGTATTGTAATTCTATGGAAAACTATTAATATGTATTCGTTCACTTCTGCTATCCTGTTGGAACGTTTCACCGCGGAATGGAATTAGGACATCATAAAATAGCACAGTTATGGTAGCTTTTAATGGAAAACTTTTAGATATGAGTGAATTCTTTCATATAATCGTAGCACAAAATAATTTATTTTGGACGTATGGCAACCCCTTTTTAAGAGATTTTTCTAGGGGTATACACTCACCCCCCCCCCCCCGATTTACGCGATAGATACGATCTTCAGAAGCCCGCGCAAATAGAAACCGCGCTACGAATGTTTTGCAATTTTCTTGTTAGGTTGCATGCTATGCACATGCGCCAATAGCAACACAGTACGTTGTTGCCACTTATGTATTCCTGATCAACCTCATCAAAAAGTTGTGGGTGAAGCGTTGGTCAGAAGAAGAGTACATTGCTCCGATTTCTAGGTCCCGGATCACTTCATCAGAAAATCGTGGATGAAAATGCAACCACTATAGAAATTTGAACGTCCAATGTTGTAGGAGAGCTAACACAGAGCTTATAGCATACCAGCAATAAGAATCTTTATTCATTTGGACAGAGTGTGCAGTACGCTATGCACATGCGCTAATAGCAACACATTATACTGTTGCGATTTCTGCGATCCTGTTTGCTAGTTTGTGAAGCTCGCGGGTGAAACAGCGACCACTAGAGAATTGTGCATTACCAATATTGTGGGAGAGCTGAAGCACAGTTTGAAGCATTTCACCCGCGCCTGGACTTGCCTATGAAGATATCTTCGATTTGAAAGTACAATGATATATGTGTTAATGTACACTATGCGCATGCGTCGAATGCAACACAATTTGTTTCAGCAACTTCTGTGATCCGAGTTATTCACTCCTGAATGTTGCGGGTGAACTGGGATCCACAAAATAATTTAATAATGTTCAAATAAAAAAATAAATATGGAAAGATAAATGGGCTTGAATATGGTCTTTTTTGGTGTTAAATCCTTTATCGAAGAAAGCTGTTTTTTTAGAAAAATTTACTTGGGATAAAGAAATTTTATATAGTATTTTTCCATTGCTTTCCATACATGGTTTAACTAGAATAAGATTTCTTAAGGATAAGATTAATGTATTTTTATTATTGTATACGCAGATATGGCTTTGATTTTGTAACGTAGAGAGAAAAGTACTAGGAAAGTGCCAGGGTTCTAGCAAAAATAAAATTTGGGGTTGCTGGTTATATAAAATAGGTTAAAATAGGCCGTCAGTTAAAAAAAATGTTAGGGTAGTTTAAAAGGTAAATTTTACATTAAAGTGTCGAAACGCGGACAAATACGCCACTATGAAATATAGTACGCGTGCTGGGACAAGTACGCTAATTTTGGAAAACCATCGTAGATTCCTATGACTGCTATGCAATTACCGAAAATGGATGTCATCCTTCAAGCTCCGGAAAACATTAAGAAAGTTCAGATTTAAATTTTTGCCAAGTTGGAAGCCAAGTTTTGGGATCCAACCGATTATCCTATTCGCGGGAAGACTTGGTCTTCATTGCCGACTAATTTGATCCCGTAGCTGTAGTCTATATATTATTTTTTTATAAATATGAATTCCTGAATCCAGTATATTATTTTTAATTCATATTTTTATATTCATCCATCGTAGTTTTAGTTTGTGCCAAATGTACGCCATCAAATATCATAACGTTCGTTGCTGTACACATAGTTTTATGAAACATAGAATCAGGATGACAGAATTGTGGACATGGTAGTTTTGTGTGCAAATTAGGGTTAATACGTCGAGCATGAAGCTGCGAGGGTTAAGTGCACATACGCGACAAACTATCCCATGTGTTTCGCAAAATGCAACTGTATTTGAATTTCAATTTAATTTTACTCAAGCTGACGTATCTGACACCAGTGAATTTAGTTAAAACTGTGATTATGCTCAATTTAAGTCAATTATTTTTAGAATGCCTAAATAATTAAAATCGATTATTTTTAGAATATCTTGGAGTTTTTGAGACCCATTAAATATATCTGGTGGAATGCATTATTTTACGAATCTTTAGTTGAGTAATTCGGAGATGAATACTTAACGACTTACACGATTTACGAGTCCAGAAAAGCTTCTCCTTCCTGTGCAAAATGGTCCAAAAATTCTAGGATGTAACCCTCACATAAGTTTATTAAATTAAAAACGACTTTACATGAAAACTTAATTGGATGTTATTAATTAATAATATCTTACATATAGCTATACGATACATGGAGGATGTTTCCTACAACAATGCACATGCGCCGAATGCTGCTTCATAGTACATCGTTGCAACTTCTGCAATCCGAATTGCTTGTTTCAGAATGTTATGTGCAAGATGACGTAGCTTCTGAAAGTTTCCTGAAACCAATGAGAAATTAGATATTTTCATGTATTTCTACGTCAATTTCTTACTCTGAAATTACATACATCCTTTTTTAATCCAAATAAAAGGAAATATTTATTTTTATAAAATTCATAATTATTTTGTATAAAAAATTTTAGTTATGAATTTTTATTTGTAAAGAATTGTAATTATATAGGAAAATGTTAATGTGTATTCCTTTAAAGTCTGCTATCCTGTTGGAATGCTTCAGCGCGGTATGGGATCAGGACATCATATAATAGCGATGTTATGGAAGCTTTCAATGGGCTACTTGCAGTTATGAGGTTAATTTTAATAATAATCATAAAATAAATTAATTGAAAGGAATTTTTAGGGGTAGATTATTTTTATGGATAAATTAATTTAAAGTTTTAATATTTATTTATATATAGTTGCTTTAAAATGTTCAGGATACAATGAAAAAATAAAATTAATTCTCCTCTAAATAACAAATAAGTATCCAAAATATTCAGTTGCTATTACATAAATACGCTATGCATATTTGACGCATAGCATCAAACAGTTTTTACAACAAATTTACAAACGAAGTAGGAAAAACACGGAATACATATTGATATTTTGCGACCACGTGTTTTCTGACATTTCAGTTCAAGGATCACAGAAATGAGAGATGACATGCACGTGCGAAAATGTTGAACTGATCGCATACAAATGCATTCGAATGCACACACATAAAGATTTGACGCGTACATGCACTTAACCTTTCCTTTCAACCCCCAATGAAATTAACCCATGTTCGATTGAAATAAATTAAGCCCCAAACCTTCATTATCATAAACATTTACAAAATAGGCTTACTGTAACTGTATTAATATACTGGAATATTTATGGAAGTATATCAACAATATTACAATTTAATTATAAAACATGTTTGAAAGGGATGACTGGGAATGCTTGGTGCATCTGCGCTTTACAGACATCTTTGCTCCGTATATGTTTGAACTCAGCGTATTGGGATTGCAGAAATTGTAGAGGTTGACAAAATAGTATCCCAAATTTATAAAAGCATTATAATTCTACAATTTATATTCGTTAATTAGAATAATATTTCATCTACATCAGCGGTTCTTAAACAGGGGTCCGCGAAGCCCTTACAGGGGGTCCGCGAAGAAAATTTAAAAAATGGTTGTGGAACTGGGAAGGATGAATGAAGAATGTCGATTTTTTTTTACTTTCAAGCTCTTCCTATCTTTGTTTAAGTAACAAAAGATACGACAAACGTATTCGTTCCGCCATAAAAATATATATACTTTCTTAGAAAGTCGACAGTCCTTAATAGTTAATCCGACGAAATTATACCTACATTTTATGACGGTTGAAAGATTGTCGGCGGTGTTTTTTGTAATTTTAAGCTAAAACAGATGTGTGTTAATAATTTATTTTGAACGATAGAAATATTTGGCAGTTCATTGCATATTTGGGCGTGACGTTGTGCACTACAAAAATTGCATTAGTGACTTAGTGCTGTTCTAATATCAAAATTTCTTGATTTTTTAATAAATGTAAGTATGCACATTTGCAAATTTCTTTAACTTTTTAACATTAATCTGTCATTTATATAAACCTTGGCCTCGTATAACGGTTATATGATTCCACAAAAACGTCGTGTAATACAAATCCGTATTATATGAGGTATACGCCCGAACGCAACTAAATTGACATTACATCATCGTGATTAGTCATCATATTTGGTATGATTAATCATGTAACGACCTATGCATGTACCAAATAAAGTATGGTATTTTTTTTAAAAAATCGTGTTATATAGTGCGTGTTGTACAAAAATATGTCATAATTCATTAACCATGTTGTATAATGTCAGTGTTATACCAGGTCAAGATGAATAATTAAAATCAATAATAAGATAACATTTGTAACTCTTAATATTATTATATTTGTATGCAATATTTACTATAAGACTTTATATGTAATACTCGAGAAATCTCGAAATATTTGAGAAATGTTGAGAATTTTCATTTCTTAATAAATTAAAATCATCGAGAAATCAGAATCCCTAATCGTGTTCAATCCTTCCGGCTAAATTCGCTACACCCTTCTTTCACAGCTTGATTTTGACAACTTAACATAAAACACCATTAAATCCTTTTAAAAAGTATTTTACCCACCTCTGATAGTATTATAAATTTTACGATAATAATTTGTTATTTTTTAATTATTGTAGTTCTACGTTAATTATTTGACCCATAAAATGGATTGGCTAAAAACTGGATCTACACTGAAACGAAATATAGATGAAAGTGACTCAAATGACTGAAAAATCAACCTCCCAATCCATCAAGAAACGTAAAATTAGAAAATATTGTGATGTATCGTATCTATTATATTTCATATCGTATCTATTATATTTCATATCGATATTCCCATTATTCGTCAAGGTGTAGTAAATACATCACCGGTAGAGAAAGGTTACTATAACAATTTGAAAAACATACATGTACGCTATATATGTATACATAGATTAGACAGTCACTGCTCCTATGCATCGCCTAAGTTCGCCAATTAGTAATTAAGCCACTGTTTCCAAGCATCCAAATTTCGTCGGGAATGTCTCGATTTAGTAGCCTTCGTCGTGTTGGTGAGGTGTATGATTTCTATTAAATAAAAATTTCAATCCCGAGATTTTCGGGATTACGTTTTCTAATCCCGGGATTCTTAAGTACCTAAAGCTGTCCGGGATCCCGGGATTGGATTCCCTAGTGATGATGTATATACGAATTTAATGGGATTTTACGAAATAGCTGAAGGAAATCGAGGAATTGCTCGAGGAATTTTAGGAATCCAGGCACATTCGATTTTAAAATTTCCATTTCTTAATATTTCCATTATTACTTTATATAAATATATTTACAGCCGACGATGAAAAATAAAATCCCGCAGATCGAATTCTTTAGCTCGACTTGATTCGTGCTTATCTGCTAATTTGAGTTTTAAGTTTGAAGAAAGAAAAAAACACCTTAAATAAATTTCATATAAGAATCATATTAGAAGTCGATTCCCATTTTTCAAGAGGGGGTCCGCGAAGAAAATTTTGTTCAAGAGGGGGTCCGCGGACTACATAAGTTTAAGAAGCGCTGATCTACATCATTGCAATGGTATACACTTGTGCAAATGACAATAAGTGTTGCTATGACTTTTATGATCTTAATTGCTCATTTTGTAAAAACTGGGATCATTCGGAGTTTCTAAATTATTAAGAGTAATTTTTATCACCTTTTAAGAAATGTGCAATTCGAAAGTAAGCGAAAATATCAGTACGCATAATATATATCGTCGTTATGAGAACTTATTCTTCTGGACGTCGTCCTATTTAAATTTATAAATTTTCGAAGATTCTAAAAAGTTCACAGTTGCATTTTTCGGTATTATTATTCAACCATGAACGAATTTAATGCTATTCAAGGATTATTTTGACTCAATATTATGCAGCCATTATACTTTTCTTTAGTCTTATAAGATAGAGTGAGTTGGTGCAAATCATAATATATTTCAATCGAAAATATTGTAGGTTAATATCTATGGTGAGTAATGGCAAAGGTTAAGTGCATGTACGCGCAATTCCATTATATGTGTGCACGCAAATGCAATTGTGTGCGATCAACTAGATTTTACGATGCGTGCATATCATCTATCCTTTCTGCGATCCTTGTATTCTACTGCCAGAAAACACGTGGATATTTTATTAGCTCGCGTACCACGTGTATTGCACACCAACTGCATGGCTCATATATAAAAATTCACTCAATAAGTTCGTAGGGAGGTTTTGTCCTCCGTATTTTGGGATGTGCACAGTATTTTATTAATCAAATAGCAAGTACCCGGCAAGTGGTTCAATGCCACATATAAAGAAATAAAGTGTTTTTGTCGTAAGTCTCCTGATTTTCGTTTTTCACTTTGTTATTTTTGTTGGACAGGAGACTTCCTTTATTTTTTCCTGGCATATTCCTGTGCTAATAATGTGTTTTTGGATACTTTTCTGTGTGAGAAGGGCGTGAGTAGCCTATATATATAGCTGTCCATATGAGAAGCATGCACGCATACCCTGTGTGTCCCTGTACTTTATTGATGCTCGCACCGGAAACTGCACACATTTCAATTCGATTGGCATATCAATCAGAATTAAATGGAACACAACAAATTCTCATTGACATTTTCCATTTCAAACTATAGCTTCGGTGATTTTGACTTAATATTATTGTGCTTATAAATATACGATACACGCAGTGTGTAGTACTTATAAGATATATGTGTGTGCACGCTATGCACACGCGCGAATAGCAACAGAGTACAATGTTACGACTTCTGCGATCCGAATCACTTGCTTGTGGCTTAAACAGCGACCGCTAGAAATTTGTGCATTTCTAATGATGTGGAAGAGAGTTGAACCATAGTTTGAAGTATTCTACCTATATGAAGACGTGTCCAGGAAATTCTAGCATTATAAGGGAGTTTGCACGCAGTTTGATACATAAAACCCACGCGAGAACTTGTCTATTTAAGTCCTATATATTTTAAAGTAATATTTATATGCATAAAGCTAAACGATAGGTATTTTGTGCACAATTTACAGCAGTATAATACATTGCTGTCCTTTATGTGTTCCTGATCAATTACATCAGAAAGTTGTGGGTGAAGCAGTGGTCAGAAGAAAAATTTGCAATACTAATGTTATGGGAGAGCTGAAACACAGTTTGAAACGTACTACCCAGGTGAATACTCCTTTATTTAGATAACGTAACAACTATTATAAAATACTATTATATTGCTTATAGTTGTGAAATATACGCAGTGTGTTTTGGCACGCTATGCACATGCGCGAATAGCAACAGAGTACATTGCTCGGATTTCTGCGTTCCGGATCAATTTCATCAGAAAATTGTGGGTGAAACTGCGGCCACTAGAAAAATTTGAATGTCCATTATTATAGGAGAGCTGCCATAGAATTTAAAGCATATCAGTAACAAGCGACGTTGTTAATTTATTAGTATATATTTCGTTTTGCTTGTAGATTTACGACAAATACCCTGTGCTTATGAGTGCTATGCACATGCGCCAGCAGCAACATAATATACTGTTGCGATTTCTGCGATCTTAATTGCTAGCTTGAAAATCTTGTGGGTAAAACAGCGACCACTTGAATATCGCGAATTTTCAGTGTTGTGGGAAAGAGTTGAAATACAGTTTGAGTTATTCCATCCCTACGGGGACGTGTCTGTGTATGCTATGCACATGCGCCAACTGTAACACAGTATGATCCTGCGACTTCTGTGTTCCGGATAAATTTCATCAGAAAGTTATGGGTGAAGCAGTGACCGCGAGAGGTATATTTATTATATAAGCGATTCTCAAATATGAATGGTCCTGTATACCTAAAAAATTGTCTAATTTCTAGCAATATTTAATAATAGTGTGTGTTTCTCCAATTTCTGTTATCCTGTTAGTAGGCTTCAGCGCGGCGTGGTATTAGGATATCATACAATGAGACAGGTAATAAAGCTCCAATTATTATACTTGTGATTGGCCGGTTAGCAACCGTTGTTATTGGTCACGATTTTGTGCGCTCCGCTCATCTGCTCTGTTTTTTTGAGTAAATAGTGCTTTTCGCGTAAATATCTATATCAGAATGTGTCGGTGACCATTTTTTGTGCCACCCTGTGAAGGCGCCTCAAACTGATCATTAATAGCCTTTTCGGCAAAATTATCGATGTACATTTGCATCGGTATCCAAGTTGGCTTTTGTTTTAATTTGAATTTAGAAATCAAATGTAGGTAATAGCTATACTTGTGCATGCTCCCCGCATCGATTCGTTGACGTGGTGTTCGCATATCTTATAATAGCCTTTTCGCAAAATTGGCCATTGCATCGTCCAGTCTGTTTTATTCATTTGAATTTGAAATCGGTATCAGTGGATCTGTTTCGGAACCCTTTTTTGTATTACTTTTATTTATTATAATTGATCCATACGCTCTGACGAAACGCCGACTACACTTATTTATAAAATTCGCGAGTGACACCGAAAAACATTGTTTTGTACATATTACATCTGCACAAAAAATGGAACATCTCATCCGCATCACTTGAGATGAGCTGCAGCAGGGACGATGGCGCAAGTAAGACATAGAGGTCCAAGCCTTCAAGGTGGGTGAATTAACAAATATTCGCAGAACACATCTACTTTCTGTTGTCGCATAGACATAGGGAATGCTGGGACCAGGGGACAAACTTGCACAACTGGGCTCGCGGTCCGATCGCCAAAGTGCTGTTTCGACAGCTCCTATAACGCAGTCTTAACTGTGGAACCATTTGATTTTGTTGATATGGACCTGACTAGTTGATATTACTTGATACTTGACTTTAACCTATTTATTTGTTCCAGCTCTGTCTATTTTTTCCAGTTTGCTCCCAGTCTGACCAATTAAATATTGTTGATTGTGCCCGGTCGACACTAAACGCCGAAGTTTGAATAAAAAATTGACATAAAGTAAATTGAAATCGTAATTCCATTACCAAATAAATACTATAAGAGTTGACATAATATTGATATTTCTCGCCCGACCTCCACGTGTTTTTTGACATTTGACTTCAAGGATCGCATAAACGAGAGATGGAATACAATTGTTATTTGAGATAATTGCACACAAATGCATTTGAATGCATACATGCAATGATTTGGCGCGTACATGCACTCAACCTTTATTCTCAACCGTCAATAATATTAACCCTTATTTAATTGAAATATAGCGAACATCTATTCTATCACACGTACAAGAAAATTCTATAATATATAGGGGGATTAAATATTTTGGTATTGGAATGCTGTATACGTTTTTTATATGAGATTTTTCTAAGGAAGCCATTTTTCACGCGGGGTTTTCAATTGTTTGGGTAGGAAAAGATCTATGAGGCATAAGCGAATTTATTTTCTATTTTTTAATGATATTTTCTCTATCGCTGCAAATTCTTTCAATTTCATTAATCACCTCAGTATTTAATTTTTCAGATTCGTCAAATCTCAACTTGAAATATTAGATCAATATAAAGATATGCCATTTATATTTTTGCAATGGTGTGCACATACGTTTTATGATGCATTTATATTTGCTATGCACATGCGCCAAATACAGCAGAGTATGCTGTTGAGATTTCTGTGACTCGGATCACTTTTATCAGAAATTCTTTGATGTGCGCCAATACTAGAGAAATGTACAAGGAAGAAAAAAATAACAGTTCAATTTGAAGCATACTGATTGAAGTATTGCTATCTGAATCTGTCCAATATTAAATGTACGGTTACAATAATAGGAAAGTTGACAATCTCAATACCAAGAAATTTATATATTTGCCTTGTCTAGACTTATTTACAAGTATTCTTATAATAAAATCCTAGAAAATGCTGCTGCATAGACAAATTTACGAAATGATCTATAAGGATCACAGAAGTGTCGACAGCATGGATTTTAGTGCAAATTTGGGTTAAAATGTCGGACATGAAGCTGTGCGGGTTAAATGCATATACGCGCGAAACCGTCTCGTGTGTTTGACAAAATGCAGATGTATTTGGAGGTCAATCGAAAACTATATCTCAATCTTATTTTCTTCTTTTAAGGGCGTAATGAAATTAGAATATCATATCAAAGCTTATGAAAAATATAAATGTATTACATTAAACAATTTCTATGTCAAGTACGATGGAAGCCCACTGATAGTAGTCATAAGGTAAAGCGAGAAAAGCAATGCATTTTTATTTACGGGAAAACATTGAGAGAGATTGGGAACATTGATTGATATTGAAAACATTGATGACCCATCTGCGAGACTTTAAGGACGAACCATTTTCTTTAGAACGGTACGCAACAAAAATACGATTTTTTTCAATCAAAACATTTAGTTGAATATCCAAGCTCGAAGAATATATCCGATTCACTAAGTCAAATTTGATTGTAACACCATTCCATGTGAGTAAAGTCAAGTAAATTTAAATTGAATTTTTAAGTCAAATCTTTTTTCAACAGACTGCATCGTTTTCAGTGTAAAAATATATAATTTAAATGCAATATATCTCGAATTATAAATGCAATATATAGGTGCAAATAATAGTATCCTTCAATCGAACATGGGTTAATATCAATGGTGGCTGATAGCAAAGGTTAAGTGCATGTACGTGCAATTTCTTAACATGTGTGCATGAAAATGCAATTGTGTGTGATCAGCTCTAGATGTTGTTATGCGTAATAATCATCTATCGTTTCTGTGACCCTTGTATTTTACTGTCAGAAAACACGTGGATATTGCTAGAGAAATATTATATTGGCTCGCGTACCACGTGGATTGCACACCAACTGCATAGCTAAACTATATATATTTATTTATTTCACCGAGAAAAATTGCTCATATTGGAATTGACAATTACTTAATAATATGTTTGTGCTTGTAGATGTAGGATACACGTAGCATGTTTGTGGACGCTTTGCGCATGTGCGAGCATCATCAGAGATTGTTCCCTACGACTTCTGTGCTCCGGATCAATCTCATCAGAAGCTTGTGGATGAAGCAGCTGGCACTAGAGGAATTTGCAAAAAAAATATATTGTGGGTATGTCAATGTAAATTTGCTTATAGCTGTAGATTTGAGATCCAATCGACACGATATGTGCATGTACGACGAAGCGTTAATTGCTAGCGGCCAGCCAGTCAATGTCCATTGGGCATGTCATTTAGTATACATAATCCCTCTAGCCATATTTAATCGACGATTGAGTAGCAGTAGACCCATCTAGATAGAATACTTTGTCTATGCAGGTATGGATAAATAGGAAAAAGCCTAGGCAATCGGAGGAAGGAAGCTCAATGCGATGTCAGTGACCGGAGCTCTCGTATTGGGCTGTGTAAGCTGTGTGGATGCTATGCACTTGCGCCTAAATCAACAAAGTAGTCTTGCGACTTCTGTGGCCCGAATCGCTTGTCTCAGAAATTGTGGGTGAAACAACGACCAATATGGAAATATTTAGAAGCATTGAAGTCCACATGCCGCTATCATGCTGGAGGCGTTTCAATAAAAGTGGCTGCCTCGCATTTTAATATGAAGAGATACTTCAAGGAGCGAATCTAAAGACAATCGCCCCTCTCGCTGAAATAAAAAAGACGGTCATTCAACTCCTTAGTAGCGTAGAGCTTCGCTCTTTAAGACAGTTTCCGCAAAATGACGGTTCCCTTGTCTCGATAAAAGGGGTGCAGTTCTTTATTTTCAGATGCTATTCATATTTCAAAGATGTCAAGAAGGAGGTGATACAAATTTTGCGCATTGCCCAGGACACTAAAGTAATATAATAATGTTTTGCTATAGCTGGTACAAGGAATGCAGCGCGTTGTGCACGCTATGCACATGGCGCCAACTTCGAAAGGTATGTAGTTGCGGCTTCTGCTTCGGATGAGGTCACGAGAAGTGTGTGAAGCAGTATCACTAGGAAATTAAGGCTCGATGTGGGAGTGTGAAGCACGGTTATATGTCACACACGGATGTCTTTAGATTATATCCATTTTTTTGCTTTAGGTACGATACGTAGCGCATGTGCCGTGCATGCACTGCCAACTGCGAACAGCGTGCAGTTGCACGCTCGATGGGCTCTGAAAAGTTGTGGTAAGGTTCCACTATGGAAATTGCAGGTCAACGACTGGGGTGCTAGAGCATGTTTGAAAGTCACCCACGCGAACTTTTAGTATTCACTATTTTAATGTATTAGAATATTTGCTATACTGACGATATATGCAGCGCGTTTGAGCAATGCACATGCGCGTACTGCGAGCTTTGTAGTGATTCGTTATGAGGCCATAGAAATTGGTGGGTTGAAGCATTATCCAATGTACCCGGAACATTGTCAAAGTGCGACAGAAACATTCTCAAAGCAATCACGCCAACGACGATGGCTTTTGGAAAGACAACACTATTTTAAAAGCAATACTATACTTATTATGTTTATCTGTACAATAATGCAGCGCGTTTGTGTATGCACATTCGCAACAGACGAGCGTATGGGTGATTTATTTCGTTCCGGATGAGGCTACCATGAAAAAAGTTTGGGTAGGCATCAAGTAGGGAATATTTTTTCAACTTAGCAATCATGATTTTTCATAATAATATTACAATAATCTTTTAATCAGATTAAAAATTTATGTATATAATTTCAGGTTGAGAACTCACCCTATTGAGAAATTAGAAACATACAATTTATCATTGTTTACAGGAAACTTTCAGAAGTCACTTCATCTTGCACATAGCTTTCTGAAATTAGTTATTCGGATTGTAGTAACGTACTCTGAAGCCTTGTTGTACGAAGCATCTTCCATCTTCATACAGCTTTATACAATATGATTTAAATTATGTAGTATCAACAGTGTTTAGGATTTCCAATAGACTCGTCTTCGATTTAATAAACTTATGCGGCGGTTATATATTCATATACAATTTTCAAAAATAATGAGTAGCATATTGCACCCACGGACTTATTTGAGCAAAGATATTAATTGTATAGATTAATAATAGCCACACAAGGAAAGCAAGCATACATATGTGCCATCATCAAAATTTATATTATTTATAAGATTTTTTTAAATTTTGTATAAGATAAACTAAATTTCAAATACAACTGTTTTCAGGAAAATACATAGGATAGTTTGTCACGTATATGCATTTAACCCGTACAGCATCAGGTGCGACTTATTAACCCTATCTATGCACACAAAACTATCATGTACAAAAAGGTCACAAAATTCTAAGAAGCTGTGTCTTTATATACACAATTGTTTTTCTGATTTAAATTGGAAAGCAGTCAAAATGACTTCCTTCGGCAATCTAGTGTTAAAACACGATAAATTCAATTAAGAATTTTATTTACCATTATGGATACGGCAGACGATCACGACGCAGAGGCTTGAGGATGGTAACGTAGCGTGAAATTGGCAGCAAATTCGCATGATTATCGGGGGCAAGTTCGCCGCCAATAATCAACACGACTTGTCCCCAAAGCGTCCAGAACAGAATAGCAAGAATTCGCTCGGCCTACAACCCTTAGGAACGGTTACAGGTCCGAACGTCATTAAAAACGACCTGCTTTGACGACCAAAAATCGATATTAAACGACGAAACAATTTAATTAATTATAAAATTAAATAGAAATAATCTCAAATTATTCCCACGCTACAATATTTAAGAAAATTCAAGTTTTTTGTTCAAATTCTCTAATTTCTAGCGATATTTACAAATGGTGTGTGTTTCTCCAATTTCTGTTATCCTGTTAGTAGGCTTCAGCGCGGCGTGGTATTAGGATATCATACAATGAGACAGGTAATAAAGCTCCAATTATTATACTTGTGATTGGCCGGTTAGCAACCGTTGTTATTGGTCACGATTTTGTGCGCTCCGCTCATCTGCTCTGTTTTTTTGAGTAAATAGTGCTTTTCGCGTTAATATCTATATCGGAATGTGTCGGCGACCATTTTTTGTGCCACCCTGTGAAAGTGCGGCGCCTCAAACTGATCATTAATAGCCTTTTCGGCAAAATTATCGATGTACATTTGCATCGTATCAAGTTGGCTTTTGTTTTTATTTATTTGAATTTTGAGAAAATCGAAAATCGTAGGAATAGCCAGTCTGTTCATCCTGGAACCCTTAGAGTCGGTTGTAAAATTAATTTACTTTTATATTATTATAATTGATCCATACGCTCTGACGAAACGCCGACTACACTTATTTATAAAATTCGTGAGTGACACCGAAAAACATTGTTTTGTACATATTACATCTGCACAAAAAATGGAACATCTCATCCGCATCACTTGAGATGAGCTGCAGCAGGGACGATGGCGCAAGTAAGACATAGAGGTCCAAGCCTTCAAGGTGGGTGAATTAACAAATATTCGCACAACACATCTTCTTTCTGTTGTCGCATAGACATGGGGAATGCTGGGACCAGGGGACAAACTTGCACAACTGGGCTCGCGGTCCGATCGCCAAAGTGCTGTTTCGACTGCTCCTATAACGCAGTCTTAACTGTGGAACCATTTGATTTTGTTGACATGGACCTGACTAGTTGATATTACTTGATACTTGACTTTAACCTATTTATTTTTTCCAGCTCTGTCTATTTTTTCCAGTTTGCTCCCAGTCTGACCAATTAAATATTGTTTGATTGTGCCCGGTCAACACTAAACGCCGATGTTTGAATACTTTGATGCGACATAATAACCCTTTGCTAATACAATTTGACTAATACTTCTTTGCGGCCTAACCACATCTGATTACTCCTAACTACTATGCTTATACGATTTTATGTATTTTAACTATTGGTCACTTGACTTATACATATTTTTTTACAGAGTAAATACTTAAATACTCTTTTAACAGCAAGCTAATGCTTAGTTTATCTATTCATTGCTACTTTTACAAATTATGACTTGCTTATCACTCGCTATCTCTTACATAGTCGACCCTACCCAAAAATATGGAGCATGATGAACCGTATCGGTTCAGAACCACGATTTTTTAGAAACAGAACAAGGACAAGAAGAACATCAAAGAGACAGCCCCGAAAGGATGCATATGAGAAACTTCACTTTGCAACGTAAACAAAATTGTCTTCCGTTGACTTCTATATCGTTTTGTAATCGCCGAACTGAGGGGGGCAACCTGAAATGATGGCGAAACTACTCAGTCTCGAATTCGCTCGGGTAAATTGTACTGTGACGGGGAGACACCCTCAGTTGGGGTTGAGATGCACTCAAGCGTCACGCCTGTCTTCACCCTACCCTGGCAACGCCCTAGCGAGGAAAGGGGGGACTGGACTCCTTGTACTCCAGAAAGCCCTTTTCAGTAGAGTCAAAAAGGTCGTCTAGAGTAGTTTTCCACCATATCCTAAGAAAACTACTCAGTCTTTACAAATCTTCCACATTCCCTATCGAGACGATTGCGAAAGCGTTCGTCAATACGTTCACTCGGGGTACCCGTTGGGTGAACGTTCGAAACAAAACTCGGTGGTAATGCTACCTTCAATATCGAGCGAATGAGGAGGTGAATGTGTGATACAGACGAAATGGATGTAACCCCTTCCTGTGAATGGATATTGAAGAGGCCCATAGTTCTGTAGTAGACTGTTAGTGGCTGCACTATGATGATGATTATACTTGTAGATATCACATGACTTGGTTTTATGACTTAAATATCCATATTACTAAAAAAATTGACATAAAGTAATTTGAAATCGTAATTCCATTACCAAATTAGATAATGTGAATAAAGAATTTTCCAAAAAAATATATTTAAATAAGTAATTACTGCTTAATACACAGATATTGCAGTATCTTGTCATAAAATAAATATTTTGCCATATTATTTATCTAGAAATTCGCATAAATATCGTATATAACGGCCATAAATACGTTTTTCAAATGAAACAGTGAACAGTTGATATGAAATGTGATATGCTTAACATGTTCAGTGTGAGCTGACACAATATTAGTATTTCTCGCCCGACCTCCACGTGTTTTTTGACATTTGACTACAAGGATCGCATAAACGAGAGATGGTATACAATTGTGATTTGAGATAATTGCACACAAATGCATTTGAATGCATACATGCAATGGTTTGGCGCGTACATGCACTCAACCTTTATTCTCAACCGCCAATGATATTAACCCTTATTTAATTGAAATATAGCGAGCGTCTATTCTATCACGTGTACAAGAAAATTCTATTATATATAGGGGGATTAAATATTTTCGTATTGGAATGCTGTATACGTTTTTTATATGAGATTTTTCTAAGGAAGCCATTTTTCACGCGGGGTTTTCAATTGTTTGGGTAGGAAAAGATCTATGAGGCATAAGCGAATTTATTTTCTATTTTTTAATGATATTTTCTCTATCGCTGCAAATTCTTTCAATTTCATTAATCACCTCAGTATTTAATTTTTCAGATTCGTCAAATCTCAACTTGAAATATTAGATCAATATAAAGATATGCCATTTATATTTTTGCAATGGTGTGCACATACGTTTTATGATGCATTTATATTTGCTATGCACATGCGCCAAATACAGCAGAGTATGCTGTTGAGATTTCTGTGACTCGGATCACTTTTATCAGAAATTCTTTGATGTGCGCCAATACTAGAGAAATGTACAAGGAAGAAAAAAATAACAGTTCAATTTGAAGCATACTGATTGAAGTATTGCTGTCTGAATCTGTCCAATATTAAATGTACGGTTACAATAATAGGAAAGTTGACAATCTCAATACCAAGAAATTTATATATTTGCCTTGTCTAGACTTATTTACAAGTATTCTTATAATAAAATCCTAGAAAATGATGCTGCATAGACAAATTTACGAAATGATCTATAAGGATCACAGAAGTGTCGACAGCATGGATTTTAGTGCAAATTTGGGTTAAAATGTCGGACATGAAGCTGTGCGGGTTAAATGCATATACGCGCGAAACCGTCTCGTGTGTTTGACAAAATGCAGATGTATTTGGAGTTCAATCGAAAATTATATCTCAATCTTATTTTCTTCTTTTAAGGGCGTAATGAAATTAGAATATCATATCAAAGCTTATGAAACATGTAAATGTATTACATTAAACAATTTCTATGTAAAGTACGATGGAAGCCCACTGATAGTAGTCATAAGGTAAAGCGAGAAAAGCAATGCATTTTTATTTACGGGAAAACATTGAGAGAGATTGTGAACATTGATTGATATTGAAAACATTGATGACCCATCTGCGAGACATTAATGACGGACCATTTTCTTTAGAACGGTACGCAACAAAAATACGATTTTTTTCAATCAAAACATTTAGTTGAATATCCAAGCTCGAAGAATATATCCGATTCATTAAGTCAAATTTGATTGTAACACCATTCCATGTGAGTAAAGTCAAGTAAATTTAAATTGAATTTTTAAGTCAAATCTTTTTTCAACAGACTGCATCGTTTTCAATGTAAAAATATATTATTTTAATGCAATATATCTCGAATTATATAAGAGAGACTGATAGTATTGGTGCAAATCATAGTATCCTTCAATCGAACATGGGTTAATATCAATGGCGGCTGATAGCAAAGGTTAAGTGCATGTACGCGCAATCTCTTAACATGTGTGCATGCAAATGCAATTGTGTGTGGTCAGCTCTAGATGTTGTTATGCGTAATAATCATCTATCGTTTCTGTGACCCTTGTATTTTACTGTCAGAAAACACGTGGATATTGCTAGAGAAATATTATATTGGCTCGCGTACCACGTGGATTGCACACCAACTGCATAGCTAAACTATATATATTTACTTATTTGACCGAGAAAAATTGCTCATATTGGAATTGACAATTACTTAATAATATGTTTGTGCTTGTAGATGTACGATACACGTAGCATGTTTGTGGACGCTTTGCGCATGTGCTAGCATCAACAGAGATTGTTCCCTACGACTTCTGTGCTCCGGATCAATCTCATCAGAAGCTTGTGGATGAAGCAGCTGGCACTAGAGGAATTTGCAAAAAAAAAAATATTGTGGGTATGTCAATGTAAATTTGCTTATAGCTGTAGATTTGAGATCCAATCGATTGAGACACGATTGAGTGGCAGCAGACCCATCTAGATAGAAGACTTAGAAAGAAGATGTCTATGCAGGTATGGATAAATAGGAAAAAGCCTAGGCAATTGGAGGAAGGAGGCTCAATGCGATGTCAGTGATCGGAGCTCTCGTATTGGGCTGTGTAAGTTGTGTGGATGCTATGCACTTGCGCCTAAATCAACAAAGTACTCTTGCGACTTCTGTGGCCCGAATTGCTTGTCTCAGAAATTGTGGGTGACACAGTGACCACTAGAGAAATATACAATTCCAATGTTGTGGGAGAGCAGAACCGAAGAAAGTTTCCCTGCCGCACCCTGTACTATATTATATCAATCTGATAATAACACTTCATACCGATTTGGATAACCAAAAATGAATTTATTTGGAAAGAGCAATAACGTTATTAATTTAATATTTTATTAAAATGTAATGCACTCTAAGCACAATTTATCGTAGCGAATTCTAAAGTACAAAGTGTATGAGAAAATTATAATAAATTTCGATTAAACATGGGTTAATTATAATGGCGGCTGGATAGTAAAGGTTAAGTGCATGTACGCGTCATCTCGCTACATGTATTCATGTAAATGCATTTGTGTGTGGTAAATTGATATTATTGTGCGTGAATGTCATTTATAATTTCTGTGATCCTAGTATTTAGCTGCCAGAAAACATATGGTATTGGCCAAAAAAATAAAATATTTGGTCAAATGCCACGTGTATAGCAAGCACATAACTTGCATAACTAGAGTATGCATGTTGCATTTTACAAAGTATAACCTACATTTTATAAAGTGAATTTTTTCATCTATTACTTTTCAAATTTCTTATAGTAATATTATTTTGCTTATTGGTACATGTTATACGTCGTATGCTTGTGTAAGTTATGCATATGCACCAATATCAATCAAGTATAATATGTTGTATGGACTTTTGTGATCTTAGACAGAAATTGTGGGGGAAACAACGACCAATATGGAAATATTTAGAAGCATTGAAGTCCACCTACCGCTGTCATGCTGGAGGCGTTTCAATCAAATTGGCTGCCTAGTGCAGCTTGCTGTAAAAGCATTTCAAAACGAAGAGATACTTTAGGGACCAATCTAAAGACAATCGCTACTCTCGCTGAAATAAGAAAGACGGTCATTCAACTCCTTAGTAGCGTAGAACTTCGCTCTAGAAGACAGTCTCCAGACAACTACTTTAAAATAATATAATATTATTTTGCTTATAGCTGTACGATACATGTAGCGCATTGTGCACGCTATGCACATGCGCCGACATAGACAGCGTATGTAGTTGCGACTTCTGTGTTCCGGATGAGCCTCACGAGAAAGTTGTGGGTGAAGCGGTATCCACTAGGGAAATTTGTAAGGGCGACGGCGTGGGAGTGCTGAAACATTGTTCAAAAAGATCACCCACGCGATGGCTTTTTAGGTTAGACACCACCTGTTTTAAAGTAATATTATATTATTTGCTTATAGCTGTACGATACTTTCAGCGCGTTATGCACGCAATGTACATGCGCCAACTTCGACAGCGTATATAGTTGCGGCTTCTGCGTTCCGGATGAAGCTCATGAGAAAGTTGTGGGTGAAGCGGTATCCAATAAGGAAATTTGCAAGGGCGACAATGTGGGAGTGCTGAAGCACTGTTTGAAAATGATCACACACGGAATGGTTTTTTAAGTTAGATACCACCTATTTTAATGTAATATAATATTATTTTGCTTATAGCTGTACGATACGTGTAGCGCGTTTGTACACGCTATGCACATGCGCCGACTTCGACAGCGTATGTAGTTGCGACTTCTGCGTTCCGGATGAAGCTCATGAGAAAGTTGTGGGTGAAGCAGTATCCACTAAGGAAATTTGTAAGGGCGACAATGTGGGAGTGCTGAAGCACTGTTTGAAAATGATCACACACGGAATGGTTTTTTAAGTTAGATACCACCTATTTTAATGTAATATAATATTATTTTGCTTATAGCTGTACGATACGTGTAGCGCGTTTGTACACGCTATGCACATGCGCCAACTTCGACAGCGTATGTAGTTGCGACTTCTGCTTTCCGGATGAGCCTCACGAGAAAGTTGTGGGTGAAGCGGTATCCACTAGGGAAATTTGTAAGGGCGATGGCGTGGGAGTGCTGAAACATTGTTCAAAAAGATCACCCACGCGATGGCTTTTTAGGTTAGACACCACCTATTTTAAAGCAATACTATATTATTTTGTTTATAGCTGTACAATACATGCAGCGCGTTTGTGTACGCAATGCACATGCGCCAACATCGACAGCGTATGTATTTGCGACTTCTGCGTTCCGGATGAGGCTCATGAAAAAGTTGTGGGTGAAGCAGTAGCAGATAGGGAAATTTGCGAGGGCGACGATGTGGGAGTACTGAAACACTGTTTGAAAATGTTCACCCACGCGATGGCTTTTTAAGTTAGACGCCACCTATTTTAAAGTAATATTATATTATTTTGCTTATAGCTGTACGATACGTGTAGCGCGTTTGTACACGCTATGCACATGCGCCGACTTCGACAGCGTATGTAGTTGCGACTTCTGCGTTCCGGATGAAGCTCATGATAAAGTTGTGGGTGAAGCGGTGTTCAATAAGGAAATTTTCAGGGGCAGCGACGTGGGAGTGCTAGAGCACTGTATGTAAAAGGTGACCCACGCGATGGCTTTTTAAGGTAGATCCTTCCTACTTTAAAGTAATTTTATATTATTTTACTAATAGCTGTACGATACTTGCAGCGTTATTGTGCATATGCATTGCTATTTTATGATGCCCTAATCCCACACCGCGCAGAAACATTCCAACAGGATAGCAGACATTGAAAGAACACACAATAATATTTTAACCTTACAATTAATATTCTTAGATTAAAGAATTGATTATTCACTTCATCTTGCACATAGCTTTCTGAAATTAGTTATTCGGATTGTAGTAACGTACTCTGAAACCTTGTTGTACGAAGCATCTTCCATCTTCATACAGCTTTATACAATATGATTTAAATTATGTAGTATCAACAGTGTTTAGGATTTCCAATAGACTCGTCTTCGATTTAATAAACTTATGCGGCGGTTATATATTCATATACAATTTTCAAAAATAATGAGTAGCATATAGCACCCACGGACTTATTTGAGCAAAGATATTAATTGTATAGATCAGCGGTTCTTAAACAGGGGTCCGCGGACCCCTGGGGGTCCGCGAAGCCATTTCCGGGGGTCCGCGAAGATATAAAAAAACCATTTATCTGTAGTTGAACAAGATATTTTCGTGAAATTATTTACAGAAAACATTATAAGAAGCTCTATTTTGGCCAGGAAATGTTTGTTTGTTTGAAAAATTAAGTCACAAGGGTTAGGATGAGGTTCACCAAAAAAATATTGTTTAAAAGGGGGTCCGCGAGAAACAATTTTCTCAAGAGGGGGTCCGCGAAGGAAATTTTGCTCCAAGAGGGGGTCCGCGGACCACATAAGTTTAAGAAGCGCTGGTATAGATTAATAATAACCACACAAGGAAAGCAAGTATACATATGTGCCATTATCAAAATTTATATGATTTATAAGATTTTTTTAAAATTTTGTATAAGATAAAACTGAATTTCAAATACAGGTGCGACTTATTAGCCCTATCTGTGCACACAAAACTATCATGTACAAATTTATGTCAACCTGATCTATATTTCATAAAATTATTTGTACTGTAACGTATGATGGAATATTTAAAGAATTAAACTGCGACTGAATTAAATAATAAATGATTGTCAAATATATGTGTAGGATTCTGGTACATATTTATATATTTTATATCAAAACCATTCGTTTTTTTCCTTTTAAATTCATATTAAAACATTTATGAAAACTGATATATCAATAGTTAAATCAATTTGAGGTTTTGTGTTAATTTCTGCTTCTGAAAAAGCTTGTCGGATTCTGTACTAGTTCTTCACCCGCAATTTTCAGAAGCGAATTGCTCGGATCACAGAAGTTGCAGCAACGTATTTTGTAACTATTGACGCATGTGCATAGCAAGCATAAACAAGCATTAAATGCATAGCTATATGCTCAATTAAATTGTTTGAAAAATGACAAATATAAAATTGGATGGAGCTTTTGCATAGGACATCTATTTCGAACTGCGATCTGGCTATCTCTCAATACTGACATTCACATTTCTTTAATGTTCGGTACTTCACTCACGAGTTTCTAAAACTAGAGACTTGGTTCGCAGAAGTTATAGCAACGTTGTAGCAACTCTTGCTGTTTTTTTTAGAAATTGTCGAATTCAAGATGGATTTGTCTTCGCGTGGGTGAAATGCTTCAAATAGCGTTCTGAATCTCCTACAACATTGGTGCTGCATATTTTGCAAGCGGTTGCTGTTTCACTCACAAGCTCCTAAAGCTAACGATTTGGGCCATAGAAACACACGGAAAACAGAAGATGCAGTAATATATTTTGTTGTCGTTTGCGCATGCGCATAGCTATACGTGTTTTGGTGGAAGCAACGAGGTATATTTTTGCAATATCTGTTTTCCGGATCACTCATATCAGAATCTTGTGGGTGAAGGAGCAATAATTTGAGAAATGCAAATTGGCAATGTTGTGGAAGTACGTTATGTGCATTAGGAATTCACGTTATGATATATGTTATCGACATCAACGCCTTCAAAATAAGTATACTCGCATATAGCTATACGATATGAGCAGCAAAACAAAGCCTTCAATGCGCAGGTGTTGACAGGAAAATAATACGATGCTGTAACTACTGCTACCCGAATCGTCAGCTTCAGGAACTTGTGGGTGAAGCAGCAACCGCTTGTAAAATGTACATCGCCAATGTTGTAGGAGAGTCAGAACGTTGTTTGAAGTATTTAAAAATAGTTCTTTCATATAGCTGTACGATACATGCAGCATATTAATGGACGATATGCGCATGCGTCAAATACAACACACAGTATGTTCTTGCAACTGCTGTGATCCGAGTTAATCGCCTCGAATATTGCAGATGAAGGACTAGTGTAACATACGAGATATATTTAATTAAAGACTTTTTCATTATATTTTTACTGAAAAATCATGTTGACTGTTGAATATTTCCTCTTAAATCTGACGTCTTTGTGTATTATCAAAATTATCGGATGCCTGCGATTTCAGTTCGAGACATTTCTTATGCTATTGTATTCTATTTTATTCCATGTATAGTTTTATTACAATAAGAATATAAGTGAATTTCAATGCCACAATTATTTTAAAATCAAAATTTAATGATTGCTATTATTGATACTTAAACTATCTTTATTTAAATAGTTTGTCAAATATATACGCCATTATATATCCTAACGTACGTCGCTGAAAACACCGTTTTATGAAACGTAGGATCAGGATGACATAAATGTGGATATGATAGTTTTGTGTGCAAAATAGGGTTAATAAGTCAAACATGAAGCTGCGAGGGTTAAGTGCATATACGTGACAAACTATCCCGTGTATTTATCTACTTGCAAATGTATCTGGGATTCAAATTTATTCAATTAAGATCACACCAATATCTAACACCAATGGAATAAATTAACACAGTATGATTTTAAAAACGTTTAAATATAAAGTAATTTTGAATGTAATACTACTTTATTACTAATTAATACTTCATTTTAACTTTAAAAGTGCAATAAACTTTTTTCAAAAAAATAGTTTTGATTAACTAACAATGCACTATTTCTTTGATTTATATAAAAAGTTATTCTAACATTATTTTAAACAGAATATTAACAGAATTGACCGTATGTATTGCGCAAAATGGTTGTGCGCACACTAAATGTGGAGGTTGTTGATCCAGGATCGCATACCTGAAAAAGGCACGAAGGCACGAATGTGATACTAGTTTTCATGTGTGTGATTTTCCATATTTATATAAAGCTTGTTTGTTCTATACTGTGGAAATATATAATATGGAACAATACAACAATTTGAAAAGTAGGTTAACGTGAGATGAATCTTTCATCGGCCTTTAATCCCCCTGTACCATATTTGGATACTTGGGTAAGGAGTATGTGTAGGAGTATCCAACATGCAAGACACTCTCCGTTTTTCTCCAAACTCAACGTGTAAGAATGCTCTTTTTGAATCACTAGAATTCGAACACAAATATATGTCTGAAACTACACAAAAGGTTAATAATTTTCTTTTAAAATACATTAATTTTACTTTGATTACTTAGAAATAGAAGACGTCTAAATTTAGACGTCTCCATGTTTGTGGTATGATCCAAATTGTGTTTCAGCTCTTCAACAGCATTAGTATTAAAGATTCTGCTACTGGTCACTGCTTCACCCGCAACATTCTGTTGAGATTCATCCGGAACGCAGAAATCGCAACTACATACGCTGTCGATGTTGGCGCATGTGCATAGCGTGTACAAACGCGCTACACGTATCGTACAGCTATAAGCAAAATAATATTATATTACATTAAAATAGGTGGTATCTAACTTAAAAAACCATTCCGTGTGTGATCATTTTCAAACAGTGCTTCAGCACTCCCACATAGTCACCCTTGCAAATTTCCCTATTGGCTACCGCTTCACCCACAACATTCTCATAAGCTTCATCAGGAACACAGAAGTCGCAACTACATACGCTGAGGTTAGCGCATGTGCATTGCGTGCATAACGCGCTGCATGTATCGTACAGCTATAAGTAAAATAATAGAATATTACTTTAAAATAGGTAGTATATAATCTAAAAAGCCATCGCGTGAGTGACCTTTTACAAACAGTGCTTCAGCACTCCCACATCGTCACCCTTGCAAATTTCCCTATTGGATACCGCTTCACCCACAACTTTTTCATGAGCCTCATCCGGAACGCAGAAGTCGCAACTACATACGCTGTCAAAGTCGGCGCATGTGCATAGCGTGTACAAACGCGCTACACGTATCGTACAGCTATAAGCAAAATAATATAATATTACTTTAAAATAGGTGGCGTCTAACTTAAAAAGCCATCGCGTGGGTGAACATTTTCAAACAGTGTTTCAGTACTCCCACATCGTCGCCCTCGCAAATTTCCCTATCTGCTACTGCTTCACCCACAACTTTTTCATGAGCCTCATCCGGAACGCAGAAGTCGCAAATACATACACTGTCTATGTTGGCGCATGTGCATAGCGTGTACAAAAGCGCTACCCATATCGTGCAGCTATAAGCAAAATAATATAATATTACTTTAAAATAGGTGGCGTCTAACTTAAAAAGCCATCGCGTGGGTGATCATTTTCAAACAGTGCTTCAGCACTCCCACATCGTCGCCCTTGCAAATTTCCCTATTGGATACCGCTTCACCCACAACTTTTTCATGAGCCTCATCCGGAACGCAGAAGACGCAACTACATATGCTGTCGAAGTTGGCGCATGTGCATAGCGTGTACAAACGCCCTACCCATATCGTGCAGCTATAAGCAAAATAATATAATATTACTTTAAAATAGTTGGTGTCTAACCTAAATAGCCATCGCGTGGGTGATCATTTTCAAACAGTGCTTCAGCACTTCCACGTCGCTTCCTTTGCAAATTTCCCTATTGGGCACCGTTTCACCCACAACTTTCTCACGAGTCTCATCCAGAACGCAGAAATCGCAACTACATACGCTGTCGATGTTGGCGCATGTGCATAGCGTGCACGAACGCGCTGCATGTATTGTACAGCTATGAGCAAAATAATATAATATTACTTAAAAATAGGTGGTTTCTAACTTAAAAAGCCATCGCGTGGGTGATCATTTTCAAACAGTGCTTCAGCACTCCCACATCGTCGCCCTTGCAAATTTCCTTATTGGCTACCGCTTCACCCACAACTTTTTCATGAGCCTCATCCGGAACGCAGAAGTCGCAAATACATACGCTGTCGATGTTGGCGCATGTGCATAGCGTGTACAAAAGCGCTACCCATATCGTGCAGCTATAAGCAAAATAATATAATATTACTTTAAAATAGGTGGCGTCTAACTTAAAAAGCCATCGCGTGGGTGATCATTTTCAAACAGTGCTTCAGCACTTCTACATCGTCGCCCTTGCAAATTTCCCTAGTGGATACCGCTTCACCCACAACTTTCTCATGAGCCTCATCCGGAACGCAGAAGTCGCAACTACATATGCTGTCGAAGTTGGCGCATGTGCATACCGTGTACAAACGCGCTACACGTATCGTACAGCTATAAGCAAAATAATATTATAATACTTAAAAATAGGTGGTTTCTAACTTAAAAAGCCATCGCGCGGGGCATTATGTTTTCATATAGTTTTCTAGCATTCATTCTTACTATTCTCATTATTAGCACAGCATTCTGAAGAAATTGATTCAGATTGCAGAAATTGCAGAAATGAACTCCGAATCAGTACCTAGATCACGTGCAACTGTTCCACATTTCACTAGCAATAGTTTTTATAGCTTTATGTATAATGCTATGCTATTATTTTTTAAAATAATAATTGAGAATGCATTAGATAATTTCTTCTTCCATCAGGGACGCAAATAAATCATCACGTTTGTCCTCAATCCTTATTGCGTTATTGACACGGTTACCCTATTCAATTATGTGATCCTCATAAGAATGCTTTGGTTGTAGAGCAAACAAGCTTCATATCCACATAGAAATTCGCACACATGGAAATAAGTATCACATACGCGCCCTCATGTGTTCTTCAGGTATGCGATCCTGGACCAACAGCTTCCACACTAGCTGTAGGCACACCCATTTTCCGCATACTCAATTATATTATGCTCTGACATATGGCAATAATCATATTTGAATTAAACTTAAATCAAAGAGGGGAAAATTTCTCGATGAAAAAATATAAGATCGGCTCCGCGTATGTATGATAATAGCCGCAGGTTTCAACTGTTTGATATCAAAATTAAGAATTTATTTCCATATTTATCAAATAGTAATTTGTGGAATAATATATGCCAACGAATATTTCTAAATTTGTCAAAAAGCCTAGAAAATCAAAAACAATTATTTCTTTAATACATTTGATCAAAATCACAGTTTAAACTTATTCCATTGGTGTCAGATAGATTATCTTTAAAAAATATTGTTGAATTTCCAAACACAGTTGCATTCAGGGAAATACATGGGATAATTTGTCGTGTATATGCACTTAACCCTCACAGTTTTATGTTCGACTTATTAACCCCAAATCTGCACATAAAACTATCATGCTCATATTTCTGTCAGCCTGATCCTACATTTCGTGAAACGATGTAGGGTCGTGTACTGCAACGTACGCTAGGGTTTTAATGGAGTACATTTGGGAAAACTAAAACTACGATATTAATACGCTAGATTCAGGTTTTGACATCATGGGATAAAATAAAACTACGAATTACAAAAAAAAAAAAAACAAAACAAGTTATGAACTATTTAAGTTTAGATCAAGGTATCAATACTTTCGATTGATTCTTACATCTCACGTTTTGTGTGAATTTCTGCCTCTGAAAAAGTGTATAATAAAAATGGACGGGCGGATATTCATACGGTCTTTTATCAAAATTTCCAAGAAGAAAAAAAAATATTACTTTCATCAAAATAACTATTTCTCGGATGTTATACGAGTCCTTCACCCGCAACTTACAGAAGTGAATTGCTCGGATCACAGAAGCTGCAGCAACGTATTTTGAAACTATTGGCGCATGTGCATAGCAAGCATAAATAAGTTCCGTGCACTGCATAGCTATATGCCCAAATAAACTATTTGAAAAATTACAAATATAAAAACGGATAAGCTCTTGCATGGGATATCCAATAATACATTGCATGAAATGGATCATGTGTATAAATTAATTTGTCACGAGATTGCCAGTTTGTATTTCTCAAATAGTCGCTGATTCACCCCCAAGTTTCTTGCGAGATTGATCCGGAACGCATAAGTTGCAGGAACATATTCTGTTACTGTTCGCGCATGCGCGTGCACAAATATGAATGTATCATACAGCTATAAGCAAAATAATATTATTTTGAAATATTTGGTACCTTAATTATGAAGTCGTCACGTGGGTGATATGCTTGAAACTGTATTTCTGTTCTCGCATAACGTTGGTACTGCAAAATATTCTGGCGGTCGCTGTTTCACCCACAATATTCTTATGATAAGGATCCGGAACACAGAAGTTGCAGTAACGCACTGTGATGCTGTTAACGCATGCGTATAGCGCGTAGAGACATTTTCTTGTGGCTGTTGTTTCACCCACGAATGTCTTAAGCTAGTCATTTGGATCACAGGAGTTGAAGTAACCAACTATGTAGCTATTGATGCATGAACATAGCTAGGTGTCTTTTAGTAGGATTTAATTTATTATCGATGATCTGTAAATTAATCTGTCCTTATGCGGGTTCCGAAATGTGATTTGAACTCATTCGGATTCCATATGTTGCATGACAGCATTCTGTTGCTATTTACGCATATGCATAGCATAGCACATGATGCAAAATATATATAGTTACTATTAACTATTTGAGAATTTCAATTTAGTAATGTCCTTTAAGTTTAATTTATATACATTTGGTATTCTATTTAAGCTCACTTTCAAAATAAGTATGCTTTCATATGACTATATGATACTTTCAGCGAAACAAAGCCGTCAATGCGCATGCGTCGACAGCAAAATAATACGATGCTGCGACTTCTGCAACCCGAATCGTTAAATTCAGAAAGTTGTGGGTGAAGCAGCAAACGCTTGCAAAATGTACAACGCCAATACTGTAGAAGAGTCAGAACGATGTTTGAAGAGTTTCGTCTGCGCGAAGACATGTCCATCTTGAATTCGACAGTATAAAATATTATAGTTCTCTCATATAGCTGTACGATACATGCAGCATATTAATGGACGCTATGCGCATGCGTCAAATACAACAAAGTATATTCTCATAGCTTCTGTGATCCGAATCAATCGCCTCGAATATTGCAGGTGAAGGACTAGCGTTCTCTTTTATTCGTTACTAATATTTTTATCTTTTTATTTTTTTTTAATCCCGGGATTCTGGACAGCTTTGGGTGCTCATGAATCCCGCGATTACTAAACGTAATCCCGAAAAATTCGGGATTGAAATTTTTTTCTAACAGAAATCGTACACCTCACCATCACGTTAAAAGCTACTAAATCGAGACATTCTTGTCGAAATCTAGGACGCTTGGAAATAGTGGCGTAACTACTAATTGGCGAGCTTAGGCGACGCGTAGGGGGCGTGACTGTCTAATCTATGTATACTTGTATACAGTACATATATGTTTTACAAATTTTTATATCAATCTTTTCTTACCGGTGATGTATTTACTACACCTCGACTCTAATAATGGGAATATCGATATGAAATATAATAGATACGGGGTTCAGCTTATTTGTATTCCTCCCTAATATAATTACGAACCGCATCAAAGTATTATAGTATAGAAGTATTCATCTGCAGCGACGGAAATAAATAATTTGTCGGAAAATCGGGAATTTTGCGAGTTTTAGTCCGTGTCTCAGCAGAAAGAATAAATGAAATTCTTTCGCCATATTCGATGATATTCATATAGGCATATTAAATTTAAGCAATTGAATTGAAATTTGAAATTAAGATTAGAATACCTTGGCAAATCAATATACCAATATCACGTAGAAGCACGTAGATAGTAAGTTCATGAGATTTTTTTTGTATCAACCGCCACGTGTTTTCTGAAATTTATGCATGAGGACAGCAGAAATAAGAGATGGAATGTACGTACAGAAATATTGAGCTTATCGTACACAGATGCATTTGAATGCACACATGTAACGATTTGGTTCGTACGTGCACTTAACCTTCACTATTAGCCACCATTGCAATTAACCCATGTTGAAATGAAATAAAATAAGATACACACTCAATATAAGACTTGTATATGATTTAAGATGATGCATTTTATTCAATTACATACGTACTTGCAATGCAACTTAAGTGCATTGCATTAATATGTCAAATATTCCGTATTTAAAAAAAAAGGATTTTGTCAAAATCAATACTTTAATTTTGCTGTTGTATTTGAAATTGAAATTGTTGCTTTTAAAATCAATAAAAATATCTTATAATAAATTAAATATGTTGAGTTATGTTTGGGAACGCTACGTGCATTTGCGCCTGAACGCTTCTTAGTCCCGTAGCCATTTGAACTCAGCATATCAGGATATCAGAAATATTAAGGTTCGATAAAACATCCCTTACAATCACACGACTTGATCCAGTTTATAAAATTTGTACTTCAAAAACAAAGATAAATTTCCAGGTTCACCATATCTATTACTTGGTGAAGGAGAGCCTTAATAAAATTAAGTACCACTGTCAAGCACTAATATATATTTGATGATACGAAAATTTGTTATTTTAACCATATGATTTTCCTAAACGATTCAAATAACAATTTGATATACAGAATTTGTACTTATCCTTTAAGACCGATCATTAACCCCTTAAAGGAAAATTGGAAAATAACATCAGCATTTTCTGCCTTCTGTCTTTAATCCCTCGAAGAGGTAAGACACAATGTTATGCCCGAATTCCATTGACATAGAAAGTGCATTCTTACACGTTGAGCTTGGAGACAGACAGAGACGGAGAGAGGATTGTATAGATCGTTAACCCAAATTTATTGACTAATAATAGTATGTAAATGATATAATGAATCGATTTCAAGTGTATTGTTTATGTTTGCTTGAAGAAATTACCGAATATTGTGTGCTATCAACAGTGGTTATTTATTTAAATACAAGCTTCATACACGCTGCGGCGGTCCTAACAGATAAGTGGATTTGTACGACGATAAGTGGCGGACAAGCAAATATAGCATCTAAGTTTTTGATAAATTAGCCTTCTGAATATCATGAATAGAGCTTTAGAATAAAATAATATTTTCATTATGATAATAAGATCTTCAGGGTCCATAATTTGAGATAAATTTAGAAATTCAGTCCATACGAATACAATTGAATTCGATTACATACACGGAATGTTTTCGCGCGTATATGCACTTAACCCTTATATCATAGAGACCGGTGATTCGTCCATTTTAATATATATTACACAAACACAGCTTCATCTTTAAGCTAATAATTTACTTTTATAAATGGAAAGAAGCTTGCTTCACTTGAAGATGGATTTAAACGTTTTTTTTTTGACATTAGAAATAATCATATACGAGGACTTACCCTTTAAAGGCGACTTCAAATCTTTGTGGTACTTATAAACATAATTTATAAAAAACGTTAAATGAGAGTTTTAAATGAAAATATGCTTCTCAAAATGCGTTGCTTATCGTTCATACGGTTGTAGTTTCACCTTCGAAATTCTGACGAGAGCGATTCGGATCACAGAAGTTGCAGCAACGTATTTTGTTGCTATTTGCGCACGTGCATTGCGGGTAACACATCATAAGGCTGTCCAAAACATCATTTTATTATGAGATTGTCGATTTCAAGACGGTCCTTACAAGGCAACCTGAAGAATTTCCAGAATTCTCAAATGGTAGTTGCTTCACACACAAACATTCGAAGCGAGCTATTCGGATCGCAGAAAATGCAGCAACGTAAACTGCAGCCGTTGGCGCATGTGCATTGCGTACACAAACAAGCCACATGCATCGTATAACTATATGCAAGTAATATTATTTTGAAATTGATGATATCCAACCACAAATAATATTTAGACGTTGTCAATTCCAAGATGGTCTGCATGGACGTTGTGCTTCCAACTGCAATCTTGGTTTTTCCATAAGATTTGCATGGCACATTTTTCAAATGGTTGCTGCTTCACCCACAAGTATTTGAAACTAGCGATTCGGATCGCAGAAGCTGTAATAGCATACTCTGTTGCTACTGGCGCATGCGCATAACGTGTATAAGCACACTGCATGCACCATATAGGTATGAACATTTTGATTAAAATTAATTACCTTTTAAAAAATGATGTCTAAACGAACAAGTTTTCGCGTTGGTGGTATTGCTTTATACTGTGTTTTAGTTCTTTGTGTTGTTGGTTCGCCCACGATTTTCCGAAGCATGTGATTCGGACAGCAGAAGCTACAGAAATATTTACGGTTGCTATTAGCGCATGTGCATAGCACACAGAAACATCTTTTAAGTATAATGTTATTTTGAAATTGTAATTTTTATACGAATTACTCCTAGTTTATTATTCGGATCACATACGCTTTTATAAATCAGTTCAATTAATTATGATATTTTAAAATCAGAAATAGACAGATGGATCAGTTTAAAAAGCTCAAATATCAGTAATGAAATGTACACATATGTATTTGTTCAAATACATAGGGTAGTTTCGCGCGTACATGCATTTAACCCTCACAAAAAGTTGTCACGTATTTTAACCCATATCAGTTTGAGTAGTCGTTGCACTTTTATAACTTCTGATATCCTATTAACCCATTTCAAACGATGAGAGAGTAGGAACTCATAAAAGTTCCACGACTTTCAGTGGAATGGCTAATTGCTATGCATTTATGATATCCTGTTCCTCCGGTTCAAACAGTAGTGGGTGAAAGACGTACGTCCAAATGCATGACAACCTAACAAAATAGGAGCCATACATAATTAGAACTAAATAAAATAAATGCTTAATTTTTATTTTGCACAAATAAGTGACTCGAGAAGTGTTGCATAGCAACTACTGATGTTATGCAACACTATTTTCATGTAACCATTTTTTAAGTTTTGAAAAACAATCCCTCAATAATATAATATGTTTAATATAAGAATAAAGAGATAGTGTCAAAAATGTGCATAAATATATACATCTTTCAGCTGCATGTAACTTATACATCCTAAATATTGTATTGCAGACCATTCTTTGAGTAGAAGACAGCTTCAATCTGTGGTCCTTCTCGCACACGACTTCAGAATGATATCATTTTTCTGTAGTTGCTGCTTCATCTGCAAATTTATAAAACGAGGGATTAGGATCACAGAAGTTGTAGAGAACGTTATTTGGAACCGATGGCGCATGTGCATTGAGTGCACCAAACATGCATCGTACAGATATATGTAAAATATAAATTATTTTTGTATGAATTTCGAGGTAATGATATTTACATTATTTTATGAGTAAGTTTTCAACTCTTATGCAACCTTTAATTTGAACATTATTTGCTTATAATCCCATAAAATCCATCGCTCTATAAAAAGTTTTTCTGCAATTGAAAATATTTCTATACATTCACCTTGTTGATAAGTATGAATAAACAATTTTGTTTAAATTATTTAATTTATACTATAGTGTATACAAGTGCTTTCGCTTAAATACACAGGGTAGTTTCGCGTGTACATGCATTTAACCCGCACAGTTAGCTCTCACGTAAATTAACCCAAACGCAATTCAAACAAATATTATATTTTATTAAATTTTTATTTCGCAGTAGGAAACTTTACAAAGCATTACATCTTTCAGTTCAAAAAGCTAACTGCTATGCATTTACATAGTCCCAACCCTCCCAGTTCAAATAGTTGTGAGTAAAAGACAGTTGCATGTCAAATTCTATAGTACGAGGGCCATCCAGAAAATACGGTTACAAGGGCTCCTGAGGCCAGGGATTTTTTTCTGTTTCGAATTTGGCACCCTTGGCATGTAGGGGTTGGTCAGTTTATTTGATTCTGCGTGTTTGCCGATCATTTTGTTCAGTCGTAGTAAATTCTTCCGATGGAAAGATCATCGCGTACTTTTGCCATCTCCCGTCTGTGCGAAGTCCGCGCCATTTTTTGGCTTTAAAAAAATTTCGCTGCGAATATGTATCGGAACCTCGTTAATGTTTATGGTAGTGATGTGATGAGTGATGAGGAAAATTCGGGATTGAAATTTTTATCTAACAGAAATCGTACACCTCACCATCACAATAAAGGCTACTAAATCGAGTTATTCCCGCCGAAATCTGGACGCTTGGACACAGTGGCGTAACTACTGATTGGCGAGCTTAGACGACGCCTAGGGGCAGCAACATGTTTTTCAAATAATTATATTAACCTTTCCCTACCGGTGATGTATTTACTACACTTCGACTCTAATAATGGGAATATCGATATGAAATATAATAGATACGGGGTTCAGAATTTTTGTATTCATCCGTAATATAATTACAAATCATATCAAAGTATTATAGTATATAAGTATTCATCTGCAGCGATGGAAATAAATAATTTGTTGGGAAATCGGGATTTTTGCGAGTTACATTGATGGTATTATACGAAAATCTAAATATCTGATGAACGACGAACTAGCATTTAAATATCTGATGACGATACCTCCAACGAGTGTGGAGACTCAGCGTGCACTTTCAGCAGCAAATTGTCTGACTTCCAAAATCAGATCCAGACTAAATGATGGAACACACAAAATTCTTTCGCCTTCAAGTTATTTTTTATATGAAACAAATGGACTTATTGGTAATTTCTGATCAAATGTATCAATGTAATTTCTTGAACTATTGAAAATCCCGGTCCCGGGATCTGAATCTCGGTGCTGTTGAAAAATAGTTTAATAAATTTGTGAATTTCAATTAAATACAAGCATTTTTCAATCCCACATTAATGCTGTAACCTTACTTTCTGGAAGCCCTTGTGTGTAGAAAACGTAGAGGTAGATATAAAAATCATGAATTTAATTGGATACTGAATTGATTTTATCATGCTATAATTCTTATGATGCTTAATATTATTATGTATTTAGGATAAACTTTTTATATTTATTAAACACATAGTCACAAATTTGCTGTAACACAGTTTGCGATTTGCTTCTGCTGAATTCTGCTATCTTGTTCATCCCATTACAAGCGGCGTAGGATGGGGATTTCATAAAATGATACATGAAGTATTAGTGTGTTACTTATGTAATCCTCCTCTATCGTACTTATGTGTTCCTCACAGTCTGGATATTTATCAGTGGATAAAAATTTCCCGTTAATATGATGGAAAACTCTTCAATATATATTTTGTTTATAGCTGTACGATGCATATATTGTGTACTCAATGCACATGCGTCGATAGCCACATCGGATTACGTTGCTAAAACTTCTGCAATCCGAATCCCTCGTTTTAGCAACAGGGAAGTGAAATTGCAACGAAGTGGAAATTATACCATGTCGATGCGCATGCGTATGTTATGCGCCACATCTGAGTCTGTTACTCTATCTTCTGCTATCCGAATGACTCTTAGCAAAAATTTGTGGATGCAAGTGGCAAGTGAAATGTCCATGTCAAGAATTTTCAATACATATTTGCTATAATCATGAGAGATAGACAACTTACCTATAGGTGGTCCCGTGATTAAACGAAAGGACTAGTCACCCAATCGTCTTGGATTTAAATCTACAAGAGACATGGCTGGCGACCACATTTTTAAAAACATTTATTCGCTATGAAAAACCATATCGAAATGGTTTCATAAAAGAGATTGCTAAAAACCACTTTAAAAAAAATGAGTAGACAACACCTTCAAGTTACATTCCTACAACTTTAATATTCCACATATTTCTATTTAGATAGCTGTTTATGTACGTTTATTTAAAACTATATATATTATATATATGTAAAACGATATTATTTTGCGTATAGCTATATGATACATTATTGGTGTTCTTAATGCACATGCGCCATCAACCTCTGAGTATGCTGCTGCACTTTCTGCGATCCATCTCACTCGTTTCAGCAAATTGTGGAAAGCGCAGCAACTACGTGAAATTTATGCAATAGCAATATCGTGAAAGAGCAAGACCACAGATCTAAATGCGCATGCGTACAAAGCTGCATAGCACGTTGTTGCATTTTCTGCAATCCGAATTGCTTGCTTCAGAAAATAGGGGGTGAAGCAGCAACCGTTAGTTGTCCAATATTTTTGGCCGACATGAATGACATTTTTTTCAATATTTTTCTGGATATCCAAAAGATGTAATGCAATATCATGTTCAAGCTATTGGACAAATATGTGATAGCATCGCTGAAATCTTATGCGTTTGTAATCTCTTTTATGAAATTTTCTGAAGGCTTTGTATTATTGGTTTAAAAAAATGCGATTGACACTTATTTAACATTTTCTTATTAATATATTTCAATACACTGTGATCTTAATTCTGCCATGTAAATACGAAAAATGTATTATATTACCACTTTTTAGAATTATTGGATTGGAAAGGAACCTAGAACTATTAATAGAAATATTCATTCGTTGCATACACTTGCATCAGCTCAAATACATAGGGTGGTTTTGCTCGTATATGCATTTAACCTCCGTGGTAAGGTGTCACGTTTATTAACCCAAACATAATTTGGCCAATGATTGCGCTTTCCATATTTCTGATATCCTGATTACTCATTTCAGGCGATGTGGAATTAGGAAATCATAAAAGACACAGACTTTTCAATTATAATTATTTGCTGCTATGCATTTATGTTATAGTTGTGATTGAAGAACAAATATATGCCTAATTGTCTAAACCAATCCGATATTAATTTAAAAAAATGATCATCTCAATCGTAACTAATCTATCAAATGTATAAAAATCAAAGTTTGTTTGTCCGTATTTAATGCGCTTCCATACCGTTCATCAGATTGTGATAAAAAATTGTCAACTTATTGTTTACACTTGCGAGAATAACATAGACATAGTAAACTATTGTATGGATGCACCATATTGGCGCATATTGTTAAGGTGAAATCAAGCTTCGGCTCACGCTACACGTGACCTGAAGCAATAAACCACGTACTGCGTTTCTTTTCAAATAATTATTAAGCGCTTAGTATATAATAAAACCAAGAAAATAAAATGCTTTTAAAGCTTCTGCGATCCGAATCGCTAGCTTCAAATACTTGTGGGTGAAGAAGCAACCATTTGAAATATGTACCATGCAAATCTTATGGAAGAATTAAGATTGTAGTTGGAAGCATAACATTCATGCAGACCATCTTGGAATTGACAACTTCTAAATATTATTTATGGTTGGATATCATCAATTTCAGTATCAGCTTTTACTATATACATTGTGAGCAATTTCGTTTAAAAATATTTCATAGTTTTGAAGTTACACTTGGCTCTGTTTTTATGCGGATCTTTTTTATGCGATTTTGAAGTTATGCGGTTTTCAAAAATAATGCAACCTATTTTTCTATATAGCTCACAACTTTTTTATGCGAATGCGCATAAAAAAAATAAAAGTCATCCAGATTTAGAACATCCAAATGTAAAAATAGTGTTTCTTCCACTCAACATGACATGTTTAATTCAGCCACTAGATAAGTGCATCATTTCCACTTTTAAAAAAGCATTATATTATGAAACTAAAGAATGAGTCACTAACTGTGCCTAAAGTTTGGAAAATTATGTTTCAAATTAAAAGAAGAAAAAAATGATTTTCTTGGAAAATTTTTGCAGAAATAATTCATCGGGAATGTGGTTAATGTGATTGGACCTATAAATATGTGTCTGGCATTAAAATAATTAATATCATTCTTGATTAGCCAATGCCCAGATCCAGAAATTCATCAACAAATAAGTCTTCATTTTCTATTATCATAAAATAATATTTTACCAGAAAAGTTTCCTATCGAGATCATTTACATCTGATAATGGATATGACCCCTTATGGAAAATAATATATTTTTATACTAATTTTTGGAATATAATTGTACCACCATTTCACGCACAATATGCGCCATCTGCATTGACTTTGCTGGCTATTTGAAATGAATGTGTTAAGAAAGCAGAAGAGGAAGGGTTAAATAACATGCACATACACTTGCATTTCAGTACTTACACAGGCAATACTTTCTGGCGTACATGCGCTTAACCCTCATAAGACCATCATATAATATATTGCTATAATATTCTATATATAATTGGACAAACATAGGTGTTAAAGTAAGTTGCAGTATATGTTATATTTAATATGGAAGAACGTATATATTTAAGTCATGAATGGATCGTATTTATTTTGAGTGCAAAATAGGTCCTTCAGAGAAAGTTGGCGGAATTTCAATACAAATTCATTTGAAATAAGCACTCTTTTTTGTCATTATTTTCTACTACCACATTGAAATTTGTGTCGATAACGGCATAATAAAAATGTTGTTTGTCAATATATTTTACGCATTTATGCTATTTAAATAATTTGCGATAATTTATTTGACCTCTGCTATTATCACAATTGGCGATAATTTTTTACTTAAATGTGTTCGATACGATTTGTGGTGTTCTGCATTAAATTTGAATTAAAAATAAGGATATTTTTATGTATTGCGATTTCAACGTTGTTCAATGATATAAATCCCACTTCTGACACCATTTTTATGTATTTCGATTTAGGGAACAGCACATCATCGTTGGTTGCGAAATACAGACGTAAAAAAGTATTTTCAGTTGAAAGCTTTATGTATATATTGAAAGGCCATAAACATATATAATCGATAAACAAGAAAAAAGAGATACAACAATGTAGATATTGATATGAATTTCTTTGCATTTTCTATTTGTATTGATTCAAGCTTAAAATATTTCAGCCTCTCTATGTATGTATATCTACATATCTAATATCAAATAACTCTTAAGCAAATTTTCGCAGAAATTGTTCAATTCTTTTAATAAAAATATATGAAATATTATAAATAATAATATATAAATGCGCTACAGGATGCAATTTTATATCAACACAATGCCATGCATGTGTATTATATGCTCAACTTGGACGAAGGGTTTCAATTATTTTAAGGTCGGTAAGGGTTACATTCATATACATGCGAAACCATCCTATATATTTCAGCAAATGCGTGAGTGTGAGTCAAAAAACCCATTTCAATGGTTTTCAACCATTCCATATCTGTGATCCTGATAAGCTGAAATAAATAACTGTGGTGGCTTCTACATTTGACCCATTTCTACGTGCAATTACTTCCCAAAGCGAGGCGCTATTTCTTTGTGTCAGCGGTCCAGATGTTGGACCGGTTGGACACGGAAAGAGCGTTAGGGCGTTCAGGGCTTTTTGCTACAAATTTGAGGAATAATGCATTCCTGGGGACTTCTACAACCTCGATAGGGTCGTTGAGCGGAGTTCAAATACCTTTTTTCTCATAATTTACATATATGTGTATCATAGAACTATTTATAATTATATTTGCGTATATATTTATATATCATATATATCTAGTCCTAGCTAATTCATCCCCCCGCGCTCAGAGCGCAAGTATTTACTTGTGTTATACCCAGCCCTATATGAGAGCTTCGACCAACGAAAACGCATTTCGTCATAATCGTCTATCCTGAGTATCTTCCTTCCAATTGCCCAGGTCTAGACGTGCGGTGACCCCCAATATTTTATGTCACAGAGGACTCTGTGACGCTATCTGATTCCTGACGCCGTCTGATTTCTGACACCGTTGGAGCGTAGTGATCGTTCTGGATAGAAATCGCTAATTGTAAATACATTAACAGGGCGGCGATCCAGGAGCTATTAATGCTCCATTCATGCTTCATAAAGATGCAGGTCGGATGTGAGATTCGTTTTGGACAAGAAGATCCTGTCATTCGCTTTAAATTTTAACTAACCATTTTCATTGATTTTTGCTAGTCATAATCAAATCATATCCTTCTCTTCGTTGCTGTATTTGAAGTTAAAAAGCAGATGCTGATGTATTATTTCACCAGTTTCATTTGCCATGTATTAGGATCAAAGATATGAAATGGTTAATGGAATTCTGCATTCGATACATACATTTGCATTTTCTCAAATACATCGAATGTTTTCGTGGGTACATGCATTTAACCCTCGCATCGAACTGACATATGGATTAACCCAAACCAAATTCAAGCTTCTGTTATACTTTTAGCTGATGATATTCTGCTTACCTGTTCCTGACAATGTAGGAATTGGAAATCATAAGCTCTTAGACTTTCTGTTGAAAAATCTATCGTCTAAGTACTTTTGTGATCCTGTTCTTCTAGTTGAAATAGTTGTAGGTGAAAGACAATTTCTTGCCAAATTTGTTGCCATATGGCAACGTAGCATATGAAAATTCATACACATTTGATGATAACCCAAAATTTATAACAAGATTTTCCAATCGACAATGACTTTTCATCTTGACTTTTACATATCATTTTATATAAAATAATATAAAAATGTCGCAATGATACTAAATTATCCAGTGAGCAATATATACAAATATTGCAAATAAACCATATATAAACAATTATTCAAATTTGCACACATCTTGAATAGGTCATCATCACAAGTAAGAACTTTTTGATACAAGATGCGCCATCTGCTGAAGTGTTTGAAATGAGTGCATTAGGATTCCAGAGGAGGTTGGGTCCATTCGCTTGCACTTCAACATACACGCATGGGGCACATACACAGAGATGACGTTTTGGTCACATTTACATACGTCGGTAACCGTTTCAATCTCACTTTTTGAGCTCTCCTGTTATCCTGATCGTCCCAACTCTAGTATACGTGGTGAACGCCATCTCACAGCCAATTTAACGCAACTTCAATCAAGACAGTAAGGCAAATTGGCCAGACGCCGCCTGCAGCATGAAGCAACCAGTAGACACTTGCCTACTTTATTATATATAACACAAAGACAGCTCAATCTTTTAGCTAATAACTTCCGTTAATAAAAGATAAGCAAATATTGCATAAAATCAACTTTTCTTATGAGTTAAGAAGTTTCATTTCTACTGCGTGAAAGTAGATGTAAAGATTAATTATTGGCTGAATAGAGAAATTAAAAAAAAACCGAAAATAACTAAACATATTATTATAATAAAAATATAATACATATATATTTCCTTGAGTTGGTGGTATCTTTTAAGATGGAAAGCAAATGCTGAGGTAATTTTGCAACTTTCATTTGCCATGTATTAGGATCAAAGATATGGAACGGTTAAAAGAATTCTGCATTCGATACATACACTTGCAATTATTTAAATACATAGAATGTTTTCGCGCGTACATGCATTTAACCCTCACATTAAACTGGCATGTGGATTAACCCAAACACATTTGAGACACCAATTCTACTTTTTTAGCTGATGAATTCCTGTTTATCCTTTTCGGACTTTGTGGAAGTAAGGAGAATAAAAATGTTCTTCGATTTTCAGTTTAAAATACTAAATTACTAAGCATGTATATGATGATTCCGTTACTCTTTTAATTTCATGTTATTTCTAAAATGGCCAAATTTACTATTGAGCTGTCATTTTGAGTACATGATACGCCATCTGCTGAAGTATTTGAAATGAATGCATTAGGATTGCAGAGGAGGATGGGTGCATACTGTTGTGCTTTAACCCATACACATCGGGCACATACACAAAAAATATGTACTAGGTACATGTACATACGCCTGAAATCGTTCCTGATTTACTTTTTACGTTTTTCTGCTATCCCGATCGTTTCAACTCCAGTACACGTAATGGACGCTATCTCACAATCAATGTTGCACAGCTCCAATATTAAATAATATTCTCTCTAGAGTGCTTAAATGCGATATATCGTCGATTGTAAAACTAACGAGAAACTAAACTATTCCTACACCAACTGAATTGAGTAAATAGAATATCATCATCATAGTGTAGTCACAAACAGTCTATTGCACAACTAGAACCTCTTCCATCCACCTGCAATTTGTATCATACATTCATCTCCTTATTTGCTCAACTTGGGTGAACTTATCCAAAGCCGCTTTGGCGACCGTCTCTATAGAGAGTGTGGGGGATTTGTAAAGAGCAGTTTTCCTCGGATAGCAGTGAAAAACTACTCCAGCTGATCTTGTTGATTTTCCTGAAAAAACTTTCCGGAGTATAAAGAGTTTCAGTCCCTTCTTTCATCTCAGTTCCACATTCCACTTCACGGGTACACAACCTAGGGTAAGCCGCACACCACATCAGCGATTGACGCTTAAACCGACGAGGCTACTTTCAGCGCACCTTTACTATACATCTCTTATCCCAGGAGTTTGACTATTGCCCTCCTTAGAGTTTAGTTGATATAGGAATAAATCCAAGGTACCCTTTTTTCTCTCTTGGGAGGAGGAAATCTTCAACAAGTCACCATGATTAAAAACCATGGTAGTGTGGGATTCTCATCCACTAACTCCCCTCCCCTTTTTCTCCTATCAACCCCCTTGGAATCTGTTTTCGTATTGCTTCAGGCGGGTGGGTTTATTTTTCTACTGAACCGGTGTTCACTCTTCTTTCTCCGTTTTCTTTCTTCCGCATGACCTCATTAGCGAAATTTATCCACGCTTCCCACTTTTCTTTTAAGATACCCTTAAGCGTCACGAAGGATACCCTAACCCTTAGCGATGAGGAGTTGGAGGATTCTGTGCAAATGGCAACACTATTAACTTTAATAGCCAAGTGCATACAGGGGAGAACGGTGACTCGTCTCCGTGGCTATGTACTACGAATGATCGAAATCATTTCGAGTACTATGGAGAAGGAGGAGTATCTGCAGTCTGTCATCTAGGGCGTAAAGTGGAAGGAGTGGGCACCTGGAAGCTCTGCGCGAAAGACGTATGGAAGGCACTTTGTGTAGCTAGTCCGGGGACACTTGGGTCAGATCGCACAGCAGCCTCCGGGCATGGACTCTGTATTAAATTTTTGGCTAACGATCGTTACAATCGTACGATGTACGCAACATACTCTCTCTTTCTCTGTCTCCCATTCACAATCTCCGACCTGCAAAATACGCTCGTCGTTTTCGAGCTCAACGCGTAAGAATACTCTTTCTAAATCACTGGAATTCGGACACAACGCTGTGTCTTACCTCTTTAAGGGGTTAAGAGTCCGAAGTACTGGTAAATCGCTGTCTATGCGATTACATCGTACCCAAGCGAATTCGAAACTGGGTGGTTTCTTTTGTAAGTGGACCCACCCAGTTCGGCGATTCCAAAATGGTAAGGAAAGCAATATAAGCCAATATTGTTATAGTTGTACAATCAGATTATTTATTTGCCCTTCCTCAAGATCTTCTTCCTTCTGCTTGTTGTTCTTTTTTGAGTTTTCCTTGGACTGAACTGTCAAAGTAGTATACGCTATATATTGATGAGTACTATCGACTATGTTACATTTAACATAGTGAAAAGCAGGGAATATCAAATATATTTCGTGGGTATACTTCCTAAAAATAAACAATATCTTCTCCGCTAATATCTCCGCGAGTTAATCCGCTAAAAAAGTGAAATGGGTGACTTATACGTGTTTGGGTTAATAAATATGCCAGTTTGTTGTGTGGGTTAAATGCATGTATACGCAAAAACATTCTATGTATTTGAGCAAATTCAAGTGTGTGCATCGAAAGTGGAATTCTTTTAACGGTTCTATATCTTTTATCCTAATACATGACAAAAGAAATTTGAGAAATACAACAAACATTTAATAAGTTGCCTTACTTATTTATTTAAGTGTACCAATATATATGGAAGGATACGTTTTTAATTGAAATAACATACAAAATTATTATCGCTATTTTGGTGCTTTCTCCAATCATTCAGCTATTTTTCTCTTATTCTTCCAATGTTGTTGTAATGGTTAAAATAAGCTATATCTTTTGCATGAAGTATCAAATGTAGAAGCTACCACAACTATTGGATTTAAGCACAATAGAGTTACAGGAATTAAAATCGGTCTTGCAACACTTAAAAATGCATTTCTAGAAATAAATTAGATGCGTATTTCAGGAAATGTATTTGTTGCATTGTTTCATGCGTATATGCATTTAACCCTTGCAGTCACTTTTTACATTTATTAGTCCATACATAACTTATAAATAACTGTCATTTTATTTAATTAATATTGCAGAATGTTCTGGACAATGTATGTATTTTAAATTGGACATAACATGGTATAAATTCAGAAATAAATATGAATTTGTATGTAGTTATACGATGCATATATGGTGCAGTGATGCACATGCGCTGACAGTCAACCAAGAGTAGGTTGTTACAACTTCTGCAGTCCGAATCTCTAGTTTCAGAAAAATGTGGGTGAAACTGCAATTGCTTGAAAATTATACTATGTCGTTGCACATGCGCCTGAGAGATACACCGTGCTTTGTTACAACATATGTGGCCCGGATCACTTTTTCCAGAAAGCAGTGACTACATAAAATGTGCTGGGAAAGAACATGAACGAGGTTAAAGGCCTTCCATCATGGATGGAAACTCCATCGAAGACTTGGACAGGTTGAGAGAATTCTTCACTCGATGATACGTGTATTTAACCCTAACATCAAACTGACACATAGTTTAACCCAAACATAATAAGATACTATAATGCACTTTCTTACCTGATGATATCCTGTTTATATATTTCAGATGGATGTAGAAGTAGGAAAGTCATAGATTCGGATTACAATAGAAAATGCTAGTTGCTATGCACTTATGAGATCCCATTCCTCCTAGTTCAAATAGTTGTGGGTGAAAGACAAGTTGCGTGTCATATTGTGTGGCGATGCAGCTAACAAAAAATCCATACACAATTTTCACGATGAAAAATAAATGATAAGATTTTCCATTCGATATTGACTAACTTCTTGAACGTTACACGGTTTATTTAAATCAAGTAGGCCATTTCCTGTACATGTTGCATCGTCGCCAGAAGTATTTGAAACGAGTGCATTAGGATTGCATAGGAGGATAGGTGCATACGTTTGCACATCCACAAAGAAGATTTACTGCTCGTATGTATGAGTAAATACGCTAGTACTCACTCACGTCTGACTTCTTGAGCTCTCCTGTTATCCTGTTTGTCCTACCTCAAATACACGAGATGGACGCTCTCTCACAGCCAATTTTACACAACTGCAAAACTCTAATTAGTTGTTAAACCAATATTTAATGTTATTGATTGATTTGGCAAGAATTCATCTAATATAAAACGTATTACATCAGTTAATCAATTCAATGATTAAAAGATAGCTAATATTATGGGCAGTTCGCTTAATAAAGTTCAGGAAAATCTGAAAATGCACGCTCAGCCTCTCCACACTTGTTGGATGTATCGTCATCAGATATTTAAATGCTAGTTCGAGTTGATGACCGGGTGAGCCCCCATTTTCGTATAATTCCATCAATGTGACTGATAAAATTCCCATCTGCTGAGACACGGACTAAAATCGCAAAATTCCCGATTTCCCGACAAATCATTTTTTTCCGTCGCTGCAGATGAATACTTATATACTATAATACTTTTATGTGATTCGTAATTATATTACGGAGGAATATAAAAATCCTGAGCCCTGTATCTATTTTATTTCATATCGATATTCCCATTATTAGAGTCGAGGTGTAGTAAATACATCACCGGTAAGGATACGTTAATATAACAATTATGTACCGTATGAAAAATATTCATGTACTGTATATATGTATACATAGATTAGATAGTTACTGCCTTTAGGCGTCGTCTAAGCTCGCCAATTAGTAGTTACGCCACTGTTTCCAAGCGTCCAGATTTCGGCGGAAATCAGGACGATTACTAATTCTTTAATTTCAGAAAACCAAATTTCAGAAAACTGCTTTCTAAATACTCTATCAAAATAATATTATTTAATTTCGAAAATAATGTAGAAGCTACCGCAACTTTTCGATTTCAGCACATTAGGATCACAGACAGTTAAGCAGGGTTTGCAATACATACAAATGCATTTGCTGAAATACATGGAACATTTTCGCACGTACATGCATTTAACCCTTGCATTTAATAGTCTTGTATATTAACCCATACTTTGTTTTTGTTCTATCGTTGACCTGTATTCTCTCATTTTCATGGAATGTTTTAAATGTGTGTATTATAATGGCAAGAGGGTGGGTTAAATAATTTCGTACACCAATGTATTAAACACATACATGGGACATTCGGATGTGTATGCATTTAATCCGTATAATAAAATTCTGATACTTTCAACCCAAATATATTTAATCTACGACAATTTATTAAGTAATAACCTTTTATCTTCTACTGTTTTAATGGAAGTTTTTTTACATGTTTTGTCATATTTTTCCCTCCCCGAAAGAACACATGAGTGGAATCATTCATTTTTTTTAATTGACGAGCAGTTGCAGAAAGAGCCCCTGAAGTGGAAGGAGCTAGCGGGAGAGTTCTTCGAGGAGGGCATAAAAAAGCTTATGCCACAGCTTATGAACGTAATGGAGATTATGTTTTAATTAAATTATTTTAATTATAATTTAATGGATTATGAAAAATAGTTTCCATGTATATTAACAATATCCTGTATTTTTTTTTCAAATACACTTTTCCTAAAAAATTATAAAAAGTTAGTACACTTACTTTCGGGATATTCCACGTATATTTATATAGCGCTCGCTAAATCAAAAAGGGACAATCCTCGATAAATTGGTATTAATACTTATGAAAAACGACTGAAAAAAATACCAACACGATGAAGAGCTCTCATTTGTGTTCACATTCTCTACATGCTTTTGCGTAGTCACTGCTTTCTGAAATACGCGATTAGGATCGCAAAAGATGCAACAACTTATTTGATGAATGTTGGCGCATGTGCATCGACATAGTAAATTTCCCAAGCAGTTGTAGTTTCAACTACAAGTTACTGAAACTTGGGATTCGGACTGCAGAAGTTGTAACAACCTACTCTCGGGTGCCCGACAGCGCATGTGCATCAACTGCACCATATATGCATCGTATAACTACATACAAATTCATATTTAATTTTAAATTTTCACCATGTTTAAAATATACGCAATGTCTTGGTATTTAATGTAGAATACTTGTTTAAGCAAAATAAATGAATAAAATGGCATTTATTTGCAATATGTGTTTGGTTTAATAAATACGATAGATGACTGTGAGGGTCAAACATAAATGCATTACGATGTATTTACGTATCGATTTATCTATATTTTAACAAATCTATACCTATATATAATCATAATCTGTTGAATTATAGAGAATAAATTGAGCATTGGTTTTATTTATCAGGTTGGGGAATAAGTTCGTAGCGTTTTTATATTTTCTTGTTTTACGTTTTTTTGCTTTTTGATAAAGTGTATAGTATTCATTCGATAGAGCTCATTCTGTTCTATAAATCTGTGTTAATCATCTTTTTGAATAATTTAATTTTTTATTACCTTTGAGTTTTAAAAATGGAATATCCAGGAGGTAAAAAGTAAAATTTTCGACATCTATTTTTCTTCGCTTTTCATCGAGGTCAAAAACCTGCTAAAGCAGCCTAGAATATTTGCAACATATACGGAGAAGGTGTCATATGTGAGTTTACAGAACGGAAATGGTTTGCAAAGTTCAAAAATGGCGATTTTGATGTTGACGATACGGCTCATAGCGAAAGACCTGAATTCAATGAAGAGCGTCTTAAAGCACTTTTGAAGGAAGACGTTCGTCAAACAAGTCGTAAATTGGTCGAAAGAATGAATTGCAATCATAAAACGATTCTCAATCATCTTCATTCAATGGAAACTTAACGAAAACAACAAAGAAAATCATCTTCAAATTGCTTCTCAACATCTCACCCGCCATCGAGCAACACGCGATCATAAACAGCGCATTTTGTACCAAATCGTCACGGGAGTTGATAAATGGTACCTATACACAAACATGAAGCAAAGAAAGTAATGAGGGGTTCCAGGAGATACGTCAAAGCCGAGAGTCAAGCCTGACCTCCATCCAAAGAAGACCACGATCTGCGTTTGATGGGACAGGGAGGGCATGGTGCACTGGGAAATGCTCGAAAGGAATGCCACGGTTAACAAAGAGCTCTACATAGCTCAGTTACACAGAGCCAAAGACAAAGCCAAATCATACTCCTTCACGACAACGCCAGGCCCCATGTTGCACAATTCGTCAAAACCGCACTCCAAGAGCTCGAATGGGAGGTCCTTCAGCATCCGCCGTATTCTTCAGACCTTGCACCGACGGATTAGCATATTTTCCGCTCCCTGTCGGACCATATGAGAGGCGTTACCTTCAACAATCAAGACGACTTTAAAAACTGGCTTAACAAATTCTTCGATACCAGATCGGACGATTTTTGGCGAAACGGCATCAACAAATTGGTCGAGAAGTGGGGGGAGGTAGTAAACAGAAACGGCGAATACATAATTAATTAATTTATTGTTAAAACTATTGATTTTTGTTTACATAAAAGTTTTTGATAAAAACGCTACGAACTTATTCCCCAACCTAATAGTATATAAAATATGATTCAGAATGGTCGTTATTTAAGTGGAATATTTTGGCACACCAGATAATTTATCATGCTGATATTACGCGTGAATTTTTTTAAACATGTTTGATAACCCAGTTAAGTTGAGTTGGTAAAAACAAGATAAGTTGAATTGAACAAACAACGACGCTATTAAGATAATTTTAATATTATTTATTTGGTTGAAAAAATCATAGCAGTAGTCAAATAAATAATCGCAATTTATGTATGTATTACTTTATAACTTACTTCGTACAATATATTGGTAAACAAGCTATTCCTTGTGTTATCATTAATACAACAAATGACTCTTAGAATTAAGAAAATTTGTATTTTTTTAAAAGTATTGTAGTTTTGGCATGTAGTTTTGTATGGTTTTTAAATGGGAAATTGTCAACGCCAAATTCTAGAGAAATTATTTTTCTGCATACAAACGTGGATTCATGAAGAGAAGTTAGAATAATGGGTAATGAAAAAGAAACCCTCTAAAAGGGGCTTATTAACATATTTTAAATATAAGCTAAATATAATATTGGTGGTGTAATGTGGGTGGTGGAGGCGTCGGGTGGAGCCCCGAAATCACACCCCGCCCCAGCGCTTACGCTCTCAAACTAAGGCCTCCCTGGTTCCATTTACTATAGGTTTATACAAGAGATTCACATAGGAAGGAGACGAGGGCGAAGAAAATACGAATGTTGCGTAACGTGAAAACATCGAGATAATTTCAACTAAAAAAAATTCTAATAAAATTTCAACTCCAAATTTTTCGGGATTACGTTTACTAATCTCGGGATTCATGAGCACCTAAAACTGTCCAGGGAATCCAGGGATATCCAGAAATCCCGGGATTGAATTCCTTAGTATTAATGTAGTAGCAATGAAGTGAAATAAGTATTTATTTCTATAGAATTTGGGTCAAATATCAAGATATTTTTCAAATAAAATAAAAGTTTTCATATCGATCTGAGGATCAAACAAAAAATCGACATTAAATATAGCCTGCGTTTTATTTTAACTTTTAAAGTTCTGACTTTGTTTTTACTCCTGTATATTATATTATGGGTTTATGAGGGTTAAGCGCGTATACGTCCGAAAGCATTGTATGTGTATGTGCTCAAATACAAATGTATGCGTACGCCATTCAACCTGTTCACTTCTGCCATCCTATTACACTTGCTTCAAACAGTGCGCGCAAGTCAATGTAGATGGCTTATTTTTGTACGCGAAATGGTGACTCTTTTAATTAATTTTAAGTTTAAACATTTTCGGTTTTGCTCGACTGAACTAATCTCAATGCGCTAAGACCCTGTTTAATGCGGGGGATACGTTTTTAATAAAGTGTAGAAATAACGTTAAACGAGGTCATCTTCACATGTAAATAATAGAGATAAAACAGAATAAGAAAATTCCTCACAAATTTATTCAAGCCGCCGTTCCATCAAATAAAGCTTCCAAACAGTAGAGAATAAGAGGTTACTTAACAAATTGTCGTAAATTGAATATATTTGGGTTAAAAGTATCAGAATTATATTATCCGAATGTCCCATGTATGTGTTTAATACATTGGTGTACGAAATTATTTAATCCACCCTTTTTCCATTATAATACACACATTTAAAACATTCCATGAAATTGAGAGAATACGGGTCAATGATAGGACAAAAACAAAGTATGGGTTAATATACAAGACTATTAAATGCAAGGGTTAAATGCATGCACGTGCGAAAATGTTCCATGTATTTCAGCAAATGCATTTGTATGTATTGCAAACCCTGCTTAACTGTCTGTGATCCTAATGTGCTGAAATCGAAAAGTTGCGGTAGCTTCTACATTCTTTTCGAAATTAAATAATATTATTTTGATAGACCATTTAGAAAGTAGTTTTCTGAAATTAATGAATTAGTAAACGTAATCCTAAAAATTTGAGTTCACCTCACCAGCACGATGAAGGCTTCTACATAGAGACATTTCCGCCGAAATCTGGACGCTTGGAAACACTGGCGTAACTATTAATTGGCTAGCTTAGACGACGCCTAAGGGCAGTAACTATTTAACCTATGTATACATATATACAGTACATGAATGTTTTTCATACGGTACATAATTGTTATATTAACGTATCCCTACCGGTGTTGTATTTACTACACCTCGACTCTAATAATGGAAATAACGATATGAAATACAATAGATACGGGGCTCAGAATTTTTATATTCCTCCATAATATAATTACGAATCACATCAAAGTATTATAGTATATAAGTATTCATCTGCAGCGACGGAAATAAATAATTAGTCGGGAAATCGGGTATTTTGCGTTGAATTTTAGTCCGTGTCAGATACGAATTTTATCAGTAACATTGATGTTGTTATACGATAATTGGGGCTCACGCGGTCATCAAGTCGAACTAGCATTTAAATATCTGATGACGACACCTCCGTCGAGTGTGGAGGCTGAAAGTGTGCGTTCTGCCTCCACACTTTGTTGCCTGGCTTCCAAAATCAGATCCTGACTAAATGACGAAACATTCACACAAAATTCTTTCGCCTTCAAGTTATTTTTTATATTAAACAAATGGTCTTGTTAATAATTTTTGATCTATTTAAAATCCCCGTACCGGTATCCCGGGACTGATCCCGGGATGGTCTAATGCAATCCCTATGCAATTGTGCCCTCTTGGAAAATCGATGTTTAATCAATTATATAGAGACGTCCAAATATGACGCCTGGATGTTTTCTCGAGTTGTGTAAAATGTAGCACCGTATTGTTAGAAATAGAAATCAGACACATCAATATTGTTCAAATTTGAATATTAAAAATCATCATCAAAGGAATATGACCCATTTGCCTTAAATGCCCACTAAATAGTAACGCGTTTTGGGTGTAAAAATCTTTCCTGAAAAACCCGAGGATTTTCATCAACCAAAATATCAATATCTTGTATAAGTGAGATGACGTTTCTCACAACTATGAGAGCTAAGATAATCTGGAAAACAGTAGAGCTTAAAAAGTACATCTTCTTTATGTATTTGCCCGCTGTGGGTGTGTTGAAGTGCAAGCGAATGCATCTGTGTGAATGCAATTGTGTTTTATTTACACTATTTAAAATTTTCCCAAAAATACGCACGAACTTTTGGACTGACTTGATATATTAAAATGTATGATAGACAAGAAGTCAGCAAATATTGGCTGAAAAATTAAATTTATTTTATGGATTTTTCATAAGCTACGTTGCCAAACAGGAGAAAATTCGGCTGGAAATTGTTTTTCACCCACAACTATTTGAATCAGAAGAACAGAATCACATAAGTGCTTAGAAGATAGATTTTTAAACTGAAATTCGAAGTGCTTATGGCTCCCTATTCCTACATTGTCTGAAATGGGTAAGCAGAATATCATCAGCTAAAAAAGTGCAATGGAAAATAGGAATTCGTTTGGGTTAATATATATGTCAGTTCGATGCGAGGGTTAAATGCATGTACGCGCGAAAATATTGAATGTATTTGAGTAATTGTAAGTGTATGTACCAAATGCAGAATTATTTTAACCGTTCCATGTCTTTGATCCTAATACATAGCAAACGTAACTTGGAAAATAACCTCAGCATCTGCTTTCTATCTTTGAGGAAATCAACCAATAGAAGAAATGCTTCGTCAATTAAACAAATTTATTATCATTTACTTGGTCTTCAGCAGAGAGACAAAATATTGATTTAGGAATTAATTAAATTTTAGAGAAGCTGTATGATAAATTGATCAAAAAAATTAGAAAACATAGACAATAGATATATAACCAAAAAATTGACTTTGGTGAACTCTTCAATCCAGTACAAAATTTCATTGGATGTTGGCAAAAATGGAATGCTTTGTTTTTTTAGTACTGAATTTGTCTTAAATTTATTTACTAGCGAGATGGCGTTCATCACTTGTATTTGAGTTGCGACGATTAGGATAGCAGAATTTGGAATGGTTGCAGGCATATATGCATGCGAACAGTAAATCTTATTTATGTATGTGCCCGATGTGTTTGTGTTAAAATGCGAGCGAATGAACCCATCCTCCTCTGCAATCCTAATGCATTCGTTTCAGCAGATGGCGCACCTTGTCCCCGAAATGGTGGCTTGAAAGGTTGACTAATTGTAAATATGTTTGTAAATTATTATCGTCGTTAATTTTATGAATTTCTAGAGGCGTGGATGAAAAAATTAGCTTGGACGCCATGAAAAGTGAGTTTTTTGGCATGTAACTGTGCTTCATCCAAATCTATTTGAACTAGAGGTATGGGATCGCATAAGTACTTAGTAGATAGCATTTTCTGCCGAAAGCTGAAGAGCTTTTATAAAAACCTACGAGAGTAGTATTCGAATGATATCGATGGCGGTTGATGTGTTAGAAACAAATCTGTGGTAGAAAGTATCTACATTATAAAACACAAGTTCAAGCTCAGTCCAACCAATATCAAAGTCGAGCTAGATTCTACTCTGGAAGAGTCTGCCACTTCGATTACAATATAACATACAGCGATTACAATATACCATACGGATCGGGATTTTCAATAGTTTAAGAATATACATTGATAAATTTGATCAAAAATGACTAATAAGTCCATTTGTTTAATATAAAAATTAATTTGAAGGCCAATGGATAAAATTCTTTTCTGCTGAGACACGGACTAAAACTCGCAAAATTCCCGATTTACTGACAAATTATTTATTTCCGTCGCTGCAGATGAATACTTATATACTATAATACTTTGATGTGATTCTTAATTATATTACGGAGGAATACAAAAAATCTGAAGCCCATATCTATTATATTTCATATCGATATTCCCATTATTAGAGTCGAGGTGTAGTAAATACATCACCGGTAGGAACAGGTTAATATAACCATTTGGAAAACATATATGTACTGTATACATAGATTATAGGCGTCGTCTAAGCTTGCCCATTAGTAGTTACGTCACTGTTTCCAAGCGTCCAGGTTTTGGCAGGATTGTCTCGATTTAGAAGCCTTCATCGTGCTGGTGAGGTGTACGATTTCTGTTGGATAAAAATTTCAATCCCGAATTTTTCCAGAATACGTTTATTAATCTCGGGATTCATGAGCACCTAAAACTGTCCGGGATCCCAGGATTGGATATTCTACCTCTGATGTTATTCAATAGGTCATATTATATTGTAATAATATTTGTAAAATCCTTTGGATTGTATTCCTTACCACGGACTAACCACACAGAGAGTGTCTTCCACTGATATTTTTGTCCCAGAATATCATCAGCTAAAATATGCAATAGATGTTTTAATCACGTTTGGGTTAATATATGTGTCAGTTCGAGGTGAGGGTTAAGTGCATATACGCGCGAAAATATTCGATGTATTTGAGCAAATGCAAATGTATGTATCGAGTGTGGAATAATCTTAACCATTGTATGTATGTGATCCTAATACATAGCAAACGAAATTTGGAAAATAACATCAGCATTTTCTGCCTTCTGTCTTTAATCCCTCGAAGAGGTAAGACACAATGTTGTGTTCGAGTTCCAGTGATTCATAAAGAGTATTCTTACACGTTGAATTTGTAGAGAAACAGAGACGGAGAGAGTATCTTGTGTACATCGTATGATTGTATAGATTGTTAACCCAAATTTCAAGTGTATTAAGCTAATAGTTTTTTTTTAAATCATTATTGCTATTTGGGTATATTAATTATTAAAAATAATATAATAAATTAAAAACCAGTGTTGATGTAAACATCCTTAGTATCGAAGCCACGTAAAATTGGTTATGAGAAAGCGTTGATCACGCGTATAGGTGTTGGGACTATCAGGATAGTAGGAGAACTCAATAAGTAAGACCGGATCAGTTACTGGCGTATACACGTATAATACATGTGATCATTACATCTTCTGTATTTATGAGTCCGATGCGTGTTTGTTGAAGTGCAAGCGAATTCGGTCATTTTCTTCTGCAATCCTAATACACTTATTTTAAACAATTTTGCAGATGGCGCATATTGCACCGGAAACGGTTGCTTAATTGAAAGTATGACCTAATTGAAGTATGTATATGTAATAAAATCTACAGAAAGAGTGTCTGGCGATCAAATTTTTAGAAACATACATACGCCATGAAAAACCATGTCAAAATGGTGGACAATGTCTTTCGTATTATATAAAATTGAGTATGTATTTTTCGTTGGCGACGTTGCCTCTCAATTTGACAATCGGTCTTTTATTCGCAATTATTTGAACTGAAGGAACAGGATCACATAAGCTCGAAGTAATTGGAGTTTTCAGCTGAAAGGTGATAGGCTTTATGTGTTCCTACTCCTAGATCGTCTGGACTAGCTAAATAGGATATAATAAGATTAAAAAGTGCAACGTGTGCAATTGTTTTGTTTGGGTTAATGTATGTGTTATTTTGATGCAAGGGTTAAATGCATTTGTGCCTGAAAACAGGATGCTGAAATTCATAAACTGTCACTCTTATGGAAAATAACTAATTAATAAACAAAGTGATATTCCTCAAAATGAACTGAAAATTTCTGAAAAACGATTTACATTTTAGGTGATCCTCTGCAAACATATTAATAATTAGCTTTCTGAATGCCCTATGAAAATATTGTTATTTAACTTGTAGAAACTACCACAATTATTTGATTTCAGCACATCAGGATCACAGATCTTGAAATTGTTTTCGCAACACATACAAGTATATTTGCTGAAATACATTGATGGTTTTCGCGCATATGTATATCTAACCCATGTAGTCAACATTCCAGTAAATTAACCCATACTTTTGCTTTCCTTTTTTTGTCTATTTCCATGGATAATCTGAAAACAATATATCAGGATGGCAAAAAGGGTGGTTTTAAAAAAATGCATTCAAAACACAAAAATCATGAAATAATTTATTTCTTTCTACAATTCTTAAATTGAAGTTGGAATTTTTTAAATAGTCAAAACCTCCTGAAATTTGTCGTCGCTTGACTAATGTATTAGTAAGTCTGTCAACAAATTTTCGCAAGCATCGGACGCGTATTAGTATCTATAGAAAATTAATATCGATAAGCAGCCAATTCCAACAAAAACGTGTCTTTACATCTCAAAAAGAAACTTTTAAGTGTTTGATTGGATTTGTATGTTGTGATTTATTATATATTGTTAGAACCAAATCAAACTATTAATGCAGATGTTTACAGTGTTGTTTAACCTGTTAAGTGGGCATGACGTATATATTCGTCCAACGTAAATTACATTGAAATTGGCTAGGACGTATATATACGTCCTCGAAATATTTTTTTAGGATTTTTTTTGTTGTTTAACATGTGTGAGTTGTTGATAGATGTTTTGACATGAATTTAAGATAGGTAGCAAATTGGTTGTTTTTCGCTATTGCGTTGGGGTGAACGTGTATTTAATAAGCATAAGATAAGATTCAAAGGCAAAATTATAGTTTTAAAATAAAGGAAAAAACAACCTATGCCATCATAAAACAGCATTACATTTAAACTCTCACGCTTAGTTGAAAGGGATTTTCAAAGAACAAATGAAAGGCAACTAAAGTCAAGAAATGTAGATTTTAATTCAAAAAAGGGAAAGAATCTACATATTGGCGTCCGGATTGTGAGGTAGCACTGCGTGTCAATAACTGTTTTAAAATATATCATACAGATGTTGAGTTTTGAACTAACGTATGTTTTTGTATCTAAGTAAATAAAAAAAATATGTTTCATTGTTTTTTTTTATAAATTATTAGCATCATTAAAACAATTAATAATATGAACTCACGCTAGGTGGGTGGGACGTATATATACGTCATAACGAAAATGTGCGCGTCCCTATAAGATGGCGAGAAATTGTAGATAGTGGAGAAAAATATATCATTGATCAAAATGTTAAATTATGTTTTATTTAATCTATTTAAAAATTTGCCTAAAAATGCGCACGAAATTTTGGACTGACTTGATACAAACAAAAAGTTGGATGCTTACATGATTTATTTTATTTATTTGATTATCCTGTTTCTTTATCGGTTATCGAGATATCATGGTAATGCAATTATGCAATCATAAGATGTGTCTTATTGAAAGTGCTTCATGTTAGCCTGTTTTTTATATACCAAAGTTATAACAACCAGAATTTAAATATGAGAAGAATTCACGCTCGCGTCTATAGACGCTAGTGGCACTTAACCGGGTAATCGATGCAATCGATAGCATATTAGTCTTATTTCCACACCTTTTTCGGTTGTTGATGTTAATAGTGATGGATATATGTTTTTTGCTGTTCGATTTAAGATTTGATCGTCATCTGTGGGTTCTATTTACTATATTTTTGCCCTTAATATACATAAATATTGAGATGATAAGATAAGGCAATTTAAAAAGTACTATAGCGATCAATTGCAATTCAATGCATCATATGCCATTCTTTGATACAATATTATAACAATGTTTGCAATCAGAAGCGCAAGCTAAATGAAGATATGTTTGGGTTAAATTATTAAAGAGTTGACTGCAAGGGTTAAATGCACATACATTCTAAAACATTTAATACCGACTTAAATATCTGTGATCCTAATGTGCTGAAATCAAAGAGTTGCGGTAGTTTCTACATTTAACGCCTTAGACACATGATATTACATTATTTCCATTCAGCATTCAGAAAAATCTTTCCTGAAATAATATAAGAAACTGATTATAAATCTCAGCTATGATTCAAACATCAAATGAACATTGAGTTGAACATGTTATGAAATAATTTTCACATTGCACACTCTTTGAAAATCATGTTAATGGTTGAAATGTTAATTAATCATTTTTTAACGCATTGAGATTGGGTAACATTGGCTGTGAGATGGCGTTCATCACGTATATTTGAGTTTGGACGATCGGGATAGCAGGAGAGCTGAAGAAGTAAGTTGGGAATGGTTGCAGGTGTATTTACATGTGACTAGAACTTCTTCTTTGTATGTGTTGAAGTGCAAGCGAATGCACCCATCCTCCTCTGCAGTCCTAATGCACTTATTTCAAATATTTCAGCTGAGGGCGCATTTTGTATCGAAAATGGAGTCTCTTCCAAATAATGATCCATCATCTGAAATGTGTTAATTCAGTTCATGATAAATTTAAAAATGTTTTATGTCAGTCTTTTATGACAACCTATTACTATACCGTCTGAAACGGGTTAGCAGAATATCACCAGCTAAAAATAATAATAGAAGTTGGAATTTTTTGGAAGGTTTTGGGTTAATCTATAAAGCAGTTCGATGTGAGGGTTAAATGCATGTACGCGCGAAAACATTCTATGTATTTGAGCAAATGCACGTGTATGCATTGAAAGCGGAATTCTCTTAATTAACCGTTCCATGTCTTTGATCCTAATACATGACAAAAGAAATTTGATTTACTTTTTGGAACCTTCTCTTTGAACGTTGCATGAATTAATAGCAAAAAAATGATAAAAAATCATGCCTTCAAGAAGCGGTATCCGTCGTTGAAGAACAATGGGTTCATCATTGTTGTTACCGTATGTAATTGCGTCGCACCCGAGTGACCCTCGGTGCGTATTCTGTGGTCGAACCACGCGGCAAACGCCGCAGCGACGAACATAACGTTTCTTCACAATGAAATAATTTACAATAATGACAGGAGTATTGGACTATCTATACGATCTTTCATACCGATATAATTCAGAGTGTAAAACAATATTTGTCGTAAGAAAAATCAAATATGCCGAAGTTGTGTGACATTGTTTGGGAAACATTGAATGTATTTGAGCTGAAACGACCAGGATAACAGGAGAGCTCAATCAGCAAGCCGAGAATGGTTGTAGACGTATTTAGGTGTGATCAGAACGTCTTATTTTTATATACATCCATCCTCTTCTGAAATCCTAATGTATTTATTTCAAATACTTCAGCAAATGGCGTATCTTGTATCCAAAATGGTGATTTGGAAGATTGAATCATTAAAATATGTTAGCATTTTCATCTTAGCATCAGATAATTTATAATTTGTCATTCCCATAACGGATCAGCAGTTTGAAATGGTTGAGAGGATATTAATACCTAAAAATTTTAATGGGTGTTTTAATCACATTTGGGTTAATATACGTGTCAGTTTGATGTGGGGGTTAAATGCATGTACGCGCGAATATATTCGATGTATTGAAGCAAATGCAAATGTATGTATCGGCACAGAATTCACTTAACCGTTCCATGTATTTAATCCTGATACATGGCAAAAGAAACCTGGAAAATAACAACAGTGTCTGCCTTCCATCTTCAATGGGAACAAATTATGGAATATATTATAATCATCGATATTTGTATAATTTTTAAATAAACAGTCAACCTTAGGTTCGATTCACACTATGGTGCCGTTCACGGTCCGATCTCGCTTCGGTCTCGGTTCGATCCCGGTTCGGTCATATATTCTTACACAAGAAACAATCAGAGTATTCACACTAGCGGATCGGAACTGGAGCGATCCGATATGCGATACGAAAATATCTTTTCGTTGTATTGTAGTTTAACATTGGTTGTAAGGTGGCGTTCATCTCGTGAATTTGAGTTGAAACAATCGGGATAGCAGGAGAACTCGACAAACAAGTCTCAGGCGTATATACATGCGACTAGTACATTTTCTCTATATATGTGCCCGATGTGTAAGTGTTGAAGTGCAAGCGAATGCATCCATCATTCTCTGTGATCCTAATGCACTTATTTCAAATACTTCAGCAGATGGCGCATCTTTAACCAGAAATATTGGTTTAACACGTTCGTCGCTACGTCCAACAAGTATTTATAGTTTTACAGCTTAAAGATGGATGTTCATCTTCTACTGATATTCAAAATTGAGGCAATGCTAATGTTTTATGTTTGGATATTAGAGTGGCATCCAAAAACAATTATATTAACTATTATTTTTCTCTATTCGTAAAAGTTCAGGAATTGACGTCCTCCATGAAGGGATTATTAATTCAAAGATTTCCTTTACGAAGATCCTCATTTTCAGATCCTCAATTCAATTTTAGTATCAATGCCAGTAATTAAAAATTCTTGCAAAAGTGGAAGTATTTCTAAATCCTCCTTCTGTACGCGACAGTCCCAAAGAACCAGCTTCAGAGCTCAGAAACCAGATTCAGAAATAATGTTCTAGTAGGGCCGAGTTGGATCGTGTGACCATTTTGGAGTGAATCATTTAGCAAAGTATCATCACTCTTTTGCAAAATCATTCTTTTAAGAAGGAAACTGTTTGAATTTCTTGAAATTTGGCATACTTTTTGCAGCCCGGCGGAAATTCTCTGTGGACCGACACCGGACCATGGATTACCGGTTAGGATACACTGTTCTAGACCTCCATATAAAGCCAGTTTATAATATTATATTACTTCAACTTTCGCAAACGGACGGACAAGATCACAGAAGTAGACGAAGCAGATAATTTGAAATGTATGGGTTAATTTACTAGAAAGTCGTCTGCAAGGGTTAAATGCACATATATGTACAAATATCCAATGCATTTCAGTAAATGCAAGAGTATTGATGCATTGAATACAGAGAGTGACAAATGGTTGGGTATACGAAGGGGTTATTTGGATATATCTACACAATATGTTATTAACACATCACTCAATAAGTTCTCAATAAAATAAACAATATTCGGATATTATTGTAAACGTGATTCTAATGAAATATATATATTATTGCATTATCAAGGACATGACACGAACGATTATTTTGTACATGTAAATCAATGAAGCAAATTCTGCATTCAATGCATATGCACTTATAACCTACTCATTCATATTTTTTTGTTTTATCATATTCATATAGTTGAACAATGTATGTCTTGTTTATTTAATGACCATAAGTCTTTAGAATAATCTTATGTATAAAAAAGAATATTTGTTTGTTCGTATGTAATGCGCTGCCATACCACTCATGAGATTGCAATAAAACTTCGTCCACTTATTGTTAAAGATTGCGCGAGTAACATAGACATATTCTAATATACAAAAATACAATTTGTTTGTTCGTATTTTATGCGCTGCCATACCGTTCATTCGATTGCAATAAAACTTTACTAACTTATTGTTTGCACTTTCTCAAATGATATAAGTATAGTAAAATTAACTTGCAGTAGGTCCTTTATATAAAATTCGATGTTTGAATGTTTCTTCGTATCTATAATAAAATAAATATATTCATTATTGGAATGAAAACGCGCTGGGTACCAGCTAGTTTCCCATAATTTTTGCTATCTGAATTTTAATTTCCAATAACTCGTAGGTCAAAATGCGATTATTGGCATATAATACAATATCAATGTGTACACTCATTAATACAAATGAATGCATTCAACTATTTGAGCTGGAGGACTTACAGGAAATATTTATAAGTGCATAGCAACCTAAATTATCATTTGAAAACCTACTGACTTTTATGAAATTCTAATTGCAGATGGCCTGAAATTGGTGTACAGAAAAGTAGAAGCTAAAAGATATTATAACTGTTCAAATTAAAATTAAGTTAAGGTTAATTTATACGTTGATATGCGATAAGGGTTAAATGCATATACGAGTCGAAGCAAACTGTGTATTTCAGCTAATGCATTTGTATGCATTGAAGTACTCGATAAATTGTCAATATTAAAATATGAATATTTTGTATATATTGTTATGATGCATTTATAGTGCACTAAATGCGCATGCGCTGTAAGTTTCAAGTATGTTACTCCAGTTTATGTGACCAGAATGTCTCGTTTCAGAAATTGAAGGTGACATAGCAAACATACGGAAATATTAAATTATCATTGTACACACAATTGCATGCAATTATATATCGCACGTCATTTTTTGGATCGCGAAGATTAGAAAGGCATAAGTGCATAGCAACTCAAATTATCAATTGAAAACCCGTTAGCTTTGTATGAAATCCTAATTGCACACAGTCTTAAATTGGTGTATGGGAAAGCATAAAATAAAAGATCCAACAATTGTCTGAATTAGACAAGGGTTAATTTAAGTGATGACACACGATAGGGGTTAGTTGCATGTACGAGCCAAACCATCCTATGTATTTGAGATATTGCAAGTGTATGCATTGAAGCCCTCGATTGATATCGAAATATTATTATTCTGCACATGGCTGTACGATGCATTTATTGTGCATGAAATGCGCATGCGCCGATAGTCTTTCAGAACATTGCTGCAACTTATGCGATCCGAATGCCTCGTTTCAGAAGTTGAAGGTGAAATGGCAACTGTGGGAAAAATATATAAAGTCAATGCACAATCTCTGTTTTTTCTCACCCCTCCCCAAAGTATAATCACATCTTATGCTATTCTTAATCTTTCAATTCAGAAAATATGGATGAAGTAATTGTAGGATGGAAACAACGATGACAATTCCAATTTTTACGTATAAAATAACCATTTGAATTCACTTTTGGGATGGGTTATGAAGATTATCAGCTCACGTTGGATTATAGCGCAGGTTGAATGCTCCTTCAGAATTTATGACTATGCAGCATTTTTCCATTTATTATCGTATGTTTGGGTTAATTAAAATGAGAGTTGACTGCAAGGGTTAGATGCATGCATGCAGAAAGCCTTTTAATGTATTTAAGCAAATGCATTAGTGTGCAATGAAAAACCGATATGAACGTTTCAATATCTGTGATCCTGGTGTACTGAGTTCAAATAGTAATGGAAGCATGAAGCATTGTCGCGTTCAATTGCGTTAATTTCTGGATGAACAACACAACCGAAAATCATAAAAATTGCTATGCAAGCGAAATTCTGAACAGGCGCATAAAAATAATATGATATTCGACATCTTTGCTTATTTTACTAGCCCAGGTTACTGACGAGCCTACTTACATTCAGATTCGAGTCATAAACGATTCGAGGAACTCTATTAGATGGCGTATATGTTACATGATCTTTCTTACGAAAATAGCGATGAAGGATGAAGCTAACGATCGACATGTCCAAGACTTCCCGATTGGATCTCGTTAATTCAATGCTTTTCATGTATTTGTTGTTTAACACACATTCGCATTATAGAAAGTGCAACAATGCACTTTGAAGCTATTGGTGCATGTGCACTGACATTGAATATTTTCCATTCCATTGCAACTGCACGCTGCACATTTCTGAAAGAAGCAAATCGGACCACAGAAGTTATAGCAACGTAGTATGAAGTGGCTGCCGACGCATGCGCACTTAGTGCATGAAACATATATCGAACAACTATATGTAGATTGATATTATTTTGTAACAGATATTTATTTGAGAATAAGATGGAAAATATTTAATAAATGAAAACAGAATAAATGCATCACAGAGAGTGATTTTTGGAAATTTTATGTTTTTCTCCTCTCAAAATGGGTGATGAGTCAAGTTAATTTTGCTATAATATCAAATTAATGTTTATGTGGTATTAGGAAAGATGTCCGAAAAGACATCTATAGACAAATTATTTAAATAATACGAAAAACTATATTTGGGTTAAACATATCGAAAAATTGCTATGAGGGTTAAGTGCATAGACACCAGAAAACATTGTGCGTATGAGTTGAAATGCAAGTATATGTGAATTTAATCAATCTATTATTTTCTGCTATCTCAATATAATAATTTCAAACAGTCGTCAAAGGCAATGCAGATGGCGTATGCTGTACTTAAAAAGGTTGTTGAATTTATAAATTGAAAGAAACTTATGGGACACCCCAATAGATTATTAAGTAATGAATTCTGTTGTGCATATATTTTTCATTGGCTATGTTGCCATACAATTAGTCGTACAATGTGTCTTTCAATCGCAACTATTCGAACCATAAAGAACGGGATCACATAAGTGCATAGCAAATAAGCATCGCTGTCAAACGTCACTCAATTTTTCATGAGATCCTACTCACACATCGTCTGAAATTGTATAATAGGATATCAGAAGCTGGTAAAGTCAAACAACAGCTATGTTTGGGTTAATCCTCGCGATAGTCTGCTATGGGGGTTAAATGCATATACACTGAAAACCACCCTATGTATTTGAGAGAATGCATGTGTATGCATCGAAGCACCAAGTACAGGATGCTGTTAACCCTTCCACGTATCTGATCCTAGTGCATCGTTACATTGTTACCGTGGTAACCTATTTTAAGCAACACTTATCTGCATCATGAATTGGGTCAATCTTTGGATGGGTGTAAAACAAGAAATTGTACTTTATGATTGTTAACTTATGCGAGAATTAAGCCAAGGAGTACAAATATTGTAATGAGCATTATTCACTACAAATTCTATATCTGAAAAGTTTTAACTCGAATCATTAGGTCATTATTTTATTATGGTAGTTGATCGGAGTGAGAAAAAGAATTTATAGTTTCTTCATCTTCATCATATACATCATAGATAAGCTATGCACATGTGCCACGCTGCTTCTAATGTTCGTGTGAGCATATCTATACAGAGCATAAAGTAAACACTATACTAGTAGTAAGCCTATTTTATTATATATTACACAAACACAAAATTTTATCTAACACTTTTTGAAGCATTGAAAGGTGTAGTTGTTTTTTCGGAGATTCATCAGTATTTAACCACAGCACAACTATATTTTTTTCATCACAAGTAATTATGCAATTTAAATCGAAGTTCAGTTCGCCTCAAAAATGGCAAGTTAATCAATGGTTTATATGCATGTTATTACAGGAAAATTGTTAATGTTAAAATTGTTCTGTCACTTCTTATAGAAGAAGTAGGCAAGTGCAAATACATTTGGAACCCATACATATAATGTTTTTAGTTGTATTTGCATTTAACCTTCATAGCAAGATTTAGACATATTTAACCCATAGTTTACTCGACCTATGAGAGATTGCCAAATGTTCTTACTATTAATAGTTCTTTTTAGTGACCTTTCCTACTAGCATGGCTCTTTGAACTCTATTTGATCAGGATAACAGAATGCAGCTTAACGTCTCGAGCATTTCATTTTCACGTTGTTTAATTTTCGACAATTTTTCGTGGATTTTCAGAGTTACATTAGCTTTTAAATTGTTTTCCATTCGAAGAAATAATTTTAATTTACCAGAATAACCAATTTGGCTTTATGAAACTCGCAAATATTTGAACTTTGACCAACAGGATTACATAAGTGCACCTAATAGAGTTCGCACGATTGAAAACTTTAATGGCAATTTTATGATATCCTACTGCCATAGCATTCACACGTAGACGAACAAGACATCATAAGCAATCGAAATGAAATCTAATAAGGGTTAATTTAGAAAAATATAAAGATTTGTTGATATGATGTATTTCAGCAAATGCATGACTACACTTCAGAAACCATTATAAAGCTTTTCCATGTAGTTATAAGGATTTTCCATGTTTGTTACATCTCCACTTGCTATGCAGTTGCAGTCATCGTCGATAATGTGCGGTCTTTCGAAATATTTGATCTTTTAAGATGACTCATTTATTGTTCCAAAATTAAAGTAATGTTTCATATATTTATAAGATGAATGCAGTGTGACGCATGTTTAATGCGCATGCGTCGACTGGCATTTCAGCTTACGTTGCTGAAACTTATGCGGTCTTAATCCATCGTTTCAGAAATTCGAGAGTGAAATAGCAACTGTTTAAAATTTATGTTATGTCCATGCACATGCGCCGATATCCTCATAGTACGTCGCTGCATCTTCTGAAATCCGAATCGTCCATTTTGCAAGCTTGCTGATGAATCGACAACCGTTTGGAATTATACAATACCCATTTCGGTAAAAACCTAGACTTATTTCATACTGATTTATTCGATATTTATATAAAATATTACACAATGGTTCGTATATTTGATGTTTCTATTAAAGCAATTGAAATATTACAGTAGATTATATCTGTGAAATATCAGTAAAATGAGTTCAAAGTATTGACATACATCCACTGCATTCTTGTTATCCTAATCATTTGGATAGAGTTCAAAGAGCTATTATAGTAGGAGAACTAACTGAAAATAAGTATTGGCAAGCTTTAATTTGTGAATGAACTATGGCTTAAAAATGACAAAATATTGCTAGGAAAATTAAGTGCAACTTTAATTAAGTGGAAATTAAAAAAAAAACATATGGTAAATAAGTAAATTTTCATTAAATTAAAATATTTTCATGAGTACAAAAATGTATGTTTTTTCATTTGCTACGTTGCTATGCAGATTGACATGCATCTGTTCTTCACTATTAATGGTTTGAAGTGTGAGCAATAGAATCACATAAGTGCATAGCAGCCAAAATTTGCAATTGCAAGCACTAAGGCTGTAGATGTCATCCTAATCTCACAGCGTCTGCGATACAAGAATAGGAAACCAGCAGAGTAACTGTTTGGGTTAATTTAAGTAAAGTTTGGGTTAATTTAAGTGACGGTGTACTGTGGGGGTTAAATGCATGTACGAGCGAAACTACCCTATGTATTTGAGCAAATGCAAGTGTATGCACCGAGTGTGGAAATCTGTTAACCGTTCCATATATCCGATCCTAATAAACTAACATCAAAAGGCGGGAAAACGTAGTTATCCGAGAAAATTCATGTGTATCTCGATTGACTAATTATTTGAAAATTTCGAGAAAAATAGATTTTGGCCATAAAAAGGGCTGTTTTTTTTAAGCAGACTTATCCCACGAGCTTAGAAATTTCGAAAAAAAGTTTAATTTTTTCAACGTAAATATAGTATGTTTTCGTAAACAATCATAAAATACGTATTTTCTTTTGGGTGCCCTAATGCTATGCACATGCATTTTTAAGCACAGAGTACGTAGTTGTAATTTATGCGATCCTTATATACTTAAAATACTGCCTTTGTTGCCTTTCAAATAGATGATTGAATGACATAATTTCTATGCATTACTTCATCTTAAACGTTGGAGGGTTTCTGCTATGCTCTTGACCCCATTGGCGTTGTATGTTAATTTTTAGAGTTTGAATACATTTATGAATCATTCGGACGTTTAAATTTTACCTAAGGGTAATATTTAATTACATCAAAGAAAATGATCTTTCGGGTCTATTTCTAGTAATTTTTAGAGAAATAATATAGTTTAATGTAACTTAAGAAATTTTTACGGAGTTATTATTAAAATATAATTGTAGAAAGATATCAATATTTTATTTGTGCGCCCACTTCGCGTAAAATATGCGCCATCTGCATGAACATTGAGGAGTATTTGAAATGAATGTATTGGGATTGCAGATGATTATGGGTTAAAACTACACATACGTTTGCATTTAAACACATACACACGAACATTTCAGACGTATATACACTTAACCCTCGCAGTCATCTCTCAATTGAATTAACCCACACATTGGACTCGCATCCAATTCTTTTTTTGCACATGGTACATAAGTTGTATTTCTCAAAGTCAACTCAAACTATAAAAATCTTCGTTTATTACTTAAATGTATATAAGTCACATACGATATTTAAAGAATTTATAAATGTACAAAGTCTGATAATGTATTGTATTTTTCTAATGTTTTTATATATTTAGCGCCCAACTAAACTGTGTTAAATTCATTTTTTTATAACAAATTTCTACAAAAAATCTTTAATATAAATTGTAGAAACTTTCAAGCGATTATTGTTTCATCCACAAAATACTTGAACGAGTTATTTGGATTGCAGAAATTCTAAAGACATATACTTAAACCTCTTTTTGTGCGATTTCGAAGTTATGCGGTTTTTTTAAAGGCAATTTTTTTTTTTTTTTAAATTTCATAAGGAGTACGTATCGAGATATTTAGGATAAAATAGGAAATATATCATCAACACTAACCGAAATTTGGAAAGAAATTATAATTTGGTACCGTGTAAATTATATCGCATCTGCTATCGCTGAATTGAAACGACCACGCCCTTTATTCTGGTTTAGATTTTTGGAAAAATTGATTTAGTTTTTTTGCATTTTTCCAATGCTTTGACTTTTAAAAATACACTATCTAAAGGAATTTCCAAAACTCCAAATACTAACGGAGTTATAGCTATTTTAGTGACGTGGCAACTTGGCCGGTCCTACCATTTTGAAATGTTTTAACGCGTTTTTCTCGAAACTGTTTTTTTCAACATAGTTGACATGATATCTCAAATTCTAATTAAATTGGATTATTCTTATCAGATGTCAAATTATTTAGGAAAAAATTAAAACTGTGACAAAATAAGGCCAAAAATAACTTGACTGATTTTTTTTTAAACAGTCGCCATTTTGTGATTTTGTTTGTTTTTTAGTTAGGGACTATAGTGACATATTTGCTAATTATGGATTATATTCTTGGAATGATAAAATCTACATAGAACAATGATGACATTGACACTAAGTATACTATTTCTTCCGAAGAAGGGGGCGATTTTGAGTCATATTGAAAATCGCAACAAAAATGATCATACAGCGATGATAGTTTGTAATTAAAATAATTAGTAATTATCTGGTGGATGTCTGACATTTGAGATGCCAGATGTCAGACATCCTTAAAATTTTACCAATGATGCAAGACGTCCTTTAAATGGTATCAAAAATGTTGGATATATTTTATATAGCTATTTCAAAGTTATGCGGTTTTTAAAATCCATGGAACGCATCGTCACTTTTTCTATATAAGTCATAGCTAAAACCACCGCATAAAAAGGTTTAAGTGTATTCTGAAATATAAATTCCAGACAGTTGTGACATCACAAATATGTCTATGTGGCGAGGTATTCGGGTTGCAGAAGTCGCAGCAACGTTATTTGGGATCAGTTATCGATGTATGTGCATTAACTGCACACACATATATATATATATATATATTTATTTATATTTTGTTAACAAAAAACATACAGATCGAGTTCAAAGAACCTACATTAGCAGGAAAAGAGCCTGAAAAGGAGTCCTTTTACAAAATCACTATATGTGTCGAATAAATTATGGGTTAAAAACATTAAAATTTTGCTATGAGGGTTAAATGCATATACGACCAAATGCATTGCATGTATGTGTTGAAATGCATGTGTATGCGCATGTTTTCAACTCATACGTTTCTGCCACCCTAATGTACTCATTTCAAATACTCCATGGTGCAGGTGGTGTTCATTCCAAGTCAAAATACTTGATCAATTGAAAGACTAACAATTTGTGTTTTTGCATTAAAAAGTAACTATTAAATTTAGATTATTGCCATTCAAAATCAATACTGTATCCCACTAGCCTCCAAATTATGAAGGGTTTTCTTATTGATAAAAAGTTCCAACGGAAACCCAAAGGATAGATTTCAGAAGCGGAGATTTCACTCATAGTATCTATGGGAGTAAATTCAAAGATTTCTAATTATTTTAATATTTTTCTGTTACCTTCACCTTCAAGTTTCTGAAACGAGGGATTCGGAATGCAGAAGATGGAACATCATACTACGTCCGGAATGATAGTTAACGCATGTGCATTGGGTGCAAGCAACATGCATCCTACAGCTATATGACAAATAATTTTTATTTTTTAATTTATATTAAATGTTAAGATTATAGAAACATTATAAGTCTATCAAATTTGCCCTAATTACTTTCCTATATCCAAATGACAGGGTTTATAAAAATAACAATTTCGATACTCATTCAATGATCTTTTTCTACTTAAAATTCTTATTTAGTTTATCCTATCCTAACGTGGAAAACAAACATTTTCCCCTAGCAAAAAAATATCAGGAAAAGTTGAGATAACGACTATGGAAGACGGAGAACAAAATTACATTGGGCATTTTTTTATTAAATAACGAAATTGTTGCAAAAACGTTAATTGACAATGTATTATCTAATATCTGAAGTATTATATCTTCATTTATAACGTTGCTGCACAATTTGACATGCATCTGTCCTTCACTCTCAACTATTTGAACCTTTAGGAAACGGATCACATAAATGCATAGCGGCTAGCATTTTAAATTAAAATCCAACAAGCGATGTATGCTGTCCTACTCCCACGTCGTCTGAAATGGGGAACTAGGAATACAGAACCTAGCGGAGTCACAATACATAAATGCAGTTTGGGTTAATTTACGCGACAGTCAACTGTGGGGGTTGAATGCACATACGAGTGAAACCACCCTATGTATTTGAGCGAATGCTCGTGTGTATCGATATACCGATTGCAAACATTCGTTAACCGTCCGATGTCTTTGTTCCTGATATCAAAATGTGGCAACCTGGCGTACTTTGTTATGCGGATTGTGTTAGTATCATATATGTATAAGAAAAGTTTTGCTACAATGTTCCACCGCTGTATTGGAACAATGCGTAGAAGAACGCTTAAGCTGCAATATCGTATGGTGTACGTACAATGAATTCAACGCTTGAAATTCGGGATCATTCTATCTGTTTTTAATCTAATTTAATTATCTTCCTCAGCTAAATAACTCGATACATCATTAGTCTTTGTTATAGATTGTGGTTCATGCCATCGAGACTTAGATCATACTTCATGTTGCTATTTATTAATATTGTAGATTTAAGTTAGACAATGCTGATTTTTTTAAATTGCGTATATACGAATACTCCTTGAAAGTTTGAAGAGACTTTTTGTTAAGGATTTTTTGTTAAGTTTCCGAAGATTTCTTGAAAATTAATATATTATTTAGCATTGTTAATTCCGCACAGTTGTTACTTCACCCACAACTTTCTGAAAAGAGCGATTCGGATAACAGAAGAAGCAGCAATGTACTATGAAGTTGCCGACGCATGCGCATTTGCACTTGCCACGCACTTGTAATTTAACCCATAAGTTTTTGAAACGGAGCATTCGGAACGCAGAAGCTATAGCAATGTACTACGAAACTATCGGCGCATGTGCATTAAATGTGAAAAACATCCATCCTACAGCTATATAATAAATAATATTTGCTGATAATATAAAGTTGAATGAATAACTATTAAAAAATTTCGAACACACAAAAAAAAGATGTGACATTGACATCATTGAAATCAACCTTAACGACAACTGAGAGGATTTTTTTACTCATAAATAAGAATGTCATTTTTCTCTCTACAAATATTTTGAACGTGTCTTTGGGTGTACAAAACACTAAATAAATCAAATATTATTTTGAAAATATGCCCGAAGTAACATTAAACATCGAGTGTTTCATCATATAGTCTGGATCTGATTTTGGTAGCCAGGCAACCAGTTGCTGAAAATGCAGGCTCAGCCTCCACACTCGTTAGAGGTATCGTCATATTTAAATGCTAGTTCGATTTGATGACCGCGTGAGCCCCCATTTTCGTATAATATCATCAAAGTTACTTCCTTCCTATCTGTTGAGAAATACATAAATTCTGAACCCCGTATCTATTATATTTCATATCGATATTCCAATTATTAGAGTCGATGTGTAGTAAATACATCACCGGTAGGGAAAGTTTAATATAACAATTTGAAATGCATATGTGTACTGTATATGTGTATAAATAGGTTAGATAATTATTGCCCTTAAGCGTCGCCTAAGCTCGCCAATCAGTAATTACGCCACTGTTTCCAAGCTTCCAGATTTCGGCAAGAATGTCTCGATTTATTAGCCTTCAACGCGATGGTGAGATGTACGATTTCTGTTAGATAAAAATTTCAATCCCGAAATTTTCGGGATTACGTTTTCTAGTCCCGGGATTCTTAAGTACCTAAAATTGTCCGGGATCCCGGGATTGGATTCCCTAATCGTACAGTTAGTAACAAAATTATATTATATTATAATAAAATAGATTGTAAATGAAGAATTTTTCGCCTGAGTGATATTTTTTAAACAGTGTTTCAGCTCTCCCACATCGTTGCCATTGCATATTTCTCTACTGGCCACTGCTTCACCCACAACTTTCTGATGAGGTTCATTCGGAACACAGAAGTTGCAACAATGTCCTATGTTACTGTTAGCGCATGCGCATGTGCATGTATCATACAGCTATATGTTAAATTGACATTGCCTATTTCAAGATAGACTGGTCCTCACATGGTTAATACGTGCTTCATACAACGTTCTGCCTCTCCCACAACATTATCGCTGCGCCTTTTTGCAAACGATTTCTGCTTCACCCGCAAGTTTCTGAAACAAGTGATTCGGATCGCAGAATTCGCAAGTGCATATGCCGTCGATGTTAGCGCATGTGCATAGCGCGTACAAACAAAATGCATGTATCTTACAGCTATAAGCAAAATAATATTCGCGTAGGCAATCTTTTTCTAAACAGAATTCCAATTTGGATATCCCATATACAGATATGTTCGACATTTTCCAACTACTCCATATTGGGATATTTGGGGAAATACGCGCACTTCTACTCCACATCATATTACCTCAGTGGTTTAATCGTTGCCCACGGGCGTAGGATTGGCTCCCCCCCGGGGTATTTTATAGGGAGTCTAACACCCACTTGGGAAGCTTCAGGACAAACATAAATGAAGGATAGTGATATAATTTTATAAATTATACATGAAGCCTCCAATAGAAATTGCTTCATGTAGTGCATTTATATAGTCCTGTTCTCATAGTCTCAATAGATATCAGTGGATAACAGTTCGTGTGTCAATTTGAGTGAATACTCATACTCAATATATATTTTGTTTATACCTGTACGATGTATGTTTTGTGTACTCATTGCACATGCGTCGAAAGTCACTTTGGAGCATGTTGCTACAGTTTCTGTGATCCGAATCCCTCGTTTTAGCAACATGGAAGTGAAATTGCAAACCGTTGCGCATGCGTATGCTATGCGCCACGTCTGAGTATATTATTCTGTTTTCTGCTATCCGAATGACTGGCGTCAGAAGCTTGTGGATGCAAGTGACCCCACGTGACCACGAGTGCGCAGTAAACATATTGAGTACACACATTTTTGCTTTTAATATTTGTAAAATAACTTTATTAATATACAGAAAGTGGGGATAAAAAAAAATTGCGCGAGATTATAGGATTTTTAAATGAATTATTTGTATAATATATTATCTGTGACACATCCCCCCCCCTCTCTACCGATCAACTACCGCTTGTAGTTTCATTTATTGTGACGTTTAAGCTAATTTTCCCTACCAATTGCGGTATTCTTATTAATACGGAATCTAGACGGATTACTACACCGAGTCGAGTTGTAGTAAAGCTGTAATAATGGCAACTTCATTGAATATCGATATACTATCTATATTGATGTATATAATATCGAATATCGATATTAAATATAATAAATATGGGGTTTTCGAATGTCATATGGCGTACTAAATACATAGAATCGTAAGGTACTTTTTCCAAGCTCATGGAAGTTATCCCACACGCTCTAGATAAGAATTATTTATGAAATTTGATAAACACGTGTATAATAAACGTCTTCATCGTATAGACTACAACTATTTAAAAATATGCAAAAGTGTTTATTTAATGAACAAAAAACTGCAAAAAATGTTGGTTAAAACGCAAACTTTTTTTCGAAGGCTCACTGTTTTTTTATTTTCCAATATTTATTTTTATTTGTAGTCTAAGCTATACATAATATTATACAAAGTAAGAATATGTTCAACTTTTTTGCTGCAAATCATTTGTTCAGGACTAAGGACTTCCATGGTGAAGAATGTCATCGCTCACGCACCGACATACCTAGCTCCCCCAGCTCCCATTATCATACTTTGTCAAGCTTTAAAAAATATTTTTATGTTAAAAAAAGATGGCCTAGTTAACACATTTAATATCAACATTCTATATTTAATATTTTTCGCATAAAAAAATGTCAAAAAAAAGATCGATTTTAAGTCCAACAAGGTAGAAACGTCCCTTAAATAAATGTAACTGTAAATTCAAGATATCCAAATTATTATTTTTTTGCAAAGAACTTCATCATTTAGACAACTCCCCTTCCATCTTATTTGTAAAGATATTAATAAAACGAAAATAAAAAAAGAAATAGGCATGTGATTACATCTCAATATCATTTTCAATGATATATATCCGACTATAAACAATTTTCACTTATATTCCTAATGTATTTTTTTTAGATTCATCGACCTCGACAATCTCAAACCAGTGTAGGCGACAAAGAATGATAATATTGCCATAAATGCAAAATTCTTATTTATCGCCGCTTGTCGTACTTTATCACCATATTTAATGAATGTCCATATTATTTTTGTGTGAGCATTGCCTTAGATAAGGAGTATGTGATTACTTATCTGAAAAAACACTGTTTAATATTAATATACTAGTGGACCGGATAGTGATTATTAAAAATTCAAATGAGTTACTCCAGTAGTATCTTATACAGAACGAAGGATATTTTTCATTTTTGATGATGGTTTAGGGGTAGTAGTAGGCACTTGGCCCGAAAAAAGCTTTTCAAGATCATAGTACACTAACTATTTCTCATAGAAAGTCAAAATTCAAAGAAGTGAAAATTTAGCGAGGGCTAATTGCATATACGCAAGAAACCATCAAGTGCATATCAATAAATGCATATCTGTACGTAAAACAACAGGTTTCTGTGTTTTTCAGCCTTACTTTTTTGGGGAAAATTTACAAGAAGTATCCCGCAGTTAAACTGTAAAAAATAATAAGTATTTTCAGTTTATTAATCAATCAAATGTTAATCAATACAACAAGTATTTTTTTGAACGATAAACAGATTTGTGATACTTGTGTAACTTTGCTTGCGGACTTGTTTTCGCAACATCTATTTGAATTCGAATGATTAGGATTGCAGAAGAGTTCAACAAGTTTATCGCGTTTTTACCAGCGTTTGACCTCGTACTAAATATAAGAATGTTCTGAGAATCTTCAATACAATTGTGGTTGCAAATTTTTTGTCAAACATCCGATGAAAAACATATGGGTTAAACGCAACACGAATTTTCAACGAGGGTTAAGTGCATATACGACCGAACGCATCCTTTGTATGCGTTGAAATGCAGGCGTATGTGCACTTATACAACCTATCCTTTTCTGCAATCCCAATACATTCGTTCCAAACAGTCGTGGAATTAAAGGCAGATGTCGCATCTTGTACTACTAAATTGAAAGATTGACATTAACTCCATACATTTGTAATACCTGCACAGAAGACGTTGCTTAGGTATAAAAAATAATGTTTTATTTAAATTATTGCAGAATCTTATTTTCGATAGTTGACTGACACACGAAAAGTTCTCACGGAAGCACAAACGATGAGAACGATATGTAATAAGTCTTAGGACGAGCTCTTGCTGAATATTGAAAATCTGACATGGGCGTGGACTAGGCGTTTGATAAAATGTAAAAAACGGGTTGAATAAATCACTATCGTTCAACTTCTGAACCAATTTCTGAAGTCATGTTTAGTAGGTAAATTATTTTGAATAAAAAAGAAACCGAGTTGGAGTGACATAAACATGTTACGTTGCCACGCATTTGGCACGCAACTAGCTACAATTTAAACAGTGAAGATCGAGTTCGCATAAGTGCATAGCAACTGACATTTTTCACTCCCAATTCCTATTGTTTATGACTTTCACCGTCTGAAATGGTTAAAAAGGATAGCAAAAGCTTACAAAGTAGTAAATCTGTCTAAATTATATGGGTTAATAAAAGTGACAGCTTACTGTGAGGGTTAAATGTATATACGAGTGAAAATATGTGTTTGAACAAATGCAAGTGTATGCATTTGGTGCAGAATTCTGTTAACCGTTCTATGCATTCGATCCTAATACACAGATATGGGACAGTAGGGAAACGATTTAATATATTAGCATTGGTCTGCTCCCTTTAAAAATATCTACACACACAGGACGAAAGATAAATTATACGTGATTTTGCGGTGGAGAATGAAGGATGCAACGCATGCCACCATTTCCGTCTATTCTGCTCCTTCTAATTGATCAGATACCAGACGTGCGGCGTCTATCCCAGCGTAAACGAGGTCTTTCGACGGGTCTGCTGCCACTCGGTCCCGAATGGTATATAGCACCTGAGACTAGATGGATGACGGTGTCAAATAAAACTATTAAAAATATATTGAAAAAAATATTATCAATATGTTAAGGGGGGCAAACCCTTTACAATGTTCAAAAAAATCGTTTTTTTTTTAATTCCGTATTTCGAAAGTATAACATATTGAGAGTATACTATAAAAGAGAAAAATCGGAATATAAAATATTTACAAAGTTATAGCGCATAATCAGAAGCACGCTGGAACCGCTGTGAACTAGGGAATCAGGTTAGGTAGGAGCGCTTGAAGCTGAACAACCTTTCTTTTATAATACATTTGCTTAAATTTTTTGTATCTTTAGTTTTATTATAGAAGACTTCTGACACCAGTGTAACGTTTAGGCGGAGGCGCTCTCGAGGGCAGAGTGCCCGGGCGGCTCCTCGCCTCCACGTGCTCGTCGGGATGGCTGCGCTACTGCACGGGTCCGTTCTTCTATCAGGTTTTGATATTGCTGGACGAATGGATGGGAATACAAAGGGCGTCGAATGGAAAGACTCCCTTCGCAAGATAACTGTGTATTTATTCCGCACTACAGATAGAGAGAGAAATAGATCTGGCTGCAGGAGGGACAACTTCCCGCAGCCAAGGCCAACCGACGACTCTCCCGACTCCCGCTTACTGCGCGTCACTGCCCAACCGGCAACGGTGCACGCGCAAGAAGCGATCGGTCGGTATGCAGGTGCAATGTCTCCGCAGGGCCACAAGAGATAGCGCTGTTAAAATAGCACATTGCAACTGAAGAGAAATGGAAGACGTCGCTACTACGTGGGGATGGTAAATCGCCCACGCTATACTCTTCCTTCCTTAACATCGAATATATAAACGCAAAAATATCAAAGTATCTTAATAAAAGAACGGAAGATAGAAAAGTTTGAGGAATTTTAAAAAAAGACCTTATGTTGGGAACACAAAGATGGTGCAAATGGCAGAAAGCTATCGCTTTAACAAATATCCACAGCTTGAAGACCTGACTCCATTTCTTGACCAAGAGATAAAAAAAAACACCTCTTACCAATTGATAAAGATATGTCTAGGGATGAATTATTTCAAAGATGCTTGGGTGGCCATACCCCAAATGTCAATGAATGTTTTAACTCAACGGTTTGGCGACTAACTTCAAAGCACCTGCATTCTGTTGTAAAAATCACTGAAATATCAATGTACATTGCTTCTGAGATATTCAATAACGACAACAGCTTCATTTTGAAGACGATGAATACATTGAATATAATTATCGGCACCTACTGTAAAGTCTTTGCTGAAAACACCGATGAAGCGCGGGTAGCGAGGCAGAACCGTATGAGTCTTTCTAAGACAAAATCAGCTCGAATAGTCCGAAAATAACAGCTACTCGAAGATAGTCAACTATTTGGAAAAAGTTGAAGATCTATTATATGCGCCTGGAATCATTGATTGAACGTTAAGTCACTAAAATTGATAGTTTTATCGTATTGAAACTTTAAACGATATTATCTCGAAACTGCATTTTAAAAATATTTGCCAGTTGTAGTATAAAAAGTTGTTGATTGATCTGGCTGAAATTTTGGGATATTTCTCACTATAATATTATCTGGTGAACAAAGCTAAAGTTTTGAGGTTTTCGTGTAAATAAATGATTTTTTTGGGGTAAAAATTATCAAGAAAATGATAAAAAATATAAGATTATATCATCATCATCATAGTGCAGCCATAGGTTTTCATAGGGAGGTGGTGGAAAACTACTCTAGACGACCTTTTTGACTCTACTGGAAAGGGCTTTCTGGAGTACAAGGAGTCCAATCCCCCCTTTCCTCGCTAGGGCGTTGCCGGGGTAGGGTGAAGACAGACGTGACCCTTAAGTGCATCTCGGATTCGCTCCTACACCAACTGAGGGTGTATCCCCGTCACCGTACAACTTACCCGAGCGAATTCGAGACTGAGTGGTTTAGCCATTTTTTCAGGTTGCCCCTCTCAGTTCGGCGATTATAAAACGATATAGAAGTCAACGGAAGACAGTGCTGTTTACGTTGCAAAGTGTAGTTCCCCATATGCATCTCGTTGGGGTCGTCTCTTTGATGTCTTTCTAGTCCTTGTTCTGTTGCGTAAAAATTCTTGGTTCCGAGTCGGTGCGGTTCGTCGTGCTCCATATTGTTGGGTATGGCCGACTGTGTCAGAGCTAGAGAATGGCAGGTAAGCCATGGTTTGTAAGTAGTGCAAAAGGGTGTTAGTCATGGTTAGGCTGTAACAGAGTGTCAGTCAAATTGTATTAGTCAAGTTACAGCCATGCTACATCCAAGCATTCGAACCTCGGGCGTTCAGTGTTGGCCGATGACAATTAGACAACGTACAATCGGTCAATCTGAAAGCAACTGGGAAATAGTCAGGTATCTATTAGTATCAAATCAGATCAAACCCTAACAGCGGGCGTTCACCGACCGGGTCTGTAGCCAGAGGGGGGGGGGGATCTGAGACCTCCATAGGGGCCGGCGTGGACGAGGACGCGGTAGACGCTCGCGACGCGGGAGGAGAGTGCCTCACCCTTCCCTTCTTTGGGGAATGGCGCACCATCCTAGCTTGATTCTATAATTCAAACTCAAAATATCTTATAAACTAGCGTATTAAAAAGCTAAGAATATGCGCTAAAACATGAAATCAAACTAAAATATAATCAATTTAAAATAAAAATTCAGACTTACATAACTTGGCCGAGGACCGCGGTAAAAAATTGGGGACACCTGTCCCAAACTCTATGAAGTCCACAGAACAAAACCTAGGGTGAGGGGAAAGAAGAAAAAAATTGAGGGGGGGGGGGAACCGGAAAAAAAACAAAAAAAAAATCGAGGGCGGATGGGGCCCGGGGGGCCCGGAGGGGCGGAAGCGCCGCAGGGCGCAGCCCTAACAGCGGGCGATCACCGACCGGGTCTGTAGCCAGAGGGGGGGGGGGGGATCTGAGACCTCCATAGGGGCCGGCGTGGACGAGGACGCGGTAGACGCTCGCGACGCGGGAGGAGAGTGCCTCACCCTTCCTTTCTTTGGGGAATGGCGCATAAGATTATATATTAACTAAAAAAATAGCTATATATAAAAACTAAAAATCCTACATTTTTTTATGTTATACTTTTTAAATTTTTTATAGCTTAGTTGACTGCCTATATATATTAAAAATCAAAAAATATTTTCATTTTTGGTTTCAGCTCAACAGGAAACCTTCGACAAGTGGCGAGCGTAGATGTACGATGCATGCGTAGTGCACTCAATGCACATGCGTCGTCGGCCCCAAAGTATGTTGTTTCAACTTATGCGATCCGAATGCATCGCTTCGGAAAATTGTGGGTGAATTTGCGATGCACATGCGCCGATAGCTTTAAAGAACATTGTTGTAACTTATGCGATCCGAATGTTTCATTTAAGAAACTTGTGAGTGAATCGGCAACTACATGAACACTGACGAAAGACAATGGATGAATATATAATTTTTTAAAATTATTATACACAGCTTTAGCGTGAAAATTTAGCTTAATTTTGCATATCAAATTATTTAAATGTTTTTAACAAGATGATTTAAAATATAAAATAATTTTGATCGATACTTGCAGGCACCGTTGCCACACAATTTGATATGCAACTGTCTTTCAACTGCAACTATTCGAATCGAGAGAAATGGGATGGCATAAATGCATGGCAGTTAGTAATTTCAGCTGAAAGTCATGCAGCTTTTTATGATTTCCTATTCTCATGTCGTCTGAAATGGCGCATTAGGATTTCAGAATCTGATGAAGTGTAAAAATTGCTTTAATTGTGTTTGGGTTAATTTACGTGACGGGTCAACTGCGAGGGTTAAATACACATACGCGCGAAATTATGCTATGTATTTGAGCAAATGCACGTGTATGCATTAAATGCACAGAGTGCAGTAATTCAGTTGACTGTTTTATATTTCTATTTCAAATACACATATAAATAGATTGCTTCTCCTAATATATAAACGGCCATATTGTAGTCCAAATCGTGATAGATTCTCATGGAATACAGATGATCAATTACAGACAAATGCCAGTGAACATAATAAAAGAGCAAGATGACATTACAAAAGCTAAATTATATTATTCTGTACATAGTTATACGATGCATGAATTAAGTGCTTAGTGCGCATGCGCCAATCACTAAGAACGTTGCTGTAACGTCTGTGTTCTTAATAGATTGTTTCGAAAATTTGCGAGAGAAGCAGCAACTCTGTGAAAATTTTGCAATGCAAATATCGCGCGAGAGCAAGATCGCAAGTCGAAGCCATGTAACACTCCGAGGATTGTCTGAAGCATAAAATAACATTTAGTTTACAATTGGACGATGTATTACTTGTGCACCCAATGCGCATGCACCGACGGCCCTAAAGTAGATTGTTGCACCCTCTGCGATCCGAATCACCAGTTCAGAACACACATGTAATATGTACAACATGTAATTGGTCAGCTAAGGGTCGTTTTGATCGTTTTTGAGATGAAACTTCGTCATAGTTTATCTTTTATATATTATTTTCAATCCAATATCGGACAATGGTGTTGAAGATCGGGATTCATGGACCAAAAGTAGGGGTCACAAATATTTGTAAAATCAATTTTTCGAATAACGAATATGGTATTGGTGATATGTTCGAGTATTCGAATATATTTGTACTGGCTGCTACTTTTCGTCCCTATAAACCCACTTATCTGTCAGGACCGCGCAGCGTGTATAAAGCTAGTATATAAATAAATAAACACTGTTGTGGCACACAATATTCCTTCGTTTCTTCGCGTAAAATACACTTGTAATCGATTAATTTGAGCTATTATTATTAGTCGATAAATGGGTTATCTCTCCGTCTCTGTCTTCCATTCACAATCTCCGAACTCAACGTGCAAGACACATTATCCGTCTAAGTTTCTCCCAGAACTCAACGTGCAAGAATATTCTGAATTGTTGGAATTCGATCGCAAATACGCGACTGTACTCATCAAGTGGTTAAACTTGGGCGTTAAACTAATAAAATCCGATTAATTTTATAAATATTCGATTGGGACCCCTTAACAAAAGTCACTTCACAAAGTCACACAAGATTTTTTTTTCTATAGGCTGTCGCTCTATTTACCCCTAAAAGAGTACTAGCCCAGGGCCTGGGACCCCCCCTCCACTTATTCAGAAAGAGCACTTTTGTACATTGAGCTCGCAGACAGACAGGGACAGAGTGAGAACGTAGCGCAATTCGGGAGACAGAGACGGAGAGCTTCCCCGCATACATCGCACGATTGTATAGATCGTTAGCCCAAATTTACCAACTAATAATGATTTCGATTTCAAGTTTTTTATTTTTTTACGCAAATAAATTATCGAATATTGTGTGCTATCAACAGTGTTTATTTATTTAATTGTTTCCCGTTCGTTGCTGCTTGTGGCATGAGTCTTTGTCCAATTATCATTTCCTTCTAAAGCAGGAGCAAATTAATCGATTTCTTGTGTTTTGTTTATGTAAAGAAATGACGTGCTCTTGTATGCTATCAATAGTGCTTATTTACAGTTGACTCTGCCTCGAATTGAAGATTGTCTTACGCTGATAGGAACTGACAGAAAGTAATCGGTGTCAAGCGATTATGGCATCAACGACTTTCTATGATTCCTAGCATCAAAGAGATTCAGTGATCAATAAAATAATCATTCTTGACTAAAATTTATTCGAGGACAGTATTATTTTAATTTATTATATTAATGGGTGAGTATTACATAAAATATGCATATTGATAATTGATAATTTACAATCATAGTCTCGTGAACAAATACTTCTTAAATAAATAAATAATAAAACGTATGTGCATGAATAATCACGCAACTTGCAGGCTAGATACAATTATAATAGTGCTATGTCAAGTGACATGATTCCATCTCAAAGTTAGGTAGTATATATTTAAGGAAATCTTGTTTTTTCTCCTTTGACATTCAAGTAAGTCGTTCTTGAAAGCTTACCAAATATGTTCTCACCAATGCACTTGTATTCACCAGAGTGTCTATATTGGATTCGTTCGATTACATAAATATGTTTCTGACCAACTATCTTTGATTCCAATTTCTTATCGTCTGGATTGTACCAAGTTATGGTCGGTTTTGGAAAACCACCAAATTGGCAATCCAATTCAACGCGATCATTGAAAAACACGGTAAATTCTCTATCTGCAAAGAACGATAACAGCAATGCAATTTTTAAAATGTAGCTATCTGATGTAATTATTAGAATATCAAATGCCAATTAGCTGATTAATGATACAGACGTATTATGACTTCTCATAAAGTGACAAAGAAATTACCTATAATGTCATCTCCGAAAAATGGTCTTATACCCACATTTAATCTGGTATAACTTTTAGCTTCGCCGGCGATATTTTTAGCTTCGCATGTATATTCGCCTCCATCTTTTATATTCAAATCTTTGATAAAAAGTGAGCCATCGTTAATAATCTATAAAAAATAAATACAATCCTGGATTATTTAAAAACAGTTTTACATTAATATTATTCGTTTTACTAAGGATCCCCGTTTTATTAACGGGGATCCTTTCATGGACGCGGATCACGTTTTGTGTTCGTGTTAAGGCATATCGGCCGAGAAAAAGGCTTATGTGCCGTATCAGAGGTCTTTTTTATGGACCTCTTGGCCACGGGGACTTGGTGGCCAGCCCCGGTGCCTTTTCAGCGTTCAAGGCCTTCTGCCATAGTTTCGGAACCAAATGCGCCTTGAACCATAACGTCCTCTACCATAACATGTCACTACGGGTTGACCATATACTTGTATCAACCTATGTGTTTGAATAATAAAAATAAATATTGATAAATAATGCCAAGCCAATAGTATTAAAAAAAAGTTATTACACGATGTTTTTATTCGGACAAGAAATGAAGGCAAACGTAGCCAAAACATATTACAACCCTGATATATACATCATATCGCCCAATATGGATATTTACAGTTATTTATATTTAGTCTTTGTTATTAATTATATATGTACCTCGTATTTATTACTGCTTCTCATTGGAGTACCACCAGGTAAGGTCCAAGTGATCGTTGGTTTTGGCCTGCCTGTTGCTATGCACATTATTTCTAATGATTGCCCAATTTCGATGTTTATTTCTTCTTCTGATTTTTGCAACATAGGCTTCACATTAGGTAGTTTCTTTGGTGCGACAACTGATCACAAAGAAAAATATTTTTTTTAAAATCATATCAATACAATAATTAGATCATGCATCTGGTTATGGCTCACTTTTTATTTGCTGAACTGCAGTAGGAGTGACACGTTTGAAAGGCATCTTATTTAAATCATTGCCGATAATCTAAACATCAAAACAAACCAAATTAAAAGTAGTAGTTATAAAATTGAAGTATAATAACTTGCTATGCATTTATAATTTTATGCTTTTTTCCTGTATATTTTGAATGGACATCCATGATTCATGAGATACAATGGCAAATTTAGCTATAATTTTATTCAGTTGTCTTATGTACCTATCTGTCCCTTAATAAACCCTTTGTATAATATAAGCGCTTGTGTAATTTCTGGTTGGACTTGTTTGTTTGGTTGGGGGGGCTATGAACCGGTTTAAGGATGTCTTTTCATTTCTGGATAAAATAAATGTGCATACTTTGAATGCTTTTTATGTTATAAAAACCCTTTGATATTAGCTACAAAAAGAGCATTTAACATGTGTGAAACTTGTTTGACTTGTTTTGTGATCACATGCAATTTTTTTGTTACGAGATTTCATTTTGCAAATTTTGCATAATGTATACGGGGTGATATACTTTTATTTGCTTATTGATTCAATATTTTATTTGCAAGACAGTTATTTAGGCAGCATCAGTTCAATTTAAAATAATAGATTCGATTTGAAAAATCAGACTTACGGTGATGTAGAAGAAAGTCGTCTTCAAATGTTAGAAAATCCGTGTAGTACAAATGCGGAATTTTGGCGTCATAAATCCTCTTAAGTGGATATCTCCGATCCTTTCTGCCAGAAGTACTCGAAATCAAAACCGAATTCAGATTTTCGATCGTCATACCATCTTTGAGTTTGATGGCCAGCCGATATTGTTGTCCTTAAAGCATAAATGTATGTAAATATTCAGGATTCGGAAAACTCATCGATATATTAATGTAATAAATTTTAAACCTTTGATGGGTCTATCGTTCAACTGTGATATTTTATCAGTAAAGAAGCCGTATTCAAAAGTGGACTTAGATATACCACTTATTTGGACAGAGTAATCGTCTTCTCCTCCGGTTATAATAGACCATTCTCCTGGTTCTGGATTAAGAATGTTTATAATCTAAAATAAAAACATGTGATAACAGTATTTCTACAAAAGATTTTGACTTTTCTTATAAGTAGCTTAATTTAACGATATATTTGTCCCGTCACTCTTGCTGGATCTAAAACACTTTGTCTTTCCTTTCTACCGTCGAGGATAGATAGAACCGCGCTCCTCCTCTTCTAATGACCCCCCCGGTGTGGTTTCTGCGGCTGATTAAGGTGACAGTCGTGGACTGTCGCTACGACGAAGAGAGTGAAATGGACTCTCAAGTAGTCACCAATGATGAAGATATTTTGATGATGTAGTTATAATTAACACTAAATTTATCAAAAACTCACCTTCAAATTTGGCAAATCTATAATTCTGTTAACAGTCGGAGAATCTTCCACATTTTCCCCATGCGGATCGATAATCTCAAGTTGAGCGTTTTTAGCCGGTACCGAAATAGACAAGTTATTAAGATTCTTATCTACTTCGAGCTAAATTGGGGATAAGAAAAAATACAAGTAATTGATAATAATACAATATAATCACACAATAAACTCATGATAACGGTTTTTACTTTGTACTCATTGTTAAAGCTTTTTGGATATTGTTGTCGACCGATAGACGTTCTTTCCGTGTCGAAGGTTTCTTCGATATATTTCAATACCTACAAATTGACCACAAATTTATAGCGAATATTTAAATAGCATAAAATTTGAATAGACCACGTTAAAATTACTGACAATGGATATTTGGTTTTTCTTGATCGAAAATATTTGGCCACCACTTGTATCCTTGATTAGATCATATACCAAATAATTTGGTTGATTCAAATCATTGCAATTTCCTGTCAAAATGAACACAACCTGAAAATAATTAAAATTGATCATCAGCAGGGTCATGTACAAAATAAACTAGACAATCGTTATTGGGTTATATCCTAGAACTGTTTTGGACGAATTTAAATTGCAGTTTATAGCGAGACATGGCTTAGGACTTACTAGTTGTAACCAAATAATAGCTTTGTAGATTTTAATTTAATGTAGGTATGTACAATGTGGTAATCTTCTACAGAAAAAATAACTGTTAAAATTTCATTCTTTCGATATGATATATAAAAGATATGTATCTGACCTGGCTTTTCTTCTCTTGTATCAGATCCAATACGTCATTGATTAAATCATGATCCTTAGATGATGCATCCGTGATTACATAAATGTAAGACCCAGGCAAACTTAATTCGAGTGCCAATTTGATCCCGCTGAGTGACATTTCAGGACAATCGTAATTTTCAGTAGCCCCAAGCTTAATAGCTTGTAGATCATTCTTCAAAACATCAGGATCCCTGGTGTTAGTTACAGGTCCAACATCTGAAAATAAGCTGTCGTTTTAGCTCCATCCATTCATAATTTGTACGCCAAATACCCAGCAGGCATACCTGGATCACTGAAGGGCACCAATATGAAATTGTACAGAGAAGAACCCTTTTTGTCGATGATCTCTTTTAAAATATGCACAGCACCCGTTTTCATCTCGGCCAATTCATCTCCCATCGAATATGTACGATCAAACACAAATGCCAATGAGATTTTCTCGTTTTCCACTGCACTACAACGATAGAAAGACATCGTTGTTAATACTAACAAGGCAAAAAGGGTAGAAAACGCCATTCTTCTAGCCATATTGGATAGTCGAATGCTACTAAAAGCTAATCAGTATAAGTTTAAGTTTTATATAAGAAGATTTTCGCCATTAACAATAGCGTACGTTTTCTTAGCCACAAACCACAATTTCTTGTTTGAATATAGAAGCATTTTGTTTGGAGTATTATGGAACGTTTCTAACTTGTTGGTTAATAAAAATCTTTTTTTTATTCGTGTATCGAAAAGAACCAAAGTTTAAGAATACGTTTAATAAATTTAAAGCCGATATAAATTTAATTAGCAAAGTTATAGTCCGACGAGAAGAAGCTGCGCTGCGCAAATTATTTTTTCCAAGCTCATGGAAGTAATCCCATACACCCTAAATGAGTATTCTTTATGAAATTTAGTAAAAACGTGTATAATAAACTTCTTCATCGTATAGACTACAATTATCTAAAAATATTCAAAAATGTTCATTAAATGAACAAAAAACTACAAAAAATGTCGGTTAAAACGCAATTTTTTTTCAATGGCTCACTGTTTTTTTATTTTCCAATATTTCTTTTTATTTGTAGTCTAAGATATACACAATATTACACAAATTAAGAATTTGTTTAACTTTTTTGCTGCAAATCAAATGTACAGGACTTAAAACTTCCATGGTGAAGAATGTCATCGCTCATCCATCGACGTACGTGACTCCCCTTACTCCCACTATTATACTTTGTCAAACTTTAAAAAATATTTTTATGTTAACATATTAAATATCAACATTCTATATTTAATACTTTTCGCATAAAAAAATAGTAAAAAATCGATCTCTTTTAAGCCCAACAAGGTAGAAACGCCCCTTAATAGTATTATGAATCGCTCGAAATGTCTGTCATATTTTTGCGTTCGTTCGACAAGATTATTGGCAATGATGGTTAGCATTAGTTTTAGGTATTATTTTTAATCTAAAATTTAAATTTATACATATTTTTACTTCGTGATAAGTGTGAGATTTTGTATGAAACAATGCGATATTGTTTTAATAGCAAACCGCCGTGAATATCCGGAGTATTCAATTAAATACGGGTTATTTCTTATCAATTCAAATTAACTCTTATCAATAGACTATTATTTATATAAATTTGAATAATAGATTTAAAAACCATAAGACCTATTTCAATGTTTTCATTGTAAATATATCGATTGAAACATATAAAATGGAATATATTTTTACCGCTGATATAAAGAACAGGATCTTTATATCAGCGGTTCTTAAATTTATGTAGTCCGCGGATCCCCTCTTGAGCAAAATTTTTGTCGAGGATCCCCTGTTGAACAATTTTTTTTAGCGAACTTTATCACAAATCTTACTTTTTATAATTTTTTCTGTTAATAATTCCACGAAAATATCTAGTTCAAGTATAGATAAATGTTTTTTTTTATGTTTTTTGCGGTTCCCAGCTTAAGAACGGCTGCTTTGTATAATTCTTAACCTCGATGGACTTTTGAAACGTGTCATTTGTTTGACTTAGATAGCTATGATGGTATAGCTTATCATCATATACATTTCTTTAATCTTTCAAAGACGGTTTTTTTCCATTTGAAATATGAATATTTTCAAACAGAATTTGTGCTAAAATCAATAATTCCTTTAATATTCACGGGAATCACGTTTTTAATGACTTTTGAGCTCAAATATTACATGGAACACATAAAATATGCGATGTGATTTTCTTGATATAAATAATTTACACAGACTCATTTTTTTAAATTTTTATCATCGTTGAAAATAAAAGTCGCGCCAAATTTAAAAATTGCTATTGAACACACAGTACTGTTTCTAAAACAGGAAGACTGAATAAATTTGACGATGTAGCACGGATGTCATGATGAAATCAGATTCAGCAATTGCAATTGCAGACCAATTGGTCTTAATCGCCCTAGAACAGCGCTTCTTAAACTCTTGTAGCCCGAGGACACCCTCTTGAGCCATTTTTTTCTCGTTGACCCCCTCTTGGATAATTTTTTTTGTGGACCTCATCCCAGCCCTTGTGGCTTAATTTTTCAAACAATCAAACAATTCTTCAAAAGTGATGAAACCCACACATCTGTGCGGTCGGTGTTTATAGGGTTAATTATTGGTGGTATCATTGGGTTAAACACTTTAAAAATGTGCGATAAATACGCTCAATGTGAAACAGTATCTTTGTAAAACACGCCACCAAAAAACAACCAACCAACATACATATTAGATAAGATTAGACCAAATAAATAGAATATAATGTTCGCAAAATAGCTGCTGCGATTTTAGTTAATAATTAGAAATTACCATTAAAAAAGACGTGGTCGCCGTGTAAACCTGTCAATTTCCTTTCAATAAGAACGATACGCCGTCAAAATAAAGATTTGCTTTCAAAACAATGTGAATGATCGAACTTTCTGGAAGCATGGCACAATATCATTCCAGATGTTGATTGGAGCAGCGTCTATGTCTTAGTTACCTCAATTGCTACAACAAGGACAAAGGAGTGTCCTTCCAGAAATATTGCTACAATAAAATGGAAGCATTAAGCCGAGTATTAAAGAGGCACGAGCTCCTTACGTAGAGTATCCCTTTCAACGAAAGGGTGCGCGCGCAATGCGGCGGTGAAGTTCTGCTCACGGGGAGGAGCGAGATCCAGTTCCGCAAGGAGAGAGCGAGCGCGCGTACGGTTTGTGAACTCTGCCTTGCGGCTCTGCGACATGTGGCGCCGCGTAATAAAGATCATGTAACTCCATTGTCGCGCCACGTTCTCACCGGGTCCGATAAGGAACGGACCGGTAACCGCCCGGGAATCCGCGGGAAGGAAGGCCACCTTCTCGCCTGCCGCCGACATCTGTACGGCTGGACCGTAACCGTCGACGGTGACGTATATCGATATACGTTACAGCTCCATGCTGGACAAACGAATGTTGTTTGTACGGTATCGTCATTGCCTGTTCCACAGTGATAGAATTCCGGGTCTGCCTCTTTTCCAATTTAATTAAGGTAGCTATAAAAGCAGCTATACCTGGTAAGGACCTGGGTCAGGTGGTAACAGAGCTGACCATGTTTTCTTCTACTCCACTCTTCCGTATGTCCATCGACCTTTTGTGGAGATGCCCCCATCGTAGTTTCTCTGGCCGTCTTCTTTGTTTCTCCTTTTTGGATCGCCTGTCTCTCTTGGGCAAGCAGGTCGATTGGCGATATGGCAGTCAGTGTCAGGATAATGTCTTCTGATACTATGCGGTAGACAGCAGCTACTCTGATTTATTCTCTGGATTCTGGCCATATTTAACTTGGCCCTTTCAACTTGCAGTACCTCGGTCCATATTGACGCATCGTATAACAACACCGAATGTACTACTCTATTGTAGAGTCAATCATTATTAAGTCAATCAAAATGCTTTATTAAAAATGCACATACACTTAAACTTTTATTTGTGCGGTAGATGCGTTCCGCGGAAAATCGCACAAAAAAAAAACTATCATTTATATAGAAAAAGTGAAGATGTGTTCCATGGACTTTAAAAACCGCATAACTTTGAAATAGCTATATAAAATAACATTTAAAGGACGTCTTGCATCATTGGTAACATTTTAAGGATGGCTGTTTATCTGTTGATCATTTTCGTTGCGATTTTCTATATCAAACTCAAAATCGCTCTCTTCTTCGGAAGAAATAGTGTACCTTGTGTCAATGTCATCATTTTTAGATTTTCTCTTTCCAACAATATAATTCATAATTAGTAAAGATGTCACTATAATCCCTACATCAAAAAAAAATCACAAAATGGCGACTGTTAAAAAAATATTCAGTAAAGTCGTTTTTTGTCCTTATTTTGTCACAGTTTTAATTTTTTTCTAAATAGCTAAAAAATAAATTTTGTCATTTGACATCTGGTAGGAATAATAGAAAGCTACATAAAAAAGGTTCGTACCCAGTTTGAAGTAAATTAATTGATTAAAAATTGAGATATGATGTCAAACTTGAGATCAACGTGTTGAAAAAAGTAGTTTCGAGAAAAACGCGTTAAAAGATTTCGTTATGGTAAAATCGCCCAAGTTGCCGCGTCATTAAAATGGTATAACTCCGTAAAAAGTTGGAATTTTGGAAATTCCTTCGGAGAATGTATTTTTAAAAGTCAAAACATTGGAATTATGCAAAAAAACGAAATAATTTTTTTCAAAAATCTAAACCAAAATTAAGGACTTGGTTCAGCGATAGCAGATGTCATTTGAATTATAGGTCCAAATTATAATTTTTTTCCAAATTTCGATTAGTTTTGATGATTTGTTTCCTATTTTATCCAAAATATCTCGATACGTACTCTTTATGAAAAAAAAAATTGCTTTAAAAAAAACCGCATAACTTCGAAATCGCACAAAAAGAGGTTTGTGTGTATCTGGAGCAAAATGTCTATTTTTCCACTGCTAAAAACCTGATCACTAATTAAATTTTTGCTATATATTATTTTTTTAAATGAGGTATACACTACTTAATAATCATCCTGTACTTTAAACAAGTATATATAGCACGTCGTTTCTATGCGGACTTGTATTTTTAACCATACGAGTTGGACCTTGGAAGCTATTTCCAAGAGCCGCTCTGCTCATTGTGCAGCCGAACATCGGGCTGCTAACACGCGTGTCATGAAACCAACAAGATCTATGGTTTCAACGGAGTCTCCGGTTGGTTCAGGTTAGAAATTATTCAAATGATAAACTTTCTATGCGATCATTTTAAATGTTGCCGCGACTTTTCAAACCGATAATCATAAAAACTGCCAAATTTGTTTTTGGTAAATTTTACGAAGAGCCGTGTGATTAAAACGATTTGCTTTTATTTCCTTCACAGAATCTCATCATTGCGACTAAATTTATGGCCAGATTACCATAAAGCCGCCATCATGTAATCATCGGCGTGGTTTTTGTGGAGGGCATCCATTTTGTCGCGTGATGCTTCAACCGGGTCCAGTTTCGAAGACATCCTTGGAAGTGGAATCATCAGATCATTAGCTTGCCAACGATCAATTCCGCTGTCGAATTGGAGAGTATCTTTTCTATCAAAAATATCGAACATCCCGCGTATATAATTTTATAAATTATGTGCGTGCATCGCTTGAAATTAAAAGGATCTTTTAAATAATCACGTCGATCGTCGGATGTTTGGTCATGTTGGCGATGAATAATGGGGATACTTTAAAAGTTAGGCATTGCTTTTGTATTTAAGGATTTCTTTCACAATGGAGTCTTCTCTATTGGACGATGTTTGTATTTCAAGCTAAACTTTGGCACAGATTTGAGATTGCAAGCGATTTAAAGATGTTGAAAGCCTTGTATGCAATTGCATTTATTTTGTTAGATTCCACATGCAATCTATGCAGACTTGCTAAATGTGACAAAATATTGTCTGTCAGAGAACTTATCATATTACCAACGAAATTCAGCTCTCGAAATAATTTAGAACTTTAAAAGTCAATAGAAAAGAGTTAATCCAAGCGTGAAATTGCTGCCTTACATCTTTCCACCAATTTGTAAATTTGTGCATCTTCTATCGAACTAGATGAGTATATTTTTAGACTTTCTACACTTTGACACTATTTCGAGATCTGGATTTTACATCCAATACGATGAGTTGTCCTGCGAATTGTATTTTCCTTCATTTGACGAGTTGACGACATTTGCATTTTGAATCTGACACAATAAATGAAATTTCAAATAACACTCTTATCAGAATAAATTGTCATGCGATTGAAATCTCAATTCTTAAGTTGGCTTTTAATAAACAAATTATGCATCAATGCTAATGGCATGATTCATATTATTCGTTAAAAATGAAACGATTTGTCTTATTTCTGCATGGGTTTTTCTTTTTTTTTCCATGTCGAAATTACACACTTAGTTTCATTTTCAATAAATAAAAATATGAACTTAACAGCTTCTAATGCTATGCAAATATATTTTTTAATTTTGTGAAAATCCGTATCCATAATAATGTATTTGTAACATTCAATGTATATTATGTGCTTGTGTTTCAAGAAAGCTGTCATAGCAAAATTCCAACATAACGCTTTGGCAGTTTAATTTAATTAAACTCAATACATATGTTGCTTTGTACTTTATTTTATTTGTTGATCAGATTATGTAAACTACAATAAAAAAATTACTGGATTTTGTTCATAATAAATAATTCACAAAATGAGATCTATTTTTATTCTTAAATTATCATTACCCATGGATAATTGCAAAAATCATGACACTTATTTTGAAATAAAAATAATGATTTTACAAGAAAATCATGTTATATTTAAGAAAGTTAAGCAAAACATACCGGTACTGTGATAATTCTTAATTAACATCATGAAAATATCACAAAATATTTTTAGTATCATGGTGTTTTCATACGAAATGTCCGATTTTGCAGGATTCAATTTTAGCTGTAATTGTAGTAAATCTTTATTTATTGTGAATGAAAATTTCCTACAGTGCCAAAAAAGCATTATTTAGAGGGTTTACATGTTATGTCGTAGAAATGATGCGTGACATTTATTGTCCGAAGAAAGATATTTAAGATGAAATCTGCGTTGATTTCTTGTGATGGCTCAACGCAGAAATTTAGTGAGCTGCAAGAATGAATGACTATGCTTATTCTACAATAGCAAGAAGCATATAATTTTTTGGAAACATTTCTAATAAATAGAAAATGATTGAAATATTTTTTTAGGTTCACTGCAATACTGAAGAGGAGTTTATTTGAAATAGCTTAAAAGTTGGGCAGCATTCAGCAGAATGTAAACCTAAAAAAAATGCCTCATTTAAAGCATTATAGAGCTTCTTATCTAGTATTTCTAAATATTTGGTTATCGCTTAGGTGCTAAATAAGCACTTATAGTATGCGAGGCAGTATTTGTGTAATTGTTCAAACAAAGCTGATACAAGACTCACATTGTATTATATTGCAATGCTTTGAAAGTTGTAATAATGTGTATGTAATGAAAGGGCCAGGCTCAACATGGCTAGAGTCCAGAGAAGGAGAGCAATCAGGGTGGCTGCTGCATATCGCACAGTGTCAGAAGACACCGTCCTGGCACTGACTGCCATACCGCTAATCAACTTGCTCGCTTACAAGAGACAGGCAATACAGAAAGGTGAAGGCAAGAATAATGCTAAGAAAAGCACCATGGCGGCGTGGTAGTCCCGATGGGACAACTCCGCTAAAGGTCGGTGGACGCATGATCTAATACCGAACCTGAGAATCTGGATAGAAAGCACGGTCAACTGTGCTACCATTTGACTCAGGTCCTCACCGGGCACGGCTGTTTTGGTAGCTACCTACACAAAATAGGCAAAGAGATCGGCCTGGAGTGCCACCATTGCGGAACGGAGTACGACGATGCTGCACACACGACATTTGTCTGCCCAGCATGGATCACCGAAAGGGACATCCTACGGGAGGAGCTGGGAATCAGCTCGCTTTTCCCTTGCAACATGGTACCTTCAATGTTAACGGATGCTATGGCATGGAATGCGTGGTGCAAATACAGGGCGTGCGCTATACAGCAGAAGGAGGATGCTGAGCGTACAAACCAACAGACACACAGGCGACATCCAGGAGAATAAATGACATACAGGAGGACCCGGAAGGGAAGCATCACTGCCACCCTCGCGCAATACTTAGCTAGTAGCCGGGTGGTAGCAGTGAAATAGAAGGGTTTTAGTGAGTAGCGTCTCTGTAACATCACACTATTGTTTAGATGTTCGTATGAGTTATGATGAAGTAAATGGAATATGTTGGCTATTAAATGATGACCCTGGGAGGTTCTGGGTTTGTTTCGTCGGTTTTAATCAATGTGTCAATAAAGAATTTCAGTAGGAAAGTTTCAATAAAACTAAACGGTTACATTGGGTTATTCCTGTTTCCTTCTTATCTACGATGAATCGTTATGTACACAGTTCTTCGATATGATCGTTGAATTTTCAAACGCACGATGGACTTATTTGGAAATTTTATTTTCAGTTAAATTACTGGTTGATAACATATATTTACGTTAAGATTAATCGACGATTTATCGACTGCTTATAAGTATTTTATTATTAATTATCAATGCTATCAAAGGATTGGATAAATGGGTTTTAGCTATTGCAATCAGAATTTAACTAACTGCCATCAGAAGATAGATTGAAGTCCTTGTAAATGTTTATGAATTTTATGGCAAGAAAAATATAATATTTTCAAATTCCTATCCCGCTTTCTCCAGAGCTATTTAACGTAGTGGTAACAGGATCAAATACTGCTCAGGGTTAAAATTATCCACGTGATCTCAGACACATACTTGTGATTTTATCTATATACTGATTGAGGGCTATACAATATATGGATTCTTCCTTGGGTATGTTTCTATAAAGTTTGTCATGTTAACTGTCGCTCATAGACGACTATTTGGTATGGGACGAATAGGATTCCAGAAGCGCATCACGATAGAAAGGCCCACGTGTTTCCTTTCCTTTGCTCTGTAAGCAATTATATGATTCCCTATTCCTATACCGTCTGAGTATGATCCAACAGGATAACAGGAATCAACAGACTACGATGCAAAAGTATCACATTTGGGTTAAATATCACAGTCGTGGACTATGAGGGTTAACTGCATATACATACGAAACCATTCAATGTATTTGAACAAATGGTTGAGTGTGCGACAAATAGACGAGGATGTAACCTTACTATTTTTGCAATCCTGATAGGTCAATTTCGTAAAATTGTAGAAGAAGACCAACACTCAGACGTAGCACGTGATATGATTACACATGAGGTTAAATTTACATCGCAGAGCAAATGGGACGCGGTTAGATTTTCCCAGCGCGACGATCCCATATGTGATCCTGGGGTGTAGAAATAGAACGCTGTAGGTGCATGTGAACTCAAATAGTTCCCAAATGTAAGTATATAATACGACTTTTACGAAATCAACGAACAGAATCACATAAGAGTGTGGCAATGTACTGTTAACCCATTTCGTACCAAACTGCCAACAGCAATATATATTTATTATTTTCCTTTTATTTTGAATGCATCTTTTGAGTTTTTTTAGGGTCTCATAATATCGTTGTGTATTGATGGTCTCCCCCCTAAGGTAGAAATTCAATCAACATTTTTTTGACAGATAGGGTATTGGTGTGACGCTACTGTGATGACTGTCTTTTTGAGTCAGACGTGTAATAAGCCACTCAGTATTGTCAACCCTTAAAAAACAAAAAATACAGCCCGTTATACACCTAGTACACTTACTTTATGAATTTGCCTCGTACATAAAAAAAACTATACTGTATTTAATTGTATGCAATTTTAATAATTATTATAAAATAATGATTAATTAAACCTGCGCTAGTTTCAATTAACACAAAAGCTTTATGTTCAGCTCGATATTTGACAGCCCAACCCGAAGTTCTTGGTCAAGACCTTTTAAGCATGACCGCTTTTCATTTTTAAATAATACAAGAGTTAAAACACTTTAATCACATGAATATCTCGTCGAAAATGGTAGTAGTATTAGGATGGATTTGTCGGAAATGCGAGGATATTCTTTCATAAATATGCCAGTAACCATGCATAAATATGGCATCGCGTATTGAAAGGATTAAATAGCTCTTAGCGCATGAGCATTTTCTGAAAATAGTATATTCAGATATTTTCATATTTTATGATGCCATAATTATTTGTTGGACTTCAGATATAATAAATACTATTTAGGTATGATAAGAAACTTTACATATTAATATCTTCGGTCTTCTAAATTACCGAACAAATTGAGAACATATTTGAGGAACATTAATAGCGCTTATGGTTTTCAAATTAAAAGCGATCTTGAACCAATCAATTCTACGTTATGGCATCCTATCCCTCGTTTAATTACTTCCCAAGTCGAATTGTTCGTTCAAATTAATCAAAACTTATTGATTGGACCGGTTCAAAAGTCTCGTTCCTTGTTCAAGTCTTCCACAGATTGTTTTTCCATATATATTGATAGAGCAAAAATCGTTCGATGTGTCGAAATCACAAATGTATGTTATCAAAACAGATTTAATATTCACCTCAACATGCGTTCGATGTTGATGACTTTAAAACATTGGGTGTTAAATTCAATAGCATATAATTATCAAAAATCACTTTGATAAAATTTAATTGAAAAATCGATCATTTATGCATGTTTTATTTATGTATGTCTGTCTGGTTTTTTTTAAGCAAATATCATAATTTTTTGATCTATCTAAAATTTTGTAAAATTGTTTTGTACAGCGTACAGCGTACTTTATACAACTTTACTTTGTATTTTTGAAAATTAAATTTATTTTTATGCAAAAAATGTATAAAAATAAATTTATAAATAATTTTCGCCTGAAATTTAGGTTAATAGCCATATAAAAAATAATCCTAGTTGCAGTTTTTCTCAAGTTAACTACATTATCGTTCGTCTAAAATGCAAGAGATGGCGTTATATTATACAATTTTAGCAATTTAGTATATCAGATAAAACGCTCCCAAAAATTAATTATAATTTACATATTATGTGAAATGTAATAAAAACATGATTATCAACGTAAAATATTTAATAATAATTTATTAATTTATAGTTGGAGCGCAGCTCAATAGAGGGCGCCACGATGCTGACGAATATACAAGCGGTGTATGGTAGCTCCAGATAGACAACCCTCGGCTGGAGTACTAAAAAGCATACTTACCTGGCGTAGGGGATACCGTGATCATGAAGGCGGTTCCCCCAGGATGAGGCTCTTCCATTGCACTCCGGTAGGGCTGACTTCTGCGATTATCCCTAATGCGGATAACTCGGACGCGCAATTTTTGATAGCCGGGACTGCGTACGCGCTGTCCCGACCTTAAACTACCACAATCGTCGTTATACGCTAAGACCACACTGTAGGAACATATTTATGTTGCTACCAAGAGAGGGACAAATTGAGCTACTTGATGGCTTTAATCCACCGATCCAATGCGTGCCACTTTGTCGTGATGTTTTGATTGATGTCATCCTGTAGACATTCTCACAAGTAGATTCGAACTCAAGACTAGTAATTTATTATCTGGCTACTTACACGAGCGTAGAAGAGATGAAGAATAGAACGAAGTGTGAATGTCAAAACCACTCGACACAATGAATAATGTTATATTAAACTAATTCATTATTTTATATTTAACGTAAGGGAACTTCCCGAGTAGCGCAAAGTGTGCTGTATATATAACTTAAATTAGTTAAATAGCTTATTTAGAGAAAAAAAAAATCAGAATTATGTAATGTTTTGGATAATAATTGTATTGTTAGAAAGGAATCATTCAACATATCATCATCAATATAGTGTAGTCCAGCGGTTCTTAAACATCTAGAGTAGTGGTTCTTAAACTTATATAGTCCGCTGACACCCTCTTGAGCAAAATATTTTTCGCTGACCCCCTTTTGACCATTTTTTTTGTGGACCCCATCCCAATATTTTGCATGGTTTTAAAGACTTCATTTTTCAAACAAACAAGCATTTCTTGGTCAAATACAGTTCAAAATAGATCTTTAATGTTTTCTGCAAATAATTCTAAGAACAGCTGATCTAGACATCTATATAGGATGGTTGTTTGATAACGAACCTAGGGGAAGCAAAATCGATGCCGGTGTAGTAAGATTGATGAATCTGTAGGGCGGCCGGGCGGCTTCCCGTCCTCATATGCTCGTCGGGATGGCCGCGCTAGCGTACGGGTTCGTTCTTCTATCGGACCGTGATGTTGCTGGACGAATGGGTGGGAATAGACGGGCATTGAATAGATAGACTCTCTTCTCTAAATAACCTATTAAAACCACAAGGAGGGACGACCTCCTGCAACTAAGGCCAACCGACAACTCTCCCAACTTCCACCTCCTGCGCGTCACTAGCCAACTGGCAACGATGCAGGCGCAAGAAGCGACCGGTCGGTATGCAGGTGCAATGTCTCCGCAGGGTCACAAGAGATGGCGCTGTTAAAATAACACATTGCTCCAGAAGAGAGACGGAAGATGTCGCTGTTAACAGTGCTACTATGTCATCATCTACATCTACAAAGATCATCATGATTTTTTGGATAATTTTTGTAATAATATTACATTATGTACTAAATTAATATAAAAAGGACGCATACAAGAGGAACATTGCGCGCGTAATCCCTTTTTGTGTAATTTTGTAAATGTGTACCTTTTTGTAAATTGTGGCTAAATATTTGTGTAATTTTCGCAAATTTGTATACTTAGGAATCACCCACATATACAAGTTGAATATAATATAATAAACATTGAATATGATTCTCTGCAACAATAAAATTACTGAGAACAAGTGCTTCTCACACCTATTACTCGAAAAATTGACACGAGGCAGATAACATCACTCAATCAATGTCATTGATTCAAAATACTATGAAGGAATAATAATTATGCGTCTTAGCGATGGTTTAACTCCATTTTTATATTCATGAATCGGTATGACTGCTGTGTCCGTCAAAGCGTTAATATTCATCTTCAAACTTTTTGTTTGAAAATAGAGGAGAACTTATTGAGACCACTTATTAATTTGAATGGAAAAGGCTTTCTGGAGTATAACTCCTTTATTCATCAGGGCTTAGGTGATAATCTGTAATCTGACGTATAAACTGTAAATATTAAGGCGTACCATTTGAACGTTCGGAATTCGTAGATGAGAATTAAAGCGCCATAATTTTTACAAAATATTTGTTCACCATATAATAAACACGAGTAACCACTGTCCAGATATTTTCCTGTTATCATATAAAATCCATTTTTCATCACAATTAATTCGACTTGAACATCGCTGTTTATCATTACGAATTATCAGCGATGAACATATCTTCAAGCGCCTCAGTTTTTTGCCTTGTGACAATTCGTGCGGCACCCATTTATTAAACTCTTATTTAAAAAATAGGGTTGCACATCATTCGTATGTAAGCGACGTATCATTTAAATACGGTTTTCAACTACGCAAATTGAACGATGAATACATATATAGCGAGAACAAACTGGATTTATTTGTGTTTTTTTTTTTTTTGGTTTTCAAAAATCTTTTATTTTTCAACGTGCATTCGCGAAAATTTAAATTGTTATTGCATTGATCATACAACGTACAAAGTGGATAGATAAAGTATTTCATCAAGACTATTATAGCAAAAGCGCGTTATAAATGTGTTTTGAAGAATTCAATTATTATATTAGGGCAGTGTTTATAAATATAGGAAACTATTCGCTTCTTATATTTCAAAGCAAAGGCTTTCAAGGATGACCTTTGGTTAATAAAGCCTTAAAGATAAAGATATCTTGAAATTGATACCAAGTCTCTTCAAGAGATTAAGCCTATATTATAATTTCTAGTTAAATATTGGGCATAATATGAAATAAATTGGCGTCTATTTAATATTTAGCAAAGGTTATTTATTAATATATTAAGGAAATATCACATAAAATCGATGAATTAGGCTACGACAGATTTTGGGAGATGGTCACCGATGGCTCTGAATCCATCGAAGTCAGCAGTGTATTTGGTACGGATAACTTGGCCATTAGGGGCTTTGTAGCTGTATTCACCTTCCTTGACAAGGACGACGTCTTTTCCATCGAGGGTTGGTTTCAATACTCCACTTTCGCTGAAAATGGTCCCATCAGCGCTGACATAACGGAGAGTGAATTCACCGTTGTCGGATCTTGTTTCGGTTTTTTCCAGGATCGGAATGAGTTTAATGGGGTTTTGGGGGGCGGCCATGGCTGCTGCGGACATCAAGCAAAGAGCTAACACCTGCCAATGGAAAGCATTTAATTACTTCAAATAAGATTGTCAGAAGATACGGCATAAACATAGAGCACTTACCAAATTCATGATGAACAAATGGTATTCTTCTATCTTACGCTGGAGCAAGACGACAAGTGATGATTTGAATAATGATTTCCATATTTATAAGGAAATAAATATTCATTGCAAATTACCAAAACTATAGAATGATAGCAGATCGATCTTATCTAATCATGCGCCATCATTAAGACTCAATACATGTTCCGCGTATGCTTCCTTAATTTAATCGTATAACAAGTTTACCAAACGAGACATTCTTAGCATAATAATAAAGTGTGCTCTTAACACTTCTTGAAATATAAATTCATAATATGATTCCGCATAGATACGTGGTTGTCGCACATTAAGGGTACATTTGTCAGAACCCTTGCAAATTAGTATGGAACTTATTCAATGCACGCTTGAAAGTGTAGATATTTCTTTGACGATATTATGAGGCAGGTCGCATTTAAATTTCTTAGAAATAATATCAAAGGCTGCATAATTTACACCCTCCCTATGAATAATTACAAAGTTGCTACCATCATTTAGCATTAGCACCCTCAAAAGAAGAATTCAACACTCTAACAGATTACATACTAAGATTATGAATGAATCATGAACATATTTTGCATGGTAATTTCGAGCAATTTGGCGCTGAATTATGCTTTCGTATTATTTGACCTATTTAAATTGGTTTCCACGAGCACCCACGACTATTTGAGGTCCTAACATCAGGTTTGCAGAACGCAATGGGGATGGCTGGATCAATACAAAGCACACGGTCCTAGGGCGCATACATTTGCATTTATGTACAGATGAGGGTGAATCGATGAGTTTAATACAATAAAAAATATATCTTATTAATAGACATTCGACGAACTTGCTTTGAATAAAGTTTTAGCTATGGTGAGGAATTATAGTATTATAATATCGATATAATATCAGAATTTTAGAATGCAATATAAATAATGCATACCATTGCCTTAATTAAATATAATTAATAAGGTTACATGTTTGTTATCAGACATAATCGATTTCGATATGATACATTTATTTGAATACAGCTGTACAGTTCTTCATCTTCGATTGCTCCTCTCTTAGACATAGACAACGCCATAAGACGAGCTTTTATTGAAAGAGAGACATTTAAAATATTTAATTATCTAAGAATATCATTTATTTACCAATTAAGCGATACTAGATGACGATGACGAAACGGGAGCGTTTAATAAGAGGCAAAGTACAGTTTCATGGACCAAAATTAACGCGGCGGTGAGTGAAAAGCAGAGGTTCGACCCGCCAGAATAACTCAGAACTCTAACAAACGAACGATCATGACAGACGACAGACAGCTACTAACTCGATTGGGGGATCATAAATGTGCGATCCCATTTCCTGCGCTGCTGTATGGTCTGTTCCGGGTTACCCCGGACTACCCCGCTAGAAACGCTACACGCAGAGCGTCCAAGCGCCTAGGCCTTTTGATGCTTTTGTAATTGCATCCGAGGGTGCTGCGGAGGAAGAAAGATAAAGGTTCAAGCTAAATTCAAAGGAATACTACAGCGGGCTCACTGCCACCACGAGTCCAACCTTAGTTGGAAGGGGGCTGCAACTGATGATGGACTGCAGGGGCTACCCCTTTCCCATGGTACTCGTATCGGTTCGGTCATTTGTAGTATCTAGCCACGGAGACGTGTCGCCGTTCGAACAGCCTACAACCGTTCTCCCCTGTATGCCCAGGCTGTTGAGGATAGTGGTCAGCCTTTGAAACAGTCTCCACCAACTACTGTAGTCGGCTGTTTCATACACCTCTTTATGGGTGCGCAGCACAGGGTGACCTGCGCACCCAACTCATGTTAGCTGGGCTACCCCAGCTGCGTTTGATGAGCAAACCGACGAGGCTATTTTCGCGCACCTCTACTCCACCTCCTCCTGGGATTTATCCGATGCTCACGGGCGTAGGGTTGTCTCCCTCCTGGAATTTTATGGGTGGGCATCATGGAGTCTAATACCCACTTAGATTTTTGAATATTAGCATTTTAATCCTTTTCACTCGAGACGTTAAAATAATTACACACACAAATTAATGTGTAAAACTTTTACACTTTAATATTTCATGTATCTTGCCTATAAAACGATTGCCAAGATTTATGCCTGGCTTGAAGAGACAAGTCCTACAATATATTCAAGCGGATATCTTCGGAAAAAAGGTTGAAGTTGAGGTTTGATCAGGTGGCTGGCGATAATTTCCAGTCAGTTGGCGGATTAAAGTTTTCACACATCGCAAGTGTTTAAGCGAGAAAATCAGTTTGCGCCACGATTATAGCGATTTTCTTTAAAAACAGTACAAACTAAAGTAAAAAAAACAAATGTATTTCTTTTGCGGTATGCTACTGTCGATTTCTTCTAGCTGTCAAGATAGTTAATATCAGGTGGCATTTCAATTTAAATAATTCTACAGCCAAGACAAAGCTCGTATCCGCATCAAACCAAGTGGTGAGCGAGAGTCACCTCTCGAGTTGCGATATGCTTGCATGCAATGTGTTAATATTTGATGGTAAATACTATGAAATTTGACCCTTATTAGATCTAACATATTGAACAATGAGCATATTTGGAATCAAAGACTTTGAATACCATAAAATTCTCCATTCATTATTGTATTTTATAACACACATTATTATAAGACACCCCTAATGTGTTAATGTTTTATGATTGATACGGGGCCATTATGCAAACTAGCACTTAAATAATTTGGCTTTTATTAGAAATGCGCAAATAATGTTACGCCTGGGACCGTCAGCATGACCCTCAATGTTTCATGCTATGTGTTATGCATGCTTGGCACCGTGTTCGTATATATTTACATACTCGTGTGTAGAAACCATCCCCGAGTACGTTCTTGCACCCTTATGCGTCCTTGTTCGTATGATTTGAAACATCTGTGTGAGTTGTACAGTTTTTTAGAAAAAATATACAATATACAGTTGGAATAATAAAAAAAACAGGGCAGAATAACAATAAAAACGGCTATACAGATTTGAAAAAATCTCATTATTTGAGCTGATTAACTGTCCATTTTCAGATAAGGAAATGTTTTCATTGTCTTTTTGTAAAAAAATTGAACTTTATTGTTTATGATTGGCTATTCTACAGGTGCGGTAGGGAAACTTTCTTATTTGAAATGTGTATCTCTAAGACAAACTGTCGCTTCAGGGTGTGTGTTTTAAATAAGGAAGTTTTCCAGCTGCACTCTGTACTAAAAATCATATGTTTATAACATAGTGCTGTCAGCTGTCCGAGTTTCATTTTGGCATGAGTTTTTAATTCATTTTAATTGTATTTATTAAAATTTAGGCAACATGATATAATTGTAAGCCGTAACAGCCTCAAAGATTTAACATTAATTCTTCCACGTGAAGACTCTTCCCTTTTTCTGTGAACTGGAATAGATAAATTCAATTTGTGTGGGAGAAGATGGTCAGTCGAATGGAAAGTGTTAGATGGTATTTAAGGGTGATACATCCTGACCTATAAATTCAGTCTAAATATTACCAAACGGGATCATTATATTGATCTAAATTGACTTATTGTAAGCCATTTAATATTTTGAAATTAATTTTGAATATGAGTATTTACCAAATGTCCCATTACTCCATCGAATAGGTCTAGGTCATCATGATATCTTTAACAAATATCCACATGCACCCACAACTATTCGAGAAGCCGGTATCAGGATAGCAGAATGAAATACGTTAACGAGAACAAACACGTATGGTTCTTGGGGCATACATGTGCATTCACGTATTTGTGAGGCACAGTTGAAGAGTTCCTACATTAAATAATATATTATTACGCCAGATAATCGTGATATTTCTTAAAAAATAATTATTTTTAAGGTAAACGATATTTAAACATGAATATCCTAATAATGATATATATGTAAGCCGGGCAGAATATTAACGGAAATAATAATGACAAGACAAGTGTTTGTATGTTTTGAAGTCCAACATAAGGTATATTGTAGACTTTTGCTTGTATTACGTACATATGCTTGTTAACTATCGCACTCTCACAACTGTTAGGCATTGTAGCAATGGGATAACAGAAGAGGGTAAGAATCTACTAGGGGTTGGTTTCTCACCTACATGCATAGCTTATATGTTGTAGCTGTAACATACAAATATATTTATTGGGACACGAGGGTGCGTTGGATAGTTTTGAGAACCAAATCACTATTAAAATTTATTTTAAATGTTATGAACATCTAGCATGATAGTCGATTAGGTAATAGAAGTCACATTGTTTTGATAATTATTTTAAGAAATAATTAAATGATAAAGTAAATTAAAAAGGCAATTTATTTCAAAAAAAAATCTTGTAGATCATTCTGAGATATGCAACATGTGGTCCATTGCTGTCGTCTTCAGGTCATGCTATTTTCATCAAGATTACCTCATGCAGTTGTATCTCCAGTTGCACTCAACTTCCTCTCAGTAGTGTAGGGCTTCGTCCTTCTGGATAAATTTCCAGCAACGAAGGTATTCCTTGCCTCCGAAAAAGAGAAGCTGTTTTTTTACTTGTAGCTGCTTCTCATCTTTCATTCGACGTTGAAAAGGAACGACTTGAAAGCAAAGAAGACAATTAAAGCATTGTATGTTCAAAATGGACGCAAGGCGGATAAACGGGCAAAGATTCCAAAGGAGATTCAACGCTAACGACTAAGTAAAAAAGCAAAACAACAAACTGAACAAAAAAATCTCCCGAGGAGCTGCGAATCACATGATTCACAAAAAAGGCAATATTGATGTTGATTTAAGGTATATCCCAAAAGTCATGAAATATATATTTTTTAAAAGCTTTATCGACAATATCGGTATAATATAATAATATTCATCAAAGCACTCTTCGCAAGCGTTTACGTATTCTTTCATGTCCGGTACACCCTCTCGAAGGCCTCTTTTATGGGAACAAAAAGTCAAAAAAGTCGATCTGAACTAGATCAGGCCTGCAGGATAGCTGGGGTAGCGATGCCATGTTGTATTTCGCCAGGAATTCACGGATGCGTAGAGACGTGTGACTGGGGGCATTGTAATGGCCCTTATTATCAATCTTTCCAGAACATCCACGTAATAGGCAGCGTTGACGATCCGTCTTTGAGGTACAGGCTCTTTGTGAACCACCACTTTGTTGTTGTAAAAGATAATCGACATTGTTTTCTCTTCGGATTTACTCATCCTGACCTTCTTCGATTTCTGGGAAACCGAGGTGTATCATTCGGCACTTCATAGGTTAGCTTGAGCGCAAATAAAATAAGCAAAGAGATCGGCCCGGAGTGGCACCACTGCGAAGCGGAGTACGACGATACTTCACACACGACATTTGTCTGCCCAGCATGGAGCACCAAAAGGGACATCCTACGGGAGGAGCTGGGAATCAGCTCGCTCTCCCCAAGCAACATGCTAAGTTCCCTGGCAAAGTTAATGGATGCTAGGGCATGGAATGCGTGGTGCAAATACACGACGTACGCTATGCGGCAGAAGGAGTATGCTGAACGTACAAGAGGACGAACTTTAGCAGTAGAATGACATACCCAGAAAGAGACAAATGTAGAGCCTGTGAGGGACACATCGCTGTCATTCTTGTGCAATACTTAATTAGTAGCCGGGTGACAGCCGAAGAGGAGGGAGGTTTAGTGGGTAAAAATCTCACACCACCACCAGAATGATGGTGTCTTTTGAAGGTTAGCTTGAGCGATGACGAGACGCAGCGGCGGTTCCAGGGAGAGACGCCACGTGGGTGATGAGTGATGGATGTCAGGGAGATGTCAGATGTCGGACATAACGGAAGGCGAAAAAGGAGGGGTTTTAGTAGGTAATCAGATTTTATTTTAGTTTACTCATTTAATTCCAGACTCCCACACTACCCCTTTTCCCTTACCCATTTCCCCCCTTTTGAAAAATAGGTTAGCTTGAAGTGTTTTGACAGTTTTTTGTCGAGTTTTGTGCAAAATTTGATCGCCCAATACTAGCAGATTCTTAGCATCCCACCCAACCGATTTGAAGACGTTGCGATCAGTAGGGGTGCGGCAAAAAATATGTTTCATGACTTTTGGGATGCACCTTGTATATTTAAATGTACTTCATTTGATTCCAGGATCTTTCTCCTACTGTTTGGAACGACAGAGTGCTGCCATTTTTTCGATTAATCTATGATAAATATTTAAAAATTGAAGTAGGGCTCCTCCAAAAAAATGCCTTTTCAATGTCCATAACAGCAATTAGAACGAAACAAAGGTGTATGAATAGATGATTTTATTATTTTTTCATTTTGGGTATTTATAAAAATAAATTAAAAATTAAAGATTGATTAGGAAGAGCCGATGGTCAGAGTTTGTGCTTAGGCGACGACAGATTTGGGAAGATGGTCTCCGGTGGCGTGGAATCCATTGGCGTCAGATACGTATACGGTACGGAAGACTTGTCCATCAGGAGCGGTGAAGGTGTATTCTCCTTGTTTGACGAGGACGTAATCCTTGCCATCGGCGGTTGGCTTCAAGACTCCTTGTTCGCTGACTGAAGTTCCATCAGCGCTCAAGTATCTAAGGGCGAATTGTCCAGATTCGTCATGCTTTTCGGTCCTTTCCAAGACTGGGATAATCTTGGTGGCAGCATCAGCGATGGCCATGGATGCGACGGCGAAGAGGCACAATGCGAAGATCTAGCAAATCAAAATTTCAAAATCAATGACAAATCATAAATTCAAAAATAATACAAGTTAAATGCAACGAAATACTTACGAATTTCATTTTTGTTGGAGGAGTTCTTTCTTCGCACTTGAAGGAAGTTTGGAGAATGATAATTTTGATAAGCGAAAACGTCTTTATATATGCTCACCAGGGATAATTAGCAAAATGGCGAAGTTTGCGATAGAACAAATAAACACATTGGATCAAATGTCATTAAGCTAATTAATATTTTGTTGGGTACTAGTTTGCGAAATTGCCCCTGGCTTTTGGGTTATTGCGATTGTGAACCTGTTAACTGTTTATTTTGATGGAAGATTGCGAATATAATTTCAAGCACACTTGCACCAAATTAAAGCTATTCAATGTGATACAAACATCATTTTTCATATTTGATACCAATTTTTAACAAATTCGTAAATAAAATGCATCGTTATAAATGTCAACAAATGTAATAATATTTGTTTAAATTATTTGAATTTTAACTTGTTAGTGCCTAATATTCATAAACTAATATCTATTCCATTATCGTTTTATAAACATAAATCCCATTAAGGATATACGTTGTAACAGTTTGCATCTATATAAAGTTATTTAATCAAGTCTTTTGTGTGTGTAAGCCTTAGTTACTGTCATTATGACTTTAATTAATTTTCTAAGACAAATATGCAGAAATAATGTCATACAATTGAACACGTGATGCTGTTTAGATTGCGTTGATACAGCGAGTTATATTATGGTTTCAAATCCAAATTGTGGAAAATTTTTTGACCATAACAACATATTTGGGAGATCAAATGACTTAACATATTCCGATCGATCATCTTTATTAGGGTTTTTTTCTGTATTTAAAAATGTAAATACTAGGGTGATTATTAAACTCGGGCAGGGCCATCTAGAAATGAGTGAACTTGGTGGATAATAATTGAAAAATAAAATGTTCATTTAAATAATTCTTATATCAATAATTTGTGGAAAATAATAGGAGTATAAGTCAATCGTCATGGATACAAATCTAAGAGGTGTAGCTGGGCGACCACATTTTTAAAACTATATACACTATCAAAAAACCATGTAAAAATGGTTGTCAATAGATCCATAAAATGGATTGCTAAAAAGCCCCTAAAAATGCGCACAAGAAAAACTATTCCTTACAATAGTATCTTTTGGAGGTTGCTTGTATTCGTTAACCAACATGGTATCAATAGAAGATGTTGAGAACGGATAGACAGCGTCTTGATGACGAGTCCATGCTATAGGCTGCTGTGCTGTTTGTTCCGAGTACCTTCAGACAGGCCACATATGCGTGTCTTCCATTGCTCTTTTGATCTCCTGAGAAACGTTACCCGCAGAGATTCCAGGTGCTCAACCTTTTCACTTGGGAGGAAGAGCGGGGAATACTCCCCGCCTTCATAGGCGATGAACGAGTATCGAAAGAAGGAATGATGGATTCGATGCTAAAGAACGAGGAAGAATCGATGGCCTGGAGAGACTTCGCCTCCGAGGTGATAATGTTTAAAGAAGATGCTGAAAGGATAAGACGACGAGCAGCCACGGCTGCTCAGAGGGATTAAGCCGAGCCGAACCGGTAAGGAAGGTGGGTATTTGAGCTGAGTGTCGTTCTTGGCAAATGCCTAACGGTTGAGCTAGGCATGGCAAGAGATGAACAAGAAGGTTTTTAGTAAGTAAGCGCTCAATTCGGAATCCCACACACTATTATCGGGGACGGTCTTGGCAGAACTTATAAAAAATTACTCCTTGCGAAAAAAATAGAATATCCTTTAGCCAAAGAGGAAGACCCGGAATGGCTCTCGCCTATTAATATGGTTCCTTCAATGCTAAAGAATGCTAGGGCATGGAATGCGTAGTGCAAGTATACAAAGTGGGTTATGCAGCTAGAAAGAGGATGCGGAACATAAGAGGAGAAGACGACCTATAGAAACATCCTCCATCGAGCTGACCCAACTGATTTGAGCTGACATAATGGAAGAGCCTAGAAGGGATACATCAATGCTACCCTAGTGCAATACTTAACTAATAGTTGGGTGGCAGCAGAAGAAGAGGTGGGTTTTAGTGAGTAAAAATCCCACACTACCACCAGAATGATGGTGTCTTTTGAAGATTCCCCCTTTTGAAGATTTTATTTTTATTTTATTTTATTTTATTTGGAATATCAACAGCTGATAATACAAAGTAGAAAGATACAATAAACAACTCAAAGCTAATAAAAGATATTCGCCAATAGAAACGAAGTACAAAAAGAGAGAAAAAAAAAAAAAGTCACTAAATACATCTTTACAAAAATAATAATGATAATAATAATAATAACAATTAATAATGTTTAATAATAACAATAAAAATAGTAATATCCAATAATAAATAAAAACAAATATAATAATCAATAATAATAAATAATCGTAAATAATAATAATAATAATAAATAATCACAATTAATAATAATAATATAATAATAACTGATAATAATAAATAATCACAATTAATAATAATGAAATAATTAAAATAACTAATAATAATTTTTTTTTATAAAGTTTGCATATTAGGCCCCGAAGCTAAAAAATGAATTGGTAATGGCTTGTTTTGCTGTATTAATTTCAGTATTAAAAAGGTCAAAATTGTAAATTTCACAAAGTTTATTGAAATTGTGGCTAGTTCGCAGAATGTAGCTATTACTTCTATAGTGGGTATTTGAATGAGGCACATACAGCAGCGAGCTATGGCGAAGAGGAGCAGATGAGGTTCTTATGCTGATTTTCGAGAGAAGGTCCGGACAATCAACCTCGCTTTGGGCTATTTTGAAAAAGAGGGCAACGTCAGCGATAATACGTCGTTTGTCTAGCGGTAGTAAATGATGCCTCCTACAGTGCAATTCATAAAATCTAGATTCAAATTTATTGTGCGTTCGATAGCTTATAAACCGCAGGAACTTTCTCTGGACGTTTTCTATGCGAGAAGTATATTTATCATAAGAAGGATTCCAAATTTGCGAGGCATATTCTAAGTGACTAAAGCAAACAAATTTTCGTTTATCAAAAAACACCGTAGCAGTCATAATATTAAACATAAGATTTTATCCAAGCCTCTTTATGACTTTTAAATATGAATTCATTTAGATAACTTTTAGATGTATCCTCTCTTATGTACATGTTTGTACATCCATATGTGCACCAATGGACCATGTACAGTATTGATCCAGTCAACTCACTGCAGTATGTGAGTCTAATACCTGGATACGAATTCTTTGTGGGTGCACGTGGAATGGAATATATGTGCTAAAATGAATTTATTTTTCTTATATATAATTTTCTTTTTGAAAATATATTATTCATAGGCTAGGAAAATCTCAGAATTTATTGCTGTGCCTTGTAATGATCTTGTTAGATTGACTGTGTATATTAATATGGATTGGAATGGATGGTGTGAGTTTTCTAGCAATACTATTTAACGTCACTGAGAACAGTTTCACACCTGGTACATCATATGTGATCCTGGTAAATGTATTTCAAGACAGTGTGAGTGCTTGTAGAAATACACTTGTGTATCATGTAAACATGCGGAAGATGTACCAACATTCACCTTGTAACTAAATGGTTTCATGGAAAGACAATTTGTGTAACACACACAGCATAAGTGATAATTATCCGCACTTATTGCGATCAAGATCTATATTGATAATGACCATGAATCAATCAGTATGCAAATATCAATGGTCGAAATGCACTTGCACTTATAATTTTATTTATATTATATGTCAGCCTTACATTATTCGTCTTTGTCATCGCAAGAGCGATTGTTGCCCTTTAGCCTTTATCGTCAATAAAGTGAATTAGCATTATAATTGCTGAATGCAAATTAATTGTTTTCAACTTTAAATGAAATATTTTAACTTATTAATATTGCAAAAAATATATTTTTATTATTTAATGTCAAAATAAAATAATATATTAATTCCATGTGGCAAACGTAAAGTACGTCACCATTTCTGTGTTCCTAATACTCATACGTCAAAAAACACGTGGAAATTTGACGGATGGAAGTGCTCAACCCGTTGATGACTATAACATTGAAAAAATTATACAAATATATTATTTATTTTACGAAGCAATAGAATATCTAAAACATAAAAATACCAACAAAAAAAAATTAAATACTGAATCTATTATTTCGATTCGGGCGTAACCTGATTTCATTAGGTATGAAAAAGTAATTACTGAGACGATTAATACTCGTAAAAGTTGTACATATAAGGTCACTTATCGATTTGCAACAATGACTTCAATATCAATTAAAAATAATGACAATTTTGTCATTCTTTTCGTCTAACTTGAGCATAATACATCACTTAACACGTTCATAGGATTTTTTCACTTTACACTTTTTCTTCTTCATTTTAAGTATTTATTCGCATTTTCTTTCATCAATCTCCGTTATATAACTCTGGAGTACAGTGACTGGATCAGATGTTTTATCTACTGTCACATACTGCAAGACAAAATCCTTTTTATTGCGCTGAAACAGTTCCAAGCAGCGCTATGAATTGTCGATGTAAGATTAGAACGTTTTTATATCAAATTTTTTGCTATGTAAACATATCTCTTCGTATTAAAATAAAGAGTTAAATTTATTAACAGCTCGTATTAATGAAAAAAAATTAGCTTTGAAGCGAAAAGAGGAAAAAATTATTCAAATGTTTGCGCTACAGTAGTAAGTAGGTGTTGTGATAATGGATATAATCTGCAATAAGATCAAACAAGAAAATAAAATAAAGCAGAAGCAGACATAAATTAAATCTGATTTTAATTTATAATATTTAGAATTTTTTTTCAATGCACATAAAAATTGATTGGTATTACTTTTATGCTTGTATTATGATATTGTGAAAAATGCTTTTAAATTTTGAATGTTAATATACATTGCATTTAAACAGACAACATAAAATCCCAGGGGACGTGGGCGTTTCGCCATCTCAATCAGATATATTCCCACAAAATAAAAAGAAACAAATTTTACGACATATACAATGCACTCACAAAAAATGGATATGTGGTAAATATATACGCAGTACGAGTGGGAGCAAGAGGTATATCAAGGAAATCTCTCTACAACCTTTTAAAATATCATAGTTTATCAAGATCTACTGTAAATTCTACAATGGAACGCGTATCAAAAACAGCATAAGTGAATTTGGCTAGGCAGGGAAAGGAATGCAGGTAGTGAAGGTGGCACCCACATGAATAATCCACGTATTGCTAAGATGCTTGTCTCTCTTTGTTTTACAGGATATTAAATTTATGTTGAAGAGAATAAGTTAAAGAAGTTATTAATGGAATATAAAAAAAAACATTTTTATAGCAGTAATAGCTTCTTTTTCATATTGCGGTGGCTATTAAGTTTTGAGATTAGCAATATGATCATCTGAAGAATGAAAGAATCTATATTGTAAAATATTCCGGTGCCATCAATAGTGAATGGCATTTTTGAGGTGGCTTTTAGGAATCCTTTTTGTAGGAATATTGCCAACCATTTTGATATGGTTTTCCATATACATATGTTTAAATATGTGGTCGACAACTACACCTCCTGTTTAAATCCTCCTGAATTACAAGTCTGACCGCTTAATCGCGGGACTACCTATAGGTCAATGTCAATAGGTCTACCTATAGGTTAGATTATTAATAAAGAACAGAGGAAGAAGAAAATTATGAAGAATATCCAAAATGAATGTTATATTAGGCTTCAATTTTATTATCAAAAAAAAAAATGAAAGAATATAGAAGATTGATCTTTTAATTTGACCATTGATTGGCCAATTATTCTATCTGAGCGGAACTTTGACGTCATTTAACATTGGATTTGATTTATTTTTCGAGATTTATAGACCTGGGGTCATAAACAATCATCGGGCATATACCGGTTAAGTGCACATACGTGCGAAGGCATCTCGTATACACACGTAAATGCATTTGTATGCGCCAAAGAGCCATGCGCAATGTATTGATCTGTTTAACTCTTCGCGTTCTGCCGTCCTAATACAACGATTTCAAAAAGCAAGTGACGCACCATGCGGTACGTGAAATGACCACACATGACCACATATAAAATATAATTAAAAATATAAAATAAATTAATATCTAAAAATCCTTTATTGGACTTAAACCACTCTTATAGGAGAATTTTCTAGGGAAAATATTTTTTTTATTGAAACGTCTTCCACACACGTTTCATTTAGAATTACCCGAAAATTAATTTTAGGTAGGGAGTACCTATGATCAAGTAGCGAAACTCTAATTAGTATAGCACTTTGAGTAGTGAGGTAATTTAAAATCTTCATAGTCTTAGATGATATATTTGCTTGTCCACCACTTATCTGTCAGGACCGCGCAGTGTGTATGAAGCTCGTGTTTAAATAAATAAACACTGTTGATAGCACACAATATTCGTTCATATATTCGCTTAAAGATAAACAATTCACTTGAAATCGTTTAATTTGGGTTATTATTACATGATAAATTTGGGTTAGCGATCTATACAATCGTACGATGTACGCAAGACACTTTCTGCAGACAGTTTCTGTCTAACTTCGAGCTCATCGTATAAGAATGCTCTTTCTGAATTATGTATTAATTCGATCGCAAATACGCGACTGAATTCATCAAAAGGTTAAAATTTTATTTTAATGATTTTTATATATCTAGCCACTCATTTTTAAATCCAAAAAATGGACCTTAATCTTTTATCTTAATCCTTAATTTTCCTTAATCTGGATTTGAACCGAAACCTTTATAATAATAGTTTAGGATCTAATCCACTTTATCAACACTTGTTCGTTCTTCATTTGAATTTATAGGAAATAAATCAATGAAATTTTTTATTTTTATTTATTAATTGATTAATTATGCTACTACAGAAACAGGCAAATGGTCTCCAAATGCTCTGAATCCATCAAAGTCCGATACATATTTGGTACGAATGACTTGTCCATTAGGAGCATTGTATGAATATTCACCTTCCTTGATAAGGGCAGAACCTTTGCCATCAGGATTAGCCTTCAAATATCCTCTTTCGCTGAAGACGGTTCCATCGGCGCTGACATACCGAAGGGTGAATTCTCCCGATTGTTCGCGTGTCTCTGTCCTTTCCAGGACGGGGATAATTTTAAAGATGCCTTCAGGGACGGCCATGGTTGCTCCGATGGCGAACAGCATGAATAATGTAACCTAAATCATACCAAAGTATTAAATATATATGCATGTTTCAAATAAATATACAAACACTGATAAATGCTCACAATCTGCATATTGATTGATTGAAGTTTTCTTATCTTCCGAAGACAAAATAGGAATGATAACTTCTACCAATTCATTGGCAATATATACCAAAAATATTTCAATTTTAATGAACAATGCTTTGCATTTAAACAAGGTCATATTTGATTGCTCTTCCGTATTTTATCAATCGATTTCTCATTAGTAAGCCAGTAGAAGAGTTAATAGAATCTATTTATCAGATAAGATCAATGTTATTGCCAATTGCTTAAATATCACAGCCAAATCGGAAGTGAACACAAAACGACAGAGAAATTTAAAGCGCAGGATGTGAAAAATTCCTTGAAAACACAGCCACTCTAAAAACAAATTGGGGTTGATTTGAAAAGCAAAATAAAACGTCATCCTTCATGCGGTAAAATGGAACCCTATGATAACGAGATTCCATTGTGAAAGAAAGCGAAGAACGTTTGTGATCTCAAAAGGGCCATATCGAATAATATATCCCATAATTGATCCTTAAAATTGTTTGAATTTGTGTATACGGGTCCTTTGTGAACGCTTTCATATTATCAATTATTCATTTTGCATCCGAATCTGCGATACGCAATCCAAAATATATAATAAGATTGCTAATTAACATTGAACAATCATTATAATAAACATGTAATTTTTTGCTATAAGTTCATACATCTGCCGTCGCCCGCACTAACTAAATCGCTCGGTCAATATTAACCATCTTCTCATATATATTTGTTCAACTTTAACCATATAAAAAACACTTTAATCGTTATTAATTAAGTAGAAAAGCTTAATTTAAATATTTGGGAAATTTTCAAACCCATAATAAATAAACTGGCAGTTTATTACAAAGCGCACGGGTTCGTTCTTCTGTCGTGATATTTTTATTCTACACGAGAGATCTGGCTGCAGGAGGGACGACATCCCGCAGCCAAGGCTAACTGACGAATCTCCCGATTCCCGGCTCCTGCGCGTCACTAACCAACCGGCAACGGTGCACGCGCAAGAAGCGATCGGTCGGTATGCAGGTGTAATGTCTCCGCAGGGCCACAAGAGATGGCGCTGTTAAAATAACACATTGCACATGAAGAGAGATGGAAGATATCGCTGCTAACAGCGCTACTACGTGGGGATGATAAATCGCACTGATATCTCAACATACACAGAGTGGTATTATTTTCATGGTAAGTTGTGGTACAGGGGTGTCTCATTTGAATAAAATCATTATTTTATATAACACTATCGACTATCCAGTATGCGTTGCAATACCACGTGCGCTTAGTAATTACGTGATTTATTGCTTCAGGCCACGTGTAGCGCGGGCTGAAAGGCTAGGATCGACTGTCATCGTCTCTTCACCGCATTGAATGCGCATCTTTTCTCGGATGATGATGACCGCAAAATGAATTGCGCACACAAATAATGTTTGCACTAATTCAAAAATGTTCACGGAAATACGCAATATAACCCCTCAAAGTTTCACTGCAATCCGATGAATGGTATAGCAATGTATACGGGACAAACGGATCACAGACCACAGACATTTTTTCACAAAAACGAATTTCTTGCGGGTCTGTTTGCTATCGGATCGTGGATGAGTCAAAAAGGAGAAATAAGATAGATAAGTTTTGATGAAGGGTCCTCAGCTACGAGCCTGCTGGTAAAAATACGTCTTCCCGCAGACAATAAATTCACTAAACTCGCTTTCTACATATTTAACAAAAGATATGCGTTTCCTGAACCGTGTCTCGATCCAAATTGATTTCAAAAGAGTCTTATTAAAAAAAAACTTTTCAGACAATCTGAATAAAAATCAAGCGAAAGACGAATTACAATGTTTAGATTAAGTCTTTCTAATTAAAATTTTGGCTACATGCTTGCGAAATAAACATGATTATGAATCTTTAAAAAATATTTTATTTTCCTTATTGTAAATTAGTTGAATATTTCAATTGGAATAAGCACTAAGAAGATATAAGAATGATCTATATTAGAATTTTAAAAACTTGATGTAGGAAGTAAGTAAAGATAACTCGTTATGTATTCTCTAATTGTATCGATTCTTCGTAACCAAAAACTAGTTCCATATCGCCATCCAAAATGTATATAAGAAAATTTTCATAGATTCAATCTATTCGTACAATTAGTGCTTCACTGAAAGACACAAGTGCTTCAAAAATCACAATGCAGACCGTACGTAAAGTTTTAATTTATTTATATGGTTTTGAGATCTTCAAAGGGTTTATGAAGGTGTCTTTTCAAAGAAAAGTTTTTGTAATTCAATAATACATCAAATTTAAACGGCTCCGAGAAAATTTATAATTCGATTTTCCCGCCCAAAGTGAATGCCTAACTAAGTTACAATGCTAGGAAACACAATTGAAACATCAAATACGTGTGGAAATTGATACAAACACTCTTCATAAAAATACCTCCAATAATCAAATTATTTCAGATTACTTTCTTCGTCCTGTTCGCCATCGCCGGAGCCATGGCTACCCCTGAAGGACTTTTCAAGATCATCCCCGTCTTGGAGAGGACGGAGACACGCGAGCAGTCGGGAGAATTCACCCTCCGCTACGTCAGCGCCGATGGAACCGTCTTCAGCGAAAAAGGATATTTGAAGCCCAATCCCGATGGAAAAGGATCCGCCCTCATTAAGGAAGGTGAATATTCATACAATGCCCCCAATGGACAAGTCATTCGCACCAAGTACATATCGGACTTCGATGGATTCAGAGCCTTTGGTGATCATTTGCCCAAGTCCGTCGTAGCTTAAATTTTAAATATAAACTAAAAAAAATATAATAAAACTGCCTTTTAAGAACATCCCTTATTTATAAGATCTGGCCGTTTTAAGCGTTGCGGAGGTGTATATCAGCGCAAGTCATTTTTATTCAAAGGCCCATTTTCCGCTTCTAGCCCATTTATTATCACCTCTACATTTCCTTCAACATTTCCATTGTTTCTCCTCTTGTGTAGTTAAAAAGTAAATTTTCTTTATGGCTTTCCGTCATTTGTTATGGCTAGTGTTGATATATTAAAAATAATAAAAACCACCATAAATTACTCAGAGTAATGGCAACCGTGGGATTGGAGTTCCTGGAAGCATTTGTGCCCCCTCGTATGTCGCACATTATTTCGTTTTTAGCAGGAAGACAAAAGGTTATCCAAACAGATTTCACCTCATATATCTTATGTGACGTCAAATATTATACTATTATACTTGCCTAGAGGTGCTAATCTACACATGTGACCATTACTTTACATACAATTTATGATATCATTATTAAACGTAAATTTGCTAAGCATGCATAGCAATATCAAATTTTATTGTTGTGTGGAACATTACCTTAATTTGATATAAACATGCTTATTACGTACAATATATAATAGTTCAGATTCAAATTTAAAATATTCGGAAACTTGGTCACAACACCATTAAATTGTTGCTTAAGAGCCAACTATAACAAAAGTTATTAATATTGAAATTTATAAAAAATGGAAGAATTGCCATAAGAAATTTGGGTTATATATAACTACAGAAGGCGAAACTATGGATACTCTAATTATGTAGTTAGCTCCTAAAGGAGTACTATAAAATATTGAATCCATGAATTGCTATTCAACATCATTTAAGACATTTAACCTCTAAAGGAGTACTTTGCCAGGGTCTGGCATCCCCCCTCCATTATGCAGAAAGATCACTCTTGTATATTGAGCTCGGAGACAGACAAAGACAGAGCGCAGTTTGGGAGAGAGAGACGGAGAGCTTCCCCGCCTAAAAAAAAAAACAGAAAAAAATGTTGTATGGTCACTATGAATCTGGCATATGATTCTGGCATACTTATTAGTCTATGTTGAAATGGAATAGCATACAGAAAGACTACGACTTCACTTCAGTCAACCTTCCTCTTTTTCTCCTCTTCTCTAATTCTTTCCTGTGGGTACGCATTGTGGTTGAGCCCTGCACCTCAGTCATTAGCGAGAGCACTTTTTGTTTTCCCAATTATACATACTTGTTTCAACACCAAATCTGCGTCAAAGTAACCCTTTATTGGTGAAGTTTATTTATGTTTATGCTTTAACACTACAGCTGTAAACATTGGTTTGATAAATGCAGCTTGTATTGTTCTTCAGAAGCAGGAAAATGGAAAAAATATGCTTTGCCTAGCTTGTCGCCATCATATAATGGAAATCATGTTAGAAGCCATAGTGAGGCCTTCGCTCGTCTAATGCTCCTGATATCCAATTGTTTAAATGTTTAAGAAGAACTAGAACATAATTGATTAAAGTGATCATTTTTGAGGATGAGGCACCATTTTAAAATAGATCGTCTGATAAATAATTGTGTCAAAACTTTAATTTCAGGTATGCCATTGTGCTTAACATAAAAGCAACCCGTGATTGCTTGCTCGCGAAATCGACCGGAAAATTCCATTTTGAGAGTATAATACAATACAGAAAGTGCTAAGTTCAGATGAACATTGTGGAAAATTGTGCAGTTTAGTTGAAAGGAGCTGCTGGTGACTTAAATACCAAAGGCAAGAACTTAAAAAGTCATGCAATAAGAGCTCTTGGGTAAGAATTATAAGATTCACATAATAAATTTTATACATCATTTAATTTCTTTCTAAATCATCTTTCAAATATACGTTAAATATTTGGTCTAATGCATTTTTAAATTTGATGCTTTAGGTAAGTCTTTATTTGATTGTATCGAGTTTAAATCTGCAAGTGAGAGTGCCAAAAAATTAAGAAATCCATCGGAGAGAGCTCAGTGACTAAAGGGAAGAAGAGCGATGTATGGATGAGGATAGAGACACAGATATCGACTACATCGATACAGACAGCGACTTACTGGATAGTGGGTTCATTATAATCGAATCCATTTCCTGCGCTACTGTATGGTCTGTTCCGGGCTATCCCGGATTACACACAAAGAGTGTCTTCCAATGATCCTTTAGCCCTACGAGAAACGCTACGCGCAGAGCATCCAAGTGGCTACCCCATTTTGCCTCGCGCCACTCCAGAGGAGGCGAAGTTTCCGCGGGAAAGACCAGCTTCAGACCATGTGCACCCAAAGGTGCGATGGAAGAGGAAGGACAAAGGTTAAGTTAAACTTCAAGGGAATACTACCGCGGGTTCACTGCCACCATGAGTTCAACCTCAATTTGAAGGGGGCTAAAACAGTTGACGGAATGCAGAGGCTACCCCTTCCCCATGGAACTCGTATCAGTTCGGTCATTTGTAGTATCTAGCCACAGAGACGAGTCGCCGTTCGAACAGCCTAAAACCGTTCTCCCCTGTTTTCCTAGGCTATTGAGGATAGTGGTGAGCTTTTGACACAGTCTCTACCAACTACTGTAATCGGCTGTTCTACACACCCCTTTATGAATTTGCAGCACAGGGTGACCTGCTCACCCAACTCATGTTAGCTGGGCTACCCTAGCAGCGTTTGGTGAGCAAACTGACGAGGCTACTTTCGCGATCGCTCTCCTCCACATCATTTACACAGGGGTTCAACTGTTACACACGGGCGTAGGGTTGGCTCCTCCTCTGGGGTTTTATGGGTGGGCATCGTGGAGTCTAACACCCATCCGAATAGATGAGGATAGTAAATGACCCATTTTTCGCCACCAGTTACAATACTATTCAAAAGAGGACTACTTATTTGTCTCGCTAATAAGGCTTAGCACGTTTGCCGTTCTTTTTTCTGGAACCAATAACCCCCCTAATTCCCAGTGTCAATTTTGATATTAATATTGTTATGAATTATTAAAACATGCTTTATATTACATGTTATATATCAAATTATGATGATCAAGCGATCAATCTAATAATCATCGCACCGAAAATAAAGCCGCTGGATATTTTCTTAAAAAATCATGTTCATAATATATTTAAAAATTGTTTATTTTTAATGACGCTTTGAATTGCACATTTCGCAATTTGATTGACTGTGCGAAGGTGGAATTTGTTTGTAGATATTATTTAACATAAATAAATCGCGTTTCAGAGATGCGGCTAAATAACGTGTTATCAATCCACTCAAATCAACCATGCTTGTAAAAATATGTATTTATGACTCTCGAAATAGTTTTGTTAGCACATAGTTTGGTTGCTCATATTTGGGTTTAGAAGTTGACGTTCCCTGAACTGGAATAATGCTGCTTTATTATTGAAATTATGGTTCCATTGTTGAAATCATTATTAATTTGATTGTTTGTGTAGTTTTATTTATTGTCGATAGGTTGCAGTAAAAAAAATATAATAGTTGCTGGTTCGAATAATGGATTGGTTCGAAAATTAATTTAAATTTATTATAATAGATTGTTCAGTTAGGAATGTCGTTTTTTAAGTTAAATTCAGACATAAAATTGGTTAATTAATTTTATTGATACAATGTATTCTCCTTCAGTAGATACAACCTTTTTTCATCCATTTAATATTTTTTATTCCGGAATATTAAAATTCAACCAGTTTTGATGTAAAATATTTTTCGATTCTTCTATATTTATGATTTTTTTCCCCGATAATTAAGTCTGCATCGATCTAAATACATGATAGTCGGAACGAGCAAAGCCAGGAGAATAAGGTGGACATGAAATCGTTGGCGACGGTTAACTGCACTTGGCTTTTTGGTACTCAACGTTACTTTTAAAATTTCTAATTGTGAACAATAAATCTCCCTCGTTATGGTTTGACCATATGGAAGTACTTCATTATAGATTATCCATTTGGAGTCCCACTAATAATTTAAAAGAGCTATTTTTACTGTTAGACCCGGCCGAGGGGTTGATTTCTTAACCTGGCCATTTGAAAGCCATTGTCTTTTGCGTCTTTGATTTGAATACAACACCCACTTTTCATCTTCAGTCACAAGAGAGTGTAAAAATGGTTGTTTCTTCACTTTATCGATTAAATTATGACACGTACTCCCGCGCACCTCTTTGATCTATCCAAGTTTGTCTGTTCATTCTCGTATAGTCTATGCTGTATTTGATTCAATTTCAGCACGCAAGATATCGTCATCCACTTTAACCTTTCTCTCATTTAGGACCTTATTTTTTAAACTAAAAAAAATCACTTTTAAATTGTTTAAATGATCACTGGCATTGACAAACAGTTAGATATTCTCCATGTGAGTGTATCACAAATATTTTCAGTTGCATTGTTTGTTTGTAGATATTCGTACGGTATGCATTTTTGCGTAAATGATTATCAAATCATATTTTTGTATAAAATAACGTTCTCCAGATGTAAGTCGACTAACAAAATATACAATACGTGTTGTCAAATGGATGGCTGAGACACAACTGATGGTCAAAAAGTAGGTATTACAAAAAAAACGGCATTTCTAACTGGACAATCTAATATTTAAAGAAGTAATTTTCAGCTTTTATCAAATATCTCATTTCGTTTTATTTTTATACAAATGTTGTTCATTCGACGTTGAATGTTTCGTAAAGACTGATCGAAGGTTAAAAATTTCCCATAAGTTTATGTGGAGAATGTTTATTTAATTAGCTAAATATAACAGATCAAACATTTGAGATTCATAAACAGCATCCTTATTCTGACAGCTATGTTGCTTATCAATCATAGATCGCTTGAGTGATTTTTAGCATAGTTATTCTCTTCTCAATCATATTAGAGCGTATTCCGCGAATTTCAAATAGCTTGCAAATCTGGATAAATTTTCAAACACCGGGACTTATTTGAGCCATAAAATACTGGTTGTTTGACTACATAAATAATTTATACGATCTACAGCCACTTTCGCTACGCCGGTCGCGATTTTTTCGTAGTGTTTATATAGGCAAGTTGTGTTGTAAACTCCACAATGGATGTTTGTTCTCTCAGTGATTCCGAGAATAAACAAAGAAAAAAGGCATACGGAGAAGAACTATCCTGAAATGCCACTTGAAAAATTAACTATGCTAATATTTCCAACGAGCGGGGCTGCATTCAAAAGAAAATGCTTGCGTTATACAAATAATCCATAAAAAAAAATGTTTATGGGAATTCTTAAACGTTTGCCCTATGTGGATAGTTTTGTGCGAAAAATAAATAAACAGAATTATCGCTCAATGATTTTTTCAGGCGGATAAGAATTTCAATAGGAAGTGTTTCTGATATCACCGGTGCTTTTATGAAAAAAGCTCGATAAGGAGCTTTTTGCGGCAGATTGCGAGATTCAATTTGTTCTGGGGCATGGTGTGATATTCCATATCGTTTATATTCCTTTCACGTTCCTGCTGAAGTTTTAAAATAGAACCATTAGGCCTAGAACTTGATGTAATCGATTTCTCTACGCCAGTGTTTAACACTTTTTTTGCAACGAATTGAAAAGACATGTTAAAAGCAGGCTCAAACTAGCGCATCATTGGTTTTTTTGGTTTTTTCTTTCTTATAAAACATTTTTTAACACATACTGTATAGAAAAAATACTATATATTGATATATTATCGGAAGATTTCCACTTGGAAGCGATAACACTATCTTCCAATGCCTTCTACATTGCTTTGTATTCGCCGAAACTGGGAGGGTCAACCCGAAATGGGTAACCACTCAATCTCGAATTCGCGAGGATAAGTTGCACGTAGACGGGGATACACCCTCAGTTGATGTATGAGCGAATCCAAAATGCATTTTTAGATTCGCACAATCCAAATAATAAAAAAAAACGCTCATAGTTAAGCTGTATGGTAGGATGATCGCGTATTTGCGAGCGAATTCCAATGATTCAGAAAGAGCACTCTTGTACGTTGAGCTCGGAGAGAGACAGATATGGATAAAATGCACTGTACATAGAAAAAAGCAATAATTGGGATAATCAGAGGTAACTGGTTCACGTTCAACATCCAAACTGATTAACAAAATACATTGAAGACAAGCGTCAAAATAAAAGCATTTCAAATCAAGGATTTAATATTGTTGTATACTCCTTTTAATGTTCGCATAGAACATTTTATTGAGAACGAATTTAATATTCTTATCTTGTACCGTTATACATTTTCTTTTAAGGCTTCAATCGCACACCCCCTGATTCTCCGCAAAGCAATATTAAATACTTCGCCGACATTGCAATTTAAATAAGCTATAGAATTGTATGTCAACGTTTTCTAGAATTCGCAAAAACGTCTGCCTTCCTGGATGACTTTTATTATCATTATACTCGCTGCGAAGAAAAGGATGACCATGTTCGAAGATCCTCGGGAAATATTCGGGCTGAAAAGGCTATTTAAATAAAAAAATAATTCGATTACCATAAGAGCTAAGAGAAACATCCTGAACGAGTCATAGATATCCTCTTAAAGTCGTAAAGACTGACATATTACATTATTATAAGAGATATTTATATGTACCTACTGTCCATTTACTTTGAGATATGACCGACTTTTTGTTTTGGCAGTGGATATAAAAAATAAATAAATATATCTTGAATTTAGAATGAGAATTTCACATAAAAAGATGGAATTTATAGAAAAGTCTCTTATTTAGAATGATTTTTATTATTGACACAAAGTACACATATCATATTACTTGAGCAGCAGACGTCTAGGCAAACATATAATGTACAATATTTGCATAAATCTTCGCTGTGGTGATGAGAAAAAAGCAGAGAATTGATGAATTTCAAGTCAATCCCTTTTAATTTCTTAAATTTCTATCATATAAAATTGTTCATTGATAAGCTTGATATTGAATAATTGTAGCTTTACATTTAAATTATTCAAATTCTCTTCTAAAGCTGTTCTATTGGAACATTACTGCTAAATGGCTGTGGATGACCGTTTGACAGCTATATTGATATTTGCTCGTGGCAAATTTGCATGTCTGCTGCTGATACGTTTCAATTCCAAGCTTATACTGGCAGATTACATAAAGATTTCCCATAGAATATCCATATTCACGATTCAATAAGGTCTGGCATATTGGTGATTTTTGAAATGCCGAAAGCGATGCTGAAATTTGATTTAGGATTGACACACAATTGGGTTGGACGCGAGGAACTTTTTTCGACTTATATCAATATTATTTGCGTTAAATCCCTCTTTTTAATATTAAATATATAAAGATTGAATCACATAGTTAACCTGTTCGAGGACAGGGTTACTGCTTATTCATCTTGACATTTAAACAATGATTTCTGCTCAGCAAAATTGACACATCCGACCAATGTGCGTATTTATTCCTATGTAAATATCTTAAATTTGAAATATGACTTTGTTTTGTAGTCAATATTTTATGTCTTGAGTCTTTATTTTAATGAAATTCTATTTATCAAGTAATTTGATTTAATAATTCAATGATTAGCTATCAAAGTCAAATATTATGATGTCTAGTCTGTGTATGTTAGAGAGACTCACTTCGTTTTATAGTGATTATGTATTTTAAAAGCATCCATCAGGATGAAAAATTTAGGCTTTTTGAAGCCGACGCTATCCTTTTTTTGCTTGTCAAAATTGCTGGATTGATGAACACATCCATAAAAGTCTTTGGATTGGAAAAAGTAAATAAAAGGAATACTTTCAAGATATTTAGATGAATAAAAAATAAATCCGACCGAAGATTTGGTCTCAAATTCGAAACTGGGACGTATTGTGGCTTGCGAAAACTACTGAATTGTTAAGCTTTGTTGTTTGCAAACAGATTAAACTTTTGGAAGACCTATAAACTTTGGCCGAAGAAAACCTGCACAATGACCGCTCACAATTGAAACTACAATGGACATTTAATATACTTTACTCTTTTTCACAGCGGAAAAGTATCTTTTATGCGATGGAATTTAGAAAATATGTTACGTTATCGACGAAGAGAACATTTTTGTATCGGAACTATATAAAGATATGGTACATATTTCTGAGAAATAGTCACAATTGGATTGGATATGTTGTATTTAACATTTTTACGTTCTTACTTGCTCACTCTGTAAAGGCTAAAAATTGATTTTCACTTACCAAAAGAGACATGATACTAAATAAAATATAGAATATGAAATGTTGAAATTTGATGTTTTCTTTGTTTAAGAGCATCATTTCGCAATCATACTTCAACGCTTACAATTATAAAAAGACGGTTTCGCTAAATCCGTTTACTGTCGGTTCTTAAAACGGGTTATCATAGAAAGGAAACGGAGCGAATGAAACACAACCATTAGAGACTAGGACTTCCCGCGCCCAAGACAATCGGTCGGATCCCAAGACCTAGGTTGATACAAGGATGTGGTCAACCCGTAGTGACATGTTATGATAGAGGACGGATACTTAAAAGAGTATCAGTCCAACGCGCATTTGACTCCGAAACTATGGCAGAAGGCTTTGAACGCCGAAAAGAAACCGGGGCTGGCCACCAAGTACTTGTGGCCAAGAGGTCCAGAAAAAGGACCTCTGATACGGCACATAAGAGCGTCTCTCTCGGCCGACATGCCCAAACACGACCACAGAACGTAATTCGCGTCCATGAAAGGCCCCATCAAGAACTGGGAAGTCCAGTGTTTGTTATGTTTTTATTAAATTTGTTCAAATTGGCAACCTTTGCGAATGCACACAGTACACCTTTTTCTTATTTTAACTATAGTGATCTGGAGTAGCATTTCCTTTTTCATTTTTGCAAAGACGGGGATTATTCCTTTAACTAGGATTTCTTTTATGAACACTTCTGTTTTGTAAATTAATTATTTTGACAGCCCTATTCTGTGACTCGCACGGTCTTCAGACCTGACACCGCTGGATTTATTTGTATGAAGACATGCCCTTTTCCAAGACTCGCACGGTCATCAACCTCACACTATTGGATTTCTTTGTTTGGGGACATGCCCTATTCAAATGTTTATTTTTATCTAAACAATTTTCATATGGCGGTAATATATTATATATTCAAAAATGGATATAGCATCTTAACTAAGGAATCCGATCCCGGGATCCTAAACAGTTTTAGGTGTTCATGTATTCCGGGATTAGTAAATATTCTCGCAAAAATCTGGACGCTTGGAAAAAGTGGCGTAACTACTGATTAGCGAGCTTAGGTGACGCATAGGGGCAGTGACTATCTAATATTTGTATACATATTATATATAGTAAATATATCTTTTTCAAATTTTTATATTAACCTTTCCCTACCGGTGATGTATTTACTACACCTCGACTCTAATAATGAGAATATCGATATGAAATATAATAAACACGGGGTTCAGAATTTTTGTATTCTTCCGCACTATAATTACGAATCACATCAACGTATTATAGTATATAAGTATTCATCTGCAGCGACGGAAATAAATCACTTGTCGGTTCAAGTTTTAGTCCGTATCTCAGCAGATAGGAATTTGATCAGTCACATTTCAGCAGCAAGTTGCCTGGTTTCCAAAATCAGATCCAGACTAAATGACGAAACACTCGATGCTTTAATGTTATTTCGGGTATATTTTCAAAATAATATTTGAATTTTTTATAATTATTTAATAAATTACGTATACACTGTGGATAAAATTTTCTTAAAAACACAGCATATGTGTTGACGGTTCATAAAGAACTAAGAAGGAAGAGTAGATCAAATTTCAATTTAGTAAATATCATTGGCTCAAATATTTCGAAACTCAAGCTTGGTACTGATAAATTAATGAACAAGACAAAGACGAATCGACGTACAAATGTTCGACAAATTTGCAAAGCGTTTGTCGGGCATAGAGGCGTCGCACCTTGAAAGGGTTGAAAACAGCCATTTCATATGAGAAAAATCAATTTTCCCCATGAATAAAAATGACATTGAAACAATCTTTGATTTATTCACGTAAATATTAGATTTATTGGCCGTGTTTTATTTATTTTTCAATATAAATCTGTATTACTCGAAATCTTATTTCGAAAAGATAAGTAGCTTCGATATATTTGCCGCTTGAATTTTTGCATTTGTACGAAAATCCCGGACCTGTTGAAAATCTCCATCCAATAAAATGATTTGGCGGAGCTCCAGGAAAAAATATAAATGCGAAAAATAAGTAAATGTCATTAAATCAGGCAAGGGAAATGTTCTTCGCGATAAGAATTTATTTTGATAGAAGCTGGGAATAAGGCTGATGGCTTTTGAAACGTTTTCACAAAATCGCTTAAGCCGGCTGTAAAATTATCTGTAAATACGTTTCTTTATTTATTTACGTGAAAACTTTAAGCTGAAGTCGTAGTAAAATGTATTCAAGTGTTTGGCTTTGAATGTATTCGAAATATACTTATTTCGAGTCAGTGTTTGCTTAATAATTGAATGCCAAATTCCTCTTCGATGCATTTTAGAAATATTCCTACATTCATAAAGACGGTTTTTTTTTTAAAATACCGAAAATAACTTCTGTAACATTCTTGGGATAGAATAAGTCTGAGATCAATAGCATTAATTTCAATATATCTACTCTTGATTTCATTAATTTAGATTGTTCAAAAGTTTTTTTAATTAGCTACCTAATTAGCATTACTACATACATCAACTTCACTTTGAGAAGTTACAATAATTTATATTACACAAAGAAAATATGGCATCCATAAGGTATTAAATGTACTAGAGAGTCCTGAAAACATTAAGGATTACTCTCATATATTAGGTTTCACGGTATTAAGAGTCACGGTTCAAGAAAAACGTAATTTTTACTTGACAAGCAAAAAGCTAAAATTATGAGTTTATTACGAAGGTAGGCTGAAAACTAATGCACATATGCTTGTAGAGCGCGAACAAAAACAAGTAGCAAATTCGGATGAAAAATACATTTAAGTACAATTCTTAAGCTTCAAAATTATATATTTATTTTTAACATAGTAACAGTTAAGACTTATATATTTTTCCGAACAAATAACGAGTTTTTTTATTCTGTCACTGAAATTTTTTTTTGAAATTTTCTTCGAATTTAAGATTTAACAGCTGCTTTCAGCTCATCGTCCTAGATATAATTATTACCTTTGAGGTCTACCTTGAGTAGAGGAAATAAATAAAAGTCGCAAGGCGATATATCGAGGGAATAAGGAGGATGTGGAATTGATTCAAACTTCAGGCACCGATTCATGACCGACTCACAAAGCCTCTTCGCGTGGTATTTATCATGTAGATTTAAGGTAAACGAATTGTTCAACAATAAAGCCGACACGTTCTTTGGATATTCCAATATGGTTTGCAATACGTTTTTGAGTGAAATCGTCGATGAGTTTGTGATGTTTATAGTCAATGGCAGTGATAGGACGTCCGCTGCGTCTTTCGTCATCAATTATGGCTTTTCTAAGCACGCAGCCACAAAAATTTTATCATCCATCGATTTACAATAGATCTATTAACAACATCGTTACGAAAAATAGTCTTTGAACGATAATAAATTTCAGTAGGAGTCATTTTTTCAGCAGTTAAAAATTCGATAACAGCACGCTGTTCCATACTTTTGCTTCTCAAAATATATTGGATAAGTGTAACGACTTCAAATTTCAAACCTCAAATTAAAAAGGAATGTTACTTCCACATGCCATATAATTCACTTTTGAAGATCATTTTGTTCGCGGTTTACAAGAATGTGTGCATTAATTTTCAGCCTACCATCGTATTTTGTTTTTATCGTTATCGCTAATAATCGATGAAAAATGTGCTACGGTCCATTCTTCTTTTCGGATGACGTTAAACGGGCGTCGAACAAAAAGACTTTCTTTTCTAGGTAACTTATAATTCAGCACGAGAGAGATCTGGCTGCGGAAAGGACGTCATCCCGCAGCCAAGGTCAACCGACGAGTCTAGACAATAATCGACATTGCACCTAAAAAGAGACGGAAGATGTCGCTGTTAATCTGGCAAATTAAATTCGCCCAGATCAACAGTTCTATTGCATGGGGGATGTTAAATCTCCCACGCTACAAATGTTTATGTAATTAGATATATATTATTTATCTTAGCCATAAATTGTCGCTAACCGCATTAGAGTAATCGTATAAGGTAATATGTGCACGGACTTTGGAAATTATTACCTAAAAGATGAATCTGTGTTTGTGTAATATGTAATAAAATAGGCAAGCTACTGGTCTATATAGTAAATGCGGCACGGTGTATACGCATGGCATGTTTATGATAACATATAAGCGACGGAGGGATTATAAACGATTTTCTTTCTCTTTCCGATTAACTTTCGGTAAGGGTTACGCCTTTTGTGAACTTTAGATCAATTTGCCCTATCACGCTTTTATAGAGTTATATAAGTTTCATTTTAAAAATAATCCCTCAATAAGATCTTTTTCTCAATAAAATTAACATTAAAAAATAATAGGAATTAACGTAAAACTTCTACCCCATCCACCTTATTATACCCACCAGATATTGCACCCTTCTGATTATCATTTGTTAAGGTTCATTGAACATTCTTGCGAAATGATTTGAGATATACAATAATATTGCTATATTTCGCAAAGACAACCAAGTGTTTATATTAATGGGAATAATTAAAAGTAATGGAATGAATAAAAATGGTTCTATTAATATTATAATATAAACAATGTTATTATAAACATTTTTCAAGATGGTTTGTTTTGGACTTCAAATGTATATTTAATGTGAACGATATGTTTATCTTCCAAGTATCAATTAGAATGACAATTACACGATTCAAAGTACTCGGAATTAATATCATTCCCGATTTTTCTTTTAGACCATTTCCACTTTTGAATCATGGTCGTTCCGCCAATTTACATATTATTAGTTTCCGTGGAAATTGTTTGCCTTAAGAAAACCATCTGGAAAGCTATCATAAAGTTGGTTTATCAAAGTTTATGGGCAAACTGTAATTATCAACTCGCTTATTAAAAGACAAAAGGATCCCAAAGCTTTGCGGTTCTATGCAAACAAAGAGAGATCTTTGTGCGTATGGCGATATATTTCAAATACAATGGGCATACAGTATAGCGAATATAATTAATTCATTCCACTGAAGCTTTAATATACTGGCATATTTTTCGCTTTAACAATAAACCAAATTGATGATTAAAATATGCATTGGTCGTCTCAAAATGAAATGCTTATTTTATGAATTTATTTTGGCTATATCCTTTTATATATGTTCGATTTTTTATTTGTGCTTTTAATATTCATCATTCAAAATTTAGCACTTTTGGCAAAATGTTGATTTATTTATATAAATAAATCTTTGCAAGAGAAAAGTGATATTTTATAAAACATTTTAATTTTAAATATAAAACTATACTAACTCTTTTATTATTAAGGCTGAACCGATATTTTTCCATCATATTTCAATTTATTAAAAAGCTAATGTTGAATTGAAACTTTACGAAATAATTTCGTTAAGCGAAAAATAATTATCGTTAGTGCCAAAATCATGTGCCGTTTTTTATATTACTCACACCTTAACACTTCATATGCGGGGTATTTTTCATGCGAATTTTTTGAAATACTGCGAGAAATCATTTATTAAAAAAAAATTCTTAAGCTAAAATTACCCATGTTTAATTTAAAAAAATGCAATCATGATCTATATCATCAGTATATTCTTCTATGATATATTCCTTCGGTGGATCCAGAACCAAAACTAGAGTTGAAAATATTGTACCAAAAATGGGAGTGCATGATAAATATTATTTTTTTAATTAATAGATAGCTGCGTAAAGCCCTGAAGTTTAGGGAATCCAATCCCGAGCCAAAATTTTGATCTCGGGATTTCGGGATTGCATTAGACCATAACAGGATCAGTTCCGGAATCCCGGGACCGGGATTTTCAATAGTTTAAGAAATTACAGTGATACATTTGATCAAAAATAACTAATTTTGAAGATATGCCCGAAGTAACATTAAAGCATCGAATGTTTCATCATTTAGTCTGGATCTGATTTTGGAAGTCAGACAACTTGCTGCTGAAAATGCACGCTCAGCCTCCACACTCGTTGGAGGTATCATCATCAAATATTTTAATGCTAGTTCAAGTTGATTACTGCGTGAGCCCCCATTTTCGTATAATACCATCAATGTGACTGATAAAATTCCTATTTGCTGAGACACGGACTAAAACTCGTAAAAATCCCGATTTCCCGACAAATGATTTATTTCTGTCTCTGCAGGTGAATACTTATATACTATAATACTTTGATGTGATTCTTAATTATATTACGGAGGAATACAAAAATTCTGAACCCCGTATCTATTATATTTCATATCGATATTCCCACTATTAGAGTCGAGGTGTAGTAAATACATCACCGGTAGGGAAATGTTACTATAACAATTTTAAAAACATACATGTACGCTATTAGAGTGGTAATTATATTTTCTCCGCATTCTGTGAATGGCGGCGAAGGATAGTGAATATCTGTTCCCGCATGTTACGTGTTAACAATAAGAAATAAGCTGTATATGATAAAGTTGATGATGCACACATGTTAATTAAGTCGGATGAACATTCGGGATAGGATTCTCCAGCTCAGACTAGATTAGTTCAAGTTCGCTCTTAATTTGGAAACCACAGGCGTTATTGGTGTTCCTCAAATATTTTCTCACCTGTGCCGGAATAAAGGTCGGTTAAATAACAGTTTATTCAGGCACATGTACGCCTCTATGGCCGGCATGTAAATATTTGCTCGACCGGCTGCTGATGCCATAATCACCATCCGCCCTATCTAGGCTTATTAATAATATCGAACAAAACCTACAGAGCGAAACCAAGGAACGAACATCGACCGTGTTTGAATGCAAATTGTGTCGGGTTAGCCATGAATGTTGGATGATTTCGCGTTAATATTGGCGATGATTCGATTGGCAAATGCCTAACGGCGCTTCTTAGAAAATTAACCCAGTGTTACGACGTCGTTAAGAATTTATTCCTGGAAAGTACGAGAGTTCATAGATTTTCTGCATCGCTTCAAAAATATACACGGCTTTTGAGTGGGTTACTTGGTATATTTACGGATCGGTTAATTTTTAGATCGATGACCGATTTGCAACAATAAACGGAGAAAATTGATGTTTTCCGCTAATTTATTAGGCTTAATTATTTGATACCGATTCTGTTAAGCGGAGCTTGGCGTTGCAATTATTTGTAAAGTGGATTTTGAAATTAATTCCTCCCAGGAATTTCTGATCAAATTAAACAACGAAGCATTTGAGAGCCGAAAGATAAATCTCTAGCATTAATTTAATAAATTAAGCATGATTTCCATCATAAAATGCCTCATGGAACGAAATGTACTTCGGGTTATATTTAAAATGGTTGCAGCTTTTAAGGGAAAGATAATTTTGTCAATCATTGATAATTACTGATTAACCCGTTTGTTGATAAGTGCTAATGGGCATTATAATGTACCAATAAATTGATTGCTAATAATCTGCTTTTATCGCAACAGATTTTAATAAGCGCATGTTTCGTATCAAAAAAAAGTCATCTGGTGTTAACACTTGATAAAAATACATAATTCATTTAAAATGCCATAATAAAATCATACCTTTGTCCATAACTTCTTAAAAATTCAATCACAAATGCATGCTTAATATAATTATTCTCATTTTTTGAGCTTTTGGCTGGGCGTTTCTAATTTTCACGTTTAATCCGGATCTAAAAGTTTGAATTTATATACTTTTGCTATGTTTCATTTTTAAAGTATCAGGGCTGCTGAAACACATTTTAAAAAAATACAAAAAAATTGACCTTTAAATCGTGTTTAAACTATTTATCTTCATTTGTAAGCGTCTAATCTATGTATACATATATAGAGTACATATATATTTTTCAAATTTTTATATTGACATTTCCTCACCGGTGATGTATTTACTACACCTCGACTCTAATAATGGAAATATCGATATGAAATATAATAGATACGGAGTTCAGAATTTTTGTATTCCTTCGTAATATAATTAAGAATCATATCAAAGTATTATAGTACATAAGTTTTCAACTGCGGAGACAGAATTAAATCATTTGTCGGGAAATCGGGATTTTTGCGAGTTTTAGTCCGTGTCTCAGCAAATAGGAATTTTATCAGTCACATTGATGGTATTATACGTAAATGGGGGCTCACGCAGTCATCAACTCGAACTAGCATTTAAATATCTGATGACAATACCTCCAACGAGTGTGGAGGCTGAGCGTGCATTTTCAGCAGCAAGTTCCTTCCTCCATTTCCTTATTTCAACTGTAGTTGTCTGAAATAGCATTTCCTCTTTCATTTTTGCAAAGGCGACGATTATTCTTTCGATTAGGATTTCTTTTGTATATACCTCTGTTGAGTAAATGAATTATTTTGCACGTCCCTAGACAAAGAAATCCAATGGTGTCAGGTCTGTTGATAGTGCGAGTCAAAAAAATGTTGGTCCATGGACAATACATCCTGTATATTAATAGGTTAATTAACAGATAGACGACGCAATTAGAATATTGTCATCACTCAGATTTTAAATTGAGGCGAACATAATTATTTATGAGTTGCAAAGGTCAAGTCGAGCTGAATCTATCTTGGTGGGATTTTGGTTTATATTAAAGTCACGCATATGCAATACATTTAAAATTTGTCATGTTTATTAAATTCTTTCGACGGAATTTTCGGAAAGATGTTCTGTATCATTCATTCAAAATATAGATGATGTTTCCTTAATAAATTTAAAAAAATACATACTAACACGATATTTCAATAGGGACGCTCAAATTATTTTAGATTATAACAAACTTATCGAAAATTAAATCTCCCGAATACGCGGCATCAAGCTAAGCCGCGGCGGACATTTGAACGATGTTATATTTCATACTTAATGCCATTGAGAGAATGTTGTTTATTTGTACATCCATATGCTTAAATTACGACCTGAGCAACTCCCTATCTTTTTTGTAATCACGTACTGCTTCAATTGATTAACACAGTGTTTCTCAACCGGTGCACCGCGGTGCACTGGTGCACCGCGAAAAAATTGGTAAAAACGAAAAATTCTGCAAAACAGTGAAAACCGAAAAAGTCGTTGGCGAAATTATGAAAGTCAACGAAAGAGTTAATGTAATTTTGAATTAGCCAAATCAATTGCGCGTATGTTAACCGTTTAACGTAGACTTTGGGTATTCTACGCCTCGCAGCCACAGTCTGTTCAAAGTAGAGTAAATAAACATGCTGGCCGTCAGAAGCTCTATGAACGGAGGTAACTGGGACTGATCCACAGAAGCAAGACGAACATAACTGGGCCCCGGTATTCAGCTGAGAGTTCTCGCCTATGTTACAATGGATAAATTTATTACCAAACGAAATCGTGAATCAGACCAAAATATTAATGACACAGGGAGTACAAGTGAAAGAAGTAGTGACGATATTACTAGACATCATACGTCTCATACAAAAGAAAATGTATCCAGTAAAATCAGAAAAAATAATCGACAATATTCTGAAGAATATTTATGCTTTCGGTTTTACGTATTTTTACGCATTATGTATTTAACTCAAAGTATGAGTATATTTGAAAACTTCGGTATTTCGGATTGATATTGCGCTATTCGAAAGACTTACCTAAAACAAAGAATTTAAACATCCATTAGACCAAATATTTTGTGTGTATATTTTAGATGACAAATTAAATGATAGCTCAAATTTATCTTGTAAATCTTATTATCCTTACCTGAGAACTCTTACTGCATGAATTTTGAAGTCCTGGAAACCTTCGGAATTTGGCTCACCAGTAGTTCTTTTGAACCACACTGTACAATTTTTCACAACGTCCATCTAAACTTAAGACTATTGATTGATCAAGGCTGGTCGATTTCGTAATCAAACAATTGCGGATTGCTTTTATATTAAATACGATTTCATACCTGAAATTAAATATTTGACACATTTTAGTCCAATTATTTAGCTGATGATATATTTTTAAAATGATATATGATGTATTTTCTTTAATCTAAGGAAAAATTGATGCTTAATGAAGCTTTTAGCTATGAAATGCTAAATGAATCACTTCCGAATATCGTATTTTACATATACATTTGAATGTTAGTCGTGACTTTAAAAAAATGATACAAAAAATCGGACCTATTGTAAATCCTACATCTTAAAATAGACATCTTGATTTTCCAATACACTATGAGTATTATTTCCGATGTGTTCTTGAAATATGCAATTGTTCAACATTAAACATTTCGATAATAAGCCTAATAATCGTATTACAATATACTTAAAAACTATGACTACTTGCCTCAATATTTTAGCTGCATGACGATCAGGATACAGTCTGGAATACGGATCACATTCCGGAACGGCACAACACTCTGTGTATTAAAAAATATCACTTAACATACGCACATGCACATCCTAACCTGTGAAAATAAAATATAGCTCTGCACCGAATATTGTTGCATAGCATAAACTCGACGCCTAAACTGGACGGACAAATTGAAACGCATTTATGACAAATTATTAATATTTATAAGAAAAACTATTTTTTAAAATCATGGGATTAAATAAGCTGCTGCGATATATTCCCAAAAATATTATTTTTCAAAAAAAATCACCATCCTTTTCGTTGCATAAATATATTATTTTTTAATGAATTTCAAATTTGATAAAAATATTTTTGGGAATATATCAAAAGAGCTCATCTCAGAGAGAATCTCATGCATTCTTTCAATAGTTTTTCATAATAATTTACATTTAGTATTAATACATTTATATTCGTACGCTCAGTTGAGCCGTCGAATTCTAGGCGACAATCAGTGCGTGTTCGGTTCTTAGGTTATACGGTTTGGCTTAATCGTCAGAGGGATATATCTTAATAAATAAAGTGCAGTGTTGTTCCAGAATGCGTCCCGTACTCCAGGATCTATCCTGAACGTCATGCAGCGTCGATACTCAGGCAAGTGTTCTTAGTTTTTTAAGTGTTTTGTACTGCGACTTATAGTAAATTGGAGGTCCTTGATGTCTATTTTAAGATGTAGGATTTAAAGCCGATAAATTATGTTTTTTTTAAAGCCACGATAAACTTTTGATTTTATTGTCACAATAGACTCTTACATAGAGTGCGGAATAAGATGTCGATGGTTGAATACAGTAGGATGGTTTCAATGGGTATCTGATGAGCTGTGCGCCTGGTCGTGGCAGAATTTTCAAATCGTCATGCAGTCTGACCGCTGAGGAAAGATTCATAATCATCATCATCAGTCTGTGTTCGTCCACCGTTGAACGCATGAGTCTTCATCTCTCTCGATCCTCCGCTTTCCGCATCCAGCTTCATCCTGCTATTCTTTCGATGTCGTCAGTCTTACAGGGGTCTCCACTCCAACACTTTTCTTCCCCATAGACCGTCGATTTTTCGACACATTTGTCTCCCCCATTGCCACTTAAGTGTGTCAATTCTTTCAGTAGCGTCTACTACTCGAGTTCTTCTTCGGATATCCTCGTTTCTGATTCTATATTATAAAGACACTCCGAGCATAGATCTCTCTATGGCACGCTGGGAAAACTTTATTCTGTGTAAAATGCTTGATATAAGATTCCACGTCTTCGTGGGTTAACACTAGGATAATGCGTTGGTTAAATGCTGCCATCCCAGTGGTATTCGTCTGTTTCTAGGGAAAAATTAACTAACTAAATATATTTTCAATGTTAAACATTTTTTATATAATTTGACATAAAAAGAAAATATGTAAAAAAATAGTATGTAAATATTATTTTTTTAAATATGTAATAAAAATTATGTCTATGTATACACATTTTTTCGACTTCTTAATTCTGGTGCAACGCCACTTTTTCCCATGGTCAAAAGTGCACCGTGACTTCAAAAAGGTTGAGAATCACTGGATTAACAGATTCTCACTTTAAACAAAAATAACTATTTTGTTTATTGATAAACTGGCGAAGCGCGAATATTTTCTCATGTGTGTATATATCCATATCAATGATTAGGTAATAGCTCTATGTGTCGATGTAAAAATATGAAATATAAAAGTTTGCAAAAAGTTTCCATAATGTGGGCAGCTCTGAAAATTATAATTGCAAAGCAATTGATGGTCGTCTATCTGAAGACCTAAACAAATATGATTTATGCACGAGGGGGCAATATGGGAGGCGAAGACTTTTCAATGGAGCGATTCATAGTAGAGCGAGCGAAAAAATAAATAAATCCACGATAAAGATAAAAGGGATTTTTCATGCTAACATTTTGCGATGGATGTTGACCACGAAAAAGTAATATTCCCGTAACAATATGTCATTTTGTCGATGAGGGTTTGGGAGCGAAATCGAAGTGAGTGAAAGGCAAAGGTCGTTCAAGACAAGTAGTCAAACGATGACGCATTGTTACGATTCAATAGAGTTTTTTTTCATCTCAATAATCGGGACGTTTCATGGAATACATTTTTTAATGTCAATTTGAACTCAAATATCGGGAGTCAAATTCCGAGAATTTTGGGTGGCGATGGTAAATAATTAATAGGGTGACTGATCTATTCCCTTTTTGGATGCGCACAAGGGATGAAGATTGAAGTTATTCGCTTTTTTTATGAGTTTGGGAGAAGAATAAAACGTATGAAGGGATGTTTGAGAACTTTTTTTATTTGAATTAAATGTTCATTGTGATATATTTCATTATAATCTTCAAAGAAGTTTGTATTTTACATATACATATATCTATTATATAAACAGATTGTGATAGTATTTATGAATGATCAGACTAACATACAAATGATCTTATTAAATCAATGCATGATTGACCTCACAATATTAAAAATCAAACACATTTAGGCCGATTCAAATTCCGGCAAATTTACTGGGCTTATGTTCATCAAAAAAAATCATTTTAGCTTTGATTAAAAGCTTATTTTTAAACATGTTTACGTTCGTACTACGCCAATAAACTTTGTTTGGATTTAAAGCTTTTAATAAATTCATTAAGAAGTGATGCAGATATTTATAATCGACTTTCCCGATAGTATTTCATTGATTCATATTCAGATTTAGCCGAGACCATTTTTGTACGAAAAAACGAACCATATCACAATTCATGCGTTTTATGTGACCAAACGAACACGTATATTTCCGCATAGTACATCGTATATTTCATAATATCTAATAAATAAGCATCAACATATTGAGAGCCAAATCACATTTTTAAACGACATTCATTACGTATGGGTGATTCTTCAAAAGCAAAAAATGTATGGTATTTTCATTTCACTTAATTTTCATAGCCTTGTGAATAACATAAGCTCTCCGTATGATATTGCTTTTTTCAAAATGAATTTACAAACGACATTTCGTTCCTCATATGACGTGTTTTTGATATTCGATACCATGAAAAGGAAGATTGTATAATCAAATACATACAATTTTTCCTCTGTGCAATTCTGCTTTAAATGTTCAAAGAATCCTCTCTTATTGCGTACTTGAAGATGCTTTAGTAATTTGAATAAAAATGCAGTATTTTCCACAAAAGACCGTGTGATAAAATCTGTCATCAAATTTTGCCAACCGTGCAGAATTCAAAAATACGAATAATTCCATAGAATACGAAAGGAAATGATAGTAAATGATGATATAAAGACACATAATGGATTTGGGATGGACATCAAAAACGTGTATACGACAATAGAACGAAATCGCTGTATTAAATTTGGGGTGTTTTTTTTAGTATTTTGAGAATATTTTCAATCTGTAAAAGCATATTTTTGACTCAAAATCAGTGTCTTTGTACAGCAATGGAACTAAAAAACTACTTGTAAGATAGTGAAAAACTGTAGATAGGGGAGGAAAATATATCATCGATTAAATATGAAAAATATGAATTTAATAACATTTTATTTTATGTGATCTTCAGGACCGCGAAATAAATATAAATATCTCATTCCACACTATATTTCTGTCAGCTCTATATTCTTATGAACTTTAATTGTAATTTATATTGTAAAATAATTTGAAAATACATGTGAGTAGTGCCAAAAACGCGTGCCATTTCTTATAAAAGATCATCCAAATGTAACGCTTAAATATCAGTACTGTATAATATTTACATGTTACGTCTTTTCAAATAAAATAAGCCATTTTGTTTTAGTAGAAAGTAGTACAATTACAACCATGAATATATTGTAACAACGGGTTTACATTATTATTCTCACAATATCTCACAATTAATGGATTCGCCAATAAGCAAAATGTTATATTTGGGGTGATAAAAATTCTAATGTTATTCAGGAGAGATTTCAACACCCAAAAAAGTTATTATTGTTTAATGTGCACTTTGAGTAGATGGAATATTTATTAGGCCACATTTCTTCAAAGATGATGCTGGAAATGCTGTTACAAAGCGATATCGGTTAATGTTGAATGATTTTTGATGGCTATAATTGAATCATATTGACGTTTCTGATGTCTATTCCAGCCAAGACGACGCTATATCTCCGTATAAAGCAAATGCTTTTATGGGCATTAAAGAAAGATACGCCATTTTTGAAAAAAAAGAGAGTAAATGTCGTATTTGAGTTTGAATTGTTTCCATTTTGAGCGTTTTTTTCTGCGAAAATTGTATATGTCCAGATGGCATAACCGATCAGAATAAACTAAATAATGACTGTTTCAAAGCGTATAGCAAAGAAATATTACAAAACTTATGGCTTTTATTTTTTTGTGACTTTTCTAAACAGAAGTGTAAAAACGGCATGTGTTTTTGGCACTACCGATGTATGGTTGGAAATATTAATCGCTCAAGGCTGAGCCCTGTGTGGGATGTCATATTTAGAAAATTTTGCCTTATATACAAGAGTTTTCCTTTTTTAATTCATAAATATTTTTTGTTATTAAAGTTTATCTTTATTAACAAAATATTGGTGCCTGTAACTTCTTGTCTAATCTTAAATGTACTACCAACTTTTAACTTTTTGGTAGCTTCAGGATAAAAATATTAAATAGCTTTCCTTAAAATGAAAGAAAATATTCAAACAAGCATAAATATACATGATGGTATGATATATTTAAAAAAAAACTAGTATTGTAGTATGATCAATAATTTAGATTTGTCCCGAAAACAAAGCGTCGTGTTTCATGTCAATTTTTTAGGAACTTGACAGTTTATTAATCAAACTTGGAAGGTTTCGTTTAGGGTGGAATGAAATATACTTCTTGGGAAAAAATAATCAAAAGTTGATAATCGAAAGGCCACTACAATGGAAATCGTAATTAGATGTCAATGTCCTTTTTGGTTTATCTACAAGAAGGCAGAATACATCTGAAGTCGACGTGGAAAACTTTAGGATCGGTTTCAAACGAAGGAATTAAATTTATACGACAACCAATACACCGTGATAAATTAATTTACTCCCCATCTGCGCTAAAGGCCACCCTGAATATTTTACGAAGGACACACGCGCCCTTTCAAATTAGTTACGGCAATTTTAATTAAGTCCCAATCGGGTTACAGTTAATATTTAAGCGAGGATTTTTAAAAATATTCATCACAAACACATTCGAGTCCTTTTCGAGGATTTTCAGAGAGCACTCGTTACTCTGAATCGATTAACCTGAATCGATTTAAGATACGAGCGGAAGTTTATTGTCAATTATGAGTGACATAATTGACGTCAGGATATTATGTTTCAAAGGCATGATCAGATTATAAATTGACAGCTATACGTCTATAATATGAACGTGCCTCATAACTATAAAATTATATGGTTAAAATTTGTATGTCATTGTTTTTCTATAATATAATTAATCATATAAATATTTTATTATTATGATTATATCTTAGTTGTCATAGTGCATTCAAATGCAGTCCATTGCAATATCACTGCAAGTGTGACATAATTTCCATCAGGATATTAAGTTTCAAAGGCATGATCAGATTATAAATTGACAGCTATAATCCTATATTATCGATGTGCCTCATATCTATTAAATTATATTGTTAAAATGTATATGTTATTGTACGTGGGTCATTCAGAAAGTAAAAGTAAAAAGATAAGAATACAATTAAAAAAAAAGATAAATAAAATACCAAAAAATCGAGTGTTTCGTCATTTAGTCTGGATCTGATTTTGGCAGCCAGGCAACCTGATATTCTCATTATTAGAGTCGAGGATAGTAAATACATCACCGGTAGGTAAATGTTAATATAACAATTTGAAAAACATATATTTACTGTATATATGTATACATAGATTAGACAGTTACTGCCTTTAGGCGTCGCCTAAACTCACCAATTAGTAGTTAAGCCACTGTTTCCAAGCGTCCAGATTTCGGCGGGAATGTTTCGATTTAGTAGCCTTCATTGTGCTGGTGAGGTGTACGATTTCTGTTAGATAAAAATATTAATCCGGAATTTTTCGGGATTACGTTTATTAGTCCCGAGATTCATGAGCACCTAAAACTGTCCGGGATTCCGGGATTGAATTCCCTGGTCGAGGCATCAGATTTTGTATGCCAGTGTCATAGACCTTCACCATCAGCTCTTTTTGGATTTATTTTTGAATTCTGGAGTGAAGTGACACATCCACGTCTCATCCCCCATCACGATAGAGTCCTGAAAAGATTCTCCCTCCTGTGCAAAACTCTTTTTGAAAAAAACGGGTTTCATTGTGAACATTCTGGGCACCCATATAACACACAACTTCTAGTAAGCAAGTTTTTTCGATACAATATCACCAAGAAGTCTTTGAGAAATATCAGGAAATTTCTTTTTGGGGATCTTCAAAAGTCACACGGCGAGTATTTCGAACTTATTCTTCAATTTTTTGCACAAATTTGTTAGAAATCTCTGATGATCTTCCATATCCCTGCCTCGTCGTGAGTATCAGTACGACTTTCTATGAACAACCTAAGCCGCTTCGTTAAATGTTATCGACTTATCATATTACAACCAAAATTTTTCATGAGTTTTCAATGGATATACGCGGCAGTATGGTTCTGCAAATTCAAAAAACGGGTGACCGCGCGAATTTCGCACAGAAAAAAGGTGACGGGAGCGCGCTACGACCTCTCCACCGGAAGAATTTACTGTGACTGAACAAAATGGCCGATAAACATACGAAATCAAACAAACTGGCCGTTAAGATCCTATTGATATTTAGTATGTTGACTAGGCGATCTTTATTGAACAATTTTTTTTTTATAGTTAGACAAAGTATAGTAGTGGGAGTAGGGAGAGTCACGTACGTTAATGAACGAGCGATGACATTCTTCACCATGGAAGTCCTAAGTCCTGTACAGGTGATTTTTAGCAGAAAAATTAAACATATTTTTACTTTGTATAATATTGTGCATATTATAGACTATAATTAGGAAGAAATATTTAAAAAATAGTGAGCGATTAAAGAAAAATGTGTTTTTACTAACTTTTTTTGTAGTTTTTTGTTCATTAAATAAACACGTTTGAATATATTTGTATGATTTTAGTCTATATGATGAAGACGTTTATTATACACATGCCTGCTAAATTTCATAAATACTGTTCTTGTAGGACGTGTGGGAGCACTTCCATGAGCTTGAAAAAAGTAGTTTCAAGAAGAAAAAATTTTTTTTTCGAGCCAACAAGGTAGAAACGTCCCATAAACAAAAAAATCTTACTTTCTGGATGACCCTTGTATAATTTCATGCAGTATTTGCTCATGTCTTCAATATTAATCAAATATGTGTTCGATATTAGAGGATTTAATTATTATCATCATCATTTTATGATTAATTTGATTCTAATTTAGAGAAACGTTTGGCCTCTAAGCAAGTTTGAAATTTCATTAAAACGACATATAAGGAAGCATTGTTCTAAATTGTTTAATTGAATTTAAGGTGAATGTATTTTAACGTCACAAAACCGTCGTAACGAAGGAAGTCAAAAGGAGTATGGTATTTTTAATTAAATGTATATGGGGATAAATGTAAATTGGTAATTTATCTAGACTTGCCGCAGACATTAGATTATATAATAAGATTTAAATTTCTCTAATTTATCAATGATTTTTATAATAAACGAGAGGGTGCAGCAAGGAAACTACTTTATCTTAAAAATAAATAGCACAAACAGTGTAAGAGATATCAGTTTAATAATTTTTCCAGATTATAGAGACACAATTAAAGTTTTTATTTATTATGGGTTTAAAATATGTGTAATACAAAACCAATTTCTTTTCCATGAGTGTACCAAATAAACATGCATTTTTTTTCAAAGTCGTGTTATATAAAGCGTGTTGTATAAAACCGTATTATACGAGGTTCATGTGTATATTGCATTGATAGAAGATCCTACCAAAACGTCATTGTTGCATTTTAATTCAAAGTTTTAGCGAAATGCAACGCCATTTCCGAATATTTTAATGCAAGTGCATGCCGCAATATTTATGAATTGCGTCAAAGTTTACATGTGGTCAATCTTAATTGCTTTTGGTCCCGGAACGGCCCAATTTCATCAGCGTCAAAGATTAGATATGTTACCACGGTTTTAAACTTATCGCATAATCATTGATTTTTATGACAATGCAATTTTTATGGGCGCCGTGCGAAAAACTAACGCGCTTTTACGTACGTTGGCAAATTGGCATTATATTGAATTTGCTGGCAAATAAGAAGATTATTACGAAGAATGACCATTATGTCATTTGGGAGATTTAAGTGGTATGTATTTATTTGTATAAATAATAATGAAGATCACACCTATGTGTGTATTTTAACACTTTACAGTCCGTGCTCGGGTTTACGCGTGATGGAGAACTAATGTTAAATTCGTGTCGGTGTTAACGCGCGATGAGAATGATTGAAAAACTTTTAGTTGAAAAAAAAAATTTTTTTAGAGATGATAGAGATATATGTAAATCCAACGGCAAAATATAGCAAATTGCATTAAAAATAAATTACAAATACAATAGACTCTCGATTATCCGGGCTAATACTGGGGAGGAAGAACACGGATAACTGGAAAGCACGTATGCAATCAAACTTTTTTTTGTGCGAATCCGAAGTTATGCGGTTTTTTAAAGTGGATAAAATAGGAAATAAATCATCAACGCTAACCGAAATTCGTAAAAAAATATAATTTGGGACTGTATAAATCATATTGCATCTGCTGTCGCTGAATTACGACCACGCCTTTTATTCTGGTTTAGATTTTTGAAAAAAAAGAAAGAAGAAAAAGAGAAAATCTAAATAGAACAATGATGATATTGACACTGAGTATACTATTTCTTCCGAAAAAAAGAGCGATTTTAAGTCTTATCGAAAAAGAAAATTTGTTAATAAAATAATTGGTATTTCTTTAGTGGATCAGACATCATTAAAATGATGCAAAACGTCCTTTAAATGTTACCAAAAATATTATTTTTTAATTGCCTTATTATTTTCCTATTTTTTTATTAACTTTTTTTATGCGATTTTGGATATATTTTATATAGTTGTTTCAAAGTTATGCGGTTTTTAAAATCCATGGAAGGCATCTTCACTTTTTCTATGCAAGTCATTGCTTTTTTGTGCGATTTTCCGCGGAACGCATCTACCGCACAAAAAGGTTTAAATTTGATCCAAATTTACAATACAATTTTTTGTTGCATAGTTATAATGTTCAATATTTTTTAAGAAAAATGCCCATAACGTAAGGGTTTAAAGCTATTTATGATGTATATGATCGAGCCATTCCTCGATGTTTCCAGCAAGAGTTTTCAGAAGACTGTGACTGTGATTAGGGGCAAAAATTTTGCAACCATAAGTCTATTGGTTCTTTTCAATTTGCTTTCGTTTGGACTAGAAGAAGCATTGTCTAACCATAATACCGCTTTCTATGGTAATTCATTATTTTTTAAAAATCATGCACATCTGAAACCCATTTCTTTTTAAATCTTCAAAATTCTTCCTTTTCATCCATGCTCCTTTCTGGTTATAATAATCGACAAGGTTTATTTGTTTTATCAATCATCAAAAGTTTCATTTTGTGAGTTCCTGTGCATTTCCAGTCTCTTATCATCCCAGGTCCTTTTTCTCAATCTTACACTTAAGTAACAAGCTTTCTTAAAGTTAATGATAATCCGCAAATCGAATAATTCACACTCATAATACGTCATAGAATACGTTCAAATACATAATACATATATTAATTTAATATTGACTTATAAACTGTCTGAATGTTGTCTTTATGTCTTGTTCGTGTGTTTACATGCCATTTAATCTATGCCTGTTTATACAATTCAAGTCAAAAATAATAACTTTTTGTATTTTATCACTATGATACACGCACCACAGATTGAAAACCACAATTATGTTTAAATATATCGATGCAGTATACTATTTTGAACACCACTGAAACTTTATTTCAATCTATTCAATGGTTTAAGAATTATATTAATTTTATGAATGAAGTAGAATTTCATGAATTTCTTAAAAAATCACCTGTATTTTTAGTGCGGAATACTCGAACTTTGGGCGCGAAGTTCCCGGACAGTAAAGTGTTAAGATCTGATAAGATTCTGACCTCAACAGAGTAGCATGCATACTTTAATCGGCTTTTGGGAGAAGATAAAAAATTTCTCTCCGTGTTACGTCCATTTGGTATGTATGACCCTGTGTTTGTATTGGGATAAGATTAAAAAACGACCAGCGAAAATAATGCTAGTATATATATATATATATGTAGTTTGTAGCATCAAGTATAAACCGTATTTAAATTTTAAAGCACGTGATCTCCGATTACACTGTTGGTTTTGAGCGTAGAAAACGTAGATGAAAATATTTACACAATGCCAAGGTGTGAGCCGGTGGCTCGTCGAACGTTATTTTTTTTTTCTATATACGTCACTTTGTGGTTATTTCGTTTCGATCTACGTCATCTAATGATGATGTTGCCTTCTTGAAACTCTGTGATTTCGAATAAATTGCAGGATATGAGATGGAAAATGCGAGTATTGTGCGCGCGCATTCTATTCCTATATCAGTTTTGCAGAAGTTGAGCAAACAACTGAAACTTTGACTTCAGTATACGCTGACGCACCTTTCAGGACGGACGCTTATGTGTGTGTTGTTTATTAAGTCTTAATAAAACTTAAAAAAATGGAATAAAGTGGATAATAATGGCGAATATAATTGGCGATGGACTTAATTGATGTGCAATATTTTTTTCGCTCAAAAGTTGCTATAAAATAAATCGAATCAACTGTTATAACTTCATTGATTGCGTTTAAATATATCAAATAGTTTAAGGTGTTGTAAATTGCAATAAAATATCTAGTGAAATCATAGTGTTTTTGATGTTTAGCATGATTTTTAGTGATGTATATCGATCGAGTAGAAATGAAAATGTTGGCAAGCAACTCTCAAAATCAGTTTGATTGTAGTGAATCTTCATCGCAATAGATAAAACAACCCCTATTCAATACAGGTAAGATTTTTAATGTTTTGCCATAAGCTCATTAATATTTTAACCCTTCGAGTATGTTACGTATCCGTCCTGTAAACGGTCAAAATTTACAACGTTTCTTTATGTTCGCCATAAAGTTCCCATACGGATCGTTAAATATATGATGTCGAATTAAAAAATAAACGCAAACAACTTGAAATATTAGCGAGATTCTTTTGTAACATTGTTTTGCAATATCAAAGCCTTTAAAAATCCTTTATGATACTTAAATGAAACTTACAATGAAAAATTCTTTAATACGCCATAGCTTCGGCGTTTGAATTTTCTTATTTGTAATTTTTAACATGAAATATGCGTATCGAAAATATGCGAATTTCTCAAGGAATTTTTGAAAGCCTGTATATAGTAAACTCATTAATAAATTATTCAGAAGAGGTTTGATCCTCGAAGAGGATTTTCAACATTTTTGAACAGCCATGTAATAATTTAAGGAAAAAGTGAGTGTGAGACAAATTCATGCGATTTTATCGAATTCACACATCTCTGTTTGTTATGGCATTTTTTTCTCATAATTTATAAACAGTTTTGGCATAATGCAGACGGCAAAATTGCATTTAAATGGATCCGTGCTTTAAATATCGTGATTCTATAAATTTAAAATTCTTCCACGTCTCAAATAATAATTAAATTAGACCTGTCTAATGACCAAACATTTTACTTCCTTAATAATGTAACCATATTGGTCCATCGTTTATAGCTCATGTATAATAATTTCTTTGTCAAATAAGCAAATATTGAGAATTTGTTTAATAAATATAGTACATTCTATCGTAAAAAGATCCAAATCCAGGATCCTCAAATAATTAAATTTTAAATCTTGTTGATAAATATTCCTGATTCCAGGATTGGGATTGGGTTATGAGGACATGTACTGTTTGGGTGCTTGGGTTATGCTTGAGTATTTTTCTTTGTTTTCTCAACCAAGCTTTTCTAATTGATGTTTAATTAGAAATGTATTGTAAGTCCCATCAAACATACAAAAATGATCGTTTTTGCTGTTAAGCCAGGTTTGCTGATAGGATAAAAAAAGGAACTGTCCATTTTTCTACTACTTCTAGAATACTTTTCTAAGGATTTTAATGCGGTTGTTTTTTAATTGCCTTCCACACACGATTAAACTATAGATAGCCCTGCCCAAGTTTTTTCAACGTGGGAGCTCGATGTTATAATTATGAGAATATTCCACAATATGGATTTGAAATTGAACATTCAAAACAAGAATCCAAGCACTCATCCCCTGCCAGCCTTCGACATTTCCAGTAAGCTTATAAAATAATATACTTTGATTACTTAAACTTATAAAATAACATGATAAAATTCTGGGTATATTATATTAATAGTTATGTAGCCTTTTCCATGTAATTATCTTCATGTAATTATAAATGCCATTCGTTCATAACTTTTCAACATCCCCTTTTATATAAGAGTATTTTAAAATTGTGTGTTATCGACGATCCTAATAATTAAATGTGTGGGTCTTCCAACGTCTTTAGCATTGCGTCGTTATTTAAATTTCAAGCATACTGTTAAAATTAGCCTTTATATTAAATTTATAGCGAATTATCATTGAAAACTGTGAAATTCAAACTTTATTTTTTGGCAAACTCAAAATTCAATTAAAGATAAAAAGAAAAATACAGTTAAAAGCGCGAATACTCCAGAGGAATCGAATTACCAAAATGTTATTGAAATATTTGATAACTGAACAATAGGGAATTTTTGTGTCTTTCTAGATTTATATGAAATCTAAGAAATTCTGCTGATTATCATAAATATGATCTGAAATGCTTTTTTATTAGAAAAATGGTCTTTGGATAAATGGAGAGCTTTTGGATATCTACCTTTTTCATCATATATATTTTTAAGCTCTTTTAGTTTGAATATAACATTCACATTTCATATCTTATCATAAAGCTTATTGAATCCCAATTCCAAAAGCTTTTCACATGCGTTCATTCATATCATCGTTGCTCATAATCGCCTTAAATGTTATTACATTTCCAGGATTGTTTTCAACCAAATGAAAGCTTTGAATGAAACTTAATCCATAATAGATTATGAATTATTCGAGAATATCGAATTATATCTGTGCATAATTTCTTTGATATTATACAAGATCACCAGATGAAATGTCACTGAATATCTTAACTCAATTGAAGACATCTTTATAAAATTATTTATTGGTCGAATAATCGATAGTTTGACAGCTGAAATGTAGTTAATTTGGTAACATTTGATCTGGAGAGCTCTCAATCTGTACAATATATTAACATCAATTTCTTAGAAATAATTTTAATCGTTAAGGAAGTAAATCCAACAATTTTTTTTATTTAATTGCCGAAACGTGTAAAAATTGAAGTTAGCGCGAAAGTCTTTAAGTTCTATTTTGATTAAAATAATATTTTTTATATAAAAATGGCAAAATTCGTAATTGAAAAACTTACAGTTAGAGTTATCTTCGAGTTAGTTTAGTCAATTCGAGCCAAAATTTGGGAGAATTCGGCTTGGAATTCGGAAAAATTCGAGTTAAAATTCGGCGGGGTTTGGTCTAGAGTCCCTCGAAAAAGTCGTCTACGCCTCGCAACCGCAGCCATCCATCATGAAAGTCTATTGTTGAAATTTGCTCCCTATTAAAGCCTTCTGTGTGTGTGCCTTCTGTAAAAAATCGATCACTTTTAGGCCCAACAAGGTAGAAACGTCCCTTAACCTTTTCGATAGTGAGCAAATTTAAAATCGATGAAGTCGTTGTTGTCATAATCGCTTTACACCGATTACTTTCTGTCAGCTCCTAATCAGCGTAAGACAATCTTCAATTCGAGGCAGAGTCAATTGTAAATGAACACTACATACATACAAGAGCACTTCCTTTCTTTACATAAACAATGCACAAAAAATCGATTCATTTGCTCCTCCTTTAGAAGGAAATGATAATTGGACAAAGACTCATTCAACACGCAGCGAAGAACGGCAGGCAGTTAAAAAAAAAACATCGTCGATAGCACACAATATCCGGTCATTTTTTTGCGTAAACAAATAACACACTTGAAATCGAAATCATTATAAGTCGATAAATTTGGGCTTAACGATCTATACAATCATGCGATGCATATGAAGAGGCTCTCCGTCTCAGTCTCCCGGAGCTTCAATGCACAAAAGTGCTCTTTCTGAATAGTGAAGGTCAAAACGGATATTTCCGATAGTACTCCCATACAGGTTAATAGAGGAAGAGTTTCGAGGAGGAAGAGGATTAAGTCAGAGATGTTTTAATGGTAATGCTGGCTTACATTTGAATTCAGAAAATTTAGAGACTCCCGCCAGTTTTTAATCTTTTTTCCATTTTAACTGAATAAAACATGGTCATAAATTTGAAAAAATGTTACGTTTATAAAACTCTTTTTAACTGATTTAAAAAACTGACAACTAAAAAGGCGTATATTAGCATAAATAAGCACTTTATAAAATTTGGTTAAGCTATAATGACTTGTTTTTGAGGTAATGGGACATTTATCTCCCATAAGAGTCCATGTGAATTAGCCAGTGGGCCTTAGCCCCTTATATTATAACTCTGCTCTGATATAATTACGTTAAATTATGCAAAATGAAAATGTTGCATAGTAGTTGAAATTGAAATATTTTCCACTTTTTCCATGCTGAATCTACATTCAATATCAATGGTTTTGACATGTGGAATATTTAATGATTCTTAATTTCCATATGAAGATATGATAAATTTGTTGTTTGTCTCCATATGAGGTTTTATTTAAATTGTATTCATATTTTGGATTGGTAAACATACAAACATGGTAATGAATAATATGAATTTAGCGCCTTTTATGAAAAATATTTTGCATGCCAAACTTCCTTGATATTAATATTTTGATTAAAGTAAAAGGATATATAGCAAATAATTAGTTTTTGCAATCATCATATCTGATATTCGTTGATCAAAATTAGCCATTATTATACCTAAATCCCACAGTCATAAGGGCTTAATATGTTTTTTGTCAGGAAGTGCTTTAAGTAATAGCCATGTGAAAAATTAATACGGATTTGTAACCAGGTTTTCTCATTATCACAGTACAGAATCAACCCCCAAAAACACGAATAATGTTCGCAATGAACGAGATTAATTATTTGAGATTTATTAAAAAAAAAAAACTGAACATCAGCAATTTTTCATCCATTCCAGGACTAAGAGCATTTGCAAACTATTACATTTAATGCTGACACGAAGTTAAGACCTAAGTTCATTTAATCCAGAAGTGATCTTGTATTAATTTTCACGGTGAGCCACAATGAATTATGCTTTAATCTCCATTGTTATTCTAAGAATCCGAATTCAGATTCCATGTAATTAATGATTGGATCATCAATTAAAATTCAACTTAGGTTATTGTTACGGTTATTCAATCACTTACTCAACCCCTCCAGATCGTGTAAATGATTTAAATTAAATTATAAAATGTAGTCCTTTTCGAGCCTATTCGATTATTAGTATCCAATTCATCTAATTCAAGAATTATTAATTATTTAAATAAACATGAATTTAACTTTGAGCGAGTAGAGTTACTATCTTTTAAATAAGGAATAAGATAACATGGGAAGAGCACTGAAAACTTTTTAAAGTAGTTCTCGCTTTTAAAAAGTTTTGCTTAAAGGAAAAAATCCAAGATCCGTTCGTTTTGATTCTCAATAAGGCAAAAGACATTTCTTTTACATTTACTTATTACAAAGTTTTATTTTCATGATTCAGTTTTACATTGACCATAGGTCCTTCATAATAAAATACTGTCTTTTGATTGAAGTCTTCTTAAGTAGAACATTGTTCATTATTATATTTTATTCAAACAATTTAATTATGACACATCATTCAATAATTATTTTCTTCTTAATTTTGGGTCGTTTTATCAAAATTTCTTCTAAAAAAAATCCTATGAACTTATTGAGTGATATATTAGCACAGCATATAACGTTGTAGAACAGAAGTTTTTTCAATCCATTTATTGATTCAAACTCAATCAAACAATGACCCCCATTAAGAAAAAGGCATGGACCTCGAGTTGTATTTATGAATGTGTGATCCTTTGGATGAGTTTATCTTGGCACTTTTAGAACCATCTCAATACGGAGCTTGAATAGTATTTGGTATAGTGTAAAACATCCTAACAGAAATGGATAGAAAAAGTATGTGGAAAAAAGGTGAGACTATAGTTGTATCCCGGCCAGTTTTAGGTGCTCATGAATCCCGATGTGTATACATATATGTAGTACATATATGTTTTTCAAATTATTAAATTAAACTTTCCCTACCGGTGATGTATTTACTACACATCGACTCTAATAATGGGAATATCGATATGAAATATAATAGATACGGGGTTCAGAATTTTTGTATTCTTCCGTAATACAATTACGAATCACATCAAAGAATTATAGTATATAAGTATTCATCTGCAGCGACGGAAATAAATAATTTGTCGGGGAATCGGGATTTTTGCGAGTTTTAGTCCGTGTCTCAGCAGAAAGGAATTTTATCAGCCACATGATGGTGTTATATGAAAATGGGGGATCATGCGGTCATCAACTTGAACTAGCATTTAAATATCTGATGGCGATCGATACCTCCAATGAGTGTGGAAGCTGAGCGTGCATTTTCCAGATCCAGACTAAATGAAAAATGAAACAAAACAATGAAGATAACCAGCGTTTCTTATCTGATAAACTAAACAATAATTCTTATGTTATATCCATTTCCATGGGGAATAGAATTGCTCCATGTGTAGAAGGAGAGATCTTTCATTATCTATCTTGAGATCTGTGTGTAAGTAGCAAAAGCTGTATTGTTTTCACGATATTTAAAAATTATCATAATATATTTGGATTTGAGTATTCTCATGATATTAATGACGTTAATATCCAACGCTCGACTATAAGTTTGAGTCAAAAGAAGTATACCAAAAGATCGACAAAGACTAAATTAAAAAAATAATTATGTCATACGATGTACGATGTCAAACGTGAAAATGACAACAAGCCTATTTTGTCTCCATCGAAAAAATTAAAACTGCAAAGAATTCTCAATATCTTTGTAGCGCTTTGATGAAAATCTCATTTCACCATGGCTTAAATAAGTTTCTTGTTTTAAGGTCAATTGAAAGCTCGAAAAAACTTTCTTTCGGCACGTGAGAGTAAATATGTATCGTTTTTGGGTTCCGAACAACCCTTTTCATTTCCGGCTCGATTTTCGTCGACTACCCTTTTGAAATTTTTATCTTGAATTTACGAATCGTAACTTTAGCGTGGCGCTCACCTAAGGCCTCTTTATGCTTATAAAGCAACGATGTATTATTACGTGTTTTTTTCTTGACTTACCTGCAAATAAATCCTAGGTAGTATATCCAAAATGTCAGAGCGTCAGAAATGCACTGACGCATTTAGTTCTAATTTTGTATTGTATCTTGGAGAATTGAGTAAAGGGTTGGAAAATAAGTTTTTTCAATTTTCCAATACGGGGGGATGATATGTAGCGTGAACGATGTCTTTCATTTATTTGTCCCATGAGAAAAATAATGCGGCCAACAAATATTGGATTCTCAATCGTGCGTTGTTCTATCCCTTTGAAATATCTTGGAATTGTCTTAAAAAAATTCTTCATACGTTGTATTATCATTTTTTTGCTTATACAGTATGTATTTTTTGATCTTTGTGAACTCCAGCAGGGTTTTCATATTAAATTCATTTAAGATGTGCATCTTTTGTATTTTAAAGGATGTGGCGTTATATTTATGTCCTGGCTTATACGCTTTCATAAATTATTTAGCTAAGATCCTTTTGATTATACACAAGAGCTACGAAATCGTACTTGGGTAAAATAAATATAAAAACTTAATGATCTGTATTTTTGTTCCTTTAAAGCGTTGCTCCGAGACGGTCTATTTTTGTCGCCTTTTTTTTCAATTTTCGCAAATGTTTTGTTCGTATTGAAATGCTCATTTGATATAAGTTTGTTGCTGTCTACGCGGAAAATTAATGGGAATTAAGACTCGCGGTTTTCTCCGTAAGACACGAAAGAAAATGGGTTTAACTTCAAGCCTTAGGTTTTATTGAATTGTCATGTTCTGCTGAAATTACATTAACTCACTCTAATTTAATTGCATCAAGTTATAATTATATTTTTAGCATAGACATTCGCTAGACAAATATTCTTTAATGTATTTAAATATTCTCCCTTAATGAGATAATCTTGATTTCAGTTTAAGTATGAGCGCCTTAAAATCTATAAGCAACTTTTTACAATTAATGCTATTTAAATCAAGACCTGGATAAGTCCTTGCTCTTCTATGTTCAGTCATGGCTCCAAACTATTAATATTCTTTCAACTATGCATTGTTGATACTCGTTAACGAATATTTTCTCTCCAATGCATATTACACATCACTCAATAAATTCATAGGATTACTTATAAAACAACGACTTATTTATCAACATAATCTCTTTCATGGGTGATACATACATTCTAACGCTTCACTAACATTTCGATTCATTTTATGTAAATTTCTTCATTGAAGCCAAAAAATTGCACTGAAACAGCTCTAAACAGCGCTCTGAATTATGGACGCTTTGTCGTTTTTGATGGTAAATTCACTGCCTTCTATAATAATTAGGTTATCTCACGCAGCATAAATGTAAGGTCAACTAAAACCATTATGTGGATTTTTTTAAATTATTTCTGAAAAGATTGTCGAATTTGGACGACCAGTGCTCAGCATGATCGGTGTTTGTACGATCACGTTTAAAATTCCAGTGTTACAGAAAGAGCACTCTTGTACGTTGAGCTCGGAGAGACAGATACGGATAAAACGTCTAGCAGTTTGGTAACTGTGCATGAAAGACAGAGACGGATAGAGCATTTTGCGTACAACGTACGATTGTATAGATCGTTAATCCAAATTTATCGACTGATATAATTAATCGATTTCAAGTGTATTGTTTATGTTTACTCGAAGAAATGACCTAATATCGTGTGCTATCGATAGTGTTTATTTATTTATGCACAAGTTTCATACACGATGCGACGAAGATTGTTATTTCTTAAAAATCATATGGATTTGTCAATAGTCATGCCAAATATATGTCATCCTACGAACTTATTGAGTGATGTGATGTGTTTGTTACACATTTTTTACGCAAAATTTTGGATGGATTTTTATGGATACTCAAATCTCAAATAAAAAACTTTCTCAAAGCTCAAATATTCAATACTTTAATAAATACGTTCATGGCCGTTATTTTTATTTCAATTGTGTTCGTTGATGTAAATATGTAATTTTAATGGGTTTAAGAGGAAAACGTATAATGCAAAAATACTAAATTCGATATTATTCCATAAAAATATTTTTTTTCTTATGAATCATATTTCATATTGGTAGCGGTCTGAAATCATTCTAAATGTGATAAATCACATGGGATTGGCTCGAAGGCTTTATTTATTTTTCATGGAATTTTTGCTAAGTGAGTTGATTAATCCTATTGAATAAATTAATTATCCTCAACACAGCTTTTGATGGAATACCTATTGATTGTTTTTTTTATTTCGATGGTTTACGCCGAAATAACACGTGTAGTAATAAATTATCCCATAGTATACTTTATGCCATAAACTTCAAACTAATAAATCATAAGAAATTTATGTAGGAAAGTGGTGGGTTTTCCGTGTGAAATTTTATCTTTTCCACAGGAAATACATATATTTTCGTGGAAATTACATGTCTAATTTTATAAATTCAACGATAATTCTGAATAGTCGCTAAATGATCGCATAAATTGGTTTTATCATCTTTAAATTCATTTCATTTCTTATGACTTCAAGATTATAATTATATGGGCGTTTACCGATTTTTTATTAATTAATATTCTTCAATTTTACTGAAAAGTATTGGCATTTCTAAGCATTGACAGCGAACTGGATTTAAAAAGCCATTTTTATATATTCAAATTTAATTTAATGGTCTTTTATACCATTAAAATAGATATCAATTTACTGCTAACGAAATGTCCTTTCTTGTTGTGGTTTCCATGAATTCAATGCCCACCATCTAAGAGATTAGTGTGTTTCTTTCCTTTCTGAAAATTCCAATTTTGTCGAAAGAAATAACCAAATTGAATATTTGTGTCTTTGTTATTTGGCATTGTAGTAATTCGCTCAATTCAATTGTTGGATACTCCATGATGGAGAAACCGCTACGATTATAAGGCCAAAATTTAAAGGAGCGAACAACGTTTTATCTCGTCCTTGTAGAATTGTTTAATAAAAAGATAAGATTATTATTCAAATGTCAACAACCACTATTTGAACATCATTTCATTAAGAATTTATAACAAACAATTTATCTTTGCAGCGTTAAAATATCTTAACAACACCCTAAATACACTATAAAAATCATTATTAAAATTGATTGGAATATAATTTTTTCAAAATATATAATGTAGTCATTGTAAATCCAAATTTACATATTTTTTTAGCATCGTTTATACGGCTGTAATGTGCGAAATTGCTTACCAAGTGTATTGTCTCAAAGCTAATTAAGACTTTACGACTATGCTGAGCATTAAAATGAAATATTATAATAATTAAATTTTTTAAACATTTCTCCCATTAAAGTTATCATTAAAAGTCTTGAAGTGTAAAGAATATAATTTGACCACGTCGTAGCAATTTAATTTTTATCGCCCTATATAAGTCCTGTTTTACATACGAGAAGGAGTTTATGGAGAAACCTTTACAAATTGCGATAGCGAAGTAAAAGCAAATTACATTTTATTATATTTATAAAGTAAATTCAGTAGAAAAAATTGAGATATTATTATTGCACGAACTAAATAAGCAACTTTTTAATCACTTATTTATCAACTTTTTTAATCAACATTTATTAAATGAGGGTCCTGAGGAACTGAGTAAATAGTAATTAGGCCAATACGATGGATGGGGTATAAAATTTTAAACCAAGATTCAAACTTGATATTGTTTGATTAGGTAATTACATATAAATTACTTCGATGATATCATTCAATAAGTCCTTAAGATTTATTTTCACTTTATACCTTTCCTTTTTCAATTTCAATTTCAATAAAATCCTTCCTGAAGAGAAAACAGATGAGGCAGATGAGACCGGAGGTGGCCGAAGCGCACGACGATCTTTCCACTGGAAGAATTTACTGTAACTGAACATAATGGCCGACAAGTAGACGGGATCAAACAAACTGATCATTAGGATTCCTCTTACATACCAAGTATGCCAGCTTTGTAACATTACATTTTAGATGACCCTCGTATTTTGAATGAACCGTGTTTCGTCTAATATCTGCCAGCACCCATATTAACTAGCTAGTACTCGTGCATTTTATAGCCACTATATTTTAACCTATCTAATTGTGTACAGTAAAGCTCTGCTGTGACAGTTTGGCCGGGTTTTTATAATTCGTAGTGAATTACGCCAAAAAAATCCCACCAAACACAAAGGAGGACCTTTTTCAAGAATAATGACGGTCGATGGGTAGAAACAGGTACTCGATTTGAAGAAAGCCACTGTTTTTTCCTTCTCGGACTGTTTTAGAGGACCCACTTCTCATTCCCAGTAACGATCCTTTTTAAAAATGGATCGGTTTCATACCTGGACAATAGCGATGAACAAATGGTTATCCGTTGTTCCAAGACCGTTGATGACAACTCGTGCGGTACTCAAATTCCCTGTCTATGTTTTATTCCGAGTCTTTTCAAATGGTATTTAATATCGACCAAGAACAGCCGATGTCTAGCGATAATTCTTTTATTGTATTTTGAGGATCAGATTCTACCAGAGAATTTAATGCGTCATCATCGATTATTGGAGGTCGTCCTGATTTTGGTTAATTTTTCAAATCTCTGTCGCCACTTTTGAACTTTTTGAACCATCTATGGCATTTTAGAATATTTAATATATCACCATATGTATCACAGATGCTCTGGGTAGCTTTTTTTGCTTTTAATCCTTTATCGAATAAAAACAGTAAGCAAGATCGCAAATGAATCTCATCAATTTCTGGCTTGGACATTTTCAATATGGCTAAAAAAATATAAAAGTATTTAAAAAAGTAAGATAACAACAGAGCTTCAAAATAACACCAACCTTGACGTATTCACTCGACAGCAATCCGAGGCAAACTGACGGCAAAGACGCAACCAAAAAAAATGACATTTCTTTCCGCTTTATCTAATATATTTGCTCATATTTAATTATAATAACACAACAAAGCTGACGAAGTCAAGGTTTTTTTTCAGTATTTAACTACATTTCAACTTTTGCAAAAAGCAATAAACGTGGGGTTTTCCACTTAATAATAAAACTTTTTAAATGAACACCTCGTTTTAATTTGGAGCAAAAAGCATAATATAAATATTGTGCTACCATTTAATTACATTCACGTCAATTCACGTGCTAACCTCAACCTCAAATTCACTTTTTAGCTAAGACCTGTTTATATTTACAATGGAAATTCTGAATACCTGTTGAAAAATAATGAATAACCACAACGTGATATTGTATTTTATATTTTCGCTCGCAATTAAAAATTACATTGAATTTATTCATTGTATTACATTAAGATTTCTTGTCAATCTATTTTGTTGCATCACTATGGTGAGAAGATTTGACTGGTTTTTTCTTATGATAAAATAATCATGTATAATATATAATTTAATGAAGTGGTATTTCAATCTAGCCACATTTTAATTATTTTCGGTTTTAGCTAATGAATAAGGATTGGCGTGTCCAAATCCGGTTCGACTTGGGAGGGATTATGTTGTCACGATCAAAGTAAAGTCTTAATACAGCCAACCCGAAATAAATTCAATTGTAATTATATTTAAATAAACTTTGACCTATAATTTGCGAAAATTATATATTGATTGGTTTCGACGTCTTAAGCTTCCATCGTCACGCCGATGAGTAAGTAATTGATATTTGTTCTATCATATTGTAGATATATTACTCTAAAACAAATATCTTTTTATTATTTGAGACCATTGAATATTCCTCGAGGGATTCTATTTGTCCTGCTTGACCCCTTATATCCCCTGCAGATTGAAGATTCTTATCTTTTACGGTTACGAGTTGATGCTGAAAACTTTTCTTGGTGGAGAACATCTGGCCTTTTTCGGATAGTTGCACTACAAATGGGATTTTATATCGCAATTTGCAACATCTGATAGGTTATTTAATTTGGATTTCTAAGCTTATACCTCTTTTTCTATATATATAATCCACTATACATATTGCTTTGTGCGATGTGGCCTTTTTGTTGGAATGTCTACAAGCTGATGGTACTGTAATGTGGAATTAAAAATGATCAATGAAAACTCATCATTTTAATTATTAAATCGAATTCTAGGTTTAATAGGAATCGATTTTCTCCGTCTTTCTCAAGCCAATCAAAGCCATGCTTATCGAAAAGGTTCGTCATGGAAGTCTCGCAACTGCATATTTTACAATACTTTTTCTACAGTTTTAACATAATGGAATGCGATATATCGCAAATTATCATTTCGCGATGGATTATTGACGAAGTAGACTCGCCATAGGCTAGAGACGATTATTGCAAAGACTCTAAGATCTAATACATTCTTGTTATTGAAATACATTTGAAAATAAAAGTCAACACTGGATTTTTTAAGTTAATCTAATAGATTATCTAGTATCAGTAGATACAATATCTACATTATTCTTAACCTGTATGGTAGGATGAACGTGTATTTGCGAGCGAATTTCAGTGATTCCAAAAGAGCACTTGTGTACATTGAGCTCGAAGAGAGACAGAGACTCCAGAATTCCTGCGTACATAGCAAGATTGTATAGATCGTTAACCCAAATTCATCGACCAAAAATGATATTTGAATGATACAATTAATCGATTTCAAGGGTTTACTTGAAGAAATAATCTAATATTTTTCGCTATCGGCAGTGTTTATTTATTCAAATACAAACTTAATGCACGCTGCGACGGTCCTGATAGATAAGTGAATTTGTACGCATGATAAGTGGCGGACAAGCAAATATAGCATCTAAGACTATGAAATTTTTTAATTAGCTCACTTCTCAAAGGGTTAATGCTTTTAAATAAATTCTTCGGTTAGTCCTGATTTAAAATAGCCATATTTCATCAATTATCAATTCAATCAATCTATTGATATACAAGGCACTGAAATCCATATTGGAAATTTTTTTAAGAGTATCGACAGCAAAATCAATATTTTTTGCTAATATTTCATGCAAAGAACCTTATTTAGCATCATCCAAACAAATATGTATTTTTTTATTTGGCGTCCGAAATGTGATGATGCATTCGTGATTGTCACATATAATATTCTTAGCATCATTTTTTGGTCATATATTTGGGTTGATATATTTAGGATAAAATCTTCGTTTTTTTTTGTACGAAAAATCACAATTTCAAAGGATTTTTCGATATCATATTATAGTTTGAGACAAGTAAACATATCATTTTTCTCACATTTATCTCACCAAAACGTTTTAGCGACGCGTCAAACCATCAAGATCTGATGTCCATGTAAATATGTCATCGTAATGGACTCGAATTTAATGTGTGATGATATTGTGTAGATCTTAAAAAAATTCTTCGAAGGAAACGAAAGAGTCGAATAATATTGTTTTTCTGAAGATGATAAATACGAGAAATATTCAAATACGATTGATTAATGATCCACGAAGGGAGTGTGTTGAAAGTTGTATTTGAGAAAACAATGTCACATTGAAACTACTAAATTTTCCTTTTCTTTGGCGTTATTGTTTTCAAATAGAAACTTACTTGAGGGACGAATTGTGTACATAAATTGATTAAATCCCCTTAATTGCCCTTCATATAATCATCTATTGGTTTATTTAAAAAAACCCAGGGATATGGTTTAATATATCTATAAACTTGTAGAATAAATATTCCTTATTGTTAGCTTGATTAATTACTCTTGAAAAGATTAAAACAGAAGTGATTATATAAGGAGGGCTTATCTATCTGTAAGTAAATGATTTTGTATCAACAATTTAAATATCATTAATAAATCACAATAATTTCACCACTTACTTATAAATCCTCTCCTTTCAAAATCATTTCATTTAAATAACTCTATTCTGGTTCAAGTATCATAACGAATCGGGTTTCAATAGTACTTAATAAAAGTCTGCAAAGTTCATCACACAGTCACTTCTGTGGAAATTTGTTTAGGCACTCAATATTAGGATTGTTTCCTACTAAATAGATTTCTAGCTGTGTATACAAATTTAATTAACACATTTTTTGCGCAACTTATGAATTTATTGAATAAATATTTGTGTAATAATCCGAAAAGAATTGCGGAAACAGAAGATTGTATTTTCTGAGAAAAAATAATTCCACGTTAGCGTGTGAAATATAAAGTAAGGATGGATAAGCAAAAATAAATAATCTATAAAGTCGGTGCTAAATATGAAAAATAATGGTTTATATCATAATTGCTATAAAAACATGCATTAAGAAAATTTTATACGCATAATCATGGCCATAATTTTAAGAACATGTCGGAGATATTGTAATATTACAAATGCTTCTAATTTCGTAATTAATTTCGTATCATAGAATTGGTTCATTTTCTGGTCACAAATTACTGAAATATTAATTACAAAGTAATAATGTAATTGTGATGTTTGGGGGACTCTGATCGACTTCTCGAGCCGCTATTTCGTTACCTTCACCGTTGCGACAGAGCCCGCCTGTTACATTATTTGTCTGCGGACACCAAACCGGGGGTTATTAGACGCACCCGGGCGCTTCGTACTGTAGCGTGAGCGATTTATTATCACCATCTCCACGTAGTAGCGCTGTTAATCTGAGCAGATTTAATTCGCCAGATTAACAGCGACATCTTCCTTCTCTGTTCAGGTGCAATGTGTTATTTTAACAGCGCCATCTCTTGTGGCCCTGCGGAGACATTGCATCTGCATACCGACCGATCGATTCTTGCGCGTGCACCGTTGCCGGTTGGGTAGTGACACGCAGGAGGCGGTGGTCGGGAGAGTCGTCGGTTAGCCTTGGATGCGGGAATTCGTCCCTCCTGCAGCCAGATCTCTCTTTTTCTCGTGTGGAATAAATAATAATTTAAAGAAGAGAGTATTTCTATTCGACGCCCGAGTATTCCCATCCATTCGTCTAGCAACATCACAGCCCGATAGAAGAACGCCCGAGTCTAATATTTTTTGTTTCTAAAAATTGATTTTTGAACACTATTGGGAAATCCATCAATTTATTCAACATATTGCGACTAGGAATGATTAATTGATAGTTTAAGCTGCTGTCAAGATTTTGAAAGGCTACAACCAATTCAACCCCTAATCTAGCTTGACCCTTAGAAAATTGATTATTACCTTAAAATTACGGACAAGCTAGTAATATAATATATTGAAATTAATAGGAACCTAAAACTACGCTTGGGCTTGATCAATATTACAAAAATTATATTTCATCATAGTCTTTAGAATCTTTCATCTAGAAAAATAATTTTCACATTTTAATTAATATTAAACTTAGCTCCTTAAAAAGCTTTCGGTCCTTTAATCCTTCAAAGAGGTAAGACACAATATTGTGTTCAAATTTCAATGACTCAGAAATAGCATTCTCACACGTTGAGCTCAGAAACAGATAGAGACAGAGAGAGTATCTTGCAGGTCGGAGATTGTGAATGTGAGACAAAAACGGAGAAAGTATCTTGTGAGCATCATACGATTGTATAGATCGTTAACCCAAATTTATCGACTAATAATGATATGTGAATGATATAATGAATCGATCATTTTTTTCAAAAATCTAAACCAGAATAAAGGGAATTGTTATAATTCAGCGATAGCAGATATAATATGATTTACATAGTCTCAAACTATATATTTTTTACAAATTTTGGTTTGGGCTGATGATTTATTTCCTATTTTATCCAAAAAATTTCAATGCGTACTCTTAATGAAATGCTTAAAAAAAACCGCATAACTTTGAAATCACACAAAAAAAAATCGCACAAAAAGAGGTTTGAGTGTATATATATTATTTTTGCGTCATATTTTTGGTAAGAATTTGCGAAAACCCATCGGAACAACATCGGAAAAATCGACATAGCTTTTTCGGTGTATGATGGGATATTACTGTGATAATTTAATTTGAATTGTTTGAACTCGACCAGATAATCACAGTAGTATTATACTGCCAACATTCAGAGTTAACGTAGAAATACCGTATTAAAAACGTTGAGGTTAAGCTCAAATAACAAAAAATAATACAAGTTCTACATAATTAATACTAAGGAAAAATAATGGGGCTTGGTAGAAAACTTCTACCCCATCCGCATTATTCACCGCATATCGCATCCTCTGATTACTGTTGTTAGGGTCCCTAGAACATTCACTACGAAATTAAAACTATTATTATATTTGTTAGATAAGAATCAAAGTGCCACATATTTTAATGAAAATACTATTATTTTGAAATAGAAATTAAAAATTTCCATTTTTGGATTAAAAAAGTTTTCCTATTTTCTCATATTTTAATCAAGCACTTTTCTAGAAAGTTTTTAATGCATGAAAAGTATTTTAAAAACGTAGAAAAAATTAATTGTAGTAAACATTGCTAATTTTTCCCTGTGTGAAATTTCAGAGGAAACAACGCAAATTAGCTATGCAAATAGCATAATTGGTTCATGTTTAAAAGATTGTTTTGCGGCGGTGATTAAAATGGTGGCGTGTTTAAATAAATTACGTTGGGGTAAATACGGACCCCCATCATGACATTCGTTTACAGAGCTGAGTTTTATCAAACGATGCTGATGTTGGCCGAACTACATAAAACTCTCATCTCAAAATTCGTTAATTTCCATACATCATACGTATTCTTGCTAGTAAATCTCCGTATATTGTATACTTTAAACAAAATTCCATTCTGAAGACGATTAAATTTAATGAATATAATGCGGTTTTATCAATTTTTTTGCCTCTTAACATCGATCGAAACTGATGAAGAATGTTTTGTACTGAATTTGATGTTATTTATCTTTTTCAATCCAATTATTTGTAATTGTATTTATTTTTCACGCGTTTTTTGCATACTTTTCTGTTTTATATCCAGCTCAATAATTATGTAGAGAGAGCATAAATTTGATTTTTTTAAAGAAGGAAAATGTACGTATAAATGATTTAATTAAATTGAGGCGTTGTCGAGTGAGTTTGCTATAGTCGTTTATTCTAGTTGTTTGTTTAGATTTGGTTTCCCACATGATTTCGATTGAGTTGTGAGGTCTATTGTAAATGTCGTTCCTATGTGGAGGCAATTCAAATCTTCTAAAGTAAATATAACGCAAAGCTAAAGCAATTTCCAATGGATTATACGTATATTGATCTATTTAAACTATTTTTTTTGAATCATCCAATTGATCAGCCTACTACAATATATAGAGCTGATGTATATACTCATATCATGAAGCAAAGCGATATTTTATTCGTAAAATATTCTGTAAAATAATAAACTCTGTTATATAGCATGGACCAAAATATGCCGCCGTTTACAGTTTGGTCGTTTTAAAGCTGGTCCAAAGTTTTGTGGTTAAGAATCCGTATTGGGCTGAGAGTCCTTAGAATCCGTTTAAGTACAGTTAGAGTAGGGTTTGATAGTTCTGCGTATATTTGTTCCACGAACGTGCATGGAAGCCGTGTACCTCGTGATCGTCGCCGGTATCGAAAGGGTAATAAAATGAAATATTAGAGAATTTAATATTTTAAATGTCTCCCTTTTCTCTCTTTTGATCCCTTCGTTTTGATATCGCCCTCGAAAAAAATGATCATCAGCGGATCATCAATCAGGATAATTTTACGGAGTGTTCCAGCGCTTGTAGTGACTCCCCGGTGCGTTCTCCGCGGTCGAATAAGGTGACAATCGGAGACTGTCGCAGCGACGAAGGCAACGAAATGGGAAGTTAAAAAGTCAGCTTATATCTTAATTGACAAATTGTTAATTTTAACATCACAAATGCTTTTGAACATTTTCAAAAGGAGTATATTTTTTTACAAAGTGAATCAGATAGCTTTGATAATAAAGACCAAACCATGATTATTCGTTGCTCAATTACTTCTAAGGAAAATTCATGTAACTCTATTCCTTTACCTATGTTTATCCCAAAGTCGCAATTCCAAAATGATCGTTTATAGTTGGTCAAGGACAATAAAGTTCCACTGATAATTCTATTATAGTTTTACGTAGATCTGATCCCATCTGCAAATTTGAAAAATCTTCCTAATGTTCCAACAAAAACAGCATGAAATTTCAAAAAATGCGTTTCTTCAATTTATATTTCAAATCACTATATTTAAAAAAAGTCAATTTTTGATTGTCTTGGTTTGAGTTTAAACTGATTTTTTGTTAACCCTTTGAGTAGTGAGCTAATTTAAAATTTTCATAGCCATAGATGCTATATTTGCTTGTCCACCACTCATCATCCGTACCGCCACTCATAATGAGACGCTGGATTCGCTTTTTGGAGACACGAACGAGTTAAATAAATATACACTGACGATAGTACAAAATATTCGATAATTTCTTCAAGTAAACAAAAAAAAATTTGAAATCCGTTCATTACATTATTCACACATCATTATCATTTGATGAATTTGGGTTAACGATCTATAAAATCGTACAATGTACGCAAGATACTCTTTCTGTCTCTCATTCATTGAGCTAATTAAAAAAAAATATAGTCTTAGATGCTATATTTGCTTGTCCGCAACTTATCATCCTTACAAATCTACTTATCTGTCAGGACCGACGCAGCGTGCATGAAGTTTGTATTTGAATAAATAAACACTGTCGATAGCGCAAAATATTAGGTTATTTTTTCAAGTAAATAAAAAATACACACAGTATACACTTTAAATTGATTAATTATATCATTCAAATAACATTATTAGTCGATGAATTTGGGTTAATGATCTATACAATCTTGCTATGTACGCAAGGAAGCTCTCCATCTCTGTCTCCCATGCACAGATACCAAACTGGGTTACGTTTTATCCGTCTCTGTCTCTCTCCGAGTTCAACATACAAAAGTGCTCTTTCTGAATCATTAGAATTCGCTCATATTCTAAAGTCATATTTTTATTTAATCAAATATGAACTGTGAATGGAAAACCGACACTTAAATATGTTGATTGATTGAAAATTAAAAAACGGTAATATTAAATGTAATATAGAGCAGACGCAAAATTACATCAAACGGACGTAGAGTGGGATTCCAAAATTTCTCCAACATAATACTTTGATTAAATTCTAGAAAGCTGCAATTAATTTCTGCTAATTGTCGTTTAAAAGACTTCCTAAATACATAAACGAAGATAATTGATAAATTTATATTTCGATTTATTATGTAGGGCTTTAATCAACTGTAGAAAAGTCATTTCGTTCTTTAAATATTTATTTGAAATTTGAACCTGGGACTTGATTTTTAATAATAAATATGTATTGATGTTTTCCTCGATTACACGATTTTGAAGTAATAGAATAATAATCATTTGGAAAGTCACATTTTTGAAGTGTTTCACTCATTATTTCAGTTCTCAGCAAATATAACCTTCGTAAACGACTGAAATAATTTGTTTTAATGGTATATTTTTGATACGAGTCTTCAATTTGCTTCAAAGAAGTATTTCAGCATAATTTTTAGACTGTCGCCTTTCCGACAACTCTTCAAATCCCTAAATTCCAGCAACATGCAGAAGCCAGAACATTTATGGTGTGATGTCTCAAAGGTAGAATTTGTGCAACTCCTTTCGACAAATTAAAATCTCTCATTAAACTCAGCTTGCGTAAATTTACCCTGGATATCCAGAGAGCTGCCACTACGAATAGCAGTACAAATTTGCATTTTATGCTTCAACTCACATGATTACAATGTTTCCGTTAGCGTAGGAGTAGAAAGATCTGAACCATGGAAACATAGGGTGCTTTATAATGAATGCTACGTTGGAATACTTGATTAATTGTGACATATGGATGGATTTTATTGTAGTTTGTAATTTAAACAAATTTGAAAATATGTGAACATTGCTTTTTAGCAGTAAAAAGATCAACATTTTAGCGCAAATCATTAAAATTATCAAATCTATATATGTATAAACATAAATCTGAATATTTTATTATAAAGATTACAATAAGGATTGTGAGTATTTAATAATTGTGGTGTTTTACAAAATATTTAACATACATGCATGAAGGATTTTCAGCTTAAAATGTCACATTTATTTCTGAAATTAATGACAATACAAACCGAAAAACCGTACTTAAAAACACTATTTTCTTGTGTTGACAATTTCACCCTATAGCATGGTACAAGAAATAACTATCCGGACAGTAGGATGTCATTTATTCCATTCCAATTTTAGATATTTTTCATCAAGATTGTAATATTGTTTTAGTTTTAAAAAAAATAAAAATAGTATACTGTTACATAACAGTGATCGTCTATCTCCCTCCAGACGCAATCTCCCTTCAAAGCTTCTTGTACGTGCATCATTTTACGTCGACGTAGGAAGTAGGAGTTATTGGTTAGCCTTAGTTGCGGGAAGATGTCCTTCCTGCAGGCCGAAAGTTGTAACTCTTCTCTTCATAAACAGAAGAAATCAGTTAAGAAGACAGTATTTCTATTAGCACCTGACTATTATCAATCGCTCTCTGATGATGTGATGTCCACAGGGATCTGTTCTGGGACCCATGCTCTGGAACATCCGACTTGATGATACCCTTGACCTGGTACTCCCGCAGGATTGCTTACTAATAGTATGTTCCGATGACCTTATTCTCACAACATGCAGGGATTAGAACTGGAGAAAAGAACAAAATATAGCCTTAAGGATACTTTAGATATGGAGGGAGGCTAATAAACTTACTTTTGCAGCGTCAAAATCAAAAGCGGTTATGCTTAAGGGCAAAATCATGTGCCATCCACGGCTTTCGGCAAAATGTCTAGACTGGCTGGCGCTGATTGGAGTCTTGGGGGCAGACACCTCAGGATTGCCTATGAAGCCATCTACGAGAGTATTGCCACATACGGAGCAGGAGCACGGGTGGACAGGCTTGGATACCGTGGACGAAACAAGACGGCGAGACGTAACCTAAACATTGCACAACGGCAGCCATGTTTGGGCATGTCGGCCGAGAGAAAGGCCCTCCTGTGCCGTATCAGAGGTCCTTTTTCTGGACCTCTTGGCCACAGGGATTGGTGGCCAGCCCCGGTGCCTTTTCGGCGTTCAAGGCCTTCTGCCATAGTTTCGGAGCCAAATGCGCCTTGGACGGATACTATTTTTAGTATCCGTCCTCTACCATAACAAGTCACTATTAATGAAAAAGAAAAAAAAATCACCTGACTACCACCATCTTATCGCTTGGCTACATTACGACCCGAGAGAAGAACGAACCCGCGTGCGAGCGCGGGATTATCGGAGAACACGTGGGAGCGAGGAGCAGAACAGTGACTCTGTTTCATTCCACATTGCAATGCCCTTTCAAAAGATAAGTAGTAAAATTAAGAGATCCACTGTCTTTTTAGTGTGATTTTTTAAACTTAAATTTTGAATGGTAATACTAATAAGAAATAAAAACACGAATTTTGACAAAAAATTATCTTGAAAAAATTGCAGCAAATTTAATAGATTCATCTTTTTATAAAAAAATGATGTATGTCTGTCTGTTCATTAAAAAATAAATAACACTTGTAAAAAGACGATAATATTATTTTTTTAAAGAAGAAAGAACATTATCATATTTGGATCATAACATTGGAAGGGAACTCGATCAAATAAATCATGAAATTATCAAGTCGAATCATAAATTTAGCACATTACGGATGACTTTATTGCAAATATTTTATTGTCGAGCAAATTTGCAGATGTGAAAATACATTTGCATAAAAAACATTGATGTAATTCGAACAACATAAATTTTTATTGCTCATATAAAATTTGATGTCTTTTTTGTCGTTTATTCCATCGAAGCCTTATCAACCCTACATTTCGTTTATCAAATTTTTATCAAATCAAACCCTAAAATTTATATTCACAGCTTAATTCTTAAGGTTATTTTACACTTTCTGGTGTTTATTTCGCAAATTCTGCAAATGTAATTATATCATAAAATAAATCTTTTAGAATAATACCGAACTTTTTAACTATGCAATGCGGCAAAAACGCTTCATAAGCCGCAATATTATCTTTAAAAAATATTATATATAATGGAGAAATAAACAATCCCTATTTACCTGACCCTCGCGGTTTACTATTGGACAGCATTTCAAGCGCGAAATTGGATTTTGCAATTTTTATAACTTATAAGTCCCTCTAGGACAAATCCCAAACGTGATACAATCCTTTTTTCAAAGACAAACACAATGAGATTTGTCAGGAAAAATCAGATTTGAATCCTCACGGGGTCAAAATCAAGAGTCAATATATAATTCATATGGATAAATTTAAATGCGTTTTCAATATTATATTAATCTGTTGTCCTGCTGGGGTAGTTTGACGATAATTTTCGCTAATGGTTAACGGAACACGAACAACTTTATATTTATGCCGATAATTTAAAGCGCCTCCGAAGACATTAAGGTTTGCTTACCCCATTTGAAAATGAATATTGAACGGTATTCAAATTTCGTTCCAATTAAAAATAGCCTGAGATGAAATAATAAAATTAACTTTGGATAGTAATGTGCTGAATATTAACGCAGAATCTCCATTAAATTATGAATGAATCCACTATGTATGTATAAAGCTTGAAATAATATTGGTTTAATCGTATTTATTTCCAAAGTTCTGTGTCTAGTCGAAAACTTCGCCGTCTGGCATTATAAAAGGTATAATGTTTGAGCTCGCCAGACTAAGTGTTACCAAGACGAAACACTATTTCACTGTCATTTTGCAATATATTTTAAATATTTTTTATGCTTTTATGCATATTTTTAATTCATTAATCCAAAAATAGCTAAATAAAACATGTATCGTAAGTCGTACCTCAAAATATTTTTGAAACTATCTTCAAAGCTATAATTTGTGCCTTTGTTGTTTATTTCTTTAAAATGAATTTTAAAGATGATTTTTAAAATATTTTAGAAATATATTAAGAGCATTGGCAATCTTGTTCTCTCACAGTCACTCAGCGCTCTAAATTTTGATTAATTTCGCCCGAAACTCTTAGATTTTGGTTTGCCATCGTCATTATTTTGGAGTTTGAATGACAAAAATTTAAAAATTATTTTAAATCATCTTTTATATTCACCTCGATAGGTATCGTGCAATAAATCTGGTAAAATATAAAATTATTCCTAAGGGGATGATATTGAATATTTTCTATTAAATTTCTTTCTTGTTTTCGAACATAATCGTAATATTTGAATATAAATTCTCTCAAGAGTATATCTGAAAATCAATTTTTGATTCCGTTCCATTGATCAAATATTTTGAATTCTTTGGATGTATACACAAAATTCTCATGCTAATTTCATGCTAAAAATAACTGATACAAGAACACGAAAACATGCAATAGATTAGCATTGATATGAAAATTGTTATACGAAAACTATTATGAAATATTCTATCATAAAGATGAATTATCATAGAATAGATAAAGGGGTTGAACATTACATTCGTTTGAAAGTTTCGCAAAATGAGCAAATCCAAGGTGCTGTTCCGTCGAATAACGAATTGTTAGGTTTCAAGAACGGAGATTTGATTTCGAACAACTTCGGTTGTTTAACGATCCTTCCTTAAGGTGAGCAGTTCTTTCATTTCCTTGAGAAAGTTATGTATTAATTCAGTTAAGTACGTACTTCAGAGCCTAGACGAACTTGATTTGCTTTCTTCGTTGGGTTGGAAATAAAAATCATTATCCACAGTAGCAAAAGTACAAGAAGAGAAAAACCTTTGAATAGTGTGCTTTAATTTAAAAAGTTTCATCTCAGGTAAGTTTTATACGGAGCTTATTACAGCCGCGGAAGCTTGTTAGAACAACAAAGGATATCAATCTAACAAAGAGTCCTTTGTTCGCTATGGCGTATTTTAAGACTGAATAGATATTGGTATAGCAAAATATGTGCTTTCTACTTTTAGTGCGTCCGTGGGAACGCTATAATACCTCCTACCAACTAACTGTACGTAGAACCCAAAAATGTTTTATATTAAGTAGCATTAAAATATTACCAAATAGGTAGAGAGAGGTTATATCTAACGATGGAAATGATATTTTGTAATAATATGTTAAACTCAAATCTTTAAATCTTTCACTTAAAAAACGAAATTCTTTATGGGTACTCTTTATATAACACCAATGATATCTATGATAAAAATATGTGATCGGGATAGCATAATATTTAATTATGCTAATAGTTCAAAAAATAAGTATACAGCCATAATTTTTAATTGTAATAAAAATATGTGTTTCCTGAACCGTGACTCGATACAAAATTATTGTAAACGGATAAATATTTTTTTTTGGAATTTCATTACATTCCAGATCGTCTATGTTTTAAGTAATTTCTGGATTCGAAATGTTTATAAATTATACAACGGTGTAAAATTATTCCAGCAATGTTAGATATGAATTAACTATGAGGTTTAATTTATTTTTCGAACGTAGATATTTGGAACAGTTAACAGACACGCTTTTATTTATTAAATAAATAATTTATCAATTTATTCACACTTTCAACGCAATTAATATTTCAACGCATAAATTTAGAATACATATTTACATTTTTTTACATATCTAAAGTGACTATGATTTTTCTTCGTTTCTATTTTTCACGAATTAGCATATTTTCAACAAACAAAACAACTACTGATCAAAAGACAAAAACGCACTTGGGCCTTGCCTAACTTATACACAATTATTTATCATCTTTTGGAAATCTATATGAATCTAAATTGAGACGATTAAACGAATATATTAATACTTCCGATCTCCCAATTATATGGATTTGATGATTTTTCTACCAAAATTTGGATTTAAATCCTAAAAATTCCGCTTAAAGTCTTGCAGCTTATTTACTATATTAATATTTGGTTCTTTTGATAACTCATTTTATCAATAACACACCACTCAATAAGTTCGTAGGATGACAAAATAATCCTCAAAATAATTTAGGTCGATCGTAAATTGAAATTGCGTGAGATATAACCTTAAATATATCAAAATATAGTGTATTCTTGCATCAAAATTTTCCCATGAGAAAGCTCTATGCAAAATGGTTACCGCGTTTGCTCACAGTCGATTAAAAACAGCGCTATTTAAAGCTGTTTCAGCGCAATAAAAAGGATTTTTTGACATTTTCTGACCATAAAATTTGTAAAACTTGGTTTCTATTACATATTTATGATACCAAATATCTGCATTGAAGCGTCACAATGTCAATAGCCAAGCAATGCGTATTCATGAAATTGTACGAATAGGGTCAACCGATCCTTGGTTATTACTTATTCACCAGCCTTCAACCACGTTTTGAATTTTGCATGATTATCGACGTCCATGTTACTGATCGTTTTTGAGCAAAATTTAAGTTAATTTGAATGTCTGTTTCCAAATGCAATATGTATTACAACACGATGAAGCTAGTCGTCGTTTTTATTGTAGTTGGAATATTGCTAACAAAGATGCAATATAAATGGATCTATGATAAATCGAACGGATGATTAATTAAAAACAAAATTCTTAGCTATATATCAATTTTTGAATTATTTATACACGCGATTTTGTTCCACGCATTTTTGTTTGGGCGTTTATTTTTGTTCGGCTCTATTCGTTTTATTTGAAGTTTTAGAGCACTGCTTTATGGGGAGATGAATGAGATAAATCGTAAATTGAAGTACGATTTAAATCGTGCTACTATTCGAAAATGCTGTTTACAAATACTTGAATTTCAATGAGAATATTTATTTGTCTTGGTTATGCTTGCGTGCTCTTTCAAAAAATAGCTTTTGAGTAAACGTATAGCAATTACGAGTCATCCTTGGAGGAGACTTTATATCTCCCCTGGGAGTCAGTAGCTTCAAAGCTTCCCCAAGGTTGCATGGGTATTTCAATGGAATTCGGTGGAGGATGAAGATTTCTCGCCAAAGTGGATACAGAATCATATATCAACATGAGATCATAACATCAGATTTCATACGCAGTATTGGCATAAGACATTGAATACGCCAAACATATATTAAAAATCAATATGATGAATATTAATAAAGAATCTATCGAAATCATGGCAAATTTGATGAAAACGGCGTCTGGGACAATCTAAAATTCGAAAAAGCGATTAACTTGTTAAACTTTTTATCTTAACACATTCTTGTCGGGATACGCATATAAGCGTCTTTTGAGTACTATTGGTAGACGCGAGATACACATGTGCGCCATATGAATCATGAACTTTTAAAAAAAGGGTCTAATGCAATAAATATTTCAATTTCTGGTAAAAAATAGTAACACACATAGCCCATACGATAATTTTACTAAATCGTTTAAATTTGGTTTTTATTCAAAGGACGCATAGGTACGTCTCCTATATTTGCCAATAATATCCGAAAGACGCACATATGCGTAATCCAACGAGAATACTGATTATGCATATGTGCGTTTTTCCGGTACTATCGGTAGATGCAGAGCCGTAACTAGAGTATGAAGCACCCAACCCCCTCGGAATGAAATTTATTTTTTAAAATTAACTAATACTATTATAAATGCAATATATTAATGTATAATGTTTGATTTAAAATAATATACAAATATAGTCCCAAAAGTACCCGATCTAATGTATAGATGGCGGTTACTGTTGTAAAAAATACTATAATGGAAAGTGTCTAGACACTACGTTGCTTCCGTACTCGTACAAATCATTAGAAAATGCCGCAAAAAGCCCTAAAAGAGGACGGAGCGGCTATAAGGTTTGTATGCTCAATCGGTCAGTTTTTCGGATCGCTGATATAACGAATGAGCAGCTCGCGATCGGTTGTCATACTTTAACATAACGATAATGAAGAAAAGAGGGATTCGACAACTAAGTATATATTATAAAAATGGACAGGGTCAATCAGTGTTGGTTTATATAGAATGGTTGAGTATAATAAAAACCATTGATTATTGAAGTTTTATATTTTTTGAACCTAATCCAGGTTTACGTTAACAGATTAAAATGGATGTAACAATGTGAAACGAATAGGAATAAGTCGAGCATTGAATCTTCAACATTTCTTCGCGATCCAATTTTCCAACTTTGAAGCCCCTTTCTACTTCAGAAATGTAATTCAAGTGCTCGATACAAATTTAATACTGACAATATAGGAGAACTATTACCATCCAAGCTTGCATATTTTGCATACAATTTATTTATTTAATCAAATATTGATTAATTGTTATGCGATCAATGTATTTTTAACCGATTTTTTTATAATACGAAGCTAAGATTTTGTTCAGAACCTCTATATGAATTTTTGCTAAAATATCTTCAGTGATATGACTATATTCACTATTTTATAAGTACATCGATGAAATGCGATTTTTATACATGATATCTGTGATAATTTAGGCTTCATACCATAATAAAGGATCTTATAAGCATAATATCAAGTGGGAATTATTTGGGACGCTAAAAGCTCCAGAGCATAAAACTTTCATGCATTTTTGGAAAGTTACAATGAATCTTTGACCCAATTGTAATTTGATAGGCTCTCTAAATACTTAAATGAAGATCCTCAATCAATGTTCGCATATTTCAAATTGTTCCACAATCCCTTAATTTACTTTAAAAAAGCCGTATGCAAAATTACGGACTTTATAATATTTGTTTCAAATGAATTTAATAATTAATCTACGATCAAATATTCATCATAAATGACTAAAACAACTTGGTTTGAAAGCTTCTTTTTTATACGTACGAGGTTTCATCTTGCTTCAAAAGAGCGCTCCTGAACAATCCTTGGATGGTCATATTCCATATCCCTCTTTAAATTCCAACATTCCAGTGATATGCAGATGTGAGGACGTCTTTCATTTCATGTTTTGAATCTAAAATTGCTTCAATTACTTTTGATATATTTAAATCTCTGGCAAAATCTTTAAGAACACCGTGCATATATTTTTGGGGAAATTCTATGAACCACTCTCTAGCTGAATACATTTACGTCTTATACATTGATTCATGTAATTATAATTTTTCTGATGGTATAAGGAGTAGAAAGAACAAAATCATAAAAGCATTGAGTAGTTACCAAAGCATAATTAACGCTGTCGAGCCTAATGCTGAGCTCAGCTTTTATCTTGATTTACAAAATCACAAATGTGGAAACATTTACATGATGCCTGAAAAAGCACAGTAAGGGCGACCTCTCATTATCAGGGTGCTCCTTTATCTACTGAACCTCTGAACTAAACCTCTCACTAAATGCAAGCATTCATATAGTGAGAGGTCATTATCGGATCGGATATACGATCTTATAAACATAACTATACGGGATTAGCATAATTATAATAAATAGCTTCAATATTCAACATTCATATTCAACTAGAATAACTTTATGTAGTAAAATCGATATAATCATGTCGGAAAAGAACTAATGACCTCTCATTGTCTGGATACATTATCAACCTCAAATTTACGTATCTAGGTCAATTTTAATAGTACGCTTATAGGCTGGTAGTTTGGGAGTCTCAGTTTGGTGAACATGATACTAGGAACAAACTTAAATCTGGGAGTCCCTGTCTAGGGACATAGCAAATATATGTAAACGGGGTGTTTTGCATATGGACTGACAAATTTTTTTGGGGGTTAAAGAGACTATTTGGAACGTTTCACAGGGTTGTCGAAATTGAATTGTTTTCAATATTTTTATAAAAATTACCCAAAATTTCATCATTAAATTATCATAATTTTTTACCTGTACTTCTACTACCTCTTTCGTAAAAATTTATTCTTTTGGCGGCCTTATTCCATGGCTCGCACCCTATTCCGTGGCTTGCGCGGTATCAAGACAGGTCTTGATACCTGACACCAATGGATTTCATTATTTAGCGACGTCCAAGAGATATAATAAGATTTAAAGAATAATTTCCAGAGCAGAGGTGACCAACTTGAACAAATTTTGTAAATTAATTTAATAAAAACATTTTAAACATAAAAAGTATTTTCTTAACCCTGACCTTGCCAAACTGGTACCTCTTCAAGTTTACCAACTTATTGAATGATTTGTATGACATGTAGCAAAAAATCTATTTCGACAACCATGACACATAGGATATATGGTCTATGTGTGAAACGTAGAAAAATACCCCCCTAAGCCTCAAAAAAGTTTTGTTCGTTCATGTGCCAAATACCTGTATATAAGAAAAAATACATAATAAAGACTTTAGATTAAAAGTTGGAATTCGGGTTCATACAAATATTATCTGAAGTATTGATTTAACAGAATATTACAGTATTATGAGATGAATACAATCAAACAAATTTTGCATAAGAATGAAAAATCAATCAAACTATCGAAAGCAACCAGAAAAACTGATATTCTGTTGGCGCTATATGAATATATTCCACCGTTGACGATATTCGGATTCAAACACAATTTTGCAATTATCCGAATATCTCTACGATCCAAGCTTAATATCATCATTGCTTCGGTTAATTCGGCATGTATCTGAATTTGCATCATCGCATGCGCCTGTAGCATAACTTGCATCGTTATTTGCATCAAATTCAAAGGCTTTTCTGAATCCAAATTGGATATTGTTGTGAATCTACTCTTATTTGCGCGAAATTCAGACAAAGGTCCAATTGCGAAAAAGTCCAATTTAAAATTGTCAATACATTATAAATATTCTGTCCTGAAAAAAATTTATTTTGATGGCTGTCTCATGGCTGAATAATATTGAGATCGGTTAAAATATTCATGAGAATTTATAATTTTCATGTCATTTTTGAGCTTTGTAAGCGTTGTGTGATATCTGAAATGTCAGTCAGCCTCTCTGGGATCCATAATGTTAAATGATCTTTAAATTTATTGCTTAATGACGTATTTTTTTCAGTCAACGATTTAAATAAGGGCCTTTGAATAGAGGCTGCATTTACAACAAAGAAGAAATGTGATTATGGTAAATTATTTTATATTTATATATTCAATTATATCATTTTAGTTCTTCTTTCGGTTCGGTTCCAACCATTTATATCAGGTTGCTACGGTTTACGCATCAGGAAAAATAACGGTTTTATCAGTTTTCGGTTCTGCTCCGGGTGTTCTGATATATTTTATAAATTAATATCAATATTCCATATCCACATTCAAAGCTATTAGAATATTTACGTTAAAAAATCTTACTGTTTTAGTCCATTTTTCATGGTTATTCGATCCATTTATATGCACGAATCACAGCAGAATTTATTTGTTCAGCAGAGGTCGATTTTTTGTATGATGTTTGCAAAAAAGAAATAGGAACAGATGGTGTATGTTTTCGGAGTGAAGGAATTACGAGGCAGCACATGTTTAGCGTTTCGTTATAATGATTACAAGATATTTTTTTTACTGAATTTCGCATGACGAGATAAACCGTCGGGGTAACATATTTTTATTGAGGCAACCCTGAACAGTTTGATCAATGATCTACGCCGATGGTGTTGAGCGCTCAATAATAAAAGTTTTTACGATAATGGCTTAGTAGGTCTTAAACCCACCCTAAGGAGTAAATATGCCTCAAAATGTAATTATCGTAAAAGCAGTAAACCTTTTTCTTTATATAATTTATATAAAATCTGAGCCAAATGAATGATAAAGCCATAATATCATAATTAATAATATAATATACTGATAACAAACAATTTTCAATTTCGAATGTTAAGAAATAAATTAAAATGACGAAGAAGTAGTTAAATATATCTATAGAGTGAAGGATGACAGGAAATTTGGTGAAGAGGTTCAATATCAATAAAACAAAGATCAGATATTCTATCGAGATAGAAAAAGGAACAAGCACAAAGAATATAGCGGAGCCAACAAATATATAGACGTTGCAAAATATTGTTGATTTGGCTTTTTGTTTGTGGGCGAAAATACAGCAGAATTTATCAAAAGTCTTTGATATCAATTCCACGATCCATTTAATATCAATAATTCTGGAAATATTATGAGATGAGAGATAAAATTAAAGTATTATTTGGTTGATGATATGTAATATTGATATGATTATCAACGGTGATAGCAAAATAACGGTTATAACGAGCGAAATTAACTCAATATAAATCTTTTTTTTTTAATTTATAAAACAATGGATTACCAATAAATAGATATTCAACGTTCATATTTTTCAAAAATAATTGAAAATCAACTGTTCTATGTCAGTAAAATTTAAATAGTGAATATGGGAGTCGCTATCTTCGTCGCTTCAACTTAAAGATCGCGTTGTTCGCATGCAAACTCGCTGTTGTGGGCATCTCGGTGCGATGCGTAATCCGTACCGGCACAATCCGTAGCAAAGGTCCCGACCCACGAGTCGGCTGCGATGAACGACGGAACTTAAAATTAAGCCAAAGTTCTCGATTTAATTGCCGCCGGGTTCCTTTTTAAAAAGCCACCTGAATCATACGAGTATTATTACTTTTTTGCAGAAGTCCCTTCTTGAAAGTAGAAAAAATTATATTTAATTAATCTTAAGCATGATTAAATACCAAACATAAGTATTGCGTGTTTTGAAAATAATATTTAAACGAAAATGCGCGAACACTTTTGCATCTGATATTAATTTGTATATGATTTTTATATGTATTTTGGAAAAAATATGACGCTGTTAGAATTTGCAATAAACAATATTGTGCATCATGACCTTATTTTTTATTTACCGCCAATAGTTGACCTTAAAGAAAATAGTACAAACCACAAGAACGTCAAATCGAAATTATATTTTCATGATGATATGACGCAAATCAATGCAAATCATATTTGGATATTGAAACAAATTGTTTGCCTTTAAAAAAATCAAATAATCATATCAAGGTTACTTAGATCTGAGAGTTCCCATGGAAGCACAATTGACAGAGACCGCCTTATCTATTAACTTTTATAAGGCCTGTAAGAATTAACATTTGAATTAAACCATTAATTATAATGCATTTAAGGGAGTTGATCTGAAATTAAGGGACTATTTGCGTCATGTTCCAGAGCGGAAGAGTCGATAAACATAAATATTGATATCAGATATGTATTTTCGAAAATATTGAATTGGGTTACCACAATGACGTCGTTTCAATTGAATGTATGAAAACCACACATAGTAATAATATCACAAACGCAATAAAATGCACGCGAAGCAAATACTGGTGCTTAGTTGTCATTCGTTTTATCTGTATGAGAACATTCGCGGAAAGACTTGCGCCCAACCCTATTATTTTCAAGTATGTATGAAATTAATCTATGTAGATTATGTGCAAATAAATATATACACATTTATGTAACTATATTAAGTGTATTAAGTGTGACGAATTGATTGTTATCGCGTATTTTAGGCAGCAAATTCAATAAATATACTGCCATATTTCAGCTATTGTTGCGCTTTATCCGATGCAATTAATTATATTTCATTGATGTCGATATTCATGCTTTGCGAAAATGATTCTAAATACAAAATAGATGATATTGTTGCTTAGACGAAATGATAGCCCCACGCAAGCTTATGTTGATCTGTAGATGCAATTCGCCAGATTAACAGCGATATATTTTGTCTTTCTGTGGACATATTACGTCTTATTAACGAGACCAATCCAGATTCTGGCACGTAAAACGCTTCCCATCATATGATGACACGCAAGAAGCGAGTATTTATTGTGAGAATAGCTTTGGCTGTGGGAAGATGTCCTTCCCGCAAGCTCATAACTGTAATCTCTCTCTTCGTAAATAAAATATAAAAGTTAAGACAAAAGTGTTTCAATCAAAAGTCTTTTGAATTTGTGTCAATTGCTTATGCCATTTTTATCCAATTTGCTTTACAACTCTCTTCTTCCAACAGTGATTCTTGAATATCTTCCAAATTCATATAGTTAAAGCCTTCCATACTATGGACTAAGTAAATTCTAATATTGCATTTATTTTGCTTTCAGAAGATTCGATTAGACTTACACATTGAAATAGCTCTGGTAATAAATTGTATATTACGAAGGATGCCAATATTTTTTTTTGTAATATAATCCAGAGCTCTAAACGATTATTATCAGATATTGAAATATCCTTTGAGTATAGTAGATGAACAGACATACAGTTATAGGTCTCTTTCCTTTGGTCTTTAAATACATTTCTTGGTCACTTTACAAATTACAATTTAAAATAAATAAGACTGAATATAATTCAATAAACTCACAAAGGAATCTTTTTAATGCTGTTATCGTAAGCTGAGGGTTATGAAAATATATTTTCGTGAAAATATATTTTCATTAAAGTACACTCTACACTCGTTGGAGGTATCGTCATCAGATATTCCTTTCTGCTGAGACACGGACTAAAACTCGCAAAAATCCCGATTTTCCGACAATTTATTTATTTCTATCGCTGCAGATGAATACTTATATACTATAATACTTTGATGTGATTCGTAATTATATTACGGACGTATACAAAAATTCTGAATCCCGTATCTATTATATTTCATATCGATATTCCCATTATTAGAGTCGAGGTGTAGTAAATACATCACCGGTAGGGAAGGATAAATATAAAAATTTGAAAAACATATATGTACTGTATATTTGTATACATAGATTAGACAGTTACTGCCCATAGGCGTCGCATAAGTTCGCCGATTAGTAGTTACGCCACTGTTTCCAAGCGTCCAGATTTCGGCGGAAATATCCCCATTTTATAGCCTTCATCGTTCTGGTGAGGTATACGATTTCTGTTAGATAAAAAATTCAATCCCGAATTTTTCGGGATTACGTTTATTAATCCCAAGATTAATGAGCACATAAAACTGTCCGGGATCCCGGGATTAGATTCCCCAATCGCAGATGAAGGATTTGATCCCAAAACACCACTGTATTAATATCTAATAAAATGTAAATAGATCACTCTTTTGATAAATGGATTGAGCTTTGACGCGCGTTCGCACGAAAACATGAAGAACAAACGAATGACAGACAATATAACGGCACATTATTTTTGCATTAATTTTGTCTTCTGTTTTTTTTTAATGGACAAAGAAATGAAACCACATCACGTTTTAGTTGCTTGTATTTGGAAAAAATACTCTTGAAATATTGTGTCAAATACAATATTTATTGATAAAAATACGCTATTGCTGCATTTTTTTCATCTTGAATGAAATATTTATATCCAGGGCCTTGTGTGATAAAAGCATTTCAGATTTGTCGTTATGGACGTATTCCCATCACGTCTACAACTTGGCCACCTTTCCTAATTTTATTCTATTAAATCATTCAAAAGATGGAAACTACTATTTTCTTGAATTCCATAGAGTCTGAATTTATTTCTTTATAAACATTTTTCAAGTGCTTTAAAATATATCGTGGATTTTATGGAAAAAGATGCATCCAGTCAAATATCGTGAAGACCTCTTGGATGCTTTTGTACGCCAAATAAATTACTTTCTTGCATACATTTTATCCTCTTTGTAGCAATTCATTAACTGCTATTTTATTTATTATTTCAGTAGAAAGAATTAATATTCATTAAGTTCAGCGGCTCTTGTCCGACGATAAATCTTCCAGACCAATCAATTTACGTTTGGAAGCAGGTGAATTTTCTTAAGCCACTCTAAACGATTTGCGCTTTTATTCTCATATCAAATAGTAATTTTGAAGATTTCGATGCGTGTATTTCGGTCGTACATGAAAGACGCGAATCCCGAAGATTAAACGGGATGTAATTTTGACGTAAGAAATGCTACGGGATGAACAATGAACTAAATTAGACATTTAAATGTGTGAATGGAGGCGCATATTTATGGCAATGAAATAGACTTTATGTAGTATTCCGGAAATTCAGGGAAATGAGAAAATTTATACTTGACACTCTCCATATGTACCAAAACGATTTGTATTTATGACATAATGATTTTCGCAAAATTAAATCAAACATATGTAAATGATATGCGTTAAAGTTACTGAATGAATTTTGTCTCATATTGTGCTAAAAAGGCTGAATTCGAATTTAAAGACGATTACATGATCTATTGTATAATCTTTGTATTATAGACCGTTGCTTTCATAGCTTTAACAAAAAAAAGCGTGTCCAAATCAGTATAATTTCTGTGGGAACGCGTTATGTTAGTAACTGACACGTTTCATTGAATGAATTAAAATTGATAGATAAAGCAAGCAAATCATCATAATAAATTGTTAAGATAGATAGAATTTCTAAAATATCTTGATTGAGTCTTTCTCTTCAAATATTTACAAGGGTAAGATGTGTGATGTCATAGACACATAATTATGAATATAGAAGCAATTCTAAAATTCTGTTTTTGCTATGTACATATATCTTTTTACCTCAGTTTATGTGAGAAAAAGAGGAACTAGACCTAATATATTCCCCTTTCCATAAAGTCCTTTTTATTGTCTTCCAAGGAAAACTATAGTGTCCTTTGGTACGTTCATCCAGGCGGCCTAATTGAGCATTCACAAATAAGACTCGGCGATGATGTATGAGACTATTATGGTGATGGCGTTGTATGGATGATATGAACTAATATGCGATATATTTCATTGATAATAATATATATCTAAAAATTATCATTCATACATTAATAAAAGTAAAAAAGCGTATGTGGAACTTCCACCAGATAAGGAAAATATCGCTTACAAATATTTATAGGATTATACAGGGTGTAGCATATGCGGCGTATGAGGATCGCACTCGCTCCAATCGAAAGGATGTGGGGAAATGCTAATATGATTGCGAATCCTGCGTTATCCTGAATAAAGAAAATGGGAATTTTGTTCTTTTAAACGATATATGGTGGTGTTTTAAACAGATTGGAATAAACGCGATAACATTAAAAAAGTACGTCGTTTCACTTATGTTATAATTTATTTTTGGTGTAATTTCCTATGGGAGTCTTAGACGTTTTACGCCTGAGGGATCAGATTGAAGATACGAATACGACATATTGTCAATGTAGGGCATCAACAAGTTCGCAAATGCCAGGTATAAGCCTATTTTAGGTTTAACTATAGTCAATATTAATGATGAGCAGCGTGACAATGAGGATGTATATTCTGTTAAGATGTGGAAGCTACTAACATGAGTGATATAGAATTGTCTTAGAACCGTAGATTAATATATATCCTAATGGTTTGAGAGATGTCATTTGAAATAGTACAATAAACTTAACGATTGCAGAAGATCATATTAATTTTATTGTTTGTATCTGATCACAAAATCAATTTTCAAAACGCTCAATGAACTTCAATGATACAAGCATTTAGTTTTGCTTATCCAAACAGTAGCCATTTGGCATGCAATTGAATAACTGCAAGAGATCAAAACATTTCTTAATGATTTGATTTGTCTATGAGTCATTGGAATCATAGGAATTCAATCAAGTACTGTTTTAATCGTTTAACATTTATCATTTTAGATGTACTCTTAAAACCCTAACAATATGAATGTTCATATTAGGCAAGACATACTTTAATCATAATTATATTTGCAACTGTATGGAGCATAGTACAAAACCATTTACTCTATAAGTTCATAGGATTTTTTCGCTTTAAACTTTTTTCTTCTTCAATTTAGGATTTTTTTTGCAATCCCTTCCAAAAAAAATATCCTACGAATTTATTGAGTGATGTGTATATACAATGTGTTTTGCACATGGACTGATTTTTTTGGGGGTTAGGGGGGTCTTTTGCTACGTTTCACACATAGGCCCTACGCCCAAAGTGTCAGGGTTGTCGAAATAGATTTCAGTCAGGTTTATTTACAAAATTTGTTCAAATCCCTCTTTTTCATATGTACGCACGACATCTTTTCCTTATTTCAAGTGTAGCTGTCTGAAATAGCATTTTCTCTTTCATTTTTGCAAAGGTGACCTGACACCACTGGATTTCTTTATCTGGGGACGTGGCCTATTTCATGATTCGCATGATCTCTAAGCCCGACACTATTGGGTTTCTTTGCCTAAGGGCATGCTCTATTCTTTGGCTTGCACGGTCTCCAGACCTGACACCACTGGATTTCTTTGCCTGGGGACGTATCCTGTTTCGTGGCTTGCATGGTATCCAGACCCGACACTACTGAATTTCTTTCCCTGGGAACGTACCCAATTGCTTAACACAAAAACAGTTATTACGATCACAGATTAAAAGGTTATGACGTTTTAAAGGTGAAATTTCGGGTATTTTTTCAAAATATTGAAAAAAAATGCATTACAATTTCTTCGCCCAGAAGTGAACAATTATTTCAAATTAGATTGAAAAAAATTCAAACAAATAGTAATAATTAGTTGAAAAATATTAAAATTAATTCATACACGAGTTTGATTCAAATAAAACTCTAACTTTTGCTGCCCAGAAGAACGAAGACGTGAAGTAGCATCCTCTGTTGCGCAACACGTATTTAATCGTTTTCTTTTAAACAGCCCTAGCGTAATTTAGCAGATGGCAGTAGGAGGCCGCATTCATCGTCTGTCTGCCATGTAGAAAATGAATCAATAAAACATCTTTCAACTGACTGTTACGATTTTCAGACCTTCACTAAACTTTTGGGTTCAATCAAACACTTTAGTCTCATTTAGAGTAGCATCTTCGAAATGTGTCTCAAGTCTACTTAAAATTTCACTTGATTGCACGCCTTCGTTTATGAGAAAATGAATAATTACACGTTGCTCAACAGAGGAGGCTAATTTTCGTCTTCTTTCTTCTTCAGTGATGGGATCAAGAAGCTTCCTATTCGATGGAATAAATGTAATCATATTTCTAAGTAGTGAATATATTACATTGTAATAAAATAATTATAATAGCACGATTGGGCATTCGTTATAGTTGAATATTGCGTGCTTGAATTTAATACTTTTACAAATTTCGATATTGAATTATCACTCCATACAAAAATACTTCAGCTGTCCGTGTTATGGGTTTATTCATAAAAGTATCGTGATAGATCTGAACATTTAATATGAAACAGAGTCAGCTGAGATCTGCGATTCACAGCTTTAGCGACGTTAAACGGATGTTTTTTTTACGTTTGTAAGCATTAACGCTCAGGGAGCTTTTAAGCTTTTGATTCAATGAATGAAATTTTTAAAGAGCTCAAGCGTTTCACGAAAATATTTTTCATACATATATATATATTGAGCAGTAATGCAGATAGCTCGTTAAAAAAACGTGTATTTATAACTCTTTAGTTTGCTCTTATATTAGACTGTATCTACAATGAAAGCAACGAGCTCAACAAACAGTTGCGTGTTTGCCTTGTAATTATATCTCGTCTGAAAATTGCCTTCTACTTATTTATCCGTAGTCACTAGTTCGATCTTGCGATAGCCATTTTGTGCTAATCATAATTGAACTGGCTCATTTTCTTGTAATTTTTTATGCCAACTCTAAGAAATTGCAGACCTTCGAAGATAATAATAATAGAATAATTAGGGCTTTACGTTTGATATGACCGAGTTTGTAGAAGAGAGATTTAAATTCAATTTTTAACAAAAATAAATATATTATATCAATATAAGTTCCATCAAACATTTTAATAGTACGAGGCATATCCTGAAAGTAAGTGTACTTATTTTTTTTTTTTTAGAAAAAGTGTATTTGAAAAAAAATACATGATTTTGTTGATACACTTATTAACTATTTTTCAATATAATTTTCATCCCTTTCAATGTATCTGGTGAGCCGTGGCATAAGCTTTTTTATGCCTTCCCCCACTTCAGAACCTCTTTCTGCATCTGCTCGTCGATTAAAAATTGAATTTCATCCCCATGTGCCTTCAGGGAGGTGATAAAATAATAACCTGAAGGCGCTGAGTCAGGGAAATACGGGAGGTTGTTTAAAACATTCCAAACAAATAAGTCCAAGGACGCTTTGGTGGCTAAAACTGTATAAGGACGGTCTTTTTTATGCAAAAATCATCTTCCTCTGGTCAGCGTTTCCCTCTTTTTGTTTTGAATGTTTCTTTTGAGTTTTTTTTAGTATCTCAACTTATGGTTGCGCATTGATGGTATCTCCACGAGGAAGAAATTCTGCCAAAATGATGCACTTTTTCGGTCCCAAAACACCAAAGCCATGATTTTTTCCCCCGAAATTATGGTTTTGAATTTTTTGGCAGGTGGGAAATAAGTGTGACACCACTATGATGACTGTCTTTTTGACTCAGATGTAATTGAGTCACCCAGTAGTCACAACAGACAAAAAAAACAACAACAAAAAAACACAGCCCATTATTGTCACAATATACTTACTTTCGGGATATGCCTCGTAAATAGTTTTCGAATTCATTAATCAGCAATAAGTTCTTCTTCTGACTTAAAAAAAATAATGTGTTGTAAATATTATATTTTATTTGCGGAGAGAGATTATAGCTATGAGTCTGCGGGAAGGACATCTTTCCGCAGTCAAGGCTATCTAACGATTCTACATCTCCTGCACGTTACCACCGGATGAGGAGCCGTGCATGCACAAGAAGAGATTAATGCTATGTCTGAAGGAAGACAGAAAATTTTACTGTTAATTTAACAGCAGCTTTGCTTGGGGATACCATTTCGCCCACAAAACAATAATATACCCTTATTTGTTTATCACAAAGTAAACATACGTTTTTTATGTAGTTATTTTTGTAGTTATAGTTATTTTTTTATGTAGGCTTTCATAGTTTTATTCTTCAATATGGTTTTGAATCTCCTTCGAGGCTTATTGTCGAGATTCATATAATATAATATTACCAGAACGCCAAAGCTTTGGCTGGATAGATATTAATTGATATTTCTACATACTATTGCTTCATTATACTCAATTTAAATTTAAATTAAAAAGTAATTGCAAATCTTGTGTGGATTTCATTTTGGCTTAATTTCGGCAATTTGATATGTTACAGCCTAATGTATGTACATAAATGTATTTTTAAAAAAAACTTTGAATTTATAAAAGCGACTATGTGCTTGCATGTCTATCATTTAACGTATGAAATGCATATTTTACTGAAAGTTTTACTAATGAACTCATTCTCTCAAACGTTGTTACAATTGAATATAACATTTGTTTGAAAAGGCACATAAAAAAATCTCTAGCATAAATTGTTGGGCGCATGTCCAAACCAAACAAAGCTTCCATTGTAAAATGGTTTTATTGCATGTCTGCAAAGAATATTTTCATTTAACAAAAAGCAATTTGCTTCAGTATTGTTTTTAAATAGAAAGTGACTACCGGAGGCGTTTCACTATAAGCATCTGGATTTTATGACACAAAGTCACTATAATCTGTCTGCTGTCAATTGCGTAAAAGCCAAACTTCACAAACGAATTGAATCATGTCCATCGGAAAATCTCACAGATTAAAAAGAGACCTCAACTTTTATTGAAATTGATACTTTTTAAATTAAGCTTTCGGACCGGTTCGAGCATTCGAACATCGAAGGCCGTTTTAAAGTAATCATTGAAAGTCGATCTTTTGTGACATTTTTTTTCGGGGCTTATCCTCCCCCTAACATTTATCACGGAAACGAGTATGAAATATTATATTTATAAAACCGGATCTATCTTAATCTGGTCGCTCACATAATGGAAAACCCAAATTGAAATTTGATGATGCGGAAAAAAATATTTCGCCTGAAATTTGCTAATTTAATCCAATTCCTTATTCAATTTCGAGGCCTCAAACTCTGAAAGCTTTTCCTGTATTTATAGTTATAATACAAATTATATACTATTATGTAAATTCTGTGAATATTTTCGCGAAGATTTCCCAAAAATATCAATTTACACAAGGACCGTTTATTGAAAATCTCCATCATCTCCACCATAATTTCATATTTTTCCCAATCAGATACTTTTGGACCCTTAATATTAATAAATCGGATTTAAATTTGGGGTAGAATTTATTTAAAATAGGCCCACTGAGAGTTTATTATCATTAGTGTCAAATTAGTTCATCGATTTTTTTTGTGTATATTTGTGGATCTGCTCAAGATCTTTTAAATTCGGAATTAGATTTGGGAGATAAATCACAAATTTTTAGCTACACATTTACATATTTATCTTACCTTTACTATTTAACTTCGCCACTGGGTAAAAAACACTGCAAGGTGGATGAACTTGGCAGAATACAAAAATAATACTATTTGGAAAAAGACAATCAGTTACTGCTACTAAGTTTTGTTCATATCTTTATGGCTTTTTTTTCTTGTGGGAGGGGAATCTTCCATAATACACCCTGAGTTTGATTCCAGAGTAGTGTCAGATTCTTACCGGCTAAACCTCTCCCTTGTCCTTTTCTGTCTCCCTGGTATTGTTTATTATATTGCTTCAGGAGGACAGGTAGTCTGGCTTTAAGTAGCTGGCAATATTCTAGTGTTCGAGAGCCACTCTGCGTCTCTCTATCTCACTGCCTTTTTTAACGCTTATGATTTCTTCAACAAAATCTCGCCAATGGTCCCAGTTTTTCTTGCTCACCATCATGCTGTGGACTATGTTCTCAGCGTTGAGCTCGGCTACCCCGAGTGCTTGTTTTAGCGTGGTTCTCTGGGGTGTCCAAGCCTCAGAATCATTGATGGTTTGTTCGACATCATCGATCTCCGCTTGGCAGTGATTGCACGTAACGGATGCTTCTTTGCCGATCCACTTCAAGTACGCACCAAAACGTCCATGTCCAGTGAGTGGGTCAAGCGGTAGGTCATTTCTCCGTGTTTTTGAACCCCCCATCGGCTTACGACTAGGATAAGTACTAGATTGATCCCATCTCTGCTGCCAGGCTTCTTTTAGCTTTTGGCCATGCTCGTTGTGGTTCTTGGAATCTTCGAAGTCCAATTAAGTCCTCTTATTTGCTTGGAGGTCCAGCGGGAGGATTCCATTGACGACTCGGAGCGCTCCCTACTGTTGGACCCCTTGTCAGCTTCTTTCTGTAGCTTTCATTTCTGAGCCATGCCATATCGAGGCTCCGTACAGAAGGATTGAGTGTATAACCAATCTCTGTAAGACTGTTGCAAGCCACCAAGATGGCATCCTTCACTTCCTTGTGGAGGTTTTTCTTTGTTTCCACGATAGCTTCCACTATTTTGAGGCATGAGTAGTGCCACACATTTGATCGTCCGCGTTGATCTTTTGCCTTTATGGTCCTGGCCAGCTTCCTCTAGTCATCATTGTACTCCAGTGTACACCATATTGAATCAGTCCCGGACACCTCTTCGTTCGCGTTCATCTCTCTGAAAAATCTCAGATGCTATCGTAGAAAATTTTCCCAAGGCTAAAGTCCCCGGAAAACCCACATAGGCACGCAGCCCCCCTCTCCCCCCAGCCAGAGACTAAAAGAGCAATCCTGAAAAATCTGGAAAAATCCCCAAAGAAAAGTCCCGTGAATTCTGGTCTCACGAGTTACGAGATTGGAGACACCGGCCACGTGATGATCAGATCTTTCCGCGGCCAAGATGAATGGTCGGATTCCAAAACTTAACTCAACCGTAGACTCGAACCAAATTGAATTCACTAGCTCTCCGGGCCAATTTTAAACACAACCTCTCCTACTATTATTTAGATTGATTTCGAAGCCTTACATTAGCTTTGATGAATCGTTTCTTCTGCTATCAACATCCGATAGTCGTGTAAGATTTCTAGGGGTGTAGTTATCCGAGTTTCGCTAGTTTTATGTAAACATTTTTTTTTAAAAGAAAATCGGAAAACTGAAACGCTTTGCATGTATAAATTAATTCTGATGACTAAATTAATATTGAATATATTTCCAAAACAATTTCAAATCATTTGCTTTTTTAAAAAAAACTTATATGGAAATATTTCATCAATTGCCCTAAAATTGAAAATTGAGCTTCATAAATAATTGTAGCTTAATTTTTAAAAAAAATCTTCCCCAATAATGGACCTACCCTTAAACGAACGTATTTCTATAACTTTATTTTTGCTATAAATCACATGTGAAAGGCTTCGGGAAATCACCACATAAAAAATTCTCCTCTCCCAAAAGAACTTCCTGTGGAAGCTAAAATCCTCAATAATAAGGGTTATGCATCACAATAAAAAATATATATTGTGTCGACTTATTTTTTTACGTCTTTATGATTCGAATTCGTAGAATCAAGACGAATTGATTTTGAACGTGAACATTTGATGCGTTTGGATTTTAAAAGACCGAAAGCATGAAGATAAAGAATGAAATCAAGGATAGATAGACTAAAAGATCCATATACATATATTTTTTTAAAATAAAGCTCTTTTTTAAATACCCTTCAATGTTATAATACTGTATCTTCATTTTACATATTTACGTATGCATACTTTGTTTGCTTTTAACTAAGGATTTATATCAACTTGGAGTGGAGCCTTAGGCTTTTGACGCCTTGGTTTTTTTCGTTGTTTTCATAGTAGAGAGCGTATATTAAGTTTGAGGAGATGAAGTATAATTTATCTTGGGTCGTATCATTTTGTGAGCCTGCGCTGACGTGTGAATTGTGAATTTATGACACATTTCGCATATTTTTCTCGACCACAATGGAAATGCTGTCAAAATTTCAGCCGCATTATTTATTGTATACTAACAACATCATTTGGACATTCTTGGAAACTTGGACAACAGTGTTGATTTTCATAATTTCAAACAAATTTATGACAATCCAAAATCCAAGATCTTAATACAAAAGAAATAATGCTTGCCAAAATAGGTCAACGTTGTTTATTTTTCTTCTTTATCACCCTAAAAACACTACCGAAATATATTTATTTTGAATTTAAAACATAATAATAGTCCAAAATCACTATTTTTAAATATATTGGAATTTTTGGAATTGTTGGAACTCATTTCTTAGATCTATTGAGAGCTTTCCTCACCTTTTCTCTTTGATGGGCTCTCACAAAAAAATAATTGTAGGTGCATATATTTCTTCTATTATGATCTTCTATGGCATGAATTTTAATGACAAAAGTCCTTCAGAAAATGTTTGGGTTGAGGGAAGGTTTATATCATATTTCACTACAGAGACTTTACCTAGATTCAGGATCTTAGTGATTTCCCTTATTGAAAATATTTGAATAAGATATGACAGAACTTATCCAGAAAAAATGTATTACCTCTTATTGTTAGGATGACTTCATCATCTACTAAGCTTTAATAATATAATCCTTTATCCAGTCAAGTAAAATTTAAGCAAGGGGCATTCGATCTATTTCTGCCTTTATTGCTTGTATATTATATATAAAATAATAAAACCAATATTTGTAGAAATTCTACAAATATTGATTTTACTGCTAAAGTTGTCTTCTATAATCATAAAAAAATATCATACGTGATAGAAGTGAAACTCTTATCTTCTAATAAATTGAGGCTTTAAGCATTATTTTTTATCGTTTGTTCTTCATTTCACTTTTCACACAAAAATTGTCAACTAAAAGATTAAGCTATGTTTGTATAATATATAAAAAGTGTAAGCGGTTGCTTTATGTTACGTATACACACAGTTTAAGCACGCGCATGCGCGTTGCGTGTACATGCACGTGTCTATGTGACGGAGAGAGTAAAAAGACATTTTATCTCTTTCTAACCTCCTAACCAACTGCCACATGGAATTTCACTTTTTATTTCACATAAAAACAAATAGTATGAAGGCTAACACATTTTCAACATCTGGATACAATCATTTTAGAGATGGATGAAGTTTCGTTTCTTGCTTTGTTGAAAGATAAATTTATTATTTTTTCATACTAAAAAAATCATTTAAATTCTTACTGAGTAGTTTCAATGATTGGAAGTTCGTCGCAAATTTTTTTTATACAGGATGCGTTCAAAAAGTAATGCGTCCAATTTTTTTCATACGTTATCACAGATAGCAGGACATTCTAACCTACTGGATTAGATTAAGAGGAATGTTAGCTTTAAAACGAACCTTTTAAAAGACGCCTCTGAGTTATTTAAGAGTCTGGGTGTGCGTTCCCGTAAACATCTTTTTAAGGCAATGTAACACGATGTTGTTGGATGAATGGATGAATGGATGGGAATGGACAGGCGTCGAATATAAAGACTCTTTTCTCTAAAAAAAACTATTTATTCCATACAAGAGAGAGATCTGGCTGCAGGAAGGACGACCTTCCGCATCCAAGGCTAACCGACGACTCTCCCGACTCTCGCCTCCTGCGCGTCACCCAACCTGCAACGGTGCACGCGCAAAAAGCAATCCGTCGGTATGCAGATGCAATGTCTCCGTAGGGCCACAAGAGATGGCGCTGTTAAAATAACACATTGCACCTGAAGAGAGACGGAATATGTCACTGTAAATCCGCTCAGATTAACAGCGCTACTACGTAGGGAAGGTAAATCGCCCACGCTACACACCCATCAACCTCCCGAATAGACGAAAATATGACGTTTGTGCATGATTATTTGAATTCTGATCGACGGTTGAGCCTTTAATGGATAGCAGAAATTCTAAACACAACAAAAACAATCGTTTATCGCATTGTAATCGAAGATTTGAACACAAAGACGCATGGAAACATCAACGAATTTCTGGCCAGGATATTATAGCATATTATATGAAATAATTACGAGGATATCAATCATTGGCGCCATCAACTTCTTCGAGCGTTTTATGACGAATCAAACTGTTTATGATTTCGCGATACTTATCGTAGAAATATAAATACCGAAGCCGTTATATAAATATTTCTTCGGAGCACTTTGTTGAAAAATATATTTCTTTTATCCGGCCAAGCTCATGTAATTTTTAAGCCGTAAACTAAAATAAATTTATTCAAACTCGCAACATCGCATAAGCTAGAGGCTCAATGTGTGCCTAAAAATACTCCTTTTTCGGCGTAAGCATTTTTTGAAATGCCACATTATTTCCGTTAATTCCGTTCTTTTGAACATTAGAAAAAGGTACGACTGACAGTTCGAAGTTTGCGACAAACAAGGGTTTGGAAGTCCCGTAGACAAAAAAAAACAACAAAGAATAATTTCATAATGTACTATTTCAAATATCGGGATAATCATGGTTTTTCATATTTTTGTATTTCGTAAATTGTGAAAGCTCAATTTCGCTGATGAAATAATAGCAATATAAATCTAACAAACGTATCGAATATTCGCATATGTTTGTAAATTGGAATATTTATAAAATTAATTGGATATTATTCGTTTTTTATTGCACAATTTAGAAGATTCATTGGTAATAAATTCGTCTTCTTAGTATATTTTTTTAGGATGCGTGGTGAATTAAATATCAATGGAAATGTAAGCGAAGGGATAGAAAAACAACTCAATTCGAGACAAAAAAAACAAGCACTTTGTTTCTGTTTTTGTACTTTGTAAATAATATAAAATTTATTGAAAAACTATTCAAATCACGACAAAAAAGGTGTAGTTCTGCAAATATTCTTTACGATTATCTACTGTCGATGAAACCAACCCGAACGAGAATTGAAAGGGTTTTTTTGGTAGCAGGATCAATAAAAACCAAATCACGTTCAAGTATAAAAGAAGAAATGCTCGATGCATTTTTATTTTGAAAATATGTATTTTTAAAATGCAGATAAAATTCGCATCTTTTTGATTTTGTTTGTTTCAAAAGGCATTCAAATGTAAAATGCCAAATTGGCCAATTTGTCGGACTATAGAGTACTGCCCCCTACCCCTCGTAGTCCGAATTATTTTTTGAAAAGGAGAAAAAGGAGAAAAATTATGAAAATGGTGAGATATACACAGACAACACAAGGTTTCACATTATAGTAATAATTTGTAATTTATAGCAAATCTACTTCATAGTTTTATCTACAAAATTGCATTTATTATTTAGTGATATGAGGCCGGTGAAGTTAAACTTTGTTAAATCACAAATTTGGCCCCCGAACTATTTATTATAATCATAATATTACGAAAAAATCCTTGACGGTAGAGAGCACATCCCAAAACCCAAATATAACGAACAAAGAATCGCCAGGAGCTGAGATCAATGTTTTGACGAAATATTTATCATAAAAATGTGATCTTTTTTTTTTTTTTTTTTTTTTTTTTTTTTTTTTTTCGAAGGAGGGGAATCTTCAAGAAGACGCCTCCTTCTGAGGTAGTGTGAGGTTTGACTAAGCATTGGTAATGCGTCTCGCTAGTATTTGACTGAGCATCGCCAGACTCACTAAACCCCTCCTCCGGTTCCGCCGCCACCCGGCTACCGTGAAGTATTGCTCTAGGGTGGCGGTATGTGTCCCTCTAGGGCCTCGTGTTAACGTGAATTCTTCACGGTTCTTCTATTCTTGATATATCTCTGCTGGGTTTTCTCGCTCATGGGTTGAGGAGGAGGAGGATGCTTCGGTGCGTGTCCGACGTCTCAGTCGTTCAGCATCCTCCTTCTGCAGCATAACGCACGCGACGTATCTAGACAACGCGTTCCATGCCCTGGCATTGGTTAGCATCGTAGGGACCATGTTGCTGGGAGTGAGTGAATTGACTTCAAGCTCCTCCCGCAGTGTGTCCCTCTCTGTGCTCCAAGCCGGGCAGTCGAATAGCGTGTGCGCGGCATCGTCCAGCTCCGCTCCGCAGTGGTGACAATTCGGACCGGCCTCTTTTTGAATCCTGTGCAGGTAGCTACCAAAGCAGCCATGCCCAGTGAGTGCCTGGGTAAGGTGGTAGCACAACTGACCGTGTTTCCTAGCTGTCCAGGGCTTAAGGTCAGGGATGAGCCGATGGGTCCATCGACCTTTGGTGGAGCTGTCCCATCGGAACTGCCATTCCACCATGGTGGACTGCCTAGCTCTTTGCTTGGTTTCCCCGGTGCGTATAGCTTTCCTTTCTTTTGCGAGCAGGTCGATTGGCGGAATGGCAGTCAGTGCCAGGACTGCGTCTTCTGACACTGTGCGATATGCTGCTGCGACTCTGATCGCGCTTCTCCTTTGTACTCTAGCCAGATTGAGCCTGGCCCTTTCGAAGTGTAGTGCCTCGGCCCATATCGGAGCTCCGTACAATAGTACCGAGTGCACCACCTCGTTATATAGTCTTCGACGGTTTGTCTTAGGGCCACCGATGTTAGGCATTAACCTAGCTAGACCTTCCGCAATACTAGCCGCCTTTGTTGCGGCCTTCTCCGTATGTGTAACAAAACGGAGCTTATCGTCAATTTCAACCCCCAAGTAACGGATGGATCTTGAGAACTTGATCTCACAGTTCTCGATACTCAGAGGTGGGGGCGCAAGCTTTCTTCGCCTAGTAAAGAAGATGGCCTCAGTCTTCTGGGCGGCGAGCTGCAGTCCAGCCCCCGTCAACCAGTTCCTGACCCTCCTTAGCGTGTCTTCGCAGATTATTTCGAGGTACTCCGTTTTGGCGGTGACTAGTATTGCGACGTCGTCAGCGAAGGCGACCATTTTGGCGCCCTCCATGAGCGGTGTCCTCAATAAGCCATCATACATAGCGTTCCACAGGGTGGGTCCGAGCACCGAACCCTGTGGGACTCCCGCAGTGACTGGTCTTTGTTTGCTCGTCCCGTCGGCTTCTGTGTATATTAGTGTCCTCTCGTGCAGGTAGCTCTCCACCATTCTGGTTAAGTATGGCGGGACGTCAATTTCCTTCAAGGCCCTGTTTATCAAGTTCCATCTTGCGGAGTTGAAGGCGTTCTTGACGTCCAAGGCTATCATTACTACGTGTTTACTTGCCTTGATACTGCCACCCCACGCCTGTTTCACCGTGTCAACGACCTCGGTGACAGCGTCGATTGTGGAGCGGCCTGCACGGAAGCCGTACTGTTGCGGGGATAACGCAGGTTCGATAAACTGCTGGAGTCGCTGGAGCAATAGTCTCTCCAGCAGTTTCCCTAGCCCGTCCAACATGCACAGCGGTCTATAGGCCGACGGTCCCGATGTTGTCTTCCCTTTGGGGATGAGCACCAGCTTCTGGCGCTTCCAAGGTGGTGGGAAGATCCCTTCCGATAAGCAAATATTAAATACCGTTAGCAGGAGGTCCGGGTCAATGCCGGCGACCAGGCCGATGGCTATATTGGGCACTCCATCCAGTCCGGGGGCTTTCTTTGTCGCCAGACGCTTTGCAGCCTTGGCGAGCTCTTCCACGGTGAAGGGGGGTCCCGTCTCCTCAGGTGTTCCAAGGGATATGGTTACCGAGTCTACTGGTGGTGGGCTCGGAAAGAGCTTGTCTACCGTTGCTTTGAGGTTTTCGGGGCTGCTCAGGAACGGATCTATTTTCGCAGGTCGGAGTTTGCGTCTCACGATCTTGTAGGGTTTTCCCCACGGATCTGAGTTCACAGACTCGCATAGCTCGTCCCAGCATTGTGCTTTGCTTTGCCTGATGGCATCGCGCAGTGCTTTTCTCGCATTCTTGTATCCTAGGCGCAGTTCATCGGAGCTCGGGTGTCGCTGCGTCCGGCGGTGCCAGGCGATGCACTGTCTCCGTAACTCAGCAATGTTGTCGTTCCACCAGTATACCGGCGCTCTTCTTGTTCCCGCAGCACGTCTAGGCATTGCAGCGTTGCAGGTGAAGTGGAGGAGTTTATTGACTAGAGTCGTGATCTCCTCTGCTCCCGCTCCACTTGCCGCTGCATCCGTAACCATTTTACGCTTGAGGGCTAAAGCCTGCTCGAGTGCCGGTGCGTCTAGCTTACCGATGGCCCATCCCCCGTTTAGGTTCCGGCTGCGTATTGGTGCACAGCCGCTAATCTTAAACTGAATGTATCGATGGTCACTATGTGAGTAGATATCAACGACCTGCCATTCTCCGACTCTTGTCGTGGCCGATTCACTGACAAATGTGACATCGATAACGGAGGCACTCTCCCTGCGCACGAATGTGTGCGCGCCAGTATTCAGTGCGTGGAGCCTCAATTGTGCCGCCATGTCGGCGAGGAGAGCGCCCCGCCTATCAGTCCTAGGGGAGCCCCATTCTGGGGCTTTAGCGTTGAAGTCGCCTGCAACGATGACCGGGTGGGTAGAGGTTCGTATACTATCGGCTAGGCGCGTAAGGTCGCCTGCGAATTCGGCATACGTAGAGTTCGGTGAGAAGTAACAAGAATAGATTCTCATTCCTCCCGTCTCTATCCAGGTCCAGCCATCGCTGGGATCCCTCGGAGTTCCAGTTATGAGTAGCTGAGGAGTAGCCACCCAGATCGCTGCTCTGTTGTCAGCACTGGGAATGAGGCGCGGATTGTTATAGTTTTGATACTGCTCGGAGATCAGTACGAGGTCCGCTTCCCTTTCCTCTGCTATCTTCTGCATGAGGTCTTGGGCCGCCCTGCAGCAGTTAAGGTTTATCTGGAGGACGCTGGCCATTTTTTAGCTTTATGTATCGCTCTTCTATGTGCAGGGCACTCTTTCGTCCCCATGCTGTGGTTCGTATTGGCTCCGGCTCCCTTATCCTTACATATAAGGCAACACGGATTATTTGTGCAGGCGGCGGCCTTGTGTCCCGCTTCTCCGCATCTTCGGCACATTGTTGAGCGATCAGGGTTCTTACAGTCCCTGGTCGTGTGCCCTGTCCCCTGGCAGCGGTAGCACTTAAGGATGCTATTTTTCCTTTGTAGGCGGCAGTAAGTCCATCCTATTTTAATTTTTCTTGATTCAAGCAGCCGCGCGCTAGCCTGAACGGGGACAGAGACAATCGCCAGTTGAGTGCCCCATGATCCAGACTTGAGGTACTTGATATTGACATCCTCTGGTGCAAGGTCGGTATCCCTGGTCAGAGCCGTGATGATGTCGCCCTCCTCCATTCCTTCCTCAATATCGAGGATGGTGAGCGTCTCCATCGGCACCATCTTCCTTATCCTGGTTTCCGCCCCCAGGGCTTTTGACATATTTTGTACCAGGGTGGCAGTATCGTTTGAGTCCTTCTCAAGTTCTATAACGACTGCGTCACCCCTCCTAGATTTCCTGATTGAAGCTATTTTAGCTCCTAGCTCGTCCGGATTAACATTTTTCCGAAGAGTCTTGAGAGTTTCAGCATAACTTGCCCCCTCCTTGCCCTCTTCCAGAGTAATGACGATCGCGTCTCTTCGGGTGCGAGGCTTGCGTTTCCGCTGCGCTTGACCTTTTTTAGACGCCTGTCCTTGGTGATAGTTCTCCTTCCGCATCTTCTTGCGGTTGGCCACTGTTGTCCACTCTGTGGGCAGTGCGACTGTCGGCGATTTGGCAGGGCGAGGTAGTTGTGCCTGCGCATGCGGTCGCGCCTGCGGTGGCGCCTTGGCCATTACTGCTCTCTCCGTTGTGGCTCGTTGTATATGTTGGCTCGTAGTTTTGTACTCTTCCCTTCGGGGAGCCATCCGCTTGGCCGCTTTTCCCGAATTAGTTTGGATAACATTGTTTCTTAATTCTTTTCTCTCCTTTGTACACGTTTGTGTCTCTTTGTCAGTCGTGGGGATCTTTTGGTGCACCGGGGTTTCCAAATCCACTAATGCATGGGCTAAAAGTCGTGCTTTTTTTATCCCTACTTTCAATTTACCATGGACGGTTGTGTGGGTATTAACATATTCGTCCATCTCGTCCAAGACCATTGTTAAATTTTCCATGATATCCATGGTGTAGATCCGTTGTAGGTATACAACACAAAGTTAATTGATTCAAACAGTCATATTGTCACAATTATATAAATACACCCATACGCAGCGTGCTTTAATTACTGCACTTATTGTATATTAATTATTAATTGATAATTATCAATATATTAATCAGCGTGCACTAATATAATTTTGATCGCTATTTATACGGCGCGGCGCAGCGTAATCGTGAAACACGCAAAGAACGTCTGCATTCGACTCCGGTCTAAATACAACTCCATAAAAAAAAATGTGATCTAGACGTGTCTGTTATAAACATATATAAAAGAAACAAACCTTTTACGTGTCCCAAACAAGTTAGTAAATCGCAAGCCTGCAAGTCCGCGCTAGTACAAGATTGATCCACAACAATCGGCGCAAATTTCTGCGCTAACGTGGGATCGGTCCTTAAGGTGTTAACTATCTCTTGCTAGCTACATAGATCCGGTACGAATAATAGAGGATTATGTAGAAAAGATTCGTACCCAGTTTGAAGTAAATTATTTAATTTAAACTTGAGATATGATGTCAACCGTGTTGAAAAAAGTAATTTCGAGAAAAACGCGTTAAAAGATTTCTTTATGGTAGGACTGACCAAGTTGTCGCGTCATTAAAATAACTATAACACCGTAAGTAGTTGAATTTTTGGAAATTTCTTTGTATAATATATTTTTAAAAGTCGAAACATTCGAACGCTTTAAAAAAACCGCATAACTTCTAAATTGCACAAAAAGAGGTTTGAGTGTACAAAGCTTCCTGGAGGAAGATGATAGAGGAATCATTCTCTGAATGAAACTTTATTAGCCTTGAAAGTTTGCCACTTTTTGGTCCATAATCAATGGTGGAGATGAATTTTTGAATGTTTTTTTGGTTCTTTTTTGTCCTACGTCGTACTCACTTGCAAATTTATAAAAATATTCATTTCGATTTGGGTGGTCCAGAATCACTCTTTTGTATTTTTTTTACATTGACGAAGCTTTACCGTATATATGTACTATACTTGTATTGTGTGTATGTGTGTTATACTTGTATTGGGATGTCGGATTATAAGGGGCGCCGGATTAGTTTGGGGCCTGTATCTGTATTCTTTGATTAAATTACTCTATTCTACTTGACATCTTTACTCATTCATCGCATCACTCCGCCCTATAACGAAAAAGCTAAACAGAGTATAGTAATATTTTGGCAGTATTGTGAAACATTGTGTGCCGTAAATCGAAAAAGTGCCATTATTAAAAAAGGTCATTATAGCGAAACGCCGCATTAAAAGTGGCCGTATAGTGAGGTATACGTGTATAAAACCTCGATGTGATACCATTTAAGTAATTAATTTTGAATAGTTTGGGTCTGCTAGATCAATCGCAGCTATATTGTTCATAAGTAGACTAAATAAAATAAAAATCTAATATAAAATGATTAATTTTAGTCAAAAACTAAGAAATTGTGCCTCATTATGCAAAATTTACACAAATATATTTCTCTAATTTGGGCTTGTGTATTTGGATTCTTAGAATATTCATTTAATAAATGATAAAAAATGATTGATTACTTTCCGGTTCCCTTAATATTTTATAACGATTTTTTTATCTAACATATGCTATGAATCAATGTGCTATCACGAATGCGATAATTTTTTCATTAAGGAATGCATATTGCATATATGTAATTATTTTCCAAAATGATCAGCAAAATCGACAATTAAATAGTTATGCAAACATATTATGATCATCTTTATTGCTGACGATTTAGTATTTGTACTATTTATTGATCATTTTGGATTCAAATCTATAGGGGAAAAATATGAAATGGTTACCCCTGACATTATAAGGTTCATTTTGGACGTTATTTATTTCCTCATGTCCATTTTATTACGACTTCATATTCCTATCAATACCTGTTTTTTTTTTAATAAGACAATAAGTATTCGGAGGCATGTTCATTGTTGAGTTGTAAATATTTGATCGATCTTCATGATTTATTTGATTTTTGGATCAGATCCATAATAATTTTATTGGCGCATAACCGATTTTGATAGACATATTAGATATATTCAAACTTTTGAATGTTGAAAGATGAATTCAAGGCACTTTAGATTGTTTATGTATGTTGAACATTGGCATATGAAAAGTCTGGACGAACAATCATCATCCAATGATATAGTATTTTTTTAAAATTCTTTATATCATCTCAAATCGATGTATGTACGATTGAACTGTATGATTATTTTAAATTTGCGTTGGAGTGGGCTTTCCAACAAATACATAATATTAAATGATTCCCTCAAATTATTTATTCACAAGTCTTCAGTCTAAGAGAGATCACAGCTGCGAGACTCCGATGACGAACCATATCTCTTTAAATCTTATCTCGGTCATTGTTTTTAAAGCTATATCCCTCAGCGCAGGTCTTTCTCACCTGCCTGGGAGAAGAACTATGAATCCGATTCTTCACCTTTTTATTTCACTCAAATAATCCGGACATGTGGACCGGACGGATTTGATCGGACAGTGAGAGGTCATATCAAAATCGATGCATATTTGTTTTTATAAGTTTAATTATTTTTTTCACCATGATTGTTCGTTTTCTAGAAATAATCAATTAAATGTTTATATACGAAATTCTTAAAATATCTCTATTTTTTTTCTCAACATTTGATGTGTTTATTCTAACGGTCGTCAACGAGCAATGCATTTACTTGAAATATAAGAAATTCCCGAAGGTCGCCTTACTAATGATTGTTTATTCTGTTTATGTCAGGATGAAGAACCGTCTTCAATTTCAATCGTTGCAGATGTATTCAAGCAAAAAATCTGGAGTAACTATTTATTTGCTCGCATTTGATCTGAATTTGTTTTGCCTCCTCATCTTTTGGCTCGCCTTCAAATCTCTATATCGAACGCATGAATTTGCTCATGCATCCAATAAAAACGTCTATTTATCCAGGAAAATTGTTAGGAAATCACAGAATAAATACAAGATCGCCTTCATAATATATATCGAGCAGATGATCATCGAATTCTTCAACGCTCTCGTTGAATCGCGGGATTCTTCCCAAGTCGGGTAGCTAATTGAATTATTGGAGTTTCCAAGTTCTTCAAACACTTCTTTGTTCTTGTATCTTTATCAGCTCGCAGCGCAAATATGCGGCAATCTCCAGTCGCTTCTTTTTTGTCTCTTGGTAAACACGAAAAATATTTACAATTATCTAATGCAAACGAAGAGCGCGTTTTAACCGACGCAATGCTAATATCATCTTCAAAAGCGTAAATACGCCTGTTGGCTAAATTTTAGAGCACCATATTTTATACTGCACTAAGGTAATCTTCGAGTTGTGTGTGAAAGTTTAATTAATCGTCGAAATTGGGTTTCGTCCGATATGAAGCTGATAACGACTTATATAACGCTTTCGTGGCTGATAAAAAAACAAACTTTGGGCTTAATTCGGTATAAGCGATTTTTACCGTAAAAATATATATGACGCTTGTCCCTCTGATGCAACACAATAGTTACACTGTGCATAATTAAATGATGCAAGGTGTTAAGTGCAACGAATAGCATATGATGTAGCAACTGCAGACGTGCTCAAAAACACTATGGCCATAAAATTGTGATCGTTCAAAATGCTTGTTTTCCTTCATGATTTAACATCATCTTCCTATTTGACATTGTATCACGCGATGAGATTGCTTCGGTGCGAAAATGCTTATCTCGCAAATAGCCTGATTACTTGTGCAGGGATAAACATTAAAAAGGTCAAGATCGCAGTCCTTTTTTCTGGCAGGCGATAAAGCCCTGAATGGACGAGAAGGGAGGATTGACATCTTCAAGAGCCTTGGCCGAAGAAGGCATCTTCAAAATAGCAAAATCTTAAGGAAGAGTCTCATTGTTACCAGAGTCTCGCGGTTGGAGTCTCTCTCTACTTCACTCACAGAGGGCTTTCAAAATGTTCGAAACATTTCATCAAATTGGGTTGATTTGCGTGGTTTGTAAGCTATTGGCCTACAGAAGAGACGCCGAAAGGTGGATGATGATTACAAAAAAGCTTTGACTAAGCTAAAACTTAATCTCTGGATTAGTTCCCATGATTTCCAATTTTAACCTTTTCGTGAGTACTTACGGAAATATCCGTTTTGACCTTCACTATGCAGAAAGAGCACTCTTGTGCATTGAAGCTCCGAGGCGGACAGAGACAAAGAGAACTTAGCGCAGTTCGGGAGACTGAGACGGATAGCTTCTTCATATGCATCGCATGATTGTATAGATCGTTAAGCCCAAATTTATCCACTTATAATGATTTCGATTTCAAGTGTGTTATTTTTTTACGCAAAGAAAGACCGAATATTGTGTGTTATCGAGAGTGTTTGTTTATTTAACTGCTTGCCGTTCTTCGCTGCGTGTTGAATGAGTCTTTGTCCAATTATCATTTCCTTCTAAAGGAGGAACACTTGAATCGATTTTTTGTGCATTGTTTATGTAAAGAAATGAAGTGGTCTTGTATGCACTATCAAGTGTTCATTTACAATTGACTCTGCCTCGAATTGAAGATTGTCTTACGCTGATTAGGAGCTGACAGAAAGTAATCCGTGTAAAGCGATTATGACATCAACGACTTCATCGATTTTAAATTTGCTCACTAACGAAAAGATTAATAAGCCAACCAAAGATAACTCCAAAAATTTTCTTCTAGAAGTTATTTTCATATTCAGGCCATAATCAATATAAATCAGCAACATTATATATTAATATATATTATATTAATCAATATGTAACAAATCGGTGACATTTGAGCTAGAATATGATTATATTTGGCCTGAACTTATTGAACGATTATTGTATAATATAATACAAGGCATGTTCAGAAAGTAAGTGTACTAGATTTTTATGTTTTTTTTTTTCAGAAAAATTATATTTGTAAAAACAATACAGGATATTGTTGATACACTTATTGATTATATTTTCACATAATCATCATCCCATTCAATGCATGTGGTGAGCCGTTGCACAAGCTTCATGTTTTTCTTGAAGTACTCTCCTGCCACCTTCTTACTCCACTTCAGAATCTCTTTCTGCGCCTGCTTGTTGGTTTAAATTTAACTCCACCCATGTGTGCCTTTAGGGAGCTGAAAATATGATAATCCGAAGGCGCCAAGTCAAGGGAAAACAGGAGATAATTCGAAACATCTCAACCAAATGAGTCCAACAAAATAAAACGAACGCCTTAGTGTAGGTAAGGCTGTGTGAGGATGGGTCTTGTTATGCAATAAGCATCTAGTCTAGTTTTAATTTTTTGGTAGATGAGGAATTGGTATTATGCTATTGTGACGACTGTATTTTTGACTTAAACCCTCATCTCCAAGCATAATATAATTTAGAAAATCTTCACCTTCCAATTCAAGTCGCTCAAGCAACTCGCGGGTACTATTGACCTGTTATTTAATGCAATTGGATACTACAATGTGAGTTTACGTATTTTTCCACTCACTGTTACCAACCCACAAAATACAATAAACCATAACCTGTCATGATCCTAGTACACTTACTTTCTGAACATTCCTTGGATTATAGCCAAGGTTTACTTCTATAAACGCGGTATGGCAAATTGACTTGAACATCATGAAGAGTGAAACTTATCGGAAGCACTCACAAGACCAGCAGCTTGTCTATTTTATTATATATTATACAAACATAGATTTTTTTTAGTTAACAATTCGTAGACTTTATGAAGAAGTGCTAAAAAATGATTAAATATTTAAATATATACAAGTATATCAAATAAGATAGTTGAAATGTCTTTAGCACTCTATGAAAATACTCAAAATTTAGTTGCTTCTAATAGATATAAACATTATGTCACATTTGAATGATGAATATCGAGTATTTCACGAGTTAAACGAGGTCGTAATTGAATAATGAATGAGATAAATTTTGGTAGAGTTGAATCTCGTTACAGCCAACTTGTAGGGATTGATCAAATAATTTAATAAGTTTGACAGTTTTGAACTGTAATTTAATCCATCCCTTAAATCGAGAATCCTGAGATAAATTCATTTTTTCGCCAAGAACCCATATTTGTGTCTGTATTACTCTTATTGATCATCATTCAAGCAACAAAACACATCGTTTGATGTTAAAATGATTAGTTTACGAGTCAATATTTCATCGATTTGTTGCGAAAGTGTGATTTATTACGATGATGATATTCCAAACAACGCTAAAAAAATCTCAGTGTATACTGTTTTTTTTTTTAGATAATGTTTGAATTATTACTTTAATGCTTTGTAAAGATACTAAAAACGAAAAAAAAGTTATACGAAATTTTAAGTCAAACATTGTTGAAGTACAGAAGCCATATTGCATGTTTGCTTTATTTAAGGCGATGAAGACTTAATCATCCATTTATCAAAACGTCCAAAATGCATTTTTTTTAAATTCATTTACTTACATCGTTAACTTGGCATGTAATCATAAATAAATCAAGCATATTACATATTGATTAAAATTATAATCGTTTGTGTGGGCTTCAAAGCCGCTTTCATCTTCAATCGCGATGAGAATCCAAAGCACATTTAATACAAATTTACAAGTCGTCTGTGTATTGTTTTGCAAAAAATCTGCAGATCTAGAAAATATATTTACATAATCTTTACAAAGGCTTTTCGTTGTGCTTTTTTCGGAACAATATATGGGACGATTTCGATGGTATAAATTTGGAGTCATACCGATACTTGAGAATAACTCTGTAAATATGTGCAGAGCCTTATTAATATCGTCGCTGGGCTATAAGCCTCGGATATTAATATCGCTTGTGATTCATGGCATTGATATCTTTTAGAACTGATGATAAAATGAGAAAATCAGACCAAGGATTCGGATATTTTCCTATTTAAGATTGCCTTTATGAGTTGAAAAAAAAATATTTCAATTGGAACGTAAGTCTGAAAGATAAATTGCAGACGATAAATCTAGCTCGTTGTAGTTTCTTCAAAGGCACAAATACTAGAAACGGCATTTATTCCTTCGTTGACCTTAATGAATTTGAAAATAATTAATTTGGCTCATTTATCAGGATTGAAGTTCTCTTCCGTCTGTCAAGGAATTGTGGCACCAAGCTTGTTAAATTTTACATTCATCTAAATAAATTGTTAACCAAAAATATGTGATAGAATTTCAATGAGCTCAATATAGTGAAAAGATAAAATATTTGCAATTGGATATCTATACACAAATCTCCCATTTCGCTTTTTTATTATAAATTAGAATAGATTAGATGCCCGTGAAAGGGCTCTTCGATACGTTCATCAAAATGGCTCGCTGGGCGAATGTTAATATAAAATCTCAGAAGTCATCCTGCCTTTAATATTGAGCGCATGCGGAGGTGAATATATTGTTAAATTTATCCACCATTGACTTAGATGATGTTGCATACTCTCATAGGTCTGTTCTTCTTTCGAGCTGTCATGTAGCCGGACGGATACATGGGGATAAACGGGCGCAAACAGAAAGACTTTCTTCTCAAATAACTCTTTATTTAACACGAGAGAGAGAGAGAGATCTGGCCTCGGGAAGGACATCTTTCCGCAGCCAAGGCTAATCAACCACTCCTCCCGACTCCCGCCTCCCACGCATCACTAACCAACCGGCAACGGTGCACACGCAAGAAGAGATCGGTCGGTATAAAGGTGCAATGTCTCCACAGGGCCACAAGAGATGGCTCTGTTAAAATAACACATTGCACCTGAAGAGAGATGGAAGATGTTGCTATTAACAGCGACAACTTCCATCCCCACGTAGTGGATGGTAAATCGCCCATGCTACTGTTAATTTGGTTAATTTAATCTGCTCAGATTCAATAGCGATATTGCATGGGGAAGATAATTCGTCCACGCTACAGATACATTATTTTTATTAAAATTGAAGCGCTTAAAAAATCTTAAATTTCGCTAACCCAATGCGATTAATTTATTGATACAGTCAACCCTTCTATAGGGTCGAGATATGGACCACGTTATAGAAACAAAACGCTATAGAAAGTTAAGCACCCACACAAAATTTGTATTTTTATTGATCTTACGTATTTCACCCGTTGCTTACTTAAAAGTCGCCGCAAATGAAGTGAACGCTATAGGAGAATTGACTATAGTTTGTATTATATACATTAATGTGTGTCCGCCTGTTTATTTTCTATAAAATTTTATACCCTTTGACCAATCATAGCCGTATTTTGCATAACCGCTTTTCATAAATCCTTCGTCCACCTTTTCCATGATATGAATAAATAACTACATGATCTAGTATATCAATCGTGATTTTTTTGTTCACTTACATTATATAGTCTCAAAGGAAATATAATCATCCATTTTATTTTCTGGACGCTGTCATTTTTATGAATACATGAATTTTAACTCTTTTTTGGAGGATTGTCTACATCACTTCAGAACCGAATAATCCAATCTTTTCACTCTGTTCACCATGTGGAAAAATAGGGTTTTTCTTATCAGTCAACATACCGTTAGACTGCTAAAATATGTAAGGTGTTGCAAATACTATAAATATTTAATTCTTCAACAACAATTGACTTCTTTTGGTTTTGTAAGTACATCCGTACCTCCTTTTGTGGCCAGATATATTCTGAAAAAGTTGATCGCAAGGTAAAAAGCCGTATAACGAACCATTATAGGCCGCAAATCGAAAATATGTCATTAAAAAAAGGCTTATAGCGAAATGCCGTATTAAGAACGGCCGTATAGCGAGATAGTTAGTTAGTTACTCAATCAAAAATATATGTGATAAATTAGCGTATCGTATCGTAAGGATTTGGATGAGATTGTGTTTGTCGATTAGTATTTTCGATTGTATCCTTAGGACTCATGAATTCATCCTCATTTATTTCCATATCCAAATCTGGATTAAATTTAACTTGTTTTCGATTACATATCCAATGGATATCTCTTATGAAACGTTTAATCAATTTTGTATAGCCCTTTTTATATAACCTCTCATGAAATATGATACTAAAGGGATTTTTAAAATTATAATTCTGTTTTTTCTCAGTGGACTGCTGTTATTTTAGGGGGAAAAATCATGAATAAGTCATAAAATGATATTAATATATGGGCGTTACATTTGAATTTTATGAAGAATATTTCGGGTGTGTTTTATAGGATTTTGACGGTGTGCATATTTGATATAAAATAAATAACTTGTAGTTCTAAGAGATAAATCTGTGTTGACATCGTGTGCTCTAGCCACATACAAGATTTTGGGGTGCCATAAAATTGTACGTCGAAAAGGAATCCCTTAAATCCTTTGTTTATTCATGAAACTTCACTACTGTTACAAATATGCTGTTCATCTTTATCCTTTGGGATATATATTGAGAATGACAAGGGATGATAAATCCACAGTTTATAGAAATGATCACGTTTAACTTATTTAGATAACCACTATATTAAATCTATTAATTAACATGCTTTATATTTGGGATAAATATGAGTTTTCGAACTTAGCTTCCTTAAGCACTCGTTCAAATGTAGATTAACTGTAAACATAACAAATAAGAACTGATTTACTTTCTAATTAAAAACTTGGAGATTCAGAACAAGTAAATTTCATTGCAAATCTGTCACAGAAAGCCAAAATCTTTTGTTCGTGTTTCATTGAATTATAATAGAAATATTGGAAATCTTTGCTTATAGCTTACCAAAAATATTAATAATAGTCGTAATAAGCATCAAACGTATATTTTATGCATATATATATTTCAAATAAGGATGCTATAAGAGTACGTTTTAAGCTTTTAGTGCTAAAAAAAAAAAAACTAACCATACATTAAGTGTTATTTTATATTTTGAAATTTATGTGATAATAAATTTCTACCGCCAACTAACAACTTCTTAAGACTTTTTTTAAAATCAAAAAGAATGTAATATGGTACTGGCGTCTACGGCATTTTGCCAATATATAACGTCTAAGCTTCCTACTTAATTTATTAGAGAAAAAAAATCTATTAAATCTACATAAGCTTTGTCATAATTTGACTACGTTCTAAGATAATTAAGTAAAAATAACTTTGTGAAAAAATGCTAAAAATTATTTTCACATGAAGTATGATACACATGTTGTGCCATCGATCATGAACGCTTATCCAAGTACACGATACACTTGTTATATCATTGGCAATTTTAGCACATAAATAAAAATTACAAAATTTAATATAAATTAATTTAACCGCTTAAAGAGGTTTTTTTTCTTGTGGGATGGGAATCTTCCATAAGACACCCTGGGTTTTATCCCCGGGTAGTGTCAGATTCTTACTAACTAAACCCCTCCCTTGTTCTTCTCTATCGCTCTGGTTTTGTTTATCACATTGCTTCAGGAGGACAGATATTCTGGCCTTAAGTAACTAGCCCTATTCTAGTGTTGGATGAATTCTTCAACGAAATCTTGCCAAAGGCCCCAGTTTTTCTTGCTCAGGTACGCACCAAAACATCCATGTCCAGTGAGGATCTGGGTCAAGCTGTAGGTCGTTTCTCCGTGTTTTCGGATTCTCCACCGGCTTACGACCGGGATAAGTCAGTAGGTCCATCTTCCCTTGCTGGAATGATCCCATCTCTGTTACCAGGTTTCCTTCTGTTTCTGGTCATGCTCGTTGTGGTTTTTGGGATCTTCGAAGTCCAAGGCCCTCTTATTTGCTTGGAGATCCAACAGGAGGATTCCATGAGCGCTCCCTGCTGTCGGACCCTTGCCAGCTTCTTTCTGTAGCTCTCATGTCTGAGCGACTCATGCCATATCGGGGCTCCGTACAGAAGGATTGAGTGTGTAACCTCGTTTATGGTTCTTCTTCTGTCAGCTTTGGTCCTCCGATTTTAGGCATGAGCCGTCCGAGCTCGTTGGCTACCTTCTGTGCAGCTGTTTCAATGTGTTCACTGAAGGTCAGTTTGTTGTCCATGAGAATCCCGAAGTAAAAGGTAAGACACAATGTTGTGTCCGAATTCCAGTGACTCAGAAAAGGCATTCTTACATGTTGATCTCGGAGATGTTTATTTATTTAAATACAAGCTTCATACACGCTGCGACGGTTCGGACAGATAAGTGGATTTGTACAGATAAGTGGCGGACGAGCAAAAATGGCATTTAAGTTTATCATGTTATTAATTTAGCTCACTACTCAAACGGTAAATGTTCGAAAATTAGTTAATCAAGTTTCACAAAATAAAGTTAATCAAAATAATGTTTCCTCAACTCTCCTTAGTTTAACTCGGTGTGATAATATGGGCAGCATTTAAGAGAGTCCTTTGTTTGTTCTGGTTGTTCAAATGTTTACACTTCAGAGGCGAGATTTTATCGACCAACTCTGGTGAAACTTTCAAAGTTTACTTTTATAATAGTAATCAGTTGTCGAATAGCGATTGAAACGGAGCGTTTGCAGCAGATTGCTACACCCGGCTGATTTCCAACGGAAGTACTTATGCGGAAACCTCGGATGTGTATTCAAAGAGATAAAATCGGAGATGAGAGCTTTTGATTTTTGGACGAAACTTTCGCAAATCCACAATGCCGTGAAAAATATTTTCCTGGGATATTTGTTTACTGCCTGTTTGAAGATCAATTTGCCTTATTTTGATCCGAAATTCTTGAAAAATAACATATCGAAATCTTTCTAGTGTTTCGGCTATTTTCGGATGCCAATACAATGTAAATACATTCGTTCTTTGATGTTAAATATTACGACTTCTATATAAACACACATCCTCGCAAATGATAAGCAAATGCATGAGAAAAACAAGAATTTAAAATAATTGACGTCTCACCTGTTTCTGTTATTCTTAGCCTGGCACATATCACCATAAATGTGTACAATTTCATTGAAATATTTTGAATGTGAAAGGTGAAGTATATCAAATGAGTTGATATTAATCAAACAATCAGGTTTAAGCTATTAAAAATCAATTATCAGGTCAGTCCAAAAGTTCGTGCGCATTTTTGTGTGTGTGCGCCATTTTTTATATCCTGTTTAGAAATTAACTTTTTCCTAGTAAAAAAAATTAGACGTAAGTTAAATCACTTGGGGCAATATCCAAGGAGTAAAAAGGATGCGGAAAAAGCTCCCAATTAAATTCACTATTTTTTTGCAGCATTATTCGAGCCGACATTAACGCCAATGTAATTGTCATTTAAACACTTGTATTAATAGTCTGATTTTGTCCTAAAAGTTAAAAAAAAGGTAAAGCGGAAAGAAATGTCATTTTTTGTTATTTGGAGAATTTTTTTTTTTAATAAAAGCTATACAATATTACTCAATTAAATAATTTCCATCGTTATTTGTAATCGCCCTTCACACACTAGGTAGCTTTTAAATGCCTCTTTCGTAAAATTCGGCCGGTTTTCCACAAAAGTAATTGACACAGAAAGTAGTCTGCGTAGTCTTGCATTATTAAGCTGTAATATTCTTCTTTGTTTGTTCTGATCGCTTTTTGAGCATTTCCGCTTTTAACTAATTTATCTAATTGTGCACAGTATAGCTCTGCTGTGACTGTTTGACCAGGTTTCATAATTCGTAGCGAATTACGCCAAAAAATCCCACCAAACACAAAGGAGGACCTTTTTCAAGGATAATGACGGTCGATGGGTAGAAACAGGTACTTGATTTGAAGAAAGCCACTCTTTTTTCCTTCTCGAACTGTTTTAGAGGATCCACTTCTCATTCCCAGTAACGATCTTTTTTAAAAATGAATTGGTTTCATACCTGGACAATAGCGATGAACAAATGGTTATCCGTTGTTCCAAGACCGTTAATGACAACTTGTGAGGTACCCAAATTCCCTGTCTATGTTTTATCCCGAGTCTTTTCAAATGATATTTAATGTCGACCAAGAACAGCCGATGTCTAGCGATAATTCCTTTATT